>OX421427.1:82500-1450794 GCA_949126915.1 Musotima nitidalis | reverse complement strand
GAACAAAGCCAAAAAAGCCTTGCTGAAACAGTGAGCCCTGAACCCAATCTTAAATCTTGAATATGCTATATTATAGAATAAGTGTCAATTAGTCTATTGATTAGAAATTAATAGTAATGTTAGTATATAGTTTTTCTTTTTGGATAGTTATTATTTCTTATTGCTATTTAATTTTGCTAATTTTATATTTTTTTTTATGTGTGTATATATATTTTTTTTCTGAGTTTGATGTTTTGTTTTATATTTTTTAATGTTTGCTGCTGAAATGAAATATTGTGAAATATATATGTGTATATATTCATATGTGAAAATGTAAAGAAACGCCTTTTACCAGTTTATTAAGACACCTGTTAACTTAAGAATTTGTATGTGTTTTCCAACTCAAAGGGATGCGACAAGCTTCCAGCCCAACATTCGTTTGATGGCCGTACCAGAACTAAAATATATTTGTTATATCCTTTGGTATTTTCTCTTTGTCTAGCTTCATCCATAACATATCAAATCAAATCAAAATTCATTTATTCAAGTTTGGCTCAATAGAGCTCTTATGAATGTCATACTTATAAACTAACGCGCCCATTCGCTGCGGGCGGGAGCTTGATCGTAAAAGAACGGGCAAGAAAATCGTCAAGGTTGATTTTTTCTCCCGCCAGTTACAATAAAAAAAACTTGAGAGGTGTCAACCCGGATGGAACGAAGTTCTTTTCGATTAATTAGTGAAGGAATTGTAATAAAATTTTAAAAATTATATTGAAAAAAATATTTTATTTTATAATCATCTTTGAATAACGTTGGGAAATTTGTAGAAGTGGACAACCGATTGATATTAAATAGAGGAATGATATATTTATTTATTAAGAACAGCCAACCAAAACCAAAAGCGTGTATAGCAAAACAATCTACATAAGAACTTAAAGCTAATATGGCCAATAATAATATAGATATTGAGGAACACCGTATTTAACAGCATACGTTAAATACGTGTATTTTCCCTGTTACAGAACAAACAAATATAAAGATTATGTTTAAGTGTCTTTTAACATTTTCATTTATGTGTGTGGAAAGTTTAGATTATAGAATTATAAGTAAAAGTGATGAAATTAGTTGAATACCTCATTAGGATCAGTAGGAGTAAAGACTTTTAAACTTAATACTTGCAAACATACAAAAAATTCCATTAAATTGAACATACTAAAATCACCCTTATAAATTACTAGCAGCACCCCGCGGCTTCACCCGCGTGGTCTCCTTTCCGTGGAAATAACGGTAGTAAAGTATCCCATGTGTTAATCCAGGTTAAATAAAATGCGTGCCAAATTTCATACAAATATGATAAATAGTTTTGCGCGAAAGAGTAACAAACATACATACTCACAAACTTTCGCATTCATAATATTAATAGGATATGTGAGCAATACTACTCAAACTTGTTACCTGTGAAGTTGAGTTAAATACAATTCCACTGTCTATTAAAGAATTCATAAGTGTCACCATTCATTATGAAATTTAGCAATAAATTTACCAAAAAATATAATTATAGATGCCTTATTATCATATTTTGGATATTTGAAAAAAGTGGTGTCTTAATTATGACGCAAACGCCAAAACTTTACGTGAAGATGATGCAGCTAAGCAAAAAATGTATATTGATTGTTGGACAGCACCAGATTGTCCCTTATAATGTTTGTTACTACACAATGTATCAACGGATTTTCTATCATTGAATAGTTAGGTTGAAATATCTGAATAATAAAAAGTCTGTTCATTACATTCAAATGCTTCACGAATATATTATGATTAGTTAAGAAAAAAAACTGTTAGTTTTAGTGCACTTAATTGAAAACCATCCACCACCAACCACACAATTTCGTTTATATTTTTAATATCTGTTTGGATACCTAGGTGTTTGGTTAAATCAAATGAAATAAAAAAATGAAATGAACTGAAATAAAATTTTTTATTTAGACATAAATACACATAAACAAAAAACAGTATTCAAATCAGTAAACAATTTTTACACAGTTTACATATAGTATGCCTAAAAAGGACTACACTCAGCATGTGCTGCAGTGGAGGGCCACAACAGCGCTGGTCTTCCGTGGAGACCTTATAACTTACGTGTGCAACAGCCACACAAAAGGCAGAAACTTAACAATAAAACAAAATATTCAAACCACAAAATACAATTAAATGAAAAGTTAAAGTAGTAAAAGTAATAAAAGTAGTGAGTTACATCAGAATCACACTTACTTATGTATATCATATTAAATTTTCTGACTTAAGATTACATAACCAATACATCATGGTAGGTATTGTAGGTAGGTATATTATAATTAATCTTTTCGTTTCGTTAATATGTAAATATTTTATTTCTTTGGTCGATACAAAAATATTTTGCTATTTTATACAGATTTATAGTTATAATTATTTTGTGCAACTTGTTCAATTCAATTTTAAAAATCAATTCTCTAAGTTTAGTATTTTTTCCTTTTCGTGTTGAGTTCAAGCGTTCAATCTGTAATTTGTAATCTATTACTGCACTTTTATTCAATGACACAAATGAGGTATTGGGGTGGCTCATTGCTGAAGAATCGAACACTGATTATTGAGTTGACTTCTTATTTTACAGTAAGTTCTTTATCGAGATCCGCCATTACCAACAAAACCTACACCATCCTGTTAGTTTTAAACATCAAATTTATGCTTTTCAAAACCAGGGAACATAAAAGACACAATGACAACAAAGTTTCCAAAAGTATTTTTATATCAAAATGAAGTTTATTTCTGGTTAATCATGATACTGAAGTAATAACTTGTACTATGAATAGTAACTTTGAAAAATGTAAGGCCTTATATTTCACGTTTTCTGTTAGTTTTAATATTATACATGATAATAATTGATCATAATTGATTGATCATATCGAGTTGAGGGCATTAACAATTACATTTTATATATTACATACACAGGCACAGACATCACAAAGAAAATCAGAAACACACTAATCACAAGACTGCTTTTCTGGTTAGACAGCTATTTGGATAAATTGAAATAACAGATTGTGATTAGGAATATATGAATAAATTAAGTAAAGGATATTAGTGGGTGAGTTTTAATTTTCAATAATTCTACTATAATAGGTAGGTTGCCTGGAAGAAATTGCTTTAAGCGATAAGGCCGCCCATTGTATATGCCTACCTGTTTAATTTTATTTGTTTTTATGTGTAATCCTTGTTATGGTGTACAATAAAGAGTAAATTATTATTATTATTATTATTATGTTTGTCTCTCTTTCACGCAAGAACTACTGAACGTATTTGGATAAAATTTGGCACGCAGCTAGATTATATACAGGATTAACATTTATGATACTTTTATCCCGCTACTCTCAAGGGAACAACGACTACGCGGGCGACACCGGGCTGCTTATATTTATATAAAACAAGAATTCACTACAGCTCAGCATTCAGAGGCAGAGCGGATCTCGCTCTCCAGCTTTTGTTTTGTATATAATGGACAGAAATCGTCGACTTACATATGTGTCCAGAATGCGCAGAGATCTTCAAGGTAAGCGGTAATGATTCTGATTGGTGAGATCAAAAATAGTATACCAGGTTTTCTATTATCGTCGAAAGCTGAAGGCTACTTCTTATTTCCTTAGGGAGAATACTTCTCTAACAACTCCAATATGTGTGGGAACAAAACGATGGGCGCGCTCTTACCGAGCAAGAAGTCCAAATGGTTGTACTTTTCTGATTCCATGAGCTTGTAGCTGACGACGTTTGGCAAAAGATTCCGCAACAAATCCACATCCGGCACTGTCGCAAGCAAGTCATTCTTACCTACGACCAACGCAGTCTTCATCGTCACACTCTCTAAATCGTATTTGGGCGCATATGTAGTCCCATATTTTGCCATGTTCTTCTTAGGGCCGTAGTCATATAACTTAAAGTTTTTGAATCGAGCGTTCTGTGAAACATGTCTCCAAATTTTTAATGCGAATGACGAGGGTATGTACTCAAACATCGCTAGAGCTGTTGAACCAGTAATTTCCTCTCTGTCTTCTCCAAAAAAAATGAACAAGGCGTCCAAACATTTGAAAGCGTTTTTTTCACTACGAGTACAAAAAGTATTGAAAAATAAATTTGATATAGAACCTTTTCTGTTCACGGGCAAATAGTTCAAATAACTTGGTATATCGTTTGATAAAAACTTTGTCATTATGTTATTTGCGGGCTTAGAATTTTGAAGGAAGCACATCGGAGACAAAGATATGGCGATGTTAATCTTATCATTGTATTCCGGCCTCATAGCCCCGAGAACATAAGTACTCGTCGTAGACATTGAGTATGCTATAATGCTTAACCTAGGTTGACCCGTCTCATGTAGAATATGCTCGATGAAAGCGGGTATATCATAGGTGCCTATCTCATGGTAGCTAAAGTCCCAGAAAGGGCCGTCAGTGTCAGAGTTGAGAGTGATATGGCGGAGGCCGTAATGGTTGCCCCTGTTGTTAGTTGCCCAGATATCGTACCCTTCTTTATACAGCGCTAAAGGCATCGCCTTTTTACCCAACAAGAACCAGTCGTCCGACGAACCCATGTTTCCGTGTAACAAAAGCACAGGCTTCTTGCGGTCTCCAGGAATATGAAACACTTTGAGAACATAACCGTCTTCTGTGACCACGTCGTGTTCTTCACAACTCCCGATATACTTGATGGCCAGTTCGGTGGTGTTTAATATAGAGTCGCCTGACGATATAACTTTTCCATTAACCCTTGTTTTAGCTTCTATAAGTATTAATTTAAAATAAATAGAGCACAATACTATTATTTTTATATTCATTTTAGCTTCCCGACAATGTCACGTCACTTGCGCTAGTTTGCAATGACTGCATAGAATACAGTTTTCATACGTATATATAACCCACCAGCCTCTTGATTGACGTGGCCTTTTTCAGTTCTATTTACTCAATTTATTTAAATTGGCAATTTTGTCAATTGCAAAAATGTTGTCTTGTGTTTCAGGCGATTTGACTGTGAAGCATTTATATAATAACTATTTAGCATAATAGCAAGAACTTTGGAAAAGGTTAGGCTAGCGCTTTCATTGCGTTAAGACATAGCGATTTTTCTATTGCCTATACCATGAGAACGTACTATGAACTTTAATCGACATTGTCCTTATTATTTCCTATTTACTTGATAGGGAAAATCCACCGTATGTTTTTACGACTGATAATAATTAATATCTATCTAGATTTCCGGAAAGGCGAAAGATTTATACCTTTTGAAGGGAAACCAGAGTTAACTAGATTGGCGACATGTTTCTAAGGGATCCTGAACACATATGGAGGCAAACCATGGACGGGAATACCAAGCGTTGAACTGGAAAGCGTAAAGGCCGCCCTCAGCAGACCTGGCGGCGGACAATCATCGCGGAGACAAAGAAAATAGGGAAGACCCGAGACGAAACCAAGCACGAAGCTCGAGACCGAACACAATAGCGGCGCACTGTGGACGCCCTTTGCCCCATCTATGGTATAAAAATTATAAGAAATTAAATATTTTACACATTTCTATATTTCACTGATTACTCAACTTATCAGCAACACATCTTGCACTGGTAGAACTGTAATAAGCTATGTCTTAATGCACTGAATATTATATAGAGCATCATTTGAATAATACATAGATAACTCTATTTAAAACATTGCTCGTTACTTCGACATTGCTCAAGTGTTTCATAAGGGAAATTTATTCGGCACCGGGACATACAAATCGTCATAATTATTTCGATATTTTGGAACTTAATTCATTTTCGTAACGTAGTCATTACTGCTTTAGTTTACATGACAGGATTGGGAGAATCCCCGTTTTGTTGGAAACGTACGGTAGCTAAGGAGAATGACATATAAGTGGTGGTAAACTACCGACGCACCTTAAGAAAATTAATCCCCTCGCACACTACGTTCCATGTGCAGCGCATTCCTTGAGTTTGGTTAGAGGACGGGCTGCTGAGAGCTGCGTTGAAGCAATTTGATTTCTTGGGTTAGTACAGGCACTATGCACTTTTTTTCGGCATCAACTCATCACTGGGAAATTATGCTCAAGCATCTTGGAAACGATAATGAACATAAGCAATTCTCGTCATTGGTTCTGAAAAGAGTATCAGACACGAGATGGTGTGCAAGGTCTGATGCGCATGGTGGAGCGGCTTCATCCGGGCCTGAGGGCTACCCGCTGGAAATTCCTCAATACCCTGCTGGAGCCGCTTCACGTTAGGCGCATAGTCCTCATAGACGAGGCCTCGGCTGCCTTTATAAAGGAGAAAGGGTACATGCTCAACACCGGGATCGACAGGACCTTTGGACCGCACCACTCCCATATAAAGGCGACGGCAACTGCTGCCACTTCCCCCGAGATTGGGGAGCAGGCGAGATAGAGCTCCCGCCGTGCTCACTAACCTAATGTGATGTGGCACCTAAACATGTACTTGTATTCCTATATATAAATATGTTTAGATTATAATAAATCATTCAGTGTATTCTCAAACGTCGTTTCATTTACATCTCCAACACAACATCACATGGCGACCCTGCCAGTAACAGGAGTCGACACGGGCCCGTGCGCGTGCTTCCCATATACGGACAAACTATGTTAAACAATCGTGTTCAGTGCAAAGTTTAAAGAAGTGATTCGATATGGAACTAAGTACAGAAATCTTATTGCGCGACGCACGTCTTAGCGATACCACAATCACAAAGTATTTTTCTATTTTTTCCGTAAAATATGGGTTGTAAATGTTCAAAGGACGAAGTGATACTTGCTCAGGCTGCCGGTGCCGGTACTAATTCGGGCAATGCTCATCAACAACATGAAACTACAAATACGATACTTGTGGTGATTTGTACTCTTTTGGCGACTTCTATGCTTATCGGCGGATATAAGCTGTACAGACGATGTCATAAGAAACAGATAAATCGTCAAATAAATGAGGTGACCTTGAGACGATACTCCAGCATTTTGCGACGGCATCAGATGACCAGAGATCCCATACCTCAGGTTGGCAAATCCGAGGTAATCAACGTGTAAAACCATGTATATTAATAATATGTTTCGCGCGCGTGTGAGCATCATGGTTTAAGCAGTGTTTACGGTTAAAGTGCGAAAAATTAAATCGGTAGTGAGGTGAGCGTACTTATCTTATATCTTGTCCCTAGGATAAAAATGGTATTAGCTATGTAGTTATATTAGTTTATACATACATATACTTTATATATATTTTTTAAATCATTCTCAATTATTATGTGCATCCTTTTTAAAATGACAAGCAATATTTGTCTTTAGACTAAATGTAATTGTTATGGCCGAAGAATTAAATATATTATTAAAGGAGCTGACAATTATTAGAACTTATTTAATAAAAATCGGTCCTAGCCGTAGACAAGGTAAGATTCTAGAAGCTAAAAAAGAGGAGGCCAATAATATTTTAATAAAGTATCATGAATTTTTAGAAATATATAAAGTAAACTTAAAAAAGTATTCTGATAAGGAAATTTCATTAATTACTAAGTTTTCGGAGGAGTTCGAAAGATTGTTTTCCGAAATTTTGTCTTTGTGTACTGTAACTAGAGAAGAGAACCCAAGATTAGATAACGTCAACATGGATACCTTTGAATTAAAAACGGCGTTGCATCTTTTGCCTGTTATGAATGATAGTGTTGATAATACCAAGCAGCTTATTGAGAATATCGAGTATTATGATTCCGTGTTAGATAATCCGTCGTGTAAGAATAAATTAGTTCAGTTTGTAATAAAAAGTAGACTATCTCAAAAGGCAAAATTGTTATTATCAACAAAATATGAATCTGTCGATGAGCTTATAAAGGATATGCGAAAAATTTTATTACCTCAGAAAAGCTATACCGCTATACACGGAAAGTTGTTGCATAGTAAACAAAATAGTAAGTCAATTATTGATTATGGAAAAGAGTTATCAGAATTATTCGTAGATTTAACTGTCTCGCAAGCTGAAGGCAATTCAGATAATTATAGTGTTTTAAAGCCTGTGAACGAAAAATTGGCAATTAAGCAGTTTGCTGACGGCTTACGGGACCGTCGTTTGAGTACGATTATTGCTGCGCGTAATTTTTCCTCACTGACAGAGGCAATCCAGGCAGCTCAAGATGAAGAGGTGCCCGCAGGTTCATCAGAGATTATGGGTATGTACCGAGGATCAAATTATTTAGCAGGACGAGGTCAGCGCGGACATCGAAACAAACATAATTTAGGTCCAAGAAGTTGGACACAAAATACGTTTCGGCAGCGAGGTCAACGCTTTCTGGCACCGTATTCCTTTAATAACAATAACAACCGTGGATATTGCAATAATAAATACCGTGGAAATTACAATAATAATTTCCGAACAAGGGGTAGACAATTTAATAATCGGGGTCGAGGTTTTGTTTTACCAAGGAATATGAATGTCATAACAAATGATACCCAGGTAGCAACAAGCAGTTCTAACGAGGAATCATTAAATCATTTTTTTCGTGAATGATATCATACTATCATGTAACAGTTTAAACAAAGTATCATTAACAGTTTGTAATAAAAGTCATTGCTGGCTAATCGACACGGGCGCTTCCATATCGGGAGTAAAGCTCGCATGTTTGGAACGTTTACAAATTCCTTACCATAAAGAGAGAGTTAGTGTAAAAGGTATAGGTGGATATATGATTTCTGTTGGCTACGTGTATTTAACTCTTAATTATGATAGTTATAGCTTTCCGCACAAATTTATTGTATTTAAAGATTTACCCTGTATGACCGATGGTATAATAGGACAAGATTTTTTGTCTTACTATAGAGCTATTTTGAATTTTGAATTGAACACCTTGAAGTTATGGGCAAATGACTTTGGATTCATTACCTTACGTTTCGAATGTAGATTAGCAGATCATTCAGGTTATTATATAACGTTACCGGCGCGTAGCGAGTCTGTACATTACGTGGAAACGGAATTGAAAGATGAGTGTGTGGTGGCAAGCCAACACTTATGTGAAGGTGTTTTCTTGGCTAGTAGTATTAATAAACCTATAAACGGGAAAATACCCATACATATTTTGAACACTCGGGATACAGATGTTAGATTAAATTATTTTCAAGTAAATACTAGTAAATTAAACGAATATTTTATTTGTCAGTTTGATAGACCGACAATTGATTCGGACCGAGTGAAGACGTTATTGTCGTCATTAAATTTAAAGGGTTTGAATATCGAGGAGCAAAAATCTATAGAAAATATATGCGCCAAATTCCCTGACATTTTTCACTTGCCAGGAGATAAATTATCCACTACGTCTTTATATGAACATACAATTGAGTTGAAACCACATACTGTTCCTATTTACACTAAATCTTATAGATTACCGTATGCTCAGAAACCGGAAATAGATAAACAAATTGAAAGTATGTTAAGTGACGGAATAATAGAGCCGTCTCGGAGTCCATGGTCTAGTCCTTTGTTACTAGTCCCAAAGAAAATGGACGAAAAAGGTTTTAAAAGGTGGCGCGTCGTAATTGATTATCGTAAATTAAATGATGTCATAATAGACGATAAATTTCCTTTGCCTAATATCACCGAGGTCTTAGATTCATTATCGGGAGCGATGTACTTTACTCATTTGGATTTATACCAAGGATTTTTCCAGACGTCATTAAAAAAAAGTTGCCGACCGTGTACAGCGTTTACTACGGGGAAAAATCAATATCAGATGACTCGGATGCCGATGGGGCTAAAAACTAGTCCTAGTAGTTTCAGTAGAATGATGACCATAGCGATGTCGGGCTTAAATTATGATAAATGTCTCATTTACCAAGACGATTTAGTAGTTATGGGTAGAAACTTGGCTATTCATAATCAAAATCTATTAGACGTATTTTTCAGATTGCGTAAAGTAAAATTAAGATTGAACCCTTCAAAATGTACATTCTTGCAAAAAGAGATTCTTTATTTAGGACATATAGTATCTGGAACAGGAATTTTGCCAGACCCAGAAAAAATTAAGGTGGTAGAAAATTATCCGAAACCACAAAAAGCCGACCAATTAAAGCGATTTGTGGCCTTTGTTAATTATTATAGAAAATTTATTAAAAACTTCGGTGAATTAGCATTCCCTTTGAATAAATTATGCCGCAAAAATGTCAAGTTCGTATGGACTAACGAATGTGAACAGTCTTATCATAAGTTAAAATCTGCTTTAATAAACCCGCCAGTTCTACAATATCCCAATTTTTCCCCTAACAATGAGTTTATACTACAAACCGACGCGTCAGGCAAAGCGATCGGATCTGTATTATGTAATGGAGACGGGCGGCCTATAGCTTATGCTAGTCGTGGTCTAAATAAGGCCGAAATGAATTATCCTACTATTGAAAAGGAACTCTTAGCAGTAGTATGGAGTGTTAAATATTTCCGACCTTATTTATTCGGCAGACGGTTCAAGATACAGACCGACCACAGACCATTAGTTTATTTATTTTCCATGCGAGACCCCTCTAGTAGACTTTTAAAATTTAGATTACAATTAGAAGAATTTAATTTCACTATAGAATATTTGAAAGGTCAGTTAAACTCGGTAGCAGATATTTCCGACCTTATTTATTCGGCAGACGGTTCAAGATACAGACCGACCACAGACCATTAGTTTATTTATTTTCCATGCGAGACCCCTCTAGTAGACTTTTAAAATTTAGATTACAATTAGAAGAATTTAATTTCACTATAGAATATTTGAAAGGTCAGTTAAAGTCGGTAGCAGACGCGCTATCACGAATAATTATTACCTCGGATGATTTAAAGTCGATGAATGAGCATATAGTTAGCGTAATGACTAGAGCACAATGGCGACAATTACAATCTAATAGTGATAAGAGTAGTGATAATCTAACGGCGGATAATTTGACACTCACTCGAGGCCTGATCAACCAAGAGTGGTGGAAATTATTAAAAAACCGAAGAATATCACTGAGCTTTCATTAATCAATTCTAGGCAATTAAGTATATTGTTAAGAAAAGGAATATTGCTAGAGAGATATAAATGTTTTACATATGTGCCCAGTAAGTCGATAATATATTTAGAAACAAAATCTCTATCTCCGATATCGCGAGTCGAGTTGGTGAGAGAATTGTTATGTTTATGTAAGCAGTTATCGATAAACGAAATATGCATATTAAGAAATGATTATAATAAAGATTTTATCGCTGGGATTATAAATGAAATAAGAAGTTACGATAAGTGGTCCGGACCACGCATTTGTATAGTCAGTAAGGCGAAGAAAATAGACAACTTAGATAATAGGCGCGTCATTCTAAACGACTTCCATCTTTTGCCCACAAGTGGCCACGCGGGCATTAGACGGATGACTAATAATATAAGGAAATATTATTTTTGGCCGAGTTTAGAAAAAGATGTGATTGATTATGTTTCTAAGTGTGAACAGTGTAAGAAACAGAAGTATTCTGTACACATTAGACAGCCAATGCAAGTCACGACTACGGCAAATTCTGCCTTCGAAAAGGTCTTTTTAGATATAGTAGGACCATTACCGACGGATGTACATAACTTCAAATATATTTTGACTTTACAATGTGAGTTATCGAAATTCACAGAGGCGTACCCTTTATACAGTAAAGAAACGGTAAGTGTGGCTCGAGCTTTTGTTGAAAACTTCATTTTAAGATTTGGCATACCCAGAGAAATAGCGACAGATCGTGGGTCAGAATTTATATCTAGTACTATGAAAGAGATATGCCAACTCTTAAAAGTCAATCAAATATTTTCCACAGCGTATCATCACGAGAGCATTGGAGCGCTGGAAAACAACCACAAATCAATGGGTGCGTATCTTAGAATTAATTGTGAGAATCAAACGAGTGCATGGAGTGCTTGGTTGCCGTACTGGTGCTTTTCTTATAATAATACAGTACATACGGGAACCAAGTATACACCGCATGAACTAGTATTTGGAAAGCGTTGTGTATTACCATCCAATTTAGGCGGAAATACTGTTGATCCTTTATATGCTCACGACAATTATGCCTGTGAATTAAAATATAGGCTTCAGGTAGCACAAAAAGATGCACATAGTAACTTAGTTGAGAGTAAGATAGTGAGAAAACATATGTATGACACTCATGTAAACCCAATAAGTTATCAAAAGGGTGATTTATTGTTATTAAGAAATACATCAGATAATAAAATGGATCCTATCTATAAAGGACCTTATGTTGTCATCGATGACTTAGATTTTAATGTAAAAATATTAAAACATGGTAAAGAATATATAACACATAAGAATAGAACTAAGCCATTCAAAATTACATAGATACGTTGAAATTGTCTAGATATATTTTTTATTATTGTTGAATATAAAATAAAACCACTTTACTTCAGACTCATTTTAATATACATTTCGCATATGTTAATTTTTCATATACCAATTTAGACTAGTAAGAGTACCTATATAATCTACTTATTTACCTACATAACCTAAATAAATTGTATCCTCATAATGTATTTTTTCTATTAAAGACTATAAAACCAATGTAACTAAGCAGAGTTAAGATTTGTGTATCTCTTTAATCATGTATTATTGTTAAGAAAAAAAAATGTATACTCTTTTATTTTATTATTAAAAGGGGAGGTGTGATGTGGCACCTAAACATGTACTTGTAATCCTATATATAAATATGTTTAGATTATAATAAATCATTCAGTGTATTCTCAAACGTCGTTTCATTTACATCTCCAACACAACATCACACTAATCCTAGGTGCCGAAGGTGAGCTTCGAAGTCCCATCTGCTGTCGAGAAGGACGCCGAGATACTTCAGCGTGTTCCCGACAGGTATGGGAGTTCCTCCAACCACAATACTGGAGCTCAGAGGCGGCTGCCGCCGGGGACCATGAAAAACGATAGACCCGGATTTGTGCAGTGCCACCTCAAGCCCCAGCCGCCGTATCTGAATTATCTGAAGCAGCACGACGTCAACTAATATAAAATTTGCAAATTTCCAATGATTATTTCTGAGTTTTTTTGTTTCGACAATCTTAGTTCACGTGAATTGTAAGTTGACATTTATTACTTTAATAAAACATTCACGTACAACGTTACCTATCAGTTGGGCATAACGTTGTACGTTTCGAAGCACGTAACAAGTGATAATTACGCACATATCTTCGAAAAATCAATGGTTTGCTTGACCCTCTGAATTTGAAATCTATAGATCTCGCCACTGGGCTAGCGCCACTCAAATAGATAAAATAACCCGTCCTGTGTAGGGCAAGCACGAATAACTTGCGAGAAAGTATTCGTAAAGTCATCGTCAAAGTTTGTATGAAAATTAAGTAGCACCCCTATGTTGCGGAAATGGAACTAAATTTGCAAGCACAATCTTTGCTTTGACACTAGGTATCGTCCATGACTTACGTCGTACGTAAAATTTACTTTAAAACCATATTAATATCAATATGTGATTTCTTTTAAATTCAAACTATGTAAAGCCCCAATTTTTTTAAAATTTAAGTCAATAAATTCAAGGTAACTAATGACAAAGCAAATTTTGTACAACAATGTGTTTGTTTATTTGATATCTGTCCGCCCATAAAAAAAGTACAAGAAACTTGTGCAAATAAAGCTACACTAAATAAATAAATATTCTCTTATTTATTTTACATACTGGTTCTTGTATACAGATGGGAGTTCCTCAGGGCTCAATCCTAGGTTCTTTTTTAATTCTTGTGTATATAAATGACCTTTTTTTTTATTAGTAAAAACTGTGAAATGGTGTTATTACCAGAGGTCGGAATTAGGTAGAGTTATTCATGTACTTACACTGATTTCACACAGCGAAAGAATATAGTGGATATGCCTCAAATCCCGGGATTAATTTTAAAGAATAGAAAAAATCCCGTTACTTTTTAATAAAAAGTTATTTACTTTTACTTTTTTAATTTAGACTACTGCACGCGCGACGTTGCCAAACTTACATCAATGATATTGGATGACCGAAGTTGCAAAATTTTGCATTTGAAATCCCGGGAAGGTCCACATTAATATCAACATTTCGATGCAAGTACATAAATAACTCTACCTAATTCCGACCTCTGGTTATTACACACATCCATAATATTTAAAATTAACAAACACAAAAATAAATAAATAGCGCACCTTAGGCGTTGCTTCATTGGTTTTGAAGTAATCTAGAACAATCCAGAACTGGGAATGCACAATAAAACCACGACTGCGTTATAAGGCGTATATTCTCATACTGACTTACATGGGTACATTTATAATAAACTTATGTGGTATAACTACCCACTATTTACATACATCACACCTCCACTACAATACAAGATTATATTATTTATGTAATATAAACTAACAAACAAATTATAAGATATCATATTTCTAAAACTACTATTCTATTTTAAACCTATCTACAGGGTTCCGCGTGCGTCTGGAATACCGGCTCTCGGGAGGCAAAGGCAAAACTGGCGATGATATCCCCTGGGGTGCATGTTCAAAAGGAAACTTTTCATCTTCTTTCTCGGCGGGCACTACTACAGCCGCCGCCTCTTTACTGAGATAGAATAGAATAGAATAGAATATTTTTTATTGACTAAGCAACACACACAATATCATACAATGGTAACAAAATACAATATAACAACACAAATAAAATTAAACAAATAGTAAAATATGAATTATGTGTGCAACCTGTCAAAAGGGCGATACATCAGCGTAATGCTGCTGCATCTGCTGATACAGCAGCGCTGGTGTTCCTGTAGCGCCCCTTTGAGGTACAGTGGCTTTAATTCGAAAAAAGTAAAATAACCAAAAAATAGAAAACAAAAAAAAATAAAAAGAATTTATAGTACTTAATTAGAAAACATTACATACAAAGAAAAAACTATAGGCTGAACAAACAATTAAAAACAAAAACCAACTCCTTTGAGGTACAGTGTCTTGAATTCATAAAAAGAAAAATAATCAAAAAATAGAAAACAAAAAAATAATTATAAAGGAATATAAAGTACTTAATTAGAAAACATTACATACAAAGAAAAAAACTATAGGCTGAACAAGCAATAACAAATAAAACCAACTCCTTTAAGGTACAGTGGCCTCAATTCATAAAAAAAAAGAAATATCTAAAAATATAAAACAAAAAAATAAAAAGGAATCTAAAGTACTTAATTAGAAAACAAACATTATATACAAAGAAAAAACTATAGGCTGAACAAGCAATAACAAACAAAAACCAAAAACAAAAAAGAAAAACCAACATAGATATATTAAAATGCCAAACAACAAAACAACAATGTGCATTACAGAAACTCACGATACATATGTCGCACCCCCGGTGCGACACTGTCACTTTTGCAAAAAACACAAAAATGAGTTAAATACTTTAAAATGGTCCTAAAGCACCCCTTTACTTGGTGCGATAAGGTCACTTGTATAGTATTCATAGTTTCCATCAGAGAGCGTGAGTGTCATTGTCGTTTTGGCGCGATTCACGGCGGTGCTGGGAGCGACATCGTTTCTTTGGTCAGTTGTGTGCGGTCTCCCGCCAGTGTAAATGTGTCTTGGAGCTACACTGTTACTAAGGTAATTGTGACAAATTATTTTTTTAATTCTGGAGCAATATTGACCTAAGATACAGTTGTGACATTATTTCCCCAATATTTAAATATTTTTGAAAGTTCAATTTTGTACTACAGTGACTACTTAATAAATAACTTTGTTTCTCCAATTGTTGCCTTTTTAAGTAAATATGCCACACAATGCACACCCATCACCTGGTCTCAAACTAAGATTTGTAGTTGTACGAGAGCCATTTTGGTCCTATTGCTTGTAATAGTGTGTGTAATAATAATAATTATGTGTGTCTAACTATGTTGTAAAATTTAATGACGATGAAAAAAATTGACAATTAATAACAGTTAATATACAGTTAGTATACAGTGGTACATTTATTTATTTCGATCCTGTTTACTTATTTTCAGTTGTTTCTTGAATGTAATAAGATGCTGTCTCGGGGAAAAAAATGGTTCTACTGACACGTGGTCCAACCTCACCCATTGAAAGAAATGAATCTTCAGTGTCACCTTCTAAAGTCAATCAAGATGGCAGAAACTCTGTTTTGCCAGCTGTAAACTCCCAGTCTATTATTGACGACAAAAATTCAACAAAAGAACAAGAATCTGGGTCTCCAACTGGTGACTACTCTAGTACCGATTCAGGTGACGATTTCAAGCCCTCATCTAGTTCGTCTTCATCCTCAAATAGTTCCTCCAGTTCAAGTAGTTCATCTAGTGATAGTAGCTCTGAGAATGAAGCTGTTGATAACCAAGAGCCAACATCATCAAAAAAAAGGGGTAGAAAACGTTCACGTAATCCTAATGGCTGGAAAAAGAATATTGCAAAAAAATTAAGGAATTCCGGTAATGAATACCGTTCAATTAAAACTGGTAAAACAGTTCAGGCTAAAAAAATTGGTCCCCCTTGTCCCGATAAGTGTCGGCTGGCTTGCTCATCTCCTTTCACCCAAGAAAAAAGAATCCAAATATTCAATTCTTATTGGGAGCTAGGCAGTATAGAAAGACACCGTGATTTTTTAAATTCGTGCATCAGACCACTCGAAATTGCAAGTCGGCGTATCAATACGAATCGTCGGTACCCAAGACAAGGTAACTCTGCATTTTATTTACTCAATGATGGTCAGTCAGTTCGAGTCTGCAAAACCTTTTTAATCAACACCTTGGGTATTTCACCAAGAACTATACGAACTGTCATTGATGCTACAAAACTCAATGACGGTATCATTCCCGAAGATCGCCGAGGCAAACACGATAAGCATTGCAAATTGGATAATGAAGTGATAAAAGCCGTCAGAGACCACATTGAATCTATTCCAAAAGTAGAAAGCCACTATCTAAGGGCAAACACAACTAGGCTTTTTATTGACGGTGGTTTAACTATTGCAGAATTGCACAGAAACTACAAGGAGGTACAGGCACAAAATAATAAGCCAGCTGTTAATTACGACGCCTACCAGCGCATTTTTAATCATGATTTTAATATTGGCTTTTTTAGGCCGAAGAAAGACTTATGTGATCAATGCGTTGCATATGAAAATGCACCAGCTCAAGAAAAAGAAATATTGTACGCCAGCTACAAGGTTCACCAAGAAGAAAAGAGCTTGAGTAGAATTAAAAAAGATAGGGACATGAAAGAATGTCAAGATCCTCAAAGTACTAACATCGTATGTACCTACGACCTACAAGCTGTCTTGCCATGCCCTTTAGGAAATTCATCTGCTTTTTTCTATAAATCCAGGCTAAATTGCTATAATTTCACTATTTCCAATGCAAAAGATCGAGAAACTAAATGCTATTTTTGGCATGAAGGCTTAGGCCACAGGGGATCTATAGAAATAGGATCTTGTGTGTACTCATATTTGTTAGAAGTTGCAAATAAGTATCCTGGCTATAATGTCATTTTTTACTCAGATAATTGCTGCGGCCAGCAAAAAAACCAATTCATATTTGCAATGTACCATTTCGCAGTAACAAAATTAAATATAAATTCTATCGAACACAAATTTTTGATACGCGGGCACACACAAAATGAAGGGGACACGGCACATTCAATTATTGAAAAAGCCATCGCTAGAGCAAAAAAATCTGGACCCATCTATATTCCTGACCAATACATATCTATAATAAGAGGAGCGAAGAAGACAGGGAAACCATTTTTGTTGAAAGAAATGAACTACAGTGATTTTTTCGATCTTAAGGCTTTAGCAGATAACATAAACTTTAACATGAGCAAAAATATTGAAGGGGACGCAATTAAAACTGGGGAGATTATGAGCATTAAGTTTACTAAAAATTGTGCCAATTATCAATATCGAACAACTTATAAGACTGAAACATGGAAAGAGGCCAAAGCTATATTAGAACCGAATAGAAAAAACTTACGTCGAGGTCGAGGCAACGTCACAAGCATCAACGAGATCCTGATGAAACCAGCGTATACCTCGAAGATTGCTGTTACAGAACGCAAGAAGCGCGACTTGTTGAGTTTGGTAGAGACAAACATAGTACCAAGATACTATGAACAGTTCTATAGAGATCTCATTTAATTGAATTGATCTTGTAAAACCTACCTCCTTATTCAATATTTTATATGCAATATTAATTGTGATTGCTATTAAGACTTAATAGCACTTAGTAGTAGTAATAGCGAAACACTTAGTGTTTCGAATAATTTTAATATTATACTACTAAGAATAAGATACCTATAAGTGATTAGCTCGCTGTGATGTCACAAGTCTGATTAAACTTAGAATTCAGATAGTACTTAATTAGAACTAGAAGAATTGGTTCAGAACACAGAGTTATTTTTATTATTTTAATTATAATTTATTATTATTATTTATTTATTATTATTTTTATTTTATTTATTTATTTTTATTATTTTAATTATAAGTAAACATACTTAAGTAAAAATCTCATTTTGTCCTAATTGTTGTTTTTTGAGAGACTTTCATACACTATTTTCTACTAATTTTTTTTCGTACAAATGATAAGAAGTACAAAATTTCTTATGTTATTTCGAAGAGTTTAGACTAATTTTATTTCTTTCGTTAATAAAACTACATATTTATGATTAAAAATAAAACTAATTAAATAATTTGTTCTTGTTTTCTTTTTTCTTAGAGTGATATAACTACAGTTATAATTTTTCGTTAGATCCACAACGTCACTTCTGAGGGCATTGGAAGTTTTAAATAATGGTATAGTATATTTTTTAAATTAGAAAGAGACAGGTATTTATCCAAAAATAAAGTTGATAGTTGACAGTTTAGTATAGACTATTCATCTCATCGGTATATCTTAAAGTCATTGTTTTGTGAGGTGTCAAAGTTTTAAATGCTTCTCCTGAAAAACTACATTTTTGCATAAGTGACAGTATTGCACCGGTGCGATGTGTTTATAATTTTAATAAACTGCAAATTATTATAACAACATGCCTAACCAAACAAAAACCGAACATCTAGACCAATCAAAGTCACAATTTAAAAACTATTTAAGTGGCAGTTATATCGACTAGAGTGAAGAGTGAGCGAAATTCAGGGCGCGTTAGTGATATTTGTTGCGAAAGCCATGGTAAGAAATTATTTAAATAATACTTTCGTTGATGCCCTCTGTTGCTGCATTAGATTTCTTTTGAGATTGGCCCTAAACGAACTGATGGTTTGTAGATCGCGTATCGGCGGCGGCAGGTCATTCCAACATCGTGAAGCCGCGAACCTAAAAGACCCCCTGAAAGCCACCGTGCGATGGCTGGGCACAGAAAATGCTTTTGCACATGAGCGTCTCTGATATCTGCTATCATCCTTGGACCACACCAGATGCTCATATAAATATCGAGGTCTCTGTGAAAGTAGTAGTAGTCTGTAGTCTGTGCTCGATAACATTCTCTTCACCACACTTTGTCTCATCGTTGCCTTCAGGACAGGTAACATAAGAAAATCGCGACGTACCACGCAACTGATCGACGTGTCTCTTAACTAATTGACCACTATCCGCCACTACTGAATACCTACGTAAACTGTCTACCCCCTGGACGGTACCCTTCTCCCATTTATCCTGCGAACTATACTCTCGAGCCCAGACCGAGTCTCCTTCTTTGAAGTCCCGCGGAGCGGTCGACGTTAGCCGCGGCCCTGGGTGGAGTGGCTCTCTCGCTGCCGACCATCATGCAAAAGATGGTCGACAGCGAGACGGCGTGGGAGGCGATGGCCTCCTTCTGCGAAGTGGTGATGTCGCAGAAGGAGGCCGCGGAGCGGGAGAGGGAGCGGGATCCGCTCTCTCTCCGGCTACGCCGTTGGCGCAGCGGGCGGGCCAGGAGGGCCCGTCAGGCAGCGCCCGGGGGGTCTTAGGCGGCGGGGGCAGGGGGCCCCTTCCGTCTCGCCATAGACCCCCCCCGAAGTCGGCCAGTTACGCCATGGCCGCACAAAGAGGTAGGGGGGGCGCTGCAAATTGCGCCTTCCTGAGGAGGTCTCCCCGGTTCTGATCCGGGGGACGTTGGCCGCGGGCGGGGTTCCAGAAGCTACAAACCCGGGCACTGGTGCCTCGCCCCTTTTCAACAGCGGTGGGCGTCGTCTGAAGTTTTTTAGTGGGTAGGACTGCGGTGGTCGTGTCGGCCGCAGTGAACCCCACACCCCCTCCCGGTCTCCCCCTTTTTGGCCGGGAGACAGTGCGTAAGCAGCATTTTTTTACAGACGATAATAAAAAAAATAAAAAAAAAGGAGTGGTGATGGACATGGTTTTCACTTGGGAAATAGGAGTGGGCTGACTGTGCCTAGGTGTGGGCTCCGTAACGTTGCGGGTTCTTTTGCGGGGAGCGGTGTTCGCGTGTGCGGTGCGCTTCCGGATGATGTAGCGAATTTAGCAATGGATGAATTTAGGGATTGCGTGGGGAGTGGATTGTGCCGGGGGGCTTGTTGTGGTGTGAAGGGTTTCGTGAGCGACGGGTCTGCCTGGAGGTGGCATAGGTTGCTCCTTTCTTTCTTGAGATATCTATGGTCTTGGATATTGGATTTTGTTGGTTTTGGGAACAGCGGTAGTTGAGGTGTGTCTTATTTTAATTTTAATTTATTTTATTGAGATTGACCCTAACAAAACCTGGCGAGAAGAACTAGGCAATGTTCAGTTGGCGTTAAACAGCACTTTTCCTGTCTAGCCCATTTTTATTGAGTGATTGGTCGAAAGGACAGTGTCGTCCGGTCCATCCGCGATGGTCGCAAGGACACACCCGTCCGGTCCAAAACTTGTCTTTGGGTGATTGGTCGAAAGGACAGTGTCGTCCGGTCCATCCACGATGGTCGCAAGGACACACCCGTCCGGTCCAAAACTTATATTTGGGTGATTGGTCGAAAGGACAGTGTCGTCCGGTCCATGCACGATGGTCGCAGGGACACACCCGTCCGGTCCAAAATTTTTATTTGAGTGATTGGTCGAAGGGACTGTGTCATCCGGTCCATCCGCGATGGTCGCAAGGACACACCCGTCCGGTCCAAAACTTTCATTTGAGTGATTGGTCGAAGGGACAGTGTAGTCCGGGCTACCCATTACATCAGGGTTAGTCGTGAGCACCGCGCAGCACACTTTGGTGGCGTGCCCTGCGTGGGCGGGGCCGCGGTCGACGTTGGCCGCGGCCCTGGGTGGAGTGGCTCTCTCGCTGCCGACCATCATGCAAAAGATGGTCGACAGCGAGACGGCGTGGGAGGCGATGGCCTCCTTCTGCGAAGTGGTGATGTCGCAGAAGGAGGCCGCGGAGCGGGAGAGGGAGCGGGACCCGCTCTCTCTCCGGCTACGCCGTTGGCGCAGCGGGCGGGCCAGGAGGGCCCGCCCGGCCGCGCCTGGGGGTCTTGGGCGGCGGGGGCAGGGGGCCCCTTCCGTCTAGCTATAGACCCCCCAGAAGTCGGCCAGTCACGTCATGGCCGCAAAAGGAGGTAGGAGGGGCGCGACACACTGCGCCTCTCTGAGGAGGTCCTCCCGGTTCTGATCCGGGGGACGTTGGCCGCGGGCGGGGTGCCAGAAACTACAAATCCCCTGGTGCTGGCCCCCCGCCCCTTCTTCAACAGCGGTGGGCGTCGTCGGAAGATTTTTAGTGGGTAGGACTGCGGCGGTCGCGTCTGCCGCAGTGAGCCCCACACCCCCTCCCGGTCTCCCCCTTTTGGCCGGGAGACAGTGCGTAAATGCATTTTGTTACCGACGTAAATCAAAAAAAAAAAAAAAGGGTTAGTCGTGAGGACACACCCGTCCGGTCCAAGTCTATATTCGATGATTGGTGATAAAATGGTGATAGCAATGTCAAAGTCAAAACTTATTTCGCTTGTCAGGTTGGACGAGCGTATATTTTAAATTGCGTAACGTTGTTTCAAGATTGCATCCAGGTACGCCCGAGGACGATCGCTAGTCAGTTTGGCCGTGACGGCGCATCGCTAATATGTCGTATTTAAACGGCTGCTGTCAGCTGTCACCGATGACAGCATCTACTGATTGGTGCCAGTTAACATCAGACGTCAAAATAAGAGTGACAGCCGTCACTCTAGCGGAAAGTCGGGCGGGTGGGAGCACGGCGGCCATGTTGAAGGACACTTGTTTTGAACGAGAGCAGACCGTGCACCACGCGCTAGACGAATCGCTAATATTCTGTTTCATCCTCGTGTGAAATATCAATTAATTTGTAATGGCACCCAAACGATAAGCCTAAAATTTTTTCGCCTAATTTCACTCTTCAGAATATTGTTTGCCCTAATTTCACTTCGCCTAACTTTTTATCGCCACATTGTCATTTACCAAATGCGTCATTTGGCAGAACAGTTCGTAATCCCTAAAGTTTACAATTCCTAAATATTAATTCGCACAAAATTAAAAATCATAAAGTACAAAACATGATGTAGGCGTGCAAGCAGGCATGCAGCATGCATAGTTTCCGTCACGGTTTCGGCGCTGCGGGGCTCCGGCGGTCCCACGTGAGCTTTGCGTCGCAGATGGTTTTCGCTCACCACCGCGGCTTCGCCTCAGCTTCGCCGGCCAGCCTCAGCCCCGGCGGCGAGCCCAACCCACCTGCTTCTTAGCTCGCGGGCCGCCTCGCCCCTCCGCGCCTACGCGGGCTTATATTGCACTCTAGGGTAGGGCAGACAACACTACGTGGAGTCGGGTTTGCAGCGATTCGCTTCTGTCAATTTATTTTCTCAATTAAATTCTATGCTTTTATTCCAATACATTATTGGCACATTTCATTATAGATATGCTAAAATTAGAGCTTTTATAAATTTGCGAAATAATCGTTATGTCAAAATAAACTTATGCCAATATACTTTAGGCTATTTTACATTAGACATTCTAAAATTAGGCCTTTCAATTCTTAGGCCAAACTATAATGGTGGCAAAACTATTTTTAGGCGAAACAATAATTGTACGTTTTAAGTTTAGGCCAAAACGGTTTGGCCAAACCATATTAGGACAAACAATTTTAGGCGAACCAAAGGGCACTCCATTCTGATACCCTCGATATCTACTGCAGCAATATATCTATAATTAATAAAATTCTGTGTGCAGACTAGAAGTAGTAGTAGTAGACTTAGTATAGGTTAGTAAATTTTTATGTTAACTGTTTAAATTGATTATTAGTCTAAATTAAAATGTACATTTCTAGTTAATGTTAGCCAATTGTTATATGTGGAGGCTTGTTATTGGCTTTTAGAATATGTTTTAAAATTATATAGCAGTGTTAGCTGTAAGCCCCCCAAATAAAATAAAATAAAATAAAATACAATTCAATTACTGTGTTCCTTATGGCGAAAAGCCATGTCATTAGTATACATTTTTACATTGACGCTTTTTTTTTATTGACCTATTATTCTAACGTCATTTAAAACCCAAGTGCCGACACGAAGTGAAATATCATGGTTAACGACATATCTCCTGTACACATTAATTTTATTAACTTCCATTTTATTTTACCCCTTTAGAAAAACGATGTTTTTGCAGACAGTACCCGGGATCTTACTAAAGTTCAAATGCAAATCTTTCTTTTAACAAACAAATAAAATAAGACAAACGATTAAACTGACCCGCTATCAAATAATAAAAGAGTGGCTCACCAGATTACATCTTTAAGGTACCTCTCAATAGCCCTTACTCGCACTTCTTTTCTTGCAGTACCTCTTCCTTCACTCTTCCCTTATTGACAATTATTTATTGCTACGTGTCCTGGATTACCACAACTCAACAGGTTTTCGTACGGTACATGAAGCATTCTGGAGCTAAGGCGTCATCATCGAAGATTACTTTCGCTTTTTATTACATTCAGCTAGTCGATGTCCATAAATACCATACTTGTGACATTTTCCGGGAGATACTGCCGTAATTCGAGGTCATGTGAAATCGTGTTTCTGAATATCATAAGTAACCGTTTGTGAAATGCCGTTTTTGTTATGATCAGCTGAGATATGGCGGTAATAGCGTGTAATAAACTCATCTTTTTGATGCAAAAGTGATGATACAAAACCGATGATCACAAGCTTTCTGCGTTTGGGTCTAATCCAATTAGGTGTTGTAATATTTTGGGCCTAGTTAACCCTGTGTCGAGTAAACCCTTTTTTTTTTTGGATGGAAAATTATCTAATGACCTTCTCCCGCTGTGAGTGAAGCGGAAGGGTGTGTCGGATTTTTACTTACTTAAAACCATCCATGAGCCTGTAACACCAAGGCCGCGGTAACCCTTTCGGACAGTCTCGCAGCTGTGTTGAGTAAACCCTGGACGTGGAACTTGGGCGATTTGTTGAGTTCATAGTGACTCGCCGTTGACGTTTGTATGAACAGCAACGTTCAATATGACTGTGCCGACCATCGACACGACGACGCTCCGCCAGAATGACCGATGTGAAATCTCGTTCCAAAGTAATTTAAAAGTAGGCGTTACCAACGAATATATTTTACGTAGGCATAGGTACAAAAAACTAAGAAACAAAAAAATGGGTGTGATTATGCTCGACGCTGAATGTGACGAAATCATACAAAATCTATGTACAAAAGTTGGCTGGAAAATATTGTTTCAGAAATACAATACGTAACAAACTAGCAGCATATTTAAGAAATTAAGAACCACATTAAAATACCATTGATTTAAATGGTAAAAGAGAATGCTGCGATCAAGGCTGTTTGCTTTACGATAAGTTTTTTTTTTGCTTTATTGCATAAATAAAATTGTATAAAAGGCGAGCTTGGTGCTACAAGGCATTCTCTATCATATTATAGTTTACCTTTGGATTAGAAGAAAAATATGAGGCAGTACGAACAAGAGCACATATAAACTTGCATAGAATTAGATATTTTATTATTAACAAACTACACATAAAACCTTTACACAAAAACTCAAGAAAGTATTTTTTTAGTAAACTTTTAAAGTATGTTCACTGTCTGCAACTTTTTGTTTTTTTTGTTTTACGGCGGTAACGCACTGCCTTCTGAAAGGGGATGTGGGACTCACCAGTATTACCCACAAAAAATCGTCCGACAACGCCCGACGCTTGTTGAGAAAGAGGCGGGGGCCAGTACCTTGTTTGCAGGTTTGGTTGCAGCTTCTGACACCCGGCCAACGTCCGACTTACCATAATATAAGGGTTTTGTATGGAACATACAAGACAACGTTAGTAACCATTCCGTCATATACCGGCGCCGCGTAATCACGGGTCTGTGGTGCGTCTGCGCGTGTCATACCTGCCGTAGCTATACGAAGTACACAGTGTATTTGATTCCGAAAGATCACTTTTTATATGAGTAACTTGAATAGCACATTTAACCAACGAGAAAAAAGTGCACAAGCCATGAGTGTGGGTGAAATGAGTGCCATCAATTCGAATGATGATTCCGCATTACTGGACCAAGAATCACCTCCGAACTATAACGATACGATTTTAAAAGTTTTCAAAATACAATAGTGGCCACAATCGAGAGCTGGTTTTCCAAACATGACCTTGTTCAGGCTAGGTTGCTCAGTGAAATGGAAGAGATCAAGAAATCACTGGAGTTTGTGCATTATGAAAATGATAAGCTCAATAAAAAAACGGAAAACCTATGCAAGCGAATTGATGCACTAGAGAGCAAATCTGCTGCGAACGAAGCTTATCTTGGGCGTATTGCAGAGCTAGGCAACAAAATCGACGTGATGGAACAGCAAGCGCGTCAATGCAATGTGGAAATCAGTAACTTGCCTGAGAGACGTGGTGAAGATCTTTTAGCTACTGTTATCAATATTGGCTCTGTCGTTAAACAGCCGATTACTCAACATGATATTATAGCTGTTAATCGTGTTCCGCATGCTGAGTCCAGTGACAATAGACCCAAAAAAGTGATCGTAAAACTTACTAGCAAAATTCTAAGAGACAATTTTTTATCGTCGGTGAGATTGGCAAAAGGTGTAACTACTGATCAACTAAATTTATCTGGGAAAACTAGCACTCTGTTCGTGCATTTGACCTTAAAAAATAAGTTGCTCTTTCAAGACACCAGAATCGCTGTCAAAAATAATGGCTACAAATTTTCATGGGTCAAAAATGGAATCATACTGGTTCGCAAAAGTGAAACTTCCCTGTATTTGCTATCCGCCGTCCCGATGATTTACAAAAAATCAAGAAGTCTAACTAATCAGATGTATCCTGAAAATCGTTTTTTAGTTTGCACTTTAAGTTACGAAATATTTGTAAACCTAAACTATGTTGCCAAATTCTTTTTAGGGATATTTGTCTGTGACCGTCTGATATGTCTTAGGTTGTGGCTGCTTTTGTTATCTTTTTTAATGTTAGTTTTTATTTTTTTATTACTTTTGCTTCTACTCCACTCTACCTCAAAAGGGCGGTGCAGGTACACCAGCGCTGCTGTATTATTAGATGGAGCAGCATTATGCTGATGTATCGCCCTTTTGACAGGTAACATTACCATAAGTTGTTGTTATAATTTTTTTAAATATTTTTTGTTTTGTTTTTCTGCACGTTTTTTTGTAACTGTTTAATTAATTATTATGTAATGTTATTTTGTCAATTAAAAATATTCTTATTCTTATTCTTATAATGTAATTTTTCTATATTTAAAGACGACGCTCAAGTTCGTTAAGCTCGGTTTTTTATTGTGCATTTCTACATATGCATATATTATATCATTGTGTGAACTTATTTTAATTTTGCTTCTTTTTATATGGGGAGTGACTAATATAAATAATAGATGCCCTTGGGAGTACGACTGTAAAACTTTTTTATTTTTGTTTGCGGTTCAATGTCTAACAAAATGTCAATTTATTATCAAAACTGTAGAGGGCTACGTACAAAAATTAATACAATTTACATGAATGTTTTATCTGAGGTTTACGACATAATAGTCCTTACTGAAACTTGGTTGGTGCCGGCAATTACGGATAATATGATATTTGATAGTCGATACGTAGTATTCCGCTGCGATCGTGATTTCGTTGCATGCGGCAAACAAGACGGGCGACGGGGTCCTAGTAGCGGTGCGCCGCACTTTGCCCGTGCACAGATGCCTTTTGAATTCTACCAGTAATATCGGAAAAATATCAGCAAGTATTGATTATGTGTTCATTGGTTTCTCCTCCGATAAGCCTAATAATATTCATATGCTATGTGCTGTATACTTGCCCCCTAATCAAGCTTACGATACTTACAAACTTTTTATGAATACTCTGCAGGAAACAATCCTTTGTACTCGGACTAAATTTTTTTATATTGTTGGTGACTTCAATGTGCCATCTCTGGATTGGGAGTTAAATAATAATGTACTTACACCAGTTTTAACTAAAAAAAGTAATGAAATTGACAATTACATAAGGAACTTTTTAGCACTTTTGAAAGGTTTTCAATACAATTGGGCTAAATGGAAAAAGTCTGGAAATGTGACATATTACGACGAATTTTCTATTTACCGCCATCGTTTTAAAGAACTAAGTAAAGAATGTTTTAATGTATATATTAATACAATAGAAGAAGGTATACGTAAGGATGTAAAAGTTTTTTGGTCATACGTTAAAAGGCTGAACCATAAAGGAGGAATACCCAATGTCATGACATATGATGATACAGAAAGTGACGACCCCAAGCAAATATGTAATTTTTTTAGTGATTTCTTCGGTTCAGTTTTTGAAAAAAGTACCGCTATAGACTTTAAAAACCCAGTAAATAAAACTCAAAGTGACCACTGCGATTTCATAGTTTCCAATGTAAGTTTTGAACAACCTGACGTCCTTAAAACCCTCCAATTGCTTGATATTAATAAAGGGCCAGGGCCCGATAAGCTACCACCACTATTTTTTTAATTTACAGCTAAAAGCATTAGCCACCCACTTACAATACTTTTGTAATAAATGTACCTCAGAGGGAGTTGTACCTTCTATTTGGAAGTGTGCGTACATCACCCTTGTATACAAAAGTGGTCCCAAAGATGATGTTAAGAATTATCGGCCTATCTCTTTACTCTCCACTTTGTCAAAGGTTTTGGAAAGATTAGTACATAACGCCATTTATCCGCTACTCCATAATATCATACTCCCTCAGCAACATGGCCTTGTAAAACATCGCTCAACCGAAACAAACTTAATGATTTTTACTAATTTTTTATTTGAATCAATGGATCAGCGAATTCAAGTTGACGCGGTGTATACAGATATGCGTAAGGCTTTTGACAAGGTGGACCATGCAATTCTTCTCGAGAAAATAGCTTTTAATGGTATTCGGGGAAATCTACTGCGTTGGTTTCAATCATACGTCACAAATAGAAACCAAAAAGTTGTGATTAATGGCTTTGCATCTGATATAATGACTGTCTCGTCAGGGGTTCCGCAAGGGTCTATACTTGGTCCCTTGTTGTTTATTATTTTTCTCAATAACATAGACCAATGCTTCAGACAATGCAACTTTTTACTCTACGCTGACGACTTAAAGATCTTTAGGCAAATTAAAAGTATCGTAGACTGCGAGGAACTCCAAAGTGATCTTAACCGTCTAACAAGTTACTGCGCTAGTAATAAACTACAACTTAATGCAGATAAATGTAACTCAATAACTTTCACGAAAAAGAAGAAGGTTATTACATACACTTACAGTCTGGGCGACACTTGCTTGAACAGGGTTGGCGTCATAAAGGATTTGGGTGTTTTGCTGGACACGGAGCTGCATTTGAATCTTCACATTGATCAGATTATTAACAGAGCTTACCAGATGTATGGATTTGTAATGCGTATAGGTATCAATTTAATAGGATAAGCACTTACATACACCTTTACAAAAGTCTTATTAGATAGCAGCTTGAATACGCTAGTGTGGTTTGGAATCCTTTCTACAACAAGTACAAATATGAAATTGAATCTGTGCAGCGTAAGTACTTAAAGCGAGTGAATTATAGATTTCGACAGCCTAAACATTCATATGAAGACCTTTTAGCTAAGTATTCCCTGCCTACTTTAGAAACACGTAGAACATTATTTGACACTCTTGCATTGTTTAAAATGGCAAATGGTATTTTGATTGTAGTTCTCTGACTAGTAGCATTTTTTTTTTCAGGCCCCAAGCGAATTCGTTCTTAGGTGTCAGAACGAATTCGCTCATTTTATTCGCACAAGCTATTCCACCTTAAGAATATAAACACTAATGCAGGACGCCGTGCTCCGCTCTACAGAATTACTTCCGTTGATCTGTTTGCACTAACGAAAGAATCCCTTAAAAAGCAAGTACTCCTTAAGTGTGTTGCTAAAACAGCCTACTATTGTTTCATAATTTCGTTTTCGGTTTATTTGTGTGTGTGTGTGTAAATATGTTTTGTGACTTTTGTATAAGTGCACTCCGGTAATAATTTATATTAGTAGTAAGTCGTGGATAACGGTGCTGGTTGTACAATGAAATATTTTTATTTTGTTAAATAAGTTACTATTAATACATATTGTACAATTGTTTGTTGTCCTAAAGAAAAAAAAAAATAACTACCGTTAGTAAAAAATACTTTGATAAGGGGGTTTTCGGAGTGAGGTTTATAATGAGACTGTGTCTAACTATTCGTGAAACTGTATAACTTGTGGCCGCTCACCGCCCACTTAAGCTTATAGTCACCACTCGTCAGCAATATTACAGACTGTCTGCGGAACGAAACTATTGAACGTGAATTGCAATAGCAACTAATACTGAGAAATAGACCTTGCTGGCTGTACAAGCCTACATCTTGTACATTGGACTTGGCGTCAGCGTGGTCAGCGGCGAGTCGGCCCAGTTGCAATATCCTCGTGCAGCGTCGACACTTTACACAGACGCTGCACTTCTTTATTTCTTTATATGTGTACACAATATGTAATTAATATATAAACAATGCAATTATATGCAATCAATTAGATTTCAACCGTCCGTGTTGGGTCTCATTCCTCTCTCTGCATCTCCTACTGTCGGCCGGGGCTACACCCCGGTACAGTTCCTTCCCTTCCTGCTGGTGGCCGGGGTACCTCCTGGTACAGCATTCCCTTCCCTTCCTGCTGGTGGTCAGGGCTACCCCCTGGTACAGCACTCCCTTCCCTTCCCATCCGCTGGTGGCCAGGGCGACCCCTTGGTACAGCACTCCTTTCCCCTCCGCTGGTGGCCAGGGTACCCCCTGGTACAGCACTCCTTTCCCCTCCGCTGGTGGCCAGGGTACCCCCTGGTACAGCATCTCATCCCTCCTTCCTCTTACTGTACGAGTGGCGAGCGGCGGCTTACAACCGCAAGCGGACCACCGTACATTTTGGTCCTTAGAACCATATTGAACCTTACTCCCTAACACCTACAGGCTGAACTCATTTTGTCTCTGCATACACATTATTTATTAATACTATATATATTTAATGTTTCTATTAATTGCACTATACAAATTGAAATCATTTTAAAAATCTTAACATAACATTATTTGCATTTACAATTTTGTAGGTAAACAATAAACACTCATGTTACGAAATAATTATTTTTACATTTTACAACACATTTTTACTTAATAGTTCTATTAGGTTGTATAGTTAGTTTAGTAAAATAATTTCGTATCATTTTGCTAACAATATATAGTTATGTCGCCTTGGGTTGTCAAGAACTGGCACCAAGAAATAACTTTAAATTGGGGAATTTGAGCACACAGCTCAATTCTGCATATTATTTTAACTTAACATTTATATCCTTACCAATCAGGAAGGATAACTTTAACTATCTACTCTACAACTATCTTTCTGTACGGTGTTACGTAGTCAACTAAGCTACACACCGTATAATAAGGATAATGAGCACACAGCACAATTCTACATATCAAAACATTAATATCCTTACGAAACAGAAAGGATAATGAGCTAACAGCTCAGTTCTGCATTTAGACTTGACATTTAATCCTTACCAATTAGGAAGGATAATGAGCTAAAAGCTCAGTTCTGCATTTAGGCTTGAAATTTAATATCCTTACCGAACAGGAAGGATAATGAGCTAACAGCTCAGTTCTGCATTTTGGACTTGACATTTAATATCCTTACCGAACAGGAAGGATAATGAGCTAACAGCTCAGTTCTGCATTTAGACTTGACATTTAATCCTTACCAAACAGAAAGGATAATGAGCTAAAAGCTCAGTTCTGCAATTTGGACTTGACATTTAATATCCTTACCAAACAGGAAGGATAATGAGCTAATAGCTCAGTTCTGCATTTAGACTTGACATTTAATATCCTTACCAGTCAGGAAAGATAATGAGCAAACAGCTCAGTTCTGCAATACCTACCATATCTCTTCTTACCATCTAAGAAAAATATCGAGGATGTAGCTCAGTATTTGTATTAATATTTATATTTGACGACCAGTGTGACATGGAAGTCAGTAGATCTGCACTCCGTGACTAAGGTCGTGGGTTCGATTCCCACACATGATATTTTTTATATTTTAAAGAATTTTGCATAAATACAATTTTAATTTTCAATATAATATTTTTATACATATTTTACATTTTCACCATTAATCATTATGCATTTTTTGCAACTTACACAATTAATAATTTATGCAACTAACAGAATTCACTGGTCCACTCGTTCCTATCACCTCCATACCCTAATATGAGACAAGCAAACTTTCTTTAAGGACGAAAGTTATCAATAGCAACAACGGCGAATGAAGATTAAAGAAGAATAACCAGTTCTGCATCAAAAAGCGAATCGGTCTTTGGCTTCCCACTAGCGGGTTCCACCAGTGTACTGAGAAGTCGCAAGTCCACAGATGCACATTGGGCTCAGCGTCTGCATTATGCTCCATCTTCAACTCGGCGTGCCTCTTTTCCGAGTCGGCAGTATGTACAAGTTTACATCTCGCATCTTGTACAATGGGCATAGCGTCTGCATCAGCACCTGAAGCAGCGAGGCAACCCTGAACCACAGTCGTTCTGCACCATCTACATTTCACGCCGACATCATCAGCCCGGCGTGTCTCTTTTCCGAGTCGGCAGTATGTACAAGCCTACATCTTGTACATTGGACTTGGCGTCAGCGTGGTCAGCGGCGAGTCGGCCCAGTTGCAACATCCTCGTGCAGCGTCGACACTTTACACAGACGTTGCACTTCTTTATTTCTTTATATGTGTACACAATATGTAATTAATATATAAACAATGCAATTATATGCAATCAATTAGATTTCAACCGTCCGTATTGGGTCTCATTCCTCTCTCTGCATCTCCTACTGTCGGCCGGGGCTACACCCCGGTACAGTTCCTTTCCTTCTTGCTGGTTGCCAGGGCACCCCCTGGTACAGCATTCCCTTTCCTTCCTGCTGGTAGTCAGGGCTACCCCCTGGTACAGCAGTCCTTTCCCCTCCGCTGGTGGTCAGGGCTACCCCCTGGTACAGCAGTCCTTTCCCCTCCGCTGGTGGTCAGGGCTACCCCCTGGTACAGCAGTCCTTTCCCCTCCGCTGGTGGTCAGGGCTACCCCCTGGTACAGCAGTCCTTTCCACTCCGCTGGTGGTCACGGCTACCCCCTGGTACAGCAGTCCATTCCCCTCCGCTGGTGGCTAGGGCGACCCCTTGGTACAGCACTCCTTTCCCCTCCGCTGGTGGCCAGGGTACCCCCTGGTACAGCATCTCATCCCTCCTTCCTCTTACTGTACGAGTGGCGAGCGGCGGCTTACAACCGCCAGCGGACCGCCGTACACTGGCTGCATTCCTATATCCTAGCTTTATCCCGGTGGCCCTGAACTTAAGCTTCGGGCCCTGATTTTAGCAGATTTTCAGTTATTACATGGAGTGATTGTTGTTTAGACAACAATAGAATGATGTTAGCAGAAGTCAGCCTTTTTTTTTATTTACGTCGGTAACAAATTGCATGTACGCACTGTCTCCCGGCCAAAGGGGGAGACCGGGAGGGGGTGTGGGGCTCACTGCGGCAGACGCGACCACCGCAGTCCTACCCACTTAAAATCTTCCGACGACGCCCGCCGCTGTTAAAAAAGGGGCGAGGCGCCAGTGCCTAGGTTGTAGTTCCTGGCACCTCGCCCGCGGCCAACGTCCCCCGGATCAGAACCGGGAGGACCTCCTCAGAGAGGCGCAGTGTGTCGCGCCCCTCCTACCTCCTTGTGCTGCCATGACGTTACTGACCGACTTTTGGGGGGGTCTATAGCTAGACGGAAGGGGCCCCCTGCCCCCGCCGCCTCAGACCCCCCGGGCGCGGCCGGACGGGCCCTCCTGGCCCGCCCGCTGCGCCAACGGCGTAGCCGGAGAGAGAGCGGATCCCGCTCCCTCTCCCGCTCCGCGGCCTACTTCTGCGACATCACCACTTCGCAGAAGGATGCCATCGCCTTCCATGCCGTCTCGCTGTCGACCATCTTTCGCATGACGGTCGGCAGCGAGAGAGCCAATTCACCCAAGGCCGCGGCCAACGTCGACCGCGGCCCTGTCCACGCCGGGCACTCCACCAACGTGTGCTGCGCGGTGTCTTCCGCGCAGTCACAGTGGTATATTAGAAGGCCCTGACTTTCTCATAACGTCTGCTATATGTTCGTAAGAGCCGGGACCAAGGCTAAGCACATAACTTTAATAAGTCATAGGTGGACGACCAGGGTTTGAGCCCGAGATCTTCTGAGCTTGAAGACTATAGTTCTCGCCATTGGGCTATCCATTAACCGTAAAACAATATAGTAAAATGTCTTTGCCACTCATAATGATTTGAAACCTGTACGCGTATTATCTAGCTTACGCATATATTGGAAAGCTTAGTCCGTACATAGCTGTAAAATAACTGGAGGTTAATATTACATATCGAAGTTTGAAAAAGAAAGTGGTTTTTAGTTCAATTCTATTCAAAACAAAACCACTACGAAATACTTCACTGTATATGAATTTTGAAAAACGATAAAACACAGGTATAAATTACCTCAACATGGAAATACGACGAGACGACGCCCGCCGCTTGTTGGGAAAGAGGCGGGGGCCAGTACCTGGGTTGCAGCTTCTGACACCCCGCCTGCGGCCAACGTCCCCCGGACCAAAACCGGGAGGACCTCCTCAGAGAGGCGCAGTGGACGCGCCCCTCCTACCTCCCCCTGCGACCATAGCGTGTGTGGCCGACTTCCCGAAGGGTCCATGGTTAGACAGCAGGGGCCCCCTGCCCCCGCTGCCTAGACCCTCCTGGCGCTGCTGAGCGGGCCCTCCTGGCCTACCCGCAGCGCCCTCCATAGGTCCCTCTTAGTTTCCCCCCCGGTAGTCAGTACTAAGGGCATACCTTTACCTTTTCCCTAGCGCCTCCTGCGCCCTACCGGGAGGTACTCAGCCCCCCCACCACGACAAGGTGGAGACCAGTCGGGGGGGTACCTGTTATTCATCTGCTTTAACTTGTCTCAATAATACTACGTTCCGAAAGATTTGACGACAGAAAGAATTGACTGAGTACTTATTGAAAACATCGATTTCTAATTATGTCGGGTTCGAAATAATGTCGAGTAGCGATGATCCTTATTGCAAAAACCACATTGCTGGAAATGTAGTAAAATATTTAACAAACTAAGTAAAATGTAAATATTGCGTTTATAACATGCATGCAAAACAGAATATTTTGGTTTCATAAATTAGTATATACGAGGGATAAAGGTGGATTGGTTACGGTCGAAACAGGTTTATTCTATATGTAGTGTTGCTGAAATTGTCCTGAGACATCATCTCAAAGAAAATTCTTACAAAATTTCAGAAGAACTCTTGAAGTAATGAAAATATTCTTAGGAATTCAGCTTTTTCCTATAGAACACGTAAAGTCTTACTACCATGACACGAACTTAACAAGACTAATTGGTGAGCGCTCCTTACGAATTCGATTCTAAAATGAATCCAAAAAGATAATATACAACGATTCGTATCACGGAGTGACAATTTTTTCAGCATGTTGGTTTGCCTACTATTGTCGAAGAATTAAAGGGGCTTAAGAGTGACTTCTTAGATCTTAAAGCCAGCTGTGAGTTCAATTCAGCCAAACTTGGGGAACACAACGCTAGGTTCATTGGGATTAAAAAGAAATGTCAAGAATACGGTAATATACAAGAATCAATTAATTTCAATGTGAGTACAATGGCTGATTTTAAAAGGTAGAATGCTGCTGCTGAGCAACGTTCCAGACTAAGTCATTTAGAAATTAAGGAAGTACCTATCAAAAAGGACTAAAATCTTTTAATTTTATGAATAGATTGGGGAAGAAGGTGGGTTATGAGATCTCCAAGGTGCAGTTAAACTACATTGCGCGTGTGCCTATCTTTAATTCTAAGTAGAAATCTATTGTTGTAAGATTCCTTAACAGATATGTTAAAGAAGAGTTCATAGCAACAGCCCGTGCTGCAAAGAACCTAACAGCGGCCGAACTCGGCTTCCAAGGAATAGCTTAGCGGGTGTTCGTCAACGATAATTTAATATCCGCTAAACATCTTTATTGATAAATATCTACACAAAAGAAAAATGTCAATTACAGATATGCTGCCATATGTCAGACAGGTGTCGATAACGATGATAGAGAAATCCTAGTAACTTTCTTGAGATCGGTGCGTAATGCCAAAAAAATTAAATTAGAGCCTCAAGATATTGCATATATATTGGATTTGAGCAAATAATTCGTGTCGTTCCTTTGAAATTAATAATACCGACACTAATATTGCCGTTTTTGAAAAAAAAAAATATTTTTTCTTTATTTACCATTGTTTTGAACATTTTATTTTTATTCTGTGTTTAATTATTGTGATTTATGATGCAGGCAATTTTTCCCTTAAATAAAGAAGCTATCTGCATTGAAGCTTTTACACCTTCTACATTATCGGATCAAGCATAAGTTTGTTTAAGGAGATGGAAACAACAGAGACTAACATTCCTTAAGAGATCGAACCACCCATTCCATGCACTCGTTTTAGCACCCCGCTAGAAGTTGCACCCTTCGAGGTATTACAAATGGAATTTGAGTCAGAGCAAAGTATTGAAAAGGCTAATTTGGCAAGTTCTTCTACCTCTAAAATTTTGATCCACGATATTTTAATATTATCAAAATGGAAGCCGGCAAGCAGCAAAACACGTCTGAAGCGAACTGTCCCTAAACAAACAACCAACCTCTAGCACAGATCTTAATACTGACACGAAAAAAAAGCCACCCGCACCAAAAATAAGCATCTGGGTCACGAAAGCAGTATCAAATAAAATCAATCATCAAACAGACTCCTAAATCATCAAGAACTTTCCTTTCCGAAGAAGACTGGTTGTGCAGGGTGTGTTATGGCCGGTACTCACATGATGTTTGGATGAAAAATGGCTCTAACTGGATAACATACTCGTTCTGTACTCATCCTTTTCACACTTTTTTTTATGTGCGATAACTACAGTATTATATATATATGTCACCGTAAAATTGTAAATAACGTTAAATTATAATCTATCCCGCGATATTGTAATCTGTCGAAAAATTGTGATCCGAAACAAACTGCTCACAATTTAACGCATTATTTTTCGATAGATTATAATCTATCAAAGACAAACCGTTAAATCACAATCAAAATTGTCAACTTTTTAAAGCCTGTCCATGATTGGCTGGTCTTGCCATCAAGACCAGCCAAGCACTCTCTTATTTATTATTTAACTGCACTTCTTTAGGTTATCACAGGTCCGTTAACACTCCCTACAACTTATTATAATACAATGCGTTATTGTTATTAACACGAAATCTGTTTTAAATCACCGAAACACTGTTTGTTTACATTTTACAACAAATGAATTTGACTAATAACAACCGAAGATGGCGATGACGGGCGGCTGAGCGGGGAACATGAAGTTCAACCAATCAGAGCGCGAGGTGCGTTCTTTCGCATGCCATTTTACAATCTGACGGTTTGACTTCGATAGATTATAATCTATCGAAAAATAATGCGTTAAATTGTGAGCAGTTTGTACGGATCACAATTTTTCGACAGATTACAATATCGCGGGATAGATTATAATTTAACGTTATTTACAATTTTACGGTGACATATATAATACTTATTCTGGTGGTGAAGACTAAAATATTATGTACACCTAATGTTAATATCACTATTCCATTTCATACATTATAATTAAGAATGTAAAGAATAATTACTTGTTATGTTTAAAAAAATATTATATTTGCCTAATTATGTAATAATAAATAATAAAGACTCATAAAATTGTGTTATATCAGAATTATGATAATGCTATCACCGAATTAAAATGATTAAAGTATTATAACCGAATTACCAAAGTGAACGTGTGATTTATAAAGCCATGTTAGAATAAGTTCTTTGTTATAAAACTAATAGCTTATTACTTAAAATAGTAGGTAAAAGAAAAAATAAAACATTTTGATTAATATTATCCTGGATTTCATTGGCAATATCTAAATAATTATCACCGAATAAAGTGAGAACACCCCACAAAGCGGTCGAGATATGATGGAAGGTTTGCCTCGTTCTGGTAGGCCATCAACGTCTGCAACTGAAGTTAAGGCAATAGTGAATGAAAATCCTCATTCAAGTTAGAGAGAGATGGCCGCCGAACTATGTGTATCTCACGAGTCGATCCGCACCATTTTAACTAACAATTTGGGTCTGATACGTGGTGCCGCCCGGCTAGTCCCAAAAGACCAGATTTTTCTTCAATAACTAAATCGCATGAGTCTCTTAGGACATGCAAGAAAGAGTTTTTTTGACCATCGCGGTGTTCTTGCCGCAAGGTCAAACGGTACATAAAAAATATTATTAGAGCGTTATGCGGCGCTTAAGAGAACACATTCGACGAAAATGGCCAGATTTGTGAAAAGAAAATTCTTGGATTTTGCACCAAGATAATTCCTTCAAAAAAAAGCCTTCGCACACGAATTTTGTCCGAACACTCAACAAATACCATCGCGCAACCACCAGATATGGCTAGCCGACTTCTTTCTTTTTCCTACACTCAAATTACCACTTCCGCACAATGGCAACCGTTTTCAATCGGTAGGAGACATAAAGGAGAATTTGCGGCGAGAACTGAACTAGCGTTTAAATAATGTTGTGATGATTAGATTATTTGTTGGCGGTAGTGTACCGTTTCTGAAGGAGCATACTTTGAAAGTGATAAAATTAAATTGGATGGATAGCAAAAATTTTGTGTATTATCAATTTTTCCTCGGTACTTTCTTGACAGAGTAGTAAATGCAATGGTTGTTATCTTAGCTGTTGATAAATTTCTGAGCGAAGAAGACTACCGTTTGTGCATTTACGATTTCAAATGGCCATGGAATGAGACTCACTTTGTGGAAATGAATGTATGTGTCGTGTGGTTTGCCTGCCAATCCAAAACTCCTTCCTCAGTTATTTCGCAGCACGGACATAGATACTACTTTTCGAGTGCTATGTAACGCTAAATTCTTTTGGTGCTTAGGTGCATGTTCGTTATTTATGATCATCGCATACCGAAAACCCCGCTCCAGTGTTGCCAACCGTACGATTTAAATAATAATAATAAAAACATTTATTTGGTACATTACAAATTACAATAAAAATAAAAATTTTTAAGCTAACAGAAAAAATAATAATAAATCATCATCATCATCATCACAGCCCATTAACGTCCCACTACTGAGCACGAGCCTCCTCACACAAATCAAGGTGTGAGGGTATTGGGTCATACTCCACCACGCTGACCCAGTGCGGATTGGCGGAGGCAGGTGTATGGCGTCCTGCTGTTAGAATTTTTCAAGCCGCCCATGAGGCCTCTAACATGGCTTAACGACTACCACATTTAGTGATAACCGGGACCAACGGCTTAACGTGCCTTCCGAAGCACGGAAGCGCTCGATATCAAATGCCACACAAACGGTCACCCATCCAAGGACTGACCTCGGTAAACGCTGCTGTACTTTGGTGATCGTTTCCAACCACCGAACACCGCAGAGCTACGAGCGCTGCATAATAAATAAATAAATTAAATTAAATAATTCATAAATCGTACCTATACGACCTTTTTGGCCCTGCTACGATGTACGATTATGACTTTGATACCTTACGCAAAATATATGATCTTTTAATTATATTAAATGTAGTTCATTGCGGTCGACCCAAACAAACAAAAACCTAAACGAGATCTAAACTTCTTTTTATTTTTTAATGAACGGAATCAACATTTTATTACTATCTTGCGCTCTTTGAACAAGAAATTCCCGTCGCTTCATTAACAGCAAGGGGGTTTCCTGGGCAATGTAAGGTCTCACTCGCAATGTAACGTCATTCTAAACACACCTATAAATTATTGTATGACTAATGCTATTGAGTTAGCTAACTCTGAAAATGCTTCAAATTCGGAGCCTAAGTCTGAGTAACTTAGGCTCCGAATTTGAAGCAAAGATATTAAACGAAAATAATAAACGATTTCGAAATTCCGAAAAAGCCATATCCTTGCTATTTTAACCATTTTAGTTGAAATAGTATTGGATCCCAGATTTAAGAAAATACATTTTACTGACGCTCAGGTTTGCGCAAAGGCTATAAGTGATATATCTGAATTTTCAAAATCAACTACATCTCTTACTACGGCCCCCACCGCTTCAACAAGCCCGGGAGCTAATGCTTCATCTGCTGTAAGCAATATATGGAAGTTTCATAAAGAGTTATGTCATCGCAAAAAGAACCCAAAGAACGCATGGATGATATCATAAAACAATATCTGAGGGAACCTCTTGTAGAAAAGGAAGTAAATCCTATATTGTACTGGACAACAAGAAAAAGTATTTGGCCTTGTCTCAGTGACTTAGCACTGCGTTATTTATCAGTTGTCGCACCTTCAGTTCCTTCTGAACGCCTGTTTTCTTCAGCTGGACACACACTTTTCGAAAGCAGTAACAGGTCAAATCCACAGCGCTTATCAGAAATATTATTTTTGCGTGGTTTAAGTGCTGATCAATGGCAATTGTGTTTTTTTTGGTCTATTTACTTCTAATTATGATTACCACAACACTGCTTCTGTTCCAGGTATGTGAAATGTGGTGATTCGGTTTCACGCTCGCTACAGTCATCTCCGATTTAACCTCCTTCACCTTTACTTCCTCGCTCTCCGAGATGATGATATCACGAACCTTATAAATGTTGGTAAGTTCCTGCTGTCTGGTTCCCACCAAATTACAAATGAATCTATTGTTTGTTACAGGAAGCGACGACGACTCGGACGAGGCTAATAAAAATTACGAAAGTACTGTCATTACAAGAGTGTTTTGAGGCACAATAGAAACACCCTTAAACTAAGAGAATGTGGAAAACTGGAGACCAATCGGTCCCAAAACGACATCTGCCGATCCATATGACATTTTTGTTCAAATATGGGTTCGGCAGATGATGAAACATATTACCTCAGAGACTATTAATTATGCTCAGCAGGTGACATCCCAGATGCTGGAAAACCACATTCTGTGCCCCAAAAGCCGCATAAGTCGGTGGCATGACACCACGGCCGACGAAATGTCTGTTTATTGCAGACTGATTCTGGCGATGGAAGTTGTGGTTAAGACGAGGATGGAGGAGTACTGGGGTTCCATCCCTGACATATTTTACACTCCCTGTTTTAGCGCATATATGTCTATCGACCGAATTTTATGATTAATTAAATATCTTTATTTTAATGATATTAATAACTAAACGTGACATTCGTGGTTTTTGGAAGAGCACAAACAAGTTAAATACTAGGTCTGGATTGCCCGTGAGTGTAGACGGTGTAAGTGATCCAAAACAAATAGCTGATAGGTTCAAGAATCACTTTTTTGTGAAGTCACTGCTTGAGGCGTCTCAAGTGGTGCTGGATACTAATACCGGTCGTGACAGAGTGAATACCAGATTTACTGCAAATGAAATACACAAATTAATAACTTGTTCATCTCATGGTAAGTCACCAGGGCACGACGGGCTCAGTATTGAGCATTTACTGAACGCTAGACCTCATTGGCCAAGAGTTAAGTACAATACTATTAAGTATTACACATATCGAGAAACGCCTGTATTTGCATGCTTCCTCGATATGTCGAAAGCTTTTGACCTGGTTTCCTACGAAATACTTTGGAGGAAGCTTGAGAACCTAGGTATGCCGAGGGATCTCCTAAATATGTTCCGGTTTTGGTACGGAAATCAGGTTAATAGTGTTAGATGGGCGGGAGCTTTATCCGAGCCATATAAGTTGGAGTGTGGAGTGCGAGACGGGGGGTTAACTTCACCAGCACTCTTTAATATTTATATTGACGCACTTATTGAGGCGCTCAGCAGTCAACATGTCGGATGTCACATTGATGGAATCTGTGTCAATAACCTAAGTTACGCAGACGATATGGTCCTGTTGAGCGCTTCGGTTTGTGGGTTAAGGTTGCTGTTGGCTACATGCGAGGCCTACGCGGCGGAACATGGGCTCGTGTATAATATTAGGTCGGGGAAAAAGTCTTTTCGCATAACGTAGGTATAAACTTATTATAATTTTTTTTTGACTGTACTATTTGTGTTTGGCTGGTTTTGGTAACATTAAAAAGGTTCCATTATAAAGAAAAGAAAAAAATAAAAAAAAGTTGTTTCCCGTTTTTTTTGCATTTGTTTTTCTCTCCGTAAAAATGAGTGAATCTAATGAAGAAATTCGATACATTTTAAAATTTTATTATAAAAAAGGCAAAAATGCAACTCAAGCAGAGAAAAAAATTTGTGATGTTTATTGGACCTGATGCAGTGTCAGTAAGAGTAGCACAAATTTGGTTCAAACGTTTTCAGTCCGGAAATTTTGATGTTAAAGATGCACCTCGCTCTGGTCGCCCTGTTACGAATAAAATGGACGCCATTTTTGAAAGAGTGGAGCAAGATCGGCATATTAGTAGTTACGATGTAGCTGAAGAACTGGGAATTGACCACAAAACAGTTTTGACCCATTTGAAGAAAGCTGGTTATACAAAAAAGCTCGATATTTGGGTGCCACACGAGCTCACTCAAAGAAACTTAATGAACCGTGTACTCATTTGCGATTCATTATTGAGACGTAATGAAACCGAGCCGTTTTTGAAGAGATTGATAACTGGCGATGAAAAGTGGATCACGTACGACAAGAACGTGCGAAAAAGGTCGTGGTCGAAAGGCTTCACAGACTGTGGCCAAACCTGGCCTAACACGAAATAAGGTGATGCTGTGTGTATGGTGGGATTGGAAGGGCATTGTTTATTATGAGCTTTTACCGCCCGGCAAAACCATCGATTCTGATCTTTACTGCCAGCAACTGATGAGATTAAAGGAAGCAGTCGAGAGAAAACGGCCGGAATTGATCAACAGGAAGGGTGTGGTCTTTCATCACGATAACGCTAGACCACACACATCTTTAGCCACTCAGCAAAAATTAAGAGAGTTCGACTGGGAGGTCCTAGTGCATCCACCATATAGCCCTGACCTTGCGCCTTCAGATTTTCACCTGTTTCGGTCTCTGCAGAATTCTTTAGGTTCTGTAAGGTTGACCTCAAGAGAGGACTGCCAAAACTATTTGTCCCGTGTTTTTGATCAGAAGTCCCAAAGTTTCTACAGTAACGGGATAATGTCTCTGCCCACAAAATGGCAGAAAGTTATTCAACAAAACGGTACATATATATTGTAAATAAATGTAAATAAACTTTGAAAAAAATGTCTTGACTTTTCATACAAAAATACGAAAAGACTTTTTCCCCAACCTATTATTAAGAAAAGTCAGTTCATGGTCTTTGGGGCCAGCGGCGCCCGTTACCATGATAATGTCCCAACCTTACGACTCGGTGGCGTCGCGCTCGAACTGCTGTATCAGTTTAAATAGCTCGGTCATCTGGTCACCGCTGACCTCAAAAACAATGCAGATATTGATAGGGAGCGGAGGGCTCTGTCCGTCCGGGCTAATATAATAGCTCACAGATTTGCACGCTGTTCACAGCAGGTGAAAATAACTTTGTTCAGAGCTTACTGTACATCGTTTTATATGTGTAGTCTGTGAGCAAGTTACACACAAAGGGCGTACGGGGCCCTCCGTGTCCAATATAATAACGCATTCAGGACGCTGATGGGGTTGCCCTGGCGATGTAGCGCGTCGGGCTTGTTCGCACAGGCGCGAGTAGATTGTTTCTACGCTACAATGCGGAAGCGCGCTGCGTCCCTCGTGCGCAGAGTCAGGGCAAGCTCCAACTGTCTCCTAAAGATGATCGCGGATCGCGTAGATTGTGTTTACCTGAATAAATGTTGTGCGCTACATGTAATTACTAACACCTAGGATTAAGATATATGTATTTACTAACACAATATGAGTGTAGAACTCGAAATAAATGAATAAAGAAATTAATGACATGTGTGCACTTTGATATGCCCAGGTGTTACTCTCACAATAAATATAAATCTTACGACACCTCTCAAGCTTTAAATCCATAAAACGGTTCAAGCTGCAGAGCGTAATAAACAATTATAAATTTTATTTTGGTATTAGCTGTTACTCTCACAATAAATAAAAATCTAACGATACCTCTCAAGCTTTAAGTCTATTGAACGGTTCAAGCCGCAAAACGTAATAAACAATTATACATACTCTCTCTTCCTTGCAAAAACATAATCCTCCTTTTGGCGTAGTCGGGTACTATCATAGAAAACTTGTCAAAATGTTACTCTATAAATAAAAGAATGGTATGGTATCGTTAAATTAGTATTCCATCATAACCCAAGTTTCGAACTTACTTAGGGCTAGCTGAAAAGTGTGATATGTTCATAATTTTTTTTTTTAATTTTATAGTTATATTTAATTTATTCTCATTTTACGTTCAGTGGTTCATTCATATTTCAAAAATTCAAGCGTTCCAATATAGGCCGAAGTCGTATCCATACTTTTTTGACGTGTACTTTTTTTGCCTGTCTGTTGAGCGATCTGTAGGAGATCGGTTTTTTAGTAAAACTCTTATTTGTTGTTGTTTTTTGAAATGTTTTTGTTGTTTTCTACATGCTTTTTCATAATGCTTATAAATTTTTTAAATCGTTAAACTTCTAGAATTAATTAATTTGTATATTAAATAAACGAAACAGTTTTTACCCCGTTTTCATAAGTTTGAGAAGATTTTTTTGTGAGTGTTTTCAAGTGCTTAGTTTAATTGTTGAGTCTAAATAAGCGAAACACAGTCATGTAACACATAAAACTCTGAATTCGATAAGTGTAGGGACCATACTAAAGCATAAAATATTAACAAGCCACTTGATCTATAGTGTTCTTAGAATTGAATTGATATGATTTCTTGACAGCGATTACTGATGGACGTGTCTTCCGCAATTGCACAATAATTATATTTTTAATTATCATTATTTATTACAATTGAATCTGTGTCAAAGTGGCAGTCGAGTGAATCTGTGTCAGCGCATGTGAGTCATGTCATTTACAAATTATTAGTTATTATTGAACATGGCTTCACCGTTCCAAAATCGGAGCACGATGACTTCTAGAAGCCCTACGCGTAGCAGACAACTAGTGGTTGATGAAGATCTGACTCCTGCGGCAACGCTCGCGGAGCTGGTATCAACTCCCGAGATACAGCAGTGGCTTACGTCAAATGAAAAATCCCTTAACGACATTTGCTTTATCTCTGGCGATGGGAAGCTAAACACTGAACAAAAATTGAAAATCAGTAACATCAGCAGGAATATAATGGGCGGGGTTTCACAAATGGCCGTGCAATATCAGTCGTTAAAGCAAAAATACATTTCAGCACAATCTAAGATCCGTAATTTAAACGACCAAAAAGAATTCGCGGAACAAATGGAATGTCGATTCGAGGAGATAAAACAAAAAATCTGCTCCGTTCCGAAGGTTTCAACATTCGCGGACGCATTAAGGAAAGGAAGTACCTCTGTGGCAAGCCCACCTAACACTAGCAGCATAACAATTTTCCCAACAACCAAACAACAATCGAGCGAAGAGACCAAGAAGCAAGTGCAGACAATTATTAAGCCCGAAGAACTTAAACTGCACATCCATGGAATGAGAAAGACCAGAGACGGCGGCATTATTATTAGCACTGAAGGTAAAGTAGACCTCGAGAAACTAAAGCAATCAGCACAGTTGAAGGCATCGGGGCTTAATGTACAAGAGACCACTAAGAAGAGGCCTAAAATTATTTTATTAGGTGTACCTTCTAGCACTCCCGAGAAGGAAGTAATCGACTGTTTATATAAACAAAACATTTCGGATAAACTTCCGCACATCGATTCCGATAAGTTTTATAATTATATTAGACTAAGTCACAAGTCGGGAAAAAGAGATGCACCCTTTTGTAATTATATTTTTGAACTCACGGCGGATCTTAGAAAAGTCCTTATGAAGCAAGAGAGGGTGTACATAAACTGGACTTCATGCCCTGTGAGAGATTACACTCTTGTTACCAGATGTTACAAGTGCCAACAGTACGGACACTCCGCGAAGTTCTGTCGAGATACTGACAGCACGTGCGGTCACTGTGGATGCGTGGGTCACACCATCAAGGAATGCACCAAACGTAACGAACCTGAAAAGTGCGCTACGTGCCAACGCTTTAACAAACCGACCCAGCATAAAACTGGAGATGAGAAGTGTCCGGCAAGAAAAAGCGCTGAAACCAGATTTTTAAGTAACATCGATTATGAAGGCGCCTAGAGCGCCGCACTTACAGTTATAAGCAGCTCGAGCATGGGTATGATAAACGATTTACTTAATGACATAGACTCCTCCTGTGAACAGGAATCTTCAACTTGTGACCCTGATAAATGTTTATTATTCTTAAATAACGCAAGGCATAATAGTTATACAATTTTCTTACAGAATATTCGTAGCATTAATTGTAATTTTGATAGTATGTTAACTTTGTTTGCCCAAATTAATGTAGAAATGGACATAATCGTCTTAACTGAGTGCTGGCTATCCTCTACATCCAACATTCCACAATTACCTGGATATGACTCATATTTCACTAATAAAACTAACATCTCACAGAATGACGGTGTAACTGTATACATAAAAAACTCCACAACAGATGTATAGAATAGAGGAGCCTTTTTTTTTTTTTTTTTACGTCGGTAACAAAATGCATTTACGCACTGCCTTCCGGCCAAAGGGGGACCGAAAGGGGGTGTGGGACTCACCACCGGCAGACACGATCGCCAAGTATAACCCACTAAAAATCTTCCGACGACGCCCGCCGCTTGTTGAGAAAGAGGCGAGGGCCAGTACCTGGGTTGCAGCTTCTGACACCCCGCCTGCGGCCAACATCCCCCGGACCAAAACCGGGAGGACCTCCTCAGAGAGGCGCAGTGGACGCGCCCCTCCTACCTCCCCGTGCGACCATAGCGTGTGTGGCCGACTTCCCGGAGGGTCCATGGTTAGACAGTAGGGGCCCCCTGCCCCCACTGCCTAGACCCTCCTGGCGCTGCTGAGCGGGCCCTCCTGGCCCGCCCACTGCGCCCTCCACAGGTCCTTCTTAGTTTCCCCCCCGGTAGTCAGTACTAAGGGCACCCAGAGTCGTCGGTCTCTGGGTGTTGCCTTTTCCCTAGCGCCTCCTGCGCCCTACCGGGAGGTACTCAGCCCCCCCACCACGACAAGGTGGAGACCTAGTTTTTTTTTTTTTTTTTACTCCCCCGACTGGTCTCCACCTTGTCGTGGTGGGGGGGCTAAGTACCTCCCGGTAGGGCGCAGGAGGCGCTAGGGAAAAGGTAACACCCAAAGACCGACGACTCTGGGTGCCCTTAGTACTGACTACCGGGGGGGAAACTAAGAGGGACCTATAGAGGGCGCAGCGGGTAGGCCAGGAGGGCCCGCTCAGCAGCGCCAGGAGGTTCTAGGCAGCGGGGGCAGGGGGCTCCTGCTGTCTAACCATGGACCCTCCGGGAAGTCGGCCACACACGCTATGGTCGCAGGGGGAGAGGTAGGAGGGGCGCGTCCACTGCGCCTCTCTGAGGAGGTCCTCCCGTTTTTGGTCCGGGGGACGTTGGCCGCAGGCGGGGTCTCAGAAGCTGCAACCCAGGTACTGGCCCCCGCCTCTTTCTATGGACAACCGTATATGTCCACTGGAAAACCATTATGTCCCTGTCTCCGAAAGATACGTTGTCGCCATAAATACTTAAAAAAACAGAAAGGTTAACAAAATTTTTAAATATCGTCGCAGTCGTAGAATAAAGACGGATGTGATATTTTTCATAATTTAGTTTTTTACACTAATATACTTAAAATATGTAAATTTTTAAGAAAATCAATAATTTTTTGAAAAATTATTATAATCATCCGAGATATAAAGTGGAATACTGACGGTTTTGAATATTTTACATAAAATAATGACGGATTAATAATACCGCCGCTTTACGTCGCTGTTCCCTGCCCCCCGCGCCCCGATCGCTTGCGACGGAATGTCAATATTGGCGATATTCTAGGACAAGGTCACGCGCTTACGCACGATGCACATTATTTTATTATTAAAATATTGAATATTTTACGTTAAAATATAGTGTTTTTGTGCAATATTTTTATATTCTTTAATGTACCATGGCTTCAAGGAGGTCAAAACATATATTAACATTGGTGAAAAACAATAATGATAATAGAAATAATACAAAGCAGCAATTACGAGATGAAAATAATATGTTTTATTCAGAAAGGGACATGGATAAAACGGAACAGCTGTTAACTGGTAAGTATTCGTTTCATTTACATATAAATTGATATAATTTTTAGATGTTTATGTGAATTTATAATAAAAATTAACAAGTTACGTGAGTAAGAACGGCGGTTTTTTAAATTCGTCGTTGTTCTTGGGACATTAAAATGTATATATTTTGTGTCTTAGATTTAACTTGTTTAGTATTAAAATAAAGCTAATCGTTCATCCGCGATTACATCGCAAATTTTTAATAAGTAGGTTTTTTGGTGACGATTATAAAAAACGTCGATGTTCTGCCTACCTAAAGCCGACGGTTGTCATAAACCGTCGTTTTTTGACGGATCGGCGGAGGCCGAATATACACATCCGACATTTTTTCTCGTACAGAGTACAATACACGTCCTTATTCTATTTCATATTGAAGGGGTGTTACATTAAATTGCTAAAATAATCACATAATCGTAGTTTAATTATTATGTAATTATTCCTATATAACTTTAAATATGGTTTTATTTTTGTTTTTTTTTTACAGTAGAACGACTTTTGTCGCCTGTGCCGGATGGCGCAGAAGCATTAGCATGTCACCCAAAAATGCAGGAAGTATGGAATGATGTGTTGTTGGCAGAATCAAATGAAAATCACCAAAATGAATCATTTATCACTTTGGTACCGGTACCTGCACAAGAAGAATCTCTCATATTGGCTGATGCGACAACCTCATCCATTCCATGTTCCACCACTTTTAATCATACTGACCCCTTGGTTACATCGTTAGATAGCAAATGTGTAACTAAAAACAATGTTGATCATCGTGAAGTCATTACAAAGGACGTTTATTTACCTACTGATGGAATGACCCCGATTTCTGTACCTCATTGCCTACTATCCATCAGTTCCCATCATCACAATCTTGATTCTCCATCGCCGTTGACTCCAATTTTTAATGAGTTAAGTGCGCAATCTTCACCAGCTACTCATACTATCGAAGAACCTTTAAACACCCCAGTCCCATCCCCAATCAATCGACATACTAACTGTAACGATCCATTTTGCTGTCAACATGAGTCAGATGAGTTTAATTTATGTACTGTTTCTAATCAACCGTCTCCAGCATCCACGACTTTAATCAGAAACAGGGGAAAGAAACGACCACGAAATTATGAAGAGTGGTGGGATATAAGAAGGAAAAAGCGTAAGAATGCAGGTAAAACGTATTGTACAAAGAAAGGCCAAACTGTTGGAGCAAAATTAATGGGCTCACCATGCGACTGTAGATTAAAGTGTGCAGATAGTATTTCCTCATCAGAACGCAGGGAGATTTTCACAAAATTTTGGGAGCTAGGTGATAGAGAAAAGCAGTGGTTACATATTGCAAACTATACCAAAAAATAAATAAAATGTAGGACATTCCGAAGAGAATTAAAGCACAATAGATAATTTACATATAAATATTATATACCAAAAAAAATACAGCAGAAGATGCCACCCATCAAAATATCAGTGTTTGCAAGATCATGTTCCTAAACACTTAGGGTATAACTGAACGTATGACAAGAACTGCCTGGCAGAAATATGATGGTACTACAACTGTTACGAAAGATATGAGAGGGCGTCAAAACAAACACAAAATAGTTATTGATACTGACATGATAACATCAGTGTGCGATCATGTTAACTCTTTTGTGCCTATTGAATCACACTACTGCCGGAAATCATCAAAACGCTTATATTTAGATGGTAGTTTAAGCATTGCTCGAATGTTTAACATGTATAAGGAGTGGCGTGACTTAGAAAAATACTCGAATAAGGTTACAACTCTTCGTCAATACCGAGATATTGTGAACAGTCAATTTAACTTGACTTTTCACATTCCTATCTGAAACTATAAAAGCGAGCTATGAAGAACACCAAGCAAACAAAAATAGTTCTAGACAACTTAAGAAACAAGACAAGATTGCAGCCTGCCAATCTAATGGCACTATCATAATATGTGCAACGTTTAATTTCCAAAAGGTTCTTTCCTGTCCTCATGGCCAAATAAGTGTGCTTTATTATAAACGTAAACTGTCCTGCTATAATTTTACAGTTTGTAATATGACTAACAAAGAGGGTTTTTGCTACGTATGGGACGAGAGTATTGTAAAGCGCGGTGCTATCGAGGTCGCAAGTTGCCTATACGATTATATAAAGTATTTTTCCAAAAAAGGTGTTAAGGAATATAGATTTTTGTCAGACAATTGTGCTGGCCAAAATAAAAATCGTATTGTATTTGTAATGTACACTCATGTAGCAAAAAAGTTAGGCGTTACCATCTATCATCGTTTCTAGGAGAAAGGTCACAACAAATATAGTTTAGAATCTTCAAAGTGCTCTCCTGTAAAGTTAGCAAAAGTCACATCGGTCGTTATTCTATGACTGCGACGATATGTTAAAAGTGAATTCATAAACTGTTAAATATTAAGCTATAAATTATTATTTTATAAGTTAAATGTAAAGTTCTTACATCTAAAGTGTGTCGTTGTCCAGGAGACAATATTAATGGGAATAACTTATAAATTAAATGCTATATTCAGTGGGTATAAAGTGACGGTTTACAATTCGACTGAATTTTAACAGTTCAGAAGCCTATTTAATTCAGTTGTCCAAAGGACTATCTTAAATACGAGTCATATGGATTTCTGTGTCAAATTTACTATTTTATTGAAATGAATCGTTCTGCTCTATGTGTGTCCTTAAAATATAAATACTTATCTACTGCAAATATGTAAAAAAAAAATTTAATTTATTATTGATGTACACTTAAAAGAGGAGAATTGATCCATACATAGAAATATTAAAGTTACGTTTTGAAAAAAAAAACCGAAATAAACCGTATATTTCTCTTACGGATCCGTTTATTTTCTAACGGATAATCGAAGAAATTCAATGTTTTCTTGCTCTAAAAGCTCTTTCAAAAATAGAAAATAAGTACAGCGGATGGTCTAATAATTCTATGTTTTCTTGCTCTAAAAACAAATCCAGGATATATTCTGCAGACTCGTAAAACTCTCTCTGATAGTCTACTGCCTAAAGTACACAATAAGCTTTTAGAAAGTGTCAAAAGGCTTATTTTATAATCGGCAGCTATATGCATCACGACCGACGCTTGGACTTCTATTGTAAACGACGGCTATATTGCTATCACTGCGCACTTTGTTGACACAGAAAACCACAAGCTTTGCACAGTTATGATTGGGCGTATCGAATTTCAGGAGAGGCACACAAGTGAGAACATGAAAACCTTCCTAGAAGAGAAGTTTGTTGAGTGGAACATACACCAGCACGTTAGTATAATAGTCACGACAACGCCGCAAATATATTAGTTGTACAAGAAAGCATCGTCCAAATATCCGACACCGTTAATAGAGTGTAGGCTGCCGTAGAATATTTTCATCGAAGTATTCGGGCACATAGAAATTAAAGGAATTAGAATTAGAAAGACAGTAGAATTGGGAGGCTGGCAACACAGCATTAAGTAAACATCGCCGCGTATCTTAAAACTCTAAATAAATAGTAAACCTTAGTATAAGTGATGTGTATTGTAGCGAATCTTAATAGACGTATCGAACTACATATGTGAAATTGTTGGTGACTTCTATAAACCAAGACATGCAATAAAAACATTGTGTTTAATATTTTGGACTTTTGAACGTTATTGTGCTTCAAAAAGTGCTAATCACGGACAAAAACAGCTATATTGGACCCATACAAAGGTACTCTCATCATTAGAACATTTCAAACATAATAAGTGGCGAGTTAATTACTAGCAAATTCATATAAAATAATAAAACGGTTAAGTACAATGTTTTGTTTTAAAAAAGTGAACTTTGTACCATAAGTGGCGCCCCTAGTAGTGAGTAGCGAAACCGATATTGACATTGACGTTTTAAAAAATTGACATTAACATAGGGGTTGCTACTACAAATAATAAATACTTCATGGCAAACAGCGCCACCTAGTGCCAAGGAGCGGAAATGAAATTGACACACTGACCAGTGTTGCTATTATAAAAAAATAGAAAAGTGTTGCTACAAAAAAACTTCTGATACCAGAATAAAAAAATTAAGTTTTTTGGTAGAAAATAAAAATATTTACTATATTTTTGAATAACTTAAAATTTAAATTAGAAAAAGCAAAATAAACTGACTTAAAAGAATGAATTTCTTTGGAAATATAACGCATCGAAGACAACGCACCCAATCGGAACCGGATAAGGATGACAGCGACATAATTTCGCAAACGATGGATTGTACCTCAAATTCTATGCCAGATATATCTGAGGACGAGGATGATAACCGAATTACTATTTATAAGAAAGAGATAGAAGAACTAAAAAATCAATTGCTAAGTGCGCATAGGGAAATTGAAATATTATCGCTAGAAAATAATAAGTTGAAGCAAAGTAATGCCGACCTATTAGAAAAAAATAAAACATACAAAGTAATTGTCAGTAGTCCACTTAAGTCCAGAGTTCAAACACCAAAGAAGAACATTCATACTCCTCATACAAAAACAAAACAGACGCAGACATCGGAAAGTTTGACAAGAGCGCCAAGCAGACATGAAGTTAACATTGACGCTGGATGTATTCAAGGTGTCGCCTCATTGAATAATATTATTAGCGCGAAATCTCATGTTCCATCACCTCCACCTGTTAAGAATAACATTTGTATTTTGAGTAGTGAAACATCCAACAGATTACAAACATTGAGTGAAAGAACTCATTTAGGGAACTTTAATATGTGTCACTACCGTACTCCCAGATGCGGAATGAAATATTTGTTAAAGGACATTGATCTAAAAGTACGTAACTTCTCTCAATTAGATTATTGTATTATATTTATTGGTAAAGACGACTTTACAAAAACGCATAATTATATTGAGTTTGTTACTTATATTAGAGATAAATTATTACCACTTAATCATACCAACTTCATAATATGTCTGCCAACTTTTAAATTTATGGACAATACAAATATAATGTTTAACAGCAGAGTTGATACTTTTAATAATCTAATTTACATGGATGTTGAGACTTACAATTATGCATTTATACTAGATTCAAATCTTAATCTTCCATACACGTGGGATACGTATAACCAACGGCATGCACACCTGAATAACAAAGGCTTTATGAATGTTTTGTCAGACTTACATGATTTAATCCTAGACCTAGATATTGTAAATACCAAAGACCACCACATACACTCACAAGTTGGTTGCTCTCAAGAAAATAAAACTGAACCGCTAATATTAAGAAAAACAATAGATAATCAGTTTTTTCTATAACTACCACCTTACCATTCTCCATCAGAACATAGCAGGGCTTATGAACAAGTCAGATTTGTTAGTAGTTAAATTAGACGAGCTTTCTAGTAAGGGAACAAAGGTAGATATTATCTGTATAACAGAGCATTTTATAGAGGCGGGCTATGAATGTATATTGCATATACCTAATTTCTGCCCAGCTGCCTTTTTTACCAGAAGTGTCAAACGTGGAGGAACTTGCATTTTTGTAAGAGCAGGGCTGCAATTTAGAGAATTGACTGATATTGCAAAACAGTCGGTGTCAGGTGTCTTCGAATGTTGCGGTATTGAACTGACATCTTATAATATTGTTGTAATATGCATTTACAGGATTCCAAAATATAATTATAATGTATTTTATGAAAAACTGGACAATATATTGAGAAGACTTTGCGTATCTACAAATAAAAAAATTATATTAACCGGAGACTTTAATATTGATGTGTTAAAGAGAAATAAAATCACAATAGAATTTGAAAACTTTCTCTTGCAATATAATCTCAAATTAGAACTTGATAAACCAACCAGATTGGCTAGTAACTCTTGCTTAGATAATTTTGCACATTCTTACCGTAAAGGTTGTAAAGCTGAAATAATAGATTTACTTCTGTCTGACCACACATCACAACTACTGCAAGTTCCTATTAAAAAAACCTGCATGATTAAATATTGGAAAACAACTAAACAGGAAATATCAGTAGATAACTTAATGAAATTTAAAAATCATCTAAAAAACCTAACTTTTCGACTAGTATACGAGGCTAAAGACGCAAATGAATCCTACGAAAATTTTATAGATGACTTTATATTGCTATACAAATTGTGTTTCCCAGAAAAAATAGTAACCATTCATACTTGTAAAAAAACCAAATGGATTTCGAATGGGATAAAAATATGTAGCAGAAAACAAAGGCAGCTACTTTGGACATATAGGCATAATCCGAACACAAAAAATAGACTTGCTTTTAAAAAGTATTCCAAGCTTTATAGAAGAATAGTAAATTTAACCCAGAAGGCCCAAAACAACCACTTCATAAAGACGTCTCAAAATAAATCAAAAGCTGCTTGGCAGGTTATTAATAAATCCAAAGTATGTCTGCCGCAAGAACCAATTTTGACCATACAAAATGATAAATCAACTCTTACACATCCCCTTGACATTGCGAATGAATTCAATAAATATTTTATAGAGATTATAGAAAATAATTCAAAAACAAACCTTAGTAATACTCTATCAACACATTCGTGTAGAAATGTTATTGAAAACTCAACTTCGCAGTCTCTATTTATGCTACCAGTTTCAGATACTGACATTATAAAAGTGATAAGTAGCTTAAAAAATACTAGTACAGTAGGATACGACGGTATTTCAACTAGAGTAATAAAATATGTTAAGGAAGTCATAGCGACACCGTTATCGCACATAATTAATCTTTGCATTTCCGATGGTATATTCCCTACTAGTCTCAAGAAGGTAGTTATTAAACCCATTTACAAAAATAATGACAAGACTGATGTTAAAAATTACAGGCCTATTGCAAAAATACCAGTTTTCGCAAAAGTTATTGAAAAAATAATATATAATTCCATTTACACGTATTTCGAGAAGTTTCAGTTATTTTGCAATGAACAAAAAGGATTTAGAAAGAATACTAATATTAATATGGCACTATTTGACCTACTATCAAGTATTATGACTTCTGTGGATAAAAAAAATCCTGTGTGCTCGATCTTCACGGATATGTCAAAAGCTTTTGACTTCGTAGATCATCAGATCTTGCTGCAAAAGTTACACGGGTACGGCATTCGAGGAAACATTCATAAACTCCTAGAATCATACCTAAGTGATAGGACACAGTGTACTGAGATTTCCAGAATTTGTCCTACAAGCAAATTAGAAATTACATATGTCTCTGAAGCGAGATCCGTGAGGTATGGTGTGCCTCAGGGCTCTGTACTCGGGCCCTCACTTTTTTTAATATATATCAATGATCTCCCAAGAAATTTGAGAAACAAAATGGTACTTTTTGCAGATGACAGTACGGCTATCATAGAATGCACTGATCCAAACACATATCGAAATGAGATCAATACCTCGCTGAATGACATAATTAATTGGCTAAATAATAATAATCTTGTGATCAATTTGAAAAAAACTAAAATTATGCAGTTTCATCAACGACGAATCCACCCCTTAATATTACCTACGACGAGTGTAAAATAGAAGAAGTTACGAGTGCAAAATTCTTAGGCATAACTGTAGACCATAAGTTGACTTGGAAACCTCACCTGGAAGTGGTTTGTAAACGACTGAGTAAATCTGCGTATCTGTTGTTTCAATTATCTAAGAGAGTTAATTCTGAGACACTGTTAACAGCCTATCATGGACTTGTAGTCTCTATTCTCCGTTATGGTGTTGTTTTCTGGGGGCAATCAACAAATAGGGAACTGATATTTAGAATGCAAAGAAGGTGTGTAAGATCCATGTGTAATTTAAAGTCAACAGATAGTTGCGTTCCCTACTTCAAGAAATTAAAAATATTAACGCTACCAGCTCTATATATATTAGAAACTGCATTATTTATAAAATCAAATCCACATTTATTTACAAAATTTTCAACAGTTAAGAAGACCCCCATTCGGAGTCAATATGAAAATCAACTATGCACGTTGAAATGTAATACTGCGTTAATGAAAAAGAGCTTCTTTGGTGTTGCACCAAAAATTTTTAATAAAATACCTGATGCTATAAAATGTATGCCATTAAAGAAATTCAAAAAGTGTCTTCACAAGTTATTAGTTGAGAAATGTTATTATACCTTGGATGACTATTTTAATGATAATACTATTTGATTAAATTCTGTAATTTTATAAATTTATATTATTAATGTTGACTTGTATGACTATTTTAATTTTGAATGACTATTTGATTAAATTCTGTAATTTTATTAATTCATATTATTCTAGCATGTTCCTTTTGCTATGATCCTCTTGTGTGTGTTTTTGTTTTTCTTTCTTGTAGTGGACATTATTAAATTTGATTATTTTAATGTATAAAATTGATAGAACTTTGATGAACCTGACTTTAATATTTGTATGTCAACAATGACAAAGCATAGTGCAACACTTATCTATTTAAGACCTTGACATGTATGATTAATGTATATATGTTCTTCACCTATGTTTCACAAATAAATAATTCTAATTCTAATTCTAATTCTGAAGGAGATTAAAGAACAAATGAATATTTCGCCACTAAAGCTCAAACAAGACGTCACCACACGGTGGAATTTCACCTACGATATATGCTCATGACATTTTTAAGAGTAAAGAAAGCACTTATCGCCACTACTTGCAATTATGCGACCCGATTTAAGTTTACCCCTCAAACAACGTGGGAAAAATTCTATATTTATATACTTCACTGCAATCACAAATTCGTGCAAGATTCCCAGAAGTAGAAAACAACTTTCTTCTTTGTGAGGTGACGATATTAGATCCCCGATTTAAAAATACACAGCTTTAGCCCAATCAGTTCTGACTTACTGCATCCCTGTCTGGGGGGGAGCGGGGAAGTTGAAAATGTTAGAGTTAGAGCGAGCCCAGCGCACTCTATTAAAGGTCATGCATTTAAAAAAAAGAAGATTCTCCACTACCAGCCTGTACTCTATTAGTAAAGTTCTATCAATAAGAAAACTATACATTCTTCACACAGCTTTAAAAAAACATAAATCCACCCCTTTCAACAAAAACATAAGCCCTACACCCAAGAGAAGAAAATTCACCATCAAAAGCACTCGAACAATACAGCCGTTTGGTATATATCTACAATAAATTAAATAAAAAACTAAATATATACAATAAAACCCTACAAGAAAATAAGAAATTATTTAAAAACTTGAAGATGGGTGCAAAGTTTGAAAGCGAAAGTAGTATAGACCATTTAGAACTATTTGAGCCATGGTTGTCTAAGATGAAGTTTCACTATTTTAAAAAAAAAATACTTAGCATGTTATTTTTTATAAAAAACCCAAACTTTTACAATTAATTGCTAATAATGGCAAATTTTATTGATAATTGAGTGTTTTTTATTTTTCTAAATTATAGTAATGTGTAAGCATGAATAGTAATAGGTACTCCATTTACTCTTTATTGTAGGTCGATGTTGCAGTCACAAAAAACTGACATGGACACTGACGCAGTATTACTGTACTGTTGCGGGACTGTTCGCGAGGGTTACCGCGGCCTCGGTACGTACTATAACTGGTTTGTTCCCAACTCGGCACCTTCCTGTCTCGGCAACCAATAATTTAAGCCCACTAAAACTCCCCGACTTGGCAATCTACATATCGACGCCCCCAAGGAATAAACCTGTATTATACTATTACTGACTTCTTATTGTTATACCATTTACGGTATCTATGGGTCGGGAAACACTTATGTAATTTTTTTCAATTTTTTTCTGCGGTAATTTCCAACGATTTTCCTTATAACACTTTTGTTCTTTGGAAATTTTCCATTTCTCGTTCACTAGAACAATCACGAAATACATTATTACAAATTAAATTATGTGGCTACATTTCGGTAAAGTAATATTACAGTAAAATATTTAAAAAAAAATCCGGTTAACGCGATTACAGGTTTATTATCGTAAATTTTGTGGTAGACATTTTCGGTAATGCACTGTTACAGTTATCATCCGGGACATAAATTTATACCTACTATACGTATTGGCGGTAACTTGCTCGCGCTCGGCGACTCAAGGACGTGTTTCTACATGTAATGCACATTACGCACACTAATACTAATATCCGGCGTCCGTGATCGTCAGTGCATCTCTTTCTTAACACGGAAATAAACTGCGACAGATAATTGCGCTCACCATAATAGTTTGTTTACGTGAATCACGAGAGTTAGTTGCATTTGTTATGATATGCTAAAAGTTTATGTGAAGAGCTTGAAATTTCTTTTGAACCCCCAAGACGAATCAGAAGGAAGAAGCATATATTTGGTGATGGAAGTAAAGATATTGAGATATCGTTCGAAGATGACTTGAGGCGAACAATGTTTTGTTCAATAGACAGAATAATTGCTGAAATTCGAGTAAGATTTCAACAGCTGCAGAATCTCGCTCAAAAATATGCTTTTTTAAAGCCTGCAGTGATATTGAGCGCGGACGAACTTAACTTAGATCAAGCTCCTCAAGACATTAATAAAGAAGAATTCCAACTTGAGCGCGTACGTTTACGAGCTTTCGTAGCTGCAACAGACCCAGACTGTAAAGAAGAGCTTATTAAATCCGGCTCTCTGGGTTTATTAAAATATATTATCGAGTCCAAACTTGAAGATGGCTGACCAAATATTGTCATAATGTTGAGAATTTTTTTAACATGTGCCATCAGTAATGCCAGTTGCGAGAGAAGCTTCTCTAAACTAAAGTTAATCAAAAATTATCTTAGATCGACTATGTCCACGCTGAGGCTATCAAATTTAGCTATTCTGTCAATTGAACACAACGTACACATTGATATTAACAATTGTATAAAAGATTTCGCTCTGAAAAAATCACGCAAAGTACATTTTTAATTAATAAAAAAAATTAAAGCTGATTTCATTGTCTTTTTTTACTAATTGTGATAATGATTAAAATAAGGGGCGGCAAATTTCCGATCGGCCCCGGGCGGCGAAAGCACATGCTACGCCACTCTACACCAAGCCATAGGTAAGATCGACTTTGCCCTACAAAATAAACTGGTTTGCTTGGGGGTCTTCATTGACATAGAAGGAGCCTTTGACAGAACCAATTACTCCAGCATTGAGATAGCACTGGCCAGACATCATGTCCCCAAAGCTCTCATCGACTGGATACTCAACATGCTGAGGTGTAGAATAGTGGGAGTGAGTGGGGCAGGAGACAAGCGTACAATAGTCGCGAGAGAATGCCCTCAAGGTGGAGTACTGTCACCACTCCTGTGGAATCTGGTCGTCGACGACTTACTCACTCAACTAAACTCTAGGTACTTCTACACGATAGGCTATACAGATGATTTAGCTATTTTAATAAATGGCCAACTAACCAGCACTACATGTGACCTAATGCAAACTGCACTGAAGTTAGCGGTAAGGAACATGACCTCAGCGTAAACCCAGGTAAGACGGAGCTAGTGATGTTCACAAACAAGCGCAACCTAGGAGAATTCCGTCTCCCTAATCTGTTTGGTACTACCCTAACAATCTCAACTGATGTCAAGTACCTTGGGATCAGAATAAACAGCAAACTAAGTTGGAACAGCCACATTGAGCAGCAGGCATCGTTCTATGGCAATGCCGCAGAATGATAGGTAAAAAATGGGGACTGTCCCCAAAAATCATTAGATGGCTTTATACTACTGTAATTCGACCTATGGTAAGTTACGGATCACTGGTATGGTGGCCCAGAACGAAATTAACGACTTTTATCAACAAACTACAAAGTTTCCAACGCCAGGTATGTTGTGCACTAACAGGCTGCATGAGAACTACACCGACTACTGCCATGGAAGCCATGCTCAACATTCCACCTCTTCACTTGTATGTTCAACAAGAAGCGGCTTAATCAGCTTTAAGACTACAACAGCTCAAACAAGTAAGATTTCCTGCAGCTCAACATTTTCTGAACCTAATACACGACTGGGCCTACAAACCAATGTTGGAAGCCCCGCGCGACAGAACTGAGCCTGCCTTCCTAGCCTTTCCTTGCCTGAAAAGAAATACGACATCCAACTCTCGGAAATTGATGACCCAGCAGAACTTCATAGGTCTGTGATCATCTACACGGACGGTTCGAAGACAAGTAAAGGTATAGGTTCGGGAGTCTTCTCTGAAGACCTAAACATTAACATTGTGATGCCACTCGGTGAGCTCCGCACTGTTTTCCAAGCGGAAAACGTGGGAGTTCTCATCGCGGCTAAGGCAATAGCAAACAGGAAGGTAATAGATAAGCGTATTCTTATTCTTTCAGATAGCAAATCTGTTTTACAGGCATTAAATCGTAGTATTAAAAATTCTTGCCTCGTCAAAGAATGCCATACAATCTTAAACGAAGTAGGGCATGTCAATCAACTAATCCTCAGGTGGATTAAAGGGCAAAGTGGCAATAGAGGAAATGACATTGCGGATGTTTTGGCGAAAAGAGGGTCTAACATCAAAATCCGGCCGTATGGCCCGGAACCAATTTTGCCACTACCCATAAACTGGCTTAAAAGCAGAATAAATGAACATACTTCGTACCTACAAAATATTCTCTGGGCAGGCCTGGAGGATTGCAGGCAAGCTAGACACGCACTACCGCATCGAACCACGGTTCTCCAAAATTTTGTTGCAGCTTAAAAAACCTCAAATGCGCCTGGTCACAAGCACTCTTACGGGTCATGGTAGCTTTAACAGACATCTTTTTAACATTGGTATAACAAACAGTCCCCTGTGCAGAGCATGCATGGGGACTGAGGACACAGCCGCACACGTCTTGCTGGAATGCAGGGTGGTGGTTGGTTGCCGGGCGAGGTTCCTGAAGACACCAAGCAGCCTTCCGGAAGCCTTCAGCGACGTTAAGGCACTGATAGGATTTCTGGAGGAACTGGGATGGCTGGAGTAATCTAGCTCTCACCCTCCTACGCAAAATGGACGCATTGACGTCTGATTGCGGAAAAAGCCTGCACGACAAAGAAGAAGAACATGCAGCATGCATGCAGCATAACATGCAGCGTGCATGCAAACATGCAGCATGCAAGCAGGCATGCATGCAGACATGCAGCATGCGTGAAGTCATACAGCATGTAAGCGTGCAAGCAGGCATGCAGCATGTATACTTTTCGTCACGGCTTCGGCGCTGCGGGGCTCCGGCGGATGGTTTTCGCTCACCACCGACGCTTCTGCGCACACACCGCTACGCCGGCCAACCTCAGCCCCGGCGACGAGCTAGTTGAAAATGTTAAGCCCAAGCATGTTTATCCGATAAGTAATCAATAACAGCATAATACCCCTTTTGAAGAAACTGCTTTTTAACAACAGTTTTAAAAGTTGCCAATGGTAGATCAATTATTACCTTCGGAGTTTTATTATAAAGTCTGATATATTATTATTACCCAAAAATGAATTTTTTGTTTTGTGAAGTCGACAATTTGGCAGAGAGAGTGGCTTATTTCTATTCCTAGTATTATAATTATGTACTTTTGAATTTTTATCAAATGTATTAATGTTTTTGCGAACATACATTATATTATCGAATATATACTGTAATGCAACCGTTAATATGTTAATTCTTTTAAACATCTCTCTGAGAGAGTCTCTGGACTTAAGATTATAGATGGCTCTTATGGCGCGCCTTTGTAGTACAAAATATTATGTATGTCCGCAGCAGATCCCCACAATAACATACCATATGACATAATGCTATGAAAATAGCTAAAATAAACTAATCTAGCTGTTTCTTCGTCTGATATGAGTCTTATCTTTTTGATTGCATTGCATGCTGAGCTAAGCCTTCCGGACAAATCCATTATATGAGGGTTCCACTGCAATTTAAAATCTATGTTGATGCTTAAGAACTTTGTGTCATTTAATAACTCAATATTCTTGCCATTAATTTTCAAGTTAGTTGAGACTTTTGTAACATTAGGAAATGAGAACTTTACAAATTTAGTTTTACTTGCGTTAAGAGATAGATTGTTAACCGTAAACCAATGTAAAACCTTCGCAAGAGCATTATTTATCACGTCAGAATGATCCTTGCCTCTGTTCACTTTAAATATCAGAGACGTATCGTTAGCAAACAAAACTGTTTCGCACAGATCTCTAGTATATAAAGTTATATCGTTAATATAAATTAGAACCAATAAAGGGCCTAAAATCGAACCTTGTGGAACTCCCATAAGCAATGGCGCGCCAGGAGACTCCACTCTACCAATAACTACTTTTTGAGTTCTGTCACTCTAGTAAGATTTAATTATATTTAAAGAATTATTATTAACACCATAATATGTCAATTTAGCTAACAAAGTAGAATGGTTAACGCAATCGAATGCCTTCGAAAGATTACAAAATACTCTAATCGCATCCTGCATGTCCTCCCAGGCGTCAAATATATGCTTCATTAGGGCTACTACAGCATCTGTAGTGGATTTACTCTTAATGAAACTATACTGCTGAGAATGAAATAAGGAATTCAGAGAGAAATGACAAAGTAATTGATTAAAAATAACTTTTTCAAATATTTTACTAAGAGCTGGGAGTACTGATATTGGTCAATAGTTAGTAGGATCTGACTTCTCATCAGCTTTAAAAAGAGGTATTACTTTACTGTATTTCATTAAACTTAGAAATGAGCCATCATCAATACATTGATTAAAAATAACTGCCAACAGAGGAGCAATAATATTTATGATAGATTTAACAATGTTGGTTATGATTCCCCATAAATCCTCAGTCAATTTTAAATTTATTGTATTAAAAGCATTAACTATTGTAGAGCCATCAATACGTCTAAAACTAAATAATGTACTAAAAAGAGGTACATTGTCTTCAAGAAGAAACACTGCACGCTGAGTAGAGGAGTCAAGTGCTTGAGTTGTCTCTAATGGTATATTCACAAAGAAATTTCGAAATGCGTTGGCCACCTCTTCGTCTTCTACAATATCTTTATCATCGACTTTAAGAGTTATCATGCCATGATTATTCTTGCATTTTCCAGATTCTTGGTTTATGACATTCCATGTAGCTTTAATTTTGTTTTTGGAATTCATAATTTTATTTTTAAGATGCATTGACTTAGCAGTGGTGCAAACAAGTTTGAACAATTTTGAATAATTTCTAACATATTGAATAAAATTTGAATCTGTTGAAGTACTTTTTTCTCTATAAATCAAAAAGTTTCGTCCTACTTTTATAAATTCCGGGAGTAGCCCAATCACAAAACTTCCTTTTGTTTGAAATTTCCACACTTTTCAGCTTAAAGTTATTCTTAAATTCCTGTTGTACAATTCCGAACAATTTATAGCGGAATTGTTTTCTAATGTGGTATTAAGATTTTCGTTGACATTGCTTTGAAATTTCAAAACCAGATTCTTTGTTATTGGTCTAATTAATATTTTTTTAGTTAAATTTTGAAAATTATATTCAAAACTAATAATCTGTCCACTGTGGTCAGAAGTAACGCCATACTCAATTGATTTATGTATAATATTACAAAAAATATAGGCTAAGCATGTTGAAGACGTAGGCGTGATCCTAGTGGGTTCAAGAAAAGAATTAAGGGCGGATTTCACCAACATCCAACTTATACGAGAATAGCTATCCCAGTATAACTTCAATCTTAGGATTTAATCTACGGCTAACTTTGGTTTCATTTTACCAGATTAATCTATGGATAAGTTACTCTCGCATAGTTACTCTGTGACGATGAATGAATGAAACGAACGAAAGTATTAACCACCATGCATTAAAGTACATCCAGTGGCATACTTATGCAATGGCGCTGCGTATTTTTAATTAACCTGGATAATATGCATGCTTGACGTTTTGAATAACCTCAAATATTGTGTTGTGTTGATTGTTCGTTGCTGTAGTTGTATTGTTTGTTTAAAAAAATATTATTTTAATTATTTGTTAAATAACGATGGCCCCTGAAAAGAGAAAGCGTTCTGCCAATTGGATGGTCTCAGAGAAGAATTTATTACTAGATCTCGTAACAAAGCATTTTAGTATTGTCGAAAATAAAAAGACTGATGGAGTTACTATGAAACAGAAACTTGCAGAATGGGTCAGTATTAGCGATAAATACAATTCGCAGACCATGCTTGCCCATCGTACTGCTGATAATTTGAAAGCTCAGTGGGAAAGCATGAAAAAAGCTGCAAAGAAGGAAGCTTCCTATATTAGGATGCATTTGATTCAAAAGATAATTATCTTTTCACAATTTTAGAAAAATATGTAATGTGTATTACTTATTATATATAAATATTGATTTCTCTTTTTGTCATCATGTAGAAACTAAAATGTATTTTTTTTTAGGCGGTGGACCTTCTAATCCAAAAACAGATGACCCACTGTATAATCGGATTATCAGCCTCATAACTCCAAGTGCAGTGAGTTTGCATAACCCGTTTGACAGTGACAGTATGGCCACATTAGAACAATGTGACTCACAATCATTTACGGATGTAGCTCGTGTTAAAAGTAAGATTTCAATTAAATACCATTTCATTACCAATCAAATTATAAAAGAGAGTGATAAAGAGTAGATTTAACATAATACTTTTTTCAGGTATGGATACAATTCCGGGTTCAGGGCTAATACATAATGTTTATTCTGGTGCCTCTACTGTTAATGACAACAAAGACTGTTTATCGGTAATATTAATTAATTCTTTATACAAGTACTTTTCCGTTGGTAATCAAGACATTATATCAGTTAAAAACTAATCATTTTGTATGCTTGTTTTTAGATTGAAGAAGACTACACATTGACGTTGGTTTCAACACCAGCCATTATAGAGTCCTCGGTCGTGACAGGCAATGAAGGCAACTCAAATGAGAAAATTAGGGCAGATTGTTTAATGGTTAGTTCCAATAATGTTTAGTTTGAGCAGCCTCAAAAGTTTATACAATCTATTTTAGTAATTCCTAACATTTATTAATTTAATATTAATATTTATTTGCTTTGTTTCAGGACTGGGGTGATTATACACCAAATCTGTTGCAGACACCCCTGTCTAAGCCTCTGCGCCACCATAGTGACGAATCTAAAAGAAGGCAATCCTGGACCTCCAAAAGGCGGCCACAACAACAATCTACATCTTCTTTAGAAAATCTTCATGGCATTAAAATAAAAGCAATTGCTACCCAGATGGAGCATGCAGCTAAAGAGAGACAAGAAGCTCAAAACATGTTTGATATGGAGATGCAAATTGAAAAAGATATTTTAAAACAGGAAAAAATTAAGACTCTGATTTTATTATTAGAACTAAAAACTAAAACAAATAATAATAATAAATAAAGTTATTAGGAAATATTATGTTGGTTTTTTATTATTTATATTAAACTTAGAAAATAATATAAGGTTGTGGTAGTTGATCTACTTGTCCCTGGCATACAAGTTCATCCCATGGAACTGGAAGTGGTAGGTCTGGATCTTCAGGGGGATTAGCTTCTCCTCGCTGCCTCAACATATTGTGCAAGACAGCAGTTGCTACAATGATAACTAGCGACTTCTTAAGTTTTGTTCGCAATCCGAGTGCCAAGGCAGGAAAACGTCTCTTCCAGACACCATATGATCTTTCCACAGGGTTTCGTGTCCTTATTTGTGATTCATTATAAAGCTGCTCCACTGTTGTCCTGGTAAAGATGATGTTCCATATCAACGGTTAATAGGATGTTCAATGTACCTTGCAGTGTTGACTAGGCCAGACCTAGCATACTCTGTCAGTTACTTATCTCAGTTTAATAATTACTATTCAGATGTTCATTTTTCTTATGCTAAAAGAGTGCTAAGATACCTGTATAAGACTAAACATTTATGTTTGAAGTACTCCCAAGAAACAGCAGATTTGGTCGGTTATGTAGACGCCGATTGGGCAAGTGACACGTCAGATAGACGGTCATATACTGGTTTTTGTTTTTTGAAAGTGGGTCTGCTGTTTCCTGGGAGAGTAGAAAACAACGCACAGTGGCGTTGAGGAGCTGTGAAGCAGAATACATGGCTTTATCGGAAGCGTGTCGAGAAGCCATACATTTGCGTAGACTAGAAATAGAAATAGTTGGTTTTTGTAATAAAGTAATATTATTTAATGATAGCCAAAGTGCTTTAAAACTTGCCAATAGTCATCAGTCATACAAGAGGTCTAAACACATAGATGTGCGTTAAAATTTTATAAAAGAAGTCGTTGATAATGAGATTGTTGATCTAAATGTAGGGACTTCTAAGATGCCTGCTGATTTATTGACAAAAGGTTTGCCCAGAGCAAAACATTATAAATTCATGGAGATTATGGGACTCCTTAAAATTTAGTTTTGTTTTATAGTTATGTAGTGTAGTGATTTATTGACAAAAGGTTTGCCCAGAGCAAAACATTATAAATTCATGGAGATTATGGGACTCCTTAAAATTTAGTTTTGTTTTCTGGTTATGTATTTCGTTATAGTGGGGGTGTAATTATTTATATCGAAATCCTGTTTCATTGTAGTATTATATAAACACTAGCGCCATCTTCGCTGGCAACATAGTGTAGAGGAGATAGGAATTTAACCTATGACTAATAAGATAAGAATTAATAATAAAAACATATATCAAATTAATTATGAAACACGAAACCTTAAACGTGTCCTTTTAATATAAACAATATTATTTTAAATGTAATATGAATAATATTCTATCTGTAACTAGACTCTAAGTATAAACAATGTAACCTGAATGTCTAATAATAATAACCTTTATTTAATCCTATATAAATGTAAGTTTTTGGAAATAAAAGGGAACAGTTCATGTTAGACACCGAACGTCATGGTTGTTTAATTTATATCAATCGCGTCACCAACATCGCATGGCGACCCTGCCAGGGCTGTCGCGTTTACGTCACATCGTCTACGTTGGCAGCCCTGGGCCTGAAGAATGCATTCGCGTCAAGTATCAAACAGTTCAGTTTACCTACCATATTTGGAATCGGAGTTGCGAATTTAATCCATTGTCGGTGAGATGAAGTTTTTTTTTTCTCCTCATGGGTGATATAATGTAATAAGTGGGGAATCAAATCATTTGATTTGAAGTCGTTCATCATGGAAGTTTTCTCATACATAGTCGTTGTAAAAAACCGCATCGAAAACAATTTTTGGAGACATGGAATTAACATACAAACAATACGCATGGAAAAAGAGAATAAACGAGAAGTTATACCGGCATATATAGAAGGTCACGTTGGGAACAGTTATTTGTGCCCATCAAAAAGAAGTATGAGAGAAAAGGTTTTAATAGAAAATAGTTTAGATATAGAATTTCCTGATGGAACAAGGGGAATAACAGAGATGGAGTTAAGTTTTAAGGAAAAATTATATTTATATGGAAAATCAAATGGGAGCGAGATGCAACGTACTCGGACTGGTAATTGCAACCTAGCTATAGCATAACTTAAGAATGGGACCAGGTGATTGGTAGAATGGTTCATAGTTTGTACCTCGCGTCACAACAATGGAAACGTGACTCTACATGAGTAGATATGAGTGGTAGATAAAAAGTACATTTGGTTTACGTTGTGCAGTGACTAAAGTAATAAGTGAAACAGTGGAAGTAATCTAAAGACACTAAGGTAAAGTACATGGATAAAATTGTATATATTTTTTTTTCTCCTCTTCTTTTTGTCTTTGTGTAGTTTTATTTATTGTGTAGTACTTAAGTAGTAGTAGTAAAAAATGGTTCGTAATATGTTTACATAATAATTATTAGTCTTAACACCTGTTGACAATAACCATCATCATCAATTGTTCTGTTAAAAATTAATAATAATGGGAACTTAAATTTACCCAAAACTACTACTGGTAGATATATATACATAAAAGAATTTAAGAGTATCGAGTAAGTTAAAGAGGACAGATGCATACGATGCACTTTGAATCGTGAGAAAGGGATGGATTTTGAAAAGTTTACAATTTGACAAAAGCGATGAATTTTATTATGTAAAGGTGTTCAGGTGTAAACTGGTTGTTGATTTTGGTGGTTTGGATAAGAGATTTTGGTGGGATGGAAAACGGAATTGTGGTTTAAGAATATTTTGATTGTGCGAAAGTATTTTGTTGATAATTGGGAATAAGTTGGTTAATAAAGTTTGAATATACGTTGTAGGACTGATCATCCGAAAACGATTTGATATTTTATAAACCAATGAATTCAATTTGGATTCGTATTGATTTCTTGTAGTGAAATAAAGATAGAAAGGATTATGAAAGAAGATGATTATATTGTATTATAGGTACATAGAGGAACATTATAGGTCCCGATCCTTCTAGTTCGATCATGGTGTAGACGAGATCTCTCTGTGAGAATAGTTGGAGGCATAAAATATAAAATAAGCCTTAAATCGAGATGACTTAATATTAAAATGAGATATATGATGTATAAGAGATGAATAAATGATTTATATTGAAAATGGTATCAGGTACCGAGAATCCTGATTGAAATGAAATGTACCTATTGATGAAATAATAAAACCTAAGAGGTTATTGTATTAATGAACCCGAAGAGGTAATTGTATTAAAATGAGATATATGATGTATAAGAGATGAAAAAAGTGAAAAGGGTAAATATTGAAAGAAAATTGATATTGAAAGAAGCTAAAATGGTGAACGGAAAATTTTTGGGTAGGACAAGAAGACGATATAAAGAATTAATTATTTCACTCTAAACCATTTTATTAGCAACAGAGTGTTACATTATATTTTTAAGAGTTGTATGTTCAATGTTTACTAAGAATATTTGTTTTTTTTTTTACTATGTATAAGTATTGAAATTGTTTTAAAACATTATTAGAAACAGTAAACGTAATAAAAAAATGGAATAGGAATTTAACCTATGACTAATAAGATAAGAATTAATAATAAAAACATATATCAAATTAATTATGAAACACGAAACCTTAAACGTGTCCTTTTAATATAAACAATATTATTTTAAATGTAATATGAATAATATTCTATCTGTAACTAGACTCTAAGTATAAACAATGTAACCTGAATGTCTAATAATAATAACCTTTAATTAATCCTATAAGTAAGTATAAGTAAGTCTTGTAAGTTTTTGGAAATAAAAGGAACAGTTCATGTTAGACACCGAACGTCATGGTTGTTTAATTCACATCGTTTACGTCAGCAACATCGCAATAGAAGTAGCTTTGTATTATATAATTTAAAAAAATATAATCAATTCCCAAGTTTCTTAGAACAGGTCAAAAATTATTCAAAAGTATTTAAAAGGGTGTGTGTAATGGCCAAATCCTTGTTCACAAAAAATAAGATATTGACATCCAGTAACAAAATTAAAGCAACTTGGAACGCTATAAGTCGCGAATCAGGAAAGTGTAAACCACGTGATAATAACTACGCTCTTAAGGAGGATCAGGGAGACGTTAATGATAATACAGCAATTGCAAAAATATTTGATGAATACTTTGCTAAGATTCCTGCACTGACCACTTTTGAGCTGAAATCTTCACCGTCCACTGCCTTAGCTGTGCTTGAGAAATCCTTGCCTAATTATAGTTCCACATTTAAGTTCCATCATATTCATCAATTAGACATAATTAAAACTTTTGGATCTATTAAGTTAAAGAATACTGGCGATCTGTGGGATATGTCTGTTAAAGTTATTAAGACTATCTTGGATTCTATTGCTCCTTATCTAGCAGGATTATTTAACAAGTGCGTCGATGAAGGGACTTTCCCCGATCTTATGAAACTTAGTAAAGTCATACCTCTGTTTAAGACTGGCTCAAAGGAGGATAAAAGTAACTATAGACCAATTTCAATTTTACCAACTTTAAGTACAGTTTTTGAAAAAATTATCTTAGATCAGTTTGATAGTTGTGAGGTTTGTACTTTTTGAGAAAATCGAATCAGAGTTCCAAGGTAGCGGGTGGCCCGGTTTATTTGCTGTCCAGTGTATATCAAGCCTCAAAAGTGAAATGCAGAACTGGTTACTACGCCATAATGTAGAATTTTCAGGAACCATGTCAAAGGCTCAACTGCTACTTCTTATCAAAAATACACAAAAAGAACCCGTGTATAGAATTGACGAACTCCTGAAAGCCAGTGGACACACTGTTCTGCGTTTACCTCCGTACCATCCAGATTTAAATCCCATTGAGTTGGTCTGGGCTGATATTAAAAACAACATAGCCCAAAACTATATTAATTCTTCTCTAGACGAAAAGATAATCTTATTGGATAAATTGTTTTCGGAATTCACGGTGGAAAAATGGCAGAAATGCGACGATCATGTCCAGAAAAATGAAAATGATTACTGGAGTCGCGATAGTAGGTTCGATAATGTTATTGATTCATTCATAATAAATTTGCAAGAATCTATGTCAGATTAGAATATATAATTGTTTGTAAATATAAAAAATGTTTAATAAAACAAGTCCTGTTGTGAATTATAACTTTCAATTCTTATTTATCACCTGCATATTTTTAATAAAATGAGTATATTTGGGTTACATTTTAATCAACAAAGTAAGTATATATTACAGATAGATAGCCTCCGACCAACGCAACGTCCCGCCACAAGTCTTGCCTTTGAAATGCAAACTGATATCGTAAGATGTGTCCGACATGTATCGACCTCATGTGAACTCATGCACTTTTTTCTTCGCCCCCCACCTCGCCGTGCATACCTCAGGGAGTGCACAGCACTAATGGTCACACATTAGTAGTAACTACACAAGAGCGCGTGTCGATACGCGTTACAACTACAAGTATGGCTCACCCGCGTTCGTGAGATCAATCATCTATACCCTTAGTTAAAGATACAATTATTCGCGATTGTATTTTTGAGCCCAGAAACTATCTGCACTTAGTGGACGTAAACCAGTCAAATATCAATGATAAGCTGTGAAAAATCAGACCACTGATCGATTCCAAATATGATGCCAAAACCATTGGTAAAAACCATAGGTAAAACGTAAAACCATAGGTAAAATGATAGGTTCCATTTTAAGAAAATGCCATAGTTTGCCACGCTTTAAACATATGTCGACAGACGAACAAATGATACCGTTTTCCGGACAATATGAACACCGACTATACGTACAGCTAAGCCAAATCTACTGAGCCTGAAAAACTTTGTGCTGGCTGCCCGAGATGGTTTGGTATTAGATTTTGAAATCTATGTTGGGAAAAATATATTACCTATAGAAATTATGAAAAATCTAGGACTTAGAGCCGGTTTTGTAGAAAAACTTACTCGCACAATTACCGATAGCTGTGTTTTGTACACAGACATTTTATTCACAAGCCTAAAGCTGGCAGATCATTTACTAAATAAAAATAACGGCATTTTTTTAGCTGGAACTGCAATGCCAATAGGATTGGACCAGTAACGAAGAAGCTGAAGAGCGACAAAGCATAAGAAAGGGGACAGTGGGATGAAAAAGTAAGAGTCGATGAAAATGTTTGTGTCGTGAAATGGATACAAGGGCGTTACACTTTTGTCTACTTGTACAGGGAGCACTCCTGCAGATACCTGTAAAAAGTGGTGAAAATAAGAAAAACGGAAAATAGAAATAGCTCAGCCAGAAGCAGTCAAAAATTACTACAACTGCATTTGTGCGACAGGCTACTTGCATACTACCGAAGTGCAATGCGAACAAGAAGGACAGTAAGATCTTTTTGCCATTTTCTTGCTATGGTGGTCGTCAATTGCTGGATAATGTACACCCGCTGTTGCACCAAAGAAGATGTTCAACACAAAAACAAATACTCGTTTACTCCAGTACAGATATGATTAAAGACAGCGGCGGAAGGGTTGAAAACAATTTATTGCTTCCTGACACCAGATCTCGTCTAAGCCCTGCAAAATTCAACTCGACTCCTTCAAATGGCGGACTACAAGGTGTTTGAGCGGGTGATAAATGCTCAGCTAATCTGTTACCTGGAAGATCACTCTCTACTTCACGATCGTCAGTATGGGTTTAGACCGAAACGATCAACGGGTGATCTTCGCATGTGGTGAAGCGATGGACAAGCGTGGCGAATCTTTGGCCGTAAGCCTGGATGTTGCCAAAGCTTTCGATAGAGTATGGCATAGTTCCCTTCTTTCCAAGTTGCCTTCGGTATGCCGCCCCGTTTGTGCGCTTGGGTGGCTGGCTTTCTAGAAGGTCGGAGGATTCGTGTCTTGTGTGAGGGCAGTTCCTCCGAGTTCTACAAAGTCAATGCCAGAGTGCCGCGGGGTGGGTACTCTCGCCTATCTGAAAACCTGGTCGAGTTTAATGCCAACAAAAACCAGATTTGTGCATTCTCATCGAAGGTTACTCCCTTCCTTACTCCTCCCTCTCTTCAGAACGCTCCGTTGCCCATTTCGGCGGATCAGGCTCAGCATTCTCGTCATGGACATCGGCCAGGACCTTAATCCGAAATGCTACACCGAGGGTGTTATTTTACCTGCCTCCCGTAAGTTGGGTATACTCAATAAAGTGAGGCGGTTTTTCACACCCGAGCAGCGCTGTTTGTTGTATAAGACTCAAGTGCGATCGAGTGTTGAGTATTGTTCCTATCTGTGGGACGGTTCTTCTAAGTACCTCCTCGACACTTGACAGACTGCAACGGCGAGCGGTTCGTAGGGGATGCTGAGGTAACAGCCTCACTCGAGGATCTACAGCTGCGTAGAGACATTGCATCTCTCAGTATCTTCTACCGGAACTACAATGGCGAGTGTTCTGAGGAGGCAGGGTGTAGTCATTATGACGTGTCACATTAAAAAAAAACTACCGAACGCCAATGAACCACTCAAATGACACAGAAAATAACACCAACCAGTTGTACCCCAACCACAACCTGAAGTAAGACTGGATGAACGCGCCCATAAGCGCATCACTGGCAGCGGGGGGCCGGCGGGAAGGGAAGCCGGCCGCGCGTCGCCGTCGCCTCGCTCGATCGCAACTAGATCGTCAAGGGGTATGTACGCGCGCTCTCCAGCGTCGGCGTCACACGAAGAGCGTACCCATCGCCCAAATTTGTAACTGCAACTTATGTTATTTACCCTTACCCCTACTATAAAACAAAAAAAAACTAACTAAAAAAAAAAAAATACCATAAAAAAGAGTTCCGGTTTTAAGAGGTTAAGGAGACTATTGATGAAAGTCCAATTTTCGTACAACGTAATTTTGCATAAAATTATAGTTTTATTTTCCAAGATGCTGCTAACTCTTTTCATCGGAATAACGAACCGGCAACGCTTCTAACGTCAGCATTGTTATGATTTCTGACGACTTCAAACATGACATAGCCACCTTCTATGCTTTCCATAAGGACATACACAAGAATCTTTTAGAAAAATCTAAATTATATACATAACATTTTAAAAACAAACACTTTGTGAATCTGTTTTATTATAGAGAAGATTTTAATTCAGAAGCAGAGTTACATCTTCATGCAACATCTCACGGAAAGGGCCGTGTGATGGTCTAGGGGGGAATCTGAAACTTTCAGCTACGCGTGCAAGTTTCTTTTTTTTCCCCTACCAGTTGAGCTCCAAACAACTGGAGGAATTCTTCTAATTCCTTAACCAATCGGTGCTCTGGTCACCAAATTTCTGGCTCAAAAGGCATCGACATCATCTTCATTAGATAGTCCGCAGTCGCCAGACCCGGAACCCCAAGTACCAGTGAAAACTTCCATGGACATCGTCCAATCGGAGGCCAAGTCGGAGTCATCCGAAAAACCCTTATTAACATCAATCTCAGCCTCTAACGCTGAAAATGAGGGTTTAACCCCCGTACACGAGAAGAGGAAGCGCAAATAAGAGCTAAGATAGATCTTAAGGAGCGAGGGGATAAGTCATACTCCTTCACGCTGCAAAGTGAGAGAGATTCTAGTCATTTGCCACCACGCGGATTCCGTGCCTAATGGCGGGGGCCACTACCACTAATAATCCTTTTAACTTATCGTGGCTTGAGACGCTTGTATCTTTAGTAAGTATGCTAGTTATGATCTCGTTACCAACTGGCTCTAAGCCGATAAGCTAGACGACCGCTTTCGTGTAGGTGATTTTTCCAACTGAATATTGATATCAAATTCAGTGGTATTAACAGCTTCATGTTATTTCCCGTCGTGAATTTGAGGTAAATATAGTCTACCTTTTCCTATAACTTCTAATGGTGTTAATTTATTTTTAGACGCCTGTTATAATATACGCTCTTGGGACTATAAATTTGTCACATAGTTCCTTTTTATCCGTAAGTATTATAAATTTTTAGATTTCTGCATAAAAATAAAAATTAATTACTTACAAATTGTTTGTTTTATATTTGCAGATTGTTTAATCAACTTACACGGTGTTCTCGGTACTTTGTTAAGCTGATTAACAATAATATTCTCTCAAATAAACATTTTGATGCGAAAAAAAAAAGTAGTGAACTGTATAGAATACGAACTAACTACTTAAACAGAATTTAAACTATAACAGTGGATAAGAAGAAAAAATTTGTACGACTGCAAAAAAAAGAACCTGAATTCTCTCATACAGATTTAGACAAGCTTGCAAAAAGAAGACCCAACAAGCTTAAAATCTGTCCAGACTCCATTTCAGTTGTAGTTAAAGAGGATATTCCAACAGTAAATATGAGTGCCCAATTTAACTTCGAGGAGTCTGTGACAACTTCAACCTTCAAGGGAGACGAGTTTTACGCAATGCGGATCTCGGACATCTTCCTCACAGATGCAACAACTGTGGAAGGAATACTATGCCAGGGAAAGAGGATCAGGCAGCAACTTAAAACATTGCAGCCTGGTCAAACCTTAACAATTGGGAATGCTATGGTCAATCCTGGTAGGCCTCTTATCATCAAAAAAGGCGGTCCTAATAATGTTGAGATCAAAGATGATGAGTATACCCTGAATCGGCTGACAGGGATGATCAGGGGACAGGATTTGCTCCGAAGTGTGCTATGGCAATCACTTTGGGCCTGGATGTTACCAAGGATAAAATACTATACTACTCAGCAGCACCTGGGTCCGAACACTTCTCAGACACTTTTACCTGGCAGTCTTTGCTCTGTGCGTTAAAGCAGTTAGAGAATGGAAAAGTGTCTAAAGAGAATATTGCCAGGATTGCTGCCGTTAAAAATTGACATGGTGTGACACTGTCCGCATCAATGATACAGAACAAGGCATCCGTTCCGAACAAATTGGCTAAATTCGGTACAGGCGGTACAAGGGGCATGCTAGAGCTTGAGAAAGCCTTAGGTGTCCTCAAGTCGCTTTCATCAGGAGCATCTTCAAGCAAACCTTAAGATGCTTCATTTTTAGTTTTACACTATATTTCAATTATTTCAATTTTGCTTCCTTTTTTTAAATTTGCATGTACTAGAATAGGTTAATGTGAGAAGTTCAAAGGGATATCTATTGAGGACCGGATGAAAGAGGTTTTGAAATTAAGATTGTGTACCAACTGTCTGTGTGAAGGTCATAAGTCTTTTAATTGTCGTTATAGGAGTTCGTGTCGTGTTTGCAAGAGAAAACATAATAGTTTATTGCATATTAATAAGAAGGTTAATAAGACAAACTCCCCTGCAGCTTCTGAGTCTGCTTCAGGTTCAAGTATCTCTCCTTCGAAACGAAACCATCGCACCGTTCGCCGCGACTAGCAAACTACAATATAATCAGGGACGACAGAATAGGCCGCGCAGGAGGTGGCTCAGAACAGGTCTAACTAAAAGGTTCACCACCTCAGAAAAAATAGAGGTTAAACTTACCATCATCAGCCCTTGTCTGTGATCGTACTGGAGTATCCGATAGAGCAGCTGCTTATATAGCTTCTTGTCTTAAAATGTTGGCATTATTTCCCCAAACGATACAAGTCGTGTCATGGATCGATCAAAGTTGCGCCGTGAAAGAACTAAGATCAGGTTAACATAACAAGAAGCAGACCGCAATATAGTAAAAGCTGTCTTGCAATGTGTGTTAAATTAAGAATAAGATTATATAATAAGATTACCATGGAAATAAAAGAGGTGAATTGTATATAATTTAAAAAATATATATTTCAATGGCTGAATGAGTATAATTTTTATAGTGTTAAGGATTTTTTTGACACATAGACATTGATATTATTGGCATTGATTGAATTTATTGACATTTGTAATTATACTAGATTAATATGGAATGTGATATTATTATTGTAAATTTTCTCAGACTAATTCAGACTTTAGAATACAATGGACATATAAATGATTTGCATGCTATTTTAATAGTGAAAAATGAGCTCTTGTATTGATATTGTGTAAAGACTACGTTATACCATGATTTGTGCAAATAAATGATTATTATTATATAATGCTTCTCGGTTTATATTTTGATGGCAGGAAGGATAAGACTTTGGCTCGTATTGAGAAAGGAAGAAAATTTTACAGAAAACGACAGATAGAAGATCACTATGTCATTTTATCAGAACCAGGAAGCAACTAAGTATTTCGGGCACGTCACTTATGAGTCGGGGACTGCTAAAGGTATTAAAGACACTTTAATATCTCACTCTTAAAATATAAGTCAGTAAAGCTGAGTGAAATAGCTGTTGTTGGCTGCGATGGAACAGTAGTCAATACAGGTTTTAAAGGTGGAGTTATTCGTCTGATGAAAGAAGAACATCACGGTCTGCCAGTTGCATTCTAATGAATAACCACGACGACATTTTTTATTACAGTTAGATGGAAAAACTACAGGGCCGAAATGCTTTTCAGGTGCCATCGGATCTCAATTACAAAATTGTCAAACAATGTCGATAGTCGCATTCTCCGTTATACCAACAATATTACCTAAAGTTACTAGGATAGAGCTGAGTACCAACTAAAAGTCTATACGATATATTGACCGCTTTTAGTACTGGTATATTTACTTCTGATTTAGCTAATATGGAACCTGGACTCCTAAACTATTAGCTAATCGAATTCTAAGATTGTATGCCACGAAAACTGACCCTGAAAAATTGTGGTATTAGCCACGTACGTATTGAAAGTTTTTGGACCGATGTGGTTTACAATAAAATTTAATTCCTCATGCCTTGTTGGGGCCTTCTAAGCATCTGTGGAAAACTATACTATGTGGAACTTCCATATGAAGGCTGTCATTGACAAGAAATTCCAACGAAACGGATATTTCGGTCATCCAGAAAATATTCTCATTGCCATGCTTGGGGATGACAGAGAGGTTATCCGAGATCTGGCATATCGAATAATTATAAAAGCAAGATTACAGAATAGTCAAGGATTACGAAAATTTAAGGTGCCGGTGTTTAATTTTGATACTAAAGACTATATTGACACTATTTTGTGGCGTGACTGTGACATAACTGAGCCACCACTCACTTCAAATTAGTCTGATGATACCTTGAAGGAAATAGTAAAAAATGGTCTCGGCACATGTCAGTATATTAAAGATTTTCCATGCCACACCCAAGCCGTGGAGCGCTGCATTAAGTTGGTGACAGAAGCATCAAGTGCAGTTTGTAGGGAAAATAAAAGAGATGGTTTTATTAGGCCAAGATTGTAATCTCGTCAACGAATGCCTATGGTATTCTTCCGTGGGGTTGTGCCGCAGACATTCAAACTATATTTGTGCTGCAGAAGCGGGCTATTCGAGCAATTTATAATCTCCCGTGTGGACATTCACTAAGGGAAAAGTTTAAAGAAATTGGTATTTTGACAGTGGCCGGTCAATTCATTTATGAAAACCTGGTTTATGTACATAAGAATACTGATCTATTTAGTAAGAAAAGCTGTATATATAACCTAAACACAAGAAATAAGCATAAACCCAAACAACATACAGCAATTGAGCCTAAATAAATTTAAATTAACAATAAAACACAAGCTGTCTTCAAAGGGATACTATACTAGTGAAGACTATATGGCAGATAAAAATGCTTGGGATTAAACTGCCTTTTCATACAGGCTATTCTCTATCTCTATTAAATTGTTTTGTTGCGAGTAAGTGAATCTAAGCTTCGTGATTTACTGTAATATTATTTCGTTTGTTTTTTTCATTTTTAATCATGACGTTTTCAAGTACCATGTATAATAGTTTATGAAATAAATATTCTTTTTACTTTTACTTTTTACTTTTAGTTGATTCGGCTACTAATCAAGATGATGTAGTCAACTATCCACCGGAATTTTTAAACTCGCTGGATTTGCCAGGATTGCCACCTCACAATCTTCAATTAAAGGTTGGATCGGTGGTTATAATGTTGCGAAATATCAACCAACCGCGTCTTTGCAACGGTACACGGTAAGCGATAAAAAAATTACTAATCAAAATGCTAGATTTTGTGATACGCAACTGCAAGGAGTTAAAACCCCCCGCCAAGATACTACTATATAATGCATATGTTCGATCGACGCTAGAATATTGTAGCCCTGTACATCCGAGTGTAACGCCAAATTTCCTACTTTTCCTGAAATTTTTTCATAAGCATTTAAGATGCACCAAGGACAGTCCTAGTCTTATTATATTTTATAACCATGAGTCACAAATTACTAATGAATATGCCACCACATACTTCTCAAAATTATTTAATTATTTTTTTATTCACAACGCCCTATCACCAGGGTGACGGTGCTGTTCAGGAGAATTTTTTAAAATACGTAGGCACAAAAAGTGCCACATTACAAATACATTACAAATCTTTTTGACAGGACGAAGTCTGTCGGGTCAGCTAGAGGCATATAAAAATGCTTGGGATTAAACTGCCGTTTCATACAGGCTTTTCTAATATGAATGACTTAAAACGTGAATATTGTTAATGTTATATTGCATTGTATAGCTTCACAGACAAATGAAGATTGTAATTCAAGTACCAAACCAATGGATATATTTCAAAGAGCATACATAGCCTATGAGTTTCTTGCCAGTTCTTCTTACAGAGCGGTGGCTCGGAACTGGCACTTAAATTCAATTACACCTAATTATTTTTTGTTTTAAATTGTTTTGTTGCATGTAAGTGAATCTAAGCTTCGAGATTTAGTGTAATAATATTTCGATTGTTTTTTTTATATTTTAATTATGACATTTTCAAGTACTTATGTACAATAGTTTATGAAAAAAATATTTTTTTTCTTTACTTTTTACTTTTACTCTTTTTGATGATTCCATTACGTCTCTAAGTGTGTAAATTAGAAACATGTACTAGCAGGTCAAAGATTATGTGCACTAAGTGCAATGTTTATTTATGCCTCTTTAGAGGTAAGAACTGTTTAGCCGACTATCACCTATAGTAGTTGTGAAGTATCTATTTAAATATTTTAGATGTAAGTTAATTGACTGCTTTGATCTCATTTAAGGTAAACTGACCTAAATTTGACACCAAACCAATTATTGCCATTTCTGTGTTTTAAACTCTTTTCATAAGAATCCACGTAATCTACCGGTGTTGCCAATTATTAAAACTGATTAGTAGAATTCAGATGTACAAAACTGGCAACACATAAAACAAAAAGATGTGACAATGGCGTCGGAACTAAACAACTGCTGAACGTGTCCTGCCTTGATCTGTGAAAATTATTTTTGCTAAGGTAAGAGCTTTCTTAATATCATTTAATCTTATATTATCAAGTTTTTAATATACAGGTTATGATTTAACCCCTTGATCCTCTTGTGACATTACTGTTACAAGCTAAAAAATATCATACGAACTGATTTATTTCACTTTAATTCATTATAACATTACGGTTACATACTGTACTAACGAAATAATACACGACTTCACATAATAGTGTTGTTGCGATAGCGATTGACTATCGATAGTATCGTGATACTATCGTGACCTCGAAATTCAGTTGTACTATCGATTGTTAAAAATATGTAATATTATTCGATAACCTAATCATCGATACTCTCGATAGTATCAACACAAACGCTATCAAAACAATCGATAGTATTAGCACAAACACGATAGTATCGATAGTCTCACAATTTACGATTCTATTACTTGCATGTAAAAGATTACTTGATAGCTCACCTACATTCGTTTATTACAACTACGTCCGTAATATTTTACATGAAGTGGGTTACTGAAATATTATTAGTGACACCTGCGTACCTCAGAGTGTGTGAGTTGTGAAGAGTTGAATTTTGTTTTATGTTATATTTATTAATGCTAACATGGAGTCATCTAAGATGAAATTACTAATATGGCTGCATTTTGAAAAAAAAGGTGACGGAAATATTGGAATAAAGCAGATGCTCTTGTACCTTTTTAATTTGTTTATTTGTGGTTTTTCTTATCTTCAAATTAAAAAGTAGAATAAGGTTAAGTCGCGGTAATAAGTATATTAGCCTTTCAGTTTATCTCAATAATTCTACCTAAATGGGTCTGATTCGGCTTATTCAAATTTTATAATTTACTAATATAAATGGTTGCGTCATCTATTGCTGTTTTTTAGTATTAAATATAAGCAAGTATGGGTTGAGGTACTTATTTTTATTACAGTAACAGGTAATTAATGAGTATCAGTTATATTAGTGTTCCTCGTAGGTAGTGTCAACAATCGTATGCCTGAACATGTCTGTTTGTATTGGTCTGGGCTTTTTCTATGTACGAGTATAATAAGTACTTGTGTATTTACAGTTTTTAAGTATTTTTACCGGTTATCTAGTTATCTATAACACAAGTGGCATAAGTCAACATAATTTAGGATTAGATGGCTCTGTGTGACCCTAACTAAGCGTCAGTTCACACCAAACAGAAAACTGCTTGCGCACTTTTTATATAACTAATTAATGAACTATATTAGCACAAACTGTATTGACGTAGGTTCAAAATCCGCCGCTTACGTCCTCGAGCCCGCGCGCGGCTTGACGCTTAATGTCTGCGTCAGATTTTGAACTTATGTCAATGATAATACAGTTTATTATTTAGCGACAATGACCTTCTATACACATGGACTAATCACGTCATACAATGGCAAAGCAATAATAAGGCACAGGTCTCTAATTTCACCATATTATGCTTCGACTGATCTTTTCATACATTGCGCTAAATGAGCAGCAATAAGCTACATAAGGTGAATTTAGAAGCAGATTCGAACAATAATAGCAGTGGAGTGGCGTTGGCTGTTAATTTTTGTTTTTTATTTACGAGAGATAGATTTTTATACTTTTGCGAATATCGTAATTTCAGCCCGAAATAGTCCACAGGAAGACTAGGAGTGGCCATACTGTGTTCCGGTACCACACGGTTTCCGAATGTGCCTATTATTGTTATAGACTACCGAATTATAGATTTTTTTAAGGCAAACGAGCAAGTGGGTCACTTGAGGGCAAGTGAGCACTATTGCCCATAGACACCTGCAATACCATAGGAAGTGCCGATGCGTTACCAACCTAGAGGGTTAAGATAGAATGCCTCTTATGCCAGTTTTTTATCTTAGTAATAAATATTATGAAGATAGCTAATGTAGGATCACTTGTAATTAGTAAAAAATATTTTAGGGGGATATTTTAAGAGGTATTGGCATCACCCATAAATATGAACAAATTTTTATTACTAGAAAATCGCAAAAATATCAGCTATTAACGTTTTTATCTATACATCCAAAAACTACTGTTCGCTGAATACATATAAGCTTTGTTTATGTAAGAAAAACCAACCCTTTTAAAAAAAAATGGACTTTAAAATAGTAATAGTAATCGGTAAAACTGGTATCAAAAATCGAAAATAATTAAACATGTTTTGGAGCTTTAAACATCGATTCGTATTTTATACATATTTTTATATTAATTTATTTTATATGAATTTTATAAGCGTAAATCGTTTAGGGGTGTAATATAAATCAGATTCAAGGAAATGACGCTTCATTTATGTGGTTTGTAAAATTCTTCGGACCTTTCTCTTGCTACTATCTTGCGCCATTTCTCCCTCAAAATCTCGTGTACAGGAAAGCTAAAAAAAAAGCATCAGCAAACAACAGGAAGTATGTTGGTATGTATTAACAGATAAATACAGGATTTATATGTATTAACAGATGAAAGCAATGTGGCAAAAAATAAAGGTCTATAGCGATTCTATTGCTTTCTTTTCTGACTCTGTTCTTGTGGCGTCCTTACACCTATCTCTTTCTGACGCGCGAGAGTGAAAAGAATGGAAATACTTGTCAATAATTTATGATAATTATTGAAAATTAAATGGTTTTACAACATTATTTACACATTTTCGTGTGTTATCTTTCAGAAATAAAATTAACTTACCGGTGGTAGGTCACACCATCTTTTTTTTGAATCGTTAACGTATTATTTGGGCACTTTTTTATGACTTACTTCGGCATCCTTCTGACTTAGCTGTCAAAACACAACTAAAGCAAAAGTGTGCTTATATCGCGTTTAAGCACACTTTTGCCGTGCCGTTTACAGCGCGCTGATGCGATGTCCATGTGTATAGAAGGTCATTGTTTAGCGATATAAAAAGGGCGCGAGCATTTTTCCGTTTGGTGTGAACTGACCGTAAGTGGTAACTATGTCTTGAAAATGATAGGTAATGCCAAATTTGAACATTCTAGGTCAGTCAGTAATAAAAATGTCGATGTTAAATTAACTTACGTATTTTGAAGAAATGGAACTGCTGCAACAAAATTGTTGCCATCGTGACAGATAATGCATCCACTATGGTTAAAATTTCCCAGATTTTAAAAGTTCGTCATATGCCATGCTTGCCACATACTCTCAATTTGGTAATTAAAAATGTGTTAACTGTACTAAATGTTCCCGACTTCATCTTTGAAAAATTGATCAAATCAACGAAATCAACTTTAAAAAATTGATCGACAGTTGTTCAGCTACTTAAAAAGAAGCACTTTAGTGTCTGTTAAATTGAAGTCCATACAAAGAGAACTGAAAAAACGATTTGAAATTGATTAAATATATTGAAATAAGATGGAACCGTGCATATTTTATGATTAAAAGACTAATGCTCGTAAGAGAAGATTTAACTCAGGCTATAAGCCAACTCCCAAATGCACGATCAAATCTAACAGCAGAAGAATATATATTTCTCAATGAGCTCGAAAAACTTTTAGATCCATTTGATACTTGCACACTAGCTATATGTGGCGAACAATATGTGACTTTATCATAAATTATTCATTTGATAAAAGGATTAAGTCTTAAAATGGTAGAATTTAAAAACGCCAAATTCTCTGAAGCCGCAAAAAATGTCATACAACATATGAAGACTTCCAACAATAAAAAACTGAAACCATTTGAGAGTAGATCTGCGTGTATTGTTGCGACGCTTTTAAACCCACATTTCAAGAAGGTCGGCTTTAAGACTGATTATGATGTAGAAAGAGCTCGCTCCCTCGCACTCGCACCTAGATTAGACTTTTGATGTGCCTGGCAACATAAAGGAACCACTGAAACTGTCTGGCTATTGAGAAAACATTATTTTATAGTTATCCAAATAACATATGTAAATTGCAGCTTTTATACTATACCGTAAGTATAGTAACAATTAAATATACTTTAAGGGTGTCTGGCAAAGGGTTGGAACCGTACGAAGTGTCTGGCTTTCGGCAAGGTGACTTTTAGGATTATTATAAGTAAAATATGTAAAAACTGAGTTTTATACTTTACCAAATTTAACACACCTTTATTACCTGATACCTGCGAAAGCCACCGCGACCCAAGTTACATAGACGGGGTTCGTTCTTACCTGTATTGGGGACATACATTGAGAAACTTACAGCTTTTATACTTTAACGTAGGCCTGCGGGCCGCTGGCTCTTGCTCTATAATACCCCTTTTGAAGAAACTGCTTTTTAACCCTTAGTTACTCGCATGGGGTCAAAGCACTTTCAAATTCAAAAATGTAGCACTTGGCGCGGCCCGATTCCCCCCGCGCCCGCGCTAGCTTCATAACGTGCGTCTAAGTTTCTATTTTTGTAGCGACTAAGTCAGTGGAGTTGACGGACGTGTCGCTGCGCTCTTGAGCGGTGACCCCGTGCGAGTAAATACGTTACTTTTCTGGAAGAGGTAAGTTGTTTATTTTATGTATTTTTTTTGCGTATTATGAATTATATTTGTATTATATGTATATATTATGAATTTATGTTTGTTATAAATATGTTTTTGTACCTTTATACAATGAAAAAATTATTCAAAAATTCCGTTTTATTATGAGACTTGTCTTGTCTTGTCTTTTTTCACCCCCGACGCAAAACGACGGGGTGTTATGATTTTGACGTGTCTAGTAGTCTGTAAAGTGTCCGTGTATGTGTATGTGTGTTTGTGTGTGTCTGTCTGTCTGTATGTCTGTGGGCTTGTAAGCTCGTAAACTACTGGACCGATTTTGATGCGGTTTTTTTTATTCGAAATGTTTTGCGATGACAGAGATGGTTCTTAGCTTTTTTTTTTTTTTCAAAGGTAATCATGGATAGGAGAGAACTGCAAATTGCCCAATGGTTGGCAGAGGCTTCTGATGAAGATGAAGTTGGAGGGTCAGGTTCTGAGCCAGAGTTAGAGGAGATAACACAAAGTGATCACGATAGTGTTAGCGAAATCGAGCAATCGTCTGCACAATCAAGTGAATCGTCAGACAATGAGGAAGACATTTCTACAGGGCAGTATAACAATTACTATTTTACCAGACATAATGGCAGAAATGGTCCCAAGCAAAAGTGGTCTAAGTCTGCACCATCAAGTGCCGTAAGAACACGAGTTCATAATATAATTTCACACTTACCAGGTGTCAAGGCAGCAGCAAGGTCAGCAAAAACTGCTTTGGAATGTTTTAATTTATTCTTTTCTGATGACATTTTGAATTTGCTTGTAATATGTACTAATAAATACATCGGGGAGGTCAGAAACAAGTTCAATAGAGAACGTGACGCAAAGGATACAGACGTTGAAGAAATAAAAGCATTGCTGGGTTTGCTGATTATGTCTGGAGTGTTGAGAGCTTCACATCTCAATTTCATAGATCTCTGGTCAACTGATGGAAGTGGTGTAGAGATGTTTCGTCTCACAATGAATTACCAACGATTTCTTTTTTTGTTGAGATGCCTTAGATTTGATGATAAAACAACCCGAGCTGAACGTTTGCAAATTGATAACTTGGCAGCTGTACGTAAGATCTGCGACATGTTACAAGCAAAATTTCGAGACGCCTATGCGCCGTGTCAAAATGTGACGATAGACGAACAGTTGATTGGGTTCCGTGGTCGTTTCAAAGGTAAAGTTTACATGCCAAGCAAACCAAACAAATACGGCATAAAAAACCAAGCATTGGTCGACTCTAAAACATTCTATATGCTATCTTTTGAAGTTTATTCTGGCAAACAGCCTGCGGGTCCTTATCAAGTCTCGAACAGCCCTAATGACATTGTGAAACGTCTTGTAGAGCCAATAAAAGGAACTAACCGTAATATTACCACGGACAATTGGTATACAAGCGTACAACTCGCAAATGAGTTATTAGACCCACCCTACAAACTTACCATAGTTGGAACACTAAAAAAAAACAAACCTGATATACCTAAAGATTTTTTGCCAGACAAATCTAGAACTCAATTCAGCTCCCTTTTTGGTTTTCAAAAGACAATGACCATGGTTTCTTATGTTCCAAAAACAAATAAAGCTGTTGTGTTGTTATCTACCATGCATCATGCAGCTCATATCGACCCATCCTCAACTGACAAGCAGAAACCAGAAATTATAACATATTACAACAGCACTAAAGGAGGAGTGGACACCAATGATCACTTGTGTGGTACATACAACGTAGGAAGGCGAACCAAACGATGGCCTTTAGCCATTTTTTTTCATCTGATAAACATTTCAGCCATAAATGCATTAGTTGTACATCGAGCTAACACCGACAAATCACGTACTCATGTGAGGCGTAATTTTTTGCGGCAATTGTCTGTTGCACTTGTTCATAATCATCAGAAACGACGACTAGACGTCAGAGCAACTCCTAAGGAGATAAAAAAACGTTTGATGGAAGTGCATGACTTGGAAAATCGCATCCCACCAACCACCGCAAAACGTGGACGTTGCAATAGTTGCCCGAGGAAATGCGATCGCAAAGTACCAACAAAGTGCAATAAATGTACAAGATTTGTGTGCAATGATCACTCTGAAATATACTGTCAACAGTGTAACAAGAGTGATTCGGAGAGTTCCTAATAATATAAGTTTCTTACTATGATCTCAGTATGTCTAAGTACAAATTGTTATTAATTTATGTTTTTTTATTTTGTCTTGTTTTTGTCTAATTACTTAGTTGTTCATTTTACTACTTTTAGATTTTTACGAATAAACAAAGTACTTTAATAATAAAGTAGTTTTTTTAACTTATATATTTAAATATATATTAAAAATGATTCATATTATTTGGGGTCTCTTATGACCCCATGCGAGCAATAAAGAAATATTCGTAATGCGAGTAGCTAAGGGTTAACTACAGTTTTGAAAGATGCCAATGGTAGATCGATTATTTCCTGCGGAACTTTATTATAAAATCTGATACCATTACCCAAAACTGAATTTGAATTTTTATCAAATGTATTAATGTTTTTGCGAACATACATTATATTATCGAATATATACTGTGATGCAACCGTTAATATGTTAATTCTTTTAAACATCTCTCTGAGAGAATCTCTGGACTTAAGATTATAGATAGCTCTTATGGCGCGCTTTTGTAGTACAAAATATTATGTATGTCCGCAGCAGATCCCCACAATAACATACCATTTGACATAATGCTATGAAAATAGCTAAAATAAACGAATCTAGCTGTTTCTTCGTCTGTTATGAGTCTTATCTTTTTGATTGCATAGCATGCTGAGCTAAGCCTTCCGGACAAATCCATTATATAGGGGTTCCACTGCAATTTAAAATCTATATTGATGCTGTTGCATATCTTAGTATTAAGATTATATATGTGAGTACATGTGAAACAGTCGTGCCGACCGACGGCGGTTATATTGTAAAGGCAGTCTCAATATACGTGTGAAGCTAACAGCTGTGTCTTATTTATCAGTGGCGACGAGGATAATGGAATAGAAATAAATAGTGTGAAAATATAAAATAATAGTGGTTATATAATAGAATATTATTCGCGATAAAAATGTCGGACGGAAAGGTGCGGGATTTCGACGTAAAAAACGGGAATTGGTCGGCGTATGTGGATCGCCTCGAAATGTATTTCGTAGCGAATAAAATAACGGAAGAACTAAAATTACCGACTTTAATAGCGCTAATCGGAGAATCAGCTTACGAGCTACTGTCCACTTTAGCGAGCCCGAAAAAACCGTCTCAGCTATCGTACAAGGACACCGTTGAATTATTGCAAGGTCACCTTCAACCGAAACCATCAGTTCTAGCAGAGAGGTATAGATTTCGACAAAGGCGGCAACAGTCGGGGGAAACAATAGCCGATTATGTAGCGGATTTGAAAAAGATGACTAGATATTGTGAATTCGGGAATATTCTAGAGGAAAATTTACGGGACCAGTTTGTTTGCGGGTTGAGAAGTGAGCTGATTCGACAAAGATTGTTCGCAGAAAATGATTTAGATTACCGAAAAGCACTGGTGTTAGCTAATACTCTAGAGGCAGCCGAGCGGGATGCCGGGGCCGTAGAGGGAACGCGGGAACTTAGCGCGGAAGTACACAAGTTGGGACTCAATAAGTGTTCAGTGTGCGGGGCCAGCGAGCATGTAGCACAAAATTGCAGATACAAAGACTTAGTTTGCAGTTATTGTGAAAAGCCTGGACATTTACGGCGCGTATGTAGGAAGAAAGACTTTGACCGTCGTAAAACATCATTTAATTCAAACCGCGGGAAAAGTGACGTATCGTGGAGGTCACGCAGAGGGCGTGTGAACGGGTCCAGCAGCGGCGAGTCGCGGCGCGCCGCTAGGGGGCGCGCGACTAGCTTCTACACACCAACAGAGAAGGCGCATTGGCTGGATGAGCCACCATCGAGCGACAACACGGGCCCAGAAGAAGGAGACGAGGAGCCCATGTATCAAATGTCGTTAACAAATTATAAACCGGTCAGTATGACACTTCTAGTTAACAATCAAAAACTTAAAATGGAAATTGACACTGGTTCGGCATTGTCAAGTATTAGTAAAAGTACATATATCGAATATTTTAAGAATTTACCTTTAAAATGTTGGAGGTTAAAATTGAAATTTTACGATGGCTCGGTTATACAACCGTTGGGGTACTTAGAGACAAGCGTTCAATTTAAGGGAACTATAAAGAAATTAGATTTGTATGTAATAAATAGAAGCAGTACTAATTTATTAGGGAGACAATGGCTATCAGAGCTAGACATAGAAATACCTAAATTTACAAGCTGTAATATAATGAAATTATGTAAAAATGATAGGCTTAATGATATTATTTCCAGGCATAACAACCTGTTCGATGGCACATTGGGAAAGTTTACCGGGGAAGAGGTTAAGTTACATGTGCGGGAGGGAGTCGAACCCATTTTTTGTCGAGCGCGTCCTATACCCTATGCGCTGCTAGCGCGAGTCAACACCGAGCTAGACGTCATGCAGCGTTCCGGCGTCATCGAGCCGGTGGAGCGATCCGACTGGGCTACGCCGCTCGTTATCGCGAGGAAGGCGGACGGAGGGATTCGCTTATGCGCGGACTATAAGGTGACACTTAATAAGGCTTTACTGGTTGATAGGTACCCCGTTCCGAAAGTTGATGACTTATTTAGTAACTTAAGTGGTAACCATTATTTTACAAAAATTGATTTATCGCAAGCTTATAATCAGTTGGTTCTTAATGAAGCCTCCCGGAACTATACGGTAGTAAATACACATCGGGGACTATTTAAATATAATAGACTTGTGTATGGGCTTTCTTCCAGTCCCGGTATTTTTCAAAAGTTTATGATGACTTTATTTAAAAACGTACCGGATGTGGTTATTTTCTATGATGATATATTAATTAAAAGTAAAACAATAGAATCTCATTTAGAAATAATAGGACAAGTATTTAGTATTTTGGAGGAGAACGGATTAAAAATTAAAAAAGAGAAATGTGAATTTATGTCGAGCCAAGTTAAATATTTAGGATCATTGATAAAAACGGGGCGCGGGTCGACCCAAATAAAATAAAACCTATTTTGTTAATGCCTCAACCAACTAAGGTGACGGAATTAAAATCTTTTCTCGGTATGGTCAACTTTTACGGGAAATTTGTAAATAATTTGAGTACACATATCACACCTCTCTTAAAAAAGGAAAACAGTGGCATTGGACTAAAACTCATACAGATGTTTTTAATAGAATTAAAAAACTTTTATGCAGTACGGAAGTGTTGACCCACTTCGATATATCGCTAGAAAGCATAGTGACATGCTCGGCGAGCTCGCGGGGGCTCGGCGCCGTGCTGGCGCGCAGCGGACGCGCGGCGGCGCCGAGCGGGTGGTCGCGTATGCGTCACGGGCGCTCACCGCCGCGGAGCAACACTACAGCCAGATACATAAAGAAGCGCTAGCTATTATTTTCGCGGTAGACAAATTTCATCAGTATCTTTATGGTCGAAAATTTACGTTGCGTACTGATCATAAGCCGTTAGTTACAATATTTGGGCCACACGCTGGTATTCCGAGCACCGCAGCTAGTCGCCTGCAAAGGTGGCCCATTAAATTATCGGCGTACGATTTAGATATTCAGTACATTCGAACAGATAAAAATACGGCAGATGTTTTATCGAGGTTAATTAGTAATCACAAGGAAGAAGCTAATTGTGAAGAAGTGGATACACCGGAGCAAACGTACTTACATTTTGCCGCGGAAGCCTTATTGTTAGATTACAAAACATTAAAAAGGGAAACCGGTTCCGATACGGTACTGTCTAGAGTCATTAGGTACTAAATGAAGGTTGGCCGGTCGAAAGTGACGCGAGAGAATTAAAGCCTTATTTTAATTGTCAAAAAGAATTGTATACTGAGTTAGGTTGTATTATGTGGGGCCATAGGGTTGTAATTCCGGGAACATGTAGAAATAGAGTAATATCTGAGCTTCACGAGGGACATATGGGCATAGTAAAAACGAAGGCCTTAGCCCGAAGTTACGTGTGGTGGCCGGGCATAGACGAAGCACTAGAGACTGCGTGTAGTGCTTGCGGGGTATGCGCAGCGGTGGCGAGTGCGCCGCCGGCCCACGAGTCGCGCGCATGGTCGTGGCCCGACCGCCCGTGGTCTAGGCTACACGTGGATTTTTTAGGTCCAATAGCGGGGCTGACTTACCTTGTTGTCGTGGACGCACACTCAAAGTGGATAGAGGCCATTCGAATGAGTACCACTACGACGCAAGCGGTCATAAAAGAATTAAGAGAGATGTGGGCGCGATTCGGATTGCCAAAACAATTAGTAAGTGATAATGGCCCTCCGTTTTTCAGCGCAGAATTTAAAAAAATTTTGAGTAGTAATGGTATCGAACATATCTTTTCGGCACCATATCACCCAGCCTCCAATGGGGCAGCCGAAAATGCGGTTAAAATATATAAAAGAACAATTAAGAAAGCTTTATCAAGTAAAACAGACATACACGCCTCTTTGTGTCGGTTCTTACTCGCGTATCGAAACACCCAACACTACTCAACCGGGGAAAGTCCTGCCAAGATGTTATTGGGGCGAAATTTACGAATGCGATTAGATTGCTTGAAACCGGATCAGATGGGGCTAGTTAGACATAGACAGGAACGAGTAGAGGCGAGAGGCGTAATACGAAAATTTAACACAGGGGACCCAGTATGGTTCAGGGAGTATCGCGGCGCGAATAAGTGGTCGTCGGCAACTATCATAGAAGTCATAGGTAGTACCGAATATAACGTTAAATCTAGCAATGGCACGGAGGTACATAGGCACATAGACCAGTTAAAACCAAGAACTTTAATAGAATCTAGTAGGCAGGTACATAGACCCAATATTAAAGATTTTCAACCAGTACAGCCGGTTAAGCCACCTCGCACTTCCCTAATATTTCCCAGTAACACTACAGAACCAGCGAATGGAAACAATGAGCTAGATAGACCGAATGAAAGGGACGATCTCAATATATCCCAACCAGTGGCTGAAGACACCTCCCGCTCACAAACACAAAATGTTAATGAACCCCTGGCAACAACAGGGCCGGAGAACATCCCCAATGTGCAGGAGACGGGTCAGAGTCCTAATCTAGGTAATAATCAAAGAAGTAAGCGCACGCGCAACTCCGTGAAAAGGTGGGGTATTGAGGACCTATTTTATTGTCGATAAGATTATGTAATGTGTGTTCTTAGTGTGTAATTTTTTTTTAAGGGGAAGTGTATAGATATTAAATTCATAGAAATATGTAAACTTTAAGGATTTAAGAGGGTAATAATTTAAGAGTAGGTGTTGCATATCTTAGTATTAAGATTATACATGTACCCATGTGAAACAGTAATTTATCACGTCAGAATGATCCTTGCCTCTGTTCACTTTAAATATCAGAGACGTATCGTCAGCAAACAAAACTGTTTCGCACAGATCTCTTGTATAGAAAGTTAGATTAGATTTATATTAACGAATATAAATTAGAAACAATAAAGGGCCTAAAATCGAACCTTATGGAACTGCCACAAATCGCATCCTGCCGGCTTCAAATATATGCTTCATTCAAATTCAAATTAATATTCATTTATTCAAGTTTGGCTCAAAAGAGCTATTATAAACGTCAAAACTTAAAAACTAGCGCGCCATTCACAGCGTGCGGGAGCTTGATCGTAAAAAAACGGGCAAGAAAATCGTCAAGGCTAGTTTTTTCTCCCGCCAGTTACAAGAATATGTACTTAGTAGTAAAACAATTTGACAAATCTACAAAAACATGTGTTCTCCAGTCACATGATTTAAAATAAAAGAAGAAAATAACTTTTTATTTTAAGTTATACGAGTATGAGTACGAATAAACATAGTAGACATGAGCAGACCAGTCCTCACTGGTGGCACCCGTTCACGAGTATGACGCATGAACCAGCCATCGTTTCGCTCAACCATATTTTAGGGAACGCAACGACCCGACGCATGACGCCACCACCGCAAAGACATTTGAGTGAGCATGACATACTCAAGCTACAGGATAAACTAATTTTAACAAAAATAACATTATATTAATTAAATGTGCTGCAAACCACAAATATTTTTGGTCTTATGAAAGATATCATTTACAGCAATTCAGTCTTAATATCTATATAATCATTTGAACAATACTATGCGTTCCTAATCAAAAACATCATTTAGGAGAATGATAGGACAACAAAAATTGTGTGTGCAGCTATCAGATTAAAAATAATATTAACTTTTTTCAGTTAGCTAAATCTTTAATCACAAATAAAAAAAGTAGACAAGAGCAAACCAGTCCCCACAAGCAGCACTCGTTCACGAGTATGACGAATGAACCAGCCATCGTTTCACTCAACCATATTTTAGGGAATGTAACGCTACCATTAGGCATTCGCATTAGGGCTACACTAGCATCTGTAGTGGATTTACTCTTAGTTAAACCATACTGCTGAGAATGAAATAAGGAATTCAGAGAGAAATGACAAAGTAATTGATTAAAAATAACTTTTTCAAACATTTTACTAAGAGCTGGGAGTACTGATATTGGTCTATAGTTAGTAGGATCTGACTTCTCACCAACTTTAAAAAGAGGTATTACTTTACTGTATTTCATTTAACTTGGAAATTAACCATCATCAATACATAGATTAAAAATAACTGCCAACTGAGGAGCAATAATATTAATGATAGATTTAATATTGGTTGAGATTCCCCATAAATCCTCAGTTAATTTTAAATTTATTGTATTAAAAGTATTAACTATTGTAGAGCCATCAATATGTCTAAAACTAAATAATTCACTAGAAAGAGGTACATTGTCTTCAAGAAGAAAGACTGCACGCTGAGTAGAGGAGTCAAGTGCTTGAGTTGTCTCTAATGGTATATTCACAAAGAAATTTCGAAATGCGTTGGCCACCTCTTCTTCTTGAACAATATATTTATCATCGACTTTAAGAGTTATCACGCCATGATTATTCTTGCATTTTCCAGATTCTTGGTTTATGACATTACATGTAGCCTTAATTTTATTTTTGGTGTCCAAAGCCGAAAAAACTGTGTTTTATTACTATTTACTTTGTATTTATATCAAAACGCACGAGAGTGCTTATAGAGTATGTACGCCGAGAGCGCACGATCGTGCGGGTGATGTTGTGTAAAATCAGATTACCTCTATTTTTTAAAATTTTATCATACCCTCTGAAAAACCTAGTAAGGGATTTTTTTTCGATTTTTTTTTAATCATTACTGACCTTAAAATTAAGGTCTTCACATGATGTAAAGACAGAAATCGCAATATTACATAAGACAACGGAAAGACGCGTTCCTAAAAACCTAGCAATTGCAATCGAATTAGCTTTAACCAAAATCAGAACCTAGCAAGCTACATTAACCATTTTCTAACATAGTAAGTACACGCATTTACTAGGTTTGAAAATGGTCAATGTGCCTTACTAAGAATTGGAAATACACTTAATATAATTCGATAACCCGTCGACCAATAAGGAACTAGTAAGAGGGGGAAGGGTCTTGCGCGGGCGGTAAGCACACCCGTCGCCGGTCTCTCCGCACTCTTAGTATTGCGCCAGCGCTTAATTCGTAAGGTCATGTTGCAATTTTTGCAAATTTCCGTAAAAGTTGGTACTAATTTAATTAATAAATTGATGAGTCGACAGCTACAATTTTATCGATCGAAACAAATATAAGCCGCAGCTGCCAACCAGGATAACCATTCTGATGAAATGGGGTAAGTTAAGCTGTAAATAAAACTTATTTTATTTATGTTTTAATGGTTTAGGGCATGTATTTACGGTTTGAATGAAATATTTCGTATATTTATAATGATTTTGTATGTTTACTTTACTAACGTAAATAATAGTTTGGTATGCGGTTGCACCATGCAAGCATACAATCTACCTTTTGAGGTAGTGATTTTTGATATATTTTTGATGGTTTTCATAGTACTTAACGTAATACTCAGGCACCTTACCAGCTAAAAAGTATGCTAATTTGTATGTCTAATGTTGAATGTTTGTGTGTGTGTGTGTTTTGGCAAAATGTATCTAGCACTAATATTCTGGGTTAGATATTCTTTTATTTTGGGTTTTTGTTTTTATATAGTGCACAAAAGCATGATCGCACGCATAAATCATTATAATTGCTTGAGCCACAGCTATCCACATCATTTGCTTCTGTGCCCGAATGTTATAAACGTAGTCATAGTTATGCGGATTTATCTTTGGATTGTATTGATGACTCGGAATTAATCACTCAAAGCGATTTGGATGATTCTGTGGAAGATCCAGATTTACTTAGTCTGACAAAGACTCGAATAATATATCTACTGATTCTGACGATGACACTATTCCTAATTTAATTATACATAATACAACTCGGATACTGCTTGAATCAGAGAAAAATTTAAAAGCGCTACAGAATTCAGTGTCACCTTCCGATGAAGGACAAACGTTAATACAGTTTATATGCTAAATATCCTGGTATTGATTAAAGGTCATATATTTAGTTTTCGGCCGATATATAGCCACTATCCCCGGCACAATTCCACGCACACGAACATTTGACTTTAAAAGAAATGTACGAAGATTTTAAAAGAAAGCATCCCGGTTTTAAATATGGTAAAGAGGTGAATAGGCAACACCTAAAAGATTTGAAAATTTCGTTCCATATGCCAAAAGGTGATAAATGTCCGTAATCTAACCTATGAAGAAGAGATGAAGAAAATCTAGTGTCTATAACAAGTTTTTTCAATCTGTCAAGGTGACATTCGGGGAGTTGCAAAAGTTTTCGTAACGATAAAACTTGAATTAGTGCGCTAGTTTGCTTTGTTTGTTTTGGATTTACCATAAATCCACGCGGAACGTTATTAGATGAAGAGTTATATCGGATTTTAGAAGAGAGTGACCAAGAACAAAATATTGTAGAGGGTTGAAATACTTTAGAGGGTGGTGAGTTATTTGGTGAAAATATTGAATCGGTGGAGGAAATTATTGAATATATAACTGAAAAAAAAACCGTTTAATAATGTTGGAGATTCACTTGAATTGTCTTCTGACACACAAGAACAAGTTGCAACGAATAGTTTACCTAGTAATTCGCGTACACCTGGCACTAATAATTTACAGCTTTTGACTTCTGCTTGGCTTTCTGAAATTAGACCTTTAGAAAGGGAGATTTTTTCAGGACTTATGAATCATGTTTCGGTCAATAGTTGATGACGGAGTGATAGAACTAATGGTTTCTCAAACCAATATTTACGCTGCACAGTTACAGCTTCTCCCCACGGTAAAACCGCACTCCCGCATAAAACGCTGGAAAGATGTTACAGCAGAAGATATGCTAAAGTTTATAGGCGTCTACTTAAGGGCTGGTTCTACTACTACAGGACTGGTTGATTTCCCCACAACCGAGTGTTATACTTCCTGTATTTATACTTTGAGAAAGATAAATTATACTTCCATCCACTTCTCCACAAAATCCCTTATTTAGAGATGATGGCATTTTGTAGGCAACCTTGCTGATCGACATGGAAAACTATACAAAATTCAACCATTAATTGAAAGAGTGATAGAAATCTCGCGAAAACTTTTTACTCCAGGAGACACCGCAGCCGTTGACGAATCCATGGTGGGATTTATTAGATTATTAAATATATATATAGATTATTACACTAGCGTGCCACTAGCCAGATATATGAAGGAACGTAAATCATAATATCATATAATTATTCTATTTGTACCATTTTTTTATGATGTGTAGTATGTAGTATCCTAACACCAGAATACTACGCAAAAATACCATAATTTTATCTTCAGTTCGGCTGACGTTTGTCCTACTACAATATAGGAAATTAATATACGTATGGCAACATCGAATAAGTTCTGGCACAGTTCTGGGGATTCTCCATGTAACGTTTTAACTAGCCCCGTCGTTTTGACTAAGTGAGATGGATGTATTTCATGCATGAGTATGAGTGAGAAGACCATAATTATGACGGATTTTTTGATTACTATTATAAACCGGCGGCACTTCAGAGCGTTATGAGCTGTAAAAAATCAACTAAAAACTTTTTTGTACTTATTCGTAAGTTTTGTGGTACCTAGTTGTAGTATTTGTAATAATGAGTGAAAGTGAGAGCAAAGAACAGTCTGGGGTTTCAACACCAAAGAAGAAAGGCATTGGCAGAGGAGATTTAAATGTGAAAGAAAAACACCGGTAACAAAAATACAGGACCGCGTGGGAGATTGAACCAATGCTTAGTAAGTGGCTTACTCGCGATCCGCAAGATAATTTCAAAGCAAGATGTTAAGTTTGTAATGTTAATATGATGGCCGCAAAACATGTTTTACTGACTCATTCGGATGGACAAAAACATAAGAAAAATTTATCTTCTCTCCGTGCGCTTCACCCAGTCACATCTTTTTATTCATCTTTAAGTACATCTAAACATACTCTCGAAAATAACACAGTTAGGTTGGCTCGAGTTGTTGAGGTCAACCTTGCTGCTTATTTTGCGGAACTCAACATAGCTTTTAATGCTGCACCACCTCGGCAAACTATTAAAAGAGTGTTTTCCAGATTCAGACTAAAATAACACGAAAAAAGACTGCGAAAATCATATATAAAGGTATTGGTCCAGGGCACAAAGCAGAATTAGCAAACAAATTAAAAACGATAATTTCTGGAGTTTTCATGAAATTTTCATCGCCTCTGATCCCAGTACTGTAAACGAAGGAGCAACAGCAGAAAACATCTATGCTAAATTGAAAAAAGCTTTACGGTACACAATATTCCCTTTAAAAACGTTAATGGTTTCGGATCAGATGGTCGCAATGTGATGATGGGACGCGAAAATTATGTTGCAAGCAGTTCGGAGAAGATTGTCCTGGTATTATCATAATAAAGTGCACTTGCCGCTATATTTTGATTTCCTAGCGTGGGTGCTACCAAAATTTACGACTTTCAACAAATACTTTCAGTCTACGAAAGTTGTGGTTACAGAACTGGATTCTAAAGTAAAGGATATGTATAAGGAATTTCTGTTGTGTTCTACTTAGAAATCGGCGTAGCAGTAAAAATCAACAAACCTGAAATAAAATCGGACATGAATAGGCGGCAACAATTTTTGAATAGGTGCAGAGATTTCCTGGTTGAATCTGCTTTACAAATTAAGAAAAATGGGATTTTAAAAACGACGCCCTTATGAAAATTGCTTTACTTAGCCCAAAAAATTTTTGAAGTAAATCTGTGCGCAAACAAAGTCCAAGCATTTTATCCATCGCCCAAAACTTTCCTAGAGTTATTGACATACAAAACATTAGCCTACTACAGGTTCTTGATGATCAATGGCGTGCACTGCCACGAACTGAGTTTGATGACAATATAAAGAAGGAAAAAGAGCAGATGTATTTTGGGCGAAACTAAGTACCTGGTGCGATATTTCCGAAAATCATGCGTTTAAAGAAATCGCCAAATTTGCTCTTGATTGCTTGCTTTTGCCTCACGCAAATGCTAATTGCGAAAGAATCTTTAGCAAAGTTATGAGGCTCTGAATCCAACCCTGCTTTTGAACGATAGGCGGCATACAACTGTTACTATATGACTCTGTGGGTCTAAGCCCGTATAATTGGTCGGTAAAAACTGACAATAGCGACATGACAAATATTGAAAAAATAATAATATTCTACGCGTCAGTTATGTTACGCCATTCTTGTGTGAGTTTGTGACTGTGACTTCTGGTGTTAATGTAAGTATTACTGATTAATAACTTAATATTAACTATAAATATTTGATGTCTGGTTGGTGTCTTGAATTACGATTAAATCGAATTTTACATGTTATATTAATAAAATATATCCTGTCTTGTAGAAATTCAATTATTAGAAGTATTTTAATATCCTTTAAAAATAACAATACAACGAAAGCAGTAAGATTTTTTAGGATAAGATTAAAATTTTGCAGGTTAATGTATGGGCCGCTATGGTCGCCCGTAACGATAAGTACCACAATAAGGGTTTGTCCAAACGATAAATTATTGTGATTTTTCATGCAGGTTTTTGGTTTTATTTGATATTGTGGTCGATAGTTATTTGTGCGTATATTTTTTATACATCAGCTTTTTTGTATACCAGCTCATTTTTATGATAATTAGCTGAACACTTAACAATTTAGCACTGCTTAAACTAATAATGTTAATATGATATGGGACTAAAGTGTTCAACGACTTTCGTTGTTTTGGTATCGGTTTTATTTATTTTTTTATTGTTTGGTTTTTATTTTTATAGGTTTGCATTGCAGGCTTGAACTGTTCTCCTATAACTATACAACATAAGCTTGGTTATAATTTAAGATTTATGCACATGTAAAAAATTTACAGTACGTATAGTCACCACTAATAAAATGTATACAATTTTTATGTTATAAATCCTTATTTCTTAGTAATTAGATTCAGTTGCATATCAATGCCTGAAACAGTAAGTAAATGTGCATAATAGAGATGTGTAAGTACTGCGAGTAATGCAGTACGCGTAATATAACACGACCGCGTACTGTAACAGTACGTATTACCCGGCAAAATTTGGTATGGCACAGGACACTAAACATGGCATGACGCCATAGGCCGCTCGCTCGATGCCTGCCGACATGATTCGGGTACTGCTCTGTGACGACAGAGACAGAATATCTGCCTATGACGGTCACGTCGGTACTGCGTTAAGCGCTATTTGGTTAACATAAGGCTTACATTTCTTTGACACTTATCCCGAACGTCGTTAATATCGTAACATTCGCGCGCTTTCTTCCATCTATTTGAATTCATTCATAGTTTTGTTTGAAAACAGTTCCTACATGTCTTTTTAATTTTAAGTTCAATAAATAAATACGTTGTCTTATTAAGTTATTATATCGAACTGTCTTTAATGATGGGTAAATTAATAAGTTATTCACGTTTATTTATGGTTTCTTGTATTTTATAAATGGTAATTTTAATAAAGAGTTGTTTGATTTCTCGAAGTGAAAATTTAGGTTTAGGTACTTGTATATTCCATTCAATTTAACGCTGTCAAATTTTTTTTACCGTGGAGAAATAATTACTTGGGAAGTGTTTGTGTTTATGTTGAATATTGCAAGAGTAAATAAATTTATTTTGGTAAACTGGTATTTGTTAAGTATGGTAAGTAAGGTATTATCTAATAAGTATAGCGTCTAAACGAAACTCATATTTATAACACAAAAAAATATAATAATCACATGCTGTAAAAAAACAAAAAAAACATAAATAAAAAAAATATTCGTGTACTTAAATATAAAAACTCTTATTATTGTGTAAAAAAACTAATTTATGTACATAAAAAACAAAAAATAAACAATATTTGATTTTTAAATACGCCAACATGCATGATTTTTTTAATATTAAACAGATGGGTGGTTTATGAATATTGCCAGTCTGGAAACCCTTTTTAACAAATCAGAAGTTTCCTATAATAAGCAAGGTTAAAAGTATGAAGGGAAATCCACTTTGTCAATAAAGCTTGCGTACCTACATTAAATGGTGACGTATATGTGTAATAATAAGATAATAATAACGCTATCTATTGCATTACACCCGAACATTCAGTACAATAACACATGACATGACATAAGTAATAGCAGGCTCTGATGGCATAACGCGGTTCCTATATCAGGTAAGCCATGTTTAGAGTACTGTGTACTGTTCTAATGCCGTATTACGCGGTACGAAATGTCATGTCATATGGCAGTACTTCACAGAGTACTGTTTTGCGCATGTCTAGTGCATAATGTTCTCATAAAAATAAAGTCTACTAAATCTAATTTCAATTATAGGTCTGAGAGTCAAAATGTTTTCAATGACCGAAGTGGTGACGGGGCATCTCATGATCATGTCCAACCGTGAGTGCAGCATTTACATTTTATCCTTGAAATATTTTGTATGGTAATTTGACAATTTACTTTAATTTTATATAAGAACTACGAGTAATCAAGGAGGTGGAGATGAGCGAGGACAAAGACGTGGGAGAGGCCGTGGGAGAGGAAGAGGGCAAAGAGTACAAGCGTACGTATCTTTTTTATCATATTTTATAATTATAACTAGCTAGTCTTTTATATGCTTACGGTATACTTATGGTTATATAAGAGCTACGAGTAGTCAAGACAGTGGAGAAGGGCGACGACAAAGACGTGGAAGAGGAAGAAGGCGAGGAGTACAAGCGTACGTATCTTTTTTTTATAATAACGAATTATAACTAGCTAGTCTTTTATTTACGATATATTTGCACGATTTTTTTTTTCAGTTACGTTCTAGAAGACCTTTATGCCAGTGTTAGGGCAGAAAGGATTGCCTCGCAGCTAAGAATAGCCGCGCTGCCAATGGATTCCCGGCAGGAACTAATCTCCCGTAAGCGAGAGGCTCACCTGGAACGTATGCTTTTGCCGGACAAATAAGGTACTTTTCTTTAGTTCAACTGTCACGTTAAGTAATTATTACAACACTCCTATTTGATTATCTCTAGGTTTAGTAATGTTTAACAAGTTAGGTGATTAATTTATTTTACAGAGGGTATCTCCTGTACGGCATTAGTGCATTATGGTCCAACCAGAAGCCGAACTTCGTGTTAGAAAGATTATATTTTCTTAAAATGTTTTAATAATTTTATTATTTGATGTTGAATGTAAGCTAATCTTATTGTGTTTGTTGCAGAACGCTGTTTCGATGAAGCAGGGAGGCCTGAAGGTCTATAACGAAATGACAAAATACGATGTATCGGCCGATTGTTCGGGCCATTCTTACTACGAAATACGTCGGTCGATCGTTCGTTCCGATCAAATACTTTCAATCCGACCGAACTATATTTGACGTAAGGCGCGCCGTAAACCTTATTCCGAACGCTTTTTCTCCGACCGATAATTTGAGTTTGACAAGTGTTTCGTCGTCAATTTAATGTCAAATTCCACGACAACACAATAGCTGTCTTGTGAGTATCGTGAACTTAGGATAATCTTGTAAGAAATAAAATATTTGTATAGCAAACGATATTAGGGGTGTTATTGAATACGGTTGCTAAAAAGTAAATGGCAATGAGAGTATGTTTATTAGGAGTAGAAGCCATAAATGAGGATCGCTTGGAGCGTATAAGAAATCGAAGGCGTCTTCGGGAAGCACTAAACACCAATATCATTCCCGACGTTGAGTTTGTAAGTCAGTCGGGAATTATTAGTGTTATGATAATCTAATATTTTTCTCATAATGCTTGTTACATTTGGTTACAGATAGGGTAAACCATAGTATTATTGGCACCCCCTCAATGATTGGCACTCCACTACTTATTTCTAAATATTAAAAGTAGGTTTATTTTTTTTATGTAAGAGCAACACAATTTTAAGTAGAATATTCAATTTCTTCTACTGGCAACACCTATTTTTGAACCAAACGTCAACCATTTCTCTTTATCAGCTGTTATAAAAAAGTGTGTGAACAAGTCCCTGAAATTTTAATAAAAAGTTTAGGTTTGGTACCAGGATTTACGAGCAAAAAAGTAATTATTAGGTAAGTTTTAATGTCTTTTTAGCTATATTATATATTTGTTTGTTTAGTTAAAGCACATTTAAGGTTATTTTGGCGTTGTAAACAACATGCAACGGTTTTTTGTCGGTGCCAATAACTATAATTTATTTTGTTTGATACTATTATAATTTGGTTCTATTGATTGCTTTTTGACAAATTCTTGAGCAAACAGGGTTATTCACGATTTGTAAATTTATCATTCAATAAACTAAGCTTTCTTTAATTCAAAATCAATTGTTGGCACTGCCAATCACTATATGTTTTGGGTAGTGCCAATGACTATACCTTCTCTATCATAAGGTTATTATTATCTATTTTAGATTGATCATGCCGAAAGTTCAGAGTGGAAGAAAATATAGTAAAGAATATTCAAATAAAGATTTAGAAGATGCGATAAATGCAATAAAAAATGGCATGGGCCAAAAGACTGCTTCTCGGAAATTTTAGGTTCCTCGTGCAACTTTACAATTCCGTCTATCTAAAGATTTTGTGAAAAGTCGACATGGTCCCGATACGGTGTTATCAAGTCATGAAGAGTCTCAAATAGTGAACTGGATAATTGATTCCAGTAGAAAAGGGTTTCCCCGGCGAAAGGAGGACGTCATAAAAAGTGTAAAACTTTTTCTTAATAAAAATCCTAGACCCAACAGCTTCGTAGACAATACTCCTGGAGAAGGCTGGTATAAGCTATTTTTAAAAAGACACCCTTTTTTTTTTTTTTTGTTTTACTTCGGTAACAAAATGCATTTACGCACTGCCTTCCGGCCAAAGGGGGACCGAAAGGGGGTGTGGGACTCACCACCGGCAGACACGACCGCCGGCAGCAATACCCACTAAAAATCTTCCGACGACGCCCGCCGCTTGTTGAGAAAGAGGCGGGGGCCAGTACCTGGGTTGCAGCTTCTGACACCCCGCCTGCGGCCAACGTCCCCCGGACCAAAACCGGGAGGACCTCCTCAGAGAGGCGCAGTGGACGCGCCCCTCCTACCTCCCCCTGCGACCATAGCGTCTGTGGCCGACTTCCCGGAGGGTCCATGGTTAGACAGCAGGGGCCCCCTGCCCCCGCTGCCTAGACCCTCCTGGCGCTGCTGAGCGGGCCCTCCTGGCCTACCCGCAGCGCCCTCCATAGGTCCCTCTTAGTTTCCCCCCCGGTAGTCAGTACTAAGGGCACCCAGAGTCGTAAAGGTCTCTGGGTGTTACCTTTTCCCTAGCGCCTCCTGCGCCCTACCGGGAGGTACTCAGCCCCCCCACCACAACAAGGTGGAGACCAGTAACCAGACCCTGAGTAATCTATAAGAACTTCTGAAGCTGTAACCTCTGCTAGTTCGAAAGTTTCAGAAACTCAAATTCGACAGTGGTTCAAACAAATTGAGGAGTACTTGAAAAACAATGAACTTTTCGATATTTTAGGCGATCCGACTAGAGTGTATAATGGAGATGAGACGAATTTCATTTTGTGTCCGAAAAATACTAGAGTCATTGCACCAAGGGGAGAAAAGAATGTCTATGAGATAGACCATGCACAGTCAAAATCTTGCATCACCGTCATGTTCACTTTTGGAGCAGATGGTGAAGTAACGCCGCCTATGATAATTTTCCCTCTAAAGAGAATGAGGCCGGAAATTCAAAAGTCTGTACCTAGAGAGTGGGGTATTGGCTTATCTGAAAATGGATGGATGAAAGCCGAATTATTTTACCAATACATACAAAATGTTTTCCATCCAGCGTTACAAAAGAATAACGTTACTTTTCCAGTGATTCTTTTCGTAGACGGCCATAAAAGCCATACTACTTTAGAGTTGTCTCAACTGTGCCAAAGTCTGGGCATAATAGTTATAGCCCTTTATCCTAACGCAACACGACTATTGCAACCAGCTGACGTAGCTGCATTTCGTCCCATTAAAATTTTGTGGCGTAAAGCTGTACTTGAATGGCGGACGAACAATTTAACAAAAACTTTATTGAAAACAGACGTTGGACCTATACTGGAAACACTTTTACCTAAAATCAAGAAATCAACGTTAAGAAATGGTTTTGAAGCATGTGGATTATGCCCATTCAACCCTGATAAAGTAGATTATACAAAATGTTTAATGCCATCCAGGTCACAGCAAGTCAACTTAGATGATATTCATCCCGATAGTATAAATTACCAAACATTTCAAGAAATTGTCGGGCCACAACTGATTAGAAACATGAAGAATTCGATAGTCGGGAAATCAATAGAAGCAAAAAAACTATACGAAATTTACAAACACCTTACACTCAACATTTCCACACAAAGTCCACTACTTCCAATGACGAACGAATCAGCTTCTCCTGAATTAATACAAAACCAGGATGATACACTGAATTTAGAAATTGATACTAATATGGAACATATGGAAGTTTTAGAAAGCAATGAATCTACCATAAATTTAGAAAACTCAAGTAGGATTATTGAAATTTCTGAGGTTGTTTCAGATGGGAAAGAAAATGTCCCTGCAATTACAACTACTGAATCCGAAACATCTGTATTAAATGCGCCTTATATCCTTTCACTTAATCATGATTTAACGGTACCAGAAGCTATACAATCTGTAGAGATTATTTCTGAGCATCAAAAAGAAAACGAGACTTTATGTGAAAATAAAAATATCCCTTTATGTATTCCATCAACTAGTCGTCAAAATGTGGAATTCGTTGGAGGTGAATGGGTGCTTGTGGATGCACCAAACTGCTCTGAAACCCCTAAGAAAAAACTGAAAGACTTTTTGCCCTTGGTAAAGACACCTATCAAAAAGCAAAAATTTGGTGCACAACCTCAACTCCGTTCTTTTGTCTTAACCAGTAAAGATTGGGAAGAGGCGGAGCTAGAAAAGAAACAAAAGAAATTAGAAGAAATGCAACAAAAGGAGGCGAAAAAAATAGCAAGACTGGAAAAAGCAGAATTAAATCGCGCTAATAAAGCTAAAAAACAGACTCAAAAGCAAAATGTAAAAACAGGTAGTACTAAAAACCAAAATAAGACAAACAAAGCAAAGCAATCTAAAATAACAATACTCTCAAATGTTTTATTTAAACCAGCTGATGTAACAAATTTGGAAAAAGATGAAAAAATAAAAGAAAAAGATGAAGAGAATATCCGTAATACAACAATTATGGACCAGAACGAGGCGATACGGCAGCCTTTATCCACATATAAAGAGACTGAGGGTTTTGTTCAAGACGCAATATGTATAGAGAGAATAGATAAACAAGAAATTAATGTGAAAGAGGAAGAAGCGAAACAAAGATTACCTTTCACACAAGGTCAAGAAAACAATGAAAATTTAAGAAAACTTGACACATCCAAAATTGCAAATGAAAAGAAAAAGAGACATGGCTACCCAAGTAAGCCTCTGTCAAACGAAGATCTGTTAAAGATTTTAGAAAATGATTAACTAAAAAATCAGCTAATCATAACAAACAGGCACCTGCCTAGGTCCTACGTAGGTAGGTAGATGTAATATTTTAAGACTGCTAAGTGCCAATGATTATATTTGACTGAATGCCAATTATTACACCTAAGTGCCAATGACTGTAACATTCCGAACAAATAAGTAGAGTCTGATATTAAAGTTTAATAAACATTATTTTTTTAAATTAATGTAGCATTTTATTTGAGTCTTGAAATCCTTTACCCGGAAAAGTAAGTAATAGGTAATTATACTTCATTTTTTTACGAGAATCGACCGCTTCTTGGTAGAGGTTTGCTTAAAGTGCCAATCATTATACTGTTTACTAGTTGCCTTGAACTTTTATGCGCGGGGCAGTTACCAAGGTTCTGTGGGGCTAAGCACAGACACTCCGATGGCCCAGCCAACAGTATCTCGTTGTTTGCGTGGGGTCACATCAGCCATGAATACCTCAACTATATTGCAAAAATATATTAAATTTCCCCAAAATGCAGTTGAACGGAACATCATTAAGATGAAGTAATGTTTGCTATAAATATATTTACTTATTTGTTTTCGTATCATTATGTTTGAAGTACAAATGCATGCAAATCACCTAATATACAGTACTTAACAGTTATCAAATGTGATTTATACCAAAAAATATTTATTTTCGGATAGGAGTCTTGAAATATCTTAATATTTAAAAAAAAATCTTTATAATATACCTTTATACGATATCACAAGAATTGTGCTACTTATAATAAAATTTTATGATATTGTACAGCTTGTAATATATTTACTCTAAAGATTTGTATAGATTGCATTATATCAACTGAATTTTCTCTCAAATTTCAGGTTTTATGAGATATCGTATTTCGGGGGTGGTTGGGTGTATTGATTGCACACACATTGCAATAGTTAGGCCCACTGAACACGAGGAGAGTTTTTTAATAGAAAACATTTTCATTCTATTAACACTCAACTGGTAAGAAATATGTTTAACACCCTTTAAAACTAGCAATAAATTTACATTCAACAAGGATTATTTTGCTGATATAAATAAATTATCTTAGTGTAATTTATGTACATACATGTTATAAACATCATCATCATCATCTCAGCCATCTGACGTCCACTGCTAAACATAGGCCTCCCCAATAGATTTCCACATTGAGCGATCCTGAGTCGCCTGCATCCATCGGCTTCCCGCCGCCTTGACCAGATCATCGGTCCATCGCGTGGGAGGCCGTCCTCTACTACGTTTACCGGTTCGCGGTCGCCATTGCAGAACCTTGACGCCCCATCGGTTGTCGGTTCTTCGAGTATAGTTATAAACATTAATCATTAAAAAATAATAATTATCTCAATAAATATTTTGATTTTGCAGATATGTGACTCTGACTGTTACATTCTAAATGTAGACGCTACACAGGGTGGAGCAACACATGATGCATTCATTTGGTCACAAAGTGAGATTAAAGCCCCATCTGGAGCAACTACGTACAACATATCTCTTAGGTAAAATATAGTACAAAACACTTTATTAATTACACCAAATTATAACTAAAAGTATAACCAATTAATATAAACAACTATGTGTAATGTGGATGATCGATCACTTACTTAGAGTGATACTCGAGCGTAAGAATCACACATAGTTTCACACTTAGCTAACTATATGTTTCTAATCGCATATGTAAATGCAAAGTAAACTGTTGATTGTGATAATAAAATATATCAGTCAGTCGTACAGGCTTACCTAGTACCTTAAAATCTTTTGATTTTCTTCCAAGTGATTCAGGATACCCCTTACGGCATTATTTGCTCACACCAATAGTGGGCAATGTTGAAGAAAACACTCCAGAGGGCCGATACAATGCGAAGCATAAACGTGCTCGTTCCACCGTAGAGCGCACATTTGGAATATTAAAGGGTCGGTGGAGATGTCTGTTGGCTGAAAGGGAGCTCCACTACCAACCAAAGACAGCAGGGCAAATCATTTTGGCCTGTTGTGTCTTACACAATATGTGTATACGAGCTGGGGTGGATGCACCTCCACTGTCCTCAGACGATCTCGATGCAGAGAATTCTAGACAGGTCATATATCAACCTGAATCTTTATCAGTACACGCTTTAAGAAGAGGCCAGAGGGAAAGGGTTATTGCAACCCTTAACAGATAATTATAATTTTGTAAGTTCTTTTAAACACTTATCTATATTTAATATATAGATTAATTAAGAATTCATAAATAAAAAAAGTTATTGTGATGTCATGTGACTTTTTATTTTTTCTGTACTTATTATACCTAGCTTTATTATATAAAGTAATAAAATCAGTATGATACCTAATCTATTTATAGATGACCGGTTTGACCACTGTCTGATAATTCTGAATAACTTATATGTCAGTGATTTTTTTCATATAACAAATGTCAAATTATTTAGCATATATGCTATACATTTCTTACAGACAGTGGTAAAACCCGCCCTTATTACAAAAACCTATATAATGTTATTTACAGTATATGCATCTGTTTAGTAATATTATCTATATAATAAATGAACGAAAAAATATAAAACTTAATATAACATCTAGAAACTTAAATATAATACATACATGCATGCCAAAGAGCTCACGCCTATACATATATACATGCCAAAGAGCTCACGCCTTTAATCCCTTTCGGGTAGGCATAGCCGCAAAAATTGCCAGCCAGGCAGTAATCACGGCCACATTTAGTCAAATTGATTGAGTTTGAGTTGTATGATATGTACACTGCATAGTGACAGAACTAGCCCATCGCCCAATAACACTTTATACTGAAACCCATTTCCCTTAGTCGCCTAATACGACAACCACGGGAGAATATGGGATATATGTATATGTCACCGTAAGATTGTAAATAACGTTAAATTATAATCTATCCCGCGATATTGTAATCTGTCGAAAAATTGTGATCCGAAACAAACTGCTCACAATTTTATCGCATTATTTTTTGATAGATTATAATCTAAATAGATTTAACATCACAATCTGTCGCGCGTTAAATTGTCAACTGTTTAAAGCCTGTCCATGATTGGCTGGTCTTGGCATCAAGACCAGCCAACCACTCTCTTATTTATTATTTAACTGCACTTCTTTAAGTTATCACAGGTCCGTTAACACTCCCTACAACTTATTATAATGCAATGCGTTATTATTATTAACACAAAATCTGTTTTAAATCACCAAAACACTATTTGTTTACATTTCACAACGAATGAATTTTGACTAATAACAACCGAATATGGCGACGACGGGCGGCTGAGCGGGGACCATGAAGTTCAACCAATCAGAGCGCGAGGTGCGTTCTTTCGCATGCCATTTTAGAATCTGACGGTTTGTCTTCGATAGATTATAATCTATCGAAAAATAATGGGTTAAATTGTGAGCAGTTTGTTTCGGATCACAATTTTTCGACAGATTACAATATCGCGGGATAGATTATAATTTAACGTTATTTACAATTTTACGGTGACATATATACACCTTAATTACGCCCTCGCTGATTTCCTCGCCAGCCCACATAATTCTGCAAGGGCATCCCGTATATTTGACAGATGTTCGCTTTGTTCCCGGCCAATTTGCAAACGAGCCTCGTCCAGTCGTAGCAAATTTTCTCGAAACGATATATCAGACTGGTGACGTCGAGGCAATCTTTGTTCTCTAATTCCTGCACAAGTACATAAATAATTAAATTTAGACTATTGGCATAGTATAAGTAAGTAGAGTAAATTGCAGTTACCATAGTTTGTTTTTTTTTTCATTAAGAAAGGGACAACTTTTACAGTCATGAGATATTGACGAATTTCCAAAAACCGTCTCGTTATTGTTTGTTCCCCACATAATATTTTAGAATCATATAAAAACTTAATAATCATCTAAAAATTAATAAAATCCCTATTCATATACTCATCATTCATTTATTTTATGGCAAATCCAAGCATGTTAATCTCATTCCTGGTGTTGGTTTCTTGAGTGATGACAATCTTGCTACGTAGAAAACGTAGCTAATGTCGAAGGAATTGAGATAAGCGCAACAAATACGCGTGGGAAACCAAAGCTGCAGCTTCCGAAACAGGCATTTTCGCCCGGTCCCGGTTGAATCAGTGGGCAGCGACGTCTGTTTCGGAGATATATAGGCTTATGGCTATATTCATTTTAATGGGCATATGCGTTAGGAGCCGAATTGATGAACTGGGCAACCGGGATCTTAGATGATTCGATCTTAGAAAATTGATGGCCATAGATCGGTTTTGGATGTTAATGAAGTTTTTGCATTTTGTTGATAACGATTTTCTATACCTATCTAATGGAGCGCAAAAGGGGGATAAAATGGTATGTTAAAGTATTCAGGCGGTTACTGAATGTCAGTATCCTGAATGCCTATATTATTTATTGTGCCAATATTGGACAGCAAAGAAAAATGTCACACCGGAATTTCCAATATTTATTGGCTGAAGAGAAACGCGAAGTCACAGCATAAATAAATCTCTCGGCCACTACCCCCAACGTAAAGATGTTCCATCAGAGGACCGACTAAACAAAAAACATGTTGGCATATCGATTTGCTGATGCCATGAATTTTTTTTAAATGATTTGGGTATGCAACGCCCGGCAGCAAAATTTGTTCCAAATTTGTTGAATTTTGAACAAAAACAGCGACGAATAGAAGTTGCTCAGGAGTCACAAAATGAAGTCAACGACGATACAGAATTACTGAAACGTGTTATAACAGGTGGCGAAACATGGTCTTCGGATATGACGTCGAAACTAAGGCTCAATCGTCTCAGCGGTCGAACGTGATGGTTATGCTTACGGTGTTCTTTGATTTTTATAGAATAGTGCATCGTGAATTCTTGCCACAAGGTCAAACGGTAAATAAGGAGTACTACCTACAAGTTCGACGCCGCTTGCGTGAAGCAATCCGAAAAAAACGCCTGGATTTGAGGAAAAACAATTCATGGCTTTTGCACCACGATAATGCACCAGCTCACACTTTGTTGTTTGTTCGTCAATTCTTGACCAAAAACAATACTATAACGATGCCTCAGCCTCCATATTCGCCAGACATGGCTCCGTGTGACTTTTTCTTATTTCCAAAAATAAAGAGAACCTTAAAGGCCCGTCATTTTACAAGCATGATGACATTAAAAGCGCATCTTGTTTTTTATGTTTGCAAAGAATGCAAATAATTAAAAATTGTAAAAGCACTAAACAGCGACCGAAAAAAGTTATTTTAAGTGACCAATATATACAAGAAATCCTATTGGAACTTTTGGATGGTCAAATATCTGCAGGACAATTTCTAGAAATAATGAGAAACTTATATAATTATACTCGTTTTGCACCATACAAGTACTGTGATAATTATTTACTAGAGATGAAGAGTGTTGTCGCGCGCGTGAGTTCGTGTTTGTTTCTGCCATTGTTTTTTCATTTGTGGTCATAGTTTAACTTTGATAGAAAAGAAATGTCATCATCAAAGAAACGATCGCCAATTTGGTAATATTTTGATTTAAACAGTGATCATAGCAAGTACGCGGCATGTTTTTTGTGTCAAGTACAAATTTCTCGAGGTGGTGAAGGAAAGAAGGCACGTAAGTTTCGCTTGGATTGAATGAAAATAAATGACCCTTGTTATTAGTTATTGCGCGTCGCACAATATTAACCACCATAGCTTCACAGGACGAAATATCAAAAATTCGATGCGTAGGGCCGCGCGGTCAAGTTGCCGCCCACCGCCCCCGCGACTCTTTCCTCGTGTATTCGCCGCCCGTTGCGTTGCGCGCTCGCAGTCGTGATTTCTGATTGGTGACGTGCACGTGACGCGTTGTAAATTATACTAACATTGCTTACGTTATATTGTTTGGTGGTACCTACAACTACAAATTTTATTGTTATGGACAACATGGATAGTTATGACGACTTTCACATAACACAAGAAGATTAAACTTAGATCGAAATAATCAAGTTCGATTTGCTCAGTAGAAGTCTCCATTTAAGTTCCGATGAAGAAGGAGGCCATGAGAGCCAGAGCGGCCTAACTGCATTTTTTTCTATATTTCGTTCTTTGCAGATATGGATCCTTCTAGCTTTTAGCATCCCTCTCATCCCAATTACATCCTAGATAACAGGCAGAACCCCTAGAGATCAAATCCAACCCAGCTTCACCTGTCATGAACTTTAAGTCTTATTTTTTCTGTCATCTTTTGGTTCTTGTCTGCGGTCTGCACTAGAGGGGCGCACTCGAATCCCACCAACCCCGATCACATCTCTGCGGCCAATCTCCTTCTGAGTCAAATCATCAGAAGGAGCGCCTGTGCCAGCGTAGAAGAATCCATATTAAACCCTCATAGGAAGCTTGCGGACATCGGACATTTTATGTGAAATGATCGTTGAGCAATCAAATTTAAAATCTGCTCAGGACAATATTAACAAGCCAGCAAACATTAGGAAAGCAGATATTAAACAATTTATTGGAATCGTAATTTACATGTCCTGTGTGAAATTGCCATCGACGAGGATGTATTGGGCGAAACATATTGGCCAGTCGGAAGTTTACGATATAATGACGTGTAACAGATTTGAGGCTATAAAAAAAAATTACATTTTAACAGGCGGGACAGATGGTCATGACAAACTTTTTAAAATTAGACCACTCTTGGAGCAAATTCGCGAACGTTGTTGCTGGAGCCGAAAGAAGAGTTCTTAGCAGTCGACAAACAAATTAATCCTACTAAATGTCGACACGAAATCAAGCAATATAATCCTTGCAGGATTGGGGAACCACACAAATGGGGATATAAAAACCAAGTTTTAAGCGGCATGTCAGGTTTTAGCTTACTTTGATAGTTTTGCTGAATAACAAAGCAATTCTTATCCTCCTTAGCTCCTGATCTTGGTGTTAATTCTAATGTTGTGAGCAGACTCGTTTCCACAGTACCAAAACATCACAATCATAAGATATGTTTCGAAAACTGGTTCAATAGCCCAACTCTGGAAGTATATTTATTTAAAAATGGCTTGTTACCCCTAGGAACTGTAAGGCTCAACCATGTGCCAAACTCGAACATGCCTACTGAAAAAGAGCTTAAAAAAAGGTCGCAGAAGTATTGTAGAGAAAACAGCAGTTATTGACAACGTGAAGCTAAGTTTAGTTTCCTGGTTCGATAATAAAACAGTGAATTTGCTCTCTGCTTACGTAGGCAGCAAGCCAACAACCACAAAACAACGTTACGTTCGAAAAGAAAAACAATACAAAGATATTACATGTCCTCAAGCAGTCGTGTTGCAGGAGGTGTTTACCTGCTAGATTCTCTTCTCGGATATTACAGGATACATTTGCGTTCTCGTCAATGATACAAAAGGATTTTTTTTTATATGATAGACGTGACCATAGTAAATGCTTGGTTGCTATGGCGCCGTATTAATGCAAATCAATACAATACATGCCGCTGTTTGATTTCAAACTCGCAGTTTCTGAGCATATGCGTAAGTCAGGAAAGATATTGGCCAAAAAACGTGGTCTTCCGAGCAAAGTAGGAACACCGACCTTAAGCCGAAACAATACATCCACAAGCCAAATTGGCACTCCAACGAACTCTTTGACCGAGAAACGTATTGGTCCAGCGAGTATCTTCGAAACACTGACCCCAACCAGAAACAGTACTCCGACACGCCGAGGTAGCACTCCATCCAGCTTGCCTGATTCACCTGTTCCCAACAAAAAACAACGAAAAACTCCAGTCCGCCATCAAGACCTACCTTTGGAGACTGTACGTTTAGATAACTTGGACCATTTCCCTGAATAGATGAAAAATCGACAAATATGCCAGAACTGCTCCAAATACCGTTCTTTTACTAAATGTGGAAAATGTCAAGTTTATTTATGCTACAATGATAAAAAAAATTGTTTTAAAGATTTTCATAAAACCTAATTATTTTATATTTCATTTAACGCATACGATGTCATATAGCCGTGTGGCGCCGGCCTAGAATAGCGTCACCCCCTCTCATCTCATGGGGAGTCGTAAGAGTCGACGAAGAGAAATAGGACCGGATGATGGGCAGCAGCGCCATCCTGCGTACTGGCTGGAACTGCGATCACCAACCCGCCTGCCCAGCGTGGTGATTACGGGCAAATACCCCTAATAGAATGGCACATACACACAAACGGCCCCCAGTCCCCGGCGGCCCCGCTATTCCAGATTACGGTAGCGGTCTTGGTAACGGCGGGGCAGGGGGTGCAAAGAATCACCGGCAGAGATCCGGCTACCATCCTAAACGACTTCTGCACCTGGCAACCTACAACACACGCACACTGAGGACTGATGAGAAGATTGACGAGCTGGAAGAGGAAATAGAGCAGTTGCACTGGGACATTATCGGGTTATCTGAAGTCCGAAGACAGGGGGAGGATACGGTAATCCTCAAGTCCGGCAATCTGCTCTACCACCGGGAGGGCGACCACCTGTCCCAAGGTGGTGTCGGTTTTATAGTCCGGAAGTCCATCCGTAACAACATCGTGTCTATAAAGAGTGTGTCGACTAGGGTAGCGTACCTAATACTCAGAATCACCAAACGGTATTCGCTGAAGGTAATTCAGGTCTACGCACCGACCTCGACACACCCTGATGAGGACGTAGAGTTATTGTATGACGACATTTCTGCCGCCATACATACTTCACCAACTCACTACACGGTTGTTATGGGGGATTTCAACGCAAGGCTAGGCCAGCGAAGTGGTGACGAGCAGAAAGTGGGGCAATTTGGAGTAGGGCGAAGGAACCAAAGGGGCCAGCGGCTAGCGGATTTCATGGAGAAAGAGGGACTTTTTATGATGAACTCCTTCTTCAAGAAACCTCCGCAGAGAAAATGGACCTGGATGAGCCCTGATGGTTTCACGAGGAATGAGATAGACTTTATCATGACCACTAAGCGGCAAATATTCAATGATGTCTCTGTAATCGCTAGGGTGAAAACCGGCAGCGATCACCGAATTGTAAGAGGCACATTGAATATAAATGTCAAGCTTGAAAGGTCCCGCCTGATGAAGTCTACGCTCCGACCCTCAGTTGCCCATATTCAAAACCCCGAGTACTTTCAGATCGAGCTTCAAAATCGCTTCGCTGGTCTAGAGGACTGCGTGTCCGTCGACGACTTAAGTAGCGGGCTAGTTGAGACTGTCCACGCGGTGGGGTCCAAATTTTACAAGACCAGACCCCGAAATAAAACCCAAAAATTATCGACTGAGACTCTTGATCTCATGGAAGCACGACGACATATGCGATTGCAGTTTTCAGCAGATGCATTCTCTTACCGGCGTATCAATAGACAGATCACGAAATCCTTGCGACTTGATATTCGCAGATTCAGTACTACGTGTATTGAAAATGCAATAGAGAGGAACAAGGGTTCGAAAGTGTTCGCACGAGATCTGTCTATTGGCCAGAGTCAGTTAACGCAGCTGAAGACCAACAAGGGCAATCTAGTCACGTCGAAACCTGAGATCATGAGGGAAATCGAAGGGTTTTATGGGCAGTTATATACTAGTACGCAGGATCCCGCTACTTGTTTGGCTAAAGATCCTAGAGCCAAACTAACCAGGCACTACACCGAAGACATCCCGGACGTCAGCCTATACGAGATTAGGATGGCCCTGAAACAGCTGAAGAACAACAAGGCACCGGGTGAAGACGGGATGACAGCAGAGCTTCTGAGAGCGGGTGGTACACCGGTACTAAAGGTACTTCAGAGGCTCTTTAACACCGTCATCCTCGAGGGACGTACGCCACAGGCGTGGGCCAGTGGCGTGGTTGTACTTTTCTTCAAGAAAGGTGACAAATCTCTTTTGAAGAATTATAGGCCAATCACGCTACTGAGCCACGTCTATAAGTTGTTTTCACGGGTTATCACGAACCGTCTCGGTCATAGGTTTGACGACTTCCAGCCTCCCGAACAAGCCGGTTTCCGAAAAGGCTTTTCAACCATGGACCACATACATACGCTGCGGCAGGTTATACAGAAGACCGAGGAGTATAACCAGCCACTTTGCTTAGCGTTTGTGGACTATGAAAAGGCCTTCGATTCGATCGAGACTTGGGCAGTGTTTCAGTCCCTGCAGCGATGCCGCATTGACCATCGATATATTGAAGTGTTGAGAAGTTTATACAAAAACGCCACCATGTCCGTACGCGTACTAGACCAGCACACGAATCCTATCCTCCTGCGGAAGGGCGTGAGACAGGGAGATGTCATATCTCCGAAACTGTTCACTGCTGCCCTGGAGGATGTTTTCAAAATGCTGGACTGGGGAAACTACGGCATCAACATAAATGGCGAGTATATGTCTCACCTTCGATTTGCCGACGATATAGTGGTCATAGCGGAGTCGCTTGTGGATCTGGGCACAATGCTCGAAGACCTCGACAGAGCTTCCCAAAGGGTAGGTCTCAAAATGAACATGGACAAGACGAAAATTATGTCGAATGTTCATGTTAAGCCTACCCCAATAATTATTGGAGGCTCGGCTCTCGAAGTTGTCGACGAATATGTATACCTGGGACAAAAAGTCCAAATGGGTAGGTCCAACTTCGAGAAAGAGGTCAATCGTCGAATCCAGCTCGGTTGGGCTGCGTTCGGGAAACTGCGCTATATCTTCTCGTCAAAAATACCTCAGTGTCTTAAGACAAAAGTCTTTAACCAGTGTGTGTTGCCAGTGATGACGTACGGTACTGAGACTTGGTGCCTGACTATGGTCCTCATTAGAAAGCTCAAAGTCGCTCAGCGTGCAATGGAGAGAGCTATGCTCGGAGTGTCCCTACGTGATCGAATCAGAAATGAGGAAATCCGTAGGAGGACTGGAGTGACCGACATAGCGAGGCGAGTTTGCAGGCTGAAGTGGCAATGGGCGGGGCACATAGCTCGAAGAACCGACGACCGATGGGGCGTCAAGGTTCTGCAATGGCGACCGCGAACCGGTAAACGTAGTAGAGGACGGCCTCCCACGCGATGGACCGATGATCTGGTCAAGGCGGCGGGAAGCCGATGGATGCAGGCGACTCAGGATCGCTCAATGTGGAAATCTATTGGGGAGGCCTATGTTCAGCAGTGGACGTCAGATGGCTGAGATGATGATGATGATGTCATATATGGAATTGATTTATTTTACCAGAATGCATACGAATCCATTATGTTTTTTTTTTAATTAAACGCTGAACGCTCGAAGAACTGCAGAAAATAGGGTTAGGAACTCGCAAACACGTGCCAGGGAATCTAGCGCCGAACGCTCGCAGCGACTTATTGCACAGAGAGAAAGACAACAGTCTTTAACTAGGACGCGTAATAGAGTTTTAGCTCATAGCAATAGATCGGCATTCAGTTACGATCCACAAATTGATATGGTGGGTAGGCGAAAGTGTTAGTCACAAAAAACAAGCCCCTGTATTTTTAAACTCAAATAATTTTAATTGTTTTTATGTATATTTATGGCTCTATAATCTAAAGTTTTCCTGCCTTTAACACTGGTGTATTTTCACTGCTCCTTTGCACTTTTTCACTTTCGCACTGATTTGCAATTATCACCGCCTTGAAATGGAGTCTCGTCTTGCTGATAATTTGGCTGAGCTGCAGAAGTTGTTGGTGACGAAGTTCGCAGAATATGATGAGAGGATGAAGAAAATGGATGCAAAATCTGCTTCAGCTCCTCCGGATGTAGCTTCGATGTCACGTGAGTTATCTAGTTATCAAGACTGCTGTGAAGGCGCTCAGTAAGATTGGAGAACAGCTGCAGTTGCTTACTATCACGCAAGATAAAATGGAAACTCATATGAGGCGCAAGGTTCTGCTCATTCATGGATTGCCCGAGAACGACAATGAATCGCTTGTAGATGTTGTCCATGATTTGATAACTGAGAAGCTTAAAGTTGCGTTATCTCTAAAGTTAAATTGCAAGTGTGTCATCGTCTTGGTGCTTCAAGGTCAAAGGTGCGGCCAGTCTTAGTGCGGTTTTGTGAGTTCGAGCACAGGCAGCTGGTTTGGGATGGTAAGACGGCTCTTAAGGGCTCTGGTGTTACAATATCGGAGTTCCTAACTAGATTCCGTCATGGGATCTTTACCGCGGCGCGTCACCACTTTGGCATTAAGCAGTACTGGACGACAGAAGGAAGAATTCAGTCAGGCAGTCAGCCTTCCAGATAAATCTAGTTACATAGTAATAGTGAACTTCCATAATTATGTCGTCTTCGAAAAATTCTTCTATTGTGTGGACGTATTTTAAGAAAGTAGATACAAAAAGTGTTTCTTGTAACTTATGTAGAAAAACTTACAAAAGCAGCGGAAATACAACTAATTTAGCGAGCCACTTAAAAAGTAAACATCACCATGCATACGCCCAATAATACATAAAAGAAAAAGTATAAAATAAAATCAAAAAAATATCGATCTATCGAAATATCGATATTTTTTTTCGATATATCAAACTCCGATATTGATATATTTTAAAATATCGATATATCGAGAATACGATATTTTAAAAAAATATCAACGGTCCTAGTCTTCAAATGACACCGAAGTTAGCGTTTTATTGCACCTGGGTAATGGTACTATCATAAACCGGTCCTACTTCGGACCCTTCCCCTTCGCGCGCCCGGCGCAGGTAGTCGGAATCTAGTCTTCGTTGGGTACGCGCGTCTATTTTCACGATACATTCTATTGTTATCAAACTTGCACGTGGTGTTATAAGTGGATTGAAGTAAATTGTGGAAAGTTTATGCAATGCAATCTGAAGAGAAAGGTATGTACTTCATTTAAATGTCTATTATTTTTAATATGATTGACTATTATGTATTTTAGAACCATCAGCAATAGAATAGAAAAATAATCCATGTCGTGTATGATTTTCTGTACTAATTAGTACTTTTGAAATAGTACCGAGTTAGATCGGGTTATAATTATTCTTTTGTAGTAATATATAGTGTTTCCCGATATCAAAACAGTAAAAACCTTTTCCACATCTTTCCACCACTTAAAAAAAACTGTACTTTTAAAATGATATACGGATTTTTCAAATGTTTCGCTTATTTACAATATCGTCATTTCTTTGCAGATTCGACATCGAATGTGATTCAGATGTCTCGGAAATCGTTGTATATGATTTTTAAAGAGAGTCCGGCTAAAAGATTATATGACAAAGTATCATTTATGGAAAATAAGCTCCGAGAAATGATGAAATGTCCCCAAAACGAATATAAAATATTAGGTCACGATTTAAGTCATTTCAAATCTGATTTAAAGAAGAGATGGGCATCGTGCAATTATATTGAAGAGAGATTTATGAAAAAAAAACGAAATATGGCTTAATAATTCAATACCAGTACATATATAGACGCAAAACACCAAGCCAGGGCGCCCAAACAAGGACTTCCAAAAATTGACCAATCGCAGTAAAAGAAGGAAAACAAAACAACTCCGTGAGGAGGTACCAGTTGAAGTACTTACTTTCGCAGTCAAAATGTGTCAGGAAATGCTGCGGCTTCGAAACTAATAAAAGATGCTACTGTTACACCAACAAGAGCCAAACGGTTCAGAAAAATATTAAATACTACTCAGGAACCAAAAATAAAAAAGTACACACCTGATGAAGCTTTGCGTATCTTTATTGAAGGTGGCTTTACTAGGAAGCAATGGGAGTTACTGCATAATGCAACTAAAGGTATATTCCCTTGTTATACCCTTATTAGAGAAGCAAAGAAACTCTGCTATCCAAAACCAGAGGCAGTTCGAGTTACGGAGACGTGTGTAGAAGTTGTGCTCCAAGACTTTCTGGATCACACAGTCTTTATCTTGAAGATGTACTCCAAAATTGTACAACGGAAGAATTGAGAAATCTGGAGCTCATCTCAAAATGGGGTTGTGATGGCTCTCATCAAACTGCCTACCAACAAAAGTTTTTAGACAGCTCTCATGATGACTCACATATTTTTTAAAGTTCATTGGTACCCTTGAGATTGCAATCACGTGTTGCGGACAAGCTGAAGACATTATGGCAAAATCCGATACCGTCATCTACTCGGTTTTGCCGGCCAATCCGCATTCGATTTCTCCACGAAACAGTAGACATTACCAATGATGAAATAAAGTATGTGGAAGGCCAAATAAAACAACTATTGAAAACTGAAATAGAAAATTATAATAGAGCCACTTTCGTGCGACATACATTACTCCTAACCATGGTTGATGCGAAAGTTTGCAACGCAGCTACTTCCACGTCATCCACTATGAGATGTTACATATGTGGCAAAACGTCCAAAGCGTTTAATGACTTTGAAAATTTAAGTGTAGAGGATCCTCAATCATTGAGATTCGGATTGTCAATTCTTCATGCAAGAATCCGATTCTTTGAAACGGTTTACACATAGCCTACAAACTTTCTCTGCAAAAATGGCAAGCTCGAACTGCAGAAACAAAAGAAAAAATCCAAAAGAAATATAGAGAAAAGACTGGCCTTGTAATAGATATGCCAAAAGCTGGTTTCGGCAATTCCAATTCAGACAACACGTCTAGAAGATTCTTCGCTGATCCTGATCTAGCTGCTGAGATCACTGGCATTAATAAAGAGTTTATAATCAAACTTAAAGTGATTCTGGAAGCGATGTCATCTGGTCACAAAATAAATGCAGATAAGTTCGGAGAGTTTTGCAAAGATACTGCAAAAATGTATGTTGAACTGTACGGTTGGCATCCAATGACGCCAACTCTTCACAAAATCCTAGTGCACGGTACTACTGTAATAAAATATGCAATCCTTCCTATCGGACAACTATCCGAAGAGGCCGCGGAAGCCCGTAATAAGCACTACCGTTCAAATCGGCAAAATTATGCCCGTAAATTTTCGAGAATAGAATGTAATCAAGATGTCCTCAACAGACTGCTGCTCACATCAGATCCTTTTATTAGTTGTTTACGGAAACGTAAGCAGAGCAAGAGCCAACCTTTCATGAGTGAAACCATTGAGTTGTTCGAGCCGGAAGAACTGGATTCAGAAGTAGACCAATCATCGAGTCTTGCTTACTCTGATGAATCGAATTAAATAATGTTGTGATTAATTTTAATTTTTCCATTTTCATGTTTGTAAATATTATTGTTTTTTTATTCTAATAGGTATTAAAATCAAGATGTTTTATATAATATTTTGTCATGATTGTAAGAATAGTTTTCTTTTTTGAATTACGTCTTTAAATACTTTTTGTTTTGGTTATTAATTGTTTTTTTTTATTACTATTAAGCATTTACATCCAATTCCAATACGTATTTAAATCCTTTCTGTTTATTTTTATATTTTTGGCCATGTTTGTAAAGATAATTATGTTTTTCTTTATTAATTACATATTAAAACATTTTTTTGTTGATTTTATGATTATTTTTACCAATTTCTGTTTTTTAACCAAAAATATATTTTTTCTTTATTCAAATACGCATTTTTATTAATTTCCAATAAAATAAAAGTACTAAATAATTTTAACCGGTTTCAAAGTCAAAACATATTGCTAGCAACACGATGGAAAAAAAATGTTTGTAATTGTAATATTCTGAGCCGGTATGACATGGTTTTATAATTCTTATATGTTTTCCATCTATTGCTCCAATTATGTTAGGAAAATTTGCATGTTTCATAAATCCTTCGGCAGTTTTTAAATGTGATTCCTCTGTTGGTTCGGGCATGGATATGACTTTTAATTTATTCCATAATACTTCTACGGTTTCTTTAACAATTCTACGTGCAGTAGTATTATGTCCACATTTAAAATCTATATGAAGATCTGTGAAATTACATCCAGTTGCTAAGTACCTAAAAGAGGATATAAATTATTAAAGATTACATTATATTTATGGCCTGGGTCTAATTTCACGAAAGTTACATACTAAAAAACTACAAGTGTAAATTGGCAATACTGTCATATCAGCCAATCACGTCGTGCGGTCCTGCAAAGCGATTGGCTGATATAACTGTGTTGGCACTTTACACTTGTAATTTATTACTTTCGTTAAATGAGGTCGTGTTGATTAATCTTGTATATATTTTTTCAGCTGTAGAACTCCAGAAAAAATGGAAAAGTTTAAAAGATTCGTATAACAGAGAACGGGCAAAGGAAAAGAACTGTTCCAGTGGGTCCGGGGCTAAACCGAGAAAACAATATGTATATTATAAATTATTGTCATTTTTACAACCTTTGACCGAAATCAGACCGCCAAGTCGACCTACAGTTATTGAGGGAAATTTTAGATCCGGTCCTTCCTGCTTTGTCCCACATCATTAATTTCTCCTTAAGCTCAGGATTTTTTCCAACTTGCTGGCGTAAAGCTTATGTCCGGCGTCTTCCCCAAGTACCCAATCCATCTGCTTTAAATAATTATAGACCTATATCCATATTACCTTTTCTTTCTAAAATTCTTGAAGCCACTGTACTTAAACAATTATCAACATTTGTTTACAAAAACTCGCTTCTCTCCTCATTCCAGTCTGGCTTTCGTCCCGGCCATAGCACAAGCACAGCTTTGCTGAAAGTCACAGAGGACTTTAGAGATAGCATGGAACACGGTAAGATCACTGTGTTGGTTCTGATTGGCTTCTCCAATGCTTTTAATACGGTTGACCGTGACCTGCTCATTGCTATCCTATCCAAATTAAATTTCTCGAGGATATCCCTAGATTGGTTCAAGGACTATCTTCGTGGTCGACAGCAGATTGTTAAAGACAATAAGCTATTTTCCAGTTGCTGTGATAAAAAAAGTGGTGTTCCCCAAGGTGGAATTTTATCTCCTCTCCTTTTTTCTCTTTTTATAATTACTTTGGTTTCCTACCTTGATTGCTCTCACCATCTATATGCTGATGACCTGCAATTGTACTGTGAATGTGACATTGCTAATATCAATACCGCAATTGCTCTTCTAAACGAGGATTTGACGACAATTACTAATTGGTCCAAAAGATTTGGCTTATTGGTAAACCCTTCAAAATGTCAAGCAATTATCATTGGTAGTTCTCGAAAGCTCTGTAAGTTAGATTTGGCTACGGTTCCGCTTTAGGTGCTCAATAGCCGGATCCACACCGGACGATCCAAAGCGCTCCGATCGCGCGCGGCATGGAGCGCGCTCCACGGAGCGTGAAGTGTAGACGTGACGCGCGCGATCCATGTGCGCGGCGGGGAGCGCGCGCTCCTAGCCGCGTGCGATCCATTTGTTGTCGGTTTTTTGTTTATGCACAAAGGGGGCTCAGTCGCTTGGCGCGCGCGGTCTAGACGGTTGTGATTTTGAATCGCGCGATCCGCCGTTATGGATAATTCACAGTGTATACGTTTAATTACCCTATATAGAGAGAGTAAATGTTTATGGGATCCTAATGATACTAATTACACAAATAGAGGTGTAAGAGAAGATGCCTGGCGGCAAATTAGTCGGCAAATGAACAATATTCCAACGACAGAATTAAAGAAAAAAATGAAGTCTTTGTCGGGTGGCTACAGAAGAGAACGATTCAGAAAAAAACAGAGTCGTATTACCGGTTCAGGTAAGAAATTATAGTTTGTTTTGTTCGAGACTTTGTTCATTTAATACCCTTACGAGGTGTGCTCAGTACGTCTTAGTGAAGCTAAAATTTTAATTTATTAGTAATAATAATAAAATGTATTGTTTAAAACTCCACAAAGTAGTAACGTAACTTAGTTTGTGATAAAAATATATACTTAAATGTTTAAAAGTTTTGAGTATCATTTATTGTTCATTTCAGGTGCTGAAGATACTTATAAATCAAAATGGTTTGCTTACGATGAGTTTGGTTTCATGGCGGATAAGAATGACCCTGGGAGAACAAGGGATACCCTCCCACAGGTGAGTTATTTTGTACTTAACCTATAATTTTATTTTGATTAAAAAACTTACAGGTAATTTAGGCATGTATAATTATAATTAGTGCTAGCAGTAGACGTACTAATACAATAATAATTATTGGCCTAAATTTTTTTGTATTATTTTGTGTTATCTGTGTAGGTAATGTTTTCTTTTGGTGTCAATAAAGTATATACTGGCGAAAGTATAGATTTACGTTTGCTCTAGTGGCCATTGGTACTGACTGCGAAATCAAACGTCGCGTCGGATTCGATGCTCGCACCAGGACAAATATAGGGTGTTTTTCTGTATAATATGTATGTATTTACAAAAAAAAGTATTTATGTATTATATACAGTTGTCTAGTAACCATAGTACAAGCTTTGCTGAGTTTGGGACTAGATGGCGTTGTGTGCAAATGTCCCATTATAAAAAATTATATTCATGTAATAAATTTTATCCTTATTATATAACATAGAACTTAGGGAGAGGATAGTTTTAAAGAAAACACATAGTTAATTGGTTAAAGTATGATGAACTGAACTAAATTATGTTCCTCCTAACTTATAAAACATAAACACAGTACAATTTCTATAAGATTATTGATAGTCATTTTGCCAAACAATGGCCCTGTTTGTTATAAAGTGTCTTGCTAAGTGGGACCGAATATCTTTGGCATTTTGTGATGCTCTTCGTGGTATGGCATCTAGGGGTAGTAGTGATGTTGGTGCCTGTTCCGTTCGCCAGCTTCCAGGAACTATTTCTCCATTCCCCTGTATTGTATCAAAAGATACCGGTGATCTTAAATTAGAATTACTACGTAAATAGTTATACTCCAAACGCGTTTTCTACAACTCTACGTGCTCTTGATAATCTGTAATTGAATATTCGTTCACTCGAATTCCTTTCTGGATCACCTTCATACGGTTTCAATGTATACTCATTTAGTTGGAAAGCTTTATCACCTAGTATAAAACAGGGCACTTCAATTATATAGGGAACTTGCAAAATTTTTGCCGATGGGATGTTTAGCTCCTTTTTTTCAAGTTTCTCATATAACTTTGTGCTTTTAAACACGCCTCCATCTGATATTCGGCCCTTACTCCCAACGTTCACGTAAAGGAACCTATAATTTGCATCTACTAATGCAAAAAGAACTATACTTGGAAACAATTTATAGTTATCGTAATCGTTGCCACTATTAAAAGGCGCTTGCAAAACGACATGTTTACCATCCATTGCTCCTAATACATGTGGAAAATCCCATTTTTCGTCGAATTCCTGAGACACTGCGAGCCACTCTTCTTCATTTGATGGCATCTGAAAAAAGTGTAACTATGATTAATATATTTTGTTATTGTTGTTGTTACAGGAAGAAAGTAATAGCACCACTGGTAGCGGTGAACATGCTATCAATGAAATTGCTCTAGAAAACGTAGACAATCACTCAACTGAGAATGATAGTAATCAAATGCAAGATATGAATGATCAGAGTATAGCAACTAAACCTTCTGTATCATCTGAACAACCTGCTGCCCAATCCAATGTGCAAAACACCCAACACAATGTTCAAACCCAAAAAAGGAATCAAAATAAAAAAAGAAAAAAAACATCTTCACATGGTACCGAAGATATTATAATTACAGATGAATCCATTTCGGAAGCATTTCAACTACTTCATCAATGTGCTCAACCACAACAACCAGAGACAGATTCATACACCGCTTTTGGACAATACATAGCTACCGAACTACGAAAATATGATCATATAACGTTAACTTATGTAAAACATGCTATATCTCAAATTATTTTTGAAGCTGACACAGGCAGATACAGACCAGAAAATTATGGATATTACTCTTCAACTTCATCACATACAGAACACCCTTCAGAATCAACAACAACTCAGCTTCCATCAACTTCTACTACTTCGACAACTTGGCAGCCTTCCCCGTCACCAAAATCACCACCAATTTAAATAACATACGAGTATATGTAACTTTTACCTAGGTAAGGTGAAAAGTTCTCGGCCTGACACAGAAATGGCGTTCCAATCAGTAAAAATTTAGGTTTCCTGCCTTGAAAAATAAAATCATTTTTGAACTGAAAATCGCAGTCTTTCATTGTCAGGCCGAGAACTTTTCACCTTGCCCTCGTATATATTCTTAAGCATAAGCTAAGTTGAAAATAAAGAGTTTAATATTTTTAATATACATATATAATTTCACTTACTTTTACATAATCCTTCAAAACCTCGATGATTGCTTCACAAACCTCAGGAACAATTTTTGATATTGACTGTTTGGACACTCTGAAAAGATACTGTAGACTGACGTAAGAATCACCAGTTGCTAAAAATCTTAGTGTTATTAGTAGTCTTTCTTTAATAGTTATGGCATCACGATAGTTTGTATCATTCTTTCTAATTTTGTTCTCCAATAGTGAACACAATAAGTCAAATTGATTTGAAGTCATTCGTGCAAAATTAGCTTCAGCTCCATCATCAATTAATTCTTTGTAAAGTCGATTTCCATATTCCAACCGGTTTTTAAAAATTGTTTTAACCCAATACTGTCTTTTCCGTTTTCGTAATTTTTGTCGCAAATATACAAGTAAAATGTAGCTTGTTGCTGCTGCGGCTATTCTTCGCCGCCGTTGCACGTGTGACTCCATAGCCAGACAAAATTCAAATGAATTTAGCCCGATCAGTATGGATCGCCTGGAGCGCGTTGGAGCAGCCAAGTCAGGATCGCAAAGATTGCTGTTGGATCGACCTAGAACGATCCACGCTCTACGCATCACGATCTTGGATCGCGGATCGCAGGATCGCCGATCCATATTGGATCGCCGATCCATTTTGGATCGTCCGGTGTGGATCCGGCTATTGACATTAGCATACCATTTAGTTCCAGTGTTCGGGATCTTGGCCTTCACATTGACTCTACTCTTAGCCCATGAGGCCTCTAACATGGCTTAACGACTACCACATTTAGTGATAACCGGGACCAACGGCTTAACGTGCCTTCCGAAGCACGGAAGCGCTCGATATCAAATGCCACACAAACGGTCACCCATCCAAGGACTGACCTCTGTAAACTCTGCTGTACTTTGGTGATCGTTTCCGACCACCGAACACCGCAGAGCTACGAGCGCTTCAAAAGCAAGTAAGAAGAAGGAATCTAAAACACTTAAAAAACATGGTTGGTATTGTCATGCAGGAGGATAAACTTGATGATATGCGTCAATGTCAAACATGCCAAAAATGGTATCATGATATTTGTGTGGGTTTAATCAAAGATGATGAGCAATTCATATGTCCAGAGTGCAATTTAAGTTGTGATTATGCTGTTAAGTTAATTCACTTTTGATTGGGATACTTTACAGATTATTTTTTGTTAGGAGGATACTTCATTTAAGATAGTAGCGTAACTAGTACTTATAGTTTTATGTGATTGATCTCAAAGTTAAATTTCAGTATTCCTAAGATAGCCCACCTGTTAATTAAACTATTTTTTTTTAGAAAAAAGTACTGATTTATTTTTATTTTTGATTAGTTACTTTCAGAGTTTATTTCTACGTCAAATTTAACTTTATTTAGTAATTTGTTTTAATTTTATAGTTGGTTTTTAGTTTGATAGACTTAAGATAGCCCACATTTAAATTTCTCGTTGATTTAATGCCTTTTTATGAATAATCTTATGAGAAGGATGTGTTTTTTGTTTTGTATTTTTATTTCAAAATGTTGAAGTGCTTGTAATATTTAAATTTCCATTAATATTTTTCGGGCCATCTTAAGCGACCAGCTTCCTAAGATAGCCCATCAACAAGTTTTTAAAAAATGTTTAAAATTATATTAAAATTACTTAAACTGTACTACTTTTTTTGATTTACCGTTTCTCAAATAAATATATTACAACTTTAATTACGTATTTTCATTATTTTACTTATCTTAAACTTTTTTGAAATTAAGTGGGCCTTCCTTGGCGCCTGTACCTTTTTATATATTAATTCTAAGAAACAAGCAAATGACTAACATTTCTTTGTAAATTTATAATGTTGGTCCTATGTTCCAAATAAACATTGTGAATTTGCGATTCAAATAAATGATTGTGATGATAACGTTTACAACATTCAAGTTGTGTTATTTCTGCTAGTTCTTTTATTACATTTTTTCGCATAAAATGTCATTAAAACTCTAAAACATAAATACATAATTAATAAAAATCTTATTTTTTATTTTACCTATGTTAATGGGGACAACAGGAAGTATATTTTATGGCTTCCTGTGTGTCCCCATAGAGGGAAACCGCCAATGGGGGGACATAGGGAAGGAAATTTCATGACTTCCCGTTGTCCCCATCATGGGGACAGCGTCAATGGGGACAACAGGAACACAGGAAAAATTGTATGCTCCACTTGCACCGTACCTCTATGCATCAAGAAATGTTTTGAAAGGTACCATACCACTGAAACTGAATAGACTAGTCTATTCGTATTAGTATTTTACTTTTTAAATGATAAATGAAAGACTAACATGAAAAAGATAGTCTGATCAATGTGATTATAGAAACAGTTCCTAATACGAAATAAGTATAAGCATAATTTCAAACAATATGAATAAAAAACTTCATTTATAATAATTTATTTTATTGACTACCCGAGTGCCGAAGAGTACACACCAATACAAGTTACTTGCTACTACAAATTTATATTTAGCTAGAACTACTCAACTAATAATGTATGGTGAAGTCATTCATTTTTCAATTTTCGAGTTTTTTTCTTAGTAAAAGAAACTTGCATTGATTAGTACTTTTACCTCCTTTATTAAAAAAACACGATAAATTTAATTTTTTACGTTAAAATTTAATTCACTAGGAGCCAGGGCGACTAGCTAGTGTTTGGAAATATTGATGTCATACTGGACCTTTCCTGGACCTGGACATTCCCACCTTTCCAATTTTGTTACAACAGAGAACAGACGACGGGATATATACTTCCCACCAAAAAAAAGAGGGACTTCCTCCCAACTAACCCCACTTTTGTGTGGATTTTTGGAATCTACGACCCAAAATTACCCAGGAACGTATGTTACTTTTTTGTTAACTCCTCCACAGGCTCGTGTTTGAATAAGGGTTAACGGGCTAAGGCCAATCAATTACCACCAGCACAAACGTAAACAGGCAATAGTAAAATGATTATCACCGAATTTCGCGTAACTTATGAATACTTATTTTTTAATTATTATGAATAATGTTAAAAAGTATCTTATTATACGAATAAATAATAGCAGAAAACCTGGTTTTTCAATTTTTTTTTTTTTTAATTTTATTAAATTTTTTATTTTTTTTTTCTTTGAAATACCGGATAATGGTAAATCTACAGAACCCACTAACCTAAAAACCGTAACCAGTTTTCAAATTTCTCAAAAAAATATTTTCGTTTGATTAACAGAATAGGTAAATTCTAAAGTTATATTTTGAGTATGATTGGGCTTCTAGGGTTAAGTGTTCAAAATGTGACGTAATCCTTTGTTTTAAAAAAATATTAGGTCGGGGAAAAAGTCTTTTCGCATAACGTAGGTATAAACTTATTATAAAATTTTTTTGACTGTACTATTTGTGTCTGGCTGGTTTTGGTAACATTAAAAAGGTTCCATTATAAAGAAAAGAAAAAAATTAAAAAAAGTTGTTTCCCGCTATTTTTCATTTGTTTTTCTCTCCGTAAAAATGAGTGAATCTAATGAAGAAATTCGATACATTTTAAAATTTTATTATAAAAAAGGCAAAAATGCAACTCAAGCAGTGAAAAAAATTTGTGATGTTTATGGACCTGATGCAGTGTCAGTAAGAGTAGCACAAATTTGGTTCAAACGTTTTCAGTCCGGAAATTTTGATGTTAAAGATGCACCTCGCTCTGGTCGCCCTGTTACGAATAAAATGGACGCCATTTTTAAAAGAGTGGAGCAAGATCGGCATATTAGTAGTTACGATGTAGCTGAAGAACTGGGAATTGACCACAAAACAGTTTTGACCCATTTGAAGAAAGCTGGTTATACAAAAAAGCTCGATATTTGGGTGCCACACGAGCTCACTCAAAGAAACTTAATGAACCGTGTACTTATTTGCGATTCATTATTGAGACGTAATGAAACCGAGCCGTTTTTGAAGAGATTGATAACTGGCGATGAAAAGTGGATCACGTACGACAAGAACGTGCGAAAAAGGTCGTAGTCGAAAGTTGGCCAGGCTTCACAGACTGTGGCCAAACCTGGCCTAACACGAAATAAGGTGATGCTGTGTGTATGGTGGGATTGGAAGGGCATTGTTTATTATGAGCTTTTACCGCCCGGCAAAACCATCGATTCTGATCTTTACTGCCAGCAACTGATGAGATTAAAGGAAGCAGTCGAGAGAAAACGGCCGGAATTGATCAACAGGAAGGGTGTGGTCTTTCATCACGATAACGCTAGACCACACACATCTTTAGCCACTCAGCAAAAATTAAGAGAGTTCGACTGGGAGGTCCTAGTGCATCCACCATATAGCCCTGACCTTGCGCCTTCAGATTTTCACCTGTTTCGGTCTCTGCAGAATTCTTTAGGTTCTGTAAGGTTGGCCTCAAGAGAGGACTGCCAAAACTATTTGTCCCGTTTTTTTGATCAGAAGTCCCAAAGTTTCTACAGTAACGGGATAATGTCTCTGCCCACAAAATGGCAGAAAGTTATTCAACAAAACGGTACATATATATTGTAAATAAATGTAAATAAACTTTGAAAAAAATGTCTTGACTTTTCATACAAAAATACGAAAAGACTTTTTCCCCAACCTATTATTTTTTTGATAAAAATGCGAAAATGAAAATCATGAAAAATTCGTTTATCAAAAATGCACCAATTTTTCATATTTCCATTATTGTTTTAGAGACTCCCTAACTACATAATGCCGCGGGTATATAAGCCAAGACTAGATGGGAAAAGGTATATAAATATGATGAAACAGGCGCTAGATAAACTTACTTTAAATCGTAATGCAACAATACGATCCATTGCAGAAAAATATGGCATCTCCAGATCAGTTTTGCAGAGGCATAGCACTAGACAAATGAGGTCACCAGGCGGCCAAAAGGCACTCACTAAAGAAACAGAAGATTACATTGTGCAGAATCTGAACACTTGTGCTGAGTGGTGATATCCCTTAGATGTAACTGATTTAAGACTTTTAGTAAAGAGTTATTTAGATATGTTGGGAATCACGCACAAGCGATTTAAAAATAATTTACCAGGACGAGATTTCGTTTTCAACTTTTTAGAACGACACAAGAGCACGATTTCCGAAAGGCTTTGCCGAAATATAAAACGGGCTCGAGCTGCCGTCACACCGACCACCATTAACAACTATTTTGTAGAATTAAAAAAGTCACTGGAAAATGTTCCACTCAGCAACATTATTAACTTTGACGAAACATACTTGTCGGACGACCCAGGCCGACATAAAGTCATAACAAGGCGGGGGCATAAATACCCGGAAAGGGTTCTAAATCACTCAAAATCCTCTGTGTCATTAATGATGGCAGGAACTGCACAAGGGGAATTATTACCCCCTTATGTAGTATACAAAGCCACAAATCTATATGACACCTGGGTAAGAAACGGACCCGAAAACGCCAGATACAATAGAACATCGTCAGGGTGGTTCGACGCAACAGTTTTTAAAGACTGGATTAAAGAAATAATAATTCCGTTTTTCGATAAAATGCAAGGGAAAAAAGTCTTGATAGGCGGCAACCTATCGTCCCATCTGTCAATTGAGCTGATTAACTTGTGCAAAGATCACGATATACATTTCGTCTTTTTGCCGGCAAACTCAACGCACTTGACACAGCCCTTAGATGTGGCATTTTTCCGCCCTATGAAAATTGCCTGGCGTCAAATCCTCCAAAAGTGGAAAAAAACAGATGGTCGGTCACTTTCAAGCGTTCCAAAGGGATGTTTTCCAAAAATGCTTCGCTTACTTATAGACCAAATTAATTCAGAGAATAACATTCGGGCAGGATTTCGTAAGACTGGTAAGCATTATAATTATGTAAATAAATAGATAATTCATTTTATTATATTATAATTCATTTTATTATATTATAATTCATATTGATATGATAAATATCTTTTCCTATTTTTTATTAGGTATCAGTCCATTGAATCCGAATGAAATGCTGGCAAGATTGCCGGAAGAAATGGCAAATGAAGAGATTAAAGATGCAATAGATAAATCAGTTCTAAATTTATTAAAAGAGATGCGATATGGAAGTATGAATATTGTAGAGCCAAAGACTAAAAGGAAACTAAATGTCATTTCGGGTAATAATTATTATTACTTATAAGCGCATGTATATTTACATTTTGCATTTACATATATATTCAAGAGCACATGCACTCCCACATGCAGTAAATCAAGCATTCATCCATACACACAATTGATAAAATTAAAGATTTTTGTGAGTTCATCATAACTCACAAATATCTTTAGTTTCATCCACCCACAAACTTAATTAATTTTACAATTAATTTTTTGACGTGTTTTCAGGTCGAAGTGTTTCACACACGGAAGTCGATAGTTATGTGGATACAGATACGGAACCAGAAATTAGCTTTCGCTTAGCTGGTCTGCTCAAGTTACTGAGGTCAGCCGCAAGGTCACCGGATGTTTACGAGCTTTATATCGCCTTAAAAACTTTCTCCCTCTTAAAACGAAAATTATGCTCGTCCAGGCGTTGATACTTCCTGCTATTGATTATGGTGATGTGTGTTGTTGTGATATGAATAAAGATCTAGTTTGCAAACTGGACCGGTTACTGAACAGCGCTATCCGTTTCATCTTTGGTGTGCGGAAGTTTGAGCACATCTCGTCTTATCGCCTTCAGTTGAAATGGCTTTCCATTCCACAGCGCCGTCAACTGAGAATGCTTACAACTTTGTATACTATATTGTTTGATCCTAGATCCCCTCCGTATTTAAGGTCGAATTTCAAGTTTCTCAGTTGTACTCACACTAGTGTTGCCCAAATGCAAGAACAAGACGAGACTTAGCCAGTCTTGGTCTTGGTCTTGCGCCAATACACCTGGTCTTGGTCTTGCGCTCCCAGTCTTGGTCTTGGTCTTGGTCTTGCAGCAAGAGTCTTGCAAGTCTTGCAATTACCTATTAGTCTATTACTATTTATTAAAATTTACTTTAAATCTTATAAAAACGTATTAGAATTGGAACATTGTGAGCTTGAATCAACATAGCCATAGTAAAGATCAAGCAGATTAATAAATAACTGAAGATTTGATAAGAAATTCGAAAAATCAACTGACCTATATGTCGTTTTCCATGGAAGTAACTGTTTCTTAATAAACATTTATGATTTATAAGCTTACATTTGCTAAAACATGTAAAAAAACAAATTAATTACAATAACTTGACTGTATTTTAAAGAAGAATACTTATCTGTCTAGAAAGAGATTGAACCCTCAACTTATAAGAAATTTAATAAAAGAGTTTTACGATTTATCATTTATTTGAATAAAAAATAAAATACAACACAAATCAACAGCTTTATCATTAGGTTATGATACTTTATATCAATTTTTTTGACCAAGAATTAATACAAAGTAGCCATCTGGCTGACTCATCCTAGACTCAACTAGAATTCCTAAGCGTACCTACCTATACACCAAACTGTTACACCTAACTACTCAGTGAAATAGCGCTAAGTCTTAGCTGCAAGACGCAAGAGTCTTGCAGGCTATGTCTTGTTCTTGCTCAAGTCTTGCACGGTCAGTCTTGGTCTTGGTCTTGCTCAAAATACGCGGTCTTGTTCTTGGTCTTGGTCTTGCAAAAACGCAAGAACAAGACCAAGACTGCAAGACCAAGACTGAATTTGGGCAACACTAACTCACACACGCGATCTTCGTTCGGCTAACAATTTGCTTCTCGCTACTCCACAGCACCATACAGGGTTTCTTGCTAATTCTTATCATATTAAGGCTGCACAGTTATGGAACGCTCTGCCTATTTATTTTAGACTTGCACAGAGTAAAAATATCTTTAAAACTATGTTGCATGATTGCTATTTAAGTGAGTCCTCGTCGGATTAATTCTCCTTACTATCATCTTGCCTGTATTATGTATACTTATGTATATGTAGTGTATTTGATTAGTATGTTGATTTATGTAAGTTTATTAATATTTTTAATTTGTAGCACCGCCTTTAAGGGCCAACTCAAACCAAAAGAGCATCGAAGCGCAGCGAAGCGGAGCGCAGTTTCAGTGTCATGAGAATTTTAACTTAATTTTTATTATTATAAATACTATTATCGCATGAGAAACTCGAACGAGGCGCGCGGATGCCCGCGGAGCCGCAGGAATTCCGGCGAATTCCATAAACGGAGCCGTGCGCCTGCGCGAGCATTCTCGGGAATTCCCGAGAATGCTCGAGCAGTCACGAGCGGCCGCTGGCAATATCCCGCCCCTCGCCCCGACGCCCGCCGCGTGCGTCTGTTGTGCGCGGGCATTCGCTATTTCGCATTCATTCCTTGCAGTGCAACGAATACAGAAGTAATGGAAATGGATGAAGAAAAGCTTATTTATTTGGTGCAAATGTACGACTGCTCGTACAATATAAAATCAAGGCATTACAGCGATAAACATATGAAAAATAACGCTTGGCAAAAAGTGGGCGCTGAAATGAATATGTCTGGTATGTATTAGTTTAATTATTTTTATTTGGGTGGTAGGTATTTAAACGTACATCAAAAAAAGTAATTTTTGTATGCAAAAGTCATATATTATTTGTCTCGCAATAGAGGAAAAAAAGTAATGTAGTATTGATGTACATTTTCGAATTATCTGCAATACTAGTTTTGCTAAACATTTAGTTTATTTGTTGTGAAGTAATTTATTTGATATATATTTATATATACATATTTGAAAATAAATTGATGTGAGATTATTTTCATTTGATGTGCATTATTATAATATCCCATTTATTTGATTCACTGCTGAGCTGGGAGCAAAAGAAAAACGTATATAAATAGGTATGTATTTTTATTTGAAAATTAAAATAAATCATTTTTTTATATTTTAATTCAAATTAAAAATAACTTTAAATTGTTGCGATGTCGTCAGCAAATTGTAGAACTCGTTAGTTTACATACGGCACAGTCTTTTGTAAAACTTGACACCATTTTGATGTTAAATCTATTTAACTACGGGAAATCATTTCGTTTTGCCAAGAAACTGCACCACAAGAATTAAAATAAGTCTTAAATTTATTTCTTATACACATAGCATTTTCTTGGGAAACTGAACCCTCTTGAATATTTTGTAATATACAATTTATTAGCACTGTTTCATTTATGTTTTCAAATATTTCATCATTTCTTAGGTAATTATGTAAACAAGTGCACGCTAATATCAAAATGTCTAGGTATTTGGGTTGCATTCTAATTCTCTTTTGAAAAACCTCAAACTTTTGTGTTAGTATTTCGAAACTGCTCTCTACAATACGTCTTGCACGGCTCAGGCGATAATTAAATATTTTCTTCTCGACGTCTGTCGACACTTGGTTTCCAGGAAAAGGTCTCATTATGTGTTTGAGTAACGGAAAAGCCTCATCTCCAACAAAAACATGTGGCAATGCTTCTGTCGTACCTGGCAAACATTTATTAGGTGGTATATCCAGTGTATTATTATTCAATGATTGTCCTAATCTGGAGCTGCTTAAAATGCCACTATCACTATTGCGACCATATGCTCCAATGTCGACTACAACGAATCGATAATTTGCATCGGCAATGGCTAGCAAAACTACACTGAAAAAAATTTTATAGTTATAAAATTGACTGCCGCTGTTCCAAGGTGTTCTTATATTAACATGTTTGCCATCTATGGCTCCTATACAGTTAGGAAAATTCCATTGAGTTTCAAATTCTTTTGCTAGTTTGGTCCATAACTCAGCTGTTGGTTTTGGCATAACACGCGGCCGTAAATACTTCCATATCGCGGAGCAAGTTTCGTGAACAATTAGAAGTACAGTACTATATCCCATATGATACTCGTGAGCTAGCGCTTTGAAACTGATAGCAGTAGTTAGAAATCTGAAACAAAATTTAATTATTATCACCAGTATAAGTTACACATATCGACAAATCAAGAGTAACAGCCCCGGTAGTTTGTCTACTTTTGTCCGTGTGTGTATATTATTATGTTACCATCATAAAAATTAAAAACCATAAAACATAACAAGATTGTTATATTAATAAGTATATTACTACTATTTTCAGTGGATGAATGCCAAAAGTCTTGGAAGAAATTACGAGATAGTTATAGAAAGGGCATTTCATTAAGAGAAAGAGAGAAGTGGGTCAGCTAGAAAAGTAGAACGCCCATTAAAATTTGAAAAAGAATTAGAATTCATAAAACCCTTCATGAAAAGCAGGAAACAAATTTCAAATTTAACGAGTTCGCCAGAAGATACAGATATTACCACAGATGGCGAATATCAGTCTATGTCCCCAAGACCGCAGTCGCAGCTTCTACCCTCACCACGGCCACATTCGCAGTTATCATCGTCACCACGGCCACAGTCGCAGTTATCACCGTCACCACGGCCACAGTCGCAGCTATCAAACCGGACCTCTTTATCCAACGAACAGCCTCTCAAAATGTCAAATTTATTGTTAAAACAGTAAATTGAAGAAAAGAAAATGGAAGATGACCCAACTATTAGCTTTTTCTTAACCCATTAACCGCCAAAGTCGCGTGTCCATTTCGCCAGCGTCGTATATAAACGACCAAATACACCATCACTTTTAGTTTTAATTTTTTATTTAATTATGCTGTATTCTATGAAAAATATGTTTGTATAAGGTAAATAGTTATACAACTAGTAATATAATAATGTAATCAACATATGTCTTTTAATTATATGCCGTAATAACAGTTTTAAAAGTTCGATGAATTACTATAATATTTTTTCGGAATTGACGTGCAGCGCCAGCGACGGTAAAATACGACATTAGGGACGGGACTCATACCAAAGTTTAGTAATACTAAAATAAATGTAATTAAAAATATTTCGCGCTAAACTGACTAATTAATCCCAAAACAAATGCAGTGATTTTTAATAAAACGTGTCTTTGTAAATATTTATGAGTGTTTTATTTAATTCCTTTGAAATGGAGTAAATTTACACTAGATAAATATCAGCAACTGCATAGGTGGTCACATCCCTAGTGCATGCGTCTCGAATCAAATTTGGTCAGTACGCTTACCGCCACGGTCGGATATACACGACCACTGCTTACGTCATAAGCGTGTAGTGCATTCTGGAATTTGCCATTAGTGTTGTGAATAAGTATCGTTTATTCATCGATACATTGACTATATGAAAATTGTGTAATAATTATTATGACGACTGCTGAAGAGCTAATAAGAATTTTAGAAGGTGATGATGACGAAGAATTTGTATCAGGCGACGAGTTTGATGTTGAGGAAGAGGTAAATATTTAAGTTTTATTGATTTCTTATATAGTTTTATTTTAGTTTACTTATATTCACGCTATATCACTGACGGGCGAGACAGACGTGCATAAAGCACCCACCTATGAAGTTTTAAATAAATAAATAGTTAATAATTATTCCGGGACATCTATTTTTGCTATCTAGCCCAAAGTAAACTCACTAAAGCCTGTATTATCCGATCTAGACAATGAATTAACCCATTTATTTACATTATTTTGTAAATACTTATATATATATAGTAATAGATAAGGAAGGCATCTTGTATGTTACAACATTCTTTTATCGTTTATGTTAATACACGATAAGCTGAATCGGTTACGATTCAGCTAACATTTGATCAGTTCAGGTTTAACTTACCAAAATAGTGTACTTAACATGTTCAGTCACTAACGCCACTATATGTAACGATTCTATTTGTTATCTTCTATTATGCCACTATATGTAATGATTCTATCTGTTATCTTTCATTATTGGTAGAAACTCAGCCTTATACGTATAATTAGATATACCAGGTTCTCTACTAATACTTACTTTGTTGTATCATTTTAGGTTCAGGAAAGCGATGAGGTTAATTGAACAACGCAAATTACCCCGCCACAGCTAGAAGATTTCGACGATTTTGTTAGTGGGTTGTCGCCTGCTGTCGAATTAGACAGCACCTCTACAGAATTGCAGTTTTTTGAACATTTTGTAGCAAAGACTTGTTACAGAACATTGCTAATTGCACGAATAACTATCATTAACATTTCCCCTTAAATGCGCAGTAGGAAAATTATTCCCACATCTTTATATGTGTTCTCAAAGGGTCAGGATGAGATAGTTTCCCACAATATGTCAAAATAATAAAACTACAAAAAAATGTCTATGATAAAAAAATTACGTGAATAGGAACGCATCAATCACAAAAAAAAAAAAATTAAAAACCCGACGCCGTCTGTCAAAACATCAGCTGAGTGTTAATTTTGTGCGTGTTTTTTCGGGTTTTTGTCGAAAATGTCGAAAAAAAATACCGTAAGTATAATTTTCTTACATATTCGTTATAATTATGATATTTGCTGTACATTTTATGAAAACGTTACCTAAATAGTTGTTTGGTTCGACTTTTATGAGCTTCCAAGTTATGTGGGAACTATTTTCCTACTGATCATTACTGAACTACATCTTTGTTTTTTCTTACAGGTGAAACTGAGGAGACCGATATTAGATGCACGGATTGAATCGGAATTAAGTAGAATGATGTCCTCCGATGACGAGGAAGATGAGGATGATGAAGAGTTCACCTTCGTGAGTGAAAGACCCAACTTATTTAATAATTTAGATGCAAAGTTGAATAAGATTCAATCTTATAGCTACAAAGAACTCTTAGACATTCTTGATGACTGTAATCAGCCAGCGCAATCACTTTCCCCAGCGCAATCACTCTCCCCAGCGCAATCACTCTCCTCAGCGCAACCACCCTCCCCAGAACAAGCACCCTCCCCAGCGCAGGAATTTACCATACATTCTTCACCAGAGAAGAATGTTTTTGAGGAGGCTGCAGTTGATGAGCCCATGTTGCCTTTTTTACCAGAGAGAAATGTTCCTGTGGAGGCTGTAGTTGATGAGCCCATGTTGCCTTTCTCACCTGAGAGGAATGTTCCTGTGGAGGCTGCAGTTGAGGAGCCCATGTTACCTTCTGCTTATGAGGAAGTTTGTTCAGAGCCTGTGGCTGAAGAGGCCAGACCGCCTCCTATACCAAGACATGCCTATCAACGAAGAGGACCTTCCGATCAACAAAGGTTCAGATCCAGTTCAAATTATTTTGATTTGTTAAAGAAATCGCGAGAGTGGTCCAATGATTTGTCCAGATTCTCAGTCCCCCCAAAGTTTGAAAAGCCTTTGACTCTAAATAAGCAGTATAACAACCGATCTACTCCGTTGTCTTATTTCCGAGATATGTTTCCAGAAGAATTGGTAAATTTGATTGTGAGGAACACAAATATCTATGCAGCTTATAAATGCTCAAGACATTGGAAAGATACAACATATGAAGAAATGAATGCATATTTTGGGCTTATGGTGCTGATATCGATAAATCCAATACCTGATATAAAGGTGTACTGGTCTACTGACGAATTTTATAGAAATCCTGTAATTAGTGAAGTCATGCCTTTCAAACGCTTTCAGAAAATCACAGAAAATTTTCAAGTTGATAACATATTAGAAGAAGCTCAACGCCAAGACCCGAACTATGACAAATTGTGTAAAGTACGACCAATAGTGGACGCTCTGAACGAAACATTTCAACAAAACTGCTCCTCATCTCATAATCAATCCATTGATGAAAGTATGATTAAATTTAAAGGTAAATCATCGATGAAGCAATACATGCCTAAACAGCCGATTAAACGCGGTTACAAATGCTGGTGTAGATGTGATTCTAAAACTGGATACCTCTATGAGTTTCAAATTTATACAGGCAAAACAGATAATACAGCTGAAGAGGGATTAGGATGTAGAGTTGTTTTGGATTTATGTCAAAATGTGCCAGAAGATACTTTCATAGTCTTTGATATTTTTTTTACTAGCCTGCCGTTGCTGGAGATTTTGTATTCAGAAAAGATTTATGCTGTTGGAACCATCCGAGCAAACAGGAAGGGATTGCCACCAGAAATTAGCAAGCAAAACAAAGATCTAAAACTAAGTCCTGGTGAGTTCATCTTCAAATATTCCTATCCTATTGTATGCATTAAATAGATGGATACAAAAGATGTATTAGTAACTACTACAGCACATGATCCAAGGACTGTTGAAGTAATTCAAAGGACACAGAAGAACGGCTCAAAAAAAGCAATGTTTTGTCCAACCGCTATTAAGAAATATACAGAACACATGGGAGGAGTCGATCTATTTGACCATTACCGATCATCTTACCCTCTGAGTCGCAAGTCAAGAAAATACTGGCACCGTTTGTTCTGGTTTCTTTTCGAGGCGGCTGTGGTTAACTCATATATTGTTTACCATCAAAACAGTCTTATGACACATAGAGATTTTCGTCTCCGACTTGGCCGTCTACTCATAAACAACTTCAGTGCCAAGAAAGTGACTGTTCCCTTATTTAAGAATAAAAAGGGTGGAGTATACGGTGTTCCTGATGAAATTAGACTGCTGAATGTGGGACTACATCTACCTCAAGATAATTTGAAATTTCGCAGGTGCCGCTTTTGTTCTACTCGCGTAAAAGAGAAACGCTCCAGATTCATATGCAAAACTTGCAAAGTATCTATTTGCCCAGAATGTTTTGATAACTTTCATAAATAAATATGGTGAATTGTAATCAACTGTCTATCACTCTTCCCTACCCGGATGTGGGAATAATATTCATGTTGTATTTCAAAAACATGTATTTTTATATGGACAACAGGAAAATAATTCCCACGTGGTAGAAACCATTAGAGCAATAAATGATAAATTTCAAAACCCATAAAATACTATTACTAGACCTTATAATAAGTATATTTTCCAAAATTCATAACTTTGTGAGGGCTAGATCACCCACAACCCATTAAGGGTTAAGACATACTGATCTTAGAGTTTATTCAAGACTGCAACAATGGCAAGACGTCACTTTTAACGATATTTATATTTTAATAGCACTTACAATGCTTTTTACGCGAAACAAACGAATATCTATTGAAGAACACTGGTCCACCGACCCTTTATTCCATAGTGCGGTGTTCCATAACACTATGTCGCGAAATAGATATTGCACAATTTTATCAATGTTATCTTTTCATGAAGTGAGTGCAGGAACAACTAATGCAATGAGAATTCACAAAACAAAAATGTTAATTGATCATGCACGTAAAACATTTAAAAGCACATTTATCCCAAATAAAAAACTGTGCATTGATGAAAGCATTGTACCTTTTAAAGGTCGCTTGATTTTTAAATAATACTTACCAAAAAAGCGCAATAGATTCGGCATTAAATTATTCGTTTTATGTGATGTAGAAACCGGATATAGTAGATTTCATAGTATACTGTGGATCCGAAACGGAAATAAAAACCGTCCCAAATTTAGGCATAACTGGATCAGTTGTGGTGGAACTTTTAAAAGATTACTTTTTTTGCAACCGGGAATGGTACGTAGACAACTGGTATACTAGTCCTCGGCTTTTTAAATATTTAAAGGAAAAGGGCACTTACGCGTGTGGCACCGTAAAGTCAAATAGAAAACTCATGCCAAAATTTAAAAAACTAAAGCGTGGGGAAGTTGAGGCTTACATGTCTCCTCCTCTATTAGCTCTTAAATGGCAGGACAAAAAACCAGTATTAATGTTGTCTACAAAACATGATGATAAAATATTACCATCAGACAGTGTAGATTACTCAACTGGGCTACCTAAAATGAAACCACATTGTGTTATAGAATACAATAAAAATATGGGGACGGTGGACACTGCTGATATGAAACATGATGATAAAATATTACCATCAGACAGTGTAGATTACTCAACTGGGCTACCTAAAATGAAACCACATTGTGTTATAGAATACAATAAAAATATGGGGACGGTGGACACTGCTGATATGAATGATAAGTATTGGTTTCAGGGCAGTCCATTGAATTGGTCACTGAGGCTCGTAACCTTGGGGTCACATTTGACCAGAACCTTCACTTTGAGAGTCATGTTGTAGAGGCGGTTCGCAACTGTTTTTATCGCTTGAGAGTTCTCTATAAATTTCGTACATTCCTGAGTGAAGAGTTAAGAATCAGATTGTGTGAGTCCTTGGTTCTGTCAAAGCTGAATTTTGCTGATGTGGTGATTGGGCCATGCTTGTTATCAAGGTCAGAGCGGTTGATCCAACGCGTTCAGAATGCATGTGCTCGGTTTTGCTTTTATATTCCTCCACGAGCACATGTCACGCCATTTATAAACACATCCAATCTAATGAAAATGGCTGCCCGAAGGCATTTGCATCTGGCAGCTTTGTTATTTGACGTAATCCACACAGGAGTACCGGAATATCTTTATGAGAAACTTACATGGGCGAGGGATAAAAATCCGTATAACATAAGATCCGCTCCATGCAGGCTGCGTACTCCATCACACAAAACAGTCTCCTTCCGTGGTTCGTTCAAGTATGCGGCAACACACTGTTGGAATAATCTCCCTCCTCCCATTCGAGCGCTGAAAGCCAAATATAACTTTAAAATATGTCTTAAGAAGTTTTTATTAGCGCAACAGAAGGAATTTACACCTTCTTGATCCTTGCGATGCGTAGCTGACGGGGGGAGATACCAAAATTTCTGTTAAATAACACAATACCCAAGGTTTCCCGGATAAATATAGATTTTTAAGTTTTGAGACTTATGAGGTGAGGTTATGCCATGCCCATGCAATGCTTACGTGTCATTCATTATATGTACAAGTGACATATTATTTTAATAATAATAATAATAATAATAATCTTTATTAGCAGAAAAATAAATGTGACAAGGATATTTGTAAACTATGGCTTCTGCACAAGGCTCGCAGACCTGTGTTGCAGTAGTCAAAAAGAGAATAACAATTTAAGGTACATAATGTAGTTATAAGAGCTCCGGTTCGACTAAGACTATGAAGTAGTTCGAACAATAAACTAATGAATAATAGAAAAGAAAAGAAAACACTTAAATAACAAAATTTAAAAACAGAATAAAATGTGTCGTGTGTCTGTTGGGTGTGTGTGCGTGTGTCTGTTGGGTGTGTGTGCGTGTGTATGTGTATGTGTGCGTGTATGTGTGCTTGCGTGTGTGTTAAATACGTATTATACGTATTATTTTATTTTCATAATGATGTCATTATGCAGCCTATTGTTGCTAGTATTAATTTATTTTTTCTTTTATTACTTTGTGTTTCTTTTAGTATTAGTTTTTGTTGTATTTAGTATAAAATTTAATTTAGTTTTTTTTGGCGTCTTATATTTTTTAGTTTATTGTTGTAGTTTTTAATGGTGAATCTGGCCCATGCTGAAAATCAGTGCAGTGGGTTTGTTCACAGACTCACTGCGAATACTGAGCAGGGGCCTTTTTCAATATTATGCAACCTTTACGTGTCCTATATATTGTATTATTTCTTTATTATGTTGTGTGATATTGAAATAAATAATTTTTCATTTCATTTTCATTTCATTTCATTTCATTTCATTTTCATTTCATTTCATTTCATATGATGACAAGCACTTTGAGCCGAAACACATAAGCGCGTTGCGGCGCCGCGCCGCTCAAATCGGCAGTGCGCTATAGCGGTGCGGCGCCGCAACGCACGACGCGAATTCCAGCGTTATGACGTCATACTTGTTGACAAGGATGCAGTTTGTTTCTAACACTCTTGCAAACAACACGTGTCAACTGAGAAGCAGTTTTAAAATTAAAATGTCTGACGTTGACGTCGATCTGTTTATATCTTCGGTTCAGGAACACCGTTGTTTGTGGGATACTAGTGACGAAACCTATAAAGACAAATTTATAAAACAAGAAGCATGGAAAAGCATTTGTGAGATCGTTTATGTTGATTACAAGGAGAAAAACTCAACCGAAAAATCAAAACTGGGTAAGTAGTAACATAGTATTGTCTTAGGTTTACGCGATCATTATTCACAATAAAACTACAATTTTTACTGTAGTAAAAACGTAAAAATCTGATAAAACCCCGGTTTAAATTGTAAAAATTTTAGTTTAATTATACTTACTAATTAGTAGCATGTATCTCTTTTTTTTAATCATATTAAATACACCATTTATTTTAATGCCCTATGCAAAAGATTTTCTCCAAGTTAAAATTATATTTTTTCTTGCGCTCTTATTCAAAAAAGTAAACAAATACTATAAATAAAACCAAATTGCTATTTAAATTGTTTATTCGCAGTTTACAACATGTTAAATAGTTTGAATCAAATGTATTAAGGTATTATTTGTACTTATTTTGAACTGAGTAGGTATACGAACATTCATATTTTGTTTAATTGCCAACTTAGGGCGCCAACATCACTGGAAAAGTAATTACAAAAATCATTCCGTATTAGATGTGGGCTTAAATTATTTTCAGTTGCTGTAGGCAATTGCAACATTTGCAGATTAGAATCATCAAAGATAATGTCATCGGTCGCTTGTACTCCATCTCGATTCAAAACAAAGTTGTGCAATACACAACATGCCTTGATAATGTCTGTCGCAAATTCGTATTGCACATTCATAGATCGATGAAATATGCGCCATTTATTGGCTAGGATGCCAAAAGCGCACTCGATATATCTTCGGGCACGACTCAGTCGATAATTGTAAACTCTTTGTTGTACCGACAAATGTTTCCCTGAGTAAGGGCGCATGACGTTATTCGAAATTGAGAATGCTTCATCTCCTACAAAAACAAATGGAGTTTCATTTTGAGAACCTGGTAAAGGCTTTGGTACAGGAATAGGTAATTTGCGTGTCATAATCAAATCATAAAGTTTAGAGTTCTGGAAAACGGTGGAGTCACTTTCCTTGCCATACGCTCCTATATCGACAAAAATGAATCTATATCTAGAATCTACAAGAGCTAATAAAACTATTGAATTATAGCCCTTATAATTGTAAAACAGTGATCCACTGTGCGCAGGGCATGTAGTACGGACATGTTTACCATCAAGAGCTCCTATGCAGTTTGGAAAATTTGCTTTCTTGTCAAACTCAATAGCGACATCTTCTAGAACCTGTTTTGTTATAGGAGGTATATTTTGACTTGATAGATGTTTCCATATGGCGCGACAAACTGTCCTTACAATTTTTGCTATTGTACTTGCTCCTCGGAAGTAATTCGTATGCATGGTTTTAAACTCACTGCCGGTTGCTAGAAATCTAAAATGAAATAATAATTAGTAGGCATATAATAAAATAAAACAAATGTAGGTATAATCAAACTCAAACTGCGCAGGTAATAGTGTTGCTAAGGAATAGATTTTTAAAGATAGACAGGTAGTTTTTCAAAGAAGTACTCAAGAAATATTTTACATTATGGTTGTTCTAGAGAAAGTCAATCAGTTTTTAACTTGCCTAAGTCAAGAAAAAGCAGAAAATTGTTCTTTTTCGGCGGCCAGCCATTGATATGAATTTGGATGGACCGAAAGTACTTATGAAAGTTATATCAAATTTTATATGTCATTTTATATGTAGTATAAATGGAATCTAGGGAATTTTAGTCTTTATTACTATTTTTCATTTGTGATGTTATTTGTTGCAGGTAATGATTTAGTCAAGAAGTGGAAGGCCATTAAAGATAATTTTGATAAATATCAAAAAAAATACTAAAAGATGCCAATCGATCTGGAGCTAGAGCTGCAAAAATTAAAGAATATCACTTGAATAAACAATTACAGTTTTTGAAAAAGGTTTCACAAAATGCAACTGATTCCAGTTTATGTGTTGCGGAAGGAGATATTGAGAATGAAATAACGGCATTGCCTCGTTATAAAAGTCAATCACGAAAACGAAAGGCAGATGATAAGGATGATATTGAAGAAGATTTATTGGCAATATTAAAAACATCGGAGAATAGACATTTGCATTTTTTCAAGGGGACTTTACCATCTCTACAATCGTTAAATGAGAATCAAACATTGATATTTCAAAGTCGGGTGCTTCAAATATTAACGGACATTCTTCAACCTTCAATTCATCAAAATACACATCACGGCTATAATCAAGAATATTCAACTATGAGATACGATAATACGGTTCAGAGTAGCTACCACACTTCTACTCCTGGAAGTTCGATTACTGAACAGAGGACTACCTCATCATCAAACCAACAACGTCCAATAAATTCACCATTTTTACTGGACGAAACGTCAGCTACTTCCTATGTTTCACAAGATGAAGAGTTTGATTTTTCTTAAATTGATCATTACATTTTTTAAGGCCTATTAAAGTATTCTTAAAGTAAGAAAATTGTATAATCCAAAAAGCTTAATTTGATTCTGTCTAGTTTCATTTGAACCTGGCTTGAAGCCAGGGGTACAAATAAAACTAAACATTTGATTCCTAGTGCCATAAACATCAATAATAAAAAAAATAAGAAACCTATTTGTTTTACTTTACCTTAAAGTTAAGCCCAGCTTTCCAAAGCAGTCACTGGTTTCCTTCCTTTATTTTTTTTCTTCTGTATATATTTTGATAACTCGCTTAATAGCTCTTCAAATGATGATATACTCATTCTAAAGTAGGCAACAAATTTTTTTTCGTCTATCTTTAATGCTTCGTATTTTTTAGAAAAGAACTCGCCATTTGGATTCGTACCCTTACTTAATGGATGTATCCAGTATCTTCTTTGCCTTTTTTTAAAGATAGAATAATGTCTTCTTAATAACAAATAAGCAATAAGTTTATTACGATCCATCGCAGAAAGACGTCTATCCACACTCAAAAATCACGAGAAAATGGTTACCCTACCATAACGCTCTGTTTCGCGACGCCGCAACGCGGCAACGCAACTGCCGATTTTGGCGTTGCGGCGCCGCGAAAATAAGCAGTTTGCGTTATGTGTTTCGGCCCTTTAGGCTGTATAAGAAAATCAAAAAAATGGTACAAAAAGCTGGGATTTCATGTGATTGATATGTTCGTACTGAATGCATTTTATTTATTTAGAATGCTAAATGTTAACAGAAAATGTAGTTTAGCTGATTTCCAGTTGAACGTAATTAGACAGATAATAAATACGTATAAACATAGTAATTTAGCTCTACCCTCGACTTCGCGCGGAGTCCTTGACCCTCATCGTTTTTTGATGCCTTACAGCATTTTCCTGTTAGGATACCAACAGGCAAAAGTCAGCGATGTAAAGTGTGCGCAGCTAAAAATAAACGGTCAGACACTCGTTTCATGTGCCAATAATGCAACGTTTATCTGTGCATAAATCCATGTTCTGTTGAATACCACAGTTCACTAAAACAATAGACATCGACTTTTCACATCACTATTTTACGGTCTTCATAGAACCATAGATCTCATGATATCTATGGTCGACATTCATTTTGTAAAAGTCAACAGTTCAACATCCAACGGCGACGAGGTTTCGACGTCTGTGAGAATTATCAGCAAACATTAATTTTACATTATTTCACAAAAACAAAAAAGTTTGTAATTTTCGCAAGATAGTATTTGATGTAAGTACCTAATTACAAAAGTTCACGTTTTGTTTGTTTTGCAGGAAAATTTGAAGAAAGTCAATCAATTTTGGCTGGCTTTGACGATAGCCAAGATCAAAATGAGCAGGATTTTATAGACAGTAGCCAAGATGCTGCTGATCTATCTTCAACGCTGACCAACAGCGAGTATATGGTGTTTTTAAAAGAGGGTCACTCGCAAATCAGAAGCTCTGATAGTACGCCTGATTTATATAGGTCGACGGCGACACAGACCTCAATAAAAACCAAAAATTGTAGCACACAATATGAGGACACTGAAATTGATGATCCTGTTAAAGTAACAGCCTATACCCTGGCAAACAAATATTTTGCTAGCGATGAATTAAAAAAAAAAATTATCTCATGCTATATAAATGTCGTCTCGTCAATAATACGTCTCGCCGATATTGAGCATAAATAGTGTTAAGACTGATTATACGTACTATTTTTATATTGTTAATGAGAAATGAGTCTGATAATTTGACTGATTATTTAAATACTTATTGAAACTAGTTAGTAAGTATGTTCTACTGAAATAACAAAACTATTGTTCTTATACGGTTAAAAAATATACCTATGATTGTAACTGATTAAGTATAGGTATTGTGATGAGAAATTTATCTGTGATTATTTTAATTATTTTGTTGAAACTTGTTAGTATGTTCTACTGAAATAACAAAACTATTGTTCTTATACTGTTAAAAAATATACTTATGATTGTAACTGATTAAGTATAGGTATTGTGATAGAAATTAAATCTGAATAATGCAAATACTGTAATAAATCTTCTAAATCTCTATAAACTTTGTTTTATTTCTTTTAAAAACCTGAAAAGTTTGCCGGAAGCCATAAACCGGGATATGATAGCGCTTAAAGACTTGTCAGGCAAATTTGGCTTGAAAGTAAATCCAGCAAAATGCCATGCTATTATTGTAGGGTCCTCGCGCATGGTAAACCGGATAGATACCTATGTGTACTCTCCCCGTGAAAGTGATGAATGCGGATGGCCGGAGACCAGGCGAGGTGGAAGCATCTGGGGGATGTCTATGTCTAGCTGTGCATTTTTTGTAGCAGATGTGATACGTTGGTGTATATGCAGTTGTTACTAACCATGATCACATAACATAGTTACGAACTATCGATGTTCAAAAAGTGCATTAAGCACATCCCTATTTTATGTAGGTATTTATTAATAGTTTACTGTGCCTGGCGCTAAGGGCACGAAAACTGATACGTCGCTTGGCGGTTAAAGGGTTAACCATGGGCCGAACTGTGAAAACAATGCCTAAAAATATTCAAGCCAAATTAAAAGGAGAAATTTTTCGCCTCATAAATGAAACGGAAATAAGACTTACCGATGACACCGGTGGTAACATGACACGAGATACAGCTGAATTCGACTTATCTGCCACAGGAAATAATACAACCATATCACCTTCTTCAAAGTATCCACTGGAAACAATCAGTATCAGTCCTAGATCTGTGACAGAAAATTACAATGAAACAAACATTCCAACCACATCCTTTTCATACACACCATCAATAATACTGGCTGCAGAAAACAAAACTATTACATCTTTTTCATACAAACCATCCAAAATACCGTCGACTTCAACAAGTTATCAAGAAACGAACGCAGAAAATATCTACGAGACAAACTCCTCACTAAGCTCATTCGACCCACCTCCGTCGCCTTATATACCACACGCTGTGTCGACACAACAAAGATCCTCTGAAGAGGATTATGTAACCAATTTTATCAATACGACATTTGACTAATAAAGAACTGTTGCCTAAATTTTCTTTCAAACAATGTTTTTTTTGGAGTGTTGTTGAGGCAAAAAGAGGCAAAAATTATGTGAGTAATTATCGGTTGAATGTGAATGGTCGAGTATTTTTCTATACAATTGTCTGCTCTGGCGTTACGCGACCGATAATACGCGACGCATGTTCCGTCAGATATGAACCGACCCTAAATATGATTCCTGGAAAGAAATATTTGTTCATTTCCAGCCCACATTTGAAGATTTAAGTGGTGATGAGAAAAACAAGTTTGGTAAGTTACAGATATGTAATTATTAACTTTTTACTTATGCATAGTTGTTTTGATAGGAGAGGCGACCTTCGTTAGATACAAAATATTGTGCAAATCTGTTGCGAACTTCATTAGCCGCCAAACTTCCGCGAACTGCATTCGTGATAGGTAACTGGATTAGTTCCGATTCTGAATCAAGGGTGGACTCATTTTCACTCGCATTGTGAAACTGAAAGTTTTCCTGCTTATGTATAAAATTTTGCAAAACACAACATGTTTTCACAATATCAACTGCCAAATCGATGGACACATTCATTGGCCGGTGAAAAATTCGCCATTTATTGGATAAAATGCCAAACGCACATTCAACAAATCTTCGCGCTCTTGTGAGTCTGTAGTTAAATGTACGTTTTAATTGATCAAGCTGATGACCACCAAATGGACGAAGCAAGTGATAATGCAAAGCAAAGGCTTCGTCCGCAACGAACACATATGGCAAATCGTAGTCAATTCCAGGCAAACGTGTTGCATCGGGTAGATTTAATCCGTTGTTTGTTAAATTTTTCCAAAATGGGGTCTCTTTAAACACACTGGAATCACACTCCTTTCCGTAGGCGCCAACGTCAACAAATATAAAGTTGTAATCGCTATCTACTACTGCCATCAAAACTATAGAAAAAAAATGTTTGTAATTTAAAAACATCGAGCCACTATCAATTGGCTTAATAAGTCTGATGTGTTTTCCATCGACCGCTCCTAAGCACAGCGGGAAGTTGGAAGATTCTTGAAATTTGCTTGCAATGTGTAGCCAGTCTTCTTTAGATGGCATTTTCATATATTCTTTATACAGTTCTAACCAAATGTAGTGGCATACTTCACGTACGATGCAACTTATGGTTTTTATTCCAATTCTATAGCTGTAGTATAGGTCAGTAAAGGTATCTCCTGTTGCTAGATACCTGAAATATAAAACAAAACGGTTCAGGTTCAAATACTAAAACCCCATTTTAGGTCGGGGTCGATTCAGTTTAGGTCGGGGGTTTTTATAAATTTTGAATTTAATAATTATTATTTATTTATTTTCAGGGCAAATGGTGATGAAGAAGTGGACCAATATGAAAGATAGCTGGATAAAATATGACAAAAAAATTAATGAATGTAAGTCTGGTTCTTCAGCAAAAAAAATAAAAAATATATGTTCTATGATGAAATGATATTCCTAAAAAAAATGTTGAGCATCGCAAGACCGATTCTAACATGACTGAACATGTTCATGATTCTAGCCTCAGTAATGAAAATTTTGATAGTGCAGTCCCGAATCAATCAAGCTCGGGATACACTGAACGGAGTGAGACGCAAAGGGCTAAAAAAAAAGAAAAAATGAACTAAGTGAAGTTGACATTAGGTTTATGAAGTTTATGGATTCAGCAGAACGAGATGAGAAAAAGAAAAGCCGTAGTATGAACTTTTTTATGGGAATCGCTGATACAGTTGACAAGTTCAGTGATGAAAATATGATAGACTTTCAGTTTCAAGTAATTTCAATAATTAAAAATATTCAACAAAGACAGTGTACTCAGTATATACCTACATCAAGAAACCAATGGGATCAAGGCCATCAAGGAAATTTAAGTGGTACAGCATCCTCAAATGCGCAATTCAACATATGGATATTCTACAGCTGCTAGATCGGGCTATGGAATAAGTCGTCCACAGACGTCTTCTCATGATTTTGGACACGGTTCTGGTTTAAAGCTAATCCACTACCGACCCGAATCACAATTATCTGTACATAGTGTAAATGCGGAAAGTATCTCAGCAGATTCTCAAGTTTCTATTGAAGACGAATTCGATTTTAGTACCGCACTTGAGTAGCATTTTCAGCGTAGTGTATTTTTTGATTTACTTGTTCTTAAATTAATATTTATTAAAATTCAATTACATGTAATAATTTTGTTTGTGTGCAATAAACAATTTTAAACTAAAATATGTCATTTAATTTTGTACCTACTTACCTCAGAGTTACAGCCAATCTTTCTGCGGGCGATATACTCTCTCGCATAAAAGTATCTTGATGTTTTAGTTCCTGGGATAATTTTTGGAGCAAGTTGTCGAATGTAGTTTTCTGCATTCTAAAATAATTGTAAATCTTGTCTTCATCTTCTCTCAATTGATTCTTGACAAGTGTATGAAACGCGCCATATTCCTCCCTTTTTTCTAAAATCGGATGTATCCAAAACCTTACTTCCCTTTTTTTTCTATTTTCTTTTTCCTATATATGTAATAAGCAACTATAATCTTTTTTTTCGTAAGAAAATTCATGACGCAGCACGTCCTACACAGCCCGAGTAAAAAGCGCTACTAGCCAGTACTTACCAATGTCTCGCGCGGTGATTTTGCCGTATCATGTACAAGCTAGCACGTTTTTTCAACCGTACGGCTTACACACCGTACGTTTGAACAACCGTGTAATGGAAAAGAGGCCTAAGAGTAGCACAAATTTGGTTCAAACGTTTTCAGTCCGGAAATTTTGATGTTAAAGATGCACCTCGCTCTGGTCGCCCTGTTACGAATAAAATGGACGCCATTTTTGAAAGAGTGGAGCAAGATCGGCATATTAGTAGTTACGATGTAGCTGAAGAACTGGGAATTGAACACAAAACAGTTTTGACCCATTTGAAGAAAGCTGGTTATACAAAAAAGCTCGATATTTGGGTGCCACACGAGCTCACTCAAAGAAACTTAATAAACCGTGTACTCATTTGCGATTCATTATTGAGACGTAATGAAACCGAGCCGTTTTTGAAGAGATTGATAACTGGCGATGAAAAGTGGATCACGTACGACAAGAACGTGCGAAAAAGGACGTGGTCGAAAGTTGGCCAGGCTTCACAGACTTTGGCCAAACCTGGTCTAACACGAAATAAGGTGATGCTGTGTGTATGGTGGGATTGGAAGGGCATTGTTTATTATGAGCTTTTACCGCCCGGCAAAACCATCGATTCTGATCTTTACTGCCAGCAACTGACGAGATTAAAGGAAGCAGTCGAGAGAAAACGGCCGGAATTGATCAACAGGAAGGGTGTGGTCTTTCATCACGATAACGCTAGACCACACACATGTTTAGCCACTCAGCAAAAATTAAGAGAGTTCGACTGGGAGGTCCTAGTGCATCCACCATATAGCCCTGACCTTGCGCCTCCAGATTTTCACCTGTTTCGGTCTCTGCAGAATTCTTTAGGTTCTGTAAGGTTGACCTCAAGAGAGGACTGCCAAAACTATTTGTCCCGTTTTTTTGATCAGAAGTCCCAAAGTTTCTACAGTAACGGGATAATGTCTCTGCCCACAAAATGGCAGAAAGTTATTCAACAAAACGGTACATACCGGGGAAAAAGTCTTTTCGCATAACGTAGGTATAAACTTATTATAATTTTTTTTTGACTGTACTATTTGTGTCTGGCTGGTTTTGGTAACATTAAAAAGGTTCCATTATAAAGAAAAGAAAAAAATAAAAAAAAGTTGTTTCCCGCTATTTTTCATTTGTTTTTCTCTCTGTTAAAATGAGTAAATCTAATGAAGAAATTCGATACATTTTAAAATTTTATTATAAAAAAGGCAAAAATGCAACTCAAGCAGTGAAAAAAATTTGTGATGTTTATGGACCTGATGCAGTGTCAGTAAGAGTAGCACAAATTTGGTTCAAACGTTTTCAGTTCGGAAATTTTGATGTTAAAGATGCACCTCGCTCTGGTCGCCCTGTTACGAATAAAATGGACGCCATTTTTGAAAGAGTGGAGCAAGATCGGCATATTAGTAGTTACGATGTAGCTGAAGAACTGGGAATTGACCACAAAACAGTTTTGACCCATTTGAAGAAAGCTGGTTATACAAAAAAGCTCGATATTTGGGTGCCACACGAGCTCACTCAAAGAAACTTAATGAACCGTGTACTCATTTGCAATTCATTATTGAGACTGTTATGTAATGAAACCACCAAGTCTGATTAACAACTGATGTATATTTATTAGTCGGCAGTTTGGTACAATGTTTTATAAACATACCCACAACATCTCCCTCTTTTATGTACTTAATATATAATAAAGTACTTACAAAAACTAACACTTATATAAAAACCACTAACGCTATACGTCTACGTCTATAAACATTTAAGTAGGTTATATAAAATAAAACATTGTAAATAATACTGTAAACTTACATTATTTTCTTAATTAATTATGAGTGGCCTTACTGCGGGTGAGGGGTGGAGAATATGACTTTCGATAAGTCATCAATTCTTTACTTAGTTCATACCCATCACTCTCCTCTCCCGAAATAAAAACATCATCGTCTGATTCCACAACAGGATTGTTGTTATGTCTACAATCTGATCCTTGTCCTGAGCTATCCTTAATTAAATGCCGGCGATTACGACGATAAATACCTTTTCTATTTTTTATTATATAAGACCGCGGGGTGAGCGCCTTGCCCACGACAGTACCTTTAACGCGCTCCTTATTGTTTTCCAGCATTATGACGTCATCACCAACATTCAACTCAGGCAATGGCTTACTATGTTGATCGTAATACATTCTACTTTTAATTTGTTTTTTTAATAAATTATTATATTGATTCTCATATTCACAATCAGAATTTCTTTTTAATAAATCTGGATGCACTGGCAGTCTACATTTTAAACGACGACCCATCATTAGTTGTGCAGGAGAATTCAAGTTTTCCCGCGGAGCATTTCTATAACTTAGCAAATTCAAATAAAAATCGCTACCACTATCTATTGATTTCTTTAACATCTTTTTTATAGTTTGAACAGCTCTTTCGCTTTTGCCATTAGATTGAGCATAGTATGGAGATGAAGTTATGTGATTAAATCCCCATTGATCAGCAAAAGTTTTAAAGCTACGACAAGAAAACTGTGGTCCGTTGTCACTTATAACTGTGTCCGGAATGCCATAGCGAGAAAAATTTTCTTTCATTATTCTGATTATAGAACTTGACGACGTGTCTCCCAAAAACGCAACCTCAATAAACCCAGAAAAATAATCAACTAATATTAAGTAATTCTTTTTCCCGTATTCAAAAATATCTGTCCCAATTTTATTCCAGGGTAAATTAGGTACAGAGACTGAAATCATTGGTTCTTTACCGGGCTTATTTGAATTCTCCAGACATACTTTACATCTCTTGACATATATTTCAATATCCCTACTTATACCTGGCCAAAACAATACTTCCCGCGCGCGTCTTTTACAGCGATCAATCCCCAAATGCCCGTCGTGTATGTACGATAACATATCAGTTTTTAATGAATTTGGTATCAATACTTGCTTATTTCTAAATACAACACCGTCAACAGAATAAAGTTCATCTCTCATAGACCAAAAGTAGCTTAAATTCTCATTAACATTGTATTTGTGCTTAGGCCAACCTTGTTTGATATATGATAGCAATTGTGTTAAATTGTTATCATTAGCAGTCTCTCGTTTCACCAAAGATAATTTATTTACTGACATTGGTATATTACCGACAACCATTTTCAATTGATATAATATTGCTTCACTTATTTTGTTATCATATAAATCGGGAAGAGGCGCGCGCGATAACGTATCAGTCAGGTACATTAACTTCCCAGGCTTATAAACAATTGTTAAATCGTATCCTTGTAATTTTAACATCATACGTTGTAAGCGTGCGGGGACCGATTCCAGGGGCTTTTTAAATATATTTTCAAGTGGCTTATGGTCAGACTCCACAATGACTTGATTTTTACCATAAATATACTGGTGAAACTTTTCACATGCAAAAACAATGGCTAATAGCTCCTTTTCAATCTGAGCGTATCGAGTTTGCGCTGGAGTGAGCGTGCGCGACGCGTAGGCGACAGGCCGCCCGCCCTGCAGCAGCGCCGCGCCCAGCGCCACACCGCTCGCGTCGGCCGTCACCAGCACCGGAGCGCGCACGTCGTACAGGCGGAGCACCGGAGCACTACCCAGAAGCTCTTTCAGTTTATCGAATGCTTTTTGATGGCTGATTTCCCAACACCATCCGGCATCTTTTTTTAAAAGCCTCGTTAGTACATGAGTATGGTCCGAATAATTGGGTATAAATTTTGAGAGATAATTAACTGCTCCCAAAAATCTTTCTAAACTCTTGCGATCGTTCGGTTCAGACATGCTAACGATAGATTTTACCTTTTCAGAATCCACTTTCATTCCGTCCTTGTTAAAAATATGTCCTAAATATTTTACCTCCTCTACTCCTATACGACACTTGTCTTTATTAAATTTTAAATTAATCTCCCGCGCTCTTTGAAAAAGCGCCTTAAGTCTTATATCGTGCTGTTCTCTAGTAGTTCCCCAGCAGACCAAATCATCAATAAATGAATCGACGCCTTCTAGGTCTTCAAACAATTGTTTTATTGTTGCATGAAATACCTCAGGTGCGCAGTTTAATCCAAAAGGTAATCTTAAATATTGATACCGGCCAAATGGTGTACTGAAGGTACAGAGATCGGCACTCTCTTGATCTAATTGCTTGGCCCAGAACCCTGAATTTGCGTCTAAAACTGAGAAGTACATAGCACCGTGAAGCTGGGTAGCCAGTTCATCTATTGTCGGCAACTGAAAGTGGGCGCGTTGTATAGCTTTATTAAGAGGCCTAGGATCAAGACACACTCTTAAGTTACCATTTTTCTTAGCCACTATTACTAAAGAATTGACCCAAGGTGTAGGATGCGTAACCTTCTTGATTACTCCTAGCTGTGTCATTCTATTTAACTCTTCCTGAAGCTTATCCCTTAGCACAAGAGGTACTTTTCGCGGAGCACAAACTACGGGCGTTACATCTTTATTAATCACTATTTGATATTCACCCGGCAAACAACCTTATCCAGTAAACAAGTCATTGTGTTCTGATAAGTTTAAATCATGAGTTCTTTTAACTAGACCCAATTTCAAACAAGCCTCAAGTCCCAGAACGCTTTGACAATTTATACGAGCAATATCAAACTTATATTCAATATTTTTATAGGACCATTTCAAAAAACAAATGCCTTTTATGGGAATTAAATCTCCACTATATGACTGTAATTTAATATTATGATTAGTACTAATAATTTTTGAATCGTAACCTAAGTCTAAAAACCGTTTTAGAGGTAAAACATTGATATCGGCCCCGGTATCCAATTTAAATTTTTCAGGACCGTAATCGCCGCGTAGTATCTCATACCACTCATCTGACGATAAGTTTATCTCAGAAACATTACGAAGCACAGATATATAAAAAGACTCACAGTCATCTTCCTCGGCCGGTTTCTCCTCGCGCACACCGATTTCATAATTTTTTTTCACATTTTGCTTTACTTTACACATTCTAGCAAAGTGGCCATAGTTATCACACACATAACACTGCACTGCTATAGCTGGACACTGGTCAGGTTGAGGGCACTGGCCGCCGCGCGCCCCGACCGCGTCGATGTGTGTCGCTGTCGGCCCCTGTGTCTGGCCCCGCATCTCCAACATGCGATTACTATCGATTGAGATTTCGTCCACTTGACAAATTTTTATCGCCTTATCTAACGGGACTGGCGGGGATGTCAAGAGTAAATGCATTGGGGGACGGGTTTACCGATGCAGTCTGGAAATATGTTGTGGATAGAAAGCATATACTCTATAGCCACGTGGACATTCGGAGGGAGCTCACGTCAAGATATCTCCAGATGGGAAACAGGGACAATGAGCCATCAATTAGCAAGGCTGTGTTGAGTCAATTGGACCTGGTATTTAAAGATGCGTACCTAAAATCAGTGAACTTGATGCAACTGTTCACTGAGTCGGGGAGCAGGGCACTAGAGATACCTTCTATCTTAGAAGAGGTGATGAGACTGGACGAAGCGCTATCCCACGTGAAATCAATCGAGGGTGTAAATTACAGCACTTGTAGACTTATAGACAACAATAAGTACCCAGCATTAAACCACGCAAACTACCCCAACCTGTACGCGGCAACACTTGAATGGGCGCGGAGGAGTAAGAAAATTCAGAAGAATTACTTAGGTAGCAAAGCCCTACTAGACCAGGCAGTCAACCAAGACATAGTAAGGAGGGTACTCAAAATGGCATCAGCAAATCTGGGATCCGGGTCCCTCACACATGAGCAGCTCGAATAGCTAAAGACCAAGAAGGGATACCGGGTCCCCGCTACACCCCTGTCAGAGTTGTTGTCGAGTAAGACCGCAAAGAGGCGCATGGATGTGTCGGGAAGCGACTCATCAGAGTCAGAGTCAGACGAGGACGCCGAACGATAAAGAAGCAAGCGTCACAAATCAAGGAGACGCCACTAGCATGGTAGAGACAAAAGCATCCCACCGCTGCCACCATGTTATGTAATGAAACCACCAAGTCTGATTAACAACTGATGTATATTTATTAGTCGGCAGTTTGGTACAATGTTTTATAAACATACCCACAACCGAGCCGTTTTTGAAGAGATTGATAACTGGCGATGAAAAGTGGATCACGTACGACAAGAACGTGCGAAAAAGGTCGTGGTCGAAAGTTGGCCAGGCTTCACAGACTGTGGCCAAACCTGGCCTAACACGAAATAAGGTGATGCTGTGTGTATGGTGGGATTGGAAGGGCATTGTTTATTATGAGCTTTTACCGCCCGGCAAAACCATCGATTCTGATCTTTACTGCCAGCAACTGATGAGATTAAAGGAAGCAGTCGTGGCAGTCGAGAGAAAACGGCCGGAATTGATCAACAGGAAGGCCGGGTTCCCACTACGCCGGACCGGCAGATCTGCCGCGCCGGTAAATCTGCCGGAAGAGCTAGTGGCTGTACAATTTATATGAAGCTATTCACATTATCCCGGGTCCGGCATTTTTGCCGAGCCCGGCATTTCTACCGAACGTTTTGTCACTACGAATTGCCGGTAGAACGACCGGGCCCGGAGTAATGTGAACGAGTTTGTGCCGGTATCTGTCCCCCGCTCGCCCCGCTCGTGCTCCCCTCGCCCCGCCCGTGTTCCACTCACGTCATTCGGCTCGCATGTTCTGGTAAAAGTAGACGTTTAGCATGGATATTCAAGCAGAAACTTTAATTACGCTTGTCCAAGAGAGACCTGTTCTGTGGGATATGACCGAAGACGTTTATAAAGACAAAAACTTAAAGTTAGCAGCACGGCGTGAAGTATGTTTAATACTGAAACCAAACTTCGATGAACTGGATGAAAAAGAAAGAAAACAGTTCGGTGAGTTTTTAATGTTTTATTGATAAAATGTAAATGCATTGATAAATTTTATTTTATAGCTGCTGCCTGCCACGGAACGGAACCAATATCTGAAACAAAATAATTAGTAAATGATGTCCGTATAGCGTTGGCATTAGGGCCATCTCGACTCGACACATTTCGATTCATGGGTGTAGTTTCTTGTTCTTGTCTATGTTCTATATTTTGGTAACTTTCAAAATTTATACCATCTTTTTCTCTTACAAAATTATGTAAGACTGCACAAGCTTTAATTACTTGAATTGCTGTGTCTACGTTGAGATCTATAGCTCGATGGATTATTCGCCACTTATTTGCCAGAATACCAAAAGCGCACTCAACATACCTTCTTGCTCGACTTAGTCTATAGTTAAAAATCTTTTTATCAGTATTCAAATGTGTACCTCCATATGGACGTAGGAGATTAGGTGTTAAAGCAAAGCCTTCATCGCCAACAAGTATAAACGGTAATTCTTCGTGCAAGTTTTCATGAAGCGGTCTAGGCTTTGGTACATTTAAAGTACCATCATTGATCTTTTGCCAAAATGTACTATCCTTTAATATACTAGAATCGCATTCCTTGCCAAATGAGCCCACACTAATAAAAATAAATCGGTACTCTGAATCGACAACTGCCATTAATACAAAAGAATAATACTCCTTGTAATTAAAGAACATAGAACCACTCTTGGCTGGTTTCAAAATTCTGATATGTTTGCCATCTACTGCTCCAAGACAGTGAGGAAAGTTGGCTTTTCTTTCGAATCCTGAAGCGATGTCCTCCCATTCTCTCTCAGTATCAGGCAGCTTAAGGAAATCTGTCTTTAGGTTTTCCCAAATGACGTGGGTCATTTCTTTTATTAGTTTACTTATTGTCGAAACGCCTACTCTGTATGAGTAATGTATTTCTTTGAATGAACATCCTGAAGCTAAATATCTGAAAAAAAAAGTATTTTTTGTTAATACATTATTACTTTATACGTCACCAAGAAACAAATTGTATTGTTTTATGATATTTTTTTATTGATTTCAGGAAAACAGGTTTCAACTAAATGGAATGGAATCGTGGCTTAAGACAGTAAAGAAACAGAAAGATGAGTCTAAATCTGGATCTTCGGCCAAAAAGACACGAAATTATTTATATCACGAGCAATTAATGTTTTTGAAAAAAGTCTCCGAACCTCGACCACCACATGAGTCAGTTTCAAAAAAAGCAAGAACCGAGACTGAAGTAGGCATGGAATCAGATTTTCGTTCACCTTTAATTAAAGATAAAAAAAAAATTGATAATAAAGAGGTAAATGACAGGATGGTAAAGTTTTTGGAATCCAGAATAAACCCAGAAAAGGAAAACCATCATCTATCTTTCTTCAAAGGCATTTTACCAATCTTGAACACTTTAACTATCGAAGAGACTTTAGAATTTCAAGCTAGCGTCATGACAATGTTGCAAAACATTAAAAGTAGGAATTATGAGAGACCAAATTACGGACATAGGCGTGATTCATATAATCAGATAACAGGACCAGATCAGTATTCTGGATACTACACACATAATAGCGTCAATCAACAGCCAATACCTACGCAAGATCAACACTACCCTGGATACTCTACACAATATAATAGTAGCAATCAACAGGCAACATCATCTGATCTGAGACACATCAATAATTAATTCACTTACGAATTTAAAATGAAACCCCCTTAAATTTTAACATGTCTTAACCCTTAAGTGCATAGTTTATCAAAATTGATAACATCAATTTACATGTCAATATCTTGTGAACGGTTCAATTTTTATTAATGATTAAGTTTCCAAACGCATTTCAATCTGTCATATTGCAATACGTCAAAATTAAAAAAAATCCTTTTGACGTGATTGGCGCCAATATCAAATTTTTGTTAGTGGTTCACGGTGTTGACAAAATATTCGTTTTTAAAATTTTTCATCTCAGAATATCGTTATAAGCGTTGTGTATTTTGACCACGATAAAATATATTTTGAAAGGTAAGGATCTTTATATTGATACAAATAATTCATTTTATAACAAACTTTTGTTCTGGAGCACTAACTTTACTTTTGAACTTTAATATCAAATTTGATAATTTATGCATTCCCGGTAAAAAAAAATTCGTATATCGTTATTGTACTTCTGTTTTGTTTTGTATGCTATCTGCACTGCTTTTTATGCCTTGGTTGTGGTTTTGCATGGGTTTTTATAAATTTTTAGATCAACGAGCCTGATAATTAATGAAAACAGAATAGAACAATTGTTGTGGCAGCTAGAAAATGGCGACATTTCAGAGGATGAAATGGACATTGACGAAGACACAATCGATTACTACGATGACGTTGGTGAGTTGATAGCAGATCTTGAGGATAATGAAAAAGAAGAACCAGAAGTAAATGAAATTCATTTAGAGTCTGGAGCTCCACTGTTACCAGAAAATTTGGAGGAAAGCACTTCTGTTAACTACACAAATACTCGTAATTTAGTTTGGAAAAAAAAGAACATGGCTTTGGTCAGCCTAGCTTATGATTTTCAAGAAGTTACTGAATACCCTCAAAACCTTTTAAATTTAAACACACCGTATCAATTTTTTACATATTTTTTTGAAAATAGTTTACTGGAGGTAATTGTCGAAGAGAGTAATAAATATGCCACACAAAAGAACCCAAACTTTTCGGGCCCAATCACCTTACTAGAACTGCGAAAGTATATCGGCATTTTGATATATGAGTCGTATAGTATCAAAGGCGGCAAAGTAGGTAGGTTGTCTAAAATGAGTTATGGGTATGGCAACACAGGAAATTTAAAAATAAACAATTATAAGCAGTCTTTCAAGATCATAGACGGCTATATTTCGTTTAAAAACTTAATTGAAAACTCCATTTAGTTTCAAAGCCGGCAATCTTTCTTAACTCACAATCATAACCGGCCATAATTTTGTTTCGACCAATCAGAAGAGTCCCTACATACGCCTCGCAACATGGCGGTTAGTGCAGTTTAAGTACAACTTTATCTTGAGTTTTTATTGTTTTAATTGTGATTTAGTGTCTATTCACGAGTAAGGGCCTACTCACACTTATTCACCGCTTTTCAGCTTTTGTCCATAGAAAATAACGATTTTGTATGGAGAGGTGTACGCATCCATTCAGGTTTCCGCGTCTATTCAGCTTTCGCGGCAAACCAGTAAAAAATAAGAATAAATGTGTTTTATCATGCGAATGCTATAGAGGGCGTTCAGCGGTGTTCCGCCGCGTTCAGCGCTGTTCCGCCGCATTCACCGCCGAACGCGACGGCGCAGCTCATTACAACGATGTTTCGCCGCTCCTTGTTGACAAGTTGCAACCTGTATGATTCCCGCATTGATATGATTTATTATTGCGTAATCATTATGCACGCAAGGATTAAAGAGTGCAGACGTGTTTTATAGTAATTAATGTTTAATAGTAATTGTAATTATAACGCCTGACCGTCTTCTTTTTGACGAAAAATGATCGACGAAGAGAAACTTATATTGTTAGTGCAAAAATATGCCTGTTTGTATGATATTAGTTCATAACATTATAGCGATCAACAAAGAAAAAATAATGCTTGGGACGAAATATCAAGAATAATGTCCTGTAGTGGTAAGTGCTTCATTTATTAACCGACTTCTTTATATGACATTCAATTTTATATTAGTATGTTGGTACATAGGGACGTAACATATCTACTAATTCTTGTTACGATAGTAGGTATTAGTTATTACTTTCGTAACAAGAATTAGTAGTAGGCAGATCTTTTATAATAATAATGATGTAAGTATTATGTACGTACACGTACCTACGAAATGATTATTTCTAGTAAGGATGTAGGTATGTTAAAGAATATGTGTGGTTTTGAGACATATAATATATTATGGCTTGGCTTTGTCGGAAAACATAACCGATCTCGAAAACTTCAAAAATGTTATATATCGACATCGATTTTATTTTTACATTAGATAATCGTATTATTTTTGAATATTCTTAAAATTTCTTATAAAAACGCAATTTTTAACATGCGTCAATTATCAAATTGTTTCTTTTCAAGTCCTGTGAACAATATCATCTTGCCAATTAACATTTCCATATTCTGAGTTGAAGTACATTTTAAATTTTTCTCTTATATTAAAGGCGTCTGTAGTTTCATCATCCGTTACTAAAGTTAAAGGTCTTAATAATGTGCTCGAATTTTCAGTAACTTCCTCCTGTACTGTTGGGGAGTTACGTGTTGTGCTGATAAAGTTATGAAGACAAATAGTAGCCATAATAACTTTGTTTAAATGATCAGGCGACAAGCGAATCTTTTTTTGATAAATTTCAAATCTTTGTGCAAGTATTCCAAATGCGCTTTCGACTATCCTCCTGGCACGGCTGTGTCTGTAATTATAAACTTTTATGTCATTATTATTACGCGCTTGTTCGCCAGGGTAAGGGCGCATGAGATGACGGTGTAGTGGGAAGGCTTCGTCACCTATGAATACATGAGGCAATGCTGTCGTGCCAGTAAGTGATTTATCCGCAGGAATATTAAGCTTATTGTTGAATAATCGCTTTCCAAAATTTGAGTGCGATAAGATGCCGCCATCACTATTTTTTCCGTAGGATCCAACATCCACAATAACAAAATTGTAATCAGCATCCACCACTGCGAATAAAACAACACTAAATTTTTTTTTGTAATTAAAGTACAGACTCCCACTATTTTGAGGAGCGATACACGAAACATGCTTTCCATCTACTGCTCCGATACAATTAGGATAGTTCCAAACATTTGAAAATCGTTCTTCAATTTTTCGCCAGACTTCGGTGGATGGTTGAGGTAGTACTATAGGCAATAATATATTACATAGAGCAGCACAAGTTTCAAGCACAATGATCCGCACAGTCGTATACCCCATCCGGTATTAAAATCCTATTGATTTAAAACTGTTGCGGCTGCATAAATATCTGAAAGATAAAATAAATAAATATTATTTTATTTGTATTATTCGTGACCGCCTTACGATTCTTTGTAATATAGGTACACATACTTTCAGATAACCACTATGAAACTAGTCTCGATTTAAGCACAATGCGGGATAAACTTATATTAAGAAAAGAAACATATTTTAAATTTAATTAATTTACATTACTTTTTTGTTACGTCATTAAAATTAACCCATTATGGACTGAGTTAATTTTAGGTCTCGGATTTTTTTAATTTTGTTATATTATACTTATATTGATCCCCGCAATACATTTTGAGCATGAGAAGTTGGGTGCATCCCTTAGTTTTGTAAAAAAAAGGTGATGCCAAATTGCATCGCTAGACTCCTACCGTAGCATTTGTGTAGTTCTATCTAACTGGATACATCAATGATATTTGCATAGAAAATCTGGTTTAAGTATATTGTAATATTGGTTTTATTGTAAAGTGTATTTAGAGGAATAATAAATAAGAATAATAGAACCAGGTAAGTACAAAATAATATTTAATTAAATGTTGAAAGTATGAAAATTATGTATGAAACGGATAATTGCATGCAGCACAGAGACCCACACCGCACTTAGAACATTGCAACCTTGTCTGGCTTTTGCAGGATTCCAATGCACACCTACGACGAACACCTTCTAAGCAGGGGATAAGGAGATGATCACGACTATCATACCTGATATCATCACTCACTCTATTAGCACGATTGGATTGTTTGGATGCTGCTGGACGGCCGCCGCTGAGGGGTAAATTTTGAAACCGCACAAGGTAGGTCTGAACTACATGCCTGCGGAAATCTAGCTGACACAGACTACTACCAGCTTTTCTCGACAATACCCATGCATTACAAATAGCGGCGTCGATCAGGTACGTGAAGATAGACCACCACCATTTCTTGCCTCTGATGCCTATGCGATTAGTGTTGATATTTTGATCCATCAAGTCGGTGCCCCCCGTATATCGGTTGTATTCCATGAATATGGCTGGTCTTGGAACCTGTACTTTTTTCTTTTCAGACGAACAATACCTTCCAACATTCGTTATCGGGTTTACGCCATGAACAGTGGACATTGCGGTAACTACAGAGTTGTCTTTCCAACGTACAATGGTTACGTTTTCTTCACGACTTTTTGTGTAGACGTATCTCCCACGTTGTTTTTTTTGCATCACCTTTTTGTCAGTCAAAGGTATGTCTTTGCCAAGGCGGTTTTCACGTACTGTCCCTGTTCCCTCATATCCACGCTCCTTCAAGTGAATAAGCAACCGAAAGCCAGTAAATAGATTATCAAAATAAAAACTCATTGGTAATGATTGAATATGAGCCGGCATGCTGTCTATCATTTTTATCAGAGGAGATGCGGCTTTGCCAAACTCTTTGTCGTACTCAAGATTTTCATTCACACTTTTACCTTGATAAATCTCAAAGTCTACTAAATATCCATTTGGTGTATTCAAGCACCAGTTTTTAAACCCAAACCGTATGGGCTTTCCGCGAATAAACTGTTTACAACCATGCTTCCCAAAGTATTCAATCATTGATTCATCGTAATTTAGAGCGGCAGAGGGTACATAATTTTCTTGAAATTTTTTACGTAAAATATCAATGAAAGGCCTGAGCTTCCACATTTTGTCATTCGTATTTATTTTAGTATTGTCTGCACAGTGCAAGAAACGCATTATAGTTTTAAACCGATCTCGTCTCATGGACTTATACACCATTTCATTTCTAAGGTCTTCCTTTTGGTCTATTCCCTGGTCTATGTTATCGCGTCATAGTACTCCAGAAACCTGCGATCAACTAATTCTTACACAAACGCCGAGAGGCAATATTGATAATGGTGATGTAAGCAATCAAGTAGCTACAGAAGAATATAATGAATCTTCTCAGTCTGTGCAGAATGATCAATCAGCTGCAGAATTTTTTAGTAGATACGAACTGTAAAATCTCCAATTAGATTATCATTTCCTGTTTAAAACTAATAAATATAATATTGGAAACAATCAATAAATAACTAATTCACTCACCCGAATGATTAAAGAACCTCAATTAATTACTCACTCAGTCAATCACGTACTCAGTCACTCACCACCATTAACCTCAGTCTAACACCTTAAAGCCAGATATTATATTACTTACCTGATGGTGACTAGGAGTCTTTCTTCGGGCGAAATGGGTTGAATATGCCAGTTACACCATTTTTTAATTAAACGATGTTCTATTTTATTTAATATGTAGTTAAATGTGTCTCGTGCCATTCTGGTATAATCATAAAACTTGTGTTCATCATACTTTATGTCGTTTATAAATAAATGATAATATGACCCATATTTTTTTCTTTTTCTATTAATATTAGACACACTAACTGTTCTCTTTTTTCTACATTTTAAATAAATACTTTCCAGAAATAGAAAATCGTCGTCCGACGAACTGGAGGCCATGGTTGTTACTAAGGACAGGTTTACCGGTTTCTTTATACAAGCTAATCCTGCACCGATCGGTACCGACCCGCACAGATTTGTCTGCACCGGAAACCTGTTTCTTTATGTAAGCACCCTTAGGCCTGTGAAAATTGCGTGGCGTAACATTCTTTTTACGTGGAAAAAATTTGAAGGCCGGGTAATGCCCACAATACCTAAGAATGTTTTTTCGAAATTATTTAAGCAATTACTAGATAAAATGGAACCAAATACAAAACAAAACATTTTAGCCGGATTTAGGAAAGCAGGAATAAGCCCTCTGAATAAAGACAAAGTACTCAATAGATTGCCAGGAAGTAACTTAAGACGCGAATTTTGTATCGAAGAAAAAGAAGCAATTGATAAATCAGTGTTATCATTATTAAAGGAAATGCCATATGGAACAGAAAATACTAGAACTATTCGTAAACCCAAAAAAATAAATGTTATACCTGAAAAAAGTGTAGAAGACAGTGATTATGTAGAAAGCGATATTTCAAGTTCAAATGCACTCTCGGATGTTGATTCACAAGTTGCGAAAACGTCTAAAAAATCAAAAAGAAGCCTAAGTCAAACAAACAATAAAAAGAAAAATCTAATACCTACAGGAAAAGAAAATGTAATAGCGGAAGTATCAAGACTAAAAGGTAAAGGGATAGGTAAGAAATCTAAACCACTAAAATGTAACATTAATCTAAATAAAGAATCTGGAGAACAACAACAAGAAGAACAACAAGAACAAGAGAAACAAATTTAAAAAGAACAACAGCAACAAAATTTTGATATTGACCTAACTGACATTGACAATATACCTGTTTTATTACTTGACGACAATTTTACTTTAACAGAAAATAATTGTATTGTAACAATAGAACATTCTGCTTTACTAGAAGACAATATAAATGTAACAAAAGATAATTTGATTGTAACAGAAGGACATTCTGCTTTACTAGAAGAAAATATAAATGTGACAGAAGATAATTTTATTGTAACAGAAGACCACCGCCAAAAAAACACACAACCAAAAATACGCATTTTATCTGATGTTATATACAAAGGAAATATGAAAAAAACTATTGAACTTAAACCTAGTGCTAATCGCCTAAAAAAATCTAATTATTATGAGAATAACTCGGAACCTTTTTTAAAACCTAAGCCTAGTACAAGTGGGCTCAGAAGACCTAGTTACTATAAGGATGACGTGGAAATTCTTCGAGATCTGATGGACTCATATGAGGAGTAATTGTTTGTTTAGAACCGCGCGATTTGCAACCGCGCGGAATCCGCCGTGTCTGAACTAGCTCTAAGCGTTGACCAAAATTTAAAAAATGTATTACGAGACACAAATCACAGTTGCCTGCCTGACTTTAAAAGAAACTTATTTGAAAAGTATTTTGATGATATAAAGCAACAAGTAAAAACAAGCCTAAGGCCTCTGCCTTGAATTTTGCGGGCAGCGGGGCGGCGGCGGTGGCGGCGCGGGAGCGGGGCGGGCATCGCAGACCCGTTTTTGAAAGCAGCGGGCAGATCGCGCGGCATTATAGCGGCGTAGTGTTGTGTTCGTGTTTTTGTCGTCGAGATATTAGTTTTCATTCGCGAACGAAATGTCTGAACAACGGCGATATCTTTTTGATTCAAATTTATTCCTAACGCTTGATTTATTGTGGGCAAAGGAAAAAGTGAATACCTACTTTATAGTCTGTAGTACTGTATTGCCTTATGGCAAGGAAATGAAAAGGCGAGTTTTATCGAAATTTTGAAGAACAGAGATAATTAAATTTCTTCCCAAAACTGATTATTTAATCTTCTATTTTTATAGTTCACATCATTGCTGTTCCATATCGGTGTCCGCTCAAAAATTTCTGAAATAATTTCCTCTAGCATGTCCGAGGACATTTCGGCATGTCACAAAAATAAATTGCACACACAACACTGCGATGTAGTCGCGCGGGCGGTAACCTCTTGACTGGAGTGCACCGCTCGTTGCCCGCCCTCCCGCCGCTGCCGCGCCGCTGTTTTCGAGGGTCGGTCTATTTGATTTCACGTTTTTGATCCAGCCGCTCCCGCACAGCCGCCGCCGCCGCCCCGCTGCCCGCAAGATTCGAGGCAGAGGCCTAAGACCCGCTTTATATGAAGAGGGACTCGCTAAATTGAGATGTGATGATTTCGCTGACTACCTGCCAGAATTTAAATCTCGAAAAAGTTCTTTGTATAGATTACGTTATAAAACTCTTAACAGTAATAGAACAACTTTTTCTAAACTGTGTGATGTGAAAGTTCCCGATGCTCTAGCTAATGATTTTTTATTAGTGGACGATGGGAGCGATGACAAGATTTTAATTTTTGTATCAAATAAAGCAAAGGCGGAAATTACTAGTTTCAAAAATATCATACTGGACGGTACCTTTAAAGCTTGTTCGAAGCCATTCAAACAATTATATACTCTCCATGTGGACATTGCTAAGGAAACTGACGATCCAAATGTTGTTCCGGTAATATTTGCCTTACTCCCCGATAAAAAACAAAGCACATACCAAAGATTGTTTTCCATTATTAAGACAAAATTGCCAGATTTCAATCCAGTAAAATTTTATATAGACTGTGAAATTGCAGCTATCAATGCAATAACTAGTGTTTTTCCTCGTATAAAACTATGTTTTTTTCATTTTTGTAAAAACATTTGGGATAAAGCTAAAGAACTATCTCTAACCAAAACCTACGAATGCCGTAAATACATTAAAATGTGCATTAGTTTAGCACATCTTCCTAACGAGAAAATACCTAGTGCTTGGCAATATTTGTTAGAGTTCACTCAATCTCTGAATATAGACACTACGGCATTTAATAAATACATGTCTTCTCAATGGTTAACTTCAAACATTAATAAATTCGCGACGATGGGTCGAAATTGATCTAGCAAAAAAGTTATTTATTATATTTCTTCCGGCTCGAAGGGGCACAATATACGATTAGAACGTATATGGGTCAAAATCAGAGAGGTCGGCATTTTGGGTTTTGAAATATCTGAGAAATTAAGTTTTCTTTATAAGAAAATTAACATGTGGAATATGTTGTGTCATTTGTCATGAACCTTTCCTGTAAAGAGGCACGCACACAAATATATATTTTAGGAATTATACCTGTTAATAATAAAAATGGCAGGGCCTTAAATCATTTCGGGAACACTTTTAAATATTTTTTAAATAATAATATAACCAACGTTTTTAATAATCACCGTCATGAAATTATAATTAACCTGTCCCTCTACCAGTAAATACTGTCATTTTGTATATTTTTATAATAAAAAGACTTATTTTTTATATTACTCTCCATAGATTTTCAATTAGTGTAAATTTCGTTTCAAAATTTTAATTTATCGTATACATTTGTGCAATACGTTATCAATTAATGATATAAATACAAATGTTGAAAGGTCATTTTAGGATATGTATGCAAGATTTAACTATAACCCTACTCATTAGTGAAAAATCTGCCATTTTTGCGATGTTCCCGAAAATGATGGGAGTGTTCCCAAAATGACAATGAAGTTCCCTAAATGACGTTGACGTTCCCTAAATGACTGCGACGTTTGGTTTTTGCATTATGTTGTAGATGAAAATAATAAATACCTTTAAGTATTAAACCTTTATTTGTACTTAAAGAATGAACAACATGAGTATCAAAATTTAAACTTAATCTAATAATAAACTTTTAGTTTCAGTTAACAAATATTATATATTAGGAACAAATAGTAATTGCACTCTACAAGTATCATTAAGATTTCTTGCATCAATGCTTAAAATTAAATAAATCAAATGTAGTTTTAAAACAAACAGTCTTATGAATTCGAAACATTATTCAAGCTTATTCATATTAATCACAAAATAATTTGAGTATCAAAGTTTGAACTTAGTCTAGCAATAACTTACTTTTCAAAAATATCCATATTCTCATCAAAACAATAATAGCCACGACTACCTATTTTCTGCAATTTCGGGGTGGGTAAAATTTTAATAACTTGTTCATAGGGGACATATGCAACATCATTTTGTTCAAGTTTAAACATCTTTGCTGAGTTCCGCTGACAACGAAGAAAGGTGACCTTTATTTCGCCATCTTCATCAACTGAGGTGTCAGCAACTGCGACGTATCTGTATTCATTTTTTTTATTTTCAGTGGGTACATTTACTAGCAAAAATGTCTTTGGACGTATCATGTTAGGGTTGAAGTTCTCCTTATCATTTCCGTACGATGTACCAGCACAATTATCGTCACTCTTTCCATGAAGTCGATCTGAAACCTTTTGAAGATTTTCATCATCTGAACTGTCTGATCCGTATACAGCGTCGTAAATACTCTTCCTACTCATGTGAAGATAATTCAGAAACTTATCATTCTTTTCTATGTCTAAATCTAACATTTCTGGCACTGGACTTTCTTTATCTCTATCTGCGACTGAAAATGCCTGTAGTTTAATTTCTCGCAACAATTTTGAGAACTGATACAGTAGTATGATGACATCAGAAGTTTTCTGCCAGATAATCTTAGTTACATTCATGATTCCTGGGATTGCATCTATCTTTTCAGGTATTATGGTTTTGATGGCAACTATATCATCGTTAGTGACTTCATGGAGTGAAACAGATGTATTGTTTAGTAAACGGACAAAATCTGCAGCTGTATTTACATCGTTTCCTCGTAATACTTGATCATCCGCAGTTTTCTTTAGCACTCCTCCCACACCATCCATTGGACCTTTACCATGACCATGCGTTTCCTTGCATTAGCCTTTTCGCGATGTTATTTGTAAGCTATACTGTCCTGTTTTAATCGTTTTTTTGACTTCTTTTTATCTTCATTTTTATTTTCCATGTTACTATTACTAAGTAGTTACCTAAAACAAAAAAAATGCATTGTTATATGTAGTCAAAAGCAAGAAAGCGTCATTTTGCCCGTTAATCGTCATTTCGAGAACGCCCGTCATATACGAGAACGTTCCCGAAATGACCGTTCCCTGAATGACTATCCGATGAATATTTTCATATCACGCTTCATGCCGCTATGTTAGATATTGGTTTTTGAGGTTAGGAACACGTGAACTGTAATATTTATAAGAATTTAGCAAAAAGTATGCAAATTATCGGAAAACTAATCACCAAACAGCGTTCCCGTAGTGATAGGGAATTAAAGTACGCTACCCACATACGAAATTAAAACGTACTTACCAATAAAATCAATTATTTTTTTCCAAAAACACGACACGCGTCTTGTCCTTTGACTAGTGAACTTCACACTGTTTCTCGCTAACGCCACCTAGCGCGTTTTGTTTGAATTATATCGACCGATATCCATCGCGTTCACTGAATGATTTAATAAACGCCAGACAGCATTTGAATAGTCAAAATATGAAAAATATATATTTTAGCTATTTAATTTATACGTATATTCGTAATTTAATAATTTTCAAAGCTAATATATAAAAAAATACAATTTTAAGTCTTAATTGTAAACATTTTTGACTTGTCTCAACTATGAAACGTGGTATAAGGACGCGTTCCCGGAATGACTATTTAGGCCTTTTTAGTTTAAAATCTAATAAAATATTATCGTAAAAAAATAAATATGATAAGTGCCTTGTAATTATGCGCAGAAACTTCATTTGGAAACAAGTATTTTAGCCATACCACGTTATTTTATTAAGAAAATCTTTGTCAGAAGCATGATTCTCACCTCTCTGATTTTGACCCATATGGAGACGAACCCTGCTTTGAAAGTTAATTTTGGCCAATAAGTTTGGACTGTTGATTTTGCCATTTACTATTTTATAAAGCATAGCTATATCAAGCAGATTGCGGCGATCAACGATTCATAGCTGATATTTTTGATATTTTAAAAAATAAATACAAAAAAAAAACCGAACCTCTTCAAGCTTCCTTTAAAATATTATGATAGATGGTACTTGCTCCAATTTCATAGACATATAACCATAAATTACCACCAAAACAATGAGTTTTATTGCCAGCTCGCTATATTTAGCTGCTCTGGAGTGGATATAGTTTTAAGTGCAATAAATTATCCGTTGTCAAAAGAGCATTGAACGTCGCGGCGAACAAATCTTTTTTATCTCGGAGACGACAGGCGGTTAACTGGGGCTTTTAGTATGTATCTGTATGAGTGTGCACTTTAGCTCATTCGGGAGGTATCAAGTTGTGAGAATCCTGGTCAGTGTCAAAATATTTATGTGCATAGACATCTGTACTTGTATTGGTCTGGACTTTTGAGTATTTGCTTCTTTTTATCTCGCTTTTCGTATCAGTATCAAGTATATTATTGTACGCAAATATTATAAAATTGTACAGTATCCGGCAGTAGTAAACAGCGCTATATAATCTACGCGGAAATCAAAACAAAAATAAAGTAGTTAGTTTAGTTATAAAATATATGGATACCGAGTAATATTTAAAAAAGATTGTGGAACTGCTGCATAGATCGCAAAACAAAATAGCTTTTTTCTAATTCCTATGAAGTCTCCATCACCTAAAAAAGGTTTAAATTCTTTTATTACAGTAACTTTTTTGTATGTCTTTCATTTTTTTGCATCTCAAGAATGTCAAGAAAGCTAAAACTAGTTTGTTTTTTGTAAATTGTAATTATTTGTTGCCGTGTACCGCTTGTTTTTCTTTAAAGCTTTTGTCTGCCAAAATGTATAGAAATCGCTCATTTGATTAGTCTTATTGACATGTCTTTAGCCGCTAATGAGAACACCTAGACATCGCATCGACTTTCGCATTTATAGTATTGAGTAGGTGTCTCTTCAGCTCCATTATTCCAATGAAATCTGCCCAAGGTTGATGCTTACTATTAATAAAATATGAAATCGCCTACTTCATATTCCACAAATAATATCAACAAGCAAGATCGTTCTGCCAGTTGCTTAACATAAAGTTTATCATGTCTATAAAAATAATTAATACCTTGTGTTTTATGTAAATTGTTTTCACGAGCTCCATACAGACGTTACATTATCAAATTTAGTATCATATAACTGTTTGAATTAAGGTTGAAGTCGATATCAAGGTCGACCCAATCTGCATTTCCGTATGTCGTTTTTGCGTTTAGAATTCACTTAATTTCATTCATTGATACAAGCCTTTTCTTTTACGATGAGAATCGTCCCGGCTTCGCCACTTTCATAGTATAATTCACCATTCACATGCATCCAGCAGCGTCCAATCACCATTTTTATGATGTCTAGTGTCGGAACACCGATAGTTACCTGATTGCTATACCAATAAATTAACGAAATACCGCTTCACGCTAATTACAAACCAGCAACTTGGACTAATAGTCCGTCGATATCCAACTTGGCGTTATGGACAACTTTTCCATAAGTTGCGTCATTGTTGATTTTATTATTTCCGTCCCCAAGCACGTGGTCATTAAAAACTAATGTTCTAATTCTTTCTTCGAACTCCCATTCATAATGACATTCCAGTTTTTCTTATAATATGTCAGGGTCTGGTCGGTCTTGGTCGTAACAGTAATACCTATCTGTTGTATTTATTTAGATACAAAGATATAGTAATTTATGTTTTAATTAGGATCGGCATCTTTTTGCACTTTTGTTATTTATATTATTGATGGTCTTCATTAGTTTTTAATTCATGCCAATTAATATTTAACTTCGTAGTAGACCACCATAAAGCTATTTAGCAATTTTTTCCTTTTTTAAATTCCAGCGATGATTAAATTCAAGAGGAATGAGTTATCAGACATATAATTATAATGTATTTCTTACATATTATTATAATAATGTGGGTGTATTGGGATCCTACCAAGACCTAAAGAGCCCAAGCTAACCTCAGCTGCGAGTGGTGAACCTGCCGATCAACGGACGAGGCTCTGGCGAACATAACAGTGCCCGGCAAGCGGCAATAGGCTCGCCACCAACGTGGGACCAACTAGAGAATTGGCGAAGTGTGGGCGTATAATATTCCTCTGCCTACCCCTTCGGGGAAACAGGCGTGAATGTATGTATGATAGCAAACAGTCTAAAATGAATTTTATTTATACTACAAAATAACAAGAAAAAAAAATAGGACCTTATTCTACAATAGGTATATTATAAAATTTTGCTACTTTCATGAAATTATCGGAGTAGAATGGCTCAAAATTTTGTATTTGGATCTATGAAACCACTACCACATACCCGAATCATAAGTAAATTGTTTCTTGTGTCGGATCGAAAGAAAGATCGAAAAAAAAAGAAGACGCGTAGAGCACTTGAGCAACTCAGTGTCTCCACAAGAGTTACAGTGTGCTGCCATGAAAAATCTAGAAAGTAGCGGGAATTCTGAAGTAAGTAAAATAATGGAACATTTACTTAACCATCCTGAAGATGTTGATATGGTGAAGACTTGCATAAGTCACAAAAAAGATAAATGTTTATATACTCCCGAAAAAGCCCTAGCTCTCTCGATATCCCTTAACTTATCAAAGTGGCAATATATTAACCTACGAGATTCTGCAATTGAACAGGGTGCAACTTGTATGTATTCCTCCTACTATAAACTTAAACAAGCTAAATTAAATTGTTACCCTGCAAAAAAGGATATTGCCATAACGGAAGATGGAGCATCTATTAAACTGCAGGCTTTGCTTGACTTGACAATCTCCAGATTACTCGACGGAATGGACTTTGATTTATCTTCTACAGCTAATTTAAAGCTCATATGTAAATGGGGTTTCGATGGAGCATCAAGTCAAAGTAATTATAAGCAGAAGGCTAGCAGTTCGGATTTTGACGATTCCAGTGTTTTTATGGTCAGCTTAGTACCTATAAGGTTGCTGGGTGACGAAGATATTTTATGGGAAAATGATCGCCCATCTTCAACGTTTTACTGCCGCCCTATACAGTTCAAGTTCATAAAGGAGTGTGAAAGTACAGTCCAACGTGAAAAAGAAGCCATAGAAATGCAGAAAGAATGACTACAAACGTTCTCAATACACGAAGTGACTGTAAAATATGAGCTATTGATGACAATGATCGACGGGAAGATTACTTCGTACTTATCGGAAACTTCGACAGCTGTGTGTGACATCTGTAAGGCGAAACCATCAGAGATGAACAAGCTAGACTACAGTAGACCGGATAATGAAGATATGTACAAATACGGGCTGTCTTCATTACATGCGTGGATTCGGTGCATGGAATGTTTACTTCATATTTACTAACTAATATTAAGTAATTGATTAACTATTTCGTGTTATTTATTTAACATTGAACTTTTGAATACTAATAAGTGATATCTTTATTTCAGCTTACCGGATGGACTTTAAAAAATGGAGCTCAAGGGGTGAAGATAAAGAAAAGTTGGCGGAAAGAAAAAGGCAAATACAACAAGCTTTCAAAGATGAAAACGGCCTGCTGGTGGACGTTGTGAAACAAGGCGCAGGAACTACAAATGACGGAAACACTGCTCGAAGATTTTTTAGTGATGCAACAACATCTGCTCGCATCACAGGAATTGATGAAGAGCTAATCAAAAGATTCCACATAATTTTGCAGACAGTGGCCTCGGGTGAGCAAGTGGACCAAAATAAATTCTCCCAATTTTGCAAGGAAACTGCCTCTTTGTATGTACAGTTATATCCTTGGTACTACATGCCTTCTAGCGTACATAAGTTGCTAATGCAAGGTACGGATATAATTAAATATTTTGGACTTATACCAATCGGAAAACTTTCTGAAGAAGCATCAGAAGCTCGAAATTTTCGGAGATATAGAGAGGACCACTCTAGATAAGTCAGTAGGACAGCGACAAATGAAGATATATTGCATAATCTTCTTTTGTCGTCTGATCCCAAACTGACCTTTCTGAGGCCAAGTATGACCAAACAACGTAGAATGGTACTCTCACCAAGAGCAGTCGAGCTTCTGGTGTCACTTCCGACAGAAACCGAAATTGAATTTATAGATTTAAATACATTACAAGATAGTGATAGTGATTAATGTATTTATAGTTTTTGTTCTTTAAAATTTATAATATATTTCTTGTTTTTAATTGTAATTATTTTTAATATTTTCCTTAGTTTTAAAAATATTTATTATACTTTTTTAGATTAATACAGTTTTTAAATTGTTATTATTACTTAATTAATAGTATTTAAATTATATTTTCTGTAAATTTTCTGTGAAATTGCTAATAAAGAAGTACTTTATACTTACATTTTATGCTTTTTATTGAACCTCACAACTCTTGAACGGGCAAGTATGGGTACGCGCTGACAATGTAAAATTATAGCTAATAAGCCAAAAAACAAGACTTAAGCAGTTTCGACGCAAGACCTGTGAAGACTCGGCCACAATTCAACATTTTTAATGTCACTCCATACAAAAAAATATTTTTTTTTTTCAGGGAAACTATTCGTTTTAGGAAAAAATTGTCATAATAATTATTCGTCAAAATGACGACATCTATCGATTGGTATTTTTATTTAATCGAATGTGTAAAAAAAAATAGCAGTTTCGACCCACTGTGCGAGCCGGGGCTCGTGCGCCGCAGTACTCCCACGCGCGAGCGCAGTGTCAATTCTCGATGACGTCATATTATTATACAGTCGCTTTGTCTAGCTAGTTTAGATATGCACAAGTGAGATGGATGGCAGTAAGCGTACGTTATTAGTGGGACAGAGACAGATATATAAACATCGTTTTTCTTTGAACGAAGTGCGTTTCCCTTTTTAAACAAACAAACAGTTGCAACTGTGATGTCAAGGACACGACCACGTATCACCGGTGTAACTGATATTTTTATCTGCAAATGAACTAGTAGAAAGTGACGCAAATATATGCAAATAATTGGATAATTTAAGATGGCATGGATCTGTCTTCGCAGGTAAATCGTAATTTTTTTGTTAAATAGCAATTGTTATATATGATGTTGTTGGGTCTCGCTCGCCCCGTCTTGGTTATTTCTGCAAAATATGTAGTCTGTTCTTCAAGACCAAGACTCCGTTTAAACCTATAAAAGTCTTTCATTCCTTCGGCGACTGGGCGAGAAGACCCAACAAATGTATTTAAAAGGTATTTTTTAAATTTACAATATTTATGAATTGGTAGCAAGTCAGATTATTATTGTAGTATGTCTTTTACAAGCAATAAAAATTCTATATTTTATATTATAGACACTTTTGTAACGTTTTACTAGAATACTTTTTTTATTACCGAACCAAAAGCTCCTAAATGGTTTCGTTCAGTAAAAAGTAAAGTAAAGTAAAAAAAATATTTATTTCATAAACTATTATACATAGTACTTGAAAACGTCATGATGACAAATGAAAAAAAAATACAATCGAAATAATATTACACTAAATCACGAAGCTTAGATTCACTTACATGCAAAAAAACAATTTAAAAACAAAAAATAATTAAGTGTAAGTGAATCTAAGTGCCAGTTCCGAGCCACCGCTCTGTAAGAAGAACTGGCAAGAAACTCACAGGCTATGCTCTTTTAAATATGTCCATTAGTTTGGTACTAGAATTACAATCTTCATTTGTCTGTGAAGCTATACAATGCAATATAACATAACCTTAACAATATTTATGTTTTCAAGTCATTCATATTAGAATAGCCTGTATGAAACGGCAGCTTAATCCCAAGCATTTTTATCTGCCATATAGTCTTTAATAGAATAGTATCCCTTTGAAGACAGCTTGTTTTTTATGGTTAATTTAAATTTATTTAGGCTCAATTGCTGTATGTTGCTTGGGATTTTATTGTAGAATCGTACACATTGACCTTTAAAAGATTTGTTTATCTTTTGGAGCCTAGTGGCAGGTACAACTAATTTATGCTTATTCCTTGTGTTTAGGTTATGTATACAGCTTTTCTTACTAAATTGATCAGTATTCTTATGTACATAAACCAGGTTATCATAAATGAATTGACCGGCCACTGTCAAAATACCAATTTCTTTAAACTTTTCCCTTAGTGAATGTCCACACGGGAGATTATAAATTGCTCGAATAGCCCTCTTCTGCAGCACAAAGATAGTTTGAATGTCTGCGGCACAACCCCACAGAAGAATACCATAGGACATAACACTATGGAAATAGCTATGATAAACTAGTCTAGCTGTTACAACGTCTGTTAATTGGCGAATTTTCTTTACCGCGAATGCTGCAGAGCTAAGTCTACTCGACAATTCACCAATATGTGGGCCCCATTGTAGCTTAGAGTCTAAAGTAATCCCTAAAAACTTGGTAGTATCCACAAGGGTCAACTCATCCTCCTTTACCATAATAGTAGAGTTTGCCTGTCTGACGTTAGGCATCACGAATTTAATACATTTCGTTTTAGCCCCATTTAATAGCAAATTGTTAACGTCAAACCAGTGCACCACCTTCGAGATCGCACTGTTTACTTCGTCTAAATTCTGATTTCGTTTTAACTTAAACAATAATGATGTATCATCAGCAAACAAAACTATCTCCTGGTTTTCTTTAATAAAATATGGCAAATCATTAATATAAATCAAAAACAAAAACGGACCGAGAATCGAGCCCTGCGGTACCCCCATTTTTACAACAGACCCCTGAGATCGCTTTCCATTAACCTCAACCCTTTGAATCCTATCACTTAGATATGAAGTGAGAAGATCCAATGCGGAGTTTCTTATTCCGTAATATTCTAATTTTTTTATCAATGCTTCATGAGGAACACAGTCAAAAGCTTTGGACAGATCGCAAAAAATACCTAAAGTGTCACGTTTTTAGCCCCAAGGGTGGGTAAAAAGTGCACTTAAAAAGAACAAGGTAAAGAGAATTAACAATTATGCATAACATACGTTTAATTTAACAAAAAAAATAAAACTAATATATAAAAGTCAGGCTCTCAGGTAGTGGGTCATAAGTTCATTTGTCTCAAACTGTTCTTGGCAACACTTCACACGCGAACTCCCCTGTCAGTCGGTCCCGGGGGTGGCCACCAGCGCGTTGAGAGCAGTTAAAAGACGGGCTCAAGGGCAGCCCGTGCTTCAAACCGTAGGGTGATCCTGTCGAGGTACATAATAATTGTAAGGTGTATAAGTTGTCTCAAACATAGGTGATGCGGTACGAGTGAAGCAGGGTGAAGCAACTAGTTAGTCCTCCGTCAAGGGGAGTTTCTCTTTCCCTTCGCAAACTAGCATCAGGGTTTACAATATAAGTTTATTATGGAATTTATAAGCAGAACCGAACGACTAACCAGTTTAGCAATTACTTCGTAATTTCTTACTTACATTTAGAAAAGAGGTAACCGAAGGTATCTTACAAATAAAAATAATGATTATGTTTAACGTAACATAAGCCAGTAAAATATTTTAAAAATAAATGTACACAAATACGAATTTAAAGAAACGTACGGATTCATTAGTATTTATTACCTTCGGCTGCATGCAACACTTTTGGAAGCTTCTAGTTAATAATAGCTAAATGCACAACTTACCCAAGCACGGGATTATAACAACTAAGTATCACTTTATACACTTCAATCAGTATTGTTTCCTTGATTGTTATATTGTGGTTTATAGCATACCACAATAAGTACTTTAGATGTACTAATATAATATTTGGTAATATAAGTTACTCGACGTGAGTGGCTTAGAAGTGGTAATGACGGAAGCGGCGCTCGCGGCGCGGCGGGTTCGTTCGGCTCCGTAGCCGACCGGTTTCCGAGCACATAGCTACGTCACACGACAAGTACGAGCGAGCGAGTATTAATATAAATATTAGTAGTTATAGAATGCAAGTAGGTTAGACTTTGTTTGATTATTATAATTAAGGTATTACATATTAGATAAATTATCTATATCTTTTATTATAGTTAATAGTAGTTATGTAACCTACGTTACAGTATCCCCCCCCAAAAAAAAGATTTTATCTTATTCAAATCTACTATTCAAACCAACTACAGAACATTGCTACGATTACTTTGAGGCTTTAAATCTTTGATGTGCCAAGCTCCCAAATTGTTGCCAGTCATATCCTCCAAAACATAAACCAAGGGTGACCGCTTTACTTTAATCCTACATTTAATATATTTGGGTGTCAGTTTTTTAGCATAGTGGGCGTCCTTATCACTTTGGAAATAAGTACGCTTCCATACAATGTCTCCCGGTTGAAACTCGGCTTCTTTGCGCCTTAAGTTATAGCGCTGTGAATTTTTTTCATGAGCCTTCCATATCTCTGTCTGGACCTTATCAAAATATTTGCGTAAGTGACCCAGGTTTTCAGCGTAGATTTCACGAGGTGCAAAAATTAACTCATTAGGGTTATCGTTGTCGATAAAATGAGACCCACAAGTAACTAGTTCCCTACCGTGGACGAGAAAAACTGGTGTATAGCCAGTTGTTTCGTTGATTGAAGTATTGATAGCAAACTGAATTTTTGCAATATTGACATCCCAGGATCGATGATCGTCATTGACAAATGAAGAAATAGCAGTAACAATGGTTTTATTGTACCTTTCCACTGTGTTAATTTGTGGTGTATATTTTGGAGTGAAATTGACGTTTGGAACCATATATTTTTTTAAAAGATTATCCATTTCATGGCTTGTAAATTGGACTCCGTTATCGAGTATGACTGTCTGAGGCACACCGTGAATGAGGAATACGCCGTCTTCCAGGTGTTTAACGACATTATTAGCAGTGGCTCTCCTTAAGGGGAAAAGTAGACAATATTTAGAAAAACAGCAAGTTACCACAAACAAGTAAGAGTTCTGCTTTCTCGAAACAGGCAAGGGTCCTACGAGGTCAATAGAAATTGTTTGGAAAGGCCTACAACATTCTTTGGGCCTACCCATTTTTCCAAGGGTGCCCTGGGTAGACAATTTATATGCGAGGCAAATATCACAGTTAGCGACGAAATCTAAAACATCTAAGTGTAGTTTTGGCCAGTAAAATCTAAGGCTTATCCTTTTGAAAGTCTTGAAAACACCAAAGTGGCCACTGGTTGGTTCAGAGTGGTAAAGAGAAATTATTGCTTGGCGGTTTTCTTGAGATACGACCTCTTTCCAATCAAATTCGGCAGTGAGATTATTTTTATTAGACATAAACCTATATAATTTACTATTCTCTATCCGATAGTTGGGGTAGCTACTAGGAGATGATTGACATCCGTGGTAAATCTTTAAAAACCATGTGTCTTGGGTTGCAGGCTGTGTTTGGCTATCAGAAATCGAACCCACGGGAATGGCTCTTGACAAAAAATCGGGTATTATATGATCCTTACCACGTCGATGCTTTATATTAAAATTAAAGACAGAAAGCCTAATACCCCACCTGGCCAGTCGACCAGTAGGGTTAGATAATGTAAGAAACCATTTAAGAGCAGAGTGGTCGGTATATATATTAAATGGAATTCCACTTTCCAAATAGCAACGCCAATATTCCAGAGCAGTCAGCACAGCAAGTGCCTCTCGCTCAGTTACGCTATAGTTGCGTTCTGCGTCCGTAAGGGACTTGCTCATATATGCGATTGGGTGTTCAAATCCATCAATTGTCTGCGAAAGCATGGCTCCAACGCCAAAGTTGCTAGCGTCTGTATGAACATCAAAAGGATAATTAAAATTTGGACATGTTAGTATAGGAGCCTGGGTAAGTAAGTTTTTAAGTTTTATAAAGGCTTCATCAGCCTCGTCAGACCATTTAAAAGGCGGTGTGTTCTTTTTCGTCGATGTTAATTTATTCAAGGGACCAGCTATAGAACTAAAATTCGGTATAAAACGTCTGTACCAGGATGCCGTACCAAGGAAGCGCTTAACACCCTTTCTATTTGTTGGAGTTGGATATTTTATTATAGCATCTACTTTTTCGGGATCAGTTCGTAAGCCCTTACTGTCGACAATATAACCAAGATAGCGTAATTGGCTGCGGAAAAATTGGCATTTTGCTAAATTTATGGTCAATTTAGCGTTACGTAATCTGTCAAGGACGCGTGAAAGAAGAGATACGTGTTCCTCAAATGTTTTACTTATGGCTACTACATCATCGACAAAAACAAAGACGTTGGATTCAAATTCTGGACCAAATAAAGCGTCAACTAATCGTTGTTGAGTAGCTGGAGCGTTTGTTAAGCCAAAGGCGGTGACTTTGAACTGAAATGTTCCTCTACCTGGTACATAGAAGGCAGTTTTCTCACGGTCTTCTTTTTTAATAGGGATTTGCCAGAAACTTTTCGAGAGATCGATGCTAGATAAATATTTAGCATCTCTAAGGTTGTCTAGGATCTCTGAAACATACGGAAGGCAATATGCATCCTTTCTGGTAACAGCATTGAGCTTCCTGCTGTCCAGACAAAATCGGGGCTTGCCATCTTTTTTGCTAACAACAAGGACAGGAGATGACCAAGGACTTTCGCAAGTCTCGATGACGTCCAGTGAAAGCATTTCATCTACCTGTTCAATTACAACTCTTTGTTTTTCAGGGGACATTCGATAGTATCTTTGTCTAATAGGCTCAGCATCTCCGGTATCAATATTATGGCTAATCAATGTAGTTCGACCTAAGCCTTTTTCCTCATAAGATATAGCTTGAAACTTAGACACTATATTGTCGGCTATTTCCCTATCTGCTGCAGCCAGACTCTCATAGGACTGTAGAAATGACTCAGATGATGGTGAAATTTCAAGAAGTTTAGGGTCGTTGTTGTCACAGTAAACAATATCAGAGATATGATCAGGAAAAACTTTGAATTTTTTCCAAAAATCAACGCCAAGAATTAAGGAAGAAGCAATTTCCGGTATGACGTGAGCTTCGATTTTATCTGAAAGACCATTAAAACTAATGGGCAAGTAAATATACCCATGAGATTTTAAAATTTGTCCGCCAGCAGCTTCAACTGAGATAATTTTATCAGTGTGTAAGTGAAAACTGAGTTTAAGTAAATCTTTGTGAGAGTTTCTTCCTAGAATGCTAACAACTGAACCTGAGTCAAGCAAACCCATCATATGTAAATCTGTTGAACCAGTTAAAGTAATGTTTAGATATGGTCGCGGATCGTTAGTAGGCGTTGTATTAAAAACTGAAGCAATCTTGTAAGTCAAGAAAAAATTACGTAAGGTACATATCCAAGCTTCCCAGTCCGCGCGAGCTGAATATTTGAATACCTCATTGCAACAGTTTTTAATATTTAGTTTTTTTTGGTTGAGATCAGAGGTATTTGGGTTGCATTTAGGGCATTCGGGAGTACGAACTTCCTTCATTCCACATTTGAAGCAAAATATGTCGCGTTCAGCTTCGCAATCTCGCATACTATGTGTATTTACACGGCAACGATGACAATAAAGGTTAGGTCTGTTTAGCGCTGCAACATGATTTGTATCATTACTGTCTTCATAATCTATGGGATAAGACTTAAGGTTAGAAAATGGCTTAGAATATGGGTTTTGGTAAGGTTTGGTGGCTTGTTTGTAATTTAGTTTTAAGTGGTCTTTAGTATAAATTCTAGTCGGATATTGATATGCAAATTCAGGTGCGAGAGTTTGTGAATTTACGGCGGGAGGTTCTTTAAAGTTATCTGAACGACTCTTGAAGCGCTCATAATTTTTACACAAATTTTGTAACTCCTTTATAGAAGTAATATTAGAATGATTAGCTAATACATGAGCATAACAAGGCCGAATATTGTGCAATAAGATTTCCAATTGGGCGTGTTCACTTTTTGGGATACTTAACCGTGAGAACATTCCCTGCATTATAGCCAAATACACGACAATATTCTCGGTTTCACCCTGAGATCTATTGCGTATTTCAGCATCCAGGCGGTAGTCATAGTCGGCGACTTCAAATGCATCCTTTAGCATGAGCACTAATGCTTCCCAAGAATCGATATTATCTCGGACAGAGCGAAACCAAAATAGTGCATCGGCTATGAAAAATTCAGTAGCTAATGATAACATTTTTTCTTTTGGTATATTTTTAGAAATTCGAAGCTCCTCTAATCTTTCAATAAATGATTTGACACACGATCTCCCATCGTATTTAATTTTGGAAACGTCTGTCGAGATACCGCGGTCACAACTAACTTGGATATTAAGATTGCCTACGTCAGATGTCAGTTTAGTTAAATCAGAAGTACTAGATTTTAGAGCGGACGCACTGGAACGATAGGTTTCCATAAAATGTGTGTAGTAACCTGTGAAAACTTTTTTTATTGTTTCTATAATCCTAGATTGTTCCACGGATGAGGGATCCTCTATACGTTGGAAACGATAGTGCAAGTGGTTTAAGAAAGAGTAGGTTCGGTCAGATAGTGCAGAATCAGCAGCGTTGTGTAATTGATCTAAATTAACTTTGACCTTTGTTAAAGTTTCTTTTATCCCCTTAATATCATCAGAAATATCTAGACAAGATTCATAAATGTCTTCTGACGGGTAAATTTGGGTTAATTTGCAAACTTGACGTCTCAGGTCGAGCACTGTACATGCCGGTTCATCACCTCTTATAATAACTTCGTACTGAAGTTCTGATTTTTGCAAGTGTAAAAATTTTATTGGGTAAGTCATGGTGCTAGAGTTAGTTGTGCACTGATAGTGATAACAAAAGTGGAACTTATACTATTTAGTAAAACTAAGCAGAACAAATAAAGATAAAAAACATAAAAACTATTGTTAGCAAATAAAACAGTAAATTAAAACTAAACAAATCAAAATAAATAACACAAAAACTGTTGTAAGCAAATAAAACAATAAATTAAAAACCTCTATCCATTCTGTCACAATAAGCCTTTGTTCAAGAAGGATACCCCGACACCAGAAAGCGAAAGAAAATGCGATTAAGAAATATTGCCAAGACTTTTGAGAGCCAGAACTATGAAAGAACTAAGGTTGGGCGCCATTGTCACGTTTTTAGCCCCAAGGGTGGGTAAAAAGTGCACTTAAAAAGAACAAGGTAAAGAGAATTAACAATTATGCATAACATACGTTTAATTTAACAAAAAAAATAAAACTAATATATAAAAGTCAGGCTCTCAGGTAGTGGGTCATAAGTTCATTTGTCTCAAACTGTTCTTGGCAACACTTCACACGCGAACTCCCCTGTCAGTCGGTCCCGGGGGTGGCCACCAGCGCGTTGAGAGCAGTTAAAAGACGGGCTCAAGGGCAGCCCGTGCTTCAAACCGTAGGGTGATCCTGTCGAGGTACATAATAATTGTAAGGTGTATAAGTTGTCTCAAACATAGGTGATGCGGTACGAGTGAAGCAGGGTGAAGCAACTAGTTAGTCCTCCGTCAAGGGGAGTTTCTCTTTCCCTTCGCAAACTAGCATCAGGGTTTACAATATAAGTTTATTATGGAATTTATAAGCAGAACCGAACGACTAACCAGTTTAGCAATTACTTCGTAATTTCTTACTTACATTTAGAAAAGAGGTAACCGAAGGTATCTTACAAATAAAAATAATGATTATGTTTAACGTAACATAAGCCAGTAAAATATTTTAAAAATAAATGTACACAAATACGAATTTAAAGAAACGTACGGATTCATTAGTATTTATTACCTTCGGCTGCATGCAACACTTTTGGAAGCTTCTAGTTAATAATAGCTAAATGCACAACTTACCCAAGCACGGGATTATAACAACTAAGTATCACTTTATACACTTCAATCAGTATTGTTTCCTTGATTGTTATATTGTGGTTTATAGCATACCACAATAAGTACTTTAGATGTACTAATATAATATTTGGTAATATAAGTTACTCGACGTGAGTGGCTTAGAAGTGGTAATGACGGAAGCGGCGCTCGCGGCGCGGCGGGTTCGTTCGGCTCCGTAGCCGACCGGTTTCCGAGCACATAGCTACGTCACACGACAAGTACGAGCGAGCGAGTATTAATATAAATATTAGTAGTTATAGAATGCAAGTAGGTTAGACTTTGTTTGATTATTATAATTAAGGTATTACATATTAGATAAATTATCTATATCTTTTATTATAGTTAATAGTAGTTATGTAACCTACGTTACAAAAGCGTCCAAAGAATTTTCCCAAGCATCAAATATATGTTTTAAAAGCTCAACACCTGCATCGGTTGTAGAGCGACCCTTAGTGAATCCAAATTGTTTCGAATGCATTAATCCATTTTTATTGAAAAATATTAACATCTGATTGTAAATAAGTTTTTCAAAAATTTTACTAAATGTAGGCAGCACTGAGATAGGTCGAAAATTTGTTGGGTCTGTTGTACTGCCTGATTTATATAATGGAATGATTTTACTTTCTTTCATTAGATCGGGAAATTTGCCGCAATCTACACATTTATTAAATATTAGAGCCAAACTGTGCGCCACCGAAACAATGATAGGCTTGGTAACTACGATGGAATTGCCCCAGAGGTCTGCAGCTTTCTTAACACTAAGAGTATTGAATGTCTTAATTATATCCATAGATGTAACATGACTAAACGTAAAATCTACTGTACATATATTCACGTTATCTTTCAAAATAGACTCCGCTAAAGTGGGCGAACAATTTAAAGCTTTTGTGATAGACACTGGAATATTAGTAAAAAAGTTTTCGAAAGCATTGGCTACATCTAAGTCAGATGTAAGAGTTTTTTTATCAATGTTGAGTTTAAACTCAGTATTATAATTTTTACTTTTTCCCGTTTCACTATTAATAATATTCCAGGTCATTTTAATCTTATCATCACAATTTTTTATTTTAGAGCTTAAATAATAAGACTTTGCCGTATGACATGCTTTTCTAAATATTTTAGAATATTTTCTTACATAATTATAAAATTGTTCACTGTTGTTTAATTTTTTCTCATCATACAGTTCATACAGCCTCTTTCTACTTTTATGTAGCCCAGGAGTAGCCCATTCACTAAAGGTAGCTTTATTATTTACCTTAACCGTTCTGGGAGTAAATATTGATTTAAATGTGTTAGAAAAGCTGCTGAAAAAATCATTATATAAAAAATTTGTGTCACAGCTTTCATCTATAAAAGGTAAACTATAGCATAATAATTTACTGTTAAACCTCTCAAAACGATTATTGGTTTTTGGTACAAATGTAATAGTTTTTTTAGCTACAGTTTCATTTTTACAAATAAAAGACATTTGTTGTCCGCAATGATCTGAATCTAATTGATTAATAATTTTTTTATTGTTATCACTTAGCATAATATTTGTAAAAATGTTATCTAAGCAAGTAGCAGAAGTAGCAGTAATTCTTGTTGGCTCCAGAAACAAATTAACCAAATTATGAGATTTAAAAAGTGCCTTTAATCTTGTACATGGACTGGAACACTCTAACAAATTAACATTAAAATCTCCACACACAATAACTTTTTTATTACTTTTACAAAATTTTCCTAAGGCTTTATCCATAATACCTTCAAATAAATCATATGAAGCTGAAGGCGGTCTGTACACACTCAATACAATAAACTGCTGCATTTCTATACAGGCCATTTCTATAATACGTTCAACAGAGAGATTGACTATATCATGGCGCTCCTTGAATTTAAACTGTTTATTTACTATAATTAATGATCCGCCATGTATAGCACCACTCCTGCAGAACGAACTACCTAACAGGTGACTGTTGAAATTGAACATGAGCTGGTTACAATTTAGCCAATGTTCAGTAATACACAAAATATCAATATGATTATCGCTCATGAACAATTCAATTTCCAGTTCCTTGCCCAATATTCCTCTAATGTTCTGGTGAATCAGGTTGATTACACCATTTTGTTTCTGCTGTGTGTACTTTTTATTGCCAGAAAAAGAGTTCTCTTTTGTCTTAACACCTAGTTTAAATTGTCAAATAATGAATTATTTATGTCGGAGTGCTCAATAGAAGCAGATTGTACCAAATTCTTGGTATTAATGTCAATTAAATATAATAGTGACAAAACTATTTGTCGTTTAAAATAATTGGAAAGGTAAAACCTACCTTTGGTCAATAAATAATTATTTCTAACAATACTGTTAGTGTCAATTATTCTACATTTATTACTATAGGTACATAGGTTGTACAAAGATAAATTTAGTATGTATCTTCGGTCATTTTCGGACTTTGACAAATGCTGAGAATTCCGGTGTTAAGGTGTGAAGTTCGGTGGTTTGTTGTGATGAATAGCGTATGAAAATCTGTTCAGTTGTTTTTGAGTTAATCATGTACATATTATATGGTAGGTGCACTCTTAATTAGTATTACTATTATACTATTATTGCAATAAATTCGCATTAAATAATATCGCAGTCTGTCTCATCGATAACCTATGGGTTTGTAGTAGCGTCCATCGCAGTACCGTTCAGCTGAAGTACTGCACCTATATTTAGTGATATAGCTTTATCGTTAGCGGAAGATTGTAGTTTACAACTAGCGGTCGCCCGCAATTACCACGCGAAGGAAGACGCGGGCGTGATGTAATATAGCCTATGCAGCCTTCCTCAATAAATGGGACTATCCAACAGTAAAAGTACATAGTAAGTAAGTAGTAAATAAAATTATAAAGTTTTTTAAGTTGACTTCTGATACAATGTATCTAAATTATAGATTTAAGGTACGAATTGCTTCTTTGTTAGCATTTAATATTCAGGATTCTGTTATAAAATCTATAACACAATCAAAAATTAATTTTGTACAAGTTAGTAGTCCTACTAATATTTCCTTTACAAATAATTCCTTGACATCACCCAGTTTAAACTGAGACACAAGACAAAGGCCAAGCCCTTTGAACTTAAGATTGTGCATCAAAATATTCAGGGCTTGGCTGGCAAGGTTCTAGAATTAGAATTATTTATTAAAAGCAGGAATATTGATATTATTTGTATAACTGAGCACTGGCTTAAGAAAAGTGATACATCATTGGTTCTAAGTAATTATGATTTGATAAGTTCTTATGTTAGAGTATCAGCAATTCACGGTGGTTCTTAAATTTTTGTAAAAGACAGCCTTAGATGTAAAGATCGAAAAGATATTGTTAGCCTTTCCGTAGAACGTGTAATAGAGCTCTCCTGTGTGGAATTAGACAAATTTGTTGTTGTATGCGTATACCGACCTCCTTTAGGAAATAGTGCAACTTTTGAAACGGTTATGGAAGAGGTATTAAAGAAATTAAAATTAAAAAACAAACATATTATTGTATGTGGGGATTTCAATGTGAACATTCTTGAAAGTTCATCATTGACCACTCGGCTGGTTTCTTTGTTTAAATGCTTTAATTTGGTTAACCAATTTTCTGAACCAACTAGAATTACCACACACTCAGCTATATGTTTGGACAATATTTTTTCGGAGTGCATACCGGTAGATAAATCAGTATTTAGTTGTCTGACTTCTGACCATTGTCGATTACAAGTAAATTACATTGATGAGGTACATGAACCAAAATCTTTTCAATACAGACCTGTGACAGGTAAACGGTTAGAATGCTTCAAAGATAATGTTAATAAAAATCTTGCTACGCGTAAAATTGTGCATAAGAATCCTAATATAATGTATGAAAATTTATTTAATGTAATTCAAACAGATTTTAACAAAATATTTACACCTAAATCTATTAAACCTACAAATAAACTTTAGTTTTGTGAGTGGGCAACTCAGGGAATATATAAGAGTAGAAATAGACTTTACGAATTATATAATTTAAAAAAATATAATCAATTCCCAAGTTTCTTAGAACATGTCAAAAATTATTCAAAAGTATTTAAAAAGGTGTGTGTAATGGCCAAATCCTTGTTCACAAAAAATAAGATATTGACATCCAGTAACAAAATTAAAGCAACTTGGAACGCTATAAGTCGCGAATCAGGAAAGTGTAAACCACGTGATAATAACTACGCTCTTAAGGAGGATCAGGGAGTCGTTAATGATAATACAGCAATTGCAAACATATTTGATGAATACTTTGCTAAAATTCCTGCACTGACCACTTTTGAGCTGAAATCTTCACCGTCCACTGCCTTAGCTGTGCTTGAGAAATCCTTGCCTAATTATAGTTCCACATTTAAGTTCCATCATATTCATCAATTAGACATAATTAAAACTTTTGGATCTATTAAGTTAAAGAATACTGGCGATCTGTGGGATATGTCTGTTAAAGTTATTAAGACTATCTTGGATTCTATTGCTCCTTATCTAGCAGAATTATTTAACAAGTGCGTCGATGAAGGGACTTTCCCCGATCTTATGAAACTTAGTAAAGTCATACCTCTGTTTAAGACTGGCTCAAAGGAGGATAAAAGTAACTATAGACCAATTTCAATTTTACCAACTTTAAGTAAAGTTTTTAAAAAAATTATCTTAGATCAGTTATCTGCATACTTTTATGTAAATGAACTTTTGCACAGTCAACAATATGGTTTCATAAAGGGTCGTTCTACAGCTGATGCTGGTGCTGCGTTACTACAGCATATTTATGATGCCTGGGAGAGGTCGCAAAACGCCATAGGAGTGTTTTGTGACTTATCGAAGGCTTTTGACTGCGTTGACCACGGTACCCTTATTCTTAAGCTTAATTTCTATGGCGTGTGTGATTTGGCTCAGAAGTTGATAGTTTCATATCTTACATCTAGATTTCAAAAAGTAGATATTAATGGCGCTAAATCATCTGGTTCGTGTATACAGATGGGCGTTCCTCAAGGCTCAATCTTAGGCCCATTTTTGTTTCTGGTGTATATAAATGATCTTCCATTCTTTATTAGTAGAAAGTGTGAAATGGTGTTATTTGCAGATGACACATCAATAATATTTAAAACTAACAGAAATAAAAATAATTATGACGATGTAAATAGTGCACTTTCAGAGTTGCTTCACTGGTTTACTGTTAATAATCTTCAGTTGAATGCTAAAAAAACTAAATGTGTTAATTTTTCACTATCCAATGTAAGAGATGTTGAAACCAATATAGAATTGAATGGTCAGAGGTTGGAAATGGTCGATTCAACCTTATTTCTAGGTGTAACACTAGATAAACACCTTCAATGGGGCCCACATATCGAAAGCCTTTCTGGTAAACTGAGTTCTGCCGCATATGCGATTCGAAAAATTCGTGAGATAACGGATGTCGAAACTGCTAGAATTGTTTATTTTAGCTATTTTCACAGTTTGATGTCCTACGGTATTTTATTGTGGGGATCTGCCGCTGAAATTGAGACTATTTTCATTTTACAGAAACGAGCTATACGTTTTATTTATAAACTACGGTCTAGATCATCCCTTAGAGAGTTGTTTCGGGAAATTGGTATTTTAACTACTGCCTCGCAGTTTATCTTTAACTGTATTTTGTTTGTGCGGAAAATTATAAATAATTATTCTAAGCGCTGTGAACGTCACAGCTTTAACACACGAAATAAAAATAAACTGTTAAATCCATTTCTAAGACTCCAAAAAATTCCCGCATGATATATTGGATTTGCCCTTAAACAAATTTAAAGTAGCTATTAAAGAAACATTGATTAAGAAAGCATACTATTGTACGCAAGATTATATAAATGATAAGACGGCATGGCTGTAAATTGTATCTATCATAGAACAAAAAATTTTGTGGTCTGCGGCTGTTTGATTTTTATAATATTATTGTTATTTCTGCTATTTTAATAGTACAAATGTGTACAAATCTTTTTATTTTGTGGCTTGAGTATGTCATGCACACTTAAATGTCTCTGGGGTGGCGGCGTTATGCGTCGGGTCGTTACATTCCCTAAAATATGGTTGAGTGAAACGATGGCTGGTTCATTCGTCATTCTCGTGAACGAGTGCTGCTTGTGGGGACTGGTCTGCTCTTGTCTACTATTTTTATTTGTAATTAAAGATTTAGCTAACTGAGAAAAGTTAATATTATTTTTAATCTGATAGCTGCACACACAATTTTTGTTGTCCTATCATTCTCCTAAATGATGTTTTTGATTAGGAACGCATAGTATTGTTCAAATGATTATATAGATATTAAGACTGAATTGCTGTAAATGATATCTTTCATAATACCAAAAATATTTGTGGTTTGCAGCACATTTAATTAATATAATGTTATTTTTGTTAAAATTTGTTTATCCTGTAGCTTGAGTATGTCATGCTCACTCAAATGTCTTTGCGGTGGTGGCGTCATGCGTCGGGTCGTTGCGTTCCCTAAAATATTATATGGTTGAGCGAAACGATGGCTGGTTCATGCGTCATACTCGTGAACGGGTGCCACCAGTGAGGACTGGTCTGCTCATGTCTACTATGTTTATTCGTACTCATACTCGTATAACTTAAAATAAAAAGTTATTTTCTTCTTTTATTTTAAATCATGTGACTGCAGAACACATGTTTTTTGTAGATTTATCAAATTGTTTTACTACTAAGTACTTACATATTCTTGTAACTGGCGGGAGAAAAAACTAACCTTGACGATTTTCTTGCCCGTTCTTTTACGATCAAGCTCCCGCCCGCAGTGAATGGGCGCGCTAGTTTTTAAGTTTTGACGTTCATAAGAGCTCTTTTGAGCCAAACTTGAATAAATGAATATGAATTTTGAATTTTGAATTTTTTTGAATTTTAGTAAAAGTTCAAATCGGACCAGTAGTTCCTGAGCATAGCGTGATTAAACAAACAAACAAACTCTTCCGCTTTATTGTATTATTATAGATGATATATATTATGTTTGGTTATGGATTGTAATCAATTTAATCTAAGTTGGTACTGATTTAATTTTTATATTTCATTTTATTCTTCCATGCTTGTCTAAAAAACTTAATAAGGTATAAATTAAAATTTTTATGGTATAAATTATTACAAATTAATTTCTTTTCAGGTATTCTGCATTGAAAAACGAAAAATTTAGTGGCAGTAATAACATTTTAGGTGAATTTTATTACAGAAATAAATTAAGTTTGAATTTGAAGAAACTATTTACCTCATGCAATGTTACCACTTGTTGTCAAGGTACATAACCCAACAATATTAAAACACAAGAAGTACGAAGCTGCAATGGTACTTGGAGGACTATATTTACACAATTTTAAGGTAATATGACCCATCTGATTAATTATAATCTCTATCATTTATTATATCATCTATCATAACATAACTCGTGCGTAAGGACACACGAGTTATGTCATAGAGTAATTAGTAAACTGTATCAAATATCTCCAAAAAGACAAGCAAGTAAAAGCGTTTAATGACCTAATTTACATACTACATAAACATAACTTCCATATAATGCTAGCTTGGGCTTAATATAAAGAAAGTATTCAAAAAATATTACTTACCCTCTTTTGTAGAAGTTGGGTCAAAAAGTATTTATTGGATATCGTTGTTTAATTTTTCAGGTTAGCTGTTCCAAGAAAATTCCGGTAGAAAAATGCAAGTCGTTTCACATGTGCTTCCCACTTTAGGAGTAAATAATTATGCGCTTATGCTTATCTACAGACGGTAATGTCGAACTATATGTACAATAGTTTAATAACTGAGAGACTACTATGATCAAGTAATATTTTCTACCCTATTATTATAAAGAGGAAAGATTTGTTTGTTTGACGGGGATAGGCTCCGAAACTACTGGACCGATTTCAAAAATTCTTTCACTGTTAGGTAGCTACACTCTTTGCGCGTAACATAGGCTATATTTTACGCGGACGAAGTCGCGGGAAACCAGCTAGTTCTTACATAATTTGAAACATTTTGTAGACAAATTTTGTAAATAATGGCAGGTCGTAAAGGCATTATAAAAAAAGAAGAACTAAAGACTGTGATTTATAAATATAAGCACATATTCCAAATAGCAATTCCTCCTATAAAGGATAATATTTATATAAATTTACAGCAGGAATTGCGTGAAAAATTTAGTTGTATTGTAACTACAAAAGCTCTACAAATATGTATAAAAAGAAATAAAAAATATTTTTTTGATTTTGATGAGAGCATAAACCACGAAGGTATAAACGCATCTGAAGTAGAAACTGCCCCCTACATCGTAACATTTCAAATGAGCCTTGCAGAATATTCAAGCATTGTTCCACAAAATTCAATTTACCGTCTAGTACCTAACAAATGGACGAATGAACTACAAGACCAGATTTTTTTTAAAACTGATATACAGTGTACATTTTCTTTTAGCTATAGTTATATACCTTCTGATTTCAATTCGAATGACATCAAATGTAATGGCAGATGCACTCAATGTGACGCGATACTGACAGTGTATATTTCCCCTCCATTTAAGAATTATGTAAAGGTTACATGTGAATTAAATAATTACATTAAAGACTATTCTCATGACCCACTTATTAAAAACAGACTTACTTCTGACAGAGTAACCCGACTTAAAGAAAAATTAAAATATGAAAAAGCTTTGAAAGTTCAGCACTCGATGGCTGATAATGTAATGACTATAGAAAATCCTAGAACACCAACAACTTTTCCAAAATTAGCCAATTTAAGAAAATTCCGTTATGAAGCCAGAAGTGCACTGCAATTTCACAAAAATACAATTCTTTCATTATATTCCAAAAAAATAGCTTAGTTCCTTTTTTTATTTATTTTTGGAGCAACGAACAAAATCATTATTATAATGAAATGTTAAAAAATAAACAAAAAGTTATTTTGATTGACGCTACTGGGTCATTATTCCAACCAATAGAGCCTCCACCGTGCAATGATTTTTTAAAACATCGAACACCTAAACATCTTTTTTTATATGCAGTTGTTGCCTACTCTTCGGATTCAAGTGTACCACTGTGTTATATGGCTTCAGAATCCCACACCACGGAGACCATAGCCACATGGTTACAGACGTGGCAAAGTGGAAAAAATTTGCCAAACGAAATAATTTGTGACGACAGTTCTGCCGTTTTAGGTGCAATTACTAGAACGTTTATAAAAACAGAATTTAATAATTATTTAAAACAATGTTTTGATGTACTCGAAGGGAATACCACAATGATACCTGCCTGTTATGTTCGCATGGACAAATCCCATTTTATCAAAAAGCTTTATAAGCAAACCTGTTTTGATAAAGCATCAGAAAGAGTAAAGTTCTTTTATATTAACTGCTTGAAATATATTCAGCAGGTCAGTTGCTATGAAGAACTGAAAATAATTTTAAAAGACATAGTCACTTTATCGCTCCATGAGTTTAGATGTGCTGATCTGAGTGATTCGCAGCCTAAATGTGATAAAGCTTTTGAAAGATTAAAGCTACGTATTGTTAATCACGAATACATTGATGATCTAACTGAAAATGACGTAAAAGTAGAAGTTGACATACCCAACAACGAAAATGAAGAAAACATTCTTCTACCTATAGTAAACTTTTACGATAATTTAATAGAAACCGAAAAATTATACTTGCAGTTAATTGAATCCCCTAATAATAAAATTGAATATTTTTTACCAGAGCTTAACAGTACAATTAAAAGACTACTGAAAAAAATTCCATTGTGGGGTTGCGTTATGAATAAGTATTTCAATAACTCCAAAGATTATGCAACAAGTTCAAATGTTGAAAATCACTTTAAAGATTTGAAAACCATATATTTTGACGCGAGAAATCAACGCGTGAGATTAGACGAGTTTTTAGTACAGCACCATAGTTTTATTAATGGAGCTATAAAGCTTAGTTCGTGTGTGTCAGAATGGCTGGTTGCCTGTGGCTTTGGTCTATGAGAGTTGATTAGAAAATTGCTACATAATTGCTTATATTTGCTACATTTAATAAATAATTGCTACATACTATATATATTTAGAAATAACATATTTTTTTTGTACAGCCATCCTGACGTTTGGTTGGCTGGTCGCCTCCTAGTTTAAAGCCAAGCATGCAGAGTTTCCCGAAATATATTGTGTCAATAATTGCTACATATTTGCTTCATTTATCTAATTTAGTTGTATCTTCAAACATATGTTAAATAAAGGATGTAGCAATTATTTTAATTATCCCAAGGAAAAGTGCCTGATAAAACAATTAAGGCAAATACTTGGTTATGTTGAATCGGTTTAATCGTTTAGGCTCTGGTAACAGCGTAAGTAATGCGATTCTTGCGTTAAAAAAAATATGTACCTACCCTCAATAATCCAATAATTATCATTATAACAATTATTCTAAGTCATTGCTTGTGCAGATATCGTATTGGAATCACAGTCTAGGCTTATTCGACAATTTAAATAGATCTATGTTATTATAAGGAACAAGTACCTACCTATAGAAACAATTTTTAATTCGTGTTTTGGGTAACTATTATATAATCAGTGGTTTTGGTGTTTGTGACGATGAAGAGGGGAAGAAAGTTCGTTGTGCCACTCGAAGAGCAAAAAAAGGTTTTCTTCCAATACAAAAAGTATTTTTCAAGTAATTTCGAATTACCAGCATCTACTGATCCACTGTTTAGTGAAATTAGTACTGCCTCAGACAATAAGATTACGAAACAGGCACTGTACCTTTCGGTGAAGAAAAATTTTGATTATTTCTTTAGCCCAAAAGACAATATTTGCTGTGAAGAACCAAGCCCAATTACTTTTTATAAATGTGATAATAGAGAAGAAAAAAACTGCAAAGACGTGGACAACAAATCGCTTGGAAAAACAGTCATTTATGTTTTTTTTATTGATACGTATCAATGGGAGCGTCTGCAACCAATAGCTAAAATTAAATAAAGGATCTGAGTCTGTTTTTAGAATGAGAAATCTTTTGCCTAAACATCAGTGGGCCCATCAACTGCGTGAAAAAATTTGGGAGGTCCATCCAATAGCACACACTTGGACATTTAAACAGTATTCTATTTCTATGAACACCAATATAACGTGCATCGGATCTTGTAAACAATGTGAAGCTGAAGCGAAAGTTATTATTAGCTGGCCTTCAGATAAAATAGCTCAGTGCAAATGCATAATAACAAATTACGACGAAAATTTCATTCATCCTCCAATGAAAAAAATAAAACTATCACCTGTAAAACGAACTGAAATAGCTGAAGAACTTAAACATGTATCCGCTATTTCATATCGTAACTCAATGGCAAAGGTCATGGCCCATAATCCGACCCGGTTCAAAAATGTTTTTGTACAAAAACGAAAATGGTGGTAAATAATGCAAGCATAACCCACTTTTCATTATATGTAAAAAGAAAAAAATAATTCGTTGGAGAAATCTTGCAGCAGACCAATAAAAATTGGATAATAATTAGCGGTTTCGCCTGTCTGTAAATTATTTTATCCATGAAAACATGTCACTTGGGTAAAAAGTATACTATGTCTGACTCCAAATCAAAAAATATATCTATACACGGCAATTTAATCAAAATCGGTTCAGTGGTTTAGACTTGAAAATGAAACAAACAAACTTATTTTGCCATTGTTTTGTTAAATAAAAATATCATCACACATAAAGCAAACTCGTTCGGTCAGGTAATATAATACACCTCTCCTCCCTAAAACCACAAGTTATAAGTTAAGTTTTCATACTAGGTAGATTACATTTTTTTATTATTATTCTTTCATGATCCCCATGAGCCACAGTAATGCGCCACTTATCATTGAAAAGTATAATCATTTGTCTTTGATTCCCGCCGTATTTTATTTCTGTACGCCGTGGGTATATTTTTCACACTAAATGGGCCATTACCTTTAGTTGTTAATTCCGATGAGCCTGAACCTACTCATTTACCAACAACAGGGTGCTTACGTCAAATAAAACACGAACACAAGAGTAGCTCACTTTTTCATCGAAACCAAATACTTTCATTATGGCTAATGACCCAAATATCGCCTTACAAAGAAGCTATTAAACATATCTCAGTGTATCCATTTTATATTTATTATTGGGACCCTTGCCAAGATCAATATTGCAAAGAATTTAAAAAAGCTGCTAAATTGATTGTTAGTATAGACGCCACCGGTAGCATTTTCAAACCATTTGGTCCTTTAAATAATGTCACAATCACCAAACATATTTTGTTTTATGCATGTGTCATGAAAACATATAAAGGTCACAGTAGTATCCCACTTACCCAAATGGTATCAGAAAGCCAGTCTATGGACACTATATACAAATGGCTGGAAGCATGGCACGTGAGCAATCCAAAACAAGACAAAATCATCGTCGATGAGTCATCCGCGCTGATTGGTGCTTGCGTAAAAGCATTTACGAAACATAACTCTACTAAAGAATATGTTACAGAATCTTACAGAAAACTGGAGGAAGACGAAAAAAGTGACGATTGCTCCATTAAAGTAAAGTAAAAAAAATATTTATTTCATAAACTATTATACATAGTACTTAAAAACGTCATGATCACAAATGAAAAAAAAAAAAACAATCGAAATAATATTACACTAAATCACGAAGCTTAGATTCACTTACATGCAACAAAACAATTTAAAAATAAAAAATAATTAAGTGTAAGTGAATCTAAGTGCCAGTTCCGAGCCACCGCTCTGTAAGAAGAACTGGCAAGAAACTCACAGGCTATGCTCTTTTAAATATGTCCATTAGTTTGGTACTAGAATTACAATCTTCATTTGTCTGTGAAGCTATACAATGCAATATAACATAACCTTAACAATATTTATGTTTTCAAGTCATTCATATTAGAATAGCCTGTATGAAACGGCAGCTTAATCCCAAGCATTTTTATCTGCCATATAGTCTTTAATAGAATAATATCCCTTTGAAGACAGCTTGTGTTTTATTGTTAATTTAAATTTATTTAGGCTCAATTGCTGTATGTTGCTTGGGATTTTATTATAGAATCGCACACATTGACCTTTAAAAGATTTGTTTATCTTTTGGAGCCTAGTGGCAGGTACAACTAATTTATGCTTATTCCTTGTGTTTAGGTTATGTACACAGCTTTTCTTACTAAATTGATCAGTATTCTTATGTACATAAACCAGGTTATCATAAATGAATTGACCGGCCACTGTTAAAATACCAATTTCTTAGAATAGACACTAGTCATTTTGTTAAAATCATTTTTAATTTGACTTGTTTTAAACATGTCGACAACAGAGTAAAATTCTTTTATATTAAATGTCTGTTAGCGTTGAAGGAATGCGTAAATTTTGAAAAAGCCAAAGAAATTTTGAAAGATATTATTACAGTTTGTTTGAATGAACACGACGGCATTAATAAATCCAATACTCCTTCTAGGTGTGAGTTGGCTAAGAGTCGATTAAAGACATTGAATCAGTTTCAGACTTTGGATACAGAGATAGTGATTCAGGATAGTAATAAAATAAATGATCTACTTAAAGCTGTGGAAAAATCAGTGTTTGAAAATAAAACCAATACCAAATTAAGTGAAGAGAACAGATTTTTTAAATGGTTTACCACAAAAATTGAAACAGAAAAATTACTCGTAACACTAGATACTGAAGATATAGGCAGTCATGACAATTTGTACCATTATCCTGCTTTTATAGGAATTTTATCACGTTTACTGACTTTGTTTCCTTTGTGGTCAAACGTAATGAAGAATATTTATGATTCCGATATTGAGGCACCTACTTCTTCAAATGTTGAATCATATTTTAAAACTATAAAAAGACTGCTATTACATCTAAGCACCAAATCTCACAGACTACGAACAGATGAATTCATTATGAAACATTTAGAATTCTTAAAAGGAAAGGTTAAAGTTGCACCGAGAATATCGTTACTGCCGAATCTTACTGTACAAAGAAATACTGAAGCAGATTTTCCTAAGAAGGAAATAAAACGGGATTCCATAACATCTACGCGGAAAAGTAAATTACAGTCTAAGGAGCCTAAGGAAGAGTTTACTGCTGATTCTATTTTTGCTGAGGACCCTACCTTCATCGAAAATTGGAAAGGGAAAGGAAATGTTACTAAAAAAAGAAAAACTTTGAAGCCAGTTATTTTTTTGTCTAACGGAAGCAGGCTACAAATTGGTAAAAAATATATTATATTGAGAAATACTTGCGCGATTGATTCGGTATGTCAGGCTTTAGCTATAGCATATATCGATGGCTATCGTATAAGTCAATCAATACATAAGAGTGAAAATGTATTCTGTAAACTAGTCAAACTCATGAGTGGAAGAGATACAGAAGAAGTATACAAAATAAGATCTGAAATGGCGCAAGTCTATTTTTCAAAAGTTGAACAAGAATCTTCTGTGGAAGTGAGATGTGAGTGCAATGTAAATAATATATTTGAACGCATTTTAATAGATTGTATATACAGTGCCGATGAAAGTGAACATTGTACAGAATCAGATTGTGAAATCAATAGAGTTCAGCGTAAGATACCAGTTCTACACGTTGATATAAACTCAACCATTAATGATTTACAAGAAGCCGCAAATACTTTAATTAATTCTCAAGAACTTACAGAATGCCGGCGTAGTAAATGTAAAGGTGTTAAATCATTTAGTGTATCTTTACGAGATCTTATTGCATTTGAATTTAATTCCAATCAATTCATTTCAATAGATGATACACCAACATCTTTTTTTTTACAAGGATCAGAGTTTGATTTACTGTCTATAATAGAATTCGAGCCCCCAGTATGTGAAACACTAATTGGTCACTACAAAGCTCATTGCAGACGAAATTCAGAATGGAAATGTTACGATGACCAATCGAAAAAAGTTACGAAGAGTAAAAAGAAGCTAATACCACATTGTATAATATATGCGAAAAAATAATATATGGAAATTAAGTAAATTAATAGTTGAATATTTTTTAAGTAAATTGTAATATTATTAAAATGAATCTTATGAACGACCCGACGTTTTTATTTACGATATCCTTTTAATGTGCTTCCACTTGCCACCACTTCCACTTACGTATCTACTCATAACATAATGTAGCAATAATAGCCTCCTAAAGTAGCAATACCGTTGACTTTAGACACACTGCAACTATTTGCCTTAATTGTTTTATCAGGCACTTTTCCTTGGGATAATTAAAATAATTGCTACATCCTTTATTTAACATATCGTCGTTGTCAAACTAAAATCTGCTATGTGCACATTTTCGAGATTTCATCTTTTTGTCAACTACATATAGAACACTGTTCAATATATCGTATGAAAAAACTGCTATGTACCTATGACCACTGGATGGCGATTCACAACCTCCTTTAAAAATATGCTATGTGCAACTAACTACTTTCTTGTCAAATAAAAACTGCTGTGTGATATTCTGCTACATAGCAGATTTTATTTGACCACACTTAATTACAACTTATAAGAAAACATTCACATAGCAGATTGTTTACATGAATAACACTTTATTGAATCCTATATAAACATAATAAATAATAATAGTATAACGATAACATTGTCTTGATAACTTTTTATGAATAATTCTTTGTTCTTTGACACTTCTACATTGTAAGAATATTGAAACTAAGTACGTAAGAGGACGGAAAATTATCGACCTGGTTTTAAATAAAAATGAGTATGAAGTATCATCGACTCTGAATCAAGACCCAGCCAATTATGATGAGACAATAAATCAGCCGTCTACATCTTCGGGCGTATTATGTGCAAGCCTATCATCCCCGGAACGCAGCGATAGTTCATCTTCTTTTCCTACAACCACGAAACGAAGGCGCTGCATTGTTTACATCAGTGATTCATCAAATGATTGTCCAGTACAAGAAACGAGAGTGACCCCTGAAATTCCGAGCAGTCAACCAGCCCCACAATTCTCTCAATCTAAGGCTAGACGCAACCGCTTACTGGGGAAACCCTATGTCACTTACAAGAGAAAAGAAGGTAAGATAGAACATACAACAGCGATAGCCGGCCGATCTGTGAAAAGCCGTTGTAGTCATACTGCAATAAAACAACAATCTAAAAATAGTTTCATGTGTAAATTATTAACGGAAGAAGAACGAGCTGCACTGCATTTTAAATTTTGGAGTATGAGATCATGGAGTGAAAAAAAAGCTTTTATACAAGGACTAGTATCTAGAAGAAATTTACGTAAGCGAAGGAAACGTGATAATCGAATAAGTTCTAGAAAACAAAGTGGTTTTGATATTTATGTGCCTAAGTCTGATTGTCAAAATAGCAGAGTAAAAGTGTGCAGATTGTTTTTTTTTAAATACCTTTGATCTCGGACGTGATACTTTCTTACGTTGGGTTAAAGATATGCCACCGATAGTACAAGACAATGAATCGCCTGTCATAACAACGCGTAGTCATCGTGTTAATGTGTCCACTAGGAATAGAGGTACGGTATCTGAATGGTTGGATCTACTACCTAAAGTTCCGAGTCACTATTGTCGAGCATCATCACAGCGAATTTACGTTGAGTCAACTTTCCGATCCCATCTGCACATGCATGCAGTTTATAAAGCCTGGTGTATTGAACAAAATAAGAAACCAGTATCAAGAAATACATTTTTAAGTGTACTAAGTCAAAATAATATTTCTATTCACAAACCACGAAAGGATCAGTGTGATGTTTGTTCAAGTTATGAATTAAAAAATGTTTCACAAGAAGACTATGATATTCATATCCAAAAAAAAGATGAAGCGCGCCATGCAAAAAACACAGCTATAGAAAATTTGAAAAATAACCCGGATACCTTGGTGATAACTGTTGACGTTCAAAGTGTTCTTTTAGCACCAAAATTACTTGCTGGTGCCCTATATTATAAACAAAAATTACAATGTCATAATTTTACTATTTATAACTCTCGTACTGGCGACGTCACTATTTACTTTTGGCATGAAGCTGATGGAGGAGTCACGTCCAATGAATTTACAAGCTGTGTAATAGATTATTTCAAAACGTCATGCAGAGCTTATAAAAGCATAACGATAATTAGTGATGGATGCAATTACCAAAACAGAAACAAAGTTCTTGCTAGTGCATTGTGTGACTATGCCTACTTTTTTAAAGTAGAAGTGAAACAAATTATTTTAGAAAAGGGGCACATAATGATGGAGGTCGACAGTGTCCACTCTACTATTGAACATTACATAAAACCCCCTATTTATGCACCTCAGGATTATATCACTAGAATGCGTCAGGCGCGGCCTAAACAACCCTATGATATTAGAGTTCTTCATTATGATTTCTTCAAGGACTATGAGAAATTAACCACTAATTATCAGTCTATCAGACCAGGCAAAAGAAAGGGTGATCCAACGGTCAATGATGTGAGAGCATTTTTATATAAGTCTACTGGTGAAGTATACTTCAAACTTCGTCACCCACAGAATTATACAATTCTTCCGCAACGCAGACCCGTTTCCCAAGAGTATCCTGAACCTGCGACACTATATGATGGGCCATTGGAAATAACTAAATCCAAGTTCGATCAATTACAAGAACTAAAACCTTTTATAGACCGTGACTACCATCCATTTTATGATTGCCTTAAAGTTAAATCGGATTAAGTTTTGTTTTTATTCATTAAATTGTACTATTAATATCATTCAGTTTACTTCATTGGATTTATTCTGTTTGTCACTCCCTTCCTTTAGGGAAGGCATTGGCCAGATTATAGCCAACGCTAAATAATAATGTATGATGTAAATTATATGTTTATATTTATTTATTGGAATTTATTTATATTTTTTTATTTATTGGAATATATCGTCGGTGCGCCTGACAAAACCGTTATGTGCATTTTTTTAATATTTTTTTTATTTTGCTTGATGTCCTTGAAATCGAATTACACATCGATTACAAATACAATTATGTGTTATTTCCGTCTAGAAATCGATTTGACAAAATCTATATGTGCACCTAATTTTTATTTCTGGCAATGATAAATTGGTTATGTGTTCACATGAAACATTTCTAACCATATTTTGCACATGTCAGATTTGGATTGCACATAGCTAGTTTGGCAGTTTAAATTTCAACAGTTTGTATTTTAAATTTTTACCGTTTTCTTCGCAAAAACGTCAATAAAACTTGTTAAATTGAATAAAACGAGGCTCAGGTGAGTAAATTTTGTACTAATATTGTTGTTTTCTTGGTTTTATGGATAATTGAGTGTATATAATCGGTTTTAATGCTCCAATATTATGGCTGTTCCTACTTAACCTAAAAATAAGTTTCAGTTTCATTGTTGTTATTGAAGGCCTGTTTTTAGTCGTTGTTTGTTGTTGCAATTGCAATTGTATAAAGGTATCGTTATGCTTGGGAGATGGACATTGAAATCTTAGGTGTAACCTAAGATTTCAGTAGAGTAGGTACTAAATGATGACTTGTGTTGATTTATGTTTTTTTCTCTCTCTTTGCATGTACATAACTAAAGCTTCTAATTGCTTACTCATATTCCTGAGTTCTGTAAAATAATGGCGTCCCGTAGTAATTGGCGAGGGAGACTTCTCGTTGACATGAGTACAGGAAACATTTCTATAGAAACCTCTGGACAAGGTACATCTGATCCTTTCATATCTACCAGCTATGATCCAACAGCAGCACTTCAACTACATCATGATGAACCACCGCCCGAGCCCTCTGCTACAGAGTTTGTAGAAAATTGCGATAAGACCATGACCACATCTGCCTCGATCGATTGCTTCGATGTGATCACACCAACACTCAATTTTATTGCTGACCCTGTTAGTGATGCAGATGTGGATATGCATTCCAATGATATTTTTGCCACAGGATCTGTTGAGAACCACAAAGCATGCATTGTTACCTCAACAGAATGCCATGAGCCTGAGTTAAACTTGCAGCCGTTACCGATGGAGATCGCCTACTCAGGGCATACGGATAAGGCAATTGTTGGCCAAACGGGTTTGTACTTAGATGAAGTTACTGGAGAATTCGTAAGCCAAAATGTGGTGGAGCTTGGAACTGGACACTTCATTCTAGATGAAAAAACTGGAGAGTTTATAGAAATTGACGAGGAAACCAGGGGGTTAGCAGAAAACCACGATGAGTTCGATATTAATGAAATAGATGACAATAAAAGAAACAGGGACTTTAATAAGAAGCAAAGAGTTAAAGGAAAGCCTTACATGGGAAGAAAAATAGAAATTGATAATGAAAATTCTAAAAAGTGGCTCAGCTTTATTCGGAAAAACCAGAGAGCAATGAAAACTAAAACTTGTACCCATAGCACTACTGAAGCAAAGTCATACAGGACTTTTATGTGTGGAGCTTTAAGTGAAGAACAAAGAGAAGCTACTTTTCGATATTACTGGAGCTTAGACACGTGGGGCGCCAAAAAGGCTTACCTTAAAAACTTGATTCGACTTCGTCCTATTAAAAGAAGACGCAAAGCTACGCAATTGCAAAATCCTATGAAAGAGCAAGGATTTGATTGTTTCTTACCTAACGAAAACAATGAACTTATACGTGTGTGCAAAAGTTTTATGCTTAGAACGCTTGTTATGACGAATGATACATTAAATACATGGATAAAGCAATTGCATGAATCCAAATCAAGCTCATCTTCTACTGTAAATAAAGCAAGAAATCCTTCCTTTAAATCAGCTGCAGTGAGAGAATGGTTAGGCGTATTGCCAAAAGTCCCTAGTCATTACTGCAGGGCAAGCTCATCGCGCATCTATGTTGAGGACTCGTTTAGAAACAAGACACACATGTTTGAAGTGTACAAGAAATGGAGCCAGGAAAGTCAGAGGGAAACAGCAAAGCGCAAACTATTTACATCAATTTTAGAAGCTGAAAAGATCTCTGTATATAAGCCAAGAAAGGATCAGTGTGATACCTGTACCTCATTCAAAGAAGGAAATTTAACACTCGAAGAATATGAACTTCACAAGACTAAGAAAGAAGAAGCATACGAAGCCAAGAAGAATGCTCAGTCCTTATGTCCATCTGAAGTTTTAGTGGTAACTATGGATGTGCAAAGTGTGTTACTATCACCGAAACTTCAGGTGTCTGTACAGTACTATAAGCAAAAACTGCAAATACATAATTACACCTTGTATTGTAACAACGATAAAGACGTCCATTTATATGTATGGCACGAAGGTGATGGGGGAGTAACTGCAAACGAGTTCACCACTTGCCTAATAGATTTTCTTAACATTAAACTCGACGAAGGATACAAAAAAATTATATTGATATCGGACGGCTGCAGCAACCAGAATAGAAACAGAGTGCTGTCTTCATCATTAATGAACCTTTCCGGTGATAAAAATATAGAAATTGAGCAGCTAATTTTAGAAAAAGGACACACAATGATGCAGGTGGATAGCGTGCACTCGACATTAGAACATCTATTTAAACCACCAATTTATTCACCCAACGACTACATCAATCTCATGGCACAAGCCCGACCATCAAAACCTTATGTAATTCACCACCTGGAATACAATTTTTTCAAAAATTATGAGCGTACATGTCAGCTTGATTCTATACGACCCGGGAAAAAGGCTGGTGACCCAGTAGTTACAGATATCAGAGGTTTACTGTATAAAGAAGGAAACATCTTTTTTAAATTACGCCATCCAGATGAATGGCAAATTTTACCTCAAAGAAGAATGCGAATAATCTCAAATCTCACAGCTCTTTACAACGCACCAAGAAAAATAGACAAAACAAAATACGATAGCTTACAGTCATTAAAAAACTACATGCACCGGGATTACCACCACTTCTACGACAACCTCAAACATGATTAAAATAACACAAATGAAGACTTATATTACAATTAAAAAGCCTCTCAAATCTGAAGACTGATTTTTAAATAGACCTAGACCTAAGTATAATTTTACTATTCCAATATTTTGTTTGTATTATAAAATTTTATTACTTGTAATTAATGTAAGTAAATGTACAACATGTGATTTTGTATCTTTATTACCTATTACATTTAATTTTGTTGATCTTAAAGGATTGATGAGACTGTTCCTAACTAATTATAAACATACTTTTCAAAAATACTGTGAGATTTATTAAAACTTAAGAAACTATTATGTTACCTACATTAGAATTAAGTTTTTATTGCCAGTGTGGCTTAGTAAAGTTTTTCCAATAGTTATATATTTCGCATTTTATTTTAAACCTTTTCAGTGTTGCCTATTAGACTAAGGTGTAATGACTTTTTTTAATTAAACTACTTTTGTTACGCATTTAACATAATTAATTTAGCACAATTGTGTTCCTTGACAAATCTGATATGTGTACAGATTGCACTTGTAAGAAATGGTGCTTGCAAGACAAATCTGATATGTGCATCAAAATGGCAAAAAAAAATTGTTGGGGATGTACAGTACATGTTATCATTTTCACTTGTATCTCAGTTCATACGTAATACTTTTTAACACCATACTGCATTTTTAATTTATTGACAAGTCCATCAATCATTAAATAAAACAGTTTATTGTCTCCCCTGAAAACTTGACCAAATACACATAGAGGTTTTGGCAAGCGCAACGACGATATGTGTATCTTTTTATTTGCATTTTCTATATACTTATACTTTGTGCGTGTGTGTAATGTTTTAATAATGTGTTTCTTAGTTGTGTCTACCTCATATAATACCTATTCCTAATATGTCCTTATAAACTTCCTCTGATAATTATCCCGTAATATATTTTAAACCTGTGTATATAAAATCCGTCATTAGCTGTAAGTTTCAGTGTAAACTCTATAATTTATCTTTAAGAGCTGTGGATTTTGAATAAATAAAAAATAAAATAAATAAATAAATCATTACTCATAATCATTAAATATTACTATTATTATTATTCATTCATTAATTTGTATTACCTACTCAATGATTAAATACTCTTTTAAATCAAACATATTTTAATTGAAAACCTGTTATGTGCTTACTAATAGACCATTTAAAATCTGCTATGTGCACAATTTACACTAATAGTAAAATAACAAAAAAAAAAAAAATTAACCTCCGTCGTTAAATAACACATCAGGGGGCCAATCGCGTTATTTTAAAATGTTTAGGTTCATTCGTGTTTCAATTCTGATCGTGTTCCGGTTGTAACTCAGCTGGGCAGGAAATTCGTATCGCGTTAAACTTCAAGACTGAACCAGAGTTGAACCGGAATTGGACCAATCCTTCTTTGAGGCGATAGTGATGTGATCATAGTATTTTTGTTGATATTCTGCTATTTGAGTACAATCGATGGTCGACTAAACCATTTTACCACATCACTACGTGTTATTTGACAGATGATAGCGGGCGATGTTTGTTTGAATTGTTTGTTTACATTACGATCAAGTTTCAAACTTTTATGAGTTTCGTGCCATTTCGTGGGAAAGCAAGTGTTCTATTATAATAAAGTTAGAACAAAGGATTGATTAACAGGTAAGTAAAGTTTTTTGGTATTTTAGTGTAAATTCTAATATTTTAGCCAAACTAAATAATTCACTTTGTTTTGTGAATTTGTTTCACAAAAAACTTCGTCCTAAGAAAATGGAAGAGCGCCGCCGTGTTACAACTGTCCGGCAGCTGGAACTGCTGGTGGAGTTCCTCGAGGAACGTAGAGACCTCGCCCTTGGGAGAGTGCGATCCAAAGAAGCTCGATCGGTTGCATCGCGACTGTGGCGTGAGTGCGCCGAAATATTAAATGCGGAGGGGCCTGCGAGAACCGCCAAAAAGTGGTCTAAGGTAGGTGGTACTTACATGTCCTTAAAATTTACATAAGATAATTGTTAACATTACCTTGTAATTGTAGGTTTGGAATGACCAAAAGTGTAAAGTCCGAGGAAAGTTGGTCACGATTAATGCCAACCAGAGGGCAACAGGGGGTGGACCTTCAAATGCTCCATCATTGACAGCTTTGGAGGAGAGAGTAGCAGATATTTTAGGCAGGGATGTAGGTCCTATGCCAAACATTAGCCAAGACCAATTGGTATGTAAGATATTTTAAGTAAATATTATGCAGAGAAAATTTTAGTTTAATATTGACTGTTGAAAATGTTTTATTGATAATATTTTAGGGTGAAATCATTGTGGAGCATGTGGTGGAAGACGAAGTGCAGGATAATGTGCATGAATTGCAAAATACTACACCTCCAATTGTGTAAGACTAAAATATTAAACAAAATCATTGACTTGCATTGCTTAAACATTATTGTTATTTTGAAACTTATGTAATTTTTTTTATTGCAGATTAAACTTAAATATAAATGAAACGGAGAATGCTGCATCATTTCCTCCATCACCTAGTTTGACAGGACAGGTGCCAACAACACCTCCTGGCCCCGGTAAGATAAGAAAAAGTCATAATACATTTATTATTATAAGACATTTTGCAAATAATTTGTCATGACACCAAGACCATCTTACCCCAAACCAAGACAATAAAAAAATTATGTTGTTTAAAAATGTGCTTCCGTAACGTCATGTTCATAACGTTACATACTGGCGGAATGGTTTTTGTTACGAACTGGAATCATAAAGCCGTGATCTCATTGCTGAAGATTAAGGACAAATAAAGTGTCATTTTCTTAAAAAAAATATTGCTTTTGCAGACTAATTTTATTTACTACATATAATACTTTTATACTTCTTATGTTTTATATTATTAACCCAATCATATCCCCTCATTTAGTTCGATCACTTTCCTTCACGCTTAGGTTTTTTTTCCTTTTTTTGAAGCAAAATAGGCCAACGCTCATCACAGCTCGCCTGATGGTAAGCGAAGTTATCAACGATGTTACGCGCTTGCCTAGAACGTACCGTTTCACTCTTGAATTGAAACCCCAGGATAAAACCTCTCACGAAACAGAGATTCCGCCAGCGAATTCCACGGATTTGCTGTCCGAACTAAAATGTTGAAACGAACCTTTCAGTTCGTGTCCGCGGAATTTCAACCACGAAACGTTATCGTTTAGTTACCGGAACCTCTGGTAGATAGTACGATGGTGAAATGAGGATTGTGAAATTAAGTTGGCTAACTCAGTTAGACACTCACCGTGATGCATACATAGGTAACGGTTACCCAAACACCGTATATCGTACCTCGTTAAGTTCGTATAATATTATTTTCATTTTACAACTGTTAAGTACTTACTTCTTTTTTTCAGATCTACCTCAGCTAATATTTTTATATCGAAAATAGTACCAAATAATGCAATTTAAATTTCTCGGAAAACATGGTGGTGTTTCTAAACATTGACAAATTTTTGACTCGCAACGATTTAAGACTGCTTAAACATAGAACATGGCCATGGAGAGTAACACACTTCATTCTAGTAACAAGATGCCATGATTGCAATAACTCTACGGATACTGTTGACCAAATACCAAAGCATTTTGTTGTACTGGAGACAGAAATAATTCACCTACTAAATTCTAACTTTTTTTGGTGTCATAAGTGTTTATCATTTAGTATTTACGACCATTATCCAGAAGACAAATGTGACTATTGTCAAAACAAGTAACTTTTTTACTTATATTCTACAAGAGTCACGTTTTTTTATACTTTCCTTACTTTTATTTAATTTAAAATGCCTCTAACTGGAGCTGAACGTGCAAAGAGATTCAGAGAAAATCTGAAGAATGACCCAGAAAAATACGAAAGATATAAAGAAAAACAAAGAGAAAGAGTTTCAAAACTACGAAGAAAAATTGACGATTTAAATGAAAGTCAAAAAGAAAAACAAAGAGAACTTTGGAGAAAACAAAAACGTAGACAAAAGGACAAACAATTATGTTTTCCACATGTCTGAGGGTGCAAAAAGGAAACGAGAATAACTTAAAATGACATTTATTAATCTAAATTAACCTAAAGATGAATGAGTTCGATGTGAGAACTACATCCTATCTGTACATACAACTAATTACTAACTAATACTAGGCGCGATGCCTAACCTCTGCCTCTCCGTCTCTGCAGATGCCTTATATATGCTTCCGAAATAATTTCATCTAGTTGCGTAATAACTGCAGCCCGTAAATGATGTCGATGCTGATGCAGCGCCTCGTGCCAGATTTAGTAGGAAATGCTGATTCGAGGCATGTGTAGTTATTGAGGTCGCTGGCCTTTGGCACGTGTTAGCACCGATACGTAACACCTCCACCCTTAGAACAGCAACTATTTGAAAACGAAGTTGAGAATAGTGCTGATCTATGCAATAGATTTCTGCATATTTTAATATTCCTAGGTTTTGCTTATACTGCATTTTATAGTTTATTCCTTTTTTGTAATATAATATAGCGGTGGATAGGTAAATTGTGTTGCATTCGTTTGCATTCTCTTGCCCAGGCACTATACGTATATATTGTTTTCCTCCTTTCTAATGATGGAAATAATCGACTTTGAAGATTGTGAAGTGTATCCGGTTGTTGCCTTGCGCTGTCCTTTCCGTGGCGCTGCTCTCGTGATGATGGTTCTGGGGATTGGCGAGGATAAGCTGGCTCACTACGACGCAGTGCCGTGGATCATCTCCATGGCCATACCGGATGTCAACCTGATGCTGAGCCGGTTACGTCCAGAACACGGTTACCTAGTGAATTGTAATGATGGCACTACACGGGTGTTCGTTAACGCCTTGGGGTTGGTATACCTGTATAGATACCACCTCTTTCGTCACTCACGAAGGTATGGATGACCCAGTGGTGGTGTCAGCTGAGTAATTTTCTCTATTTCTTAGAAAATTCTTAACTTCAGTTGTAGTTTCAGTTGAACAATAACGACAGAAGACACAATACAGGAGAAGAAATCAGAGGAACCCAAGTCTACTTTAAAACTAAATAAAAAATTGAAAAAAGCGTATGCGAACTATGCTCAATTTCAGAAAAATGAGGCACATTTGAAGTGTACAATTGACCGACTCAGAAAGCAACTCAGTCGCTCTAAACAAACGATAAAAGCTTTAGAAATAGCTAAAATGAAAACTGAGACACGGTACGAAAATTTAGTTGATGCCATCAAAGAAACTTATGGTAGTTGTAAAACACATGAGGAAAAAAGATTACTGAAAGAAGTCTCTGCAAAGTTTTCACACAAAACTGGACTTAAGTCAAAAATTTTGGGTCTTAAAAGTAAAGTCAGATTTTTCAAGCCAAACATACTTGGACATAAACTAATAAAGGTTAATAAATTCCTTATTTACTTTAGTTGGTTATTTTTTATTCAACACGTAGGTCTTGGGGTTTTTCATAGTATAAAAACTAAGAACTAAAAAACTCAGAAGAATAGTTACGAAGGATTTTATGTATACATAGATACTATAACCATTTTTTGTTCACAGGTTCATGAGGAAATTGCTGCATTTTATCTCCGCGATGATGTAAGCAGGTGTGCAGCTGGTCGAAGAGAGTGTAGGACTAAAAAGAAAAAGAAAATGCAACTAAGATATTTAACGGACACTATAATGAATACATATAAAATGTACGTTCAGCAAGGCGGGAAACAGAGTTTCACTACATTCTTTCGGTATAAGCCATTTTATGTTATATCGCCAACACGTATAGCGAGAGACACATGTATGTGCATAAAACATAGCAATTTCGAATTTATTTTTCATACCTTGAAGTCTCGATCCATAGTTTCTTATAAGAACGTTGTCGAAGTATTGAAGTCATTTTCTTGTGATATCACTTCATTCAACTGTATGTACGGTAAATGTGACACTTGCAAAGTTCCAACAGTAGATTTAGAAGAAAATCAAGCTAATCAAAGCATCAAATGGTACCAATGGGCAAGGGTAACTCATAAGTACGAAAAGGCCGGTAAAGAATTGATCACTAAGAAAACAATTAAGCAAGAACAGAACGGGACGGTAGCTGAATTAACATCACAATTTCTAGAGAAAATACCACTATTTAAACTATATTTTTTTAATTGGAAAGAGCAACAAAAACAGTACCAAAAATGCATTCAAAATCTAGCAAATGGTGAGATAGCAATATTATGTGACTTTTCAGAAAATTATGATTGTAAATATGCCCGTGAGGTACAATCAACTCATTTTGGGGCCTCCAAAAACTCAATAACTCTCCATACTGGTGCTATAATTTTTAATGACAAGTTCCAAACTTTTGCAACAGTATCAGATAACAATTGCCACGAACCAGAAGCCATCTGGGCACATTTGTTACCAATTATAAAGTACGCAAAAGAACGGTACCCTCAAATTTCCGTAATACATTTCTTTTCGGACGGACCTACAAGTCAATATCGTCAAAAAAAAAATTTTTATTTGTTAAATTTATTCACATCTAAATTAAAGCTTAACTACGCCACATGGTCGTTTTCAGAGAGTGGCCATGGTAAAAGTGTGGCAGATGGTGTTGGAGGCAGTGTGAAACGTCAATTAGACAAAAAAGTATCCTATGGTCACGATATTCCAAATGCAACTGAAGCATATGACGTTTTACAATCAGCCATGAAATCAGTTAAGTGTTTTTATGTCAGTGATAATGACATAAAAAACGTTTCGACGCTTATACCATCCAATATTCTCGCTGTACCTGGCACGATGAAATTGCACCACATAATATCGGTACACAACAACACAATAAAGTTTCGCTTGCTTAGTTGTTTTTGCGGTGACAAAGCTGGTCTCTGTGATTGTTATGACCCTAAATTACATAAACTGGTCGAAGATGAATCTACTTCAAAAAGGAATATAAAAAAAGAAGTCTCTGATTGTTATCCCACTATCGAAGACAATTCTCCAGAGCCAAATATAAGAAAACTCAAATCCAATGAACCTAAAACTAATGAAACTTACCCAAATTTACTGAACGCTGATAAACTCAATCCGAATTTGCCCGACCTTCATAAACTTAACACTGATGAACCTTACCTTGATGTAACAAAACCCAATGTAATATTAAATCCAGATGAGTCTCAATTTCGCAGTGAAGTTGGTGATGTGCAAGTAGAACCAATAGTAATAACAGTTCCTTCCAATCTAACATTCTCTTCATCTGGATTTTCTTCTCCATCTTTGCTGACCGAATTCCCAATGGACCAAATTGATAATTTAGATTTTGATCTATATTTAAATGAAGAGCCAAAACTTGATCCTCCTATCTCTGTAGAGGTACCTTCTAAGAGTCCTTATATCCGGGAGACCCTCCACCACAGTCTAATAAAAAACATGCGCGTTCTCTTTTACGCGCTGATACTTCTAATTCTTATAAACCCAAGACTGTTAACATCACCTGTAAGCTATGTCGAAAAGATCTCAGGACTAAAATTAGGTGCATGGTGTGTAAGGGTAATGTGTGTCTAGAGTGCAGTGGGACAGTCAGTTTTGATTATATTTGTCCTCCTTGTCTTCTAGGGTCAGATAGCGATTAAGGGCTTTGTGTTTCGTGTAGAACGACTGATTATTTTAATTTTTATATTAGTTTTGTTTTTATAATTATTTAATCCATTCCTTTGATTCGAACTAATTTTATTAAAAATGTTACTCATCATAACTTAGGTTTTTTTCGATAAACCTAAGTTATAGGTACTTTGATATAATACTTTTTTTTTGTGTAGTCTTTAAGGATCGGTTAGTGAAAGGCTTAAGACTGAATATAATTCTGTAAGACGACTGATTTATTATAATGATATAGTTAATAGAAGACATAATTTATTGTTGTGAACTCCGCCTTATATTCCAGTTAGTAACTGAGCATTCCACTATCGTAACTATTGTGCTGTGAGTTTGTTAAGTAATTATTACTTTATTTTGTATTTTTTATAAGAAGATGTGTAATATTAGAGCTGAATATTGCAGATTATAATATGTTTTACCTGTTTTCCTAAAAAATATTTATGTCATACGAAGTGATTGTTCTTTAAAATAGTTCTAAGCGAGTGTACAGACAGAAAATTGTTACTTACTGGAGGTTATTTCATTATGATTTCCATAAAACATTACATTCAAAGTAATTATATTTGTTAAATCTGTTGTTAAACCAGGTGATTTATAAATCAATGAATAAAACTTATCATTAAATCTGTTTTTTTTTTAAATATGGTTATATTAACAATGTCGCTAATTGGAACTTTTCAAGGCCCATATGGTCTAGAAAACTTGAATTTTTGATCAAAGTATCGATATAAATACTGAAATATTAGTAAATTGAGAAGTTCATGAAATACTCTATGAACTTACATAAAAAAACATAATTATTTTATACTTTCAAAATTGATGTTCCGGTTGCGTAACGGGCCATTTTTTTTGAAAAGCGCTCGTGCACGTTCTCTCCGGGACTTTATCTTTGGCGCGTTCTATATAAATTTTACACATATTTTATTAATTTTGTGAAGCAGTGTTAACTTAGTGGTAAGAACACAGTTAAATCGCGTTGAGAAGTCTTTTCGATAACTTCTTTATTTAAAAAAATGTGCCTAACAGTTTCGCCGAATAATACCTATATTTGTAAGTCATATCTATGCCCTATTTTTCCCACGTTAAGGTTTTTGATTATTATATATTTACTAACGTGATTATACACTGAAAAGTTAATTCAATAAAGACTAAAGATTTTCTGGGTGATTTAAATGTACCAACATAATTAGACTAGAAAATACAAAAATAATACGACAAAAGGTTTGTAACATCTGAATAAAAAAGTCACTGGCCCGACATTTCAAGGAAATCACGCAGAAGAACACGTATTTAGCCACTTTATACCACTTATAAGACCGTTCACTATCATCTTGCGATGACAACTAAACCAAATCAGGTCTACACATGCGGAAAAAGCATAAAAAGTATATATTTACACAAAGCACCTCAACTTCTCCTTCGTGCCAAAGCACAGTTTCTTCACCTGTGAAATGTACCTCAAAAGAAGTTGAAACTGTTAAAGAGTTCACTTTTTTACTGGATTTATATGACTGGAAGAAAGTGGAACCCGTCTCCGTTAATTACGCCAGGCGTGATCCTAATACTACCCCAACACATAAAAAGTACAATACACTGCCAAAGTACAAATGGGCCTGCTTACTACGAGAGAAACTGTGGGAATCTACAAGACTTCCATGCACATGGGTTTTTAAAACTAAGCGGGTCGACAAAGACAACAATGTTCTGATTAAAGGAGTGTGCTCACAATGTAGTTGCGTCTCAGAAATAACGAGCAAGGCAGCAACAGATAAAATAGTGGCAGTGACCTGCACTCTATTTAATACTAATAATAGTAGAATGCCACACAATCCAAACAAGAAGACGAAGCTCACTCCATACAAAAACGAAAACTAGCGAAAAAATTGCAATATAAACCCGCAACAGTTGTTCACAAAGAAATTGCTTCCGTAGTCATTAAAGATGAGGATACTGTAAACTGTCCAGTGCTACCAACGATGGAAGCTTTGAGGAAAGTGAAACACGAGAAAAGGCAAAGTGATCGGTTGCACTCTGATCCAATCATGAGCATTCTCATGATGTCGATAATGGTAACATACCAAAATTTCGTTCGCGAGTTCACCTTGTTACCGAGCTTCCATCTGTGCTATTGGTGTGAGCAACAAATTCAATACTACAAGGCGTATATGGAGAAAATTCCTTATGTCACAATGACTATAGATGCAACTGGATCATTCTTCCGAATGATCAAACTCCCAGATGGATCATTGCTAACAAAACGAATGTTCCTCTATGTTGCTATGTTAACGTCTTCAACTATTAAGTCTACAGCAATTTTCCAATTGATTACGGATAACCACACAACGGATTCTATATTGTCATGGTTGAAAAGATGGCACAACGAAGTACGTACTGCTCCTCACGAGATTGTAACTGACGACTCTTCAGCGTTAATAGCAGCAAACGTTCAGACTTTTACTAATTTTCAAACAGTCCGAGACTATCTACGACAATCTTTTCTAGTTTTAATGAGTAAAAAGTAACAATTTGCCTCAAGTATTCCTAAGTTTGACACAAGTCATTTTGTTAAAAACGTATACAACTTGCGATGCTTTGATAACGTTGATATAAATATTAAAATGTTTTACATTCGCAGTATTTTATTTATAAAAGAGTGCGAAAACTTTGAAATAATAAAAAATGTGCTGTGTAATATTATAAAAATTTGTACTTTCAAATATGAATTCATAAACAATGAGACTTGTAAAATTTCTATGAAATACCTCAAATCTTTGTTGGTCAAGATAGAAGACCCAGTTGAAGAAAACGACAAAAAAGATTTCTCTGATGATTATGTTATAATAACTGACGATGACAAAATTTTAGATTGGTTTGATGAACTTGTAAATAAAGAAAAAATGTTGGATCAAACAAAGAACAAAACAGAAAATCAAATGACTATTACTTACCCAATCTAGTATCAACTCTTAAAAGGTTAATGATCAAACTGCCTCTATGGAGCAATGTCATGTGTCCTTTTTACAAATCAGAAAATAAGCTGCATAACATCTTCAGCTGTTGAAAGTTATTTCAAAACCTTAAAACACTTATTATTTGAAACACGCCTACATAAATACAACGTGGATGAATTTATAAAATTTCACTACAATTTTATATTAGGAGAGACAAAAATAGCTTTGACAAATCTTAACATAACTCTAGCAAATACAAAAAAGCAAACAAACAAGGGCCAAAAAAGGAAGTTAATAAAAAAAAAAATAAGCAGTGTAAGAAAATGAAAATGAACAAAAAACAATCATTTTCTTCTGATTCCATATTTACAGAAAAGCCTTCGTATACTGAAAACTGGGGGGGAGAGGGATATTCTGCGAAGAATATCTCAGTATTGTTTTTGCGAAATGGGAATTTAGTAAATTCTATCAATAAAAGTATGAACTTTACTAACACGTGTGCGTTTGATTCAGTTTTCTTTTTGTTAGCATTCGCATATCAACAAAACGTTCACATTAAACAAATATTTAATACATGCACAAACAAATTAATCCGCGGATTTATAAAAATATTAGCAGAATCGTTAAATTTAAATAATGCTTATAAACTACGAGAGGAAATCATTACCGTAAAACGGGGTGAATAGAACTGACGGGGGCAATAGAGAAGAATCTTAGGAGCATTTTTAAGGTTTTTATGGCAAACCCGGTATCCCCAGTAAAAAAACCCGCAACTTTAAAAAATTGTTGGTATAATTTTTCTTTAGTCTGGCAGCTTTTTAGTGGTGGCAACATCGCTAAAAACGTCAAAACTTAATGTCAAAGTTGACAACAAAACAAGTCGTTATTGCACGAGTGAGTTTGAACCTCCGTATTTCGGTGAATTTCGGTCAATATAGTTTAAAGTTTGCTTCAAATTACGGTCAGTGCTATTATTAATATATTGTGCAATAATTTTTAAGGTAAGAATATGAATTACTATTTAAAATTGTTTTTATTTCGTAAGCCTTTTTTTCTTTAATTTTTCGAGGTGATTAGATACACGAAAGGGGTGAATAGAAACGCCTGAGGGGTTAATAGTCACGCAAATATGGTCAATAGACGCAGCCAAGGGGTGATTAGTTACGAAAGAGGGGTGATTAGCCATAATGATGTTAGGGCTGCCACAAAGTTTGTAGTGGTTATTTACAGTTGAAATTTAACTTTTAGTTACTTAAAGCGTTTTTAATTTTCTTGATTATTTTTAATCTCAATCAATATATTTTTTATTTAATTAATTCTTAAATGTAAAGTAGTAAGGTATTTCATTTATTATTGTTAATATTTTCATTATATTATTTCTCAGGTACAATAATGCCTCGAAATTATAAGCCCGATCCACGGGGTAAGCAGTATCGCAAATATGACCCTAATACAATTAAACAAGCTTTGGAAGAGTTTCAAACAACTCCAAAGTGTTCATTAGCGTCTATTGCAGAAAAATACAATATAAACAAATCAGTGCTATACCGACATAATAGGAAAACTATGGAAACACAAGGTGGTCAGAATGCTTTAGATGAAGACACAGAACGCCACATCGTAAATTATTTAAATATTTGCGGCAATTGGGGTTATCCATTAGACACTTATGATTTAAGAATTGTCATTAAATTGTATTTGGATAATCTAGGTATCACACACAAACGATTTAAAAACAACATGCCTAGACCAGATTTTGCCACAAGATTTTTAAAAAGACATCAAAATTCCATTTCTTTGAGAATGTGCCAAAACATAAAAAAGTCGAGAGCTCAAGTTTCACCTGATACAATTAAAGAATACTTTGAGGAATTAGAGGAATCACTGAAAGAAATTGATCCCACAAATATAATTAATTATGATGAAACAAACCTCAGTGATGACCCTGGACGTAAGAAGGTTATAGTGAAAAAAGGAACTAAGTACCCAGAAAGAGTTCTTAATCAGTCAAAATCTTCAATATCTATAATGATGGCTGGTACAGCTGCAGGAGAGCTTCTGCCTCCATATGTAATATATAAGGCTAACAATATTTATGATACTTGGGCTACAGGCGGACCTAAAGGTGCACGCTTCAATAGAACTGCATCTGGATGGATTGATGGCAGCACTTTTGAAGATTATATTAAGTCCATTATTATCCCATTCTTTAAAGATAGACCTGGAAAAAAAGATCTAATAGGCGACAATTTATCATCTCATTTATCAGTAGAAGTGATTAGAATCTGTGAACAACACAATATTTCATTTATATTTCTACCAGCAAATTCCACCCATTTAACACAGCCCCTAGATATCGCATTTTTCAGGCCAATGAAAATTGCATGGAGAAACATTTTATTAAAATGGAAAAAAACAGATGGCAGGACCCAAGCTTCAGTACCGAAAGGATGCTTCCCGAGACTTTTAAAAGTACTTATAAATAAATTGTCAGAAAACGTTGCGACAAACCTTAAAGCTGGTTTTCGAAAAGCAGGTATTATTCCTGTTGATCGCAATCAAGTCCTATCAAGACTCCCAAATGCCAAAAATGAAGATCCGGAAAAATCAAGATATGCTGTTGACAAATCAGTCTTGTATAGATTCGATTGAGATAGAAAGCGTATCTAGTATAGATTACTTACCTGATATAGAAGAACAGAAGAAATATTTAGTGAATTCATAGAGCCGCTAGAAAAAAAGAAAGAGAAAAGAGTCGAAGATAAGAAAATTTAAATTATTTCTGTGGAAAATGTGGAGAACGCAAGATGTGTAAGTGTGAATCTACGTAAGTGTAAAAAAATACCATTAAATACAATAATTGACATAAAAAAAGAAAACACTAAAAGATCTAAGAATATTAAAGAAGTACCTGTACGACGAGGAAGTTATTACAAAAATGATGAAGACATTCTAAGGGATTTAACTGATGACAATTTTTAATAATTTGATAAAAGAGATGGTTACAATTTTAACTTAAAAACAACCGATTGTTTTTTTTAGATTTTGATTATTTAAGACTGATTTGATGTGTGAAAAAAACTTTCGAAAAAGCTAGCCGCCTTAAAAAACCATCTAAATAAAGTGTAAAATAAGTTCCTTTCGAAAGTTTTTTGTTTGTTAATTTTTGTTATTAATTTATTTTGATGGTTTTTGAAGGCGGTTAGTTTTTTTTTAAAGAATATTTTTTAGTTTTGATTAATATTTTATTATAACTATAATATGGAAGAATATTAGAGGCAAAGTGCATTATTTTGTTTTAATTCGAATTTAAGTTCATTGTTTACGATATGTTGATATTAGTAATTATTTTTAATAATTGTTGATTTTGAATGATTATAATTCCTGATTGATTTAAAATAAAGAATATTATTTTAAAGTCCAGTGCATTTTCATTTAGTTTTGTTTTTGTGATACACTCTAAATTTATTACATTTTAATTATACATACATAATGTCACGCCTCTTTCCCGTAGGGGTAGGCAGAGATCACATCCTTCCACTTGCTACGATCTTGGCACACACTTTTAGCTTCATTCACACTCATTAACCTCCTCATACCCGCCCGTCGGTTTAGGGTACTTTTGACCTGCCCTTTCTCTAACATTTTTTGTATTTGGTCATGGAAGGTCTTACGTGGTCTTCCCCTCCCAACACTTCCATCCACTTGTCCATCATAAATCACTTTCGTTAATCTACTTTCATTCATCCTCTCAACATGACCAAACCATCTAAGCATACCTTTCTCAATTCTTGTCACTATATCTTCTTTTACACCAGCTTTAACCCTTATCACTTCATTCCTTATCCTATCACTCAATTTCACACCAAGAATATTTCTGAGTGCTCTCATCTCTACTGCATTAATCTTACTCTCATGTTTCCTCTGCCATAACCAACATTCGCTTCCATATATTAGTGTAGGTACCAACACACCCCTATGAACTGCCAGACGTGCCTTTTCAGACACTTTCTGACTGCTTACAAAGGCGTGAAGTGCCCCATTCAACATGTTTCCAGCATTCACTCTTCTATCGATATCGCTTTCACACTTTCCATCTCTCGTAAATTTCGATTTTAATTAATTTTTATTATTAATGATTTCTATTTGAAATTATAATTTTACTTCAAATTTATAATTAAAGAAACTTTCTCTAATATGTTTGCCTGTATCCTAAAAAATATTTAGAGAAACTGTAACGAGGCAGCCCTACGAAATTTTTCTAATCACCCCTTAGGTGTGTCTATTGTCCCCTGATGAGTGCTAATTAGAAATCACGTATAATTTGTGTCTTTTTTTATTAACTACAAACGTATCCGAATAGAAACAAATTTATTCCAATAGTTTGGCCTAAGACTCAATAAATACTTTATTAAAAAAATGGGTATCCATTCTGCAACTTGACGAAAATCATTACCAAAGTTCGAAGACCTATCTATTCACCCCGTTTTACGGTACTCAATATTACAAAAGCGAAAATAATACATATGGATGCGATAGTAATATGGCTTTTATATTTGAACACATACTTTTAGAATATTTGTACAGTGCCAATGTAACTAAAGAATGTTTAATCGAAACATGCGCCAACCACTCAAAAAGAACCATAGTGTTTTTATCAATCAATATGGAAATCATAAATTTATTCGGAATCGGAGGACTAGAAGATGCCATCATTATTGATGACTTCAATTTAAAAATCTGTTTAAAATGCAATAACGAAACCCAGTGATTTATTACATCGAAATAAGGCAAAAAAAATATGGACTGATAGGTGCTGTGGAATATGTCCCCCCGGTTGTAGGTCTAATTGGTCATGTGTCATTGCTTAGTAAATAATTCCAGAATGATTTGTTACGACGATAATAAAACCGGAACGCACGCAAGTTCTGAACAACCTCTGACAATACATAATTTAACATATGGTCTACTAGATGATGAATAAGATAATAAAAAACAGGGTATTTTAAAACTATACAGCTTCTATAGGCAACCAGTTTTATTCATGACCCAAGGAACCGGTCGAGATCTCAAAAATATTGGCACCTCATAATATTGATACCTCATTTTATAGTTGTGGTTTGAAATATCATTCTTTTTTTTGCAAGATTTCGACAAATGTTCCAGAAAGTCCTTGGCAGGTCGTATGAATAAAAAAATATATCTTAGTGTAAGTAACTAATCTGTGATTTGTGACTGAAAGAAATATATATCGTAGTGTAACTAAATAATCTCTGATTTGTGACTTTAAAACAAATATATATCTTAGTGTAAGTAAATAATCTCTCGATTTGTGACTTTAAAACAAATATATATCTTAGTGTAAGTAAATAATCTCTGATTTGTGACTTTAAAACAAATATATATCTTAGTGTAAGTAAATAATCTCTGGTTTGTGACTTTAAAACAAATATATATTTTATCTTATCCGTGTCATTTTAATTTAATTTAGAATCCTTGAGACATCATTTCTAAAACGATAGGTGGAAAGTTTTCTGTAAACAAAAAGTCATGGTCACCCTATCGAAATATTCAAGACGTATAGAAAGTTATAAAAACCGAAAAAAAAAATGTTTTTTGCCTAGTATCGGTAGTTCTACATATTAGGTCGGGGAAAAAGTCTTTTCGCATAACGTAGGTATAAACTTATTATAAATTTTTTTGACTGTACTATTTGTGTCTGGCTGGTTTTGGTAACATTAAAAAGGTTCCATTATAAAGAAAAGAAAAAAATAAAAAAAAGTTGTTTCCCGCTATTTTTCATTTGTTTTTCTCTCCGTAAAAATGAGTGAATCTAATGAAGAAATTCGATACTTTTTAAAATTTTATTATAAAAAAGGCAAAAATGCAACTCAAGCAGTGAAAAAAATTTGTGATGTTTATGGACCTGATGCAGTGTCAGTAAGAGTAGCACAAATTTGGTTCAAACGTTTTCAGTCCGGAAATTTTGATGTTAAAGATGCACCTCGCTCTGGTCGCCCTGTTACGAATAAAATGGACGCCATTTTTGAAAGAGTGGAGCAAGATCGGCATATTAGTAGTTACGATGTAGCTGAAGAACTGGGAATTGACCACAAAACAGTTTTGACCCATTTGAAGAAAGCTGGTTATACAAAAAAGCTCGATATTTGGGTGCCACACGAGCTCACTCAAAGAAACTTAATGAACCGTGTACTCATTTGCGATTCATTATTGAGACGTAATGAAACCGAGCCGTTTTTGAAGAGATTGATAACTGGCGATGAAAAGTGGATCACGTACGACAAGAACGTGCGAAAAAGGTCGTGGTCGAAAGTTGGCCAGGCTTCACAGACTGTGGCCAAACCTGGCCTAACACGAAATAAGGTGATGCTGTGTGTATGGTGGGATTGGAAGGGCATTGTTTATTATGAGCTTTTACCGCCCGGCAACACCATCGATTCTGATCTTTACTGCCAGCAACTGATGAGATTAAAGGAAGCAGTCGAGAGAAAACGGCCGGAATTGATCAACAGGAAGGGTGTGGTCTTTCATCACGATAACGCTAGACCACACACATCTTTAGCCACTCAGCAAAAATTAAGAGAGTTCGACTGGGAGGTCCTAGTGCATCCACCATATAGCCCTGACCTTGCGCCTTCAGATTTTCACCTGTTTCGGTCTCTGCAGAATTCTTTAGGTTCTGTAAGGTTGACCTCAAGAGAGGACTGCCAAAACTATTTGTCCCGTTTTTTTGATCAGAAGTCCTAAAGTTTCTACAGTAACGGGATAATGTCTCTGCCCACAAAATGGCAGAAAGTTATTCAACAAAACGGTACATATATATTGTAAATAAATGTAAATAAACTTTGAAAAAAATGTCTTGACTTTTCATACAAAAATACGAAAAGACTTTTTCCCCAACCTATTATTAATAGGTGTTGTTTACAAAAAAAAACTCGCTTTACACTTACTTTCTTTGATAGATAATCACGACTTATTTCTACGCGATACCGTACTACAGTTCCTAAAATATTAACCTGTGATTTTTTTGTGGATTATTTACAATATTTGACAAATTCAAATCTAGGTTTTACAAAAAAACTTCAGACCTCTGCGATGCTTTTTCAGCGAGATATCGGCGATAACGTGTTTTTTCACCGTTTCAATGGCGCGGCCATGAGGTTTTAGTCTTACAGCTCCTGAAACATGAGCCTAGGATTTTTTTGTAGTATTTTTACATATTTCGACAAATTCAAATCTAGGTATTACAAAAGTTTTCATACCTCTGCGATGCTTTTTCAGCGAGATATCGGCGATAACGTGTTTTTCACCGTTTCAATGGCGCGGCCATGGAGTTTTAGTCTTATAGCTCCTAAAATATAAACCTAGGATTTTTTTCCATATTTTTACATTTTTTTTACAAATTGAATCTGTTATTGCCCTAAATTTCAGGTCTCTGCAACGCTTAGTTTTAAAGATCTCCGTGGCCGCGCGGTTCTCCGCGTTTCAATGGCGCGGCCACGTTGAAACCCTTGTAACTTTTTAACCATAACTTTGACAAATTTATGGTTTTGGGAATCAATTTCTACAAATTTTTACAAAACCTTGGAATGGTTTTTTTTTATAAATTTCGCCGTGGCCGCGCGGTCGAAACGGACACCAGATTTTTTGTTTACTTGTCGACGTCGTGTGATAAGCCCTTTCTTGGAATTTTGACGTCAAAGTTGTGGTACGGTTATTTTGACTTTTAGTAACATTACTCAAAAACGCATGTACGTATCCTATTTAACATTTTTATATGTATTTAGAGTATTGAGAAGCATCGAATAAACGTTTCATTGAATTGATAGGTTTTCTCATGTAGGCGTAACGATTTTTTTCGTTTTTCAAAAGATATTTTTTTTTCACGTAAAATATAAACATTTTCTTGAATCTAGTTATGTCACAATATAGCACAAATTAAGAGCTTTACGTGTATATTTTTTTAGCACACAGCGCACATGCTTTTGTTACTGAGGTCTACGATTTTGCTAAACATTACTCCAGCAGAAAACTCAATATCTTGAAAACCTGAATAGTTACAAATTATATTTTCGGCTTATATTCCAGCACAAATTTAAGCTATCTGCCCATGTACAAAGTTGTGTGCTCCGATTCTTCGTTTAGAATCTTCCTGCTGGAGCAACGTTACTTCAGCAGGAATCGTTTTTTCAGTTTTTTTCGGAAATGCCAACCGTCACAATTTTTTTATTCAGCGCACATTTACAGCATACTGATCACTAATTATTTGTATTAACCACATTAATCTAGGACGAACTTTCCTGTTGGGGTTACGTACACTTAAAAAAAAACACTGTGATTATTATTTTTTAGAATAGATATGTCACCGTAAGATTGTAAATAACGTTAAATTATAATCTATCCCGCGATATTGTAATCTGTCGGAAAATTGTGATCCGAAACAAACTGCTCACAATTTAACGCATTATTTTTCGATAGATTATAATCTATCGAAAACAAACCGTTAAATCACAATCTGTCGCGCGTTAAAATGTCAAATGTTTAAAGCCTGTCCATGATTGGCTGGTCTTGCCATTAAGACCAGCCAACCACTCTCTTATTTATTATTTAACTGCACTTCTTTAGGTTATCACAGGTCCGGTAACACTCTCTACAACTTATCATAATACAATGCGTTATTATTATTAACACGAAATCTGTTTTAAACATAGAGATTTAATATAGTAATAGAGCGGCTATTAGAGACTTTTCCATACAAAAAATTTGAGCTGGCGCGGAAGTAGCGCTATCTAACGTTGAAAAGCAAAACAGCATATTAAAAACAATTAGAATAAGTTTTACCTACTCCACGGTAGGCGTCGCTTTGCAGTAGGGATGTTCTAAACTAAATTAATTTCATTTTATCCTTATCAGTCACCCTTAATAATTAACTTCCACAATAGAAAATACTAATGAATTCTCTCTATTAGGCATAACTATAGATAGTAACTTAAACTGGAAGACCCACATTAAAAACCTTCGATAAAAAAATATCCAGATTCTCCTATGCCCTTCAATAAATTAAAAGAACAACAGATTTGCAAACAGCTTTAACTACATACTATGCCTATGCATATGCAAGGTTTAGTTACGGGATTATTTTGTGGGGAAGTAGTACTGACACACCTTCTCTTTTTATTCTTCGAATGAAATAATTTGAACTTTGGCAAACATTGAACAGACTGACACTTGCAAGCCCTACTTTATAAAACTTAACATACTAACTCTACCAGGCATTTATATTTTAGAAATATGTAAATTTGTAAGAAATAACATCACCTCCTTTTACAAAACGTGGAGAAAAACCAATAAATAAACTACTAAGACACAAAAACAGATTAATACTTCTAACATGACTCTACACTCCAATAGTCCATAATAATATGTTATGTCAATAAAAATTTATAATAAACTCCCTGAATTAATAAAACAGAAACCTGTAACGCTACATTTGTGAACATAATCAAAGAAATATTAGTAAATAAGGCCTACTACGACATAAAAGACTATATCAATGACAAGACAATAAAAGAATAAGTATAAGTTAAAGTTATAATAAATTTATTTAAATATGTGATATGACAATTATAAAAAAATTATGTAAAAATATAAATAAATAAATAAAAAATAACCTTCTGTGAAACGTTATGGAGTGCCATAAACATTGATTTGATAGTTTTACTATTATAGTGTATAACAGTCCCCCAACGCAATTATTATTGAATCAGAATATTCCTACTTATATCAAACTTATACTTACAATTTAAAAATATTATTTATTACATTAATTGATAAATAAAACGACATCACTTGAACATCACTAAATCATCTACTTCCGCATCGACAACTGTGGCGAGATCCTAAAAGTAGTGCTTTTGCTTCTCACCGCTAGAGGTCGGCAAAGGGCATAAGTAATGTTCTAGAACAATTTATTGAAAATTATTATATAGTCTCATTATTGAGTAAATATAAAAAATACTTACGAAAATAAACTGTAATCACGTTCAGCCTTTTTACCATAACGGGATTTGCAATATCGCAGTACGCAATTTGGCATATTTTCTATAAAATTTGTCAAATCTGTTCCCGCACAAACACGACTACACTAGAGGGCGCATAAAATCATACTGAGCGACTTGTTACCACTTGGTAATAAGTTGTGGATTACAGTTTTGATCTCAATGTCCTGTCTATAGTAATAGTTAAATGTCTTTGGTTTTAAATCACCAAAACACTGTTTGTTTACATTTCACAACAAATGTATTTGACTAATAACAACCGAAGATGGCGACGACGGGCGGCTGAGCGGGGAACATGAAGTTCAACCAATCAGAGCGCGAGGTACGTTTTTTCGCATGTCATTTAACAATCTGACGGTTTGTCTTCGATACATTATAATCTATCTAAAAATAATGCGTTAAATTGTGAGCAGTTTGTTTCGGATCACAATTTTTCGACAGATTACAATATCGCTGGATAGATTATAATTTAACGTTATTTACAATTTTACGGTGACAGATATAAGTTGTTCTTGTTATCTGATTATTAAGTGTGAGTTATTGATCTGTGATTTACTATGTACTCATTATAGACAGTGCGCATGTTTGCGAGCCATCCGTGCTTATGAAGTTATAAAGAAAAAAAATGAGTTAAAACGTTCAGTGTGTAAAAATTTAGACCCAGTTCCAAAAATTGTTGAAGATTCAATGCGAAAAATAAGGAATGATAATAAAAATGATGTAGATTTGATACCCACTTTTAATTCAATTAAAGATTCACTATACAGAGCACGTAAACGATTTTTAAACACAGATTTACTGTCTCACACCACTACACAAAGTATTAATATTCCTGAAGTTCTAGCACAAAATTTTTTAGTATGCGAAGACGGCGATCAAGAAAAGATTTTTGGTTTTGCAACAAGAACAGCTCGAAATATTGTGAAAAAACATAAAGGGACGTACTTTGCTGATGGTACGTTCAAGGTGGCTCCTAAACCATTTTACCAGCTTTATGTCTTGCATTGAGATATCAATTCGGACAAAAAAAGAACTAATATTGTACCCGTCATATACGCACTGTTACCAAATAAGACAGAAGATACATATAATAGATTATTTGCAATCATAAAAAATATGGAGGTAGAGATTGGGACATTTAAGTGCGATTACGAATTGGCACAAATTAATGCTGTTTCGAATATCTTTCCTTAAGCCGTAATCAGTGGATGCTACCACCATTTCAATGACGCAGTTTGGAAATATGCAAAAAAAATAAAATTAAACGCTACCTCAGAAGGGCGATATGTTATCAGGATGGCAGCAACAATTCCATTATTACCTGCGAATTATATTCCTGCTGCTTGGCGTCATATTTTAGATAATTCTCCAAATAGTGCCGAAATGATCCGTTTTCGTGACTACTTTGAGAGGCAGTGGTTCTCTAAGTTTCCAGCATCCATTTTAAGCTGTGCAAATCAGCGCCATTGCACCACAAACGCCTTAGAAGGTTGGCACTATCGCCTAAATGGACGAATCACGAAAAATCCCAATTTGTATAATTTTTTGTTCAAACTTCGCAAAGAAGCGAAACATTGGAATCGACGTATTACTGCTTCGTTATTTTAAACATTGGGTAACAAAAGAAGACTCCGAGATATTGTTTTTGACGCAAAATATGAAAAAAAAATAAAGAAACTGCTAGACAGTGAACTCGATATACCAAGATTCATAAAAAGTATTATCTATTAGAGACTCTCTTTGTTTAAAAAATAAGTAATCATCAATGTTAACACGTTAACTGTGCAGCTAAGACTACCCACCCCACTTCTTAAGTGCAACCGTAAAAGGAGGGTTACTTAACGTGTTAGATATTAAAATGGTATCTATTGTTATTACTTTTTATTTTCTACCCCCCTTGTAATTAAAACTAAATAAAAACTAAATGACCCATCCGTGGGTCATACACGTATGACCTCTTTACAGCATGCCCCTATTATGTGTCATACACGTATAAGTTCTAAAAAATAGTTAAATCTGTAAAGTGATTTTCTATTTTTTACTTTCTAGTGTCTCTAACAAGTTTTTTCAATCTGTCAAGGTGATATTCGGGACGTTAAAAAATTTTTCGTAACGATAAAACTTAAATTAGTGCGCTGGTTTACTTTGTTTGTTTTGAATTTATCATGAATCCACGCGGAATGTTATCAGATGAGAAGTTATGTCGAATTTTAGAAGAGAGTGACGAAAAACATAATATTGTGGAGGGTTTATACTATATTTAAAATTAATACTAGTAATGATACTATATTATAAAAATAAATACTTTCAGTAATTAGAGTTAGGGGCCATCCATAAAGTACGTCACACGTAAAGGGGGGGGGGAGGGGGTCGGCAAAGTGTGACATGGTGTGACAAGGGGTGGGAGGGGTCCTAAGTTTCGTGGATATATTCCCTTTATGTCGAATCCCTTTACGTCGAGCCGAGAACCTTGTCTCGCTTCTATTACCACTACGTCGAGTCTATGATTTCTGACCCGTTTCTATTCCCTTAACGTCGAGTTTCTATTACCCGCTTCTACTACCTTTACGTCGAGTTTCTATTACCCGCTTCTACTACCTTTACGTCGAGTTTAATAATCTCATATTTTGAAGTACAGTCAGGTTCACATGCTTTGTGTGTTATTGTATTTGAATCTATTGAATTATGAATAATAATAACATATTATCTTTGAAAATGTCAATAAAAAGTATATTAAGTATATTAGACTACCGACTGCAACATACTGAAAATCGATGGCGCATTGGTGATTTTACATAAATTAAGTACAGCAGTATCTAGACATTGCATCGATGTGACTAATACATATGTAATATAGGGTACATTATTACAGATCACTAAATAGCTTAACGCAACTTAAGTTCGAACATCAGGTAAGATTTATATGTCACCTCTCTTTCGCACATATACATGTCTCTCTTGCACATCTATTGTTATCAGCGTTGCACGTCCCAACTTTAACAAGGGCAAAACTCGCCAGTGTCCTTTTAACCTTGAAAGAGTGTACTACGTAGGTAACAGCAGTATGAGTGTTTAGGAAATTCTGTGGTGGTTCAGAAACATGATAGTGCGAAACACGTAAGTACCATTGTTTTTCTATAATCCACATATAGAATTAATTTTGATTATGAGATTATTTGATGCCTGGGGAAGTATAGTGGCTCAAAATATCAAATTACCACAAACTATCAAATTTTCTCAAGTGAGTTTGAACTGAATAATCAACGGCAATCAAAATTTAAGGCTCAAAATTATTAGGAGAAATTTGACAGTTTGGTATAACTTGATGTGCTGGCCACCGTACATAGGTAATTTTGTTATTCAATAAGTAGCACGCCGATTTATTTACATACTGAAACCAATATCTTAGGTATGATTTTTTATATTCATTGCGTAAATGAGGATATGGATAAGAAAGGAGTAAATGTAGATATGACAGCCGATAGAGTGAAGTGGAAGAAAGAGACGTACTGTGCCGACCCCACCTAGTGGGAAAAGGGCAGGAAGAAGAAGATTTTTTATATTCATTAATTTGAAATATTGTCGTTATTAGTAACTTAATACTAGTTTACTGAGGTTACTTGACTTAACGGATATTTTTTATTCCTTTTTAGGATTACTGAAGAGTAGATATACGAAGTATACTCACAATATCCAAAATGGATTTAATTACCATAATAAATATTTTGGAAGGCAACGAAACTGACAACGTTAATGTTGAAGTAGGTGATAGGAGTGTTCATGCACCACCATCAGAACCTATTCAATACCAAAATTTGGAAAATGATGATTCCAGCGACTCATACGTTATTAAACCTCGATCAACAAAATATTGATAGTGTTCAAAATAACAGTGTAGATATAACCCAAAAACCCGAATGTAGCCCATCTATACCTCAAAGTAAAGATGGTAAAGATTATTAAGAACCCGGTTGCAGCACATGGGGTAATTCTAACATAGAAGAATGGCGGCAAGGCTACCGCCAAGAGAATCAAGAACCTGGGTGCAGTTCATGGAGCAATACCGAAAATAAATTGTTTTTCGTCGAAAGCAAAAAGAGCGGTAAAATTTTACTTAAAAATGGTTATCGGTACCGTATTAATAAAAAAAATAAATGTGACTCCTCAATTTGGTACTGCACAAGAAAAAATTGTAAAGCTTCCTTAACTTTAGATGAAAATGAAACAAACATCCTGAGGACTGGAGGAAAAGATCATATATGTCTGCCAGATTACAAAAAAGAAGAATTCGAAATAAAGTTTAACCAATGTAAAAAAAATGTACGGACCGACTTGAAACCAATACCCACTATGTATGCAATGTCCATGGCGAGTTTAAAAAACAATGATTACGTTGACCACGTTCGAAGCTTCCAAAGTGTAAAAAATGCACTATATCGTTCGCGAAATAAGTTCTTAAATGTTAGAAAGACTACGTTCAAGAATTTGGAGGATGTCAAAATTTTACCAGTAATCGGAAAAGATTTTCTGGTCGTAGACAGCGGAGGGCAAAATAAGATTTTGATTTTTATGTTAAATGACTGCAAAAAAGCATTGCAGTCTATGAATCTGTTCTTTGTTGATGGGACATTCTTTTCAATTTCGCCGCCATTTTATCAGTTATATACAGTACATGCCGACATTGGTAGTACCGCAGACAAAACTGTAATAGTGCCGATTATTTTCGCGTTGTTACCTGATAAATCCCAATCAACCTATACGAATATGTTTAAAATAGTAAAAGATTACATTCCCGAATTCCATCCAATAAAATTTAAGATTGATTTTGAGATAGCAGCAATAAATGCTATTAAAGAAGTTTTTCCATTGGCAGATATAAGTGGATGTTTTTTCCATTTCCATAAAGCGTTGTGGAAAAAAGCACAACAGACCGGAATAGTAAATGTTCCCGGTGGAAAAAAATATATTTCAATGTGTGCAGCCACAGTACATCTTCCAAAAACTTTTATTCCGGAAGCATGGGTGTCACTATTAGAAAGTGCACCTGAAGGCAATGAGGCCAAATTGTTTAATGAATATGTAACGTCGCAGTGGATGAACAAAAATATCGATTTGATTTGTTGTTACAAAGAACGTCACAGAACAACGAACCCAGTAGAGGGATGGCATAACAGGCTAAATAAAAAGCTTAGTAAAAGACCCCCGTTATATACTCTCATCAGCACACTTAGAGATGAGGCAAAAGAAGCTAGATTTATAATAGAGCAGGCAAACGTCTATAACGACAATAATCAGAAGCAAAGAAATAAAAAACATTTGGCTATTGATATGCGTATTAATAAAATAGTTGAAGATTTCACAAGTAACAAAATTGATTTAATGATTTGTCTTAAACGACTGTCATCAGTAAGATTTGATAATTGATAATCAAATTATTTAAAATATTTTCTGTGATTTATATAGGTTAAGTAAGTTACTTTTTGTAGAATAATTATTTACTGTAAAAAGATATGCTGATTTACATTTAGTGATGATTATACTGTGATTTATTAGATTAAGAAAGTTACTATTTTAGAAGAATTATTTACTCTAAAACTATATACGATGTGATTTACATAATTATATAGATTAAGAAAGTTCCTTTTTTTTGAAGAATGATTTACTGTAAAACTATATGCTGATTTACATTTACATGAATAGTGATTTATATAGATTAAGAAAGTTACTTTTTTTCAGAATTATTTACTGTAAAACTATATGCGATTTACATGAATAGTGATGATTATACTGTGATTTATATAGATTAAGAAAGTTACTTTTTTAGAAGAATTATTTACTGTAAAACTATATGCTGATTTACATTTACATGAATAGTGATCATAATACTGTGATTTATATAGATTAAGAAAGTTACTTTTTTAGAAGAATTATTTACTCTAAAACTATATGCTGATTTACATGAATAGTGATCATTATACTGTGATTTATATAGATTAAGAAAGTTACTTTTTTAGAAGAATTATTTACTGTAAAACTATATGCTGATTTACATTTAGATTAATGGTGATGATTATACTGTGATTTATATAGATTAAATACAATACTTATTAAAGAATAATTATTACTAATAACTGATATTAATAGGGATGATTTATTACTTAAAAAGTAAATATATCTACTGTAATCATAGTGTATGTCAACAAGTAATAAAACAATATTTTAATGATATTGGCTTTTAATTTATATCTTGACTGTACCTATTAACCAAACTCGACGTAATGGTAATAGAAAGCGTAAAATTACAATATTCTGGAAGACAATAGACTCTCGGACTCGACGTAAAGGGACTCGACATAAAGGGAATAAATCGTTTCGTGACATCACATTGCAAAATCAAAAGGTACTAATCGCGTAATTTGAAATATTAATTAAACTAAAAAATATGTCCAACTCTATGGCTCAACTCACACTGGCGCAGAGTCGAAGCGACGCGACGCGTCATATTTCTCCGCCTAAAGCATATTCACCTTTATTGTTCTACTATTTAAGTACAAATTTGTGCTATGTAAATATGGAAGCGCGCGTCGACGCGCGTTGACGCGCGCATTCGCGCTCCGACGCTCGGCTGGAGTCGAGCGGATTCGCGAGTCGCCGCCAGTGTTGCCAACTTAGCTACTTTATAGCTAGATTTAGCAACTTTTTGATGTCAGGCAGCTACAATTTTTTTTTATTAGTAGCTAAACATTTTAGCTACTTTTTCTAGCAACTATTGATTATGAATATTTTTACAAAGTTATGGTAGCGGCATCCCCAACAAACAAAATTAGTATTAGCAATATACGATGCGACACACTTAAATCGGTGCGAAATAAAATTGGGTTCTATAAACAATTAGAATCTATGCAGTTGCTAAGTCCTGATGAGGCAGTAAAACAGATCAAAACGAATGATATTATGAATCTTGCTGAATTTTTAGGATTCACACCAGAAAAAATAAATAATATATGCAACAGTGGCATATTCTTCATTCGTTCAAATAGGTATAATCAAAATATTGTATTCTTTTATTTTTTAATTAAGTAGTCACAGTATTAAAGTTAAGTTGACTAAAGTTTATAGCTGATTTATAAACTGCAGTGTTTTATTTCTTTAGTATTTTATTTACTTCGGAATTCAGCTACTTCTAGCTACTTTTTAGAGACAAAAAAATACTCAATCTAGCAACTTTCTGTTAAATTCCTAGCTACGAGCCTTTGGTAGCTGTTGGCAACACTGGTCGCCGCGCGTACTCAGGCGCAGTGACGCGTCAGACGCCGACCACAACGGACGGACGACAGTGCTGATCTACGACGACAATGGACGAAGATGAAAAATTAATTTATTTAGTACAGAAGTATGATTGTCTGTTTAACGTCAAGGCGAAAACCTACAGTGATAAAAATTGTAGGAAAAATGCCTGGCAAAAAGTAAGCGGTGAAATGCAAATTTCTGGTAAGTACTATATAATTATTATTACATTTAGGTACAGACGACAGCACGTCAAACGTAACAGTTTGACCTTGAGCTCGCCTTTATTCCGTTCGTGCTAATGGCGGCTTTCGTAGTGCAAGTGTTACACTTGACGTGCTGTTGTCTGTACAAAACATACACAGTTATATTTACGTCACATTATGATCACTTCTTTAACATCGTCTGATCATTTCATTTTGCCATGGTACTGCCCCATGCTCGGATATAAAATAAGATTTGAATGTCTCTCTGATCACCATGGCATTTGTCATAGTATGGTAATCAACTGACCGTATATCTTGTAATATACTATCACTTGGCAATTCCAAGTTTTCGAGTTCGTCATTTTCTCTTACGTAATTATGCAAACATGTGCATGCAAGAATCATAGAATCAAGATGCATTGGTTGCATTTTTATTTTTTTTAGAAAAACCTCAAAGGAGAAAGAGCAAAATGGTCTATGAGCGGCCAACAACGAAATAGGTATTAAATGAAAGTACTATTACTACGGACTAACTTTTACTATGAACGTAACATTGCAGCTCATTTAGAAAAAAAAATACAAATAGGTTAAATACTTAGATAATAAATGTAAGAAAATGTGCAAACTCATTTTTATAAAATACATTAATAAGTAATTCAAAACGTTGTCAGCATACCGATTACAAGACTCAACCCAAAAACGGGTTTACTACATGGACTACCTGAGTTCGAATGGACCAATCAGCTTTGAGTGCAAACAAAAGAGCCGAGGCGTGGGGTGCGCGTCACTCCGCGCAGTCCTTAGCTTACCCTTGTGACGTCGTGTACTGTGCGATCATCTACGAATTCTTTTTCAAACATTTTGACCTTGGCTACCCTCTGGACACTGTTTCTCCCTAACCTGATAACCTGGCTATTAACTCTGAACTTCTGTACGTTTGTGCTTGTGTACTTGGACTCTGGACTTGTGTACGCCAACGGAACATTGATTGAAAAATGGCAGAAAATCGGCCTATGTGTGTTTTGTGCAATCGATCAGTGGTTAACAGAAGAAGATTAGAAATAACCCATGCTCTTTTTGAGGAAAATGCTGCCAATGCTCAATATAATATTGAAGCTATAGCTCCACAGCAAGTAAGTATTTTTTAGACTTTTTTTTGGTTGTTTTTACCCGTGTGTACCCACCCTATAGGGGCTTGGGTTCTTTTTTAAGAATAGTTAAGTCATAGTCAAAACAGATCTTCTCTCTCTTTCTCACACATGGCGCTTATGAAAACAAAGCCAGTGTTATCTAGCTTCGAGACATAATAGAGGCCAAACTCACTAACAATGCGTATGAGCATGACTCATTCGTCACGTGGAAGAAGAGCTCGGCATGTTCTTCACTATACAAAACATGATTAGACCGAAACTGCTGCGAGTTTAAAATACTATGTTATAAACTATTTTCCTTTTCAGGTTGAATACAACGGCCGAGAATACATTTGTCGACCATGTTGGCAACGAGCTCAACGGGCTGTGCAGCCAAACAATAACCCTGCGCCGCACGAATGTGTTCTTCAAGTGGAAGAATATTCACGAGTGCCTAGCACCTCAGCGAATTGTGTGTTTGACAGATGCCGTAGTGTGTCACGTCGTCGAATGCCTGAGAATGTAAATATTACTCTTCTGTTACATTGTAACTTTTTCATACCAGACAGTGCCAGAATATGTGATGCACATTTAACATCGAATGATTGGGAGGAGCTCATTGATAGTCCAAATCTGAGACATGATTTTAACAGCACTCATTTTGTGCAAATACTAGAGCTTTTGAAAACAGCTGTTTTAAAAAAAAATATTCTGGACTTTGAAGACATCGAAAATATGGAACCAAATGAGATTCATATTCGATTGGGCGTTAGCAGAGATCAATTCAATTCAATCTTAGAACAAACGCCTTCCTTGTCTGAGTCAAACGCCAAAACGAAACTAGCCATTTATTTAATGAAGTTGCGAACTGGTGATAGCAACGAGAGATTAGCCACGCTCTTTAACATAAGTAGAAGGACTCTAGAAAGGCATTTAAAAACCGCGCGTGATGCTATATCTCTGGATTTTAAGCCAAGACACCTGGGACTCGACCATTTAAATAGAAGAATGGTCGCTGACCGCAATCTTATTGTACCAAACGCGTTATTTGGAAATCACGAGTCATCTCCAGAAGAAAGGAAGGCAATAACAATCATGGATGGAACATATATTTATATACAGAAGAGCTCCAACTTTTCGTTCCAACGAGAGACCTACAGTCTACACAAATACGAAAATCTATTAAAACCGTTCTTAATGGTGTGTTCCGATGGGCATATAATTGATGTTTGTGGGCCCTATGCTGCTACCGACTCAGATGCCAGTATTTTGGAAAGAATAATAAATGATGAAGAAGGCACATTTCACTGGTTTTATCGGGCTGGCGATATATTCATTTTAGATCGTGGGTTCAGAGACGTCTGTGGCGATTTGCAGCGATTCAACTACAGTGCCTACATGCCCGAAACCAAAGACCGCAGTGCAGACCAGCTTACTACTGAACAGGCCAATAGAACTAGGCTGGTCACTCTATGCCGCTGGGTAGTGGAAGTTGTAAATGGCAAGTTCAAGCGAGACTTTAAATTGTTTAGGCAAGAATATTTTAATCGCGCCTTACGTCACATGTTCGAGGACTTCCAAAACGCAGCGGCACTCATCAATGCATTTCAGACACCAATACAAGATAGTATTTATGCATTGTCGTTCGTGAATATAATTAATGAACGCATTGAAATACCAAACCTCTTAGCGGACTATGTTATCCGTCATAACATAAATAGACAGAGGGCATCATTTGAAAGACTCAGCAGTGATCAACCTATTTTTGAAGACTTCCCGGTTTTTTCTGAAGAAGACCTAATTCTTTTTGCACTTGGCACATACCAAATCAAGTTAGCTCGCAGCTACTACGCTGAACACTTAGTTGAAGGCTTGTACAATATTGAAGTATACCGGGAGCGTCAAATAAGTCAGCTCACAGATTTTATTGAAGAAGAAGATATTTGGTTATTACGTGTGCGTATACAGTCTAGACATGTGAGGTCCAGAATATATTATTCTTATATTGTAATTAACCGAGAAAGACAAAATAGAGAAGCAATTGCTCATTATTATTGCAGTTGTATAAGTGGAAGACGCACAATCGGTTGCTGTGCACACGTTATGTGTGTAGTGTGGTATCTGGCATGGGCTAGACATCAAGACGAGGATATTTAAATGTATTTTTAAAGAAGTCTACAAGTCATTTTATTTTATTTCCTTATTTTTAAGGCTAAACCTTAGTTAAATACGCTAAATCACAGACTGTCATATCTAAAATAAAAATGTATTTAATTCTATTAATAATTACACCACAGATATAAAACATCTTGAGGGTGATTGTAGGGTGATAATACACCAAAAAAAATTAAAATTGTTCCTGGCCGCTGATAGACCAAGCGCCATACGATTTTGCCTTCCGAAAGCACTTTCTACTAAGCGCCTTGCTCGGCTTAACCCTTAACTGCATAATGATGTAATATTACATCAGTTTACTTTTCGTCGAATATATTTTTATCTAGCAACCCCACCTACTTGCTTTTTTTTAAAGTATTGTCAAAGGTCTAATTGACACGTATAAACGCACCTTTATCGCCATAGACATTTTTTTTCTTACATGACATTGACGTGAAAAGTTTTTTGGCGCCAAATTGCAAATCTCGGTTTTCGACACAGTTGCAGTGAATGTTTTTTTGGCAAAAAATCTGAATTATAATAAACAAAATTAGTTTCCGGCATCACACAGGTATGTAGAAATGGTTTTGTATTAGCATTTTGTAAATAGCATTGTAACTTGCTGAAAATAATAATTTTTGTTTATGATGTAGTAATACATCATCATGGAAATTGTCATAAAATATTATTAGTATGGAATGAGTATGATTTTTTTTCCTGACCTTTTTTTCGTCTATTTTGCTATCATATAACTGTAATGAATGTATTATGTACGTTTTATTGTTACTTACGGGTTTTTTTTACTATATAATCACGATTTCAATGGTATGAAGCTGTTGCGAAACGTTTCACACTTGGTGGTGGTTTTTTTGTTTCATGCATGTATATTCTTTTAGCACAATGTCACGAAGCCAGGTGAGAGATGATGACATTGAAAGGATATTGAAGGAGTTGGAAAACGGCAACGTCTCAGAAGACGGCCTAGAAGATGACGATGACGATGAAGAGAATTTTTATGCCAATGCTCAGCAACTCGTACAGGACTTGATCTCAGATGATATGGAAGATTTGGTTCCCGAATGTGAGGATCCTATTCCACATGACGAAGATGACCCTCCCTTAGTTCAAGATGCTGATCCAGGGCCAAGTTCAGGTGCATGTATCTTCAATAGCTTCGATAAGCGTCAGATTATATGGAAAACTGGTAGCATGACGTTCGATGAGCGCAAAATTGTACATGAGCCCACATCTACACTAGATACTGAAATAGCCAACTTAGATACACCCTACAAATGTTTTCTGCACTATTTTACACCAGATTTCCTACAAAAAATAGTAGATGAGTCTAACTTATATTCAGTGCAAGAAAATGTTGCCAATCCCATTACTATCACTGTAGCAGACCTCAAAAAGTATATTGGATCTTTGTTATTCATGTCTGTGCAGCATTTTCAAAGCGTGCGGTCATACTGGCACGACAAGTTTGGATACCCGCCGATAAAAGCCACGATGTCGATAAACAGATTTGAGGCAATCAGGTCAGTCTTACATTTCAATAATAGTGAGCATCATTTACCGAAGGAACACCCAGATCACGACCGCCTCCATAAGATACGTCCGGTAATAGACCACCTGAACAAGACTTTTTCATCGATACCTGTAGACCAGCGCCTCTCCATAGACGAGCAAATGTGTGCAACAAAAATATCTCACTTCCTCAAACACTACCTTCCCAATAAACCTCACAAGTGGGGTTACAAACTATTTGTACTATGCAGCCTGATGGGTTATGCCTACCGGTTTGAAGTCTATTCTGGACAAGACAATACCAAAGACAAGCCAGCTGACGAACCTGATTTAGGGATCACAAACAATGTGGTCTTGCGTCTGGTCAGAGTAGTACCGCGGAAGCAAAATCACGTCATATATTTTGACAACTTCTACACCTCTTTGCTTTTGGCCTACTACTTGTCCAAGCAGGGTATCCACTGTGTCGGTACTGTCCAGCAAAACCGTTTACCTAACTGTCGACTTCCGGATAAAAAGACGCTCATGAAAACTTCCGTCCCCCGAGGAACCTACGAAGAAAAAGTGGCTCATCACGATGGCGTGGACTTCTCAGCTACTGTTTGGAAGGATAATAAGGTAGTAACTTTATTATCTACGTATGTTGGTGCAGAACCAGCAGGTAAAGTGCAACGGTTCGATAAAAAACTGAAACAGAAAATTGACGTCCCATGCCCTAAAGTGGTACAAGAATATAATATGCACATGGGGGGAGTTGACCTCATGGACAGTTACTTGGGACGGTATCGCATAAGAGTCAAAAGTAAAAAATGGTATATGAGACTATTTTACCATTTGCTAGACCTCGCCGTCATCAACTCGTGGGTTCTCTTCAAGAAAAACATGACTGCAAAAGGTACTCCCAAAAAGCAACTGCCAAATCTAGGAGAGTTCCGAAATGAATTGGCAGATGCGCTGTGCAATGTGGGAACAAGCAACGGTAGCAAAAGAGGTCGGCCAAGCAACAGCTGCTTAGAAGAACAAGCTAAGAAACGAAGAGGACCAGCTCATCCGCTTCCTTATAAGGACGTGCGTTCAGATGGTGTTGCACACTGGCCCATATTTTCAAAGCGTTTACGCTGTAAACTTCCTCAATGTAAAGGCACTACCCAATGGGCATGCTCAAAATGCAATATCCCTCTATGTTTGAACGGAACTAACAACTGTTTCACAGATTTTCATACTATGACAGATTCTACATATGACAGATTCTACATATGACAGATTCTACATATGACAGATTCTACATATGACAGATTCTACATATGACAGATTCTACGTATGACAGATTTTGAAAAAGTGAGACAAGTAACGGACACCTTGTGGAATCAAAAATAATACTGTTATATAGTAATCACTATATTTATTGATAAGCATAATTTGTTTTTATAACTAGTATTAAATGTTTGTATTATAGTACTAATATTTTTAGAAACAGTCACAATTACCAAATTAACGTTACAATTATTATTTGTTAACATAATTACGTATAAACAATCATTGGAAATAATTATTTGTATTGGTAATTTATAAAGTATTCACTACACATAGAAAAACGGAAACTACATAATCGGCATTATCAACCTATAACACTCCTAAACAAAACCAGATAGCTAATCAATAACATCCGCTAAATCGTTCCGTGTTCACTTCTAATGCAAATGTATAATTTATATCCAGTATAATTTACATACAGTACATTAACATGTTTACAATCAATTTTTAAAAGTCCCATAATGGGCTGTTTAGGCAGTTTCCTTTGCCGTGTTACTAGAACAAATAGAGAAAAAAGATTATTAAAAAAATGGTGGGTACTTTTAAAACTTTTCGTAACTTTATTCGATCTCTTTCTATGACGGCTAATCTACTTAGTTCAGTTTGGTGTTTTTGTGATAATTCTCAAAGTTTGATACGTGTTGTTACCTTTATGTATGTCTTTTTCATAATATGGGGGAAGAAAGGGAATTTGTTGTAGAAAAAAATAAAAAAGGTTTTAACACAATCTTGTACGAAGGATACCGTTTTAACAAAATCAAACGAGTCAATAAAGATCAAAGTACGTGTTGGCGCTGTGTGAAGAGAAATGAGTGCAGTGCATCTATAACAGTGGATGTTAATTTAATGAAAATTCTTCGTAAATCTCCACATACGTGTCAGGCTGATCATCTCGGAAACGAGTTATTTATAAAAACTAACATGGTGAAGAGGGAAGTGTGTAAAAACTTGGGTCCGATTAAAATGATTTTTGAACATATTTTTGACAGTACCGACGGACCGAGTAGAATCCCGACCTTTCACGACAAAAAAGATAGGTTTTATAATGCAAGAAAAAAGTATTTGTGTGCAGAACGATTGTCATTTAATAAAATTGAAGATGTGTTTATTCCCAAAGCCCTAGGTGAGAATTTCCTAGTTGCTGAAGAAGGTACAGAAGAGAAAATACTGGTCTTCATAACTAAATTAGCCAAAAATTTTTTGCGCCGGGCAAGGTTGTGCTTCGGTGATGGTACATTTAAAAGTGTTACCAAGCCATTCTACCAACTTTTTACTCTGCACATAGACCTAAATTCTGATACAAACTCAACAAATATAGTCCCTGTGCTATACGCGTTACTGCCGAATAAATCCCAAGTTACATACATTCGACTTTTTGAAATAATTAAAAATTTGGGTTTTAGTATCCGTTATTTCAAATGCGACTACGAAGTAGGCATTATGAATGCTGTAAGATCAGTTTTCCCGGAATCAAATGTAAGATTTGTTCCTGATTCGTCATATTCCAAATTGGTCATCTTCCAAACACGACACTTTCCAAACTGGTCATATTCCAAACTAGTCATATATTAGATTCGTCATCTTCCTAATTTGTCATACAATGTACATTTGCCTGCACAAATTAATTCAATAAATCCTTTGTGGTAAATTTTATGATAAGAACCTATTTATATGAGTGTTACTTGTCTATCATGAAGTTAATGTCATTGTCACTTTAATATTTATATTGAGTGAATATAATTTTAATGAAATAAAAAGATGGCTTCTAATAATAGTACGCACGAAGAAATGCAGTTTATCGCAAGTGAAAGAGGGAAAAAGTTACTTTTGTATTCTGGATACAAATACAGTCTACACAAAAAAAATAAAAATGGTACTGTTACATGGAGATGTACAAAAAGGGGTGAGTGTGCAACTTCCATTACTGTAAATGATAATAATGTCGTCATGAGGCAGCCTAACCATGTATGTAATCCGGAGTTTATGAAGTTAGAGGCTGACAAATGCTTTGATAATATGAAATTGGCAGTCACCAATAATTTCGAACCTATACCAAAAATATTCGAGAAAATTGAACAAGATTTTATAGAACTTAATGGAGAATCTTCTCTGTCGGAGCTACCGATATGGAAAAATAAAAAAAGTACTTTATACAATGTCAGAAACAGATTTCTTAATGTGCGAAAATGCACATATGATAAAGTAAGCGATGTTTTGATCCCAGAACAGCTATCCAAAGATTTTTTAATTTGTAGTGACGGACTTGACGATAAAATTTTAATATTTTCATCGCCCACTGCTTTGGACTTTCTATCAAAGACTGAACATTATTACGCTGATGGTACATTTAAGGTTGCGCCACCCCCTTTTAACCAACTCTATAGTCTTCATGCAAATTTGGAGCTTGACTCCAAATTTTTAACACTTGTGTTATAAATTCATATTTTGTACCACTCGTTTATGCGCTTTTACCAAGCAAAAGTGAAGAGATTTATCGGCGTTTATTTTTCCTTCTAAAAGAAAGGTTTGGTTTAAATATCACCAAGTTTAAGTGTGACTTTGAGTTAGCTGGTATAAACGGTTTTTTATCAGTATTTCCGAACGCAACAGTAACAGGATGTTATTTCCATTACCAAAAAGCCTTATGGAAAAAATCTAAGGATTGTGGAGCATTCGCTACTGAAGAAGGCAGATTTTATACAAAATTATGTGCAAAACTAGCTTTGTTACCTAAACAATACGTACCGGAGGCATACTTAGAAATATCTCACTCTGCCTCAGATTCAAACGAGATAAGGTTATTTCATAATTATTTTGTAAATTTTTGGATGCAAAAGATCACTAGCAATTTATTTTGTGTTGATGAAGATAATTTCCGCACAAATAAAGCCGTAGAAGGTTGGAACAACAGAATTAACCATAGATTAAATAAAAAAGGTTCATTGTATTTATTTGTAAAAAAGATGAGGGAAGAAGCACTACACCAGGATATAAAAATAAAAAAAATTTTTTTACATTCCAACCAAACGCACCGCCGACGAACTAAAGAATTAAATAAATTTACAAAAGAAAAGGAGATAGTACAGGATTTTGTAGATAAAAAAATAACTGTTGTGGATAGGCTATGTGAAGTATAATTTTATTAATGATTTATTTTCTCTAAGGAGAATACTTTGTTATTTTATTGCAAAGAAAGTGTGTTTGCTTTTAACATGAATAGGTATATTTTAAGTCTTAAAAAATGTTTTAACAAGAAATAAATTTAATTACTTACATTATTGTTACTTTGGTTTTTATTAAAATTCAGTTTGACTGTACAATGACAAGTTTGGAAGATGACGAATCTAATATATGACTTGTTTGGAATATGACCAGTTTGGAAAGTGTCGTGTTTGGAAGATGACCAATTTGGAATATGACGAATCAAGAATAAATCAAATGTAAGTGGATGCTACTATCACTATCAAAAAGCTGTGTGGAAGAAAGCCAAAGAAATAAAAGTAAATAGGACTAGTGAAGAAAGACGAATTGTAAGAATGGCTGCCATCCTACCTTTACTACCAGCCCAGTACATTTCAGAGGGGCGTCAATTGATTTTGGACAAAATGGAATCTGTTCATACCGATAAAATGCAAGAGTTCAGTAATTATTACAAGAGGCAATGGTCCAGTTTGAGTCCTTCAATTTTAAGTTGTGCCAACCAACGTCATCGAACGAACAATGCATTAGAAGGATGGCATCACAGACTTAACGTCCTAATCCCAAAGCGACCAAGCCTGTTCAATTTTATCCAAAAGTTGCGTAAAGAAGCCCACCACTGCAATATTAGGCTTCGTAATAGCCTCTTCCAATATGTGCGAAAAAATCGTAGGTACCGAGACATTAACTTTGACAAAAAATACAGCAAAATTGTCAAGAAACTTCAAAGCGATGAAATATCGGTCGAAGATTTTTTTAAGAAAATAATTTATATACAACTACTCCTGTAATTTTTATTTTTAATCTTTATTTACATACAAATAAGTATAATTTTTTTTTAATGTGATTGTTTAAATACCGATGCAACTATGTTACTAATTTGTATTTTTTTAGAATGAATAAAGAGAATACTAATTATAATTAATGTGATAAAAATGATTGTTGCTTGTTAATTAATAACGTTTTCACTGTGATTGTACGTAATTATGTTAACAAAAAAAATAATTGTAACGTTAATTTGGTAATTGTGACTGTTTCTAAAAATATTAGTACTATAATACAAACATTTAATACTAGTTATAAAAACAAATTATGCTTATCAATAAATATAGTGATTACTATATAACAGTATTATTTTTGATTCCACAAGGTGTCCGTTACTTGTCTTACTTTTTCAAAATCTGTCATATGTAGAATCTGTTATATGTAGAATCTGTCATATGTAGAATCTGTCATATGTAGAATCTGTCATATGTAGAATCTGTCATATGTAGAATCTGTCATATGTAGAATCTGTCATATGTAGAATCTGTCATATGTAGAATATGTCAATAGTAGACTATGATGTCAAAAGTAGAATCTGTCAAATGTCGACTAAACGCTCCTTAGTATGATAATTTAAGACGATTTTCCATGACGATGTAATATTACATCAATAAATAAAATAATATTTTTTTTACAAAAAACTGTAGTTTGATTTTTTTCATTATTTTTCCTTTAATTTACACCTCTTTTAGGACCCCTGGGATTTTTCTCGCCCCAAAATAAAAAATCATGCAGTTAGGGGTTAAGCGATAATTAAAAATTTTCTTATCATGATTGTCAGACACCTGATTTCCAGGATATGGTCTCATGATGTGTTCGGACAAGGGAAATGCTTCGTCTCCTACAAAAACAAGTGGCATTTCTTCTATTATACCTGGCAACCTTTTATTAGGCGGTATACCAATCGTATTATTTTGTAATCGTTGTCCAAATTTAGAATTGTTTAATATGCCACTATCGCTGTTACGTCCATATGCTCCGATGTCAACAATAATGAATTTGTACTTTGCGTCAACAACAGCTAACAAGACAGTACTAAAATATTTTTTGTAATTGAAGTACAAACTGCCGCTATTCCAGGGAGCTCTTATATTGACGTGTTTACCGTCAATTGCCCCTATACAATTAGGAAAATTCCATATGGTTCTGAACTCCTCCTCTATTTTAGTCCATAGTTCTTATGTTGGCTTCGGCATGACAATTGGCTGTAAATGTTTCCATATTGCTGCGGAAACTTCATGTACAATTGTTAAAACAGGTCTGTATCCAACTCGATAACTTTGAGCTAAGGCTTGAAAGCTAATTGCTGTAGTCATTTAAAAAATACACATATAATAATACATTTTATTGAATTAAAATAAGAGTTACAATAATTGTTTTGTGTTACAATAATTGTTTTGTGTTCCTAAAAATTATTTTGTGTTCCTTTTTCAGAGGCAGAGTGTCAAAAGCGGTGGAAAAGAATTCGAGATTGTTACAAGAAAGCAATTAGGCTAAGACAGTTTAAGAGTGGTTCTGCTATATCAAATGATAAGCCAATAAGATTTGAAAAAAAATTGGAGTTTTTAAAACCATACTTGCAGAACAAACCACAGACGTCTAACTTAGAGAGCTCCGAAGAAAATGATGTAAACACTGATACCGACACAAACTTGTCCGTTGCGTCGCCATCTCGACCCGAATCACAATTATCCAGCCATTCCGATACTACTCGAAAGAAGTCACAACCACTATCACAAATGTTATTCGCACAATATTTGGAAAATAAGAAAACAGAAGAAGATCCAACGGACACTTTTTTTCTCTCTATGTCCAAAACGGTTAAACGGATGCCAATACAAATGCAAGTGCTACTGAAACGACAGATATTGCTTTTAGTAACTGACGCGGAAATAAAAGTTGCTTCGAATGAAATGTGCACCTTTCAAACTTTTTTTTTATTTTTTTTATTATCGTCTGTAAAAAAATGCTGCTTACGCACTGTCTCCCGGCCAAAAGGGGGGAGACCGGGAGGGGGTGTGGGGCTCACTGCGGCCGACGCGACCACCGCAGTCCTACCCACTAAAAAAACTTCAGACGACGCCCACCGCTGTTGAAAAGGGGCGAGGCACCAGTGCCCGGGTTTGTAGCTTCTGGTACCCCGCCCGCGGCCAACGTCCCCCGGATCAGAACCGGGGAGACCTCCTCAGGAAGGCGCAATTTGCAGCGCCCCCCCTACCTCTATGTGCGGCCATGGCGTAACTGGCCGACTTCGGGGGGGGTCTATGGCGAGACGGAAGGGGCCCCCTGCCCCCGCCGCCTAAGACCCCCCGGGCGCTGCCTGACGGGCCCTTCTGGCCCGCCCGCTGCGCCAACGGCGTAGCCGGAGAGAGAGCGGATCCCGCTCCCTCTCCCGCTCCGCGGCCTCCTTCTGCGACATCACCACTTCGCAGAAGGAGGCCATCGCCTCCCACGCCGTCTCGCTGTCGACCATCATTTGCATGATGGTCGGCAGCGAGAGAGCCACTCCACCCAGGGCCGCGGCTAACGTCGACCGCGGCCCCGCCCACGCAGGGCACGCCACCAATGTGTGCTGCGCGGTGTCTTCCGCGCCAGTCACAGTGGTGGCAACACTGGGTCGACTCCCCCCCGGCGACGTCACACAGATACTTCCCAAAGCACCCGTGCCCGGAAAGTACCTGCGTGAGTCGGAAGGTCATCGACCCCCACCGACGGCCGACCCATCGCTCTAAGATGGGCCCGACCGCCTCGAGGATACGGCGCCTCGAACCTTCGGCACGAAATTCGGCGCTCCCGAAAAGCTGCCGCCGCCATGAGCCCAGAGCCTGCCTCTGAGCAACCTTTCAACCTGAAACAACTAATATCAACTCAACGCAAGCAAATACTTCTTCATCCATCGGCTATACAACACAGCTACCAACCACTTATACTCCTTCTAACACACACTCAATGCAGCCAAATACGTCAACCAGTAGCAACAGCATAATCCCTAATCTCAACTAATATCAACTCAACGCAAGCAAATACTTCTTCATCCATCGGCTATACAACAGAACTACGAACCGAATCAGAAAGTCTTCAGCTACAATCTAATTCCACTAACTGTATTTCTAATTCCAACACTTATAAAATGCAGCCAAATACCGGGTATTATACAACACAGCTACCAACCATTTATACTCCTTCTAACACATACTCAATGCAGTCAAAAACGTCAACCAGTAGCAACAGCATAATCCCTAATCAGTTCGAAAATAGCACTTCTTCGAGATATCGTATGGAAGATCGTATGGAAGATCTCGACCTGCCACCTTCACCGTACATACCATTGCCGATTGGGACGACGACGCGGCAACAAAGGGATGGTGATAATGACTACAATGAATGACGTTATGTATGACTGATTTAATGCCATGATTTACGGTATAAGGGACGGTTCTCCAAAAAATTATAAATACTTATTTTTTGTCATACCTACGCCTGTACTTTCCGGAAATAATGTGATGTAGATTTCAGCTTAAAATTATGTGATAGGTAGATATGCATGGTATCTGTACGTTGAAATAACTTTATAGTTAGTTAACTGTGGCAGATAAATAATGTTAAACTTATATAGAAATAAATAGTTTCTAATGATACCAATAGATGGCACTGTGCCCAGTTAGATCGCGTAGGTGTTTTGTTTTTTCGTAGTAATAAGACCAACGGGTTGTAATTTCTTATTTGACTATCCGTCAACCAATAAACCGTGTTGAGCGAAGTTGTCTTTTATTAAGCAACCTAGCCTTCCCTCGACTACTATCTAGAACCCCAGGTTACCTAGGGTTTGAACATGGTCCTTCGAGGCCGGTAAGGTTTGCCAGACCGAAACCGGAAGACGTCCTAGCGGTGACGCACCTTTTTGGAGCATTGGTGAAGGTGGTGGTGGGGCCTAGCTGGTGGAGGAAGTGCATCTTGAGAAGTGGGAGCTGCAGTAGCAGGGGTCCGAGCTTGGTGGTGAATCCGGCTTTGGACTTCGGGACGGTACAGGTGCCATTGAGGAGGGTATCATCAGGAGCCAGTTCAGAATCAGATGCAAGTGACGTCACTAGTGAGTGAAAGGGACAAAAAACTGTGAGTGCTATTTATGTATTTACGCCATCATCTAGTCAAGAAAACTTGAACTTTATTTCATCGCGGTGGTATACTTGTAAAATTTGGTGGTAAATAAGAAATTGCGTATAGGAATTTGAACCTTATTAGTGAGCGATATTTAACTTTGAAGAAAAATCAAATCATTTGGACTTAAAAAAAAAAATTTCGTGTTTTGTTTACATAGACTTAAAATTAATTTTAACAAATTTTAGAGACTTAAAATATTTTAGTTTGTTTACATTAACATAGACTAATTTTTAAGAAAAGTTGTTACTACGGGGAACCTATGCCCGAATTTGGTTCGATTTGTTTGTTAAAACACTTAGAAAATTTTCGCTATTTTTGGAGATATTTTTTATATTAAGTTAAGTACATTGTTTTATTTTCGCTATTTTTGGAGATATTTTTTATATTAAGTTAAGTACATTGTTTTAGTTTCTTATAACTACATTTTTTATATTGTTTTAAATTTTGAATTTAAAAATTATGCGAGGATAGTAATAGTTTACTATTTTTCAATTTCCTGTTTAAAAAAAAAAAACATTTTTTTTTTTACTTTTGTTACTTTTACATTTGTTGTTGTTTCTGAAATTCTAAAGATATATAAAATTAAAATTAAAAATGGAGTCTGAAATAAATTTACAAATTGATAATTACGAAAAGATACATAAAGCGAGGGCAAATTTTAAGAAATCACCAAAGGAACGTGTAACTGAAACATATTGTGAAACGAGGTTAGAATCTTTAGAAGCATTATGGGCAGAGTTTTCGAAACACATAGAACGCTTGTAAAAAATTATGGTAAGGAGTTAAAAGAGCATTACAAGACAGAACTTAAAACTAAAATTAATTATTTTACTATTAAACAGACTAAAGTGCAAGTCAGTAATGAACCTCAGGGATCTAAGTCCGAACCATTTAAATTACCGAAAATAGTAATTCCTACTTTTTCAGGCAAATACACTGAGTGGATCACATTCCGTGATTTGTTCATCTCTTTAATTCATAATAATTCCAAATTAGATAACGTGCAAAAAATGCACTATTTAAAAAGTTCACTATCAGGAGAAGCTGAGCAGTTACTAAGATAAATTCCAATATCCGATGCTAATTATGAAAGATGTTGGGATCAGTTAAAAACAAGATACGACAATAAACGATATTTGTCACACTTTATTCTGAAACGGTTGTTTAGTCAGAAAAATATCGTCATTGAATCTCCTACTGCTTTGAAGGGACTTATAGATACAACGAATGATTGTTTAAGTGGATTAACTAATTTGGGCATTGATACTAGTAGTTGGGATATAATAATTATACATATTTTGTGTTTGAAACTCGATGCTGAATCGAGAAAACAGTGGGAATTTAATATCACAAATAGTACTTCGTCAGAGGATTTACCAACATATAACAAATTCGTTGAATTTTTGACTAATAGGTTTAGGGCTCTTGAATTTTTGGACACCAAAACAGGTTATAGTAGATTTCAGCCAAGTACAAGTTGTAATCAAAGTAATAACATTGTAAAATTTAAGTCAATGCATACAACTACCAAAATTCAATGTGTGTTTTGCTCAGATGCTCATAAATTAAGTGCATGTAGAAAATTTGCAAGTGAAACTGTAGACCACCGTCGTAATTTTGTTCAAACAAAGAATTTATGCTACAATTGTTTGGGGAACAATCATGGGGCAAAGACTTGTCTGTCTAATATCAAGTGTAAGTTATGCCATCGTAGACATCACACACTTCTTCATCCAAAAACTGAAGAAAACGAGCAGTCAAATGTTGTTATGGTTAAGTCGCAGGGAAAGGATAGTTCATCAAAACTAACGGGGCCTAATGAGGCAGGTAGCGCTAGTAGCTCATCAGCTGTTGTCGCATGTAACTTTTCGACAGGAAATGTGAATCAGGTATTGTTAGCAACGGCGCTAATCAATACCGAGTCGAAAAATGGGAATAAACATGTTTTACGAGCCTTGCTAGATCAAGGCTCTCAAGGAAACTTTGTTACCGAATCGGCGGTAACTGATTTAAAATTGAGAAAAACTTTCATGAATTGTAAGGTTTTAGGTGTGGGTGGGGAGAAAGGTTTGGTCTCCAAAGCCACAGTTAGTATAAAGATCAAATCTAGAGTGTATCCTAGCTGGAGTGTAACGGTAAATGCTTACGTTTTAAAATCAATTACTTCTTTCCTTCCGTGTAGGAAATTAGACAAATTAGATTTTTCTGAATTTGAAGGTATAGAACTTGCTGACCCTGAGTACAACCGGCCTAATGAAATAGACTTGTTATTAGGCGCGGAAGTGTTCAGTCAGATTATTCAGGAGGGAATTAAAAAGGGCTCCAGCGGATCACTCCTTGCTCAATCCACTAGCTTGGGTTGGATTTTATCGGGAACTGTAAATCCGTCAGTTGGTCAAAGTAGAGGGGTATTGGCACTACATTGTGAGTTGCAAGAAGGAAATGAACTCTTGAAGAAATTTTGGGAATTGGAATCTGGTGTAGGTTTGACAAAAGAACAAAGTTATACTGAAGAAGAAAAGAAATGTGAGGAAATTTATCAAAATACTACGACAAGGGATAAAAATGGAAGATATGTCGTGAGATTACCTTTTAAAACGGAGGATCCTGATTGTAAAAGGGGAGATTCAAGATACATAGCTATCAAACGATTAAATGGATTAGAAAAGAGATTTGAAAAGGATGATAAATTGAAGGAAGGATATAAAACAGTAATTAACGAATATGTAAAAATGGGATATATGGTTAAAGTAAAGGTAGAAGAGGAGAAGAGAAACGAGTCAGTATATTTGCCTCATCATGCAGTAGTCAGAAATGATAAAGATACTACCAAGCTGAGAGTAGTCTTTAATGCTTCTCAAGCAGGAAAAAATGGGGTTTCTCTTAATGATGAATTGTTAGTGGGACCAACAATTCAACCAGATTTGAGACATTTGATAATGACTTGGAGATTGTCGCGAATTTGTCTTACGGCAGACATTGTAAAGATGTACTTACAAATCTTGGTACACGAGGAAGACACAAATTTTCAAAGGCTGGTATGGAGAAATAATCCAAACGAGAAAATCCAAGATTATAAACTGACAAGAGTAACCTTCGGAAATGCTTCTGCGCCATTTTTAGCAGTTCGTACGTTACACCAAATTGCTGTTGACGAAGGTCACAACTACATCTTAGCGGCTGAAAAGGTAACTAAAAACTTTTATATGGATGACATGATGTGTGGTTGCGAATCTGTAAATGAAGGCTATGAATTATACACACAAATGAAATCGTTATTAGGTAAAGCAAGATTTAAGTTGCAAAAATGGTCAAGTAACGATGAAGAATTGCTGAAAATGATTAAAGAAAGAGAAAATGGAGCAGAAGAGGAGGAATTCAAAGATGGAATTAACATAAAAATGGATGAAGTAATAAAAATACTTGGAATTACTTGGGAACGTCACAGCGATCATTTTCGGTACAGAGTTGATCTCCCAGAGCTGCTACCACCTATTACTAAAAGAAAAATAATTGCAGACATATCACGCCTATTTGATCCCTTAGGGTGGGTTACTCCGTGGGTGTGGGTTACTCCGTGTATTATTGTAGCAAAAGTTTTGAGTCAGAAGTTGTGGGTAGCGGGGATCGACTGGGACGAAGAAGCACCAAACGAAATATTAACAGATTGGTGTACTTACCGAAATGATCTGAAGGGTTTGAAAGAAGTAAAAATTCCAAGATGGCTAGGAACGAAGAAAAGTGACGCCCTTAGGGAGCTCCACGGATTTTGCGATGCTTCGAAGGTAGCTTATGCTGCAGTGGTATACCTCCGAATAATTGATGCGGAAGGAAGAGTGCATGTCGCACTGATTGCTGCAAAATCTAAGGTAGCACCAATTAAACAGGTGTCCATTCCCAGGTTGGAGTTATGCGGGGCGGTGGAGCTCACGAGATTGATGTTGGATGTGGCAAAGGTATTAAAAATCGATAATACTAATCTGCATGCGTGGACAGATTCCACGATTGTATTGGCGTGGTTGAACAGCTTGCCTTGCCGATGGAAGGTGTTCGTGGCAAACCGTGTCGCAGAAATACTTACCATGTTAAATCCGCAGCAATGGTCACATGTTAGTACACATGATAATCCAGCAGATTGTGCATCCAGGGGAGTCTCACCTTCAGAGCTGAAAAATAAATCGTTGTGGTTAAATGGTCCGAAATTCCTAGAATCTAAAGATATTAAATATAAAAAACCTACGGAATTAGCAACTACAATTGAAGCAGTAAAGGTGCATAATATAACAAAAGAAGAAGACTACTTTGAAAGATTTTCAAAATTAAGCAAATTAGTGAGAGTAACAGCGTATTGTCGAAGATTTTTGAAGCCGAAGAAGCAGGAACCTGAAAGAAAAAAGAAATATTTAACATCAGAAGAAATAGAAAAAGCATTAGAAGTTTGTATAAAGATAGATCAAGACAAGCATTTCGAAGAGGAATTGGAAGCTATAAAGAAAAATCAAAACACTAAAAGCGGTGCAGTAAAGTCTTTAAATCCGTCTATAGACGAAAATAACATACTGCGAGTCGGTGGGAGATTGGAAAATTCTCGATTGACGCCCAATCGTAAACATCCAATTGTTATGGCAAGAACTTCCAAACTCACCGCCTTGTTGATTGCAGACGCTCATCACCAAACGTTTCATGGAGGTCCGCAATTAACCTTAAATTATTTACAAGGAAAGTACTTTATACTAGGGGCAAAGCAATTGGTAAAGGCTTATGTGAGAAAGTGTATTGAGTGTGTTAAGAATAAAGGACGTACTTACCAACAATTGATGGGACAACTTCCAGCGGTACGGGTCACTCCAGCTCGTCCTTTTCTACGTAGTGGAGTAGATTTCGCAGGTCCTATCCAAATACGCACTGCTCGAGGTCGTGGCCATAAATCATATTAAGGATACATTATGTTTGTTCGTATGTATGGCTACCAAGGCTGTCCATGTCGAAGCATTGAGCGAACTTACCTCACATGGCTTTCTTCAGGCCTTTAAAAGGTTTGTCGCCCGCAGAGGTCGCTGTGAAGACATCTGAAGCGACAACGGGACGAACTTTGTTGGAGCAGCTGGGGAAATACGCAAACTCTTCTCCAATGAGAAAGACAGCATTTTGCCTGAAATTGCTGAACAACTAGCTACCAACAATACAACTTGGCATCTTATTCCGCCCCATGCACCCAATTTCGGTGGGTTATGGGAGGCCGGAATAAAATCTGTAAAGTTTCACCTGAAAAGGGTAATAGGTACGTCAACCTTGACATACGAAGAGTTGTCAACAGTTTTCGAGGCTTGTTTAAACTCGAGGCCTTTGTCGAAGCTTGACGGAGACCAGGAGAATACGGTTTTGACTCCAGGTCATTTTCTTGTTAGTGAACCTCTCGTCACAGCTCCTGATCGAAATTATGAAAGCTCAAACGTAAGCTCGCTTAGAAGATGGCAATACACTCAACGTATGCTTCAGGAATTTTGGCGTAAGTGGTCGAAAGAATATTTGAACCAGTTCTTTCACCGGTACAGATGGTCGACGCAAACACCACAACCAAAACTCGGGGATATTGTTTTGATAAAGTAAAGTAAAGTAAAAGTAAAAAGTTCTTTATTTCATAAACTATTACATAGCACTTGAAAACGTCAAAACAAAATATACATGAAAAAAAATTTATATCAACCCTGAAATCACGAAGCTTAGATTCACTTACATGCAAATAAATAAAAATTAGGTGTAAGTGAATCTAAGTGCCAGTTCCGAGCCTCCGCTCTGTGAGAAGAACTGACAAGAAACTCACAGGCTATGCTCTTTTAAATTATTTTTATTACATGACACACACAGTGTAAATTTGATGATACTGAAAGGGTCCCCCGAAGCTGTAACCAATAAAGTAGCACTAAGGGAACCTTCCATCACAGTCAAGTAAGTATGTATTGTGAAACTGAGCTGAGCCTGTACAATAAGGGATGGTCACGACAATGATCTGGTTGACTTTTTATTCTAACATACACATACAAGTTGAAAATGTTAAGCCCAAGCTTGTTTATCCGATAAGTAATCATTAACAGCATAATACCCCTTTTGAAGAAACTGCTTTTTAACTACAGTTTTAAAAGTTGCCAATGGTAGATCAATTATTTCCTGCGGAATTTTATTAAAAAATCTGATACTATTACCCAAAAATGAATTTTTTGTTTTGTGAAGTCGACAATTTGGCAGAGAGAGCTTATTTCTATTCCTAGCATTAAAATTATGTACTTTTGAATTTTTATCAAATGTATTAATGTTTTTGCGAACATACATTATATTATCAAATATATACTGAGATGCAACCGTTAATATGTTAATTCTTTTAAACATCTCTCTTAGAGAATCTCTGGACTTAAGATTATAGATGGCTCTTATGGCGCGCTTTTGTAGTACAAATATATTATGTATGTCCGCAGCAGATCCCCACAATAACATACCATATGACATAATGCTATGAAAATAGCTAAAATAAACTAATCTAGCTGTTTCTTCGTCTGTTATGAGTCTTATCTTTTTGATGGCATAGCATGCTGAGCTAAGCCTTCCGGACAAATCCATTATATGGGGGTTCCACTGCAATTTAAAATCAATATTGATGCCTAAGAACTTTGTGTCATTTAATAACTCGATATTCTTGCCATTCATTTTCAAGTTAGTTAAGACTTTTGTAACATTAGGCAATGAGAACTTTATACATTTAGTTTTACTTGCGTTAAGAGATAGATTGTTAACCGTAAACCAATGTAAAACCTTCGCAAGAGCATTATTTATCACGTCAGAATGATCCTTGCCTCTGTTCACTTTAAATATCAGAGATGTATCGTCAGCAAACAAAACTGTTTCGCACAGATCTCTAGTATAGAAAGGTAGATCGTTAATATAAATTAGAAACAATAAAGGGCCTAAAATCGAACCTTGTGGAACTCCCATAAGCAATGGCGCGCCAGAAGACTCGACTCTATTAATAACTACTTTTTGAGTTCTGTCACTCAAGTAAGATTTAATTAATTTTAAAGAATTACTATTAACACCATAATATGTCAATTTAGCTAACAAAGTAGGATGGTCAACGCAATCGAATGCCTTCGAAAGATCACAAAATACTCCAATCGCATCCTGCCTGTCCTCCCAGGCGTCAAATATATGCTTCATTAGGGCTACACCAGCATCTGTAGTGGATTTACTCTTAGTGAAACCATACTGCTGAGAATGAAATAAGGAATTCAGAGAGAAATGACAAAGTAATTGATTAAAAATAACTTTTTCAAATATTTTACTAAGAGCTGGGAGTACTGATATTGGTCTATAGTTAGTAGGATCAGACTTCTCACCAGCTTTAAAAAGAGGTATTACTTTACTGTATTTCATTAAACTTGGAAATGAACCATCATCAATACATTGATTAAAAATGACTGCCAACTGAGGAGCAATAATATTAATGATAGATTTAATAATGTTGGTTGAGATTCCCCATAAATCCTCAGTTAATTTTAAATTTATTGTATTAAAAGTATTAACTATTGTAGAGCCATCAATATGTCTAAAACTAAATAATTCACTACAAAGAGGTACATTGTCTTCAAGAAGAAAGACTGCACGCTGAGTAGAGGAGTCAAGTGCTTGAGTTGTCTCTAATGATATATTCACAAAGAATTTCCGAAATGCGTTGGCCACCTCTTCTTCTTCTACAATATCTTTATCATCGACTTTAAGAGTTATCATGCTATGATTATTCTTGTATTTTCCAGATTCTTGGTTTATGACATTCCATGTAGCTTTAATTTTATTTTTGGAATTCATAATTTTATTTTTAAGATACATTGACTTAGCAGTGGTGCAAACAAGTTTGAACAATTTTGAATAATTTCTAACATATTGAATAAAATTTGAATCTGTTGAAGTACTTTTTTCTCTATATAAATCAAAAAGTTTCTTCCTACTTTTATAAATTCCGGGAGTAGCCCAATCACAAAACTTCCTTTTGTTTGAAATTTCCACACTTTTCAGCTTAAAGTTATTCTTAAATTCTTGTTGTACAATTCCGAACAATTTATCATAATTTATAGCGGAATTGTTTTCTAACGTGGTAAAATTTCAAGACCAGATTCTTTGTTATTGGTCTAATTAATATTTTTTTAGTTACATTTTGAAAATTATATTCAAAACTAATAATCTGTCCACTGTGGTCGGAAGTTACGCCATACTCAATTGATTTATGTATAATAGTAAAATTACAAAAAATATTGTCTAAGCATGTTGAAATGGATGGCGTAATTCTAGTGGGTTCAAGAAAAGAATTAAATAAATTAAAAGACTTGAACAAATTCAAAAACCTAACTGATATTGAGGAAGATTCCAAAATATTAACATTAAAGTCACCACATACTATAACTTTTTTATTACTTTTGCATAAGGTTGCTAAAACATCCTCCATTGCAGTTTCAAACTGTTGATAATTGCCACTAGGCGGTCTATAAACACATAAAACAATAAAATGGTTAAGCTCTGTACAAGACAATTCTAAAACACGTTCAACTGAAGATGTTTCAACATCCCTACGAGCCCTATTGTTTAAACTATTATGTACTAAAATAAGTGATCCACCTCTCATAGATTGTTTCCTGTGAAATGCACTAGCTACTTTATAATTTTGTAGTCCCAGTAGAGACTCATTAACATTTAGCCAATGCTCAGTTAAACACATTACATGGATATTTAATGACTCTAATAACAAACTTAATTCTAGATCTTTGCCTGAAATGCCTTGAACATTCTGATGAAATAAATTTAAGAGCGGCTTTTCATTGGTCAATCTATTGCAAGAGAACTCCTCTATTGTCTTATGAGTAAATTTAAATTATTTGGAATTGATTCCAAGTTTGAATTATTAATAATGTTCTGCTCAATAAAAGCAGGTTTCACAGCCAAGTTTTTGGCTAAGTTAAAAAAGTAATAATATAGCGTAGAAGCTAATCGTTTTTTAATATATTTAGGTATGTAATAATTACCATTTGTCAAATAGAAATTAATACCTAAGTTATTTATATCAATAACATGAAATTTGTTATTGTAATAAAATGTCAAACTATCAATTGATAGATTTAAATTATATCTAACATAATTTTCTTTTTGAGATAAGCTCTTACTAAATGGAAAAGAAAAGATAACTATTTTATTACAAGTGACCATAGACAATTTTTCTATATAGTAGGCAACAGTTTTTTTTGTGACTGTACCCCTATTAGCTATACAAATTATGACATTGGTATCCTTTGAAAATTGACTATTGATTATCTTTTCCATAATTACTTTAAATGAAGCCCCTGGCATACAATTGTTTGTTATATGTGATCCGGACTTGTTATAAAATAACTGACCAATGTCCTTTCCAGCTTCATCAGAAAACATTACATACTTTTGTGTATAGGCATAGCTTGAATTGACATTATTTAATTTTATTTCCGTGCTATCAATTTTTATAAAATCTATATTAGTTGGTTTAATATTAGTTACCGCTAAATCACTGAAGGTGCAAACATGTTCTTGAATTGTTTTTTGAGCAAAGTTATAATTTTCTGTAATACTATCAAGAGAGGCTTGCAAATGCAAAATGTCAGACTGTAATTGTTTAATATCCCTTTCATGACTAGTTCTACTTATGTTTAACTTCTTCGCATATATTTCAATAGTGTCTAACAGGTCTAATCTTTCTTTCTTCCAAGCGACATTTTTCTTAAAACAGTTACTGTTTTTAACCATTCTCTCAGTTTTTCTTATAAATTTATTAACATTAATATACTTTTTAATTTTATTATGACTAAGGTGCCTTAAATTTATTACATTTTTATTGTCAGGTGATGAAGCAAGTTCCTCAAATAAACTATTGGAATGCCTAACCTCTTCATGCGCTCGCTCCTTGGACATCTTTCTAATTGTGTTATTAGCCTCACATATTTCAACTTCTAGGTCATTTATGCGACTCAAAGCTTTTTCATATGTAGCGCTGCATTGGTCAAGATCATTTAAGGTGAGCTGAAGTTGGTCACGCTGCCCCAGTACTTCCTGGTGTTTTATGAATAATGCAGACAACTCAGTTTTTAATTCTGAGTTTTTGTCTACAACCTTTAGTATCTCCTGCTCAGACTCATCCCGGTCAGACAACAACTGTTCACACAGCAGTTTTGATTTTTCTAATTCCTTCGCAGTTTGTTTTAGTTTTAGTTCCATACTTTGGGTTGTTGCACGCCTAGTCAGCATGATGGAGACTGTAATGAACACAACAGAAACTACTTAATAATGTCCAATGTGACACTGTTAATGTGGTATTAATAATTTGGGACTAAAAGGACTTTATAACAAAAGGCAATGTTTAAACAAACTACTATTATTTTTTTAAAAATTAATAATTAGAGTAAAAGTAAAAAAGTAAAAAGAATATTCAAGAATATTGCTGTCTAGAATTAAATATTTTGTTTAGTGTTTTCAATGGTCAGGTCTTAACTTTATTGGGCTTAACCGAGCAAAAAGAGAAACAATTAAGCAAAATTCAGGTTTAATTATTAAAATCACACAATGCTTGAGACTTAATAATTGAGATATAATGACTGAATGTGAATCACCATTCTATTTATGACTTAGACATATACTTATAATGAACTAATAAGTATAAAAAAATTAGTTTAACAGAGTCGGTCAATAATATTGTCTACAATGGTGAGAATTATATTTGAAATAAGAGGGTAGGTAACAAATAGATATAAAACTATAGTTTTTTAACTGAAATTTATATTTTAACCATTTATTAGCTTAGAACTCTTTGATATATTGAAAAGAAATAACCAACAAAGCTGTTTTAACCCTGATTAAGGAATTAATAGGCTTGCGAAGTCTGTGTTTATAGATTTAAAGTATCTACCTATCTAGTATTATTAATATATCCTTTAGTGGATAAAGCTTAGATAATTGAAAAACAAAATACTTCCCAGGTTTATGACAATGCAGTCCACGAAAATATGCACAAAACAAATTTAAATATAATTATAACAGCTGCTTCTGGACACGAGCACTTCACTGAGCCGGCGCCTACACTTAATTTAGTTTCACTTTTATCAGATTAATACAATTAAGCGATTATTTAAAAGATTATTATTAATTTTTAAAGTATTATTTTACAATTAACATTAAAATTAAATAAATTCTTTAAATTTAATACGGAGCCGTACTTTTGACGTACGACCACTTCAGAGTTGCCAGAGCAAAAAGGAAGACGGTCTTCCCCCATGTAGATGGTTATATGGAAAAATAGTTGAGGAACATCCTGGGCAGGATGGAATTACGAGGGTGGTCACATTGAAATGCAAAAATTCTCTTCTTAAACGCCCTGCGAATAAGCTATGTATTTTACCAGTAACGAAATGAATTGCATGATCATTCTTTACTTCTAGACTTTTAAGGATTGTCAATGTTATTTTTATCTTTGCACTCGTTGGATTTTGTTACTTTGTATTTTATTTTTACATTTGTTATATGGGTTGATAGGTTTGTAGATAAATTAATCAATTTATGACAGTTGTTAAGTTTGTTTTTGTTTTAATTTTACACATTGTTTGTTTTTGTTTTTGGGTTCTTTACACTATAAACAAGTTTTATACGTTATTAATAGTTTTTAAGTTTTATGATTTTTGTTTACATTAATAGGTACGTTATACATGGTTTTATAGACCTTTAGATATACCTGTTTTTGTGTTTCGTTGATATTTAACTCTTAATAAGAATTTGTAAGCCCAGCAATGGTAAATTGAGAAGTCAACCTTTCTTTAAAAAAAGGACAAATAGCAATTTGTCCTTGGCGGGCAGTAAATGTACGTTGAAATAACTTTATAGTTAGTTAACTGTGGCAGATAAATAATGTTAAACTTATATAGAAATAAATAGTTTCTAATGATACCAATAGATGGCACTGTGCCCAGTTAGATCGCGTAGGTGTTTTGTTTTTTCGTAGTAATAAGACCAACGGGTTGTAATTTCTTATTTGACTATCCGTCAACCAATAAACCGTGTTAAGCGAAGTTGTCTTTTATTAAGCAACCTAGCCTTTCCTCGACTACTATCTAGAACCCTAGGTTACCTAGGGTTTGAACAGTATCAGTTTTCGAAGAACTGTCCTTGTGTACCTAATAATGCGCGTAAAATTAAAGATAAATAAATCTATGTAAATTAAAATAAATGCTTTTGACTCTTCCTAATCAATTTACATTTTTTTTTTAATTTTAATGCTTTAGAATAGAAGAGAATGGAAATCTAAGCTAGCTTAAAAATGTACTTACCTCAAGCATATTGATATCCGCTCTTCAACGGAAATAGGTATTCTTAAATTTGTTTCTTGCTTTTGGATGTGAGGCCTCAAAATATTTACCAAATTTTCAAACTTATCTAAACCCATTTTATAATAATCATAAAAATATCTTGGGTCCAGACTTAAATCATTACTACAGAGTGTTCCAGAATTCGCCAAGTATATGTCTTTTCTTCCATAACTCGTGAACCCAAAATTTTCGTTTTATTTTTCTATCCTCAGCTGCTGATGTAAATTCACTTTCTTCCTCTTCAGCTTCTGATATTAGAGCAATCATGATAAGATCGATATCAACCATTATAATACTGTCGAGCGAGCACCATTCACGAATGTTCGAAAGTCTCTGAACTGGTTCCGTCACTATGCGCCGTCGCGCACAATCGCGCGTCGCCTCGCGAAGACGCGCGTCGCCTCGCGAAGGCGCGCGTCGCCGTGCAAAACATGACGCGTCGCGTCGCTTCGACTCTGCGCCAGTGTGAGTTGAGCCTATCTTTAGGGCAATACGGTTTAAATTGTTTTGTTGACAAGTTCATAGCCGCTTCTGACACGTGCCGATCGCGCGCCGACGAGCCCTTTGACTAAGGCACTTGTCTCACCGGCAACGATTAACGAGTAACGAGTAAAGCTAGAACTAGAAACGAGTTAGCGAGACGCGGGGAGCGAGTGCGTAGTTCCGATATTTGTGTAGCTCGGCTATAAGCGAGTGTGCGAGTGAGGCGGGCGATTACTCGCATCACTCGCTCGCGGCAGTCAAGCGTACAGTCAGTCAGTCTTGCGGCCTCATACGCGATACACGTGTTCGCAATTTTCCAATAAAAATGGATGAGTTTTTTATTGAATGTGTCCGACAATATCCGTGTCTTTGGGACACAAAACTGATTTCATATAAACAATTAGACGTGAAGGACGCAGCTTGGAAAGAGATTTTAAAGAAAACAAACATAGAAAGTGGTAAGTTTTTTATTTAACATTTATCTAACACAACATATACCTACCTATAGTTAAATCAATATTTATTTTGCAGAGTCTAATGTAAGTTATGTGTTGTCCTATCAGAATCTAATACATTTTGCACACGGTTATTTTGCCACGAAACTTCCAATGGAATTAAAATATTCCATGAAATATTCTCTCACAAAAAAGCCGTCTTCAAAATCTGCTGAGTTTTGTTCAGATACCTCGTAGTAATTTCTTGACATATTATCAGAAAAAACTGACTGTGAAGGCGCCTTTTCGATTTCATTGCGTAATACATAGTTATGTAGAACGCACGCAGCCTTTACAATTTTTTTGGCGGTACTTATTTTAACATCTAATGGCCTAAAAAAGATACGCCATTTGTGCACCAACATACCAAACGCACTTTCTACCATTCAGTCTATAATTAAATATTAACTGGTCTTTATTCAACCTTTTATGATCAGGATATGGTTTTAATAAATGTGTCATCAACGGAAATGCACAGTCACCAATAAAAACATAAGGCTGAGGCAAACCTCCTTCATATAGGGGTTCATCTGCGGGTAATCTCAATCCATTGTTTTGCAACACATTGTAGAAATTACTATCGGTGAATATTCCGCTGTCACTGTATCTGCCCATTGATCCAACATCGAGCATTATAAATCTTCCATGAGCATCAGCAATTGCTAACAGTACAATCGAAAATGTTTTTTTGTAGTTAAAGTACTGAGATCCCGATTTACGGGGCGAAAAAATTACCACGTGCTTGCCATCAATTGCACCAAGGCAATTATTGAAATTCCACATATCATAAAAGTCTTTTGCTATAACTTTCCATTTGGGTTCAGTAGGGAGCTTCATTACTTTTGGCTGCAACTTGATCCATAAAGATTCACATACTACTGGTATTATTTCGGAGAGCGTAGAACGGCCTATTTTATAGCTTTTTGACAATGCTGTATATGTAGTTCCGGTTATAAGATATCTGAAAATAAATAAAAATATCAAATAATATTAGTTAATAACATAAAATTAATTTTAATGTGGTGTGTTATAATCATTTGTTTTATTTGCAGTTACACAGGCAAAATTGAAATGGAAAAATTTGCGAGACACGCACCGTGAAAAATTTAAAAAAATCAAGAAGACAACAAGTGGACAGTCACAAAAACAAATAAAACCCTGGAAGTACATGAGTCACATGGAGTTTTTGCTTCCATATATGACAAATGCGGAACGAGATACAAATGTTACACCACATCCTGATATTTCGACAAGTTTCGAGGAAACAGCTAATACAGATGTTAGTAGAGATTCAGCAGATACGATAACAGCTCCAAAAAAAAGGAAGACGGATGAAATAATTCATAATGACGAGGATTTGTTAAATTTTTTAAAAGATATAGATGATAATTGAGCAAAACGAACTGCACAGAGGGATGAGTTACGTAAAGAAGTACTAACATCAAGTGATCCTTTAAAAGCTTTTTTTGATTCAATGTATCATAGTACAAAGCAGATGCCGGAGTATTATCAAAGAACAATAAAAAGAAAGTTGTTTCAATTTGTAATGGATGCTGAAGACAATATTGCTAATACAAACTATTCATATACCGGTTACTACTCAAACGATTATTCTTACAACTCTCGCCCTTCTACGAGTCAGACTAATTTTTCTACTGGACACGGTTCTGCCTCACCTGAACCCAGCGGTTCTGGTGTGCAGCAAATTGGAATTGGAGAACATACTACTCGTACAAGTACTCGTAGCCAAAACGAAGAGATCCAAGATTCAATGTCTGCCGCTGAAATCACTCCAAGCGATGGAGCCTTACCTTAATGTAATGACGAGACGCTCTCTTGTACCAATAGCTTCTCTATAATTTGTATTTTCTTTTTTAATGTCATCTCCTATTAAACTATGCAAATATTCAAACTCGTCTCTTGTCATTCTAAAATATGTGCGAAAGGCATCATTTGTTAATTCATAGAATAGTTTGAACTCACTGCATTCTTTTCTGAAATAATTAATATTTTCCATCCATATTCTTCTTTTTTTCTTCATTTTTTCCTTACTTTTATTCAGAATTGCCGCAGCCACTACACAAATCCTATCATATAATTCATCATCATCGTCGTCTGAACTAGATAACAATGATAATTCAAATGATTTTTCGTTATTCATATTAAATAATTAAAAAACGTGTACTTTCAGATACGCACTGTAGAGAAATGACCACTGGTTGCTCTCTCGGCGTGAGTTCTAATCGCTTGGCGAGTATCGCCGAGCGAGTTTTATCTTTCATAGCTCTTGTCGCTCAGCGACAAACTAGTGAAGCGAGTGCTCCCTGGCAGTGTGAACAGTCAGCGATCAACTGTTTGTATATGCATCTCTTTTGTTCACCCGGAAAGTATATCTATCGTACGTTTCTTGAGCGAGAATATAGCCGATAGTTAGTCGTTTTCTCGTCGTTGGTGGGACAACTGCCTAATGCCGCCAAACGCACCGCACCTCGCGTAGGTAATGTTTTTGTTTTTATATTTTCATTCGACAATTTGCTTTCGCTGAGTGAACGATGTCATTTTTTTAGTTTTGCTATTTTGTGGATATAAACATAGTTTAATAAATCAAGTTCAAAATGAACAAAAAGATAGATTTAGGTAATCTTTACCGTAGATTATACGAAACTTACAGTGCGACTTACGCTGATAAAAAAAACAGCATATACAGGAAGAAGTTAATACCTTATGGAAAATTTTGAAAAGTAGTGACAATATCGAAGGTGATGTGGAATTGAAAATCAAAGAGCTGCAGATACAAATGACGAAAAAAAAAGCGACACTAATGAATTTTTTTTCGAAAATTCCTTCTTCGTCAACATTAGAGATATGTAAGTACTGCGAGTAATGCAGTACGCGTAATATAACACGGCCGCGTACTGTTTCAGTACGCATTACCCGGCCAAATTTTGTATGGCACAGGACACTAAACATGGCATGACGCCATAGGCCGCTCGCTCGATGCCTGCTGACATGATTCGGGTACTGCTCTGTGACGACAGAGACAGAATATCTGCCTATGACGGTACTGCGTTAAACGCTATTTGGTTAACATAAGGCTTAAATTTCTTTGACACTTATCCCGTACGTCGTTAACCCTTATTCAAATATTGGGAAATTATTTCCCACTTGACAGTACCGTAATATTTCTTTATTATTTCTTTACTGGTAACTCTAATCAGTACCAATCCAGGAACAAAATAATTTTACACATTTTTTAAATATTTTACTTGGCAACATTTTGGACAAAATTGCGTAATGTCATCGTATGTCAATGTCAAAGTCACAATTTGAATTTTTTGGTGCACAAAACCGGTTCTCGCAGGACTTTCGAAAATTTTTGTAGAAAAAAAATCTGGTAAGTACATAAACAATATATTGATGTAAACTAGACTTATTTTCTGAATGCTTTTTACGGTTTCTGTGCTTTCTGCACTGATATTTCTTGGATTTTGTTAGGTTTAATTAGGTGGGAAATAATTTCCCAATGTTCGTTCCTGCTTTGATAAACATCAGTGTCTTTATATATATATATATAAAATTGTTTGTCAGCTGTAATAATAACGGTATAGGAACTTGTAATACGATAGCGAGTAAGTCAAATTAGTGGCTTTTTGCAAAATTGTGACTTCGTTTATGTGATTTCTATGCTTTATTCCAAACGAAGCCACTTATAAGTTTTAGGACTTTTGTAACTATTTGTGCAATATGCTGATAAAACTACATAATTGCCAACTTTTTATAATTTACTTTCAGCTATTCAAATATGGACGCAAGAAAGGAACGTTAAGTGCTCGCCAAGAAACTATTAGAAGAGGTGGTACAAAATTTAGACGACTTGTCTGATTTATCAGGCTCAGATTCTGAGGATGACTCATGCTTTATCAACAGTATTCATTCTCCTTCCGATAGTTACCTAAATCAGCTCGATGATAACCTAATTGAACAACGTCTTGAACATATCTTTGGCTTTGGATTGACGGGAGACAAACAAGACCCACCTTCTCCCCCTATGCAAACTCAACAGATTTCAACGGATGCCTTACTGACAGTCTTAGATGAAACATCGCATTTCACAAACACACCAAAAACAGACAACAGTCTTTTGCCAACTCACTTAGGTACAGAGTAGATACTGAGCAATGTTATGATCAGCCTTCTGACGTTCACACATTTAATGAAGTTCAGCAAAATTTTGATGTCATTGATGCCCCCATGGAAGAGTTTTTGGCAGATGATGGGCAAGAGTCTGAAACTAACAACGAAGTACGCAGAGATCGTTCTCAGCCAAGAGTATGGGAGATAAAATCGGAAACCCATGAAGTTCCTCTTTTCGAAAAACGTTTTAAGCCCAAGGCTAACGATACTCATAAAACATCACCTCTAAGTATTTTTGAGCGGCTTTTTCCTGATGAACTGATGGTAATAATTGTGGAACAAACCAACAGATACGCCCGTCAGAAAAATAGTACTAACTGGAAACCTGTAACTCTACAAGATATTAAGGCGTATCTAGGAGTTTTAATCCTTATGGGCTTAAATCCTTTACCGGACATGGAACTCTACTGGTCATCAGATCCCTTTTATTACAATAAGGAAATTGCCCAGGTTTTCCCAATAGTAAGATTTAAAAAAATTACAGAAAACCTCCACTTAAATGATAACGAGATGGAACCACCAAGAAACTCCCCTGAATATGACAAATTATTTAAATTGAGACCCCTCCTCACAGAACTCAACAAAGTTTATCAAAGAAAGTTCAAATTACAATTTACCTCAATTTAATAAATTACAAATTACATATCAGAAGTACAATCGATTGATGAGTGTATGGTCAAATTTAAAGGGCGCAGCTCCTTAAAGCAATACATGCCGAAAAATCCCATCAAAAGAGGATTTAAGGTATGGGCAAGATGTGACGCCAAAACTGGGTACTTGTACCAATTCGAAGTGTATTCAGGAAAAGGCGACAGCACCGAAAATGAAGGGTTAGGCTACGATGTTTCATGAAACTCTGCAGTAACGTACCAAGAAACACTTTAATTGCCTTTGACAACTTTTTTACTAGCTGTAACCTCATGGAGGATCTTTACGATAAAAATATTTATGCAGTGGGAACAGTCAGATGCAACAAAAAGGACTTACCTGATATGATAAAAAAAAAAACAACCGAAACCATTGCGATTAGATAAACATCAGTTTTCAGCGGTTACTGCAGAGCCAATCACAGCCATTAAATGGCTTGACACAAAGGAAGTTACTGTCCTGACAACAGCACATCAGCCCTTAGACACAAGGATGATAAAAAGAACCCAGAAGGATGGCTCTAGAGCTGACATTCTCTGCCCGGCTGCAATTGCTTCATACACGCTCAGTATGGGCGGAGTAGATCTTTTTGACCATTTTAGATCGTCATACCCTATAAACCGGAAATCCAGGAAATATCGGATGCGACTATTCTTCTTTCTGTTCGATGCATCTATAATTAATGCCTACATAACGTACAACTACTCCCATGTCCCGACCCTGCATGGCCACCGTGATTTCAGACTACGGCACGTGCCCTTATAGATAATCACACGACACGAAAAACTCACACACAAAAAGGTGGTAGGTTTGGCGTTTCCGATGAGATTCGGCTGCTAAATGTTGGCATACACTTGCCTGAAGAAAGTGCCACTTACAAAAGATGTCGCTTTTGCAGCACAAAGCACAAAGAACAGAGGACAAAAATAGTATGTTCCTCCTGTGGAGTAGCTCTTTGTGCCAAAAACTGTTTCAAAACCTTTCACACAGTTCTTACTCAGTAATGTTATTTTCATATAGTATTTGAAAAGTTCTTAATAAAATATTATTTGTAACATTCTAGTTTCATTTTATTTTTATAATTTTATTCAATCACTCAATCATGTTATATTGAATTTTTTATATAAAAAAAATAAACAAGTAAAGTAGGAGTAAGTAATATGTATAGAATTTGTAGTAAAAATGTCCCAAAAAAATGTAACCATTCCGGATGATGGGAAATAATTTCCCATTTAATTATATTTTGCTTTTCCATACTGGATAATGGGAAATAATTTCCCACCGTAAAACCCCCATTTCCCCTCTTTTTATAAAAAAAATGATGTTTTTTTCGAAATCTACAAAGTCCTAGAAACCATGTTTAATTCATAATTTTATTTAAAAAAAAATCCATTTGATTAAGGGTTAATATCGTAACATTCGCGCGCTTTCTTTCATCTATTTGAATTCATTCATAGTTTTGTTTGAAAACAGTTCCTACATGTCTTTTTGATTTGAAGTTCAATAAATAAATACGTTGTCTTATTATATCGAACTGTCTTTAATGATGAGTAAATTAATAAGTTATTCACGTTTATTTATGGTTTCTTGTATTTTATAAATGGTAATTTTAATAAAGAGTTGTGTGATTTCTCGTAGTGAAAATTTAGGTTTAGGTACTTGTATATTCCATTCAATTTAACGCTGTCAACATTTTTTTACGGTGGAGAAATAATTACTTGGGAAGTGTTTGTGTTTATGTTGAATATTGCAAGAGTAAATAAATTTATTTTGGTAAACTGGTATTTGTTAAGTATGGTAAGTAAGGTATTATCTAATAAGTATGGCGTCTAAACGAAACTCATATTTATAAGTTTATAACACAAAAAAATATAATAATCACATGCTGTAAAAAGACAAAAAAAACATAAATAAAAAAAAATATTCGTGTACTTAATTATAAAAACTCTTATTATTGTGTAAATATGTGTAATAAATAATAAAATAATAATAACGCTATCTATTGCATTACACCCGAACATTCAGTACAATAACACATGACATGACATAAGTAATAGCAGGCTCTGATGACATAACGCGGCATCTATATCAGGTAAGCCATGTTTAGAGTACTGTGTACTGTTCTAATGCCATATTACGCGGGACGAAATGTCATGTCATATGGCAGTACTTCACGGAGTACTGTTTTGCGCATGTCTAGTCAACATCACGAATAAAACTAGAGCGGGAAAAGGAGGGAAAAGTACACGTAAGTTATTACGAATTTAATTACAATCATTAATTATCACGCTTAGGAGTCAAAGATGGACGCGGACTTGAATCGCATCGCACGCGCCGCATTAGGTACTAATAATTATTTAAGGGCACCTACGCATTATGCGGTTAGCCGGAATGCAATTAAAAATTTGTACGAGAATGTAGTTTTCATTCGCACTACGACGCGGCTGCCGCCCGACCGCTCCGGTCGTTCTGAGCGCTGCGGCCCGACCGGCGGCCAGCCGGACGGTCGCCATACACACTACGCGGATATGCTAGTTTGCGGTTGCCCGCCATTGACGGTAAACGTGTTCACCAACATTCGCGCATTTAACTGATACTTTATTACTATGGATTTCGATACCGAAAAATTTATAATCGAGATACAAAATAGGCCAGCAATCTGGAATACTAAATCCGCAGAATATTCCGATAAAAACTTACGTTCAAAAGCTTGGGAAGAGTTGGTGGAGATTTATGGAGTTGATTTATCACAGGATAAAAAAAAAGAACTTGGTAAGTGCCAATCAGTTTATCACGTCGTAATCTAAGTAACGTGCATTATAAATACATTTTGGCGTGATTTGTTATGCGTAAAGCCATCCAAAATAGATTTTTACTGCTATGCCAATGAACGCACCGTATGCGTGCATGTGATTTAATTTAAAAAATACACGATGAAACAGCGAAAAAAATGATAAAATTAAAAATATTGCTTACCTTTATCTCCCAATTCACAAATATACAATAAACACCCAAAAAAACTTCAGTTATTTCAGAATTTAAATACGACCTTCACAGCGCTAACCGTTTTTTCCTTACCGAAACAAGAATGACAGTCCGAAGCAAAAACCAACAATGTTTCCACATATAAAAATTGTTTCTAGCCGTAAATGTTGCCAAATATTTAAATAAATTTCTACCATTTTTATGTATTAGCAAAAAACGTCCCAGAGTGCACTCAACGCATATGGTACGTTGGTGGCACGACGTAGTAATCTCGATCAACGCAAATGGTGCGTTGGTAGCAACGAATGGGTTAATATCCAAGCAAAGAATTTCTCTGGCACGTCTAGCGTGTGCGTTCGCGGAGCGGAATGTTGTTGAATTTAAAGATTTTAAGTATGCAGATAATTAGTGTATGACGTCCTGTAATTGTGTATGGTAAAAAAAAATTTGTGTACGCAGCCATTGTGGAGAAATTCACCAAAAACTGATTCCGATCCATAGACTTTAGAAGAAAAGAGATGTGTCCAAAAATTAGTGTGTATTTGTGTGTAATTGTTTATGTATGAATGAAATCAGTGCATGCATAAGCTTCGGAGAAATTCAAGTTTCCGCTACGCGAACGTTTGGCCATTAGCTAGTTTTCATATAAAGCGCTTACATACAGAGCTGTAGATTTTTACATACGTTGTTTTGAATTTGTTTATATTTGTTTAAAAAACAGATTTAGAAAAAGTCGTAGGGTTTAAAAGATAAAAATATAAACGTAAAATACACTTATTAGGTCTTAGTTCTTAACGTATGCACTATGGGGTCTAGATTTTCACGTTTATACAAACCTTGTAAGTGTCTGCAACATGTTGCCAAGTATCAATGATGTACCTTTAGTAATTAAAAAGTTATAAGATAATTTACCATGAATAGATCACTGTTTACAAAGCAGTCGAATATCACGACGTTCTAAAGGAATTGCATGGTAAAATGTATGCCAATAATTAGTTTAATCATTCAACTATTCATATGCAAAATTTCATGTAATTAAATTCAGTTATTAAAGAAAGACAATTATAATACTGACGAAGCATCGAAAACCTACATAATCCGACCAAGTTCGGATAGCTATAAAAAAGCGGCCGTGCGATATATTTAGGTAACATCCCAAAATTTACATTATAATACCGGTATTGAATTGGTACAGGTGATAACACAATTGTTGTTTTGATATAATTTATAGGTCATTTATTTTTCTACTCCTACTTTTTCAATGTATTTGACTATGACGGGAAGTAGGTACTAATTACGTAGGTACTTTATTTAAGTATGCGCTTGAGACTTGAGATATAATCTAGATATATTAATTAAGACAAATAATATTCATACAGCTAATTTCTTGTTAAATAGTCCTTTGGTTAAATAGTCTAAGTTTTGTAGTTACGAATTGATCAAAAATATTCTAGTGAAGTGAAAAAATAGACAACATGCTGCGCGCAACGAGCGATAGGCGGCTTCCCGCTTGAAACGGCACTTCCATCCTTGAAGAAAAGAGAGGGCAATATGTTTTCATTATCTGCGGTCCGCGCGGATTCGTTTGCTGTTGAACTTGAATCTGATTTTGTTTTGTCCCCGGTCCATATACAGGATTTTTTTTAACTCAGTGCGCAAATTTTGACATGATAAACTTAAATAGTAAACACGATTTTTTTATTTTGTTATGCGTTCATTCGCATTGCATTTGCATCAATTCGTCGGTCGGTAGTAATCCGTTCGTAAATGATAATGCTATCATTCACGAACGACTTATTCACTCACACCCTAATAGATCTCATTCCCTCTGTTTTTTTCGGTCCCGGTCGTTCTTCGGAGTATCTTCGCTACGCGAACTAATAGACCGACTAACCAATTAGCAATCTGTGGTCTGAAACATTTCTTTACGTACAGTTAAAAGATACGTTTCCTAATCGTTCATCGTTCGCGAACTACACAAGACAACAAAAAGTGTATAATCTATGACTATAAACAAATGTGTAGTCAAGGACAACGTGCGTATGCGCTGTTGTTTTGTTATGCATCGCCAATTCTCTGTCATAATAATATTGACAAAGTGCGTTATTAATGAAGTATTAATGTTATAGTGTAACAGTGAAGCTTAACATAATTATGTAGTAGGTATATTGAGTGAGTGATAGTGAGAAGTTGATAACAGATATAAGGTAAGATTTTATAATGAATTAATAGCTATGCATCATTTTGGGTAACTTTGAATTGCAGTTTAACTTTGATCAAAACTTTGAAAAATGTTTTTAATATAATTATAATTTCATGGAAACTTTTTGTTGTTTCAATATAACTTAATGGCGATTATTTTACACAGTTACAATATTGAAACAACAAAAAGTTTCCATGAAATATATTAAGAAACCTTTTTCACAGTTTTGTTCAAAGTTAACTGCAATTCAAAGTTACCCAAAATGACTTAACACTTATTCATTTACGTAGTTTATTAGGCAGATAAATAATAATATACCGATATAAATAATAATATGCAGATATATATAAACATACCTTCTTGTATGCCGTTGTAGCATACACTGCAAACACAAGTATACCTTTATGTTATATGGCGTCCCAGTCCCATACTACTGAAACCATAGCCACATGGGCGCGTAACCGTAATACGCCGAATGAAATTATCAGTGATGATTCGTCTGCCCTATTAGGAGCAATATGTCGCAGTTTTTTAAACACCGACACAAACAAATATTTGGCGCAGTGTTTTTTGATATTAGAAGGTGAACATAATTCTATACCAGCATGTTACATTAGATTGGATAAGGGCCTCTTTCACCATCTACAAGTAAAGTTTCAAGTAAGCTAATCGCCACGTAAAGTCCCGAGTAACTGCACGTACGGATTTCACGATGTTTGAGTAGCACTATCCAACGGTTAAACTGGCCAGTAACTTAATCGTTGCATCATCTGCCAGGTAGCGTGTTTACTTGACGGATGGATTGCCATTTGAATGTAATTTATTAAAATCGACGCTACTTGTACCTAATATTTTAGTTAAAATGTCTAACTGATGATTAATCAACTCAAACAAATGAGTTGATTAATCATCAGTTAGACGAATTAGAACATTCTTCGATGAGACGAACGCCGAGAATTCGAGTATTTAAATTCCGTGTTGATTATTTTGCGGACCTAGATGAAACCGATTTCTTTGCTAGATTTCGCCTTTCGAAAGCTGCAGTGAACCGAGTGCATAATTACATAAAACATAAAATAATTACTAAAACGCAAAGGTGAGTGGAGTGTTTGTATTGAAAGTTCACGTGGTATTTTCCTACTAATTTATTGAATATCACTTCACCTGCATCAACTTTGAAGTAAGTAATTATGTTAGGCATCTACTTAATAATCTTATTCATTTATTCCAGAAATCAAGCAGTTTCATCAAAAACAAGTCTGTTGTTGACCTTAAGATATCTTGCTACTGGATCCTACTTACAAAGTACCGCAGATTTTTGTGGTGTCAGTCCACCAACGGCAAGTCGTATTGTTAAAAAAGTTACTGCTGCTATTGCACTATTACGACCATTTATAATTAAATTCCCGGATGACTTAAGTATACTTCAAGATGGTTTTTATCAAATCGCAAGATTTCCCAGGGTAATAGCCGCCATTGACTGTACCCATGTCACAATAAAGTCACCAGGTTAGTATTATTTTTGAATTTAGATATATATATATATATGTATAAGTAGGTAATACATGGGTATTAATTACTTATATGTACATGTCTTTAAAATAAGCAATTATTTAATACTATATATAAAAACAATACATAGGTAAATACTGTGATTTTAGGTGGTGACTCTGCTGAAAACTTTAGAAACAGGAAGTCAAACTTCTCAATAAATGTTCAAGTTGCTTGTGACAGTCAATTAAGATGTTTAGATATTGTAGCAAGGTGGCCAGGATCAGTTCATGACCAGACAATTTTTAATAATTCTTCATTAAAACAAAAATGTGAAAATGGACAGTTTAGAGATGGTTTCCTTCTTGGTGATAGCGGATATGAGTTAAAAAACTATCTTCTAACACCCTTTTTAAATCTGTCCAGTCCTGCACAAAATCTCTACAACGAATCTCACATACGGACCAGGAATACCGTTGAAAGATGTTTTGGTGTATGCAAAAACAGGTTTCCAGTACTTAGGCGACAAATCACATTAAAATTAAATTGTGTACAGCCTATAATAGTTGCCTGCTTTGTATTACACAATATTGCAATTGATGCTAATGAGAGAGACTTTGGGGACAACCTTGAATCGCATACTTCTGAAGAAAGCGGAACTCAACTATCTGAATTTATTAGTGATCCAAGAAACAGACTAGTGCAAGAGTATTTTTTACCATTATTGAACAATTATTAGTTTTTTACTTTTAAATAAAACAAAGTGCAAAAAGTTAATCTATTTATTTAATTCTTGTCTTAATTTTTCTAATCTTAATTTATATTCCTCTTCCTTCCATTGCCGCTCCTTTTCCTTCCATTGTCTTTTCTTTTCATTAAACTCCCATTCCTTCTTCTTTTCCTCAATCTCTGCTTCCAAAAGTCTTTTTTGTAGTTTAACTATATCTAATAATCTAACCACGCGAAATGACAACGAGTTACAAACGGTCATGACATGACAGACATTAACATTTGACGTAGAAATGACCGATATGAACGAATGATTTGTTACGTCATTCATTTAACCTGCAAGTTGTTACTCGAAACATTGATTTCGTTTGTGAAATTGACGGAGGCTACTCATAGCTTCTACTTGCCAATTAAAGTTAATTGGAAAGTAACTAATCAATGCTTTACTTGACGATGGTGAAAGAGGCCCTAAGTCTCATTTTTTCAAAAAAATATACATTCAAAGCTGTTTTGAAAAAGCGACAGAAAAGTGTAAAAACTTCTATATAAATTGTATAAAAAAAATTCACTTGCTTAAGTCCTATGACGAAGTCAAATCAGTAATCAAAGATATCGTTACTGTATCTTTGCATGAATATGTAACCCTAGATTTGGATGGGCAATCATGCAAGAAATATGATCAAGCTGTAACGCGTTTAGCGAATATAAGCGAGTATAAGGATGACATCCAAGTTTTAGATAACTGTAACGATGATGAGTCGTTAAGTTCTGCATTACCCGATGAAAATAATGACACTAACAATGCAGGTAAAAACCCACTCATTGAAAATTACGATAATATTCTAGAAACCGAAAAATTGTATTTAATGTTAATTGACCCGCACGAACATAAAAACGAATATTATTTACCAGAAATAAATGATACATTAAAAAGACTATTGAGAAAGTTGCCACTGTGGAGTGGCGTTATGAATAAGTATTTTCGTAATGTTAGAAATGTTGGGAGTAGCTCAAATGTTGAAAATCATTTTAAAGATATAAAGACCATATATTTCAACACAAAGCAGGAGCGAATACGTTTAGACGATTTTTTAATACAACATTACACTTACATTAATGGGATGATCAAGTTAAATAAAGCTAAATATTCTGAAACTGCTACTAAGATAATTAAGAATAAGAATGAACATATGACTTTAAATCAAGTTAAACAGGCGAAAATTATAGGTGATTTCGAGGAGCAATCCATATTTCAAGACTATCCTGTTGAAATAGAAAACTGGAGAGGTCTAGTTATTCCCAATACAAAAACTATCTCGTCGAAGCCTCTATACATTTTACAAAATGGTAACGTATCAATATCGAAAGACATCAAAAATGTAGTGACTAATACCTGTGCATTTGACGCAGTGGCTCAAGCTTTCGCAGTCGCATATACTGACCGTATCTCTTTCCGTCATTTTATAGATCCCTTAATTAACAAAGATTCATTCACTCGTTTTTTTATCCAGTTATCTAATACGAAAAAGAATTGCAAAACGTTATACGCAAAACGAGACATTTTACTAAATCCATTGTTTAATGGTAATGGCAATACACTCGATGCAAGACAGTGCCAAATTATAGATTGTGCGTGCAATGTAACAAAAATAATTGAAGACATCTGTTTGCCATACTTTTCTGGAAATAGAAAGAAATGTTGTTCAAACAAAGAATGCTTTATTTCCATAAATAACAGCAATTTTAAATGTAAATACCTACCTTTAAACATTGATATCATTAAGTATAAAGGCATTGCCAAAAGCGATGGTCCAAAAAAAACCCAGAGTCGATTCAGACAAATTAGGTATCACTAGCTTTATTAAAATGCACAATTTACCCCACCGAAAAAAAATTGCCCATATCCATGGGGTATATGAGTTATAGACGAACAAAGTATATATGGAAAAATCGTGAATAACTTGTTATTTTTACCAGTTTTTTCAACAGCATTATATTAATAATAATAATCATAGGACAATAATAAATATAACTAGCGATCATATGCAACTATCAAGTTCAAAGTCCTTTATTAATGAGATTACGTCTATTTTTTTAAGTTCTCTAGCATAATTACCTATCTTTGTTATTCATTATTTTGTTTTCGCTAAACAAATACACACAAATACTTCAGAATATGATGCGTTCATCTTACCTCTCGCTCTTTATTTCGCTCGCTCTTTCATTGAGTGAGCGAGAGGCTAACCTATAGGAGCGCGAGCGCGCCGACGGACGCCAGTCGCCATTTTCTATTCTTTTGTTCCTTAACTTGAACCGAGGTTCTAACGGCGCCGACGCAGTCCTTCGTTTGCTTTGCTACCGTTGTGATCTGTGCGTTTAAATAAATATTATTGGATTTTTAAAGCCTGCTTTTTCTACACCGGACACCGATTTTCATTATTGGATTTTTTTGACCTGCTTTTTCTACACCGGACACCGATTTACTCTTTGTTTTGGACATTGCTAATATGGAGGTGAACAATCGTTGTGTGAACTGTAGTCGCTCTGTGTTACGGAGACAACGTCATGTATTGTCGCTTCAGTTTTTGGAGTCACATCGAATCGTCGTGGAGCACCTACTGAATCATGGACAACCACAAGAAGTAAGCCTTAAGTCAAGTCTAGTTACCCGTTCGTGGTAGTATAAACTTAACACATAGTGTCTGACATTACCCGTATGTGTGTTTATGTATAGGATGATAACAATACTTAGAGGCTTTATGATTACAAGTGGTGCAATTAAGCTAGTCATAAACTTGTTGCACTGTCAGCCAATATACCTATGTGTATACGCTCCACTGTAGGGGCATCGCCTCCTCTCATGAAGAGGGGGACCAGGCCATAGTACCTACCTACCAGCTTTTTTACTAATAATAATGATAATATAGGTCACCGAGTAAAGTAATGATTCATCTCGATTCAACGAGGTCGCGGGTTCAATTCTAGCAGAAGACAAACATTTGTTTGTAGTTTCAAAAATATCTGTTTGTCTTGGTTTGGGTGTTAAATATGTATAATGTGTATGTGTTTAAAAAAAAAAAGTATTTAAGTATGTTTATTCAGTTGTCTAGTTACCATACTACAAGCATTAAGCTTACTGTGGGACTAGATGACGCAGTGTGCAATTGACCACAAATATTTTATTATCGATGTACTTACAAAAATGGTCATATTAGGTTGATAATAAAATAAACGTTTGACAATCGTTTCATTGTGTAATATTATGTCTCGTTGATTTCAGATCGTCTTTGATGGGTCAAGATCTATTTGTCATCCTTGCTGGCAGCGCATTGAATATGCATTGAGGCAACCATCAACACCTGAAGCTAGAATACCGCAATCGTTTTCTTTAACTGGATTTACACGTGCCGCGAATACTTCAAGAAGATGTCTCTTCGACAATTATACTTCAACGCAACTTCGACAAGTGCCCGACAGTATAAAAGCGCACTTATTAAGCTATTATTCTTTTTACATACCAGAACTAGCACGAGTCTGTCGATTTCATTTGATGAATTCATTATTTGAGGATTTCTCTGTAAATGTGAGTAATCGCCAAGATAATTTCAGAAACGAGAACTTACGCGAGATAGTTATGTTGTATACACGAGTGCTTGAAAGAAAAGGTAATGTTGACTTTGAAAGGCTTCATGAAATAAGCGAAGAAGATCTCCATTTTTGGACTGGAATGAACCATAACCAGTTTGAGAGTATCTTACAAGAAACACCATCTTTACGACAAACTAATAAGTGCAATACTGTATTGGGCGTATACCTATGTAAATTTAGATCAGGTGAACCTCACGTAAGACTGGCATCTTTGATAAACACATCGAAAACGTCTTTACAACGCATGTTAAAGCAGGCTAGACGATGTCTCAAAAATGAATACCTTCCTCGGCATCTGGGGTTTGACCACATCAGACGACATGAAGTGATCGAAAGGAATAGGACACTTCCGAATTATATTTTTGGTAATGAAGAGCGAACAAAGGCCATTTTAATTATCGACGGCACTTATTTATTTATTCAAAAATCTTCCAACTTTCTCTTTCAAAGATTAAGCTATAGCTTACACAAGTATAGCAACTTGATTAAGCCCTTCATGATTGTGTGTGCTGATGGCTATATCATAGAAGTAACTGGACCCTACGGCGCCAGAACTTCAGACTCCGACATAGTAAAACTAATATTAGATAACCATGATGGTCCCATGGAAGAAGCTCCAATGCGATGGTTTTTACACCCAGATGATGTATTTGTTTTGGATCGGGGTTTCCGAGACTGTTTGCCGGATCTAGAGGAATGTGGTTATAACGCTTACATGCCACCGTCTGTAGGACGTAATGAAAGACAATTAAGTACAATAGCGGCAAATAAATCCAGATTGATAACCATGGTTAGATGGGTCGTGGAAACCATTAATGGCACGATAAAAAGAGATTTTAAAATATTTAGACACAAATATTTTAATATAGCGCTAGGCAACGCAATCACAGATTATAGAATAGCTGCAGCGCTTACCAATGCAACTCATCCAACATATGAAGACAGCAGATTTACTGAAGAGTTTATAGAGATGATTGAAAGAAATAGGGACAGGCCGAACCTATTAGCCGATTACGTCGATGAACATCATTGGGATCGACAAAGAATTGTGTTTACCCGAATGGATGCAACACACCCCAATCTATCGGATTTTCCAAGAATGGATTATGACCAATTAATTGTGTTCGCAATAGGCACATATCACGTAAAACTTGCAAGGTCCTACTGTTGCGAACATATTAGAGGAACTGGGGTTTTTTCAATTGAAGTTTTTAGACACCCCGAAAGGATAAATATTAATAACGAAGAAAGTACATTAATTAGGTGTCGAATCCATTTCAGGCACGTCGGGACAAGAACATATTACTGTTATGTTTTATATAACACGAATAGGATTTCGGAATACTGTTGCAGCTGTATTCATGGTCGCCGCACATTGGGCAGTTGTGCCCATATAATAAGCATTATATATTATCTGGCCTGGGCCAGGTACCAAGACGACCTTATGCAACCTGCTGGGTTCTTAGATGAAATATTAATAGACATTGAAAATGATTGAAATAAATATTTTTCCCAGTTTTTTTTTTTTAATAAGCGACTGAAAAGTAAATAATCTGAGACAAAATACAATATTCAACTGTAAAAAGATTTCACGACAAAAGTATCTTGACATATGATTTACAAGCTGTAAAATAGAAGATTCCAACTTGATAGGTTCATATAATCGCTACTTATATTTATTATTGTCCTATGATTATTATTATTAATATATTGCTGTTGAAAAAACTGATAAAAATAACCACGTTTTTTATTTGAATCTAAAATGAAAAACGTGCCTATAGTGCGCGCGAAAGATAAAGTCGCGCGGCGTGACCGTGTGCAGAGATCGAGGATAGTACGAAAATGTTCCGCTGATATACCTAATATGTATTTTCAATCAATGTGCACGTTCTCTCCGGGACTTTATCTTTGGCGCGTTCTATATAAATTTTACACATATTTTATTAATTTTGTGAAGCAGTGTTAACTTAGTGGTAAGAACACAGTTAAATCGCGTTGAGAAGTCTTTTCGATAACTTCTTTATTTAAAAAAATGTGCCTAACAGTTTCGCCGAATAATACCTATATTTGTAATTGTCATACCTATGCCCTATTTTTCCCACGTTAAGGTTCTTGATTATTATATATTTACTAACGTGATTATACACTGAAAAGTTATTTCAATAAAGACTAAAGATTTTCAGGGTGATTTAAATGCACCAACATAATTAGACTAGAAAATACAAAAATAATACGACAAAAGGTTTGTAACATCTGCATAAAAAAGTCACTGACCCGACATTTCAAGGAAATCACAAAGAAGAATACGTATTTAGCCACTTTATACCACTTATAAGACCGTTCACTATCATTTTGCGATGACAACTAAACCAAATCAGGTCTACACATGCGGAAAAAGCATAAAAAGTTTATATTTTTTTACACATGGCTGATGGCACACTAGTCGCGTCATTATCTTCTGTGGCGGCTGACACGACAGGCGTGCCATGAAATATCTGTTCGCCGCCACGGCTGAAAGTTTGCGAAATCGGGAGCCGCAAGGAATCGGTTAATCTGTGATTTTATTATTGAGACTAGAAAATATTAGGTACCGATACTTCAAAATGTTGAGGTAATTTACTGTATTTGCTACTCATTTAAGAATATTCTCTTGAAAATACCTTTTTTATACCAATGTTATAGTTTTTAAGCACTTTTTTAATGTTGATCAAATCCAAACAACTGAATAGTCTTACGTGATGTGATTTTAATTTTTAATGAAGCTCGAAATATTATACTTACCCTTATATTTATAATCGTTTATTAAACCTATTTTAGTTAAAATACATTTAAGTCTATTGCTGTCGTTGCAAACGTTTATTAACGTTATATTTAATCACGTAGTTAAGTATTTTATGTAAGTAATTAAAAATATTTTTGTACACGGATATTTAAATAGAGAAGTACTTGTTAATAGAAGATTTATTTTTATCGTAGATAGTGGCGTTATTATTAAAAAAATACAAACATATTGTATTGTTTAATTTTTTCCTAACGCTTGTGTACGCAACTGTACCATATTAATAAATATTAATAAATACTAACCTTCCAAGTTAAGAACGTTTCTTAGATATATGGCACGGCCGCTTTTTTGTAGCTATCCGAACTTGGTCGGATTATGTAGGTTTTCGATGCTTCGTCAGTACTATAATTGTCTTTCTTTAATTATTGAATTTAATGACATGAAATTTTGCATATGAATAGTTGAATGATTAAACTAATTATTGGCATACATTTTACCATGCAATTCCTTTAGAACGTCGTGATATTCGACTGCTTTGTAAACAGTGATCTATTCATGGTAAATTATCTTATAACTTTTTAATTACTAAAGGGACATCATTGATACTTGGCAACATGTTGCAGACACTTACAAGGTTTGTATAAACGTGAAAATCTAGACCCCATAGTGCATACGTTAAGAACTAAGACCTAATAAGTGTATTTTACGTTTATATTTTTATCTTTTAAACCCTACGACTTTTTCTAAATCTGTTTTTTAAACAAATATAAACAAATTCAAAACAACGTATGTAAAAATCTACAGCTCTGTATGTAAGCGCTTTATATGAAAACTAGCTAATGGCCAAACGTTCGCGTAGCGGAAACTTGAATTTCTCCGAAGTTTATGCATGCACTGATTTCATTCATACATAAACAATTACACACAAATACACACTAATTTTTGGACACATCTCTTTTCTTCTAAAGTCTATGGATTAAAAAAAGTTCCGACAGGACAACGTTCGCCCAGCGGAATCAGTTTTTGGTGAATTTCTCCACAATGGCTGCGTACACAATTTTTTTTTTACCATACACAATTACAGGACGTCATACACTAATTATCTGCATACTTAAAATCTTTAAATTCAACAACATTCCGCTCCGCGAACGCACACGATATTAACCCATTCGTTGCTACCAACGCACCATTTGCGTTGATCGAGATTACTACGTCGTGCCACCAACGTACCATATGCGTTGAGTGCACTCTGGGACGTTTTTTGCTAATACATAAAAATGGTAGAAATTTATTTAAATATTTGGCAACATTTACGGCTAGAAACAATTTTTATATGTGGAAACATTGTTGGTTTTTGCTTCGGACTGTCATTCTTGTTTCGGTAAGGAAAAAACGGTTAGCGCTGTGAAGGTCGTATTTAAATTCTGAAATAACTGAAGTTTTATTGGGTGTTTATTGTATATTTGTGAATTGGGAGATAAAGGTAAGCAATATTTTTAATTTTATCATTTTTTTCGCTGTTTCATCGTGTATTTTTTAAATTAAATCACATGCACGCATACGGTGCGTTCATTGGCATAGCAGTAAAAATCTATTTTGGATGGCTTTACGCATAACAAATCACGCCAAAATGTATTTATAATGCACGTTACTTAGATTACGACGTTGTTTAGATTACGAGTAGTAAATGAATTACCTACATACTTACTTTTTATTTATTTTATGTGGAACTACCACAATGGCATATTCATCCTCTGGCCGAAATCTTTTGGAACACAGTGCCCAGTGCGAGTTTGTTTATGATGTTCGGCGCTCTGATTAGCTCTCTCCAAGCTAATCAAGGAATCAAAAGACTATACGCGGTAACGTTTCGAACGCATAAACTTAAAAATAACTCGCACATGTCACAGCACAACCACCGAGATTAGTTCGAATTGAATTAACGTAAAAACGCTACCGTTTTCCGTTACTAACAAATTGTTGACACTAATTCGATCCTGGTATGAACTTGAACCCGTCAAAAGTAGGAGAGCAGATTTTTAATTTATATTTCTTCAAACATTTCTGTTTCTGCTTATACCTACTAACATTTTGATAAAATTTGTTATGAAACAGATACTGGCTATGTAAGCAGTCTGTTAAGCATGTTTTTTTAAGAACTATTGTCTTTCAATGTAAATCAGAAAACTATTTTAGATTATTTTCCAATGTACGAATATGTTGCCTATTCGTACCTTTGGAGTAAATGTACAGAATATATTCGAATTAACTACCTATCTGCTTTTTCCTATTGTCGCAGGTCATTTTTGGAGAATTACGAAGAATATACAGAGGTATATATACTGCTAGATACTTTATCTACAATGGTAATTCTTCTGGACGTGGATAATTACTTCGAGCGAGCAGACTTCTTTTTATATTGGCAACAAAATTTAAAATGGCCAAGGTCATTGACGCATTTTATAAAACGTGGCTTATGTTTTGGTTGTGGGCACAGTACAAATGTTTATTTGCTGCAACATTTTATTTTTATCAATGAAGACGAAATGTTGAAAACATTGTTTTTCAGCAACTTTTTTTGGTGCATTACATGTAATTATGCTATCTATGAACACTATCCTGCCGACGAATGTTTTTTTTGTAACTAACTTATTGTGACAAAGCACTAAAATAAATGCATGCAAAATAATCAACATTATATTTTAAATATTTTCCCGATGTAGTTCTTAAAAATAGAAAGTTAAAAAGTTTTTCTTTATTGCATGTTTTTTCTGAACTGATCGATTTATTTTAATAACTCACTATGCACTTTACTAGTCCACTTGAACTATGCTAAGTTACATTGCTCACGATTTGCCGAACTCACACCAATAAGATTGCTCTAATGCTTAAGGGCTTAACAAAGCTAAATCATTTCCAATAATAATTAGCAATTTAAGTGCTAAGGATGCTTGTTCAGAATGTGTGCTAAAGGTGCGTGCTAAAGACTAGCTTACTCGTGCAGCTACGCAACAGTGCGCAACGGTACGATCCAGCTCTACCTCGCACATCTCAAATGACAAGTTAATTTTATTAATAAATAACAAATTTGATTTTTAGTAGGTATCTTTTTCAACGATGAAACGAAGAAGCGATCATTTATTAGAGTTAGCTTTAAAGGAAGAAGATGTAAATCCTAATAGTAAAAGGAGGTTGGTGGTTTTTTAAATAATCATAAAAATAATTCTTTTGTCTCATAAAATATTCTTTTATGATATTGTTTGAATATGTAATCTGTAAATGTCTCCTAAATTCGATCTTTATGTTTTTCAGTAGCCTGACACCGAGACGGCGTTACACAGTTCACGAAATACCGTCCCCACAAGCGTGAGTATTTTAATATAGGTACCGATTTACATCATAATTAATAAAACATTTTCGATTTTTGTTAATTTTGCCTTTTTTTCCAGATTTGAAACCGTGACAACAGAACATAAAGCAAGTCAACCGTCTAAAAGATCATCGCGTGCTAAATCACTTTTCTGTGGATCAGAATATAATGTTTCTGACAAATTAGCTGAAGGAACACTTGCCGATTCATTAGACGAATCCTGTACATCAATAAATCCTCCAGAAATCCAATCTGTTTGTAAAGATAGGGAAAACTCAAATGTGATTTTAACTTCATCAGCTAAACATACAGTATCTTGTTAAAGTCAGAAACCTTCAAATATCTTTTCAAATGTACTAATAGAACCCCAACCTTCCACTAGTAAACATCCACCTGTTTTGTATTCGCCCATAGCCAATGACAACCTTTCCTATTTAAGAAGCGGTGTTAAGACGAGAGGAGGAATGAGACGAAATCTTGGTATTAAAATACTTAAAAATCAAAGAGTAGTCTTACAGGATAATAAAGTAACATTGACTGATTTGGAAGAAAAAGGTGAGGGTAATGATGACAATATAATGGATGAAATGAGAAATATATTTGAAGGGGAAGATAATGAAGAAAAACCGAAAACAAAACTACCCTCTGAAAAGGTATTAACTGAAGAAGACCTAATTAAGATGCTGGAATTAGATGATGGCGACTTAGAAGAAGAAAATAGTCAGGAAAACGCATTGGACTATGATTGCAGCTTATATTCTGACGCAAGCGAAGACGCGATGCAATTAAATGAAGATGCGACACAAGTGAATGAAGATGATGATATAAATTCTAATGAAACCTCACAATTAACTAATGATGAATGGATAACTGAACGTGATCCTTCTATAGTACCTTTAGATTTTGAAAACACGAAAAAAAGCTCAAAATACTTCCTGAAACAAATGAACCTTACGAATATTTCAAATTGATAGCGACTGATGAGTTTTTCTCAATGTTAGTCACAAAGATAAATAATTACGCATCGAAATTATTACTGAATATACTCGATTCTAAAAGCAGATTGAGACTGTGGAAAGATGTAACTATTCCAGAAATTAAAATATTTTTTGGCATTTTATTCCATATGGGAACTATAAAAGTAAAAAGAGTCACAGACTATTGGAAAAAACATCCACTGTTTAGTTTACCGGCTTTTTCAAAATATATGAGCAGGAACAGATTTTTATTAATTATGAGAATGTTAAATTTTGAAGACGACTTGTCGGATAATATGTTGTCAAAAATAAATAGTTTAATTCAATATTTTAACCAGCGAATGAAAGAAATCTATTACCCGTCCAAAAATTTGGCCATAGACGAGTCAATGGTTTTGTTTCGTGGTCGAATTATATTCCGTCAATATTTAAAGGGAAAAAAACATCCTTACGGTATAAAACTATATATCTTAACCGACGAATATGGTGTAGTCTTGAAAACTATAGTATATGCCGGCGCTTCTGATACTTTAGTGGGAGGTGCCAATCACACTGAAAAAGTTGTTTTAAATTTACTTTGTGACTATATAAACAAGGGATATTCAGTTTATATGGATAATTTTTATAATTCTGTGACCCTTGCACAGAAATTATTAACTCTTAAGACATATTGTTCGGGCACTTTACGTGCTAACAGAAAAGGTAATCCAAAAGAAGTCGTACAAAAAAAATTGAAACGTGGCGAATACATAGCAAGATTTAATAGCAGTGGTATTTGTGTTTTAAAATGGAAAGATCGGTGGGACGTTTTAATGATTTCATCACAACATCAATCTGACATGACTAGCGTTACGAATCGACGCGGTGAAACGATTTCCAAACCCGAAGTTGTAGTAAAATATAATAGATACATGGGTGGTATAGATCACCAAGACCAAATGCTGGCATACTACTGCTGTGAACACAAGACCATACGGTGGTACAAGAAGTTAGGGGTGCACGTGTTCCAGCAAATGTTGTATAATTCGTACACGTTGCACAATCTTTTTTCGACAAAGAAAAGTTTCTATGATTATAGGCTTGAAATCATAATGAAATTGTTAAATACTGATGTAGAAGACACAACGCGAGGTTCAGTTCCAAAATGTCAAGTGCACGTTCTTCAACAATGTTCTCGCAAAAATGATGGCACAACGAGAAAATTTTTACGACGTCGGTGTAGGCAATGCTGGATTTCAAAAAAAATCAGAAAAGACACTTCATATTTCTGTCGCGATTGTCCCGAACAATATGGGTTTTGCATAAAAGATTGTTTTAAAGAGTACCACAAATACTAATTCATTTTTTTTTTAGTTTGGTTTTGTGTCCCACTGCTGGGAAAAAGCCTCCCTTTACCTCTTCCAAACGTTTTAAGTTATTTTTTTAATAATAAAAATATAAGTATATCATTTATATTCTTTTTTTTGTCATATTTCCAACCTATTTATCCACTAAAATATCGTTTACTTACCTGCAATCCATTAAAATTCCCTTCTTCCCTAAATGTCCCTTCGTCCAGCATACTCACCATGGAATCTTGATATTTCATGAATGCCAAAAAATAGTTGTGAAATAGTTGTAAATAGTTGCCAAAGGAAAAAAATAGTAGTCTTACAATAGTTAAATTACAGCCATAACTATATGAGTATGCTGGGCGAAACCTTGGCCCAGCATACTCACCTCCGTTTGAGGAATCTGCGTACGCTTCATACATAATTCATACTTCAAAAAATAGTTGATAAATAGTTCATAATGGTGCCCAAAAATAAAAAACAGTACTCTAATAACTTCGGAGTTATAGGCTTTGTTCAGTGAGTATGCTGGGCGTAGGTTCTACGCCCAGCATACTCACCTCACTATGCAAATACGGAACGAGCTATAGGTACAATTTACGTCTCAAAAAATAGTTGTTGAAATAGTAGTCAATATCAGTCTATTTTTTGCTTGACTTTTGACCTAGAAAACCATTAAATTTGGTTGTAAACTTTTACATACATTAGATTTTAGTACAGTCGAATACAAAACTTTCTTAAACTAAACTTACATTTTATAGGTATAACAATATGAAAATGCAAAAACGGACTGAAGTTTGATGTGTCTGTGTGTATGTGTGTGCGTCGTAGCTCCCGAACCGATTTTGTTTTTTTGTTTGTTTGAAAGGCTAATTAGTCGAGAATATTATTAGCTTTGCTTGATGCAAATTGGTTCAGTAGTTTAAATACTGATAATGCAGGTAAATAGGTAAGCGGTCCCGCGATTTGACGACATTTATTCAATATAATTTTATAAGTAGTCGAAGAATTTTTAAAATCGGTTCTGTATACAAAAACGTACCAATTACCGTTACAATTACCTACCTAATATACAAAAACGTACAATTTTTTTCTCTTTATCTATACTAATATTATAAAGAGGAAAGATTTGTTTGTTAAGGGTAATCTCCGAAACTACCGAACCGATCTTAAACATTCTTTCACTGTTAAAAAGCTACATTATTCTGAAGTAACATAGGCTATATTTTATTTCAGTAATAATAATTTTTCAGTCTGAAATTACAGTATATGTGAAGCAATCCCGAGAAAATTGCGCTAAAGAGCCGCTTTATCCGCGTGTGCTGTCCAAATGTTGCGTCGTACTTTAATATTATGTACTACAAAAATGTTTGTCTTTAATAGATCTAAAAAAAAATTTGTATACCACATACCTATCTGTTATATATAAGCCACAATAATGCAATTTATATCGAAAATGAAAATAAAATTAGTTATTAGATTTTCTATCATCATTATCTGGAATAGCATTTTCATCTATACAAAATAAATATATTTTACCATCAAGCCTATTTTATGTAGATAAACTTTGTCCTTTCCAGCATGCCATTTGGTTGCCTAGTTCGCGAAATATTAAACAATTGTGTGATCAAGAAACTGAAATCGAAAATATTTATTACTTGCCAGAAATAAAAGACACTTTGATTAGGATTCTTAACCCTTTAACCGCGCGTGTCGCATATATGCGACAAATATTTCCGTGTCCCTACCGCGCGTGTCGTATTTCTGCGACAGAGAACATGCATGATTTTTTCGTTCTATTTTCGTCCTATTAATTGCGTGGTACAACTAAAACTATTATTAAATAGAGCTATTATTTACAACAATTACTTAAAATTATGTGTCATAACCAGAGGTCGGAATTAGGTAGAGTTATTCATGTACTTACACTGATTTCACACAGCGAAAGAATATAGTGGATATGCCTCAAATCCCGGGATTAATTTTAAAGAATAGAAAAAATCCCGTTACTTTTTAATAAAAAGTTATTTACTTTTACTTTTTTAATTTAGACTACTGCACGCGCGACGTTGCCAAACTTACATCAATGATATTGGATGACCGAAGTTGCAAAATTCCAATACGCACACGCGCGATGTTGCCACGTTTATTGTTCGCACTACATAGCTTGTGAGAACAAAAGAATACAATAGCGAAAATGCGGAGCACTCCCATTTGAAATCCCGGGAAGGTCCACATTAATATCAACATTTCGATGCAAGTACATAAATAACTCTACCTAATTCCGACCTCTGGTCATAACACTCATAACTCTAAGCATTCAAAAAACTTAAACAAAAATAAGTAATTGGCAGCTTGAAATTTTCATAGGGATGGGATACAATGCAATGCGCATTTTAAAAACGAAATAACAAACAGTTAAATAATCAGGTATAATGCATCATTCAGCATAAAATAAACGGTGTCATACCAAATAAAGTTAAATTTAACATATTGCCTTGTGTTATTAATTCTTTTCCTTATTATTCATAAGAAAAATATCCCTCACGATCTTTGTATAATGCCAACATTTGACGTTAGTTCCCATCCCTTGACTCCTATGCTTGCAACATATTTCTCTAGTTAGTCTAGCACGGCTGTCACATTAATACGACCACTGCCTACGTCACAAGCGGATCAAACGAATGGAAAGTTCCATTAATGTTGTTCGTTGGTATTTGTGCATTGTCGATAAAATAGTCACATTTCAATTTTCAATAATGACGACTACTGAGGAATTATTAAGAATATTAGAAGGTGACGACGACGAGTGTGACGACGAATTGGAATTATCCGATTCGATAGAATTTAGAAGTGATGGAGAGGTAAGTACCTATTTCAATTTCTTCTTAGGTTATTTGCACATTATTCAGTAGGTATAGGTATAAATAAGACTTTCGTTGGGTTTAGGTAACTCCTTGATGAATCGAAATAGTATTTTAAATATTGTGATGTAATTCTGTTATTACCTACTTAACTACCTACATATCCTATTGATTGTTCAAATTTGGAACCGTGTTGTATGTTGTCCTTACCATTATTAAGGTACTGTGACAGTACCTACCAAGCCGGACAGGCACTCGCACTCGCGTTTGTCTCTTTTTCTCTCTCTCTCTCTCTTTCATAAATCATTATTCGAGTTTGGGTGTAGCTGTTTTGTGTCCGTGACTTGTGTGTTTGTGAAGTCCCAAGCTACACAGGAATTATTCCTAGTGCATGAGTTATCTTTAAAAAAAAGATAACTTTAATAAGCGTTCTGCACACGATGCCGTCGCCGCGCCGACGCCCGCCGCACAGTTACACTGTAGAATACGAGTCGCGCGAAGCCCGCCACCGCGCCGCCACCGCGCGCGTTCCCGTCCCTGTCTCGTTTGATTCATTCCATTAGGTACCGGCTGCGTGCGATCTCGCGGCGTGCACGTTCGTACGCGGTCGGTAAGGGTCGATTTATACTAGCGCAGAGTCGAAGCGCATCGAAGCGTCTATCCAAAACTGAACATAACAAATGCAACCTTAACTCCACAGCGTAACGCACATATTACTTCGGAGATTTTAAAAAGACGCGCGCATTCGTAGGAATTCGCGCGTCTGCGCGCGAACAACGCTGATTGGTGCGCGCGCATTCTCGTGTATCCTCGCGCCCACTAGCGAACCAACGCGTCATCAGTCGGAAATTGGCCTGCGTCGGCGTCGGTGTTAGGGCATAAACTGCGTTAAGCGTGCCTCTCGCGTGTTTATACAAAAACGACCCGCGCGTGCCCATGCGCGTGCACACGCTCGTGAGCCCGTCGCGTGATACTTCCGCGCAATGGGGCACGCATGCACGCGACGTGATCACGCATCACGTTGGACGGGTCCACGCGCGAAGCCCGCTAGCGGGTGCACGCGCGTGCTTGTTCAGTTGACAGCGCTATCTCGAACCGACCGCACGCGCGTGCCCGGCCCATAACAAAAAATGACAAATTTTGATACAGAAAGGGTAATTGTTGAAGTTCAGTGTCGTCCTGCCATATGGGACCAATCAAGCGAAATATTTAAAGACCGGGACGCTAAATCAAAAGCATGGCTAGACATTTGTAAAGTACTGTTTGAAAATTTTGATGACTGGAGTGAAGCAGAAAAAAACATACAAGGTAAGTACCTACACTCTTTTTTTATTTTATAATAACGTAGGTTAGGTAAACTATTCTTTGCGCCTAATTTTTATTTTTATTAATCTATGCAATTAGTTATATATAATTAGTTATTTCAATTGTATTTGTGTCAATTAAATGTTTTCAACAATTAATCCAACTGTAAAATTAAAACTCGGAATATTTACAATAACTTACCTATGTAAATATAAAATCATGCTTATATTCAAAATTAGTGCAGAGATACTGCGTATTTCTGAACATTGTGAAATTCGTGTGAACAATGTCCCATAATATTGGTATGGTTTTATATAATTATTGCTCGATAAATTCCAAAGTTCTTTCTTTCGGCCACGCGGTCGCCGCCATTTTGCGCGTCACGAGACAACCAGTATGTTCACGACTGCGTATTTAGGGTTCAAAATCATTTTAGGGCAGAAACAGTGGATCGGTAGGTAAATAAATAAAACAATTATCAACTAAAATATTTAATATATTGGTTTTAGAATTGGGCTAGTAACTTTGTAAAATAAGCGTGCGTTTTGTAGTTTTGTAGGTTTTTCTTTGACATCTCTCAACTTTAGTTTACAACAATCTAAGTTATTTGGTTACATCCTATGATTTTATATAACTAGATTAGTTATACGCCCGCTTTCAAAGGCAAGAGCAATGGAAGGTAATTGCCTACCACGCAGTTAGTCACGCTCCAATCGGTGTCGCGTCTACATGTGTTTGAGTACCAATAATATTTTAGTAAAAAAGATGCCTACTTGTGTTTTTAGACACTGTACAAACTACACATCACTGGATGTGTAATGAAAGAAAAAAAGTTTCATTTTATGCGTAATTACAAAACATTTTACCTATTTAATGTAAGAATACTGAATTTCTTATAATTTTCGACTGTCATGGCGGCGCAACTGGTTACATCCGATGAATTTAACAAATAAAATCATTAGGTATATTATTAAAATATGCCTGCTATGTTAATAAAAAATGTGTGGTAAAAAACCGTCAAAATTCAATTATTGAATGTACATAAATTATAAAAAAGCCTTCAATAAATACTGCGATCTTGCCATGACAGCTGTCCGTCTGCAACGAAATAATCTGCGAAGTTATCGCGTAATGTATACGAATCTCTGTGGGTATTTCCAATTAACCCCCGAACTGAACGTATATGGTCTGGTATAATGACAATATCATGAAAGTCATTAATTTGACTTCTTGATCTTATAAAATTATGCAAAATACAAATTGTTTTAAGAAAACAAATTGCTTTGTCTTTTCCAACGTTTAATGGACGATGGAGTATGCGAAATTTATTAGCCATGATACCAAATGTACACTCAATATAACGTCGCGCTCTCGTTAACCTATAATTGAATTTTTTTTTTTTGTAGTTTAAATCGAGAGCTCGAGCATATGGCCGCATGACATGGCTAGATAACCCAAATGCTTCATCTCCTACAATAATATAGGGCAAAGCTGCGGTTGCAGCAATGTTGGTTGGTTTATCATTGTGTATTACGGGCAATGCTTTGGCAGGAGGAATATCTATTAAGTCATTGTTGATTTGTTCGTACAATCGGCTTTGTGTGAAAATTGCGGAGTCAGATTCTTTACCCTGCACTCCCACGTTTATATAGGTAAACTCATAGTTGGCGTTACACATTGCAAGCAGTACAATAGAATAGTATCTAATGCTTATAGTTGTAATAGAGGGAACCACTATGTGGAGGTCTTATAATGCGTATATGTTTTCCGTCTATTGCACCTATGCAGTTAGGAAACTGGGCTTGCGTTAAAAAACCTTTTTCAGTCTCTACCCATAGCGCACGGGAAAATTTTGGTATACATTCTTCCTTTAACCTTTCAATTATAATTTGACAAACTTCTGTTACTATTTTTCTGACCGTGGTTAGTCCTGTCTGATACGCCAGATGAATATCGACGAAGGTATGTCCACTAACTAAATATCTGTAATAAAATAAAATACCTGTGTTATTGTTTCAGTGAAAAAGCTGCAGCAAAGATGGAAAACTGCAAGAGACACTTATATAAGAGTGAGGTCTACTAAAAAAAAACTTAAATCAGGCTCCGGTTCCAGGGCAAATAAAACATACATTTACTATAAAATGCTGTCATATTTAGATTCAAACTCGAATACTCAAGGAGAAGAATCGGCAGACAATTTTAATCAGTCAGTAGAGCAAAACGCGTCACCGAGAACTTCACAAAATAATACGATTATTGAAGAAGATTTGATTAATGTACCTAGCACCAGCTCCAGCGTTACCAAAGAAACACGATCTTCCAAGAAACGTAAGTGCGAATCGCCAACTGATTTCGAATTAGAGTTGTTAAATTGCGTGAAGAATAACACTGCAGATAATATGGACGAAGACTTGAATTTTTTTAAGTCATTATTACCAACTGTAAAAAAATTGAGTTGCTTTAAAAAAATATTATTTCGTACGAAAGTATTAGAAGCTTTAATTGATATTGAAAAAGAAATGATTATTACCATTGATGACCTTTCATTAACGCAAAATACGGTAGAGAATGATTTAGAATCCTTAAATGTAAGATCAGATACGAACAATGAATAAATAGGTAACAAGAAAGACTTTGAAGATTTGATTAAGACTGTTTAATTATTAAGAACAAAAGAAAGAGAAGAACATGAAGAACTATTTAAGTTAGTAAAAAGCGCAATTTTATATTTATATTTTTCTGGTCTCATGTGCAATTATTATGATATACAAGGGCATTCGCCAAAAGTTTACAAGCCTTGAGGTGTCATGTTCATAAGGAAAGAAACGGGGTCGATTCGGACACTTTTATCTTATACCCTATTTTGGGGTCAAATAAAAAAGTGTATCAATAGACCCCTTTTTTACTTAATGGACCTTTTTTTTGAACCTACTCATAACATTGCTCCTTCATATGTCCTCTTCTTAAATTTAATCTTTTATGTAGTAAACTGTGATTATGATTGTGATGATAAATAAGAATTTAAAATAATATTAGTACCCGATCTAGTAATAGAAGGGAATAATTCATAAGGGAAATATTCATATGTAAAAACTTGCAATCAATATGCGTCATTATAATTAATACTTTGTAAGGTAGGTATATTATTATAATTGAGACATTTAGACTTATTGTACTGTTTTAACTGTTATTGTGTTTTTTATTTTAAACTTGAACCTGTGATTTTATTAGTGTATTTCAAATGAATAATCAATGACTAATTGTAACGTAGCGTTTATGCAAGACACTGTGATGACTGTTGTGATTAAGTATATAAAAAAATAAGTGAACAAGTAGGTATAGATAAAAAAAAACGAAAAAGATAAAACTGTGTAATTTAGAAATAACAAAATATAATTAATAAATATAAGAAACTGTGATTAATATGATGATTAATAAGTGTGCGGTTATGTGTTTCGGTCCTAAGAACAGAGTGAACCACATCAAGAAAAACATTTTAAGCCATATTCAGGTGTCACTGCCGAAACAATAAGAACTTCTTCTTCTTTCTTGCTTGATGTGGCTAAACAGTAATGTGACTTACATAAATTGGCAAAAAATATGAGTGTTCTAAACTTTTGTTAAATAATGACTGTTTTTTTACATGAATAAAGATGATTATTAATATCGAAATGTCTTTACTTACCGCAATGTCATTGCAAATCGTTTCATTGGTGATACGATTGACGTAGATTTCAATCGTAGATTGTTAGTCTTCAAATAGGGCTCCAGTTTTGAATATAATTCATCATAGACTTGTAATGAAACTTTAAAATATTTGAAAAAAACCTTTCATTTTTTCTTAACATACCAAACTTCACCACGAATTCCCCGCACAGTAACCTAGATTCAACGAACGGGCTTACTGGCTGGCGTCTTTTTTTGGCAATTCGTCGTCGCCGTCGTCTTGATAAATAATACAACATTAATTTATCCATTATTACTTATTCGACTGTACACCTCCAACGTCAAAATTGTACTGAGAAAACTGCGTGCGCGGATGCACGCGCCGATGCCCGCGCATAAGCACGCGAACGTGCTCACGTGCGTGCACCAGAAGCGTGGCCCGCGACGTGCTCACGTGCGTGCACACGCTTAACGCAGTTTATGCCCTTAATCACTATGGACTCGGAAGAAAAATTAATTTACCTGGTGCAAGAATATGAATGCCTATTTAATCAAAAAGCTAAAAATTATAGTGACAAACATTCCAAAAATAATGCTTGGGAAAAAGTTAGCGGGGAAATGAAATTAACTGGTAAGTAAAGCAAGTATTTATTACTACGCAATATTTTCGCTGTCGTGCGATGTTGCCGTTGTGGTGCGGCGCGGGGTGGCCCCAAAAAAACATTTTGACAATTAGCTCTTGCTTAACATCGTGTTATCATGTCATTTTGCCATGGTACTGCCCCATGTTCAGAAATGAAATAAGTTTTGAAGTTCTCTCTGATATTCATCGCGTCCACGTTTTGATTACCGGTTATGTACATGTCTTGGCTGTCAAATGAACAATTTTGTAAAATGTTGTTATTAGACAGGGCAACGTCTTCAGACCCAAAATCTTCCAAAGTGTAATTATGCAGGCACGTGCATGCAAGAAGCGTATCTAAAAACTTTGGTTGCATTCTTATACGTTTTTGAAAAACTTCAAATTTCTGTTGTAATATTCCAAATGAACTTTCCACTAAAAGCCTTGCTCGACTTAAGCGATAATTAAAGATTTTCTTCTCGCTATCGTTTAATACCTGACTTCCAGGATAAGGTCTCATAATGTGTTCACACAGAGGGAATGCTTCGTCCCCAACAAAAACATAAGGAACTGGTACTGTCGTACCTGGCAAGCATTTATTAGGCGGTATACCAAGCATATTGCAAACATATTTGATGAATACTTTGCTAAGATTCCTGCACTGACCACTTTTGAGCTGAAATCTTCACCGTCCACTGCCTTAGCTGTGCTTGAGAAATCCTTGCCTAATTATAGTTCCACATTTAAGTTCCATCATATTCATCAATTAGACATAATTAAAACTTTTGGATCTATTAAGTTAAAGAATACTGGCGATCTGTGGGATATGTCTGTTAAAGTTATTAAGACTATCTTGGATTCTATTGCTCCTTATCTAGCAGAATTATTTAACAAGTGCGTCGATGAAGGGACTTTCCCCGATCTTATGAAACTTAGCAAAGTCATACCTCTGTTTAAGACTGGCTCAAAGGAGGATAAAAGTAACTATAGACCAATTTCAATTTTACCAACTTTAAGTAAAGTTTTTGAAAAAATTATCTTAGATCAGTTATCTGCATAAAAGTTTATGTAAATGAACTTTTGCACAGTCAACAATATGGTTTCATGAAGGGTCGTTCTACAGCTGATGCTGGTGCTGCGTTACTACAGCATATTTATGATGCCTGGGAGAGGTCGCAAAACGCCATAGGAGTGTTTTGTGACTTATCGAAGGCTTTTGACTGCGTTGACCACGGTACCCTTATTCTTAAGCTTAATTTCTATGGCGTGTGTGATTTGGCTCAGAAGTTGATAGTTTCATATCTTACATCTAGATTTCAAAAAGTAGATATTAATGGCGCTAAATCATCTGGTTCGTGTATACAGATGGGCGTTCCTCAAGGCTCAATCTTAGGCCCATTTTTGTTTCTGGTGTATATAAATGATCTTCCTTTCTTTATTAGTAGAAAGTGTGAAATGGTGTTATTTGCAGACGACACATCAATAATATTTAAAACTAACAGAAATAAAAATAATTATGACGATGTAAATAGTGCACTTTCAGAGTTGCTTCACTGGTTTACTGTTAATAATCTTCAGTTGAATGCTAAAAAAACTAAATGTGTTAATTTTTCACTATCCAATGTAAGAGATGTTGAAACCAATATAGAATTGAATGGTCAGAGGTTGGAAATGGTCGATTCAACCTTATTTCTAGGTGTAACACTAGATAAACACCTTCAATGGGGCCCACATATCGAAAGCCTTTCTGGTAAACTGAGTTCTGCCGCATATGCGATTCGAAAAATTCGTGAGATAACGGATGTCGAAACTGCTAGAATTGTTTATTTTAGCTATTTTCACAGTTTGATGTCCTACGGTATTTTATTGTGGGGATCTGCCGCTGAAATTGAGACTATTTTCATTTTACAGAAACGAGCTATACGTTTTATTTATAAACTACGGTCTAGATCATCCCTTAGAGAGTTGTTTCGGGAAATTGGTATTTTAACTACTGCCTCGCAGTTTATCTTTAACTGTATTTTGTTTGTGCGGAAAAATATAAATAATTATTGTGAACGTCACAGCTTTAACACACGAAATAAAAATAAACTGTTATATCCATTTCTAAGACTCCAAAAAATTCGGAAGTCTTTTATGGGGCAAGGTATGAAATACTACAACAAAATTCCGCATGATATATTGGATTTGCCCTTAAACAAATTTAAAGTAGCTATTAAAGAAACATTGATTAAGAAAGCATACTATTGTACGCAAGATTATATAAATGATAAGACGGCATGGCTGTAAATTGTATCTATCATAGAACAAACAATTTTGTGGTCTGCGGCTGTTTGATTTTTATAATATTATTGTTATTCTGTTATTTTAATAGTACAAATGTGTACAAATCTTTTTATTTTGTGGCTTGAGTATGTCATGCACACTTAAATGTCTCTGGGGTGGCGGCGTTATGCGTCGGGTCGTTACATTCCCTAAAATATGGTTGAGTGAAACGATGGCTGGTTCATTCGTCATACTCGTGAACGAGTGCTGCTTGTGGGGACTGGTCTGCTCTTGTCTACTATTTTTATTTGTAATTAAAGATTTAGCTAACTGAGAAAAGTTAATATTATTTTTAATCTGATAGCTGCACACACAATTTTTGTTGTCCTATCATTCTCCTAAATGATGTTTTTGATTAGGAACGCATAGTATTGTTCAAATGATTATATAGATATTAAGACTGAATTGCTGTAAATGATATCTTTCATAAGACCAAAAATATTTGTGGTTTGCAGCACATTTAATTAAAATTATTATAATGTTATTTTTGTTAAAATTTGTTTATCCTGTAGCTTGAGTATGTCATGCTCACTCAAATGTCTTTGCGGTGGTGGCGTCATGCGTCGGGTCGTTGCGTTCCCTAAAATATGGTTGAGCGAAACGATGGCTGGTTCATGCGTCATACTCGTGAACGGGTGCCGCCAGTGGGGACTGGTCTGCTCATGTCTACTATGTTTATTCGTACTCATACTCGTATAACTTAAAATAAAAAGTTATTTTCTTCTTTTATTTTAAATCATGTGACTGCAGAACACATGTTTTTGTAGATTTGTCAAATTGTTTTACTATTAAGTACATATTCTTGTAACTGGCGGGAGAAAAAACTAACCTTGACGATTTTCTTGCCCGTTCTTTTACGATCAAGCTCCCGCCCGCAGTGAATGGGCGCGCTAGTTTTTAAGTTTTGACGTTCATAAGAGCTCTTTTGAGCCAAACTTGAATAAATGAATATGAATTTGAATTTGAATTTATTATTTTGTAATAGTTGTCCAAATTTGGAACTGCTTAATATGCCGCTATCGTTGTTACGCCCAAATGCACCAACATCTATCTACAATGAATTTATATTTAGCGTCAGTAATAGCTAACAAGACAGTGCTGAAAAACTTTTTATAATTGTAGTAGAGACTTCCGCTGTTGCAGGTTGCCTTTATATTGACATGTTTGCCGTCAATCGCTCCTATACAATTAGGGTAATTCCATAATCTTCTAAAATCTTCCTCGATTTTAACCCATGACTCTGTCGTTGGTTTTGGCATAACAATGGGTCGTAAATATTTCCAAATTGCGGTACAAATTTCGTGTACAATCTTCCAAACTGTAGCATAGCCCATTCGAAAAGTATGAGCCAGTGCTTTGAAACTGATAGCAGTAGTTAGTAGTACAAATTAATGAAGTTTACTAGATACCTGTTTTTATTCAATGTTTTTTTTTCTAGTGGCCGAATGTCAGAAACAATGGAAGAAACTTCGTGACTGTTACAAAAAGGCTCTTAGATTGAGACAATATAAAAGCGGTTCTGCGCGAAAAACTGAAAAACCAATTAAATTTGAGAAGGAGTTAGAATTTTTAAAGCCACACCTTCAGGACAGATCACAGACATCAAACCTTGATTTTCTGATAATAGTTTAGACGTGGACACTGAAGACATCTCAATTATAGAGTCACAAACATCTGACGTCGGGGAAAGTTCACGCTCTGATTCGGCATTATCAAATCATACTACCAGAAATAAAACACTACCTCTATCGCAGAAATTATTCAGACAATATGTTGAGGCCAAAGGAAAGGAAGAAGATCCATTAGATGCGTTTTTTCTATCTATGAGTAAATCAGTAAAAAAGATGCCTATACGAATTCAAGCTGAATTAAAACGGGCAATACTTGGCCTGGTTACTGACGCAGAAGTAAAACTTGCCTCCGAGGAAAGTAGCGATACTCTATCATCTATGACTAACTGCTATGGAACACAACAACAGCAAATTTATTCCTCACCATCAACTTCAACTTACATCCCATCCACTACTTATTGTCCACCACCTACTTCAACCACGCCACCCAACCATACAAATTACGGCACTATATCCAACACAACATCATCTGCTCCACCATCGCCTTACATACCACAACCTATTTCGAGAACACAGCAACAGCGGCAATCGAAATTTGACGATTTCGAAGAATTTACTTATAATGATTAATAGCCGGGTCCACACCGGACGATCCATAGCGCTCCAAATGCGCGCGGCAGGAGCGCGATCCAAATGTGCGGGCGGTGTGGACGTGCCGCGCGCGATCCATGCGCAGGTATTGGAGCGCGCGATCCCTGCTGCGCCTGATCCGTGTGTTGTCGGTTTTTTGCCAGCCTCAAAAGTGCCTCAGTTGCGTGCCGCGCACGGTGTAGACGGTTGTGTGTGGTTCGCGCGATCCTTGTCACCATGGATATCTCGCAAAGTCGCCGTCTGATATCGCTTTATAAGGAACTTAAATGTTTTTAGGGGCCCAAAAGATGTTAATTATACCAATAGAGGTGTAAGAGACGATGCTTGGCGTCAGATTTCTCGCGAAATGGAAAACAAACCAATAGAAGACCTAAAGAAAAAAATGCGGTCTCTGGCGGGAGGCTACAGAAGGGAAAAATTTAGAGAGAAACAAAGCCGTATAACTGGATCAGGTAAGTAATCTTCTCATACTTACCTGCATACTAGAACAGTCCGGAATGACCTTGAGTGCACGGCACTTGAATACCGCAACCGTGTAGCAATTGTCTAACACGCCCGAGCTCAAGGGAACAAGCGAGATTATATTGCGATCTCGCTTGCGCGCATTGCAGCGCCGCTCTCTGTCTCGCTCGTTCCATCGAGCTCCAGCGAATTCGAGCTAGTTTTTATATAAATTTTAATTTTGTTGTTGTTTTTAATTAAGTATGTTAAAAAAAACATTATTTAATTAATTACTTGTTTATTTTAGGTGCCCAAGATACGTATAAATCAAAGTGGTTTGCGTATGATGACTTCGACTTTATGGCGGATAAAAATGAACCCGGAACCACTCGAGATACTTTGGAAAACGTGAGTCAAGTTTACTGATATTCATTTTGCCAAATTATTGTATGGTTTGTGACAAAGTGTCTTGCTAAGTGGGACCGTATTGTATGGGCATTTTCTGTTGGTCTTCTTGGTATGACGGCCATCGGCTGTAGTGATTGTGATGGCGTTTCATTTCGCCAGCTTCCAAGTATTACATCTCCATTTTCCTGGACCATATCAAACGTTCCTGGCGATGTAAAGTTAGAATTACTGCGTAAGTAGTTATATAGATGAACCGTTGCCAGCACGACTTTAGTCGCAGTTTCTGGTTCCAAAAGCATAGGTTTACGCAGAACTCTATAGACAGAACTAAGTACTCCAAATGCGTTTTCTACTACTCTACGTGCTCTGGACAGTCGGTAGTTGAAAATTCTTTCACACGAACCCCTTTCCCGAGTACCATCATATGGTTTCATTGTATAATCATTCAGCTGAAAAGCTTTATCACCTAGTATACAATAGGGTACCTCAATTTTATAGGGAACTTGTAATATTTCCGGGGGTGGAATGTTTAGTTCTTTTTTTTTCAAGTTTTTTATATAAATTTGTGCTTTTGAACACGCCTCCATCTGATATTCTGCCTTTAGTCCCAACATTCACATAAAGGAACTTATAATTTGCATCTACTAAAGCAAAAAGAACAATACTAGGAAATAATTTGTAATTATCAAAGTCGTTGCCACTATTAAAAGGCGATTGCAAAACAACATGTTTGCCGTCCATCGCTCCTATCACGTGTGGGAAATTCCATTTATCCTCGAATTGCTGAGAAATTGTACGCCACTCTTCTTCAGTAGATGGCACCTGAAAATAATAATCCTTAATAATAAAAAGTTTAAAATAAAAATAAGTAGTAATAATAATAATGTTGTTAAACAAGTCAAGTAACTTGACTTGGCTCGCGAGGTTGTCGACATGTGGGATGTGAATTCAGCAATCATTGTGCCGATAGTCGTGACGGCCACTGGCTTAATAGCCAAGAGCCTCGACCAACACCTTAAGAGGCTCTCGTTGGGCAGCTGGATCAAGGGTCTGATTCAGAAAGCGGTACTCCTGGACACGGCGCGTATTGTCCGGAGGTTCCTCTCTCTGGAGCCCTGACCACCGGTAGTTTGGACCCTGTTCCCGATACCGGTGGGCTACTATTTTTTATATTTTTAAATGTTTTTGTTTTTTTATAATAATATTTAAAAATATAATTTATATGTAAGATAAATAAATAAATGGAATAATGTTGTTACAGGAAGAAACTAATACGACTGAACGGGAACTTGAAGTAAATGTTACAGTAAGCGAAAACGAGAACAGTAACATTGTTAGTAGTGACACACAACCGGAAAGACCCAACCAACACACAGATTTGAGTAGAGAGCAGAATGATCAAAGTGTACAATCCAATGTCCAAACAACACGCAATCGAACAAAAAAAAGGAAGAAAACTACTTCTAATAATGCAGATGACATATCAGATGATACTCTTTCAGAAGCTTTCCAACTTCTGCAACAATGTGCACAGCCACCACAACCAGACACAGATTCTTACATTACTTTCGGGCAGTATATATCTACTGAATTGCGGAAATATGATGCAGTAACACTAGCTTATGTCAAAAATGCTATATCTTAAGTTATTTTTGAAGCTGACACAGGAAGATATAGCAATTATGGATATTACACTCATTCATATCCTAGCACACCTTCAGCCTCCACTTCATCGCACACTCCAGTTTCACCTCCACAGGCATCACCATCAGCTCATCTGGCCTCAACTTCATTGCACGCTCCAGTTCCACCTCCACAGGCATCACCATCTGCTCATCTGGCCTCAACTTCATCGCAGTCCCAGTCTCAACAACATCAGGATTACTCAGTTCCACAGTCACCACCGAATTAAATAAGTAATGTCAAGAGATGGCGCTGTAGCCATTTGAATCGCGTAATCGTTTGTTCGAGTCATTATTAATAAAGGACTCATAGTGCGTGATTTTCGTTGTTCGCTTTCAAATAAAACAGTTTTCTTATGTATGTAATAAATACAAGTTGAGTTTTATTTTTACGCTAGAATCAAGATTTGGGATCCAAACTTTATTCATGGTCCTTTCGAAGTTGGATTTTAGACGCAAGAAAATAGTGTCTTCCGACGACTTTTGAGCATCAGCATAGAAACCAGTGGCGGATTGTTACTGAAGTGCTGGCACCTGGAAGAGGTGTGAAGACTGAAGTGAAGCAGTTGCCAGTTGCCGCCAGAGGGCGCTACAGTCGCACATTAGTCGGGGAGACATCGAGGTGACAGCAGCATTGGAGATAACGGTAAAGCAGTGACGTCATAGTGAGTGACATAGTGAAGTGAGGTGACCATTGGAAGTTTAATTGTGAGTACATTTTTATTAACTTAAATAATTGAGCTTAAAGAATGAACGTGAAAAATTGAAGATTTGGACTTAGGAAATTTTGAAGAGTTATTACTGGACTTAGAATAATTTGCGTGATTTAAAATTAATCTTTAGACTTAGATAATTATATAGTGATTTTCAAACACTTGTAATTTTTGTGTAGTATCAAAAGTTAAGTTTCCAGATATAGGTTTTAACAGTAAACAAACATGGAATCCTTGTATAAATTGCAATTTGATAAAATGTCTCTAATCGAAAAGGGTTTAGTTAACTTTAAAAAATCGCCGAGAGAGCGAATTAATGAACCCTATATACAAGCCAGATTAGACACATTAGAAATTCAATGGAAACAATTTAGTAGTAACCATGACAAAATTATTCAGTTAGTTACAGAAGTTAATTCTAAAGATGAGTATTTTTCGAAAGAAGTTTATGAAAGTACTGAAGAATCTTATTATGTTTACAAATCGGAGTTAAAAGAGAGACTAGACAAATTCTGTAAGCAATCTAATTTCACATCTAACTCATCTAAAACACAAAATGAAGGGTCATGTATTAAATTGCCAAAAATATCTATTCCTACATTTTCCGGACGGTACACCGAATGGACTACTTTTAGGGATCTATTTGTTTCTCTTATTCATAAGAATGATGCTTTAGACGAAGTGCAAAAAATGCACTATTTAAAGGGCTTATTGTCAGGCGAAGCGGAACAGCTTCTTAGGCATGTTCCAGTAACATCGGCTAATTATGATGAGTGTTGGACACTTTTGAACAGTAGGTATGACAATAAAAGATTTTTATCAAACTGTTTACTAAAACGTTTAATGAGTCAACCTAATATTGTAGAATCATCGGTAGCAATTAAAACTTTGTTAGATACCACTGTTGAGTGCTTAAATGGGTTAAAGAATCTGAGTATTGATATTTCTACATGGGATATTATTATAATTTATATAATTAGTTCTAAATTAGATTTTGAGTCGCGTAAGCAGTGGGAAACTAAGATTAGTTCAAGTGATAAGTTACCAGAGTTTTCAGAATTTAAAGATTTCCTAGAAGCACGATTTCGTGCTCTTGAATTTATTGATTCAAAACCAAATAAGCCTAAACCGAATATTGTTACTAGTTATAAGTCTAAAGTCATGCATATAGTTAATAACACAGATAAGAGCAATATTGTAATAGTATGCCCATTTTGTAAGGATAATCACAAGATCGGTAATTGTAAAAACTTTGCAAGAGAGAGTTACGACTCCCGTCACGAGTTTGTACAAAATAATAGATTATGCTACAACTGCTTAGGATCCAATCATTCCATTAAATACTGCCGCCGAAATTCCACTTGTCGCATATGCAAACGCAAACATCATTCATTACTGCATCCCAAGTCTACATCAAGTTTAATAGCGAGTAATAATAATTCAACTATAGCGGTTGAAGGTGAGACAACGAAGTCTACGTTAAGGACTGCGTTGTCAGAAGGCGAACCATCTACATCTTTAATATCACATTTTACTAAAGAGATAGCTCCTACACAAGTTTTGTTGGCCACTGCTCTAGTCGAAGCACAGACTAGAAATGGTTATACACAACTGCTGAGGGCGTTATTGGATCAGGGATCACAGGCGTCATTCATAACCGAATCAGCAGTACAGTTGTTAGGACTCAAGAAAATACCAGCACACTCAGTAGTTTCAGGAATAGGTGGTGATAAGAGCTCTTTAGCTTCTAAGTATATAGTCACTGTATCAATTCATTCACGCCTAGATCCCAGTTATAGTCTACAAGTTAAAGCGTATGTGTTAGGTACAATTACTTCTCTATTACCAACAGAAAGGGTGCACACATGCCATTGGCCAGAACTGCAAACAATCACTTTAGCTGATCCACAGTTTCATACACCTAAACATATTGACATGTTGTTAGGCGCAGAAGTGTACGGAGAAGTCCTCAAGGAAGGCTTGATGAAAGGGCCTTTGGGACTACCAGTTGCTCAAAATACATTTTTGGGTTGGATCCTTTCTGGGCAAATAAGTACTAAGCAAACCAACATTCACTGTCATCATGTCGTTACTAGTTCTAGTATCCAGACTGATGACAATGAATTACTTAGAAGGTTTTGGGAGATAGAAACTGTTACTCCTAACCAACAAAATAGGATCCTCTCGGAAGATGAGCAACGGTGTGAGGATATATACAATGAAACCACGAGCAGGGATGACAATGGACGCTACATTGTCAATCTTCCGTTCCGTCACAAAAATCCACAATGCCAATATGGAAGTTCTAGGGACCTTGCAGTCAAACGATTTCTTCTTCTTGAGAAAAAGTTTAAGAAGCACCCTGAAATCAAAGAAAGGTATTCGGAGGTTTTTAAAGAATACTTGGACCTTGGTCATATGGAACGCGTGAGCTGCGATGATGAGGCCGTTCGAGCCAGAGCTGTATATCTACCACATCATGCAGTGATACGCGAAGACAAATCAACAACCAAGGTCAGGTTGGTGTTCGACGCTTCCATGAAAGGGTTAAACGGAGTTTCTCTCAATGATGACCTAATGGTGGGGCCTACATTACAACCGCCCTTGCGTCACATTATTATTAAATGGAGAATGCACCCTATTATTATTTGTGCTGACATAGTTAAGATGTACAGACAAGTTAAGGTTACGAACGAGCATTATGACTTCCAGCGTGTAGTATGGCGTGATGATCATCAGGCTGACATACAAGACTATCGGTTGCTGCGCGTAACATTTGGCACTTCTTCAGCTCCATATCTAGCAGTGAAGACTTTACATCAGGTAGCAAATGATGAGTGCGGCAAAAATTCCGATATTTGTAAAAGAATTAAAAGGGAATTCTACGTCGATGACTTGATGACAGGATGTGAATCTATAGAGGAAGGGATTTGGGTGAAAGAGGAAATAGCGAAGGTTTTAAGTCAAGGAGGATTTAAGCTGCAAAAGTGGGTTAGTAGCAATAAGTTGTTAAACAAAATTATATCCGAAGAAAAGGATCCAATAGAACAAGGGATAGGTAAGAAAAATATTAAAGTTGATGAAGTAATAAAGGTTTTAGGTATATCATGGGATGGTGATTCAGATGCGTTTAAATATTCAGTGCAACTTCCCTTGCAACAGAAACCTATCACAAAAAGAAAGGTTATTTCAGATATTTCCCGCATCTTTGACCCTCTGGGTTGGGCATCTCCTTGTGTTATTACATCTAAAATATTCATCCAGAAGCTTTGGCTTTGTGGACTTGGTTGGGATGAAGAATTGTCAGTGGAGCTTTTAAGAGAGTGGCAAACATATCGAGAAAACTTATCGGACATTCGCAGTTTTGAAATCCCAAGGTACGTGGATACTGGAAGTAAAGACGTTCTGCGGGAATTACACGGTTTTTGTGATGCATCTATAGCTGCATATGCGGCTGTAGTTTATCTTAGAGTCATAGACGTACAAGGCATAATTAAGATCAACTTAATTACTTCCCGCACGAGAGTCGCACCAGTAAAACAGCAATCTGTACCTCGGCTTGAATTAATGGGAGCCTGTCTGTTGTCTGAGCTCTTGCTAGAAGTAGCAGAGGTTATGGATATTTCTGTTGATAATGTCCACGCTTGGACTGACTCTACCGTAGTACTCGCATGGCTAAGTAGCCATCCTAGTCGCTGGACGACGTTTATAGGAAATCGAGTATCTCTTATATTATACACACACTGGGCTCATGTTGTATCATCAGCAAATCCAGCTGATATAGCCTCTAGAGGACTAACACCACAAGAATTAAGCCACAGTGAATTATGGATAAAGGGACCCTCCTGGCTCAAAACAAGTACGATTAGTTATACAAAGCCAAAATCAATCAGCACTAACGTGGAACAAAGGGTCATTCAATCACATGTTGGAGCTAAAATTACAGAAGATTTAGTATGGACCAAATTTTCGACATTACAGAAGTTAGTTCGCGTAATTGCATTTTGCAAAAGATTTTTTAAGCTATCTAAGTGTAGAAAAGATGGTAATAAAGTTTCGCCTTATTTGACCTCTGAAGAAATTGAAGAAGCTTTGAAAGTTTGTATTCAAAATTGTCAGAGTTCAGAATTTGCAGATGATATTGAAGAGGTTAAAAGGTCAGGAAAAGTTAAATCGGGAAGCAGTTAAAACCGTTATGCCCGACATTAGACAGGGACGGTCTTTTACGTGTAGGAGGTCGATTACATAACGCCAATTTAGATGAGACTCTAAAGCATCCCATCATCATTCCACAAAAGCATCACTTTGCTAATTTGTTAATTGATGATGCTCACAGGAAAACTCTTCACGGTGGCCCATCGATTATGTTAAATTATTTACGTAGCAAGTATTGGATTATATCTGCGAAAAATTTAACCAAGGCGTTTGTGCGAAAATGTGTTAAATGTATACGACATGCAGCTACTTTTAAGAATCCTTTTATGGGTCAATTACCATCTTGCCGAGTGACTCCAGCAAGAGCCTTTTACCGTAGCGGTGTAGATTTTGCTGGTCCGATTAACATAAGAACCTCTAAGGGTCGCGGTAATAAAAGTTATAAGGGCTATATCTGTGTCTTTGTATGTATGGTTACCAGAGCTATTCATTTGGAAGCCATCAGCGATTTAACATCAGAAGGATTCATCGCTGGTTTCAAAAGATTCGTAGCTAGGAGAGGTCATTGCTATGAAATTTGGAGCGATAATGGCACAAATTTCGTGGGCGCTGCCAAGGAGCTACGAGCATTACTCGCAGTAGAGGTATCAGAAGTAGCTATAGAAATTAGAGGTTGGTTAAGTAACAACAATGTTAAGTGGCATTTTATCCCTCCTCATGCTCCCAACTTTGGTGGACTATGGGAGGCGGGAGTAAAATCGACCAAATACCATTTGAAGCGGGTAATTGGTAACTCAACACTCACCTTTGAGGAGATGTCTACGCTTCTTTGTCAAATTGAGGCTTGCCTCAATTCTCGACCTATTTCACAGTTACCAAATAGTACCAATGAAGCAACACCTCTAACACCAGGACACTTTCTTGTCGGTGAATCTCTTATTGTAGTACCGGATCGGAACTATCTTAATTCAAATATTTCTAGTTTACGCAGGTGGCAATTAACACAAAGTATGCTACAGTATTTTTGGCGACGGTGGAACACTGAGTATTTATTTCATTTGTTACAACGTTACAAATGGACAAAGCATACTCCAGAACCAGACGTTGGCGACGTTGTACTTATCAAGGAGGATAATCTTCCTCCTGCGCGTTGGCTTATGGGTAAAGTTCTCGAAAAACATCCAGGCTCAGACAACGTCACGCGAGTCGTAACTCTTAAATGCAATGACTCTGTTATTAAGAGACAGACATCAAAAGTATGTGTTCTACCTTTAGAAAAATAAGAAGTTTTATGTTTAATTTTGGTTATAGTAACATGCGTGTAATACAAAGTTGTTCGAAATTTTGTTTAGCTTAAGGTTTTTATGTATGTGTTTTAGAGCTGTATGTGATTATGCAGTGTGTTTACTTAGTAGTTCTTAGTTTAAATTAGAGAAAGTATGTAAAATTAACATACCCCCTTGACCTCATGGTGGGCGGTATTTTTTAAGGACATTAACAGTTGTCCTTGGTGGGCGGTATGTCCAAATAGTTAGATATTTAGTAGTGTTGTAAAATGTTAGTTCTCATAAGTGTCAAGAGATGGCGCTGTAGCCATTTGAATCGCGTAATCGTTTGTTCGAGTCATTATTAATAAAGGACTCATAGTGCGTGATTTTCGTTGTTCGCTTTCAAATAAAACAGTTTTCTTATGTATGTAATAAATACAAGTTGAGTTTTATTTTTACGCTAGAATCAAGATTTGGGATCCAAACTTTATTCAACCTACCTATTCTTTCTTGTTTTCTTATATTTTCAGATAATGTTGATTAATTGTAAACATGTTACTTCTTAAACTATAATTACAATACACTACTTTTTCATTAAATTATGGTTTTACTTACCTTCACATAATCCTTTAACAAGTCAATGATTGCTTCACAAACTTCGGGAATAATTTTCGATATAGACTGTTTGGAAATTCGGAAGAGATACTGCAAACTGACGTACGAATCTCCAGTCGCTAAAAATCTCTATGTAAGTAGTAATCTTTCCTTCACAGTAATGGCATCTCTATAATTTGTATCGTTCTTTCTTAGCTTGTTGTTCAGTAACGAACACAATGTCTCAAATTTATTAACATTCATTCTTGCAAAATTGTGTTCAGCTTTATCTGACACTAACTCTTCATAAAGCTGAGTGCCAGATTTTAAGCGATTTTTGTATATTGTTTTTATCCAGAACCGTCTTTTTATTTTTTGTGATTTTTTGCGCAAATACTTAAGCAAAATATAGGTTACTGCTGCCACGGCAATTCGACGACGCCGCTGCACGTGTGACTCCATCTCAAGCAAGAGTTCGACTGAATCACGGATCGCTTGGAGTGTAGGTTCAGGATCGCAGTTCAACAAACTGGATCGGCCTAATACGATCCACGATACACGCTCCGTGATCCAGGATCGCGGATCGCGCGATCGCTGATGCAGCTTGGATCATCCGGTGTGGACCCGGCTAATGACCTTAATAACTGTGATTTCACATGGTGAATAATTATTTCAAATTTTTAAATAAAGAGTCTTGAAATACAAGCTTGTTTAATTATGCTATTCTATCTAAGGCACGAAAATATTGATATTTATGTTGAACAACCAAGAAGTGTTTACCACCTTGCGTGTAAGTTAATCAAGTGCTACAATCGTAAGAAAGCATGAAACTCACCTTAAGCAGACTGATATTCGTTCTTCAACGGAAATGGGTATCGTTAAATTTGTTTCTTGTTTCTCAATGTGTGGTCTCAAAATATTGACTAAGTTTGTAAATTGATCGTAGTCCATTTTATAATAGTCGTAAAAAAAACTCGGATATCGATATAAATCAACGCAAAAAGTAGTAAATTCACCACAAATAAGTCTTTTCTTCCACAAGTTGTGAACACTATAATTCCGGTTTCTTTTTCTTCTTTCTTCGTTTTCTTCTTCTTCAACTTCAGATATAAGTAATATCATAGCAAAATCAATGTCAACCATTTTACACACGTTTCAGCTACGAGAGTCAACTGGCAAGTGATTCAATAGCTCTGCTGTTGATGCCCATTACTACACGTGAGAGTGCGCGCGTATTCTGGCGAATACGCGCGCATTCGTGCGGCTTCGCTTTAGTTGTAATAAATTTGACGCTTCGATGCGCTTCGACTCTGCGCTAGTATAAATCGACCCTTACCGACCGCGTACGAACGTGCACGCCGCGAGATCGCACGCAGCCGGTACCTAATGGAATGAATCAAACGAGACAGGGACGGGAACGCGCGCGGTGGCGGGCTTCGCGCGACTCGTATTCTACAGTGTAACTGTGCGGCGGGCGTCGGCGCGGCGACGGCGCGGTGACGGCATCGTGTGCAGGAACGCTAACTAGGTTCCTTTTTGTTAAAGTTATATACCTACCTAATGAATATAAAAAATAATATACTTACGTAATAAATTTTAATTTGTCATTTCAGGATCATGACGACAATGAAGGCATTAATTGGACGTTAGACATAACTGTACCTGATAAAGAAAACTTTGACGAATTTATTTCGGGGGTATCACCTTCAGTACCTTTGAGCAGCGACTCCTCGGAACTGGATATTTTTGAACATTCTTGTGGCAATGATTTATAAGAAAAAATATGTTATTTTACTAACAAATATCACCAATTCTATGTCAGGCATACGGATCTAAGGGTGTATGCTCGTTTAAAAAGGTGGCAAGATGTGACTGTTCATGACATTTATATCTTTTTAGCCCTTACGATGGTCTTTACAAGGAATAAAAGGCTCACTATTGAAGAACATTGGTCTGTAGACCCCCTTTTAAATAGTCCCATATTTCATAGTATTATGTGTAGAGATAGATATTGCGCAATACTGGCAATGCTTTCATTTTCTGAAGTACACGATGTAAGTAATTTATCAAGATTATATAAAATTGAAATGATGATTGACCACGCACGACAAAAATTTCGACACACATTGGTCCCCGGAGGCAAACTATGCATTGATGAAAGCATTGTGCCTTTCAAAGGTCGTCTGGTAATCAAACAATATTTGCCAAAAAAGCGAAACAGATTTGGAATAAAACTTTTTGTTTTGTGTGATGTCGAACCAGGGTGTGGCGGTCCAAAACACTCGGACCCCACCTCAAAGCGCGAGCGGAATCGCTCCGCTTAATGAGAGTGTGACCGCACAACGAAATCACGCCACCTCAGGTGATCCTTTGTTCGGAGCGAGGTCGACGACCGCTGGCTTACACGCGCCGCGCGCACGCAGCGAGCGTGTGACATATGTATGGAGGCGGCCGAGAATGACCTTGGAGGACGGCACGAGTAACGACGGCGGAGCGCCCAGTCAGTCAGTCAGTCTGCATCTAGCTAGCTTACGTACTGTACACTTCGCGATCGCGCTTGCTTACATTAATTTAGCTCTGTACATATTTAATCTTGTATTTAAATAGTGCTTAATGTGTAAACCATTAAATCATTAATCTATTCGCATAATAACATCATTCATTTTCGCCTTCATCTATTTCATTTCCTGTTATCGTTTCGCTGCTAGATCACATAGCTTGTAGCTTCACTGTGCGCTCGACGTGGGTTCGATTCCCGTGCAAGTTAGGAATAAGCAGATCTCACTTATTCCTACAAGGGTTTATAATTGATTTCATTGTTTACTGTGGTTCACAAACACAAATAGAGCATGTACCAAATTTAGGTATTACAGGATCAGTAGTCACTGAACTGGTACAAGGTTATTATCATAGTAATCGAGAGCTATATGTCGACAATTGGTATTCTAGTCCGCGACTTTTTCTTTATTTAAAACAAAGAGGCATTTATGCATGCGGTACGGTCAAAAGTAATAGGAAACATATGCCAAAATTCAAAAAACTTAAGCGTGGAGAAATAGAAGCATTTTCATCTCCTCCTCTTTTAGCGTTAAAATGGCAAGACAAAAAAGCTGTTACCATGCTGTCTACCATACATGATGACAAAATTGTTCCGTCAGACAATTTGAATCATTTTTCTGGTCTGCCTAAATTAAAGCCGCAATGTGTAATAGATTACAATAAAAATATGGGTTCGGTGGACATCACCGACATGATGATGAGTAGCATAGGTTGTATAAGGAAAACTAGGAAGTGGTATAAAAAATTAGGCTTCCACATCATCGATTTGTTTATGCTTAATGCTTTTTATTTGTTCAGAGTCTTAAAAAATAACAAAAAACATAGTTTTGCAGATTTTCAATTAAATGTGATACGGCAACTTTTAGAAAAAAATAAAAGATTAATTGCAAATACTAGCCCAGCGTTCACTTCTGGTACTCAGTCCAATCCTCCTCGCAGTCTACATATCGATGCTTTGGCACATTTTCCTGTACGAATTCCCAGTGGCAAAAGTCAGCGTTGTAAAGTATGCGCGACTAAGAATAAAAGATCACACACACGGTATATGTGTAAAACGTGTAATGTTTATCTTTGCGTTGACACATGTGCTGCGGAATACCATAGATAGAAGCTATCGACTAAATATCGATAGTTTAAGTAAGTAGGTAGATCATCCTGTCACTAATTTCTTTTCTTGCGTTGCTCTATTTAGTCTGTGTTCAACTTCACTTTGTCCATGTCAAACACACCGAGCCCACGTCTTTTTTTACGGTTCAGTGCAAGTGTTATGCGAATTGAACCCTAGTTATATTATACACCTTGAACGTCACAGTTTTGTTGAGCATTAAATTTAAATTTGATAGAAAACGAAATGACATCGAAAAGTAAGTAAATTGTGCCAAATTGATACTTGTAGCCTTTGATTATACACATCCTGTAGCCATTTTTATAGGTACTTATTTATATTTAATTGCTTTTAAGGAAAGTATGACGAGTCTCAGGAATGTAGTCAATCAATTTTGGATCCAACTAGCGATAGTCAAGACGAAATGAATCTTGAAGATGTAGAAGATGTATGTTTGCCTTCGTCGGTAGCACAATCCCAGTTATGTTACTATGTACCACATGACGGTGACTTACGAAGTACAGATAGTACGCCTGATTTATTTGTATCAAGAGGAACACAAACTCTAACAAAAATATCAAGTGTAGGCACACAATACGAAGCGATCAGCACTGACCTAATTTCAAAAACGGCAAAAATATTAGCCGAAAAACATTTCGGTACTAATGTGACTCGCACGAATAAATTTATAGAAACGTACACACATTTTGTGACATCTATAATACGTCTGATAAAAACAGACAACGAATAATTTTATGAATCATGTACCTACTACTTGTTACCTACTGTTTGACTGATTAATTGTCCTTTTTTTGTTTTTAGCTTATGACTGCGTAATTCTAATTATAGTTGTTGCAATTCACGAGCGCACTCAAGCCTTTGCGTGTAGGTTTCGTGTACGTACACGTCACGTAGGTACACATTGCACTTGTGTGTGTGCCCGACGAAGCGAACAGTTGCGCGCGGACGTCATTCATAGGTAGTTTTACAAATAGGTAACAGTTCAACACACATCTAAATGAAAAGTGCGCTCGTGAATTGTAACAACTATAACCTACTTATTATAAATGCGTAAATCATTGCATTTGATCTAATAGGTAATCAAAACTTATTAGGTATTTTATAGTATACTGAGGAATATGTGTAAATGAATGTGATGTAAAGTATTATACTCCATTTGTTTAGGTAATTAAATAAAGGTAAACAAAAAAACCACGTGCCGTTACCAACTAAACGTAATACCAGTCTATTCAGTTGTCATGCTACGTCACAAGCATGACAAGTGAAGTGAGTGATATTACGTTTAGTCGGCTAACTAAGTCACGTGGTTTTTTTGTTTACCTTTATTTAATTACCTAAACAAATGGAGTATAGTAACTGGTAAGCAAAAACAAAAAAAACAATTGTGATTCAAAGATTTATTATACTTAGTTTGATTTGAAAAGGAAAAAGTCGAATAATAAGAGATTATTTTGATGTAAGTAATTAAAATTTAGATAGTAAGATTAAACAATTGTGATACAAAGATTTAGCCATTGCTGTTGTAGGTAGATTTATAAGAAAAGAAAAAAAGTACCTAGTCGATTAATAAGAGATTATTGTGATGTAAACAATTCGAATTTAGTAAGGTTAAACAATTAGTAACTGTTAAAAACATTTACTTATTAGCTTAAAGATGAACGATTGTGATACGAAGAAAGTGATTAGGGTGGTTAATTTAAAGGTCCTACAAACAGGCGCGACACGCGACACAAAAACATGAGCGGTTTCTTTGTGTCGCGCCTGTTTGTAGAAGCCATAAGGCTGATTTAAAATAAAAACATAAAAAATTCTTTGACTTTTTTTTATCGATACAACGATTGCCCCTCCTTATTTATTGTAGGTATTATTTTGTCGATTTCTAGCCTCGCGCTAGAGGCACGACTAGAGATGTGCCTAGTGGCAATATTTCCATTGCCAGCAATATTCCCAATGTTGCCACTGCCGGTAAAATACCAATATTCCCAGCAATATTGGCAATATTGCCAATGTTGCCTATCAAAATCCTACTAATGTTTGTTACTCTTTCATGCAAGAACTACTGAACGGATTTTAATGAAACTTTACAGTAATATACCTTACACATCAGAATAACATATAGGCTTCATAACATCACGCTATGACTTGCGGGAGCGGAGTAAGAATCAAAAAGATAACATAAAATGAATGATTTTTCAATTAAATTTGTGTAGAATATCTATCATAAAATATTTAATATACTTAATAGGCGCACACGCGTGCCCTGTACCCAAATCTAACATTATATTTGTTATCTCTTTCGCGGGGACGCACAGTGAGGGGTTGGGGACGCATACCCGTCAGCATGGAGCGGGGGCGGGGGACAGTATCTGCGGATATCTCGGAGAGTGCACACGTCACTTTCGTGCGTAACATAACTGACAAAATGAGACCGCGGAGCAAGATTATGGCACATTTTATTACCAGCACGGAAAATAATAAAGATAAATATACGTGTAAATATTGTGATACAGTGTACACAAATAAAAATGCCACAAAATTTGCACGGCAAATAATTAAGTGCAATAAAGCGCCGGTCGAAATAAAAAATGACTTCGATAAAAAAGCAGTAGACAATGTACCTTGTGGCTCTAGTGCTTCTACCAGTGCAATAGTAGTGCCACAATTGCCCTCAGTGAGCGATAGCAATATGTCATTAGTAGACAATACAGAGGTACATCGTATTTTGTCACGGGCTATTTATGTTACTGGTCAACCGTTGTCATTACTAGAACATCCAATTTGGAAAGAAGCTTTGCAAGCACTACGACCTGAATATGAAGCTCCATCAAGAAAAATGTTATCAACATCACTCCTTAATGAAGAATACACCAAAGTCAAGAACGAAATAAATGAAAAAATACAGCAAGCTAAAATATTACACATTGCTGTTGATGGCTGGTCTAATTTAAGAAATGATTCAATAATAAATATCATTATATTCGCAACCAAACCCTATTTTTATAAGTTTTTGGACACCAAGAATAACAGGCATACTTCTGAATATCTTGCTGAAGAAATAGCTAAAGTGATTGAAGAACTTAGCCCAAATAAATTCATGGCATTTATTACTGACAATGCAGCTAATATGGTTAAATGTGCGAAACTGTTAAACAGCACTTATAAAAATATTATGTGGTTTGGATGTATTGCTCACACTTTTCACCTGTTGATAGGCGATATGCTTCAAATACCCTGTGTAAAAAATGTTTTTAAGTTCGTGGTAGCTGTAATAAAGTGTATAACACATTCACATATTCTCAGCGCAGAATATAGGCAACTAGCATTGGAGAAGTCAATAACAGCTTCACTCTTGTTGCCGGTCAAAACCAGATGGGGTAGTTATTTAAACTGCTTATTAAATTTCAATAAACTCAAAGTTGTTTTACAATTACTTGTTGTTAATACAGAACATATAGAACTTGTAAAATATAAAACAAAATTATTAAATGAAGATATGTGGTCGTCGGATATATGCGGGCATATAGAATTAATAAAGCCTGTTGTTAACTGGATAACCAAATTAGAAGGTGACTATGGAACTATCCATTTAGTGCACCGAGCTCTAAGTGACATCAACGCTGTACTGAATAACAACACCACTGAAACTTTGTTAGGTGAGCAATGTGAGAGTATTAGAAATAAATTTACACAGAGAAAATTACATAGTTTGAAGCCTGTAAATTATGCTGCAGCCATTTTAGATCATAAAAATTATTAATTTTTATTTACCATAGGATATTTAATTTTAACACTAGATTTTTTTAAATTCTTGCCCGGCCCCTAAATTATCTGCGATCTGCGCAGTATACCTTAGGTTCAGCTTTTGCTGGTGATTTTTAAACATATTGTGATTATAAACTGTGATTGCTCTCAATTTATACATATTTGTAAGATAATTATTGTGAATAAAACATTGTAGCAGTAAATTTACAAAACTATATAAGTACATACGTGTTATTTTTAAGAAAGTTTTACCAATAACTATTTGGAATACTATTTTTATTCGTAATTATTTGAAACTATATTTTTCTGTAAGGTTTATAGCCACGCAATGGCTTAACAACTTAGACTATGCAGAGACTTGACAATAATACACTAACACAACTGTACAAAATGTGATTGTGATTCTGATCTGTGATTATTTATCGCTGTAGGATATAATACTATAACATACAATAATGTGATTCTGATCTGTGATTATTAATTTTTATTTACTATAGGATATTTAATTTTAACATTAGATTTTTTAAATTCTTGCCCGGCCCCTAAATTATCTGGGATCTGCGCAGTATACCTTAGGTTCAGCTTTTGCTGGTGATTTACAAACATATTGTGATTATAAACTGTGATTGCTCTCAATTTATACTTATTTGTAAGATAATTATTGTGAATAAAACATTGTAGCAGTAAATTTACAAAACTAGATAAGTACATACGTGTTATTTTTAAGAAAGTTTTACCAATAACTATTTGGAATACTATTTTTATTCGTAATTATTTGAAATTATATTTTTCTGTAAGGTTATAGCCACGCAATGGCTTAACAACTTAGACTATGCAGAGACTGACAATAATACACTAACACAACTGTACAAACATACACCCACGCGCCCATTCAAACAAGCACACACACACACACACACCCATGCAGATAATTAATAATTATAGCTAATGTATAATCTGAACACAGACACAAATTGTTTACTAATAAATATTGTAAGTAATATAAAATGCTTTTTACTGTTAAACCTTTTATTGATCAAACTTAACTAGTATTGGATTTAGTAAATTAAAAAAATGGCACACTAAAAAAATCTGTATATTTTTCCATAATTTCTCAAGATCTCAATAATGTTATATTTTTTTATAGTGACATGTCAATGTGACAAGTGGCTTATGGAAAGCACTAACATCGTCCAGATATTATGATGGCGACTGTACTGTGGTCGCTATCCAGGTCGCTCAAGCCTACCACAAACCTAATGCCCTCCATCACCTCTTACAACCCCCTTAAGCATGTAAGGGGAGGCGACAATGCATTCCTAGGCCGTCGCCTTCTCGGCGGGCTGCAATAAACTTTAGTGTCCAGACATTTTTTTTGGCAAATGGTTCACCCTATGGGCAATGAATTAATAGGATTTATTTACGCTTACAGTTTCATTTATTTTATTATTTTTACAAAAATATATACTAGGTAAATGCTAATATATTATATTTTAGACTGTGAGAAAATACCACAAAATAATTCCCAATCACATAACACCCACCATTAGAATGTTTAATATTTTTATATTATAAAACATGTGTGGACGACTGTACCTCATTTAAAGTTAGTATGTAGAAGTTTACAACCAAATTTAATGGTTTTCTAGGTCAAAAGTCAAGCAAAAAATAGACTGATATTGACTACTATTTCAACAACTATTTTTTGAGACGTAAATTGTACCTATAGCTCGTTCCGTATTTGCATAGTGAGGTGAGTATGCTGGGCGTAGAACCTACGCCCAGCATACTCACTGAACAAAGCCTATAACTCCGAAGTTATTAGAGTACTGTTTTTTATTTTTGGGCACCATTATGAACTATTTATCAACTATTTTTTGAAGTATGAATTATGTATGAAACGTACGCAGATTCCTCAAACGGAGGTGAGTATGCTGGGCGAAGGTTTCGCCCAGCATACTCATATAGTTATGGCTGTAATTTAACTATTGTAAGACTACTATTTTTTTCCTTTGGCAACTATTTACAACTATTTCACAACTATTTTTTGGCATTCATGAAATATCAAGATTCCATGGTGAGTATGCTGGACGAAGGGACACTTAAAATCGTCGATTCTGCACGACCTATGAAAATTAGTCCAGATGTTCTTCATGCATAAACTGTTGGACATATTTAAATGAAAATTGACACACATATAATATGTGAAATATAATGCGGCCACTTAGCGGATGGCCAAAGGCACTTGTTAGAAGCTATCATTTTGTTGTGTTTGTTATCGTCAGGAGAAGCATTTCTTATGAAAGAAAAAAATAGGGTAGGCTAGAGTAGGGTAGAGCGGGAGCGAAGCCGCGTGCAAAAGCTAGTTATCTATATATATAGAGGAAAGTCGTGTTAGTTACACTATTTATTACTCAAGAACAGCTGTATCGATTTGGCTGCAAATTGGTCGGGAGGTAGCTTAGAACCAGGAGACGGACGTAGGGTAGAGTAGGTTAGTTGGTTATGTCAAATATGTCAAGAAAAATTATTATGAGTTAACCCTTTATGGGGCTCTGTCGATATATTCGACACCATACTTTTACTTGATTTATTTTTAAACTGCTAGGAGTTTGGTACTGCGATAGTCTGTATTCGATTCGGACAGGTCATAGCAAAAACGAAACGCAACAAAGAATAAAAAAGTATGGCTGACATTGACAGCTGATGACATCTCATGTCATTATTTGGCGGTTTTCTGAAGTGCAAATTTCATCTAAGAACATCTTCGCGAAAAATGAGTAAAAAGGTAAGTTTTCTTTTATGATTTGTTCTAAATATTATAAATATTGCAGCTAACTCAGTATTTCTGAAATGATTACGTTTTTACATACATATTCAACTAAAAATTATGACGTCGATATATTCGACTCTGCCCGCCCAGGGCTGGGCTAGTATAAATCCGCAGTGTCGAATATATCGACGTCATAAACATAATGTAAGTGTTTGTATAGAATTCATACAATTAAAGAAGAATGCTCATTTTTTACCTGGCAATGTATAGAAATGAAATAAATCTTAAAATAAAGCTTATTAAATTGTATATTAATTACGCTTATCACAATGTAAAAAGAATCGCAGGAAAAAAAGATTTTTATTTTATTTATTTAAGCTTGATTTAACGTATTGACATATTTTGAACGCATCCAAGCCATCAATTTTTAAAACGTTCCATTTCACAAATTGCTGGATGACCATATTTAACTTTGTTCCTTAGTTTTATACTTATTTTACATTTCATTCGATCAGTAACTATTTCTTTATTAGTCATGGAATGAAGTAAAGTATTTAAAAACGCAATAATAAAATAAAATTAATCATTCAGTGTTTCATTGGGTGTGCGCAAGTGAAATGGATTTTTTTGACATTTGACAGTTTTGCGATTGACATCGGCGCAGTCCTTTGTTGTTGCGCTTGCGTCTCGTTGTGTACTGTGCGATATTGATTGTGTTTCTTTTTATTACGACCCTATTTACCTCCCCTGGACTCCGATATCTTCCTCATCTGACAACCTGTGCTTACCATACCTGATACCGTTATAAATCCGTCCTGTTGACAATGCCGCCATAGAAAACAAGTCGACGTATACTTTGCTTAAACTGCAATTAAATTAAAAATTAAAAATTCATTTATTCAGGTTTGGCTCAATAGAGCTCTTATGAATGTCATACTTATAAACTAACGCGCCCATTCATTACGGGCGGGAGCTTGATCGTAAAAGAACGGGCAAGAAAATCGTCAAGGTTGGTTTTTTCTCCCGCCAGTTACAATTAAAATACATAATATTAAAACAATTGTGTTCTGCAGTCACAAGATTTGAAAAAAAAAAAAAAAAAAGGGAGACAGAACTCTTATTTTACCAATATTAACATAATTACGGATAAACATAGTAGACATGAGCAAACGCGTTACGCTCAACCATATTTTAGGGAGCGCAACGATCCGACGCATGACGCTACCACCGCGGAAACATATAAGTGAGCGTGATATACTCAAGCTGGATAAAAGGATTTAAGTAAAAATAACATTAATATTAGAAGACTGAATTATTTTAAATGTGCTGCAAACCACAATATTGTTACTGTAAAGTGGTATACCATATGGTATCAGTTAAGCTATGCAGCCATCAAAACAATTTCCAAGAAATCGTATATAAGCAGTCTTAATTAAAAATTAAAATTATAAAATTACATAGACAATGTATGTAAGTAATCGTTATATTGTAAAGAGGGCCGCAGAACACAACTTTTATCATTGTAAATGTTACATCCAAGCGTTTTTGTCATTAACGTAATCATTAACCGTGTAATACCCTTTCTTGGTAAGTGATGTCTTAACGGTTTGCTTAAACTTTTCAAAAGGCAAATCTAAAATATCTTTTGGAATTTTGTTATAATATTGTATACCCTGCCCCATAAACGATTTGCGAATTTTATGCAGGCGTAAAAATGGATTTAATAATTTATTTCTATTTCTAGTATTAAAACTGTAATCATCACAGCGCCTGTTATAGGTTTCTATGTTTCGTTTTATAAATATTATACTATTATAAATGTATTGCGAGGCAACAGTCAAGATACCAATTTCTTTAAACTTTTCTCTAAGAGTTGTCCGTGAGCTTAGTCCGTAAATAGATCTTACAGCCCGTTTCTGTAAAATAAAAATTGTTTCTATATCTGCTGCTAGTCCCCACATAAGAATACCGTAAGACATTAGGCTATGAAAGTAACTAAAGTATACCATTCTTGCCGTATCAACATCTGTTAATTGGCGAATTTTGCGTATAGCATAAGCTGCGGAACTAAGTTTGCCAGCAAGAGTATCAATATGTTGACCCCACTGAAGTTTTTCATCTATAGTTATTCCCAAGAAAACAGTAGAATCTACTAAATCTAGTTTCTGACCGTCAATAATGATATTTGTTTCGAGTTTCCTTACGTTTGGAACAGTGAATTTAATACATTTCGTTTTTTTAGCATTTAGCTGTAAGTTGTTAACAGTAAACCAACGAAGCAGCTCTGCAAGGGCATCGTTTACATCGCTAAAGTCCTTTTTATGTCGATCAATATTAAATACTAAAGAAGTATTATCAGCAAATAATACCATCTCACAACGCCTACTCATAAAAAATGGCAAATCATTTATATAAACTAAAAAGAGAAATGGTCCTAAAATTGAACCCTGAGGGACCCCCATACGCACAGACGACCCGGGTGATCTAGTTCCGTTAATATCTACCGTCTGAATTCGTGAACAAAGATATGATGACAATAACTTTTGGGCTAAGCCTCCTATACCCCAGTATTTTAATTTAAGAATTAGAGTCTGGTGGTCAACACAGTCAAAAGCCTTAGACAGATCACAAAAAACTCCTAGAGCATTCTGCGATAACTTCCAAGCTTCAAAAATATGCTGCATTAAAGCTGCACCAGCATCTGCCGTAGAACGGCTCTTTCTAAAACCGTACTGCTTTTTATGTAGAATATCTTGTGAATTAAAGTAATATGTTAACTGATTAAGAATAATTTTTTCAAAGACCTTACTTAAGACTGGTAAGATTAAAATAGGTCTATAGTTACTTTTGTCCTCTTTGCAACCGGATTTATGTAAAGGAATAACCTTACTCAGTTTCATTAAGTCCGGAAAGGACCCTTGATTAATACATTCATTAAATATGAACGCAAGGTATGGGGCAATAGAATGTATTATTGATTGAATTACTTTAGTGGACAGATCCCAAAAATCACCCGTATTTTTAATTTTTACTTCTTTAAAGGATTTTAAAATATCTACATATGTGATATATCTAAATTCAAAGATGGAATTGCAGACTGGTACATATTCCGAAAGAAGTGATACAGCAACTAAAGGAGACGAATTTAGACTTGAAGTTGTCTCTATTGGTATTTTCGCAAAGAAGTCGCCAAATATTTTAGCTACTTCTGCTTTACATTCTACAGTTATATCATTATCTTTAAGGACAAAGGTATCATCTTTGGGCGCACGCCTGCCAGATTCGCGGTTTATAATATTCCACGTTGTTTTGATCTTACTATCCGACGACTTTATTTTATTTTTTATGAAATCGGATTTTGCTGCAATACATACCCTTTTAAATGTCTTAGAATATCTTTTAACATATTCAATAAAACCTGGATTATGATTGCAATTCTTTAAGTTGTACAATTCATAAAGTCGCCGCCTACTCCTATATATACCTGTTGTAGCCCATTCACAAAATTGAAGCTTCTCAAAACGTTTAGTAGACTTAAGGGTAAAAACATTATTAAACTCATTTTTAATTAAACCAAAAATATTAGCATAAAGAACACCCGGATCGTTGTGCGAAAATGGGACTGAACCTATTTTTTTATCTATACTGTTTTGATAGTACTCCAAACGATTATTTGTTATTGGTCTATATTTTATTAACTTAATAACTTCCGGCTGATTATATTTAAATGACACTAATAACCCGCAATGGTCAGACGGTAGGCAACTCAATAGATCCTTAAAAGATGGGTTACATTCCGAAAATACGTTGTCTAGACAAGTTGCACTATGTGCTGTTATCCTAGTTGGCTCTAAAAACTGATTTCTTAAATTAAAGCTTTGAAATAATGAAATTAAGCGTGTGGTTGTCACTGTTTTTTCAAGAAGATTAACGTTAAAGTCGCCACAAACTATAATGTGTTTACTTTTGGATTTAAATTTTTTTAATACATCTTCCATAGCCAATTCAAAGGTAGAAAAGTTGCCAGATGGTGGCCGGTACACGCATACTATAACAAATTTATCCAATTCCACACATGACAATTCAATATTACGCTCTATAGAAAGATTTACAATGTCTAATCGATCTTTACATTTTAAACTGTTCTTGACAAATATCATGGATCCTCCATGAATAGCGGTTTTTCGTACAAAAAAGCTTATTAATTTAAAATTATTTATGTTAAAATTTAATTCACTGCTTTTAAGCCAGTGCTCAGTAATACAAATGACAGATGTATCCTGACATTCCAAAAAATGGTTCAAAATCAAGGTCTTTGCCAGTCAGGCCCTGGATGTTTTGGTGTATTATGTTTAGGTCCAAGGGCCTGGCCTTTGTCTTGCCTCTCAGTTTAAAATGGGAGAAGTCAAAAAATTATTATTAGTAACAGTACTAACATTTTGTATAAGATTAATATTAGAACTAGTCATCTGTATAACAGAATCTTCTAAAGTATAAGCTAACAGAGTAGCTGTCTGATTTTTATACCTCCATGGTAGGTACATAGTATCTGTGGTCAATTGAAAATTCTTAATAAAATTATTCATTTCAAGAAATGAAATGTTAGAATTATAACAAGTCAAATTATAAATTAATAAATTTAAATTAAATATTTTCTGGTTTTGTTCCCAGGTTAAGTTTTGTGCATAAGGAAATGCACTTATAATAAATTTACAATTAGTATCCATTTGTAACTGAGTCAGATCACTAATACTTTGGACAATATCTCTCTTTTTTACCAACTGACTGTCACCACACAATATAATAACATTTTTTGCATCAATAATGTCTTGGATTTTTATATTACTTATGATTTCATTAATTTTTTTGCCTGGTGTGCAATAGTTTTTAAATTTTTTATTTAATTTACCACTAACAAGGGAACCTAAACCTTTTCCCAAACCATCACAAAACATTATTGATCCATATATTTCAGCACTACTTTTTACATTCTGTGAGGTATTTAATAATAGTTCCTGCGAGGGTGAGGCCAATGTATGGTCGGTGAGTTTAACATTGCATTTTGGTCTCAAAGTGACAGGGTCACAAAGGCAATTTGAACATGTCTTATTTACTAATGAGTCAAACCTTTCTTCATTATAATTGCATAGGTCAATCAATTCATTTGCTGACAATATATGTTCAGCAATTTGTTTCTGTGCCAATAAATATTTTTTATTAATTGAGTCTAGGGAATTATGCAAGTTTTTTATATCTAACTGCAACTGTTTCGTGTCCCGATCATACATCTTCCTACTCTCTTGCAGTTTAGAGTCATAAATTTCTAAGGAGTCTATGAAATCCTTCCTTTCTTTTGTTAGTGCAACATTTTTAAAAATACACCTATTATAATTTTTTAATGATTTTTCTGCCCTTTTTATGCATCTATTAATTTTTATAATCTTTTTTGATTTGTTCCTACTTTTGTTGTTCATCCGGCATTCGTCTGGCATCCTTGTGTTTATAATGCTAGAATTATCTATTTGATATCCACCGGGTGATGCAACAAGTTCATCGAATAACTTTCAGGCTGTTTGGTTTCATGATGCTTTTGTTCCTTTGTCATTTTTGCAATTTTCCTATTAGCATCACGGAGCTCTATTTCAAGGCCATATTTCAATGTCTGCATAAATACGTTTCGGCGTTATCTCGTTCATGAGCTGAACACAAGAGTTGTTTCGTTACTTAGCGAGTGGATATCACCAGTAATCGTAAGTATTTTATGCTCATTATTATTATTAATAAAAAAATCATTGTAAGAATTACACAAAGCTCATAAACAATGTGTGACATACATAACACATACACTGTGACAAAAATATGTATATATAAAGATTATTGACATGAAATAATCTTGATTTTGGACTGTTGTTTATTGTTATGTGAAACTATTTCTTCAACATTATCCTCTTGGTATTGAGCTATGCATATTTTGTAATCAAAAGAAGTTTAAATTCAGTTTCCTGTTTCAGATTACTGAGGAAGATTACATTTGTGAACCTTGTAATGATCTCCTCATGAGAACCATAAACCAGCAATTAACAACAAGCAGTGATGGTGCTCAAGCTTCCGGGTCATCTCAACCAGGACGTAGACAAGTGTGCAGTATTTGTGGACGATCTACACTTAATCGTCAGAGCCATGCTATTGTTATTGACAATCCTTCAGCAGAGCAAAGACAGATTAATGCTGTTATACAAACAAGAATTGCGCCACGCCAGGTATTTATGTTTCTATATTGTTATCATCATATTTTTTCTGGATATCCATAATTATACCCGATTGCGATTGACCTATGCTGGAATACTTTTCACCATAAATAAAAAATTATGTAGAGAATAATACTTTTAACATGAAAATAATAGGTATTATTGTTATTTGATCTTGAATGTAGTGACATGTCTTTTTATCCTTTAACAACTTCCCTGTCCCCATACAACTCATTTTGAAAAGGCCCCACGTCCACTACCTTTTTAAATTTTTTAGCTAAATAACATAATTATATACTTAAAAAAATACTTTTTAAATAAAAAAAATAATAAAATAATCTCATTTTCGTTATTTTATTTTGTGAGTCACATGTGCCTCACGAACGTAGGACGATAAATTTTCTTTACCACGTCCAGTGAGTCACATGTGAACACATTGGCCATAGTGTTTTTCCCTTTATTCTTGGTTTATCGTGCGACTGCCAGTGTCAAGTCATAGGCCATACTAATGTCATATTCATTTTTGAGTAACAATAACGATTAATCATCCATCATATGTCAATCAGTTGGAATAATCGATCTAATTAGAAAGTTATTTGTTTATTTGAGGTTAATTGATATAATCCGAGAAAATGTCTCATAGAAATTATACGACTGAAGAATTGATGCGATATTTAGAAGATTCAGATGAAGATTTAGATCCATTTAGTGATGGAAGTGTCGAAGAATATCAGCCCAATTACGACGAAGGCGAAGAAAGCGAGGACACTGAGGTGATTGCAAATTTTATAGCAAGTAGTGCAGACAGACGTAGTGAGGGTCCTTCAGCAATTCCAGCATCTTCATCGGTTTCGAATGTATCTGATGCCCAGTGGAAACGAGACGTTTTGCCTTTGGGTAGGGAAACATTTATAGGTAATCACGGCGTACAAAACCTTGCCGCTATTACCGAAGATGGGGTAGTTAGTTTGATAAAAATCTATGATTATTTTGTACCTGATGATTTAATTGATGAAATGGTCATTCATACAAATAATTACGCTCGGTTGTTGAAGGAGATACGTACTGCTCAATTCAGTCGAATGACAAGATGGAAAGACGTCACTAGAGAGGAATTAAAAACATTTTTTGGTGTCATAATCTACATGGGTCTCAATCCAAAGCCGTCAATTGAGCACTTCTGGAAATTAGACGTGCTATATTATAATCCTCTTATGCACAGAATAAATATGTCGTATAACAGGTTCAGCTCCATTCTAAGATGCTGGCATTTTACAGAAGTGCAAATAGGTGTTGTCGGCGAACAAAGAACTCATAAAATAGACCCACTTGTACACAAAGTTATCAACAATTTCCGTAGTCTTTATATACCTTCTGATGTTATTGTGGTAGATGAGTCCATGGTAAAATTTCATGGAAAGTTGATAATAAGGACCTATAACCCAGCGAAAGCAGATCGCTATGGTATGAAGATATATAAGGCGTGCACAGTAAATAGTTACACATGGTCATACCAAATATACTCAGGAAGCTCGCAGCAGTTAGAGGGGCTAGATAAGCCTAGTTCAACAGTAATCCAGCTCACAGAGCCGCTTTTAGATGCAGGCCGTATTATAGTTGCTGACAACTATTATACCAGTTTGCCATTGGCTGAGTATCTAAAAGCTCGCAATACCGATTTGTGTGGCACTTTACGTAAAAATAAAAGAAATTTGCCAAAAGAAGTAGTGAAAGCGAAGCTAAGAAGGGGAGAACAAATAGCTAGACAGAAGGACAATCTCTATACAGTACTAAAATGGCATGACAAACGAGATGTACTGATGATCTCAACCTGTCACGGAGACAGTATGTCTAACGTGACAACAAAACGAGGCGATGTCTTGAAACCAGATGCTATTATAGACTATAATGATGCCAAAAAAGGCATTGATATTTCCGATCAACTAGCTTCATTTCATTCTCCATTACGTAAAAGTTTAACGTGGTACAAAAAGATAGCAGTAGATATACTGTTCCATGTCGCCATTATCAATGCCAGATGCATCTACAACGAGGCGGCAAACGGCCCTAAATTGACAGTTTTACAAGTCCAAGAACAATTAGTCCGACATTTACTAGGACCTGCAGCATCAACCACAGAAAGCAATCACCCCCCAAGATCTTCAATCTCCTGTAGCTCTTCAAGATCTTCAATTGCTTCTTCAAGCTATTCTGGACACAGTCTGCAAGAAATTCCAAGAAATGCAAACAATAAACTTGTACGTAAAAGATGCACTGGGTGCTATATCAAATTGAAAAATGAAGGGTTGTTGGCTAGAAAAGCCAAGCAAGTACACACTGAGTGTAAAAGGTGTGAAAAGGCATTCTGTTTAGATTGTTATAATGAGAAACATTCTTGATTTTTTATATTTTCGTCTTATGAATAAAACCCTTACCTCTAGTATTTGCGTTTTATTTATTGCTAATTTCTTATAGTGATTAAATGAAAACCAAGAAAAAATCACGTTTTTTTTTTTATTATCATTAACATTAAGTATTTTGCTATACGTCCACATATGATTTAAAAAAATATCACATCACGTTCATACCGAAAAATATGCCTAAAGTTGTATAGAGAAATGAGTCAAATGTGACTCATGAACTTATTTCAATACGTCCTTATGAGTCATATATGACTCATTGGACAGGGAAGTTGTTAATAATATAAATAGCAACAAAACCTGACATTAATTCAATGTTTTCTTTTATAGATATCATCGTCTGATAGAATATGCCATGCATGCTGGATGAGTTGCAAGCGTGCTGCCATACGCATTGAGCATGCTGATGATGCCCGTGGAGTTTCTACTACTGAAGAAGTTGAATTTGAAACAGGTGACTCGGAGCCAATCACTGCTGAACCCATTCATGAAAGTCTAGATGTGCCTTCTGAAGTTGCATCTCGTGAAATAACAATGGAAAATTATAGACGGGCAGCAAATACTGCTTCTCACTGCCTTTTCCCTCAATGTAGTAATACTAATCTGCACAATTTGCCAGATTCATTTAGGGCTACAATACTCAGTACATATAAATATTATATCCCTGTGCACAGCCGTGTTTGTACTGAACATAGAATGAGTAACCAGTGGAGCAATCTCTATGATTCAAGTAATAGCATTAGAACATTCACTTTACAACAAGTAGAACATGTTTTTTCGTTTGTCTATGCTTTCAAGCCTTATCTTAATTTCACAAATGTAGAAGCTATACAAGAAATTGAAGATAACATATTTTTCTTTTGGACTGGTAGGTCTAAACAAGATTTTTTCACCCTTATTAATGAAGTTCCTCGCATACAGGCAATGCACAATGGCCTTTTGGGATTGGCTGCATTATTAATAAAAATGAGGACTGGTGAATCAGATGTTCGCTTGTCTACATTATTAGATGTACCGCGTAGTACATTAGAGAGGCTAATGAACAAAAGCAGGGAAATCCTGGTTCAAGATTTTGTGCCTATGCACCTGGGTATTACTCACATATCGAGAGAAAGTCTAATGGATCATAATCAGACAATACCAAATGGTATATACAATGAAAACTTCACAAGCGCTATTATTATATGTGACGGTACATACATAAACATAATTAAAACTTCCAATTACTCCTTCCAAAAGGATACATATTCGTTACATAAGTATAAAAATCTATTAAAACCATTTTTACTTGTGGCATGTGATGGTTACATCCTTGATTGTTACGGTCCATACAAGGCTAACCACATCCGATGCCGACATAATGATTTCCCTCTTTGATTACGAAAACGCTCCTCTTAGATTATATTTTCAAGAAAATGATGTGTTCATATTGGATAGGGGATTCCGAGATTCCATAAGAATGCTGGAAGGTTGCAATTACCGGCCATACATGCCTGAATCTTTATTAGAAGGCGAACACCAACTAACAACACAGCAGGCCAACCGAAGCCGCTGTGTAACAATATGTCGTTGGGTAGTTGAGGCAGTAAATGGTCACTTTAAAAGGGACTTTAAGCTCCTGAGGCAAGACTATTTTAATAAATCAGTCCCTAACATGATGCAGAATTTTCAAATAGCTGCCAGTTTACTAAACAGATTTGGTGTTCGTTCTCAGGATAGAAATGATGCTAATGAAATAGTTGAAATTATTAGAGAAAGAATCAATTTTGAAAATAATTTAGCCATATTAGTTGACCAGCTAAATATGAATAGAAGGTCAACTGCTTTTCAGAGTATTACTGCTGACCGAGATAATTTATTTTTGTTCCCTAGATTAAGTTATAGTGAATTAATATTGTTTGCTCTAGGTACTTACCAAATAAGACAAGCAAGGTCATACTATGGAGAACATGTAAGATTTCACGGATCATATCTGTTGATGATACTCCGAGGTGGTAGGAATAAAATAGCGGACTGTAAATATAGGTAGGTTCGTATATTAGAGATTCTAAGAACGCGCGCCTCTGGTCCGTGTCGTATGAGTGAACGTTGGTGTCAGCCGCGGCGGTGGCGGCGGCGAATGTCGGGTCCTCGTCCCCCGCTCCCCGCAAGCCGCTGTCGCCCTCCCGTCAGCGCTGTGGCTCACGGTGCGACGTTTTGTCGCCAACATACTCCCCGGGTTGAAATGGGCAGGAAGGCTGCTGGTTCAACAATCAGGTTCTGGAAGGGGACAAATGTTATTAAACGCCCTTCGAATAATGGTTCCTCCTTTAATCCTTATATCGGCGACTCGAGCAACTTGATCCTGAGCTCCTGGGAAAACGGCCACACAGCGACCCAGGGCCCAACACAAGGGAGGAACCGCTTTGTCCTTTATGAGAACTAAAGAACCCAATTTGAGTTCGCTTGATGCAGTAGGCCACTTCGTCTTTTGCTGCAGAGTGGTGACATATTCGTTGGAGAATCGTTTCCAAAAATGTTGCTTGACGAACTCGATTCGTTTGTATCGCTCAAGGCTTGTTATTCGTTCTGTCAGCTGTGGATGTGGAACTGACACAAGTGATCGTCCTATTAGGAAGTGAGCGGGTGTTAAAGGTGTGAAGTCTGTAGGATCAGAGTTTAAGGCAGTTATAGGACGTGAATTAAGAATGGCTTCCACTTGAGTCAGACAAGTGTGCATTTCTTCATACGTGAAATGCGTAAGTTGGAGAAGTCTACGAAGATGATATTTAGTGGAACGGACTGCAGATTCAGCCATACCATTGAAATGGGGTGTGTAGCTCGGAATGAAGAGGAAGTCTATACCCTCTTGGGCGACTGCGGAACTAATTTGGGTACTTGAGTCCTGTAAGAAACGATGTAACTCGTTACAGGTACCTACAAAATTAGTCCCATTATCTGAGGTTATGCTTTGAGGCTTCCCTCGACGAGCCACAAACCGATTTAAAGCGGCCATGTATCCCTCTTTAGTAAGATCTGTGACGAGTTCTAGATGCACGGCTTTGGTAGCTAAACAGACAAAAATGGACAAGTAAGATTTAATTAGTTGGCAACCCCGACCTTTACGGTTAGCTATCTTAACTGGGCCGGCATAATCCACCGAACAATGTAAAAAAGGGAATTCCAGTGTAGTTCTGGATTCAGGTAACTGCCCCATAATGGGCTGGACATTGCTGGCTTTAAATCTGAAACATTTTATGCAAGCTTTCGTTATGGATTTAGACAGATTCCTTCCTCCTAAAGGCCAAAAGGTTTGACGAATACTGGACAACAATAACTGAGGTCCAGCATGTAGAAGTTTCAAGTGATGCATGTGAAATATGATTATCTTTAAATGATGTTTTCCACACAATAAAATAGGATGCTTTGTGTCATAGCTATAAGGTGAATTATCAAGTCTACCGCCTACTCTCAAGATATCATTTGAATCTAAGAATGGGGTCAATGATATTAATTTATTTTTCTTTGGTAATGCGTGACCTGATTTTAAGATAAGATATTCATTTGGGAACATTTCTAATTGTGCAATGTGTATAATAAAATTAAATGACCGTTGCAATTCTTCACAAGAAAGATGATCGCGGAATCTGTTTGTTTTGGTTTTGCAATTATAAATAAATCTGTATATATAGGCAATAACTCTTTGTAAACGTGTAAATTGTGAATATTTAAGGATAAGTTTTGTAAATAGTTTATTGTCATCATTTTTGTTAACGTCATTATTTATAATAAGACAAGGTTGGAGATCCGGTAGGTCCCGTTTCTGGGTTGCATTAGGCATTTGTGGCCAACAATGTTCTGGTTCGAGTAAAAACGATGGGCCCGACCACCACAACGATGCGTCGCTAATAATATCAGCCTTCACCCCGCGAGAAACGAGATCCGCCGGGTTTTCCTTGGACGGCACGTAGCTCCACGTGTAACCGCTGGTGCTTTCCTTGATTTCATTAACACGATTCCGTACGAATTGATTAAGTTGAATTGAAGGGGTGGACAACCACCCTAATACGATCGTGGAATCGCACCAAAAGCGACAGATGTCAATGTTTAATGTAAGTGAATTTTATACCTTAGTACACAGTCTTGCACCTAATAATGCCCCACACAGCTCAAGACGTGGGATAGTTGTGGGTTTTATTGGCGCAACCTTGTTTTTTGAGACTAAGAGCTGAACACGCACAATCCCTGAGTTACACACAGACCTAATGTAGACGCATGCCCCATAAGCACTTTGAGAAGCATCTGTGAATACATGGATTTCGATCTTTACACAAAGATCACTAAGAACCCAACGTGGTATTTGTAACTTATTAAGACAGGGTAATGTGTTAGCGAATGAAGACCACAGATGTAAAATATCTGACGATACTTCTTCGTCACAAGAGCATTTATTGACCCATAATTTCTGCATAATCAACTTAGCTTCGACAACGCATGGCCCAACAAGGCCTAATGGGTCGAATATTTGGCTTATAACGGAAAGAATATGGCGCTTGGTTACCATCTGATGAAGTTCAATATTGATTGAAAAAGATAAGGTATCCTGCTGACAAAGCCAATATAAACCTAATGTTTTTGATGCTGTATTTATGTTATCTGATAGATCTAAAACTGTATTTGAATCCATAATTTGACCTGAGAACAGTTCGTTAAGAATTAATATGTTATTAGATTTCCATTTGCGAATATTAAATTTTGCTGAGTTTAAGGTGGCAATAATTCCTTTACATAAATCTACAGCTTCGCTTAAAGTACTAGCTCCGCTCAACAAATCGTCACAATAAAAATCGTGAGCTATACTATATTTAACGCTATTATCGCTAACTGTGGATGCTAGGCTACTCAAACATTTTGTCGCAAGATATGGTGCTGATGCGGTCCCTTGACAAACTGTATTAAGTGTATAAGTCTTTAATTGATGCGATGAATCATACCTAAACACTATTTGCTGTAATGAGCGTTGACTGGGTACAATGTCAATGGATCTAAACATTTTTTCGATGTCTGCCGATACTACGAATTTATGCTGGCGGAATCTGAGGAGAATTGATAAGAGATCGTCTTGGACTGTAGGACCGACCATCTGAATTTCATTGAATGAAATTCCTGAAGTGGTGACGGCAGAAGCGTCAAAGACTGTACGCAACTTTGTCGTTGTACTGGACTCCCGAAGTACGCCATGATGAGGAAGATAGTAGTTGGCATTGTCACTGTACGGAAAAAGAACTTTATTGTCAGTCATGTGACCTAATTGTTCGTATTCCTTCATGAAGTTTAAATATTTCTCCTTGAATATTGGTTCTCGTTCGAATTTTCGTTCAAGCGATAAAAAACGTCGCTTAGCCATCTCAAAGGAATCGCCTAAGACCTGAGGATTTTGCTTGAGAGGAATGGTGACCACAAAACGACCATCGTTGTTTCGAGTTGTGTTGACGGTAAAACTATTCTCAAACGCACGTTCCTCCGCGGATTGAGAATGCTCAAGAGAAACACTATCTACTTCCCAAAAACGAGTGAGGTCAATGTCAAGATGACCTTGAGTAAGAAGACATTGACTGAATGTACTTTTCGGACTCGAGATGTGACCAGTGACTATCCATCCGAACTCCGAACTACGTAACATAGGTAGATGCTTGCCTAGGCTAATCTTTTTGTTACCTAGAATATCCCAAAAGATGTCTGCCCCGATAAGAATATCGACCTTAGAAGGTATATTATAAGTGGGGTCAGATAAACATAGGCCTGCTGGAATTTTAACATGGCACGTGTCAATGTATGTGATCGGTACTGCTGTGGTGACGTTGGTAAACACATAACAATCAATGTTATTCCTATAGCTAGTATTCAATGATTCAATTGTGAGATTGCAAGACTGTGTACTATGGGATACATGACTATTAAAACCTGATACCGTGGAGCTCACGTCCCGCCTCGGCAAACCCAGCTTACTGCAAAAAGCTTCGGAAACGATATTTATTCCGCTACCGTTGTCCAAGATCGCTCTGGCGGTGTGTTTGTTGCCCTTGCCGTCAACCACCTTCACCAACGCTGTAGAAAGAAAAACACGCGTCGGAGTAGTAATCGGTAAAATATCAGTTGTCAATACAATGTCTTTTGAAGACGTCGATGACGAATCGCGAGAAGTAGATTGCTCCGATTTTTCGACATGCAAAAGAGTGTTGTGCTTTTCATTGCAATATTTGCAGTGTGACAAAAAACATTTCTTTGCTACATGACCGAAGCGCAAACAGTTGAGGCACACATTAAACTCTTTTACTTTTGAAATCCGAGATTGTACAGGAAGACTTCTAAACGATTCGCAATTGAACAGCTGATGTGACTCATTGTCACACAATGGACATAATTTACGTTTGAAATTTTTCTCTTTATTTTTGTTATTAGTGCTATTATTATTATTTATTACTAAAGTTTTTGCTTTTACAGGTTCTGATTTTAATTTATTGTTTTTATTATTTTCTTCTAAAGTTTCTAAGATGTCTGCTCTTTTATTTAGAAATGTTATGAACTGTGATAGGGTTGGGGACGAAGCCAATGTATTTCTATGTTCTTCCCACTCTCGACCCGTCACATTATCAAGTTTAGTTGACATCATATAAATTATGATCGTGTCCCAAATCGGTTCTTTCAATGACGCGAGAGCCCTAATGTTCTTGTTAGTTACATCAACTAGATTTTGAATTGACTAACATGATTCTGACCGAATAGGATCTATGTTAAACAAAGCCTGTAAGTGATTGTTAACTAGTAAGCGACTGTTATCAAATCGCTCGCACAATAATTCCCATGCGATTTTATAATTGTCACCTTTAAAGTCAATATTTTTAATAATCACAGCGGCATTTCCTTGAAGAGAAGCCCGTAAATAGTGGAATTTATTAATATTATCGATGCAATCACTGTTATGTATAAGAGAAAGGAATGTGTCTTTAATTTCAAGCCAGTCTTGATAGCCACCGCTAAAATGTGGTAAGTCAATTTTCGGTAGCCTAACCAAATTTCTCACTCGCCCACCTGATTCTGCATCGCTGAACTCCGCCACAGATCCGCTGCCCTTTCCCCCGGAAGTAAGCAGGCTCTTGGCCCTGGCCACAAGCGGGTAGTAGTCGTTGTCAAACTGCACACGCTCCGCGGGAACCTCATCGACCGGCGGCTCGTCAGATAGGATCTCGATTTCAGTCTGTAACGTATCGAATTCCTCGCATAAGGGCTCAAACTTTCGTAAACGGCACTCTAAATCTATGATTTGTAACTCCGTTAAGGATTTAGAAGTTTCAATTAATTTAATATGATTACCAAAAATAGTGAGCTTTGATTTTATAGCTGAGCGTTTTTTAATTAAAGTTTTAAGTTCGGACATGATCACAAAGCAAACCTCTATTCGTTATAACGGCAACAGCTGATTTAAAATAACAAGCTACTTGATGCACCGTTATAAAGATATTATTATGTATGCAAAAAATTATGTCCAGGTAGCTAAGCTAAATGACTTTGCGTTTTCGATTTGAAGTAAACAAGATGATTCATGCAATAGGCATTCAACGCTCGAGTTTTACGACCGCAATTAGCGCACAAAGCCCCGCATAAATGAATTGTCAACGAAATAATCAGCTACAATATAAAAAATAACATAGGTAATAGTAGGTAGATACTATTGAATAAATAGAACGTATGAAGAATGCACAAAGCATTGACTCAAGTTTTGCAAAATGGGTATGAAATTGAGTAGGCAGAATATGAATTTGAATAGCAAAGAGAAGATGGAATAAGAGGAATAATTAGGAACGAACTCACAAGATGTCTTATCCTTTGTCCACAATGACTTGACGGTTTGTTCGTCCTTCAAATGTCCTTGCTTGACCTTCTCGAACGACGTCGCGTAATGGCCGGCGCGTACGACTCGTTAAGTTTATTGATTTCTTGACACGGAATATTCTCCAAATAAGCTTCAAGACGTTCTTAAAATCTTCTTCACGGTGAGAGGACCATATGTTGATGATACTCCGAGGTGGTAGGAATAAAATAGCGGACTGTAAATATAGGTAGGTTCGTATATTAGAGATTCTAAGAACGCGCGCCTCTGGTCCGTGTCGTATGAGTGAACGTTGGTGTCAGCCGCGGCGGTGGCGGCGGCGAATGTCGGGTCCTCGTCCCCCGCTCCCCGCAAGCCGCTGTCGCCCTCCCGTCAGCGCTGTGGCTCACGGTGCGACGTTTTGTCGCCAACATATCGAATAGAAGTATGTAGGGATACACAAGACTTTTCTCAATATAATCTTAGAGGAAGTGCTGATAAAACATTAATAAGAGGAAAAATCAAGTCCAGGCATATTTCAAGAAAACAATATTATGTTTATATTTTAGTAGAAAATAATGTGCCTGGCAGAAATGGGATAGTTGAATATTGTTGCAATTGTTTGGTCGGTCGTCGAACCATCGGGTGTTGCGCTCACGTGATGACGGTAGTGTGGTATCTTGGATGGGCTAGGTACGAAACCAATATATCTGCTCCAGCAGAATTTCTGGATGACGTAGTTGTAAGGCCTGGAACTGCGTTAAGCGGACGCCCGCGCGGTTTCATACAAAAGTGCTCCGTCGCGGGGACCAGCGCTGGTGTCCGTCACGGGGAGGCGCGCCCCGCACCCGCGCAACGGGGCCCGCCTCCGTGCGACGGAACCCGTCGCGGGGATACGCGCGGTGCCCGCCAGCGGTAACACGCGCGGGCTTATGTCAACAACGCTAGTTAATACGGGTCGCACGCACGCTCGGAGAAAATCAAGAAATATGTCTTTCGATACAGAGAGGGTAATTGTGGAAGTGCAGTGTCACCCTGCCATATGGGACCAGGCGAATGAACTATATAAAGACAGAGACGCCCGAACAGCGGCATGGGTAGAAATTTCCAAAGAACTGTACGAAAATTTTGAAAATTTCAGCGAGGCGGAAAAAAAAACAGCCGGTAAATATTTTTTTATTAATATATTTTAGATACTTAAGTAAGTACTTAAATACTATTTGTGTTTTCAATGTGTAATTATAATAAGTTACGGGTAGGTATTGATACTTATCTATATCTATACTAATAATATAATAAAAAGGAAAGTTTTGTATTTTTGTTTTTTGTATGTAACGAATAAACTCAAAAACTACTGGACCGATTTCAAAAATTCTTTCACCAATAGAAAGCTACATTATCAGGGAGTAACATAGGCTACATAATATCGTGCTATAACCCACGGTACCGGAGCAGTAACAAAAGACGCGGGTGAAACCGCGCAGGTCGCGTCACGCCGCGCCCGTAGCGGCACCACGTAATTCGTCGTTCCGCAAATAAAATAGTTAATTGTAATATAAAGTGAACAGATAACAGTGTAAAATATTCATACATTTCTTCGTAAACAAGTGAAAAAACTAACTATGTGATTTCTTTGTCGAAATATACTGACATTATTGTTTATTGAGCTTAACATTATTCTCCTGTTAAAGCATTTCAAATCACAGTGACGCAGTGACGCGTTCGCGTAGAACAGTGCACTGCTTATCAAGCGCAGTCAAGCGCTTTACGCTACAATAGTTTTGCTTAAACGGAACACCGCTACAGCGCCAGCGCTGCGCTTTATTTACTCGCTCTCTCCCACGCGTTCCCTGTACGCAAGCGCTAAGCGTTCTACACGGCGTTGGTGGTGATTGCGTCGCAGTAGCCCGCGAAATTCAAATTTTCCTGTGTTTTTTGCAATTTGCATATCAGTGACGTGAAAATTGGTAAAATCTCCGAAATCTTACTTACATTCACCAAATCTATGTGAGAGCTAATGGAGCGAATGTTTTGATCATTCTTATATTTAAAATTATACTTGTTATTGTCGCTTGTTGTTGTTGTTGCCATATTTTGATAAAGTTACAACATGTCACTGATATACAAATTGCAAAAAACACAAAAAAATTGAATTTCGCGGGCTACTGCGACGCAGTCACCTTAATGGATTGCGAGTCTTCTACAGCGCTTGATTTGAATTGAAGAATTATATTAAATTATTATTGTGTCGCGTCTCGATACCTATCATCCCTGTTTAGTTTTGTCCACTAATATACCTAAAGTAAAGGATAGATAAACAAATGTGCCTTTACTTCATACAGTGAGGCTCGAAGACGTCTCAAAAGATACTACGATCTTGCCACGACACCTTACCATCTGTGACGAAATAATCAGCGAATTTATCGCGTATTGTATACGCATCTCTTTGGGTGTTCCCAAATCCATAGTCGACGTCCCGAATATGGCGTGGTAATGACAGCATCGTCGACATTATTGTCATCTTGTTTAGATCTAATAAAATTATGCAGAATACATATCGCTTTAACAAAACAAATGGCGTTCTCTTTTGAAAAGTTTAAAGGACGATGAAGTATACGAAATTTATTAGACACATGATACCAAAAGTTGATTCAATATAACGTCGCGCTCTTGTTAACCTATAATTAAATATATTTTTCTTATGGTCCAAATTGAGAGCTCGAGCATATGGCCGCATGACATGGCTAGACAACCCAAATGCTTCATCTCCTACAACAACGTAAGGTATTGGTACGGTTGCTGCAGTGTTGGTTGATTTATTGTTATGTAGCACGGGTAACGCTTTAGCAGGAGGTATATCCAATAAGTTATCATTCATTTGTTGGAACAAGCGGCTTTGGATGAAAATTGCAGAATCAGATTCTTTACCCTGTACCCCCACATTTATGTAGGTAAATTCATAATTTGCGTTACACATTGCAAGTAGAACAATAGAATAATAATGTTTATAATTGTAGTAAAGTGAACCGCTGTGAGGTCTTATAATACGTATATGTTTCCCGTCTATTGCACCAATACAGTTGGGAAAATTAGCTTGCGTCAAAAAACCATCTGCTATCTCTTCCCATCGCGCAAGGGAAAACAGTGGCATGCAGTCTTCCTTCAATCTTTCATTTATAATTTGACAGACTTCTTTCACTATTTTTCTGATTGTGGTTATTCCTGCCTGATACGCCAGATGTAGGTCCACGAAAGTATGTCCGCTTGTCAGGTACCTGTAATTTTTTTTATTGTTTCAGTCACAAAAGTGCAATCACGATGGAAAACTGCAAGGGACACATATATGAAAGTGAAAGCAAGTAAAAAAAAAACAAAAATCAGGTGCAGGTGCTAAACCAGGCAAGAAATACATTTATTTTGAAATGTTAACCTTTTTAGATTCAAACTCAAGTAATGAAGCAGATGAATCTATAGAAAGTCAGAGTGAAGATCAAGACTCATCAACAAATAACATCTCAGTACCCAGCACCAGTACCGGAAATTCAAATCTTGAACGTACCAATAATAATACAGAACCAGAATCATCAAGAAAACGTAAACGCCAATCATCACCAACTCCTTTTGATAAAGAATTGTTGCAGTGTGTAAAACATAACAATATTGATGCTGATAACGAAGACTTGAATTTTTTTAAATCTTTAATTCCAACAGTCAAACGATTTAATACATTTAAAAATTATTATTTCGAACCAAAGTATTAGAAGCTTTGATTGACATCGAAAAAGAAACAGTTATTACTCTGGATGATTTACCATCAATTACTATGGGTTTATCAGAAACGCAAAATACATATAGCACGATTGATTTAAGATCACTTAATATCAGAACAGAAACTCAAAACACAGATACAATAGAAGATTAATTAGAATTATATGAGACTTCGAGAATATTATTAAAGCCGGGTATTCATTAGGCAACATTTGTTTATAAACACTGTTTATAAACAGTTTATAAACAGTGTTTCACAATGTTTCATCATCTCTGTAAACAGTTTATATACAAAGGTGATGCAACATTGTTTATTAAACATGTTGCCATGCTCCCCACTTCGAGTGGAGAGCAAGACGAAACGTCTAGTTTATAAGCAAAAGTCAATAGGTGTGGACGTGTGTTGCGCGAGTTTATAAACATGGAAGTAGTGTGGTCCAACAACCAGGTTTCGATGCTCATAGAGCTTTACCAACAGCGTAATATACTTTGGGATGCTTCAAATAAAGATTATAAAGATAAATTTAAAAAAAATGATGCTTGGGCCGACATTGCTGCAGAATTGAATATGTCGCAAAAGTAAGTGGAAACAAAGATGCATATTCTACGCTCACAATTTTCTCGTGAAAAGAAAAAACTTAAGTCATCAAAAAGAACTGGAAGCGGTGCCGAGGAAGTGATTAAAAGCAGATGGCAGTGGTATGATCCGCTACAATTTTTATTACGTGGTGCAACGACATCTGGAACATCGGATACAATGGGAACGGTGAGTACCTACATTTTTATATTATTTGCTAAGTTGATAATATTAATGTAATTTTTTCATCTTTTCAAGGTAACGGGTTAGTAAATTTTAAATCAAACACAAAACTCTAAATTATAATCAGAACTTTATTTGGAAAAAAACAGGTAGGTACATAGGTACCTACTATTTTAAGTATTATGCATGAGAATTTTGCCACGGCACACTACCTTCTGGACTAATGAAATATTCAGCAAATTGATCTCTTACAACCGTAGCAGCTAGTGGGGGATGTCTTGCAATAGGTTGTAAATCCAACATGCTGTTGTGAGGGCCGATTTCTCTTCGCCAAAAACCTTCTATAATGTTATATTCTGAGTCTTCATAATCGAATGTTCCTGGTGGAGTATATATAGCCCGAGACTGTTTATTGCGCCTCAAAAAGTTATGCAAATATACACATGTCATTGTTACAATTTCAATTACAATTTCAATTTTTCAATTAGTAGCAGGCTTAAGAGGTATGGCTTTTCTGAAAACGCGAAAGACAGCACATAATATGCCAAACACATTTTCTACTATCCTTCTTGATCTGGAAAGACGGTAGTTGTAAATGCGCTTTATAGTTCCACGATTGTGAATACCAGGATAAGGCTTCATAATATTTTCGGATAAGGCAAATGCGCTGTCCCCTACTATTACATAAGGTAGATTCGGACCATTTGGTAAAATTGGTTGTGGCTGTGGAATATTCAAATTGTTTTAAATAATTGCATCGTAAAATGGAGTTTCTTGAAATACTCCACTGTCGGAAGATCTGCCTTTAGCACCACAATTCGCATATATAAAGTTGTAATCTGCATCAACTATTGCCAGTAGTACAATGCTGAATTGTTCTTTATAGTTGAAAAAATCACTGCCAGAGTTAAATGGTGCTTCAATAACAATATGTTTTCCATCAATGGAGCCGATACAATGAGGGAAATTCCATAATAATTCGAACTGGCGAGCCTTGTTTTTCCATTCTTGTTCAGTACTTGGAACCTGTAACCAATTTAAAACAATGATTTACAGGATGGCAGTGCCTCAACGCAGCGGTCAAATACACCGCCAACTGTGCCGCCGCCACCGCCAACATCACAACTGCCACCGCCGCCACCGCCACTTCCACAGTCAAACAACTCCAAAAAGAGGAAGTGTGACGAGAATCTCAATGAAATGTATGAAATTATGAAAAGTGCCAAAAAGAAGATGGAGGAACCTAAAGACGAATTTGAAATTTATGGCCAGTATGTGGCATCTGAATTGAAAAATGTGAAAAACCAAAGAGCACTGTTACAGGCCAAGTATTACATAAATAATATATTGCTACAAGCGAGAATGGGCAATTTCGATAGTAATTATTTTGGTGGATATCAAGGCTATGGAGATGGATGGCTCGGCTATGGCGACGGATACCGCACCACATCATCAACGTCGACATATGCTGATGCATCTACACCAACGCAGACACCAGAACCCCAAGTCCATACTGCTACTGGTGACGAGTTGCGCTTTAGTAATCTTGACGAAATAGTTTCCCAGTTGGAAGATACACAATAAATAAATTGATGTGATTTGATTTAAATATTTGATAAATACCTACTTGAGTGATTTGAATTTATTTTATTTTACTCACCTTTACATAGTCCTTTAAAACTTTTGTCAATTCCTGACAAACTTCTCGTATAATCTTGCTGATTAATTGTTTTGATACTTTAAAAGTATATGACAGTGAGCCATATGAGTCACCTGTTGCAAGAAACCTTAAAGTTATAGCTAGTCTTCTCTGGGGCTCAATAGGATGCCGAAATTTCGTTTCCTGTTTTGTTATGGCTGGTCCAATCAATCTCAGTAAAATTTCAAAATCTGATGTTGACATTCTCGTGAAATTTTGAAAAGACCCATCAAATCCACGAAGGTCATGAAATACATAACTTCTATTTAAAAGATAATTTCGAATCCACCACCTTTTCTTCTTTTTTTTTCTAGTAGCACTCTTATGTAATATTATATAAGCAGCACAGAGCATCACTACCTCCTCGGGCGACATCCTGGCAACAACTGAGAAGTGTGGACTGCCAAGTTTCAGAAACAGTGTTTACGGTAAACTTGTTAATAAACCCGTCATAAACAGTTTATTAACAAATGTTGCCTAATAAATACCCGGCTTAAGACTGCTCTAGACTGCTTTAATAAGTACTGGTAATAATAATAGTAATAATAATAGTAAGAATGTACGAGTAAAAACCTGTGATTATAATTGTGATTAATGAGCAAAAAAATAATGTTAATTAGTAAAAGTAAATAATGTACCTACATGCAAAAACTGTGATTATAAAAGTGATTTAAGAGCTAAGAAATAATGCTAATAGTAATAATAATAGTAAGAATGTACGAGTAAAAACCTGTGATTATAATTGTGATTAATGAGCAAAAAAATAATGTTAATTAGTAAAAGTAAATAATGTACCTACATGCAAAAACTGTGATTATAAAAGTGATTTAAGAGCTAAGAAATAATGCTAATAGTAATAATAATAGTAAGAATGTACGAGTAAAAACCTGTGATTATAATTGTGATTAATGAGCAAAGAAATAATGTTAATTAGTGTAAGCAAAAATAAAGATGATGAAGAACAAATTATAATTTTTTACTTACCGCAATGTTATTGCAAGCCTTTCCATTGGTGATATGACTGACACTGATTTTACTTTTACATTTTTGATCTTCAAATATGGTTCCAGTTTCGAAAATAATTCGTCGTAGACCTGTACCGAAACTTTAAAATATTTGTAAAATGAGTCATCATTTTCTTTTAATTTATTGAACTTTACAACAAATTCCCCGCACAACAACCTAGCTTCAATAAACGGGCTTACTGGCTGTCGTCTTTTTTTTGCTAGTCGTCGTTTTGCTACGTAATAATATATTAAATTCATATCCATCGACACGACTATAAAAGCACACCGTTCACATTGAACTAGCGACACTGCGTAAATCGGTCTCCGCGACGGGTCCCAGCGACGGGGACCGTCGCATATCCACGGAGCCCACCCGCGTGTCCACGCGCGTAGACACGCGACGGTTGACCGTCGCGGGCGTCCACTTAACGCAGTTTCAGGCCTAAGGGATTTGGATGAAAATGATGAATATCAATAAATTATTCCACTGTAACATAGTGTTTTATATAGGTACTTTTCCCGTTTCAGTTTCGTTTAAACCATACTTAGCTAATATTCCTATTTTAGACTAAACTTCGAGCGTTATTAATTAGTTTATGCACATTTGTTTTATTATTTCTGGTGACGGCAAATCCTAACCTAAAAATAAACAATAACATTTTCTGGACTTCGTGGCGTTTAAATCGCTGAAATGACTATAAGATATTACTTTCTCAACTTACAGGTAGTATTTCTACTATATCTGATAACTATACATATACTTTCATCACCAGGTTTAAAAATGTATGGAAGGTGGGCATTGTTCTTTATGTATAAATATTAGGTAGTCTAATTTCATATTTGCTTATTATAGGTGATCCCATTAGATAAGTTGGAAGATGCTCTCGCAGACTTATTTGCTCTGTCAGACGGCGAAAACTCCGAAGACGGCAATGAGAGTGATGACGACGAGAATGAAGCAGTTTTCTTATCATTTACCAATACAGAACTTGAGGATATTTTATGTGGATCTGGTCTGAATGAATCACAGCCAACAACATCAACAGTTTCGATCCTTCCGTCATCTTCTCATATGGATATATCTACCACACATGATAGTATTTCAGGTAGTACTCAACCTACTCCCTCTAGTTCTAGAATGTCTTCAATCACAAGACCTGTTACAGCTGTGGTTACACAAGCTGATGACACGGATAACTCGGAAGACAGTTCAGAAGATAACTCAGAAGATGATGGCGATGAAGAGTGGAAAAAAGTGCAGTTTCCACACATTCCACCTACTGAGAAATTTGATGACATTTTACTGCGACCATCACAGTTTTTTCCCAATCGAAGTTCCCCTGGGGCATATTTCAATGTTTTCTTCAATGATGAAGTCCTATTGAACATAGTTGATCAGACAAATTTATATGCAGCCCAAAACCGTCAGAAAGATTGGGATATTGTAACATTACAGGAACTAAAAGCTTTTTTAGGTATTTTGATACTTATGGGCATTCACGTACTTCCAAATATATCTCTCTACTGGTCTTCCGATCCTATGTTCCGTGTTGCAGAGATTGCTAATGTTATGACAGTAAAGAGATTTAAAAAGATATTGGCAAATTTACACCTAAACGACAACAGTCAAATGCCCAAGAGAGGTGAAGAAGGATATGATAAGCTATACAAAATAAGACCTATGATCAACATTTTGAATAGTGCTTTCCAACGTGGTGGAGTGTGCTCATCATCGCAAAGCATAGATGAGTGCATGATTAAATTCAAAGGGCGTAGCACTCTCAAGCAGTATATGCCAAAAAAGCCTGTAAAACGGGGCTTCAAAGTGTGGTCGCGCTGTGACAGTCTGACTGGATATTTATATCAATTTGAGATTTACACTGGAAAAAAAGATGACGCCACTACAGAGGTTGGATTAGGAGCCAGTGTGGTAAGAGAACTATCTAAAACTCTGATTGATCAAAAGGTTGAGAATACTCACATCGCGTTTGATAATTTTTTTGCGTCCTTTGAGCTAATGCAGTACCTATTTGATAATAATATTTATGCAACTGCAACTGTACGCGCAGATCGTACAAACTTGCCCAAACTTATAAAAAACCAAAAAAAAAAGAAAGATGAACCTAAGCCGCCTCCTCTCGTACTGGCTAAAGGAGAGTACAAATGGCCAGTCAACCAGAACGTCGCATTTTTTGTATGGAAAGATACTAAATTGGTGTATGTATTGAGTACTGCTTATCATCCCCGTCAGAAAACAACATGTAGAAGAACGCAGAAGGATGGTTCGAAGTCTGATGTTTCATGTCCCATAGGAATCCTGGAGTATACCAAAAGAATGGGAGGAGTCGACAGATTTGACCAGAAGAGAGGTACATACTCCATCTCAAGACGTAGTAAAAGATGGTGGATGCGAATATTTTACTTTTTGGTTGATTCTGCCATTACAAATGCCTATATAATATACACCCAAAATGACAGAGTTCACAACCCTATGACCTCCTTGCATTTCCGCACCGTGCTTGCACGTAACCTGATAGACAACTTCAGCTCAAGGAAAAGGAGTATGGCACAATCGCCCAACTTTATAACTAAAAAACCAAAAGGGCCAACAAGTAGACAGAAGGCCATTCACGGAATACCTGATGAACTGAGGTTGAATGATGTGGGGTCTCACATGCCAATGGAGCTACCCAAATACAGAAGGTGCAGAGCATGCAGCAGCAAAAACCTTAAAAAAACATCCAAAATACAGTGCACAAAATGCCAAGTTCCATTGTGCATTGTACCATGCTTTGCTCAGTTCCATACACCCTGAAGGACAGTGTCGAATATGTTGACACCACGTTTTTTTTTTTTTTTTTTTAAATAAAAAAAAAATCTTAAAATTAATAAAAAATATATATTTTTCACATACAAGTGTTATTTTTTCATTCTCCCAGCCAGGAGCTTATGCCCCTTAAAGGGTTAACAACATTCTTTGCTGTAAATATTTCGGCAAAGCAAATTTATACGTGACAAACACACAATGTTTCACATTTATAATATTAGTAGTAAGTAGTACGAAATATTAATAGTAAATTATAAACAATTATAGATTATATGAATGAAGAAAATATACCTACATAACATGTTGCATAATACCATCCAAACTGCAACGCAAACGGTGTGTTGAATGGCACTTACGATTTAACCCTTAGATGCATGTGGTATCAAAATTGATACCGTCTCTTAGTTAGTTCAGAAATCGCAAACACCTTCAATTTTTCGCATCTGACCGTATAAAAAGTGTTTCCTTTGCTTTCTCGCATCAAGAAAAAATAAACGTCAAAAGTGACAGATTAGTGGTTAATGTCAAAAAATTTAAAAAGTCAATCTGTTTCCGAGTAATATCGTCAGAGAAAAGTTTGTGATTTTTAGCCGCATTTATCTTTGAAATCTCTCAGATATTTTATGAAAAAAAATAAATTCTACTAAGGTATGTAGGTATGTGTTCTTATATATAATTCATATTTATTTATTGGATTTCGTAATTTTGTCATGAAATTTTGTGATTATTTCGGGGTATCAAAAATGATACTCCATGCAGTAACGTCTTTCTTTTGGCGGCAGAATTATAAATTTCTTCTTGGATTAGCATGGCTTTGATTTGGCTTTTTCGTGTTAATAACAGGATGGCTCGAAGACATATGCGTGAGAAAGATATAGAAGAGTTACTAGCGCAGTTAGAAGGAGGAGATATTTCTGAAGATGACGTAGAATCTGACGGGGATGAGTTGGATTATTATCCAACTCGTGAACAACTGGTAGCTGAACTTGAGGATAAAGAGATGCAGGAAGAGATGGAAGCTGAACTAGAAGACATTGAACCTCCATTGGTAAATGATTGTGACGACGACGTATTAGACAATCAATCAAGTGAAAACACATCACAACCTGCACGTAAGTCTTTACTAGATACACAAAGACTTCACAAAGACTTCGTTGGAAAAAACAGTCTATGTCCTTCTCTGAAGACAAATTAAAATTCACAGGATCCACTGATTTTCCTGGCGACATTATGTCACTGGAAACGCCGTATCAGTTCTTCTCTTATTTTTTTCCTTCAGATTTTATTGACAAAATTATAGAACAAACAAATCTATATTCTGTACAAAAACAACCGGATCGTCCAGAATATATAAATAAAATAGAATTACAAAAATATATAGGAATATTGATATTTATGTCTGTGTACCATTATCCTAGCGTGCGTTCTTATTGGAATACTAAACACGGATTTCAAGGTATCAAAGAAACTATGCCTGTAAATAGATTCGAAAAAATAAGACGCACATTGCATTTCAATAATAACGATCAACATAAGCCAGTGGATCACCCGGAACATGACAGACTGCACAAACTACGTCCAGTAATTGACCATCTAAACACTAAATTTTAAAGTGTACCCTTAGACCAGCGTTTATCAATCGATGAACAAATGTGCGCTACAAAAATAGGCCACTTTTTAAAGCAATACTTGCCCAACAAGCCTCACAAGTGGGGTTTCAAGCTTTATATGTTGTGTTCATCGATGGGTTACGCCTACCGATTCATTATTTATTCTGGGAAAGATACAGATCCTATGATGGAAGGTGAAACAGATGTGGGAACAGTGGGTAATACGGTTATCAAACTTTCAAGAGTTATTCCGCGACAACAAAATCATGTCTTGTATTTCGATAACTATTACACCTCACTGCCCCTAATGTATTATTTAGCAAAAGAAGGTATATCCTGCTTAGGGACGGTGCAAAGGAATCGGCTGGGTAAGAATTGCAAAATACCAACTAAGCAAGTTGTGATGAAGAAGGGTATAGCCAGAGGTTCCTACGAAGAATATATGACGCGGTATGATGACGTCGACATGAGTGCGGTTAGTTGGAAAGATAACAAACAGGTAGTCCTATTGTCCACATATGTAGGAGCGTCACCTGTTGGAACTATAGAGAGGTACGATAAAACCGAGAAGAGAAAGAAGTCCATTTCGTGTCCAAAAGTTGTTAGTGAATATAATGCGCATATGGGTGGAGTGGACCTGATGGATTCTTACTTGGGGAGATACAGGATTCGCATGAAAACAAGGAAATGGTATATGCGTATTTTTTACCACCTACTAGATTTATCTGTTATAAATTCGTGGGTGTTGTATCGCCAAGTGTGTGCCAGAAAGGAAATAAACCCAAAGCAGGTTATGAAGTTGGTAGATTTTAGGACAAATCTTGCGGACACGCTGTGCAATTATGGAGCCCACGCTCACCCAACAAGAGGACGACCAAGCTGCAGCTCTGTGGATGAGCCACAAAAGAAGAAAAGGAATGTGCTGCAAGTTATGCCTCCAAGTGACGTCAGATACGATGGCATAGGCCACACGCAAATAAAGACGGACAAACGCATGAAGTGCATCCGCCGAGAATGCAAACTTTTGAGCAGTGTTCCGTGCGAGAAATGCAGAGTGTATTTATGTTCAAAAAAAAATTGCGATTGCTTCAACGTTTTTCACAAACAAACATAAAAACTAATACAAAAATGTTATTACGTTCTAAATAAATAATAATAAAAGATAACACTTTTATTACCCTTTCCTGTTCCATAAGTAGTACCTAACACATGAAGTATCAAAAGTGATACCGACTTATTTATTGTTTTTTTATTATATGTGAGTGGTTGACCAAAAAGGGACCTGGAGGGATTGGAAACCGTTATTTTTTTTTTTGATTTTTTTAATCTGTGGTCTTTTAGCTTTGTTTTGGTCTAACCAGAATATTTTTAGGTGCTGTATTGTTTTTTTTATGATTTTTTTTGTGAGCCGAGGCAGTATTGGAAAAATTACACCTTGCACACAGCGCACACTAGTTTTTGTGATGTCAGGTAAGTGGATACAATCAGTTTTATTGTTTAATTGTACTTTTAAGGTTATCTCTAGTGCAACGAAGTCTCTATATCGTGTGCAGGTCCAAAAAGACGTTCGTACTTGTCAGAAAGTGACGACGACGCTACTCAAATGGACAGTCCTAAAAGTTTAAAGGTCTCCAATGATACCCAAGGTAATTAAAACAACTTATTTTTGTTTCAAAGTCTATAATGGAGCTCACACTTCAATATTAAATAATCTGCGAGTAGAAACTTAACAATTTTTCTGTGTTTCAGAAGTCAAAGAAAACTTAAATCCTAATAAAATTAATGATAATAATATTTTGTTTGAACAATACGGTCAAGCTTGGGATGACACAATAAATGAAGCAATTCCGAAGATGTTGGATGCTACTACTCAAACGGAAAAAGATGTTGAAGATTTTTTTTTAAAAAAAGAGGCGTCTAATGAGGCTTTCGGAGTATTTGTCGGCAAGGAACTATCCACTGTTCCACAAATAAAGAGGCGCTTCGTGATGTATGAAATAATAAAAATAATCGAGCACAGTAGTAAATAATTGACAATAGTAATAATTATGAAGTCTCATCACAAACATTACAATCACAAATAAAAAATTATAATAATGAATAGTCTTTACTTTTTGTTTTGTTTGCATGATCGTATGGTGTGCCCTGGTTCTTTACAACGCCCACAGGTAGTAACTTTCCTGGGTTTTTTAGCAGAAGGACCTGGCTGATCTTCTTTAGCCGTCTGTTTTTTAGCAGAAGGTCCTGGCTGATCCACTTTAGCCATCTGGCTTGTAGGTTTCGCTTCTTGTGGTTTTGGGCATGTTAGGTTAGCTGCGTCTTTCGAAGTGCAAAGGGGTGCTATTTCCTCGAATAAATACCATTGTCTTGCAAGTGAAAGCCCTGGTGGAACTAATAAATTTGGCATACCAGTGATATCATCTAAAGTCACTCCCTTCTTAACAATATTAAATTTTTGAGCTGAACTGTTAGCTAGAACTTTACATTCCACTGTAAATGGATCATCCGATTTAATAGTGAAGTGGTGATATCGTGTTATTCCTGGAATAGTTGTGAAGAATTCGCTGAGGTAGGCGTTCCACTCATACCACTGAACATTTATTATTCCGTTCACGTAGTCATTCGTACAGATAGCCTTATTTTTTCCCGAAACTGTCGAGTTAGCCACACATTCTTCGATATCATGCAAAGTATCTACTGTAGATTTAGAAAACTTCTGTTTAAAAAGTCCAAATATTCTGTCTGGGGAAAACTTAGTGTGGCCCACCAATAAGAAGTTAAGATGCACTGTCTTGTTTAAATCCCTTGCTACCCTCCATGCACAGTAATGCACAACAGCATTGTTTATATTTTGACCCACGCAGTTATCTGCACAAATATGCTGAATATCTTGGTCACAAATATTGGATTCTAAATGGTGATGAATGAGATTAATCACACTGTTTGCCCCTTTTCCTATGTTGTCACATTCATCTATGAGATAATTCGTCTGTGTGTTGTCTGCTTCATCATTTATTCCAAAAAGGCCACATTTTCTTGCAGTTTTAAAAAAGGCAGGTCCAACTTGCATTTCAGATGAGGGATAATGGATATTCTGTGCATAATCGATACTGAAGACACGCATTCCAGGTTTCTGCTCCAGTTGTTTGGCTTGAGTAAGAGCTACACTTGCATCTTTCCTTATATCATTGTAGAATTTTCTTTGAATATCAGCTTCTTCTAAATGATTAATTGCTTGCTTCAGTTTTTCAGTCTTCGTCTGATCGGGCATGTTAATATTACGCATGATGGCTATATTATTATCTCGACATACTGGACAGAGATCAGAGCTTGGTTTCATGGATGTTATGTAAGGCACATATGTATTCCAACATTGTATGAAAGTCGTCCAGCCGACATGATCAATATATGAATGTCAAGATGGCGGGACCAAGCCAGATTTTGTGATTATCATGCGATAAGGATTTAATACACTTTATCTACTATTTCATACTTTCATAGTAAAATTCTACACCCATAAAATCACTAAATATCCTACAAAGAAAGTGGTCCCGCTATTTTGATATCATAATGGCGGGACTACTATTAACTTAAAGAAAAAACATGGCGTGATCTCATACTAACCACACCAAATTTTAATACGATATAGTACAACTACATTTGAATCATTGTTATACTTATAAAACTGCAATTTCATTAAAAACACGTTCATTATAATGTCTACATTAGAAAAGCGCCTGAAGAAAAAGTATCATAGACAATTAACATACCTAAGTATTATTTTATGCTCTTATAATTTGTATAGGCGTTTAAAACGTTTGGGCAACATTTAATTTGTTTCAGAAATATTTTATGAAATTTAATTTACAAAGACTACATCTTGAATTGAAAATAATTGTAATACTAAAATTAATTTACTACTTACAATTAAACGCGATTCTTACAAATAAAAACAACAAACTTTTTTTTTCGTATTACCCTCGTATAATTAAATATCTGACAAATACTTAGTTGCATTGTATCAGAGACAGGAAACGTGTGCAATAAATTAGTTTACCTTATGTGTCGTGGTAGTGTTTAATAGTTCTTTTAGTTATCATAGTAACTTATTTAAACTGTGAATCATGAAAAGAGGAAGAAAACCCGCGATTTCTCTATAACAACAAAAATCAGTGTTTCTTAAGTACAAGAATGTATTTGATAATCGTCGATATCCTTCTAGTGGTGACCAAATTTTTAGGCAGATCAGTGAGGAACTAGATTTTCGTATGACCCCAAAAAGTTTGTATAATAGGTTGGGGAAAAAGTCTTTTCGTATTTTTGTATGAAAAGTCAAGACATTTTTTTCAAAGTTTATTTACATTTATTTACAATATATATGTACCGTTTTGTTGAATAACTTTCTGCCATTTTGTGGGCAGAGACATTATCCCGTTACTGTAGAAACTTTGGGACTTCTGATCAAAAAAACGGGACAAATAGTTTTGGCAGTCCTCTCTTGAGGTCAACCTTACAGAACCTAAAGAATTCTGCAGAGACCGAAACAGGTGAAAATCTGAAGGCGCAAGGTCAGGGCTATATGGTGGATGCACTAGGACCTCCCAGTCGAACTCTCTTAATTTTTGCTGAGTGGCTAAAGATGTGTGTGGTCTAGCGTTATCGTGATGAAAGACCACACCCTTCCTGTTGATCAATTCTGGCCGTTTTCTCTCGACTGCTTCCTTTAATCTCATCAGTTGCTGGCAGTAAAGATCAGAATCGATGGTTTTGCCGGGCGGTAAAAGCTCATAATAAACAATGCCCTTCCAATCCCACCATCCACACAGCATCACCTTATTTCGTGTTAGGCCAGGTTTGGCCACAGTCTGTGAAGCCTGGCCAACTTTCGACCACGACCTTTTTCGCACGTTCTTGTCGTACGTGATCCACTTTTCATCGCCAGTTATCAATCTCTTCAAAAACGGCTCGGTTTCATTACGTCTCAATAATGAATCGCAAATGAGTACACGGTTCATTAAGTTTCCTTGAGTGAGCTCGTGTGGCACCCAAATATCGAGCTTTTTTGTATAACCAGCTTTCTTCAAATGGGTCAAAACTGTTTTGTGGTCAACTCCCAGTTCTTCAGCTACATCGTAACTACTAATATGCCGATCTTGCTCCACTCTTTCAAAAATGGCGTCCATTTTATTCGTAACAGGGCGACCAGAGCGAGGTGCATCTTTAACATCAAAATTTCCGGACTGAAAACGTTTGAACCAAATTTGTGCTACTCTTACTGATACTGCATCAGGTCCATAAACATCACAAATTTTTTTCACTGCTTGAGTTGCATTTTTGCCTTTTTTATAATAAAAATTTAAAATGTATCGAATTTCTTCATTAGATTCACTCATTTTTACGGAGAGAAAAACAAATGAAAAATAGCGGGAAACAACTTTTTTTTATTTTTTTCTTTTCTTTATAATGGAACCTTTTTAATGTTACCAAAACCAGCCAGACACAAATAGTACAGTCAAAAAAAATTTATAATAAGTTTATACCTACGTTATGCGAAAAGACTTTTTCCCCGACCTAATATATCACTAAAACAAAATTATGACTATTTTTATGGGGGTGATTCTCCTACGACATCTCAATCTGAAGATATTGAAGAGATCCCCAGCAGTAAGGTAAATAGTTCTTCTTCTACGTCGTCGACAAAATCGAACCACGAGTATATTACTTTTCATTTAGATATCTATGCTTGGCAAAAAATTCAACCTATTGTTACATATGTAAAAAGAAATGACCCTAAAATACCATCAAGTAAATATCGTAAAAAATGGTGTTTACCGAAACATACATGGGCTGAATTACTACGGGATGAATTGTGGAAGGTTACAAGGAAACCATGCACTTGGCGCTTTAAAACAGTTGCAATAAAACCAAATGAATCTATAAAGTGTTGTGGTAGCTGTAAAGAATGATTAGCATTGGCATTAGCCAATATAGAAATACGTATACTTTTTCCGACAGACACAATTGTATCCTGTAGATGCACAACAACACATAAGAATACGTCATATTCGCATAAGCGACCAAGAAAAATCAAAACATCTCCTCTAAAACGTAAAAATCTTAGTGAACAATTAAAACACACCTCTGCCATATCTGTACATCATTCTCTTGCAGATTCTTTGATGGAAGAAAATGACGTTGAACCTACTCATTTGCCAAAACTTGGAACCCTGCGCCAAATAAAGTACGAAAGTAAAGAATCTTCCTTTTATGACTCTAATCCAATAATCGGATTATGGATTATGGCGCAAACACCACCTTACAAAGATTTGATAAAATACATCTCATGGCATCCCCATTTTATAATATATTATTGGCTTACAGCTCAAGAGTCTTATTATAATGATTATATTAAAAAAAACAGAGTTATCATGAGTCTGGATGCAACTGAAGTATTTTGAAAGAATTTGGACCACGATCTAATATTATAACTACAAAGCATCTATTTTTATATGTATGTATGATTCAAACTTTTAACAATAATAGTAGCGTACCAATATTGCAAATGGTATCCGGGAGTCAAACTATGGATAATATTGCGAAATGGCTTGAGGAGTGGTCGAAAAAGAATATACCACCTAATGAAGTCGTGTGCGATGATTCGTCTGCCCTGATTGGAGCTTCAGTACGGGCATTTACAAAATGTGAAACGACTAAAGAATATCTAGATGCATCGTTTAAATTACTGAACATACCAGATTACACGTCTTCGCAGTGTTACATTAGGATCGACACAAGCCATTTCATTAAAATATTGTATAACATTTCCTGTTTCAAAAATATTAAATAAAAACAGTTAATATATAAATATAAAATATTTTTATATTAACTGTTTTAAAGAAATAAAAGTTTGTCAAGATTATGATTCAGCTAAACAAATAGTCAAGGATGTGGTTACATTATGTTTGGCAAAGTTCGTTGGATCTGAACAAAGCAAAGTTAAAAGAAGCGAGGAAGCATTAATGCGTTTAAAAAGTTTACCTGTATTTAAAAAAAAATATTGCGATCATGAATCCCTTGAAACCGATGAAACAAAGATTGGAAATTATACAATCGAGTCTGAAAAAGATATTGCTGATAAGAAAATTAAAGTGGAAATAAATTTAGAAGAAGAATATTTGCAAGAAGACACAAGTAGTTCTAGAGTAAATTGGTTAATGGATCACATCAGCTCCGAAAAACTAATAGCAGAACTTGAAGACGAAAACTTTAATAATACCGATAATTTATATTATTTGCCATTACTAATTGAACCTCTGATAAGATACGTCAATCAACTTCCGTTGTGGTCAAATATCATGATGAAAATTTACAATAGCAATATTGATATCCCCACATCATCAAACGTGGAAAGTTATTTTAAAAGTATCAAAAGATTTCTTTGCAATCTCACAACAAAGTCACATCGATTACGTATTGACGATTTTATAATGCAGCATCATACATTTATTTCTGGAGAAATCAAAACAGCTATTAGTAATTTTCAATCAGATGCGTGTGTTGAGCCGAAAAAACTAAAAAAGAAAAATATTCAAGTAAATAAAAAAACAAGAACAAAACTTTGTAACACAGATATTGATTCGATTTTTTCAAATAATCCTTCATTTATTGAGAATTGGCGTGGCAAAGGAAATTCAAATAAGTCAGCCCTAAAAATTCGAAAGGTGAAAGTTCCAATATTATCTAATGGGTCTGTCGTAAAATCAAATGATAATAATAATATATATACAACAAATACATGTGCATTTGACTCTTTATTTCAGGCATTGGCTATTGCATACGTAGATAGTTATAAAGTAAAAAATATAGTCAATAGCTCCGATAACATTTATTTTCGATTCATAAAAGCACTTGCCAGTGATAATAAAGACACCAAAGAACCATTTTACAAAATAAGAAACGAAATCTTAATGAAACATTTTAAAACCGAAACTACAGGTTCAAATTTGCAAGTACTCTGTGAGTGCAATATTGCTTATATACCTAGTTGAAAATGTTTTGTTAGATATTATATACAGCGCGGAGGTTATAAAATCATGTTCTGAAAATTGTCTTTCCAATGGCACCAAAAGAAAATGTGGATTTCTGTCTCTTGACTTAAACATTATACAAAAAAAAGGAGTGCACGCTCTCAACGAATCCGCTGAGATAATGATAGAAGACAATATTACAACTTGCAAGGAATGCAACAGTGTTAGAATTACTTCCTACTCTTTATCAAATATACTATTTTTTGAATTCTGTGACAATGAAAAAATAAATCTGAACGACATACCAAGAACTCTAAGGTTAACAACTTCCCTGTCCCCATACAACTCATTTTGAAAAGGCCCCACGTCCACTACCTTTTTAAATTTTTTAGCTAAATAACATAATTATATACTTAAAAAAATACTTTTTAAATAAAAAAAATAATAAAATAATCTCATTTTCGTTATTTTATTTTGTGAGTCACATGTGCCTCACGAACGTAGGACGATAAATTTTCTTTACCACGTCCAGTGAGTCACATGTGAACACATTGGCCATAGTGTTTTTCCCTTTATTCTTGGTTTATCGTGCGACTGCCAGTGTCAAGTCATAGGCCATACTAATGTCATATTCATTTTTGAGTAACAATAACGATTAATCATCCATCATATGTCAATCAGTGGGAATAATCGATCTAATTAGAAAGTTATTTGTTTATTTGAGGTTATAATAATAATTGATATAATCCGAGAAAATGTCTCATAGAAATTATACGACTGAAGAATTGATGCGATATTTAGAAGATTCAGATGAAGATTTAGATCCATTTAGTGATGGAATGGTCGAAGAATATCAGCCCAATTACGACGAAGGCGAAGAAAGCGAGGACACTGAGGTGATTGCAAATTTTATAGCAAGTAGTGCAGACAGACGTAGTGAGGGTCCTTCAGCAATTCCAGCATCTTCATCGGTTTCGAATGTATCTGATGCCCAGTGGAAACGAGACGTTTTGCCTTTGGGTAGGGAAACATTTATAGGTAATCACGGCGTACAAAACCTTGCCGCTATTACCGAAGATGGGGTAGTTAGTTTGATAAAAATCTATGATTATTTTGTACCTGATGATTTAATTGATGAAATGGTCATTCATACAAATAATTACGCTCGGTTGTTGAAGGAGATACGTACTGCTCAATTCAGTCGAATGACAAGATGGAAAGACGTCACTAGAGAGGAATTAAAAACATTTTTTGGTGTCATAATCTACATGGGTCTCAATTCAAAGCCGTCAATTGAGCACTACTGGAAATTAGACGTGCTATATTATAATCCTCTTATGCACAGAATAAATATGTCGTATAACAGGTTCAGCTCCATTCTAAGAGACCCCCCACACTAGCGTCTTTCCAGCGTCGTCGTCGTGCCAACGTCCGCGCAACGTCCACGCGACGTCGACGCCACGGCGACGCGACGCCAGCGCTAGCGGCTGCCGAATGCCGAGCGAGCGCGGCGCTAGCGTCGCGTAGCCGCGGCTTTACCCACGTACAATCAGTTTAAAAATGGATTCCGACGAAGAAACACTGCTGTTGATATTACTGATCCAAAAATTACGTAAACGAAAAAGAAAACGTCGTCAACATTGGGAACATCCTCTGTGTAGTGTTAGAGTTCAGGAAAGCGATTATTTCGTATTGTATTGTAAACATATAAAAAATAATAAAATACACTTTTATGATTATTTACGGATGCCAAAACGAATATTTGACGAGCTATTACAATTAATACAGAACGATATAAAATATCAAGATACCCATTTGAGGATTTCTGTGTCACCTGAAAAAAGGCTTATTATTACATTGAGGTAAGAAAAACCGCTATCTTTAAATCACGAACAAAATTTTGTATTTATTTAGAAAACTTACATGAAACTAAATCACAGATTGATTAATGGTATTACAAATCAACAATATTTTTCCGACAATTGAATTACATATTCAGGTAATTATTAGCATCCTCTGTAAATATGTCGCCGTACAGTGACTCTTGTGAAGTGTCATCACTTTGTGTCGTTTCAGCTAATGAATTGGTTGACAGTGTTGTCGTCTCCCTTGCCGTAAAATATGCTTGTTGGTCATGATTTGGCATGGTGTATCTCGACATCTGGGTAAACTTTTTGATAATACCCATTATTTCCATCTTTGCATCCATTTTGTAATTTGTATCTATCGCACCAAAATCCTCTACAAGTGACATAAAAAACTGTTGATCACTATAATTTTTATCCTGACTTTTATTCAGCATTCTTTCATATAAAATGTTTAACATTTTTTCTTGGGTGTTTTGTTTTGTTGTATTTTGGTTACTAGATTTGCAAGTGGACTGTAATTTTTGTGGTCTAACATGTGATAGAGGGTTTAAAAACCCCAAAATATTGGAATACAGATACTCTCTGCTTGTTGATGCACCCGACCCACTCTTTGTCGTTTTATTTCTTTCCCTTGTGTAGCGATCTCGTATGCTCTTCCATTTTTTTTGTAATTTTAAAGCTGAAACAAATACTATTTTTTTACAGATATTTGGCAACTGGATGTTCATTTAAAGATTTACAATATTCCTTTAGAAGGGGCTATTCAACAGTGCAACGAATAGTACGGACAACATGCTTAGCGATAATTAAATGCTTATTTTGTATTTGCAAACCACCCACACAAGCAACAGATTGGATTAATATTGCAAACGGGTTTAGAGATAAGGCAAATTTTCCGAACTGCATTGGAGCCATCGACGGGAAACACATCAGAATAATAAGACCATGTGAAAGTGGCTCGCTTTACTTCAACTACAAAAAGTATTTTTCAATAAATTTATTGGCAGTGTGTGACTCGAATTATGAATTTATTTACATTGATGTCGGCAGCTACGGAAAATCTTCAGACTCGACCATTTTTATGGAAAGCGATTTGAAAAATAATATGGACGAAAATGTGTTAAATATACCCCCACCAGCTCCAGTAACAGAAAACGGCGAGCCTCTTCCTTTTGTACTCGTAGGCGATGAAGCATTCCCTTTATCAGCTTATATGCAACGACCTTACCCGGGAAAACATTTATCACACCAACAAAGAGTGTACAATTACAGACTAAGCCGTGCAAGAAGGTATATAGAGTGCAGTTTCGGCATCATGGCAAACAAGTGGAGGATTTTTCATAGACCCTTAAACGTGGGATTAGATTTTAGTGCAGAAATAATAAAAACTTGTTGCATACTACATAATTTTGTTAGATCAAGAAAGATTCGAACAACATGCGCTGAAACCAACATACCATCAAATTCCGCAACAGTGGATAATGAAAATATCGATATACAAGAAATCATACGGCTATCGACCGGATTTGCTGAAAGAAATAAATTTGCTAATTACTTCGTTTTAAGTCTTGGTTCATTAACATGGCAAAGTGACAAAATATAAACGTTTTACACTTACCCTCTTCATTTTTTTCTCTTGTTGTTTTTATTTCTAACTCTCGAATAAACAAATTACACATCTCTTCCCAAGCCTTTCTTTTCAGAATGCGATCACTATATTCCCTTTTTGACATATCCCACAATACAGGCCGATTTTACTAGTTCGCAAAAAACGTTGAACTGGCGCCGCGCCTACGCGTCGCCAGCGCCGCACTCGCTCGGCATTCGGCATCCGGCCAGCGCTTACGTCGCGTCGCCGCGGCGACGAAATCGCGTGGACGTTGCGCGGACGTTGACACGACGACGACGCTGGAAAGACGCTAGTGTGGAGGGTCTCTTACTGGAACAATCAGTACGCTGCGCTGGCGCCGCGTGTGCGCGACCCATGCGCCGCGTTACTGCGGTGTCATGTACAATCCTGTTCGTTTTCGACTTCTCCTAGCCTCCCGCGCCCCTGTGCATGCGTTGATTCTTTCATTCGTAGACAAGCGCCCGAAGTAATACGACGCAAAATGAGTTCAACAACAGAAAGTACTTTTGACATCGAAATGTTTATTCATGCAATACAAGAACGTCCTGTGATATGGGACATATCCTTGAATGTGTACAGCAATCGCATTTTAAAAAGAAAAGCTTGGGAAGAAGTTTGTAACCAATTTATTCATGATTTTTCAACGAAAACTTCAAAACAAAAAAGTGAAGAAGGTAAGTTTATACGAGTATTTGTATATCCTGGGTAACGTCAAACAAACAGGTACACGGTGCAATAAAACAATTAAGCGCTAGGGTTGTTCCACACGCATTATCGATATTTTTTATCATGAAGAAGTTGACTACCTCCATGGCTCAATCGTCGTAATATGCGACTGCTGTGCACGAGGGATTGTGGGTTCGATTCATATACGGGACGTATGTATGTACTTTGCGGGATCCATGAAATGTTTGTTCCGAGTCTGGGTGTACTTTGTGTTCGTTAATTATATGTTTGTAAAGTCCCCCGCGACACAAGGCATGAGCCCTAGTGCAGGAGTTGTCTTTAAAAAAAACTCAAATAAAAATAAACTCAATTTATTACTGCAAGTATTGACAATGTGTGTGGAGTTAGGGCCAGCGCCCATATGGTGGAGCGTAGCGAAGAGCATTTTTATTATTTATTATCGACATTCTGTTCTTAAAAATAATATCCAAAATCATTTACACGACAGTCAATTCCGCGCAGACTCGAGAGTAATTCGCGTAATTGATTTTTGATAGTATTTAAATGAGGACAATGTCGTTATTAGTTTGACAGTGCAAAATGCTCTTGGCTGCGCTCTGACATAAAGACGCTGTCCCTTAGGCTTTATTTCTTTATAGCCCCGTGTAACAGTTTGGTCGACGATGTTTACATCAAGTCATTCTATGTTGCCATGGTAACGATCCTACATCGGAAACAAAATAATCAGCAACTTTATTCCTGACAGCATTGCCGCCTGATGATTGAATATCTCCACTAATAAGTGGATTATCAAATAGTCCAATGACGCCCGGTATGTTTTCTTCGATAACAGTGTTTGGTGTGTTGTTTTTAGATCTAATTAAGTTATGTAAAATGCAGCACGTTTTAATTATTTCTTCAGCAAAACTAACTCCAACATTTAAGGGTCTATGAAACATTCTCCATTTATTTGCCATAATACCAAATGCACATTCTATGTATCTTCTTGCACGGCTCAATCTGTAGTTATATACTCTTTGCTTTTGTGATAAATTGTTGCCTGCATATGGTCGCTGCATGTATGCTGATAAAGGGAATGCTTCGTCCCCCACAAATGTTAAAGGAAGTGGATCACTACTCTCCGTCAGCTCAGTTAATTTGGGAATATTTAAATTGTTCTGTTCAATGTCTGTTCTCAAGGAGCTTTTGTTAAAAATAGTCGAATCTGAACTCTTTCCATAAGAAGCAACATCCACATATATAAATGTATAATTAGAATCACATACCGCTAATAAGTTTATTGAAAAATATTTTTTATAATTAAAATAAAGGGATCCACTATCACATGGTCTTATTATTCTAATGTGTTTACCATCAATTGCCCCAATACAATTTGGAAAGTTGGCATTTCTTTTAAATCCATCGGCTATTTTTATCCATTCATTTGCTTGGGTGGGAGGTGTGCAAACATGATATAAGTTTTTTATTATAGCTTGGCAAGTGGTTCGCACAATGTTTTGAATTGTTGATAGTCCTCTTCTATATGAATATTGAAGTTCTGTTAAAGAACATCCAGTAGCTAAGTATCTGTAAATTATAACAAATATTTTTATCATTACAGCATTACAATTACAAAAGAAGTGGAAAAGCATCAGAGATGCTTACACAAGATCAAAAAACAAAAAAGTTAAAAGTGGCTCTGGTGCGTGTACTAGTCGAGATTATATATATTCAGATATACTTTCTTTTTTAAATCCATTATCAGAGACTCGACCACCACCTTCACTTATAACTGAAGACACATCTCAATGTCATACTACGCCAATGCAATCGAATCGAAGAAAAAGACAGGCAAGAGATGATATTAATGAAAGAGATGATGCACTTATCGATATTTTAGCTGAGAGGATGGCGAAGTCAAAAGAAGAAAGTAATCAACCAGATCGTCTATTTTTAATGTCATTAGTAGAAGACTTTGGAAGCATCCATCCTGATTACAAAATGGATGCGAGAGTAGAAATATTAAATACTATAAAAAAATTTCAGCAAATGTCGAGAAGCTCGGTACAAAACAACCAGTGGCAGAATAGTAACCCAGGTTACTATACTGCCACTGGTTGGCAGTTCTCTTCTTCGTCGACAAATGTTCAATCATCAAATAGAGATTATATGCCGCCAACTCATTCATCTAACTTCCATAGTCAACATCCACAACAAAGTGTGGCGATTCCACCGCAACCATCGCCTTCTGAACACAGTGGCGAAGCGTCTCAAAATTCCAGTCAATTGTTTGATGACTTGTATGAATAATATTTTTCATTTATTTCAATCGCCGTTCTTAGTAAGTCCTTATAGAGTATGTATAAAACAGAAAATGAACGTTTAATTTTAATTAAATATACCTACTCACCTTAAAGTAATGACAAGCCTTTCTTCAGCCGATACACAAAGCCTGAAATGTGTATCCTGATATTGTATATCACTTTGTATTTTTTGTAACAATTCGTCAAATATGGGTTTCGCCATTCGTAAGTAAGAATAAAAATTTTTTGAATCATTTTTTATGTGTTTTGAATAAAGTACAAAATAATCACTTTCACTTGACCGTTCACTCCATAATGGATTCTCCCATATCCTTTTATTTTTATTTCCTCGTTTACGCTCTAATTTTCTTTTTAAAAGCAAAGCCATAAAGAGTGTAAGAGACGACAACGAAATTGTGTAACGATGGCGCCGCGCTAGCGCAGCGATCATTAACTGCAGAGGAAACGTCACGACAACGGGACGCACGCGCCGCGTTGTCGCGACGTCTGCGCTGCGCATACGTTCATCGAACGCCTACGCTGGACAAACGTTAGTGTGAAGGGGCCCTTATAGTTGCTGACAACTATTATACCAGTTTGCCATTGGCTGAGTATCTAAAAGCTCGCAATACCGATTTGTGTGGCACTTTACATAAAAATAAAAGAAATTTGCCAAAAGAAGTAGTGAAAGCGAAGCTAAGAAGGGGAGAACAAATAGCTAGACAGAAGGACAATCTCTATACAGTACTAAAATGGCATGACAAACGAGATGTACTGATGATCTCAACCTGTCACGGAGACAGTATGTCTAAAGGTGGCGGTTCGCGCCGCGACAGAGACAGGAGACCGCGACCGGCGACCGCGACCGTTACATGACGTTAGGAAATGTATAAGGGACAGTTCGCGAGCGAGACAGAGACAGGAGACAGAGACGCGAGACAGGAGACAGAGACGCGAGACAGGAGACAGCGAGACGGTCGCTGCCTCGGACCAGTAGTGTCTCGTGTCGCGCTCGAAAAGCACGTGTGTTTATTGTTATATAAAAATGAATACTTTTTCTGACGAAGCCTGTGAAACGCTGATTGAACTGATCAGACAGCACCCTCCGATATACGATGCACGACTAGACTCCTACAGAAATGAAAATTTGAAAGACAATATTTGAATGAGCATAGCTGAAAGCATAAATAAAACAGGTGAGTTATTTTTATTTTTTTTATTTTTTGTAGAATTAATATTTGAAAGGAAACATGTGGAATCAAGCAAGTGATGGTTTAAAAATATCTTTGTAACAATTCCCGCGCTACTATAATTTCCCGAAAAATCGAGAAACTATTCAACACGACACGTGTTTCGCCCTTACACAGGGCATCTTCAGGTAAGATAGGAGCCTCAGAACAACGATGTCTTCACGACCAACGCTGAAACGAGAGTCAGAGTGAAGATGCCCTGTGTAAGGGCGAAACACGTGTCGTGTTGAATAGTTTCTCGATTTTTCGGGAAATTATAGTAGCGCGGGAATTGTTACAAAGATATTTTTAAACCATCACTTGCTTACAATGGATTTCCGCAAAGTAACGCCTGAATCAATAAATTATTTATGTGGAATCAACTTAAACAAGCCGTGTGACATGTTGTTCTTGCCAGTCTACCGCTCCTTGCTGTGACATAAAGTAATCGGTTAATTTTGCTCTAATATCTAGTCCGTTGCTGTTCGAAAACCCTCCTGTTCCACGTAATGAAACGAAATTTGAAGGTAAATTTTCTTCTTGGTTCCATTGATGTACGGACACTTGAGCAGATTCTAAAAATCCATCTCTTAATAGGTTATGCAAGCAACAGGCAACTAAGATCATATCAGTGCATGTTTCTGGCGCTATTCCGATAGGCGTGTAAAATATTCTAAACACTTGAGACAGCAAACCGAACGCATTTTCCGATACTCGTCTCGCACGACAAAGGCGGTAGTTAAATATTCCTTTGCTTAAATCGTTTTTTGCAACTCTTCTAGCGTAAGGTTTCATCATAAAAGTATCAAGACTAAATGCTTCATCTCCAACTAAAAAATGTGGTAATATTATGTTCGAATTTGGTAGATTTTTAGGTTCTGGAAAATTAAATTCATTTTTCATGATTTTTTTTCCCATTGTAGACTTTTGGAATATTCCACTATCTCCTTCTTTGCCGTAAGAGCCAACGTCTACTGCAATGAACTTGTAATTATGGTCTACAATAGCCAGAAGAACAATCGAATAAAATTCCTTATAGTTAAAATACAACGACCCACTATTTTCAGGGGCTCTTATTCTCACGTGCTTACCATCAATTGCGCCAGCGCAATTGGGGAATTGCCATTTGTCCCAAAAGCCTTCAGATATAAGCCTAAAATCACTTTCTTTTGGAATAGGCATTAGAATTGGCACTAAAACAATCTTTAAATGTTTCAACACCTCTTTGACTATTTGTGAAATATAAGAAGGTGATATACGAAATGCGAATGATAGCGAAGCATATGTTTCTCCATTTGCCATAAACCTGAAACAAATAAAAGACTTATATTATTATTTATATATTACAGATTCGGAATGCCGTAAAAAATGGAAACTAATCAGGGACTCTTACAACAGATACAAGCGCAAACAGAAAAGTTCAACGGGATCTGCAGCACCAGCTAAAAATTCAAAGTGGCAATTTTATGAACGCTTAACACACCATCAGAACGGCAAAGCTCCACCAGTGTAGATCAAGAACAGCAAAGCTCCACCAGTGTAGTACAAGAAGTTACTAATACCTCCTCAGAAGTTGGACATGAAGATACTCCTTCCGTAGCCGCAGACGCGTCAGTACATAATACTATTTCAAGGGAGTTAGTAGAACCTGTACCAGGAACTTCTACACAAGAAAGATCTATACCACAAAGTAAAAGTTCCGAAAAATCAACTAGCAAGAATACTAAGAGAAAAAGACAAAAAGAAGATGAATTTATAAAATTTATGAAAGACAGACATGAAAGCCGAAATAGTACGCTGGAGTCATTGAAATGTCAAGGTCGAGAATCATTCGATGATATATCTACATTTATTAAACACATTGAAACTATGCTAAGAAAATTGAGCGCTCGATCAAGAGCGATGGCAAAAACCGAAATATTTAATATTATCTCCAAGTATGAGATCGGAGATATCGATGGACAAGGTGAACGCCCCTATACAAGTTATTCATATTCTCCAACAAGTGCAGGTTCATCGGGACACCAAACACCAAGTGATTTATCACGTCGCCAATTGCAATGTACTTCAACTTCATCGTATAATACATATTCGCCAATAAGTGTAGCCTCCACAGAACACCAATCACAAAGTGAATTGATTGACTTAACATCTCGCCAATTGCCAAATATTTCAAGTGAACCATTTCGAAGCATTTTTCACGACGAATACGACCAGAATAACTTAGATGATTTGACAAACTTACCTTAGAGTTAGAGCTAATTTTTCTTTCAACGATATTTTTCCTTTTTCACGCATTGTTTTCTTTAGTAAATTTAATACATAATCAAACTGTGTTTTATTTAGCCGAAAATACTTCCTGAATGTATTGTCATCACACAGGTGCTTCTTCACTAATAGCGAAAATGATCCTTCTTGACCTCTAGTTAAATATAATTCCTTAATGGGTAACCTTCTTTTAGTTTTGTATTTGTAATAATTGTATAAGAGCAAATCATCGTCTTCTTCTTCCTCCAATAGAAGTTCTACAACTTGGTTTTCCATCATGACACAGAACACAACTGACTCCATCGACACACTCTCCGTACTGAGACCGAGATACTTGTCACGGTCTCCAGTCTCAGTCTCTGGTCTCGGTCGCTTGTCTCTGTCGCGACGCGAACCGCCACCTTAACGTGACAACAAAACGAGGCGATGTCTTGAAACCAGATGCTATTATAGACTATAATGATGCCAAAAAAGGCATTGATATTTCCGATCAACTAGCTTCATTTCATTCTCCATTACGTAAAAGTGATAATATTACGATATTTATACTCCGATTATTGGAGGAAACATTATTTATATAATGCATTTCCATGCCAATTCATGGCTAAAAATATATTTTTATTAATATTTAGATGTTTACGGTTTGGCCAGCATAATTTAGACAGCTTGATTGATTATTTTAATAATAGAATGGCGGAATTGTATAATCCCGGCGAAGAGTTGTCGATAGACGAATCTATAATTTTAAGCCGGGGTCGTAGCGGTATCCGCCAGTATATTAAAGGAAAGCGTCACAAATACGGCATCAAGCTGTATATGCTGGCCGCACCGAGTGGCCTTTCCCTCAAAATTCACGTTTACAAAGGTAAACGAGACCAAGATGTTGGAGGGAAAGGCCACACAGATAAGGTGGTGGCAAAATTATTGCAAAATTATTTTGGTACAGGGCGCCATGTGTACATGGACAATTTTTACAATAGTGTCGGACTCTCAGAGTTCCTGCTGCGTAATGGAACGAATGTAACTGGAACTCTGAGAACAAAACGCAAAGGAAACCCAGCAGTGATTGCCACCAAATTGGCGAAAGGTGGTAGCATTTTTAGGTATAACCGCAGCGGTATTTGTGTTTGCAAGTGGAGTGACCAACGTGACGTCTTGACTATCAGCACCGCTCATTCCCCAGAATTAAAGCCAATAACGAACAGGCGAGGGCAACATATTTTGAAACCCGAAGTTGTAAATAAATATAATTTATTTATGAGTGGTGTTGATAGGCAAGACCAAATGTTGGCCTACTACACTTGCGAACACAAGTGCATGAGGTGGTACAAGAAAGTAGGCATTCACATCTTCCAAATGATGATGCTGAATGCCTACTACTTATACAAAATCAAATTGAACAAAAAAATAGACTTACCAATTTAGAGAAGCGGTAATAACCACTTTACTACCACCTCCTCCAAATAGAAGCGAACAAGCCAATGGAAATGGACAGGCAAGTGAAATAAATATTCATTTGCCTGTCCACTTGCCCAAAGACAGTAGTGGTAACACTAAAAGAAGAAGGTGCAAACACTGCTGGGACACTACAAAAAAACGAGTTAACACACTGTGTTACTGTCCCATGTGCCACAATAAACCAGGCCTCTGCCTAGAATGTTTTAGGGCATATCATAGGTATTAATATTTAAACCGATGTATGTAACCTTTATAATTGTAAGGTGAATGCGCAAGAGTAACCCATTTCGCGGGTTACCCTTGGACATTCAATATGTTGTGTGTATTGTATATAACCCGTGTAATTTTAATTTATTTTGTAAAATATAGAATGATTTTTTTCCTACTTTGTGGTTTTATTTTTAAAACAAGTGACGTAATTTATGAACACACTTAGTAAACCTTAAAACAATACACATACAAATAAGACCTGGAAGGTACGGTCCAATGACTATGGCCTGCCCATAAAGGGCAAACTCAGCCTAAATAATGAAATACACTTGATTATCTGTGTCGGTAATGGCTGCGCGTCATCGCAACAGCTGATGCGCTATTGAGTTCTATCCCAATCTACATGGCATTGTAGTCTAAATTTATGCAGAAATAAATGCAAGTCTAGGGGCATTAGGTATCGCAAGTCCATAGAAACACGTCATCAATAGATAAGAGTCGCTATTTTACGATAACATAGACAATATATTATATTTTTGAACTTGAGGTAAAATTTGCGAAAAGGTGAACTTTCTACACTGAATGAGTGTAGAAAGTTCACCTTTACGAAAACAACATAAATATTATACATCTGCGGACATAATTATAGTTAATAAGTCATTGTTTTGACACTTACTCAAAAGTACCTACTTTAAATCATTCTCCTCCGAATCAATTTCGGCATTCGCCTCGTCATCAGCTAAGCGCTGGATTTGCAGGAGTTCTGCAGCCTGATATCTGGAACTCGAAGGTCCTGAAGGGCCAGCACTTAGCGAAGGGCCAAAACTTGTCGACGGTGCTGAAGGGCCAGCACTTAGCGAAAGGCCAAAACTTGTCGACGGTGCTGAAGGGCCAGCACTTAGCGAAGGGCCAAAACTTGTCGACGGTGCTGAAGGGCCAGCACTTGGCGAAGGGCCAAAACTTGCCCAAGAGCAAGGAACCTCTTCAAAATCTTCTCCGAAGATGTCCAACAAGTTTTGGCGCACTTCGTCCGAGTAACTTGCCATTGTAGTTCAGTTAGAGCTACACAAAACAACACAATCCAATCGCAGGCTAAAATCAAGTCCAGTAAACAGTGCACAGGTCACAATGTATCCAGATTACAACACGGTTCCAAACGTTAGACAATCAGAGTCCAGTAGGAAAGCCAGTAGAATGAGCTTTAAATTATTTCGGTAGCAAAACAAACCCGACCTAAATCCTAATCCCTAATTACCTGAATAAGCATAACAATGTATTTAAAAACAATAGATGGCAATAATTTTAAATCTGTTCACTATTTGACCGAGTAAACAATGTATTTAGAAACAAAAGAGATAAGAATGTTTAATCCTTTCCCATGAATTTGTAAAAGATAACAAAACGCATCAACATGTCATTGTGTTTTATTGAGCTTATGGTTTTTTATCCCTAGTTTTCAAATTGTAAGTTTTTTTAACAAAAGTATCCACCGCAGCCAAAACCCTTTTGTTTAAAATGTCTTTTATAGTACCGGCGCGGCACCTCGCGTCAGTATATTGAAATAATAATTTTTTTCAGATATAATTCTAATCCATAATTTTACACTAACCATGTATGTTTACTAATAAATCAACACGAAATAATCATTCAGTTTTCATGAAATGAAATGAAATGAAATGAAATGTATTTATTTGCCATTTAAACACGGTATACAAAAGGTCATATACATATTAAAAGGTCAAGCGTGTTTTGTCGAAGTTCGACATGCAAAATTCAATTAATAAATCTAATTATTACATAAAATCTAAAAATAAAATCAATTAAGTAAATACATTAGATAAATTATAAATTCCAATAAAATAAAATAAGTTTCAATTACAATAGTGATAACAAAATAATAATAAATGCATTAGCGAATGTCAAAATATTCATTTAAGTTATAAAAACATCTATCAATCAACCAGGTTCTTAGTCTGCGCAAAAATTGTATTGTAGGCAATTGTCTTAGCTCGGCAGGAATATTATTATAAATGCGTATTGGCATCACGTCACAATTTTTCTTATATAAAGTTGTATTGCATGGTGGGACGACCAGTCTGTATGGATCTCTCGGACGTAGACGTTGAATGTAAACAGGGCTTTGGTAAAACTCCATATTGTGTCGTATAAACTTTCCTATCTCATAAATATATAAAGATGTTATAGTTAATAAATTGTATTTCTTAAATAATTGTCTACAACTTTCCCGGGGGCCAAGGCCACTTATGGCTCGAATACATTTTTTTTGTATTACGAAAACTTTATTCACGTCAGTCGATGTATCATCTAATTAATTTAATTTAATACAGTAAACATCTAAATATGTATATTTTTTCATAACGAATGAAAAATTTTATTGTTGAAGTTATCAGTAATAAGACTCACCATCCTTGATCCAAATTCAATTATTAGCGGGCAGTATTATAACATGTATATTACCAAAACATAATTATTTGGTAACACTGTTTTGTTTTGTCATTCATTCATTCGTTCAAAATTTTGATCTACGATTTAAATTTGACATTGACATTATTCAGTTTTTAATGTTTTGCACGAGCTGCGCGAGAGTTACTAAATTTAATAATGAATGTGATTACCTCTTGGGGCCGCGCCTTTCGCCGTATCATCTGTTGTGGGTCTAGTGCTGATGCACCAGATGTTTCCACCAATGAGTAAGTATCAACATCTGAATAAATATTTTATGAAAGCCATTTTGCATTTAATAAGTAGGTACTTAATATTATTGTAAATGTTTTTTTTTTCATTTCAGGCCGATTTATCAATCTTTAGAGGAGCTGCACCAGACTCGATCGACGAGAAGAAATTCGATTGCAAGTATATATCTTTGAATCTCAATATTATAACACAAAAGGGTATTAGCTTTTTAGAAGAATCTGCCAAATTGTGTATTAATGAGAATGCTTCTTTAATAATAATCCTTTATTGCACAAAAATAATTTTAAATATTACATGAGGTATATAAAATAACATGTACAAAGGTGGACTTATCTCTAGAAGAGATCTCTACCAGCCAACCCTAGCAGTTGTAAACTAAATAGTTGTACGGGATAAATGTTGTCCAAGAAAAGAACAAAATATAAAGCAAATCTCTTATATGCTAATATTATATTAAAATATATACATAGATACATACATACAACTTATGCTAACATTATTGTAAGATAACGAATGAAACATGGGGAAAAAAAGTGCTAATTATGTGCCGAATTTGACAAGTAGTGATTCTTCAGTTTACTTTTGAAAGACTGAAGTGATGGACTTTCACGAATCAGAGAGGGAAGACTGTTCCACATTCTAACAGCACGAGCTGAAAAGGAGTTACGGAAATACTTAGTGTTGGAGGAAGGAGAAACAAGGGTCTTAGTTACACAGGATCGTTTGGGGCGGGATGTAGTAGGTAGTACATTGAAACGAACACGCAAGTAATTGGGGAGCTGGGGATGGTAAAGAATTTTGTACAACATACACAAAATGTGAATCTTATAGGAAGCCATTTTAGTCTTTCCCGATACTCAGAAACATGGTCGTATTTACGCAGTCCGAATATAAATCTTATGGCCAAGTTTTGAAGACGTTCCAGCTTGTTAAGTAACTCCTCAGTTGCATCCAAATAACAAATATCAGCGTAGTCGAGAATAGGGAGTAATAGCGCATGAGCAAGCATAATCTTGGTGCTAAAAGGTAGAAAAAATTGAAGTCGCCTCAGAGAATGATATGCAAAATGCATACGCCTACTAACCTCATTAATATGTGGTGTCCAAGAGAGAGACCGGTCAAGAATAAGACCCAAGTTCTTGGTTTTATTGGTAAAGTTAATCTTTTCACCTCCATACTCAACCCCTGGTAAGGAATCAATGGCAAGCCTCTTAGACATCCCACTACTGCCAATAATTATAGCCTGAGACTTTGCAGGATTTATAAGAAAACCAAATGAATCAGACCAAGTTTTTATTGACCTAAGGTCAGCATTAATAGCTTCAATGGTAGAGCAAGCATCATCAAGATGAATCTGTCTATAAATCTGCAAGTCATCCGCATACAGGTGGTAGGAAGAAGTAATAATAGGGGTAATTTTATTGATAAAAAGAGAGAAGAGGAGAGGAGAGAGAACGCCGCCTTGCGGAACACCTGCTGTTAAGGAGCACCAGTCAGAAAGCAAGTCATCACTCCTGACACGCTGTCGTCTACCGTGTAGGTAGTCTGTAAACCAAGCAATAACTGGTGGAGGAAAGTTAATAGAGCGCAGGATAGCAAGGAGAATATCAAAGTCAACAGAGTTGAAAGCGCTGCTAAAATCTAGGAGTACAATAACACTAAACATTTTATTATCCATGGCACAACGAATATCCTCAGTAACATTCAGTAATGCTGTCACAGTGCTGTGTCCCAACCGAAAGCCAGACTGATAGGGGCTGAGGATATTGTGCCGGGAAAGGTAAGCACATACTTGTTTGTGTACAGCGCTTTCAAGGACTTTTGACAGAAATGGTAAGATGGATATAGGACGGAAATGAGAGAATGCGGTAGGATTTGCAGACTTAGGTATGGGCACGACGTGTGCAAGCTTCCAATCATTTGGAAAAATGCTGGCCGATAGCGATGTATTTAATATATGTGTGATAATTGGCACAACATCATCCAAAATGGGAATCAGCATATCCCTTCCGACACCGTCATTACCCATAGCCTTAGATGTGATGGAAAGAATGCTCTTTTTAACCTCCCCCTCAGAAATGTCGCGAAAAGTAAACGACTCGTAATCAGGCAGTGGTGAACTTGATAAAACGGACAGAGTAGAAGATTTAGAAGAGTTTGAAATGATAGTAGGAGAGCTAGAAAAGTAACTATTTAGAGTATTGAGCTCCGGCAGCTGAATAGCAGAGTCTGAATTATTCCCCACACCAAGAGTGCTGAGAAATTTCCAAGCTTGAGAAGAAGATTTATTTTGAAGGGAGAAATGAATGTAGCGACGTTTGGAATCTCTACACAACCTGTTGCAGAGATTGCGCAATCTTTTATACTCTTGACAGTTTTCATCAGTTTTATTCCTCTTGAGTCGTGATTTGGCTTTGTCTCGTCTCTGCCTTACTTTTTTAATATCCTCTGTAAGCCAAGGTGCTGGGAAGTGTTTTATACGCACCTTTCTGAGAGGAGCATGGACATCAAATAGCTTCAAAATGAAATTATTTAAAATCTTGACCTTATTGTTTAAACAGCTATTACTGTACAAATCAGTCCAATCGATTCTACAGAAATCTTCCCTCAAGCGATCGATGTTAATAACCCCAAAATTACGTCGCAAAATAACTTTGCTCCTGCGCTTAGGAGTACGGACCCTATATGAAAGGTAAAGTAGGTCATGGTAAGAGAAAGGACATGACATCTGTCCATGAGAAAGAACTGCGTTGGGGTTAGAGACTGCAAGCAAGTCTATGAGGGAGGGCTGATAATTTGGGGAGAAATGGGTGGCGTCTAAAGGTAGTAAATTTAAATTAATAGAAGTGAAAAGAGATGTAAGGCGAGAAGATCGATAGTCATTTTTAAGCAAGCATGTATTAAGGTCACCCATTAATATTACATGGTCATATGAAGGTGTTAACGATTCAAGCGTAGACTCGAAAGAGTCGAAAAAGTTTACTCTACAATTTGGACTATACGCGACACCAACCAGAACACTGGAGTGATGCACAATTATTTCCAAAAAAAACAAATTCTAGTGAACCGCTATGATTATTTGATGATTGACAAACAACAGAGCACGAGATGTGGTCTTTTACGTAGATACATACTCCACCTCCACCACCATTGGTTCTATCATTTCGAAAAAGTTTGTAACCATAAAGTGAATAAAGAGCAGAAGGAAGCGATGGTTTAAGCCAGGACTCAGAAATTAAAATAACATCGACTACGCCAGTGTTAAAGGATGCAACTAAGTCAGAGATGTGCGCAGGAACACTTTGGGCATTAATATGCACCAAGTTAAGGAATGAGGAATTGCCATAGAATACAGACTGCAGCTTCGCCTCCAGAGAGCGTCCATCAGAGTCTGAAGAAAATGAGAAATCACCACAAGCACTTTCAAATTCATCACTGGAACTGTCTAAAAAGAAATCTGAGTTTATAGACATAAATTAATCAAAATATAAATATCTCTATATATAAAATAACTATATAAACAAAAAAAGAAAGAAAAATATATATCAACCAAGCTTATACAACACACCAGGGATGGTTGGCAAAAAGGCATAGGCTAAAATAATAATTTAATTAAAAAAAAGCTAACACATTACACAATTCATCACACGCACACAACAAATTAATTGAGCCAAATTAATAAAGATAACAATCATTGGTAAAAAAAAAAAATTATCGTTAAAGAAATAAAGTAACAAAATTACAATCCAGGCCCGTAAAAAAAACTACAATACAGCATTTATCTGTCAAATTATAAAAGTAGAATCTAAGTTAAAGCTGTTGGTACGGTAAACAAAAATAAAATTAAAAGTAATAACAAGGCGGTGATAAAATAATTAAAATGGATACCTTACAAAAATAAAGTTAAAATAATAATAAAGAGAAGGTTGGCATACAATGCAACAGAGCCAATAAGACGGACCGCTTACTTGACGGGAGGAAAACCATCCAAATAAGGCTGCAGCTCAGATAGCGTCGATATTCTCCTCCGGCTCTTGTCAGGAAGCAAGATTGTTATGTTTCCCTCGGTGGACCAGCAATTTCTGATACCGAAATGCTTACGTGCAGCAGCCAATATGTTTTGCCTCGTCTTTGTGAGAAACTCCGTCAGTGAAAACTTGCAACCTTTCAACTCCGACTTGGATTTCCACACCGCAGATCTGGTCCTCATATTTGCAAAACGCAGCAATACGGGACGAGCACGATCCTTACTAGCAGAGCCAAGCCGATGACAAGCTTCTATACACTGTTCATTTATCTGCGACTGTTTCAAACGACCGTTTAACAAGCCAATGATCTTGCTAGTGGTATTCTCACCTGATTCCTCGGGTACCCCATGCACTAGAAGCACCTTGCGTCTAGAATGGTTCTCCAATCGATCCAGACCTGAACCCAATATGTCCATCTGCTTCTTGAACATATTAATTGCCTTGACAACGGAAGACTTGAATTGCGTGTAGTCAGCTGAGAGCGATTTTACAGTCTGGAGCTGAGAGACAGGAACTGTTGCCAATAATTGCTGCTGTATAGACTCAAACTCAGCCATTTGAGCCCGGAATGCCACAACAAAGTCTTGCATGTTAGCAGAATCCATCTCGATGACCAATGTAAAGTGAATTGCAGTGATGATTATAGTGGTGGTGAAAGTAAATGTGCTGTTAGCTTTATTACTTTTTGTTGCCAACACTCACTGGTGCATAACTAATACATTTATGCACAAATAGTAAATGTAAGTTAAGTTTTCTAAATATTATAAATTAAATTAACAAGAGCTACTTTTAGAGATGTTTTCTTTGTGTCCAGTGTGCGAGAATGAATATGTAAATTTCGTATATGATTTAAAACATGTACTTTTTTTCGAATTACATGACATGTACGTTAAGTTTAATGATATACCCATTAATATAGAGTTAAATGGTCAACAGTATATAATTTTGTAATGTATGTACCTAAGCAATACGATATTATGAAATTGATTTAGCCACAGATATAGATAGACCTAGATAACGCAAGTATCACGATTTGTATGAAAACCAAGCGTGCCATTTTTTGACTACCTACTATGACGTCACAAGCACTATTTAGTGATGGGAAAATAAACTCGATTCAAAGACGCCGCCGCGTGCGGCACCCGTTTCGCCCCACCCCCCGCCTAGCGGAAGCGCTGACCCAGCCAGCAGTGCGCTGAAAGTTTTCGTATTGAGAGGTTGTGTGTACGTGCGCGTTCCGTCGACGGTCACACATCGTTTTTGGATACCTTTGCCAAAATTTCAAGTAAGTTTACCATTATAAATACGTGAATATTCGATTGAAATACCTTATATTCAATTTAGTTCTAGTGTTTACAAAAGCAACGAGATTCGGTGGGATCTCGTTGCTTTTCGAATCGATCTTTATTCAAAATTGAGATGAAAAAGGGTACTTTTTAATTTCAATTTTGAATAAAGATCGCCTTTGTATATACCATTTCTCAATTTTCAATTACCGTACGAATACATCTATTTAATGAGTAATTGTATACAGTAAATAATTATTAAGAATCGTTTAAATCGATTAATTAATCGATTTTGTGACAGAGTAATGAGATAGACAGAGGAATGAGATAGACAGAGTAATGAGATAGACAGAGGAATGAGATAGACAGAGAAATTAGATGTACAGAGGAATGAGATAAACAGAGGAAAATAAAATTAATGATCTGCTTAGTAGGCAGTTAGGGATTTATAATTTCTTGAAATTGTTAGTATTTCCCTACTTATTTCTTGTAATTGTTGTAGATTATCAAAATGTCAGAAACAAAAAACAAAACCAGGGAAGAAATTTTGGAAGCTAAACGGAAAGCCAGTAAAATACGATATAACAAAATTAAAATGGATGCAAAATTACTTGAGCTACGACAGCAAAAAAATAAAGAAAATTACTTGAAAAAAAAGAAAGACAAGCGTGTTGTAGGTATCAAGGACAAGAGCATAGACGAACAGAAAAAGCAGCGAGAAAAATGGCGTGAAAATTCGAGAGCTTATTACAGACGTAGGCAGAATCAGAAAAAAGCCCTCCACGTGAATGTTAATGAAAATGATGTCATGATTACTGACCACCACAATCATGAAAATGACACGGATCCTTTAGAGCTGTCATGTACTGCGAAGTCAAATAACAGCATAATACAAAACAGAAGAGAACCCAAAGTGACAATACTTTCAGATGTCAAAGTTAATTTTGATCTGAAAAAACTGTTTGGATCCGGTCGAACTACGTCTAATTGGGAATATAATGTCTCATCATCGGACGTCGGAAAAGATTTCGAAGAATTGAAAAATAAATAAGATTTTTGTGACGCAAATATCACTGAAGAAAAAAATCTTCCAATATTCTATAGGGTATTTGGTAATTAGTGACCGATACATAAACACGTGACTTTACTCATCATTATGAACAACTTTCACTATGGGACCAAACCTGAAATCGCCAAAAAAAAATCTGCTGTTTCTTAAGTTTATGTTCGCAAAATTCGTCAAAATGTATGGAACAGCTGATTTTATTTCGCGATTTCAGGTTTGGTCCCATAGTAATAATTCGTTCATAATGATGAGTAAAGTCCCGTGTTAAGTATCGGTCACTAATATAGGTATACAGGGTATCAGGGACATCGACGCGAAGCCTATTACCATTGATTCAGTACACGCTTCTGAACCCCCCCCTTTTTTTTTTGGATGGGAAATCATCAAATAACTGCTCCCGCTCTGGGCGGAGCGGGAGGGCGTGTCAGACTCCTACTGACTAAAACCTATCCGTGTTCCTTCATTTGCCTTTGTTGCCAGGGGCGACGGTTACCCAGTTGTACTTTCCCGCAACCCTGGCAGGTTCTGAACCTTCAAAAATTTCAACGCAGGGGGCGTTGAAATTTTTCGTCGATTATTTAAAAAAAATCTGCTGTTTCATAGAAAAGTGCAATACCTACGCGGTCAAAATGTATGGACCAGCAGATTATTTTTTAATAACCGACGAAAAATTTCAACGCTGGGGGGTTCAGAATCATGTACCTACTGAATTCATGGTAACAGGCTTCGTGTTGATGTCCCTGACACTCTGTTTAGTATAAAGCATTCACTGATCTCAACAAAATCTGAATCTTTTTAAACATCGTATTTAGAAGAAACTAGAAGTTCCTATATATTTTTTATTACTTTTAATTAAAAATGAGTAATTGCAAAGTGCCAAATAATGTTATTTTTATAAGTTAATTTACGTCAAAGTTTAAGTTGCTAATTATTACAAAAGTTTATTTTTGTTAGAATTCAAGTTGATTTTGTATTAAGTACGTAAGTATAAGTATACTACTAAGTAAAAATGATTACATTTTTTGAGAATTGAGATTAAGGTACGATAAAGATCTGAGTAGGGTTTGCTTGGTTTGTCACTAATGTACAGATTGGTGAAACGTAACACACATTGAAACAAATTCACCTAGTTATTGTGTTACATCGCAGGTTGCATTGCATAAATTTGGACGGCTCATTTATGTTACGTTTCACCAATCTGCACCGGGCATAAGGGTCAACCTATTTCTATTTTAGCGGATTGATAAGAAGAAAAACAACAAAATTCGAGAATTATGTTACCTATTTATTAAAATTATAATTTATTATAATTAAGTTGAAAATAAACCTTTGATTTGTTCAAGTTCAATTGAAAGATTTGTAGTTTTATTTTATTTCACAATTTTAAGGGCGCAACGACAAAGTTATTGTCCCTGCAATAAAATGAGCTTATTATATAATTGTCTTTTCGTTACAGCAGATCTCAAAAATTTTGTTAAATAATGAAAACGCACGTCCATATATGTACTCGCGACTGTTTTAATTAAATTTACTAAATGGTTCTCTGTTGGCGATTGATCGAATTGATGAATGGCGATGCTACTGAAGATGTTACTATTGACAAAATAACGTAAAATCTTATTAATTAGAAGGAGTTTACTTAATGACGGCCTCATGCTGAATTTTTGTGTTTTGTTAATTATATCTCGAATCTCTATCTCTGCAACTTTACATATTTGAATTACGTCTTTAGTGGGATAAACGAGACCACCTTTATCCTTGAAATTAACAAATTCATAAGTATGATCAATGCCCGGTTTTTCTTGTAAAGACAACGCATTGATACATTCGTCACATTTGATATTATTTTGTATTGCTCTTACTACATAACCGGCAATATATGTGATAATTTGCCCACTAAATTCTGTAATTCGTGGCAACGTGTTGCAAAAATCATCAAAATCTCGGAGACTACTTATATTGAGTTCTGTACAATCTGTTTCATCATCTGCTAGTGGTCCGCGTATTGTGGTAGCATTAATTGTTTGTATCGCCGAAGAACAATTCAGTATTGAAATGTGTTCCAGTTCCACACAATTACCAGCATTACTGTTTTTTATTTCAACATGGCTCAACAGTTTCTTGTAGAAAGATTGAAATTGTCTTGAAGTCGGATTGTTGTTACTTCCACCGTGAGCCCGAATATTGCAAAAGAACAACTCTAGGTGATCCTGGCTGAATCTGTACATCGACATAAATTTGATTCTGTTTTCTTCAATCAAATGTTGAAATAGTGCTTTTGTACTTTTGATGCAAACCAAAAGACCAACGAATCCTGTTTTTCTGCGACTTTGAGTCAAAAAATCTCCTTTTGAAGTTCGCAATCCTATAATGTAACTTTCGGCCTTATCCAAAAAATCTATTATTCTTGAATTGTTATTTAAGTTAAGAGGCTGCTTATAATCAAACTTTTTTAAATTTCTAGAATTGAGTACATCGAATAAATCATTAAAAATACGTACGAATTCCGCTGTAGCTAATGAATCTTTAAAATCAGAAATTCTCAATTTTTTTCTACAGAAATCGAGAGAATCAGCAACGCTTTTGCTTAGAAGTTGGGTAGCCAACTTAACTTTCATCTTCTGATTGTGAAAATTAATGTGGTGGTTCCGTAATTTGTTGGCTAAATGGAAATATTCCGTAGTTTGAAGTTTGTTCAGATGTTCAAAATACTCCCATGAAATACATTTGCCATTACCATCAACAAGGTTTTTACATGATTGAAGACAATTTCTCACTAACTTCATCATATGACAAGCATCAAAAAAAATTGCAATTGGTTGTTTAGTAACAGGGTGTTCAAACGTGGTTTTCATATTATTTGGTTCAAATTTGCCACCCAATATTTTTGCCATTGTTATGTTAGATGGACATCCATCAAAAGTAAGACCGGCTATGTTTAAATTTGACTCGTGTAAATGTCTCAGGCATTGCAGCACTAAATCGGCTTTTTGCTGACCAGTTACTCCATCTATTAAAAAATATCCAACAGGAACCTGTAAATAAAAGCGAATTAATATCATATCGTCATACACAAGAAAAAAACATTATTAATTCAAATTTCAAGATCACCTTCCAGTTAGCATTTATTCCGGTGACTAAAAATACCAGTGCTTCTTTAGCTTCAGGAACCTCTTCGGTATCTAATACACCACCAAAATCTACATAACCATGGAATTTATTTCCGTCCCATTCAATTTTCCTTCTAATTGCCATTTCATCGATCATAAGACAGCAATACAAAGGACGTTTTGTGTTATTCGCTATCAACTTCAACGCCTCTAAAGATTCAGTGGTAAATCCAGGACTACCATTTATACATCTATACCACTTATGAATAGTGTGAGGATGTGGTAAGCTCAAATTAAAAACCTTTCTGACATAATTATAAGCTTTTGTTGAATAATAATGCAACGTCAGAGCAAAAGTCGGTAGTGCTGGTGTATACTTCGACGTACTGACTACGTTTTTGTTCTTCGACTGTCTTAAATAAAGTTCTTGAGTTGTCACGTTGGTTGTTTTAAGCACATTAGCTTGCTCATCATTAATAAACGATTTCTTTTTTAAGCATTCTATTAACGTTATCAAGGCGTGTATTTTTTGGACTTTGCGACGGTTTCGTTCCCTCAGAATTTTTATTTGTTTCTTTTGCTGTATAACTTTTTCGTTTGCCTGATTCAATTTTATAAATATCTTTTTTTTCTTTGGAGTGTTTTCGTTTGATTTAAGTAATTCGTTGACATCCTGAAACATAAATCATTTTATAAACAAAACAATCACTATTATCATGTCAGCTGTTGAAACACATGCTAAACACAGATCTCCCTCAAATGTTTACAAACCAGGTAGGTAGCTTGTATTATATGGTATATTAACAATTAATAATAACAAGTTAAACAACACAAGAAAACATCCATTAGTAGGTACTTGTACACTATGTACTCTATATATTTTCTTTATTATTTTTATTACTGTCCTGTATTGTATGTAATAAAATAAGGCATCTATAAAAAATATAACAATAAAGTACTTACCTTTTCTAATTTCCTCCTTTTTGGCGATAACAAAGCTTTTTCTGGCGTAACTTTTGGATCTACATTCTGTAATACAAGTACAAGTAAAAATCAACATTGAAAACTTTACACACTTGTAATAAAAAGCTCGAAAGTACATAGACTTCTCAATTAACTAACTTCATCAGTTGTGATCTTCAGTACATCAATAGTCGGATATGCTGCTTTTGTTACTATTCGTCGCTTTTTCCCTTCAACAAAGCATGCTTCCTCAAAATGTATTGAACAAATAGTGCTATGCTTTGTTGGGAACCAATCTTTCTTTCCCGTCGCCTCAATCCATTTTTCTTTTAAATTGGGTTCATGTGGAAAACTAAAAAACAAACACTAAACGTTACGATTATTTACTAAAATTGTCTACATAATTAGTACCTATAAAATACAAAATCATTTCTCTGTTTCCGAAATCGATTCTTGAGAATCGATTTGTGTTGCCTACGATGAACAGCACTAATCGCTAAAACTGACAGAAAAATGATAAAAGCCCCTGTACTACAAAACCGATGCGATATACGATAGTATCACTTGCTGCGATATTCATCACTTGTTAAAACAAAACGTCGCATCAACTGCTTCTAGTAAAAGCCGCAATGTAACACGAATATGCAGTTAACGTTTGATGACCTATGTTTTTTCTCAAATTTGGTATTACAGAGGGTATTAGATCAAAAATAATTGATTTTAATATTAAATATGCATAATATTAATCACAAAATGACTTACCGATGGAAGGAAACATTTCCTTTATTTTTTCTCCTCGCATTTGTACAGTTTTTACAATTTATAACTGAGCAATTAACCATTTTATATTTTTTTACTGACGTCCGACTAGCGCGGCACACCGATGCAGACTGAGCGCGAAAGTGGCCGCTTACGATTTTTGTTCGTAAGCTGGGCACGCGAAGTAGTTGCTCTTGCGTTATCTAGGTCTATCTATATCTGTGGATTTAGCAATAAGTAAACTCACGTGTACGAATATTGCTATGGTTGCGATTTATCGTTAGGAATTGCGTAATTAAGCATATTGTAATACTTCCATTTTATAAGTTTTTAAGAATGATTCTAATAAATGACATCGAACGAGTAAGACATGTTTCATTAAAATATCTTGAAACCTCAACATATTACATGGCGACCCTGCCATTGGCACCGTATGTACTAGAACATATACCGACACCGTAGAAAAAATACCAATATTCAAGAAAGAAGCTTTCAAGGCAGAATATTCAAGAAAGAAGATATGGGAAAATCTGCATCGAAAGAGCAAGTTGTGATTGCGCAGAACGCAAACGGAGCAGCTTCGGCAACGACAACCCAGTACCATACCGAACGCTTGGAGGTAATCGAATTTTTGATCACCGCAGCCGTCGTTATACTGGTCATCGCCGTGGTGTACTACGTCCTCAAGAAGTGTAACAAGCATCACGTACGCACCATGCAGCGAGAGCTCAACCGAAACAACTTGGCAACGATCTCTCGCGCTGACCTTACCTCCAGTGCTGTCTAGCAAGAAAGAAGAAAGAAGGTTTGGAGGTGTCCAGGGTATAGCCCGGCCCAACCCCTCGTCATACACAACTGCAGCCTGAGCCATCAGAAGCGCCGCCACGACGGCAACTCCGCGCACACCACCACGTCATCATCAGCCCCGCTCCACTAGCCACGTGTCTGTCTCCGCGCATCTCAACGCGAAGGTTTCCGTAAACGTCTAAAGTATGTAATTTCAGTTTTTTATAGTTATGTTACGTTACTTTGTTTTAATTGTAATCATTTTGATATTATGACTAGTTCTATTTTAGAATTAAATAAGCTCCATGACTCATTAAATTACCTCAAAGAGTACTTAGTTAAAGTAGGCCCTGAAAGAAGACATTCAGAGCTTGGCCAGAAAAAGATAGAAGAAGCAAAATCATTGTATTCTTCTTTGAATAATATTTTGTCTCTGTTGCACTCACAAATTGATCGCGAAGAAATTAGTTCAAGCGATATCACTGCTGTTCATAAAATAATAAGCAATATTCATATCTTATACAATAAAATAATTACTCTATCCAACCCAAAAGAGTGTAAACAATTAAAAATGTCTACTTAGAAAGAATTTGATATAAAAACAGCTATATCTTTATTGCCTGTAATGACTGGACAGGAATCTATAACTAAATCTCTCATTGATTGCATTGAGTTGTATAGTAAGATGATTTTAGAAACATCTAGTCATGAGCTAATAGATTTTGTTCTTAAAACTAGACTTTCTGAGAGTGCAAAACTACGTATGAAATCAAAGTACGATACAGTCGATAACCTTTTAGCAGACATGCGCAATTTTTTGATACAAAATAAATCCGAAGTAGCGTTGCAATGGAAATTACACCACTGCAAACAAGGCAATCGCTCAATCGAATTATTCGGCAATGAATTAGAAAACTTGTTTGTAAATTTGACTATTGCTCAATCAAATGATCATCCCGGTTCTTATGATATTTTCAAAAAATCTAACGAGAAAATTGCTTTGAAACGTTTTGCTGATCGTTTGATTGACCCAAGATTAAGTACTGTTATAGCGGCCAAAAATTTTCAGTCTCTACCTGAAGCTATTAGGACTGCCATGGACGAACAATCCTTATCTTCACCATTCGAAATTATGAATATAAAGCATCATAATTACCCAAATCGCGGTTATAATAAATATAATAACAATTTTCGTGGAAATTATAATGCTCGTTCTCATGACAACAGATTTTTTTCGTCTAATTATACACAGGGTAACGCGAGACAGCCGGCATCAGGTAACACATTGTATCATCGCGGACAATATGCACGCGGTTGCGGTAGGTCTTTTTATAGAGGTCAAAATAACAAACAATATAATATTAAGGCCCATAGACCCTCTTTCCCAGTACAGTATAGTAGCCAGGAGCAACCGAGCAGTAGTACTCCCAATAAATTGAGTGAAATAATTACTCCAAATAACGCAACTAACGATTTTTTTCGTTAATAATTCAAGAAATTTTATTTTTAATTTTAATAATAGTAGTACAGTAAGATTTTTAGTCTTTAGAAGTTATTAATCTTTTAATTGATAGCGGAGCCAGTCTTTGTGTACTGAAGTACGAATGGCTAAGTAAATATCCTGAATTATTGCAACGATTGTGTTATGATAAAATAACTATTAGAGGCGTATGCGGTAGGTTAGAGTCGGAAGGTTATATCTTTTTAAATTTAGCTTATAATAATGAAATATTTAGTGAAAAATTTTATGTGTTTAAGAATATGTCTTGTACCGCAAACGGAATTTTAGGAGATAATTTCTTAAAGCGCTATGAAGCAATTATTAACTATAGAGATAGTATTTTACAGCTTTATAATAACAATAGAACGATATCTATTGAAATACGTTATAATGCTAGGTATAGACATTCGATACCGCCTCGATGCGAGGTAATAAGGTTCATTCCAACCTCGTCGATTTGCGATTGCGTAATTTTATCAAAAGAAGTCCAGCAAGGTGTTTTCGTAGCTGGCATGATATCGAAACCCAATAATGGACGCATTCCTTTAAGAATATTAAATACTACGGATAGTGAAATAGAATGTGATTTTCAAGATCTTACTATTTACGATGTGAATTGCTTTGATATTTGTAATTTTACAGACAATAGAATTAGTGTAAATCGAGTAAAATCCTTATTTGAGCTATTAAATCTCTCTAATATGAACCCAGAGGAAAAACGTAGTATCGAGCACATTTGTGCAAAATATGCCGACGTTTTTCATCTTCCAGGCGATAAATTATCAACAACAAATATCATGACGCACACAATATCTTTAAAAGACAACGTCACACCTAGTTATATTAAGCCTTATAGAATCCCGCATTCCCTTAAACAGGAGGTACAGAAACAAATTGACGAAATGTTAGCAAATTATATAATAGAAGAAACGACATCAGAATGGTCCAGCCCAGTCTTACTTGTGCCTAAAAAGTCCGATAGATCTAACGAGAAAAAGTGGAGATTAGTAATTGATTACAGACAGTTAAATAATAGGATTAAAGATGATAAATTTCCGTTACCAAACATAACAGATATTTTAGATTCCCTCTCAGGTAGCATTTATTTTTCAAAAATTAGACCTTTCACAAAGCTATTACCAACTGTCCTTGGAAGACAACTCTAGAAAGTATACAGCATTTAGTGTAGATAAAATGTATCAGTTAGAATTAGATCCAGCCTCACGTAAATATACGACCTTCAGTACTGATAAAATGTATCAGATGAAGCGCTCGCCTATGGGTTTGAAAACATCTCCCAGTGTGTTTTCAAGATTAATGACTATTGCTATGTCAGGCATTAATTATAAGCAAGCTTTTATTTACTTAGACGATTGTGTTGTGATAGGATCGAACGCGGATGACGTTAAGCGATATTTAGCATTTGCTAATTATTATAGACGTTTTATACCTAACTTTTTGAATATTGCGCACCCATTAAATCAATTGTGTAAAAAGAATGCAGAGTTTAAATGGACACACGAATGCAGCCAATCTTTCAACAGGTTAAAATCTACTTTAATGTCACCCCCAGTATTGCAATATCCCGATTTTTCGGAAACTAATATTTTTCAGTTACGAACAGACGCTTGTAAAACAGGATTAGGCGCTGTTTTATCTAATAGTAATGGTCACGTAGTTGCTTATGCAAGTAGGAATTTATCGCCTGCAGAAATTAGATACCCGATAATAGACCTAGAACTACTAGCTATTGTATGGGCAGTAAGGCATTTTAGACCTTACCTGTACGGCAGAAAGTTTAAAATCTTTACGGATCACAAACCGTTAGTATACTTATTTGGTCTTAAGGATCCATCAAGTAGATTGACTAAGTTTAGACTATATCTTGAAAAATATGACTTTGAAATTGTGCACATCCCGGGTCGAAATAATGCAGCTGCAGACGCATTAAGTCGCCTCCCGATGTCAATGACTTGTGACGATTTAAAATCTATCAGCGAACGAGTAGTTTCGGTACTGACGAGAGCACAGTCGAAGCGGTTAACGTCTCAGATATCTACAAATAATAATGATTTGACAGATGAATCTTCTAGCAGTAGCAGGCCTGATCAACCTGACACTGTGGAAATTCTAAAAAAACCAAATGATGTGATAGAACTTGTTTTTATAAATAACGAAAAATTTAAGAATTTAATTTCTAATAATATTGTTGCACGTATGTACCTTTGAATTGTACTATTTACCTAAATACTCGATCGTTATCTACCCCGACGGAGTTAGCGAGAGATTTAGGATCGTTGTGCGAAAGAGAAAATATAAGTGAAATATTAATTATAAAAAATAAAGAAAATGCAACAAATATGAAGATACTTGCAAGTTTTATAAAAAGGTTTCAATTAAAGGTACCTAGAATTTTAGTTACAAAAGATATAATAAGAATTTCTAATCACGAGGATAGAAGAATTATATTAAATGATTTTCATTTGTTACCCACAAGCGGTCACGCAGGGATAAACAGAATGATAAGCAATTTGAAAAAATATTACTACTGGCCAGGTATGACTAATGATGTTATTAATTATGTTAAAAAGTGTCAACAATGTCAATATAATAAATTTGCTAACCGTCTCGTAAGAGAGCCAATGGTTATAACAAGTACTGCAAACTCAGCATTTGAACGTGTCGCATTAGATATCATGGGTCCATTACCACCTGATATTAACAATAATAAATACATTTTAACTTTACAATGCGATTTATCTAAATTTGTAGAGGCATATGCCATGCCGAGTAAGGATTCCGAATCCGTAGCAAGAATATTTGTTTCTAATTTTATATTACGATACGGAGTGCCTAACGAAATAATTACAGACAAAGGTACAGAATTTATGTCCAAAATTATGGAAAATGTGTGTAAAATATTAAAAATTAATCAATTAAATTCCACGCCATATCATCACGAAACGATAGGTTCATTAGAAAACAGTCATAAACATTTAGGATCATACCTTCGAATCCATTGTGATAGAAATGCTATTGATTGGAGTGATTGGTTACCCTTTTGGTCATTTTCTTACAACACTACAGTGCACTCAGAAACAAAATACACACCATTTGAGTTAGTGTTTGGAAAATGTTGTAAATTACCCTCAGACTATGGAATTTCAGTTGAACCTTTGTATAATTATAATGATTACCCAAACGAAATGAAATATCGTTTACAGCGAGCACAGTATGATGCTAAGCAGAATTTGCTAGATAGTAAATTAAAAAGAAAATTAATGTATGACAAGAAAACTTACTCCGTAACTTACAAAAAAGGTGACCTTATTCTCATAAAAAATCAAACTGGAAATAAACTCCAAAATATCTATAACGGTCCCTATGAAGTTATTGAGGAAGTTTCACCTAATGTTAAGATTTTAAAAGATAATAAGGAATATCTTATACATAAGAATAACACTAAGAGGTATTATAATTAATGTTAAGTATTTGCATTATATTCATGTATTGTTATAAATTTGTGTTTGTAAACTAGGTATTAAAAAAAAAATTATGTAAACTACATTTTATGCATGTAATTTTTTTTTCTCGAAATGGGGAAGAATTACAGGCATTTTTCGGGGGAGTTGTAATGTATGTACCTAAGCAATACGATATTATGAAATTGATTTAGCAATAAGTAAACTCACGTGTACGAATATTGCTATGGTTGCGATTTATCGTTAGGAATTGCGTAATTAAGCATATTGTAATACTTCCATTTTATAAGTTTTTAAGAATGATTCTAATAAATGACATCGAACGAGTAAGACATGTTTCATTAAAATATCCTGAAACCTCAACATATTACACCATCCTTGATCCAAATTCAATTATTAGCGGGCAGTATTATAACATGTATATTACCAAAACATAATTATTTGGTAACACTGTTTTGTTTTGTCATTCATTCATTCGTTCAAAATTTTGATCTACGATTTAAATTTGACATTGACATTATTCAGTTTTTAATGTTTTGCACGAGCTGCGCGAGAGTTACTAAATTTAATAATGAATGTGATTACCTCTTGGGGCCGCGCCTTTCGCCGTATCATCTGTTGTGGGTCTAGTGCTGATGCACCAGATGTTTCCACCAATGAGTAAGTATCAACATCTGAATAAATATTTTATGAAAGCCATTTTGCATTTAATAAGTAGGTACTTAATATTATTGTAAATGTTTTTTTTTTCATTTCAGGCCGATTTATCAATCTTTAGAGGAGCTGCACCAGACTCGATCGACGAGAAGAAATTCGATTGCAAGTATATATCTTTGAATCTCAATATTATAACACAAAAGGGTATTAGCTTTTTAGAAGAATCTGCCAAATTGTGTATTAATGAGAATGCTTCTTTGTGTCCAGTGTGCGAGAATGAATATGTAAATTTCGTATATGATTTAAAACATGTACTTTTTTTCGAATTACATGACATGTACGTTAAGTTGAATGATATACCCATTAATATAGAGTTAAATGGTCAACAGTATATAATTTTGGCAGTAATCGATTTTGACCCACCATCAAGTTCCACATTGATTGGACATTACAGAGCATACTGTTATAGAACGAACACCCAAGAATACGAATGTTACGATGATCTCTACTGTAAACTACAGAAAGGCAAAAGCAATGTTATGCCACACATGATTATATTCATTCGTGTAGGATAAATTAATAAACACGTCATTATATTCTGAAATCTTAACAAGCAGTGCATCCTGCGGAGCTCAACAAGTCTCCACAAATCTCTTGTTGACCGAACCTTTGTACGCACTAAAACTACAGTGCATATTATTATATGTTGAATTGAAGTCCATAATTCAACGCTCTCTTTTATTTATATAATTTAATTTCGAAATACAGCAGTTTAGAAAATCAGTCATTTTGGGAAAAGTGTACCTATTTTAAAAATCGTACGTTATGTATATCCGTACAATATGAGATTCAGACCTACCAGACCGGAGGGGTTTATTCATTGATACAACTTTCAGTGCAGTTAATGCTAAATTTGGTCTATGACTAGTTCCTACGCTAAGCTACGTCATTATCTATTTTAGTGATCGGTCCTAAGACCAGATAAAACTTTATTTTGAATTACGAATCTGTGATTACGTGTGATATTAGTTGTTAAGTAGTCATAACTATAAAAATTGAAAACTGCTATGTTTACTACATTTTTAATATACGCCTGAATGGAAAAATATATATTTGACTTTATACAATTATATAATAATTTTTATATTAATGTTGTTGTTTTCTCACATAAAAGTTATCACATATCGTTTTTAAATTTATACTTGTCTCACGTTAAAAGTTATTTGATTTTATACAGTTGTTATTGGATTTTGTATGACATTTTAATATTGTTGTTATCTATATAGAAGCTGACTGTTTCAAACATTTTATATTGATTGTACCTAGTTAATCTGTTTTCAATTTCAATATCATGCCTTAAGTAATGCACACACGAGGCTCAACCAAACGAATCCGTCCTGCCATACAAAGCATTGCTATAGCAGTTGAGTTTTCAATATAATCTGTGATTTGTACTACCTATCTACCTACTAAGGAACATTGTACAACGAAATATTATTAAACATTGTATTTTAACTGTGAAAATTATAAACAATATATTTGCGTTTATATCTAGCCATGCAAATACTTCTATCTGATCTGTGATTTTCCCCTTAAATATTAATAATTGGGTAAAGTAATAAATATAATTTGTATAAGACTGATTTTGTAATTAAAAAAGTAAAAATCATCAGTTTGTTATTTTTATTAACCTGACCGACTACAAAACTCCATTGTTCGCAACTGTACCAATAAAACGTGCATATTATACCGCCCATTTAAGAAGGTTAGTCTTATGTATGGCGCGGTCGCTTTTACGTAGCCTTTATCATTTGGTCGACTTTGAGAAGAATTACAGACACACTCTTCGGATGGATGGAACTTTCATAATAGTCGTAATTTAAAGCTGAAATTAACAGGATAGTTTATTGATGGAACAATTAAATTAGTTCATAGTATGCCATGTCTCCTTGTCTTATGGGTACTGTGTATTTGATCACTTAGGTAAGATCATTTTAAATGTGATTAAAGTTCTTTTTATCTTCATATTGCGTAAAATCCATTTATAGTAGTTATAAAGGTGTACTAAGGGTACATGTTACAGCTTTTTATTTGATTGTATGTGTACTGGTTTACTTGCAAACGCGTTTTTTTCTGATTTTCGAAACTATTTAGTTTCATTGGTGTTCGTGAAACAAATCGAAAACTGTTTATTGAACAAATTTGAACTAATTAAGATCTATTATTGGATTTTTTTTCAAAGTTTTGTGATGAGCCGTTTTCGAGTTCTAAGTAATCCCAAAATGTTACCGCAGCAAAATCTTAAACAACTTTAAAACCACAACACGCACAAATTTTGCTATTCATGAACATTTAGTACACAGCAAAAGCTATCTATTCATGTATTTGGATCCACGCTGCAACGACATAAGAAAAAAAATTTTGCCTGGGTAATGTTTCAAACATTACTACGGCAAAATCGGTTTTTCCCGAATAACTTTAAAACTACAGTTCAAACAAATTTTGCTATACGTGAACAAATTACTTCTCATGATGAACTAATTATTTGCTATACTGTCACCTCTCTAAAGACGGAATACATGGACATGCAGTAAGTACATACTTACTTGCTCAAATACACATACATGATCTTCCAACTACATTCCAAGGATATATTTTGGTTTGTTATATTTTGGTTTTTAATGTAAATTGATATTCGGTTTTTTTTTACTAACTTTTTTTTAACTATTTTGTAAAGCAATAAAGTATTGAGTAATTTGCAATGTATGTATGTAAGTATGTATGTTTGTTCGGGTGGAATCTAGCAACTCAACTTTTAATCTACAAATCATTTTTCGTTTCAGGAATGGAACCCGGCCTGCACCAGCAGCACCTCCTGATTGCAGCGTGTGGCTATTATGGCTCCAAGAGCGCGTTGATTATGGGGAGCCCTGGTGATCGTTCTTGTCCCAGCGACTCATCAGGGCTCCCCCAATAAACTATGAACTTTTCCTCATGTTTTTTATTTTATTGTCATTACCCTTTTATCTAATTTCCATAACACATACAAACATGTAGTGAAGACTGAACAGGTAAGGCTGATAATAGGCGAGTATAATACTAGATAGGTTAGGTTCAAAGAAGGATCCTATTTGTTGATCAAGGTGTGTACCTAGGGAACTAAGTGATAAGTTTTTGGCATGGCTTTGTTCTGTGACAATTTTCAAAATATTAAATTACGTCGTTGGGAATATAGAATATACCTAATATCAATTCACGTAAAACTAGGCAGTATGGTCCGATGACTATAGCTTGATATTTAATGTCCATAAACTAAAAAGATAGAATATTGTCGTTTGCAAAGTCATAGTCCAACATTTGTTTCAATTATACTGTTTACAGGCACTTTTGAATTTCATTTGTCAAGGAGTCTGTTATTAGAAAGTTAAAGCTGAAGGATGGAAGGAGGATTTCTGTAAGTATTCGATAATTTGTATAACTACTTACAATTGTTTAGCTGTAATATGTTTATTTAAGTAGTTTTCTTTGAAGTTATTATTGCCTAGATAATTTTATTATCGAACCAATTGTTAGGCAAGACGAGGATACTAATCCCAGTAACTGGGTCCCGTCGGAGTCACAGTCCCCGACTACCGCTGACTACGGCGGGCCCGGGGGAAGCGGCGCTCAGGGCAGCAGCGGGCCCTGTGGAAGCGGCGACGCCGAGGGTAGCGGCGGGTGCGGTACCCTAAATATGACGGCTTTGCTGCAGGCGGCGAAGAGAGCCGTCATAATCATAATAAAAAGCAGAACAGGAAGAAACTGGAGGTTTTCCAAAACCAGACCCTACGCCAGATCGTCAAGGCGCCTCGCTACGTGAGAAACGCTACGATCGCGAGGGATTTGAGGCTTGAGAGTGTGGAATCCTTCATAGGTCGACTGGCGGGACCGATGTTCGCGCGTAATGATGCGTCAGACCACGACCACATTCGGGGCCTGGCGCCGCTTCATGCGCGTCCACCGGATGCCAGGGCTTATGCCCGCAGCCTCATCCCTCAGGAGACCTAGGACTTGACGGGAGCACCAACCTGGAAAGACACCCCACCGCCGCTGATCGCCCAAGGCGCTGATCGCCCAGGGCTTGATCGCGGCGCCCACCGGACAAGACACCTCCGGACGAAAACAAGGCTGAACAGCCGCCCCAACGCCGCTCCCGTATTCACGGGAGCCGTCAGAAACCGCGGCCAGGGGGCACATGCCCCGGAACCGCGCCGTGACCCCCACCAGGGGGTTCACGTAGAAGACCACACTACGAGCCGTCATAATAGACGACCGGCCCGCCAAACGGCCGTGCCTTCGGCCGGAGTATACCACGCCGAAAGGGAAAGGTGTGGGGAAAAAAACAAAAAATAAATAAATGTATTATTTAACTTAATATATATTTAAAGCTTTTATTTATGTCCATCCCTTTCTTGTTTTGTTTTTTTTCTTGAGAAAGCTAGAAATTAAGTTTAGCTCGTGCCTTGTAGAATCGACACCATTGTCAACAATTAGGTACGTACCTACGTATAGATATGGTGATTACCTAGGTGCGCAATGAAAGCGCAGGTGCGGCGCGCGCACTTTATGTAAATAAATTGTTTGGACGCGCATACGCGCCGCGAGCACATGGGAAACGTCCGAAAAACACGCATGCGCGTTGGCTGCGCTGAATGCGATACACCACAAAATCATGCTTATAACATTATTAAAGATTATTAGTAAAACCTACACAATCGGTGCCAATGTAAATAAAATTACTTAAAAATATGTAGGCATATCCTTTTTGTGATTTAAATACGAAAACAAATAACAATATAGGTAAACAAAGAACAATATAGTTTATTTTGTTCTCGAACAAATTTTATAGGTGACGGTCAAGGGCGTTTGACAAACCCTGTACCTGGCGGGCACTGAGTGGGCGTGGCTTAGTGAACTCGGCTACCGGGTGCTTGGGCATAGGGGTCCCGTTACGCAATCATCGCACCGATGGACTCGACTGACGGGTTGTTATGCATTTGCGAAACTCATTTTCGGGCTTACGAATTATAATGAAGTCTATGGGCATGGCTGTGAAAGTGGTACAAAAAGATAGCAGTAGATATACTGTTCCAGGTCGCCATTATCAATGCCAGATGCATCTACAACGAGGCGGCAAACGGCCCTAAATTGACAGTTTTACAAGTCCAAGAACAATTAGTCCGACATTTACTAGGACCTGCAGCATCAACCACAGAAAGCAATCACCCCCCAAGATCTTCAATCTCCTGTAGCTCTTCAAGATCTTCAATTGCTTCTTCAAGCTATTCTGGACACAGTCTGCAAGAAATTCCAAGAAATGCAAACAATAAACTTGTACGTAAAAGATGCACTGGGTGCTATATCAAATTGAAAAATTAAGGGTTGTTGGCTAGAAAAGCCAAGCAAGTACACACTGAGTGTAAAAGGTGTGAAAAGGCATTCTGTTTAGATTGTTATAATGAGAAACATTCTTGATTTTTTATATTTTCGTCTTATGAATAAAACCCTTACCTCTAGTATTTGCGTTTTATTTATTGCTAATTTCTTATAGTGATTAAATGAAAACCAAGAAAAAATCACGTTTTTTTTTTTATTATCATTAACATTAAGTATTTTGCTATACGTCCACATATGATTTAAAAAAATATCACATCACGTTCATACCGAAAAATATGCCTAAAGTTGTATAGAAAAATGAGTCACATGTGACTCATGAACTTATTTCAATACGTCCTTATGAGTCATATATGACTCATTGGACAGGGAAGTTGTTAAATAATAAATATTATCATTTAGTATCAGTAATTGAATACATACTGCCAATTTCAGAACAAGGCATAGGACATTATAAATCTAATTGTACTAGATTTCCAGGAAAGTGGGAATGTTATGATGATTTGAAAACTCGAATCACTAAAAGTCAGACTTTTATTATTCCCCACTGTCTAATGTATGTGGAGAAATGATTTAATTCGCAATCATCATAGTGCTGATTATAACATTATTAACCCTAGAAAGATAATCTACGTCTTTGAGACGCACGGCCAACACAAATATAGCTATCTCTTTTTTATTTCGTGTCGTAGCGCTCTGTCCTTCTAGGTTATCCCAGTGGCCGGGCAGACCTTACGCGAGACGGCTTTGTCGCCCTGGTAAGTACAATAATTACGTAGATACAGGGATGGCGTACGTTCGAGAGACGTATGATTATCCTTTGTGAACTTTTGAACCTCATTCCGTGTAGTAATAATTCGTTTTATTTATCGTTTTTTTTATATTATAGGTGATTTTGATTATCTATTGCAATGGCTGGACGCGGGGCCCTTGATTATAACCAAATTGAAAAAATATTGAAGAACAGTGAAGATGAGATTCCTTCAGAGAGCGACAGTGAAGTGGAGGATGACTTGAATCAAGATGACGTGCAGATTGACACCGAAGACGAATTGGTTGATGAAGTTGCTGCTGAAGTAATAGACTCAACATCGGAGGAATTGCAGGTACCATCATCTCCGTCATGTATACCAAACCAAGATTCAACTTCAAATTTGGATTCGCGCATTATTATTCCAACTCAACGTATACTGCGCGGGAAAAACAAACATTGCTGGTCTACAATTAAGGGTCAAAATAGAGGAAGAACTGCAAATATAAATATAGTACGGACATCTAGAGGGCCTACTCGCATGTGTAAAAATATATATGAGCCTGCTTTATGCTTTCAATTATTTATAACTGACGTGATTATAAACGAAATAGTGCGATGGACCAATGCTGAAATATCTCGAAAACGTACAGACAAAGAAGCTAAATTTCGACTCATTGCTGAAAATCAGAATAAAACCTACTCATTTAGTGCCACATTTAGAGATACAGTTGATATTGAAATAAGAGCCTTGATCGGTATTTTGGTGCTATCCTCAGCAATGAAAGATAACTACCTATCGACTGAAGAACTCTTTGATAGTACGTTTTCAGGAACGCGTTATGTCTCTGTAATGAGCCGTGAGAGATTCGACTTTTTGATTCGATGTTTACGAATGGATGACAAGACATTGCGTCCAGCGTTGAGAACAGAAGATCCATTTATACCTGTGAGAAAGGTGTGGGATCTACTAATCAGCCAATGTAAAAATAATTACATTCCAGGGCCGCACTTGACTATTGACGAACAACTGCTCGCATTTAGAGGACGCTGTCCTTTCAGAATGTATATCCCAAATAAGCCGAGTAAATATGGCATAAAAATACCAATGATTTGTGATAGTGGCACAAAATACATGACAAACGCCATGCCCTATATCGGAAAGGCCACCAACACGAACGGTTTACCTCAAGGCGAGTACTATGTAAAAGAGCTGTCTAGGACTGTACATGGATCTTGTAGAAATGTGACGTGTGACAACTGGTTCACGTCTGTTCCTTTGGCAAAGAGCTTACTTCAGGAACCCTACAAACTGACATTAGTAGGTACCATAAGATCCAACAAAAGAGAGATTCTAGAAGAACTAAAGAATACTCGTTCGCGACCAGTTGGATCTTCGATGTTCTGCTATGATGGGCCGTTGACTCTTGTGTCCTATAAACCCAAACCATCAAAAATGGTATATTTATTATCATCTTGCGACGAAACAGGTACGATCAATCAAAGTACAGGCAAACCTGAGATGATCATGTACTACAACCAGACAAAAGGTGGAGTTGACACTTTTGACCAAATGTGCTCGTCTATGTCATGTTCGAGAAAGACCAACAGGTGGCCTATGGCAGTTTTTTATGGTATGATGAATATATCGTTTGTGAATTCTTATGTCATATATTGTCATAATATGATAGCTAACAATGATAAGCCTCTAAGTCGCAGAAATTACATGAAAAAGCTGAACACAGAACTTGTATCACCTTGGATGGAGAAAAGGTTAGAAGCTCCTACTCTTAAAAGACATGTCCGTGTAAATATCCAAGACTTGCTACCAAAAACTAATACTTTAGATAATAATGAAGAACCAGTAATCAAAAAGAAAAGATATTGTGCGTATTGTCCGTCCAAAATAAGAAGGATGTAAGAGGTTTACAAAATTTCGTTGTGTTTTTAAATTAAATTTATTTTCTAATTGTAATTATGTTTTTATTTGTCGTAGAAAACCCTAAAAGAATGATTCAATAACTTTAAAATAAGTTATTTATGGAAACGTGTCCCATAGGCCCTTATAAATGCGAATACGACTCAAAGACGTATGATTATCTTTACCGTAGGTCAAAATAAGATTATCTTTCTAGGGTTAATAGAGTAATAAATATTTCTGTTAAGTATATTTGTATTTTTGTTGTAATATCCTTTTTTATGGATAGCCTGCTATTACTTACAATTCAATTACTAACATATAGAGCATTTTCTCAGATTGTCGGTAAATAGTTAAATATGTAACAGTTCTTTTTTCTTATGACAAATTGTAATTAATAAATATTTTGGTTTTTTTTTAGGCAAATATGCACTATTATAAATGCATTTTAGAATAACCCTTCCAAAATAAAACCGTAACAAACAAAACACCTGTACAAGTTGTAAGAGCATAAAATAATACTTAGGTATGTTAATTGTCTATGATACTTTTTCTTCAGGCGCTTTTCTAATGTAGACATTATAATGAACGTGTTTTTAATGAAATTGCAGTTTTATAAGTATAACAATGATTCAAATGTAGTTGTACTATATCGTATTAAAATTTGGTGTGGTTAGTATGAGATCACGCCATGTTTTTTCTTTAATTTAATAGTGGTCCCGCCATTATGATATCAAAATAGCGGGACCACTTTCTTTGTAGGATATTTAGTGATTTTATGGGTGTAGAATTTTACTATGAAAGTATGAAATAGTAGATAAAGTGTATTAAATCCTTATCGCATGATAATCACAAAATCTGGCTTGGTCCCGCCATCTTGACATTCATATCAATATTGCTATCATTGCATGACTCCACATAGTTTCTATACATACGCCTTTTTGTTAAATTAGCAGGCAATTTTATGACTCTAAAGTCCCAAAACTGCGGAAGTCGACCAGGTAGTGGAATAGATACTTTTTCAGCTGTATTTTTAATAAATTTAACTATCATATCCAAATGTTCTGTGGGAGTTGCATTATGAATAGGTTTGCCTTTTAGACCATGAACTTTATCAGCCACTCCTTTCTCATCAAAATGTTTGAGAATATTTTAGAAGGCCTTGATACCTATTGCATGAAGAAATAAAAACGTTGACTGGCATATTTCTATATCGGCATGAAAATATTTGTTCCGCAATATGGGTTTGGTGTAAGAAAATTTTTTGTACTTATCTCCCAGCTGTGTGCTTCTTCTATGACACTCCAACTTACTCAAAATCGCTGTACACTTTGTAGATTTATCCATATCCATGTATTGCTGCCGAACACGTGATAGATATTGTCGAGAAAATATGCCTGAGCATGGGCCACCATTTGGGCCTTTACTACAATTACATGTATCATCCATGAATTTAGTAATAATTTCGACCTCTCGTATATCTTCAGTGCTTCGCTCCATAATGTTGTCATTTTCTCCTTCATTTACAGTTTTAGCACCAGTATACATGTCCTCCAAACTTATTGCATCGAAATCTAAAATTTCCACTTCAAGGTCGTGCAATTCCAACTCATCATTTTCAGTCATTCCATAATAATCGTCCAACTGACGTAATTCGTCCTCTAACAAAACAGACGTGGCTTTAATCATAGCTCACACTTAGTTACGCACATAAAGACAAGGAACTGACACTAAATAAGTCGCCAATAACGTAGTAACCGCAAACACGTGTTGACACTCACTAACGAAGTCGCATACTGACATAAAACATGCCGCGCCCCCCGCCCGCGCACGAAACTTGTTTCTACACGAAATTTCAAACGCGATTTACTCGAAATCAATTATTTTCCCTTGAGGTCCCTTTTTGGTCAACCACTCACATATTAAACTAACAATAGATTTTTTTTATTATTTTTCTCATCTTTAATAGGTTTTTTTACATACACAACATTTTTTTAATTAGAAAAATCATGCATCTAAGGGTTAACCCCTTTGTGGGCATATGGAAAATAATTCCCACTAACTTTTTTTTTAAATATAATCAAATCTACCAATCCAAGGAGAATTTTATATATGGCATCACTAAATAAGAAAATAGCGGATTGTTTTTGGTTTGACATTGGCAGGTCATGTCAGTTTTTTTTTCGATACTGCTAGCGGTGAAATTCAAAATTTAGAGATTTTTTCAATTTAGTGAGAAATCAGTTTATATCTCTCAGTTTCCGTGGATATTTATGGTAAGTTCTTTTAGAAGTTGTTGATTTATGTCCAATAGTTTAGAAATAGGAAATATTTTTGATGTATCTTGGTTATATTTTTTTCTCGAACGATTTTTTTTGGTGGGAACAATATTCCCTCTAACCGTAAGGTGGTAGTGGCGTAACGGTCTTCCTTACTTATTTTGCAGATTGTTCAAAATGAGCAAGACACTAAAAGATAACGAAATAGAGTCGGCATTAGAGGAATTGTTCGGTTTACCATCGAATCCAGATGTGTCCGAAGATGATGAGGAATCCGAAGATGATAATTTCTGTAATCATACAAAATTACTGCGGATTTTCATTTCAATTTGCGGATTAAGGGTGTCACCTCAGCCATCTACATCAAGTGAATGCCTGGAAATGGGAACAGCTCCGTTATCGCCTCAACCATCCACTTCGAAAATATCCAGTAATAGCCACCCTGGTACATTACCTGCAAGAGGACGGGGAACTGGAGGTGAGGAGCGAAGGAGAAATAGTTCTCCTGTGCCTTTAGATACAGAGTCATCAGAGTCAGAATCAGAAACATGTGCTTCTGACGAAGATGAAGACTTATGGAAGAAAATACCGTGGTCTGACGGTAGACCACAGCCTGGCACCTTCGATAGTATCCCCATGATACCAACTCGCATGCTACCACGAAATGCTAGGCCTATTCGTCATTTCGAGCATTTTTTTAATCCCGAAGTTATAGATTTGATAGTTACTGAAACAAACCGTTATGCCAGACAAAATAATGTAATGGGATGGACCGATATAGATAGTAAAGAATTGAAGGCTTTTTTAGGGGTAATAATTATAATGGGGTACAATATTTTACCCTCTGTCGAGCTATACTGGTCATCGGATCCCGGTTTTAGAGTAGATGAGATATCTTCTACTATGCCCTTCAGAAGATTCAAACAAATATTGAGATGCTTGCATTTGAATGATAACTCAAAACAACCGCCGAGATCTGATGCCGCGTATGACAAACTATACAAAGTTCGACCGTTGGTGACTCTTTTGAATCAGACTTTTCAACATAATGCGCGCAACTCTTCCTCACAGTCCATTGACGAATCGATGATTCTGTTCAAAGGACGTTCAACTTTGAAACAATACATGCCTCTAAAACCAATCAAAAGGGGGTTCAAGGTGTGGTGGCGCTGTGATGCTGAAACAGGATATCTATATCAATTTGATATTTATACTGGAAAAGATAGTGACAGAACGGAAAATAATTTAGGAGCCAAGGTGGTTACAAAGTTAACGGAAAAATTAAGGGGAATGGAGGCAGTTCATGTCACATTTGATAAATTTTTTTGTGGATTTGGGATAATAAACTACCTACATGCCAATGGCATATATGCAACTGGTACAGTACGCAGACAAAGGGCAGACTTGCCTAAGATTATAAAAAGCAAAAGGAAACTAAAATTAAAAAAGGGGGATTATAAATGGAGGGTGAAAGGGGATGTTGGCTTTGTAATCTGGCAAGATACGAAGGAGGTTTTGTTTTTGACAAATGCGTTCCATCCGACGGTCAATAACACATTTGTAACGCGAACACAAAAAGATGGAACTAAAGTTGAAGTTCCATGTCCTTTAGTTGTAAAGGAGTATACGCGAAGAATGGGCGTGTGCGTTACCCCAACAAGAAAGTATCTCCTAGAGTTATATGAGTAGAACGTATAGTTGGTGCCTTATCTGCTGTAAATGTGCCCCCACATAAAAAATGTGTGCCCCCTGTCGTTTCGAAAAAAAATCGAAAAAACGATTCTTGCTGGGGTAACGTTTTTCTAGCAGGAAAATTCTAAACGAATGATCGGAGAGAGAAAAACTGTGCATGGCCAGATAGCTTATATGTGTGCCAAAATGTGCCCCCAAAAATAAAATCTGTGCCCCTTCAGATTTTCGAGATATTGCATTTCCTGCTGGAGTAACGTTTTGATGAATAGTATATCTCTAAAACCATTGCATGTGCCCCTGTAGAATAAACATACGCGAGTAGCTCTTAATGTGTGCCCCTTTGTGCCCCAATTAGATTTTAGAAAATATTTATAGTTTTCAAGTTATCGCGGTTTTATGAAAACCAGAAAAAACATCGCAGCGCCTAAATGAGACAAGGCATAACTTCGCTGAAAACTGTATTCGGTCTTTCTTGACGCTAATAATAACCATACAAAGTTTCAAAAATGTTCATGCATGCGTTTTTGAATAATCTTGCTAAAAGTAAAAACGATGGTGTCATAACTTTGACGGCAAAATACAAGGAACTGGCACAATCCCAGATGTGTAGGTGTAAACCAAAATCTTGTGCCTTTAGTCAAAAATATATGGTGAAAATATTGAGCTTCAAATGTTACGCATTAAGTAAATATAAACAAAAAACCAAAATATGTAAACAACGGCTGGTTATCCGACCAAATCTGAATGACTACTAAAAAGCGACGGATTCATACTTAACGAGGACCTTCTTTACTTTACTCACTAACCGGTTCACACGTGTTGTGCCTGAGTACACTGAAGTAGAAAAGTAATAACTAATAAAATAAAGTTGTTATTGGATTATATTTTAATAGCTGTTTCTATGACCTTACACATGATTAAGTACATTTATAAGAGCCATTTTCAAATAAAATGTACATGTGACTAACATGCTCAAAATCGTGACCAAACTGTTTTGTGACATACCTGTATTTTTACACTAATGTAAGTCACATTTATTGTAAAGCAGAGTTAAAACTATGTCCTACTGCTCAAATTGAGCAGGGTCCGGCAGGGAGCTAAAATGCAGGTTTAATGATCAAATTTAGCATTTATTCGAAACCTCCAAATTATTATTTTAAAAAATTACACTAAAACTCTTTTATATCTCTTTTCCGTAAATGTCGGATTTATTTATTAGTGAAACGTTTTGTATGGAGATAACACCGGACGCCGCCGGCATATAATTTGTTAAAATTTTCAGCCGCAGTGTAAACATGTTTTAACTTTACACGTAGATGTGAGTTACGTCATATGAGAGTGACGAAATGTGACTCATATGTGTAGCATTTTCGTGAGAAACAACCTCAATTAGCCACAATATCAGAATAACTTGTAATATACAGATAAAGACGATACATACATGAATTGTATTAATAGGCTAATGCTATGAAAATAATACTCGCTTCTTTATTTGGAAATGCACTGTTATTCATACGTATTTTTTTTGTACAAATTGCAGCGACGTTTCGTGACAACAAATAAACTGACACTAAATATTTTCGTACTAAATAAAGGCGTAGGAAAAAAGAAAAAACAGGAAAACTCATTCCTACATCTTTATGAACTTAGAGCATTGTATTGATGATATTGATGATTATAATTTTGTATCTACATATCGCACCTTTAAAGTAAAACCGTTACTAAACGAAAATTTTCATGAATTGAGGTAACAATGCCATCTATCTAAAATACACGTAAACTACAAGATTAACTTACTTTTTTTGTAATATTTTGTGTTTTGCGCCATCTAGCAGTAAATCAAAGCGTTACTAAAGCGAGTTATGATCGGCTCGCTAAATACAATATTGTGTCTATACCAGTAAGAACATGATCGTGGTAGAGTGATGACGGAAGCTTAAAACAACAGTGTTATTATTTGGATAAACTCGGCTTGAAGTCACAAAAAGGTAAGTTGTTGATTTTTTTAAATAGTTATAGTGTTACAATTTGTTTAGACACAGTTTTCGTGTTATGAAATTGCGCAACTTACAATTCAATTTTATTGACTTAATGTTTCAGTTTGTATAGTCACAGTTTGCCTTTATTATTTTAGATATTAATCCAGTAACGTTTATCTCTAGAGTGTTACCATTTCTTTAGTCACAGTTTTTCGATAAGTTATGAGTAAATTAAATCATACACTTAATTACAATAGTGGGACATTTATGTTAGTCACGGTTTATTTCTTTAATCAACATACCTTTTGTATTAACATTTAAGAAGTAAAATATTACATTTTGTTTAAACTCCATTTAATATTAAAATTGACTCCATAATGTATGAAACTGTTAATGTTACATAATACATTTTGTTTTAGTATCACTTTACTGCTAACATAAATAAAAGTTATTCATAATAGTAACTAAATTTATTTATTTTAAAATATCTTTTTTGTTAATAATTTATAAAAATATTGAAACTATTTGTTTCAGGTCATGGCGCATTTCCGAAACCCGCGTTTGTCACGCATTTTAGAGGCTATGGAATCTAAAACAGATTCTGCAAACACTGAAAACCCCAAGCAAATATCCATGGCCGATCTGGATAATAAGTTTTCACGCGATTCAAATCCGATAACCATCGATGCTTGTAGACCTCCTTCCTTATTGCAAGAACAAACTCTACCACCGTCCTTAGTCTACGCTAGTCAGACTATGGAAGCTGAATATTATGCTCATCCAACTGGTGACGAAATGACAAACCCATATTTGAGCGGTACTGGTTTTCCAGAAGTAGCTCCAGAAGATGTTATTGTACCAGGTCCTAGCGGTAGAGCAAGATCCCATTCAACTAGCTCAGAATCATCTTCGAGTTCATCATCAACAAGCTCAAGTTTATCATCTTCGTCTGCGTCTGAATCGGGTAAGGATTTTTCCCCTGATGAAGCAGATTGTGATCCTGATTACGTACCGGAAACCCCACCACGGCGTGTTTCATTTAGCCCAACGCCTCAAAGTAGTATTCCTGCGCCACTGGTTGAAGAAATTAATTTGAGTCCTCCAGAAGAAAACAGAACTCCGATTAAACGAAGGCGTAAAGGTTTTAAAAATCTATCCGTGAGGCAAGAGGCGAAAAGACTTCGTAATAGTGGTCAGCAATACAAAACTGTGTCTAAGTCTAAAAAAGTCATGTCAAAGAAGCAGATAGGACCACCATGTGGTGAAAAATGTAGACTAAAGTGTAGCGAAATAATTAAACAGGAAGACAGAGAAATTATTTTTGACAATTATTGGAAAATGGGAGACTTAGTTAGACAAAGAGATTATATTGCAAAATGTATTGATGTTATTAAACCTAAATATCAATATAAAGTTTATAATAGTAATAGAGGACCTAAACATTCATTTTCATTCGAGATTAACAATGTTAAACATCGTATTTGTAAATTTTTCTTTAGAAACACATTGGCCATTAATAATCGACCTATTGCAACTGTTATAGCTACAGTAGAGTTAAAGACCAGATACGACCAACACCAGCTTGAAAAAGAATTATGTCGCCTGGAAAAATCAAACGACAAAACAATGGTTCAAGAAAACTACATTGTTGCCTGTTATGACCTCCAGGCAGTACTGCCTCTTCCGAAAGGAGATGTATCTACTTTATATTACAAATGTAAGCTCAATGTTTGTAATTTTACAATAAGTGAATTAGCAAAAGACTATTGTGATTGTTTTGTTTGGAGCGAGGTCGAGGCACAAAGAGGAGCTAACGAAATAGCAACGTGTGTCTGGAGATATCTGACAAAGAAGGCGACAGAAATAAATAATAATAATTTGCAAATCATATTTTATTCTGATAATTGCTGTGGCCAGCAAAAGAACAAGTTTCTGTTTTCTATGTATGTATATGCCTTAACTGTTCTTAAAATAAAGTCCATTACGCACAAATATTTAATTAGTGGCCACACGCAGAACGAAAATGACTCTGTTCACTCTGTGATAGAAAAAGCCGTCACAAAGTGCTTACGGGTCAAAATCAGAGAGGTCGGCATTTTGGGTTTTGAAATATCTGAGAAATTAAGTTTTCTTTATAAGAAAATTAACATGTGGATTATGTTGTGTCATTTGTCATGAACCTTTCCTGTAAAGAGGCACGCACACAAATATATATTTTAGGAATTATACCTGTTAATAATAAAAATGACAGGGCCTTAAATCATTTCGGGAACACTTTTAAATATTTTTTAAATAATAATATAACCAACGTTTTTAATAATCACCGTCATGAAATTATAATTAACCTGTCCCTCTACCAGTAAATACTGTCATTTTGTATATTTTTATAATAAAAAGACTTATTTTTTATATTACTCTCCATAGATTTTCAATTAGTGTAAATTTCGTTTCAAAATTTTAATTTATCGTATACATTTGTGCAATACGTTATCAATTAATGATATAAATACAAATGTTGAAAGGTCATTTTAGGATATGTATGCAAGATTTAACTATAACCCTACTCATTAGTGAAAAATCTGCCATTTTTGCGATGTTCCCGAAAATGATGGGAGTGTTCCCAAAATGACAATGAAGTTCCCTAAATGACGTTGACGTTCCCTAAATGACTGCGACGTTTGGTTTTTGCATTATGTTGTAGATGAAAATAATAAATACCTTTAAGTATTAAACCTTTATTTGTACTTAAAGAATGAACAACATGAGTATCAAAATTTAAACTTAATCTAATAATAAACTTTTAGTTTCAGTTAACAAATATTATATATTAGGAACAAATAGTAATTGCACTCTACAAGTATCATTAAGATTTCTTGCATCAATGCTTAAAATTAAATAAATCAAATGTAGTTTTAAAACAAAGAGTCTTATGAATTCGAAACATTATTCAAGCTTATTCATATTAATCACAAAATAATTTGAGTATCAAAGTTTGAACTTAGTCTAGCAATAACTTACTTTTCAAAAATATCCATATTCTCATCAACACAATAATAGCCACTGCAATTTCGGGGTGGATAAAATTTTAATAACTTGTTCATAGGGGACATATGCAACATCATTTTGTTCAAGTTTAAACATCTTTGCTGAGTTCCGCTGACAACGAAGAAAGGTGACCTTTATTTCGCTATCTTCATCAACTGAGGTGTCAGCAACTGCGACGTATCTGTATTAATTTTTTTTATTTTCAGTGGGTACATTTACTAGCAAAAATGTCTTTGGACGTATCATGTTGGGGTTGAAGTTCTCCTTATCATTTCCGTACGATGTACCAGCACAATTATCGTCACTCTTTCCATGAAGTCGATCTGAAACCTTTTGAAGATTTTCATCATCTGAACTGTCTGATCCGTATACAGCGTCGTAAATACTCTTCCTACTCATGTGAAGATAATTCAGAAACTTATCATTCTTTTCTATGTCTAAATCTAACATTTCTGGCACTGGACTTTCTTTATCTCTATCTTCGACTGAAAATGCCTGTAGTTTAATTTCTCGCAACAATTTTGAGAACTGATACAGTAGTATGATGACATCAGAAGTTTTCTGCCAGACAATCTTAGTTACATTCATGATTCCTGGGATTGCATTTATCTTTTCAGGTATTATGGTTTTGATTGCAACTATATCATCGTTAGTGACTTCATGGAGTGAAACAGATGTATTGTTTAGTAAACGGACAAAATCTGCAGCTGTATTTACATCGTTTCCTCGTAATACTTGATCATCCGCAGTTTTCTTTAGCGTAATATTTATAAGAATTTAGCAAAAAGTATGCAAATTATCGGAAAACTAATCACCAAACAGCGTTCCCGTAGTGATAGGGAATTAAAGTACGCTACCCACATACGAAATTAAAACGTACTTACCAATAAAATCAATTTTTTTTTTCCAAAAACACGACACGCGTCTTGTCCTATGACTAGTGAACTTCACACTGTTGCTCGCTAACGCCACCTAGCGCGTTTTGTTTGAATTATATCGACCGATATCCATCGCGTTCACTGAAAGATTTAATAAACGCCAGACAGCATTTGAATAGTCAAAATATGAAAAATATATATTTTAGCTATTTAATTTATACGTATATTCATAATTTAATAATTTTCAAAGCTAATATAGAAAAAAATACAATTTTAAGTCTTAATTGTAAACATTTTTGACTTGTCTCAACTATGAAACGTGGTATAAGGACGCGTTCCCGGAATGACTATTTAGGCCTTTTTAGTTTAAAATCTAATAAAATATTATCGTAAAAAAATAAATATGACAAGTGCCTTATGCGCAGAAACTTCATTTGGAAACAAGTATTTTAGCCATACCACGTTATTTTATTAAGAAAATCTTTGTCAGAAGCATGATTCTCACCTCTCTGATTTTGACCCTTACGTTCTGGTCCTGTGTACACACCAGATCAATACGTGACTATAATCAGAACTGCACGAAAGAAAGGCAATCCCTACAATGTTACCGAAATGTGCTATTCAGATTTCGTTGATATAAAAAATCTTACAGAGGCATGTGGTGGTCAATTTTCAAAAAATACTGAAGGAGAAACAGTTAAAACGAGTGACTTTAAGATAATTAAATTTGATAAACTTCAAGATTCGAACCACGTTAGCATTTATTATAAAACTTCCTATTTAGATACAGATTTCAAAGAAATAAAATTCCATAATAATCGTTCGTCGCGAACACGTACTAGCACTAATCTTCAAAATTTTCAGTTCAAGCCTTTATAAAGGGTCCGCCATCTAAGGTTTTTTTTTCAACTAGTGCTTATTTCGTGAATGGCAACACTTAGCTTATGTCTGATTTGACAGTTAATTAGTTTTATCCTTCCGCTGAACGAATATGGTTGTGTATACGCTTGAACAACGCTGGGAAATATTGCGACATTACTTTGAAAATCATGGTAATGTTGCAGAATGTGTACGAAAATTGCGTACGGATTTTGGAAGAAACGAAGCACCGTCAGCTCCGTATGTTCGTTATCTTGTGAAAAAAGTGAAAGAAACTGGCATCCTCATCGATAAATCAACGCGTGAAAAGCCAAAAACAGTGCGTTTACCCGAGTATATTGCTGCTGTGGTCGAAAGTGTGCGTGAATCGCCATCAACATCAGTTCACCGTCGTTCTCAACAATTGGACATTTCGGAGACATCACTGAGACGAATTTTACGTAAAGACCTTGGTATGACGCCGTACAAAATCCAATTGGTTCAGGAGTTGAAGCCAACTGACCATCCAATGCGTTTTCGCTTCGCTAAGTGGGCCTGTGATCGACTTGCAGAAGATGCCGATTTTGCCAAAAAAATCATCTTTTCAGATGAAGCTCATTTCGATCTTGTAGGGTATGTTAACAAGCAAAATTGTCGCATTTGGGGCACAGAAAACCCGCACGCATTCACTGAAAAACCGATACACCCAAAACGAGTCACTGTTTGGTGCGGATTTTGGTCCAGAGGCATAATTGGGCCATTTTTCTTCGAAAATGAGCAAGGAGCGGCCGTTACAGTCAACGGCGATCGTTATCGGGCCATGTTGAATGAATTTTTGTTTAAAGAAATTGAAAATGAGGATATTGGCGACATTTGGTTTCAACAGGACGGCGCTACGTGCCACACAGCCGACTCTACACTCGATGTTTTGCGCCCTGTTTTTGAAAATCGCATCATCAGCCGCAGAACTGATGTCGTTTGGCCACCTCGGAGCTGCGATTTGACACCGTTAGACTATTACTTGTGGGGTGCCGTCAAAGATAAGTGTTACGCCGACAAGCCAGAGACAATTGACGCTTTAAAGGACAATATTCGTGAAGCCATTGGTGAAATACAGCTGCACACAATCGTTAAAGTGCTTGAAAATTGGACCGATCGTGTAGGCTACTTGGCCAGCCGAGGTAGCCATATGAATGAAATTATCTTCCATCATTAACCGGAAAGATTGTACTTTCAAATAAAAAAAAAAAAATTGAAAAAATATTCAGTAGTTTTTTTTTCATAGCATTTTCAAAAAAAAAAAGTTATTTGGCGGACCCTTTATCAGTCAAGATTAAAATTAAGTGACAGAAAAAACAGCGATTTAAAAAGCTTAATTGACAGTAATATCATACCACAAAGTTACGCATTGTCTTATTACAATAACATCTTGTTTTAGCATTGCTACCTTATATTATTATATTGATGATTATTGATTTATAAATACAATTTTTTGAGAATGTCATTATTTTAAAGGTTTTTTAAAGAGATTTTGTTAATTTTTAATAAAAAAAAATTATGTCAATAGGTTTGACTCATTATTCTAATTAAGTGATAGTAGTGAACATTACTTTTGTTAGCTCAAAGTACCTTTCGTGGATAGAGAAATGAGGCTGTGATTGTGACAATGTTTATTTTTTATAATTATATTTTTATATTGCGAAGTGTTGTAAAATGTTAAAGGATACGATAATTAAAAGTTAAGACAGTAAGATACGTACTGGTTGTGATTTAAAAGTACAAATTTATCAAGACTGATTGAAAAACCATTATTCCAAGTGATTGTATGGATCTCTTTTTTTGTAATAAAACATTATTAATTTTGAAAGTTTTTTATTTATTCAGTACCTAATTTTAAAAAAATTAAGAAAGTTTTTTATGTATAATAATATTATTTAATTATGAAGTTTCAATAGTTTTCTATTTAGTAACATTAGTTGCACTGTAATTTCATAGTAGTATATACAATAATGAACAAATAAAATTAATGGTAAAGTGTTACTATAATAATATAAATCAAAATAAATAAAGCTGTAAATATTAAAAATAACTTTTTTAAATGGCATGTCATAATGTAAACAGAGATCTATCATAGAAACTCATTAAACATCTCAAAAAAACCCAGAACTCAGATTATAATTAGGAAAAACATTGACTATTTTCTAATATTGGCTCCACTATAAAATTTCATAATTTCGTTTAATAACGGTTTTACTTTAAAGGTGCGATATGTCTTACAGCCGCGAATAATATTTTAATCAACATACAACCAAGCACTGGCCTGCAAATTGCAAAAAAACGTAGGAAAATTCGAATTTCGCAGGCTGGTTGGAGCATTTACCAGAAGATTCCCTTTTTTCGCCTCCCCCCACACCGCTACATACATCTCTGGCCCCGCGGCGTCCGCTGACGTCGTCACGCAAGGAATCGCTTTGTGTAGCTTAGAGAAAGTGAGACAGCTAGTACGCGTACGGTGTTAGTGTGACAGAGACAGTTACGTGTAACGTCGCTCTATTATGAATAATAGATACAAAGTGTTTATTGACTAGGAAGTGCGTTTGGATTATTACTTGGTATTGGTAAACAGTTGCAGTTATGTTATGACGCCAAGGACACTGTTACGTTGAGTCATGCAGTTGCACTGATACTGTTTGGTTACGTTTTTTTAAGTTGGTTGAAAGTGGCGTATAAGCGTTTTATAACAATTATGTGGTTGTAGGGGTGGTGAATTTTATGGCACGATCTGCAGTGGTAAGTATTTAATGGCATTGTTTTGACTTATTTAAAAATACTTGTACCTTATCAAGCACTTGGGATTTTTTTTTCATTACTGTACCCATTTATTTATTTTTTAACTAATATGTTCTAAATCATGTTTGTTTTGTTTTCATCTGAAAGGATATACATACTTTCCGATTGGTCCAATAGAAATTTCGTCAAAAGCGATTCAGTAATTTGTTTACTTTTTTGTATAATACGTATTTAATTCTCTTCTTGTGGTAGGTTGATGACATATAATCCCTTAATAACTTCTAGTTACTATGTAAAAAAATAATTCATGACAAGAATTCATGTCTCCAAAACTAAGACTCGACCACAATCCGTCAACACTCAACATGTCACAGTCACAGGGCTGTATCTTTTTAGCCGAAATAACTAAATAATTGATTTGATTTTTACAGAATGTTCTATGGCAGCTATAACAACAATAATATAAACCAAGCAGGGAGGGGTTCCCATTGTTTATCTAGATTACATCATCTAGTAATAATTTTGTTGATCTATAGAATATATGTATTTCAAAAAGTTCTGGCGGACCGATCAGGCTAAATGTATGTTATTCAGGGTTAAATTTTATCAGAACTGTATTATAAACTTAATTGCTGGAGTACTTCTGGAAAAAATTGAGCACAACATCTTATATCCACGGATATACACATAGAGAATTTATTAGTCTTTGGATATACACAAACTTACAACCTATAAAAATAGTGTAGAGTCAGGAAATGGGTAAATAGATTCAGGAGTTTTGGGCCAATTACAATACTTGGTTTGGGCCAAGTACAAAACCTATGTCGTCATTTTAAACGCTGAAGGCTGAACGTACATCTCAGACCTGAGACGTATCTACATAAATCAAGTTTCTCGTTTATTGCCCGTGGTCCTGGTCCCTTAGTAGGTACGAGTATTTTTTTGCTCGTGGTTCCTTCAAGAAATATATACTGCCGAATTAAATTGTCTGAAGAAAAAAAAGTCAAATAGAAATATTTCCATTATTTTTCAGTGTAATACCCACCTTCAAGAAAGTTCATATGGTATATGCCTCTTCTCAGCATACTACGGTCCTGCACCAACCTCACCCAATATGATACAGGCCCTCCTTCACAATGTCGTCCCACCAACGGGCGGGTAGTCTGCCCCAAAAAAGATACGGTAGAGAAATGTAAGCCGCTTCACAAGTCTCTCAAGAGTTATTTTTAAGTTACTTTTATTTTCTTCTTTTTTTTTTAACACACCCGTTCTTTCATTCACATACGTACAATTTTGACAATTTTACTATACAATAATGTCAACTCGAAAAGGAAATTTTTCTAAAGAATATTTAAAGAGAGTGATTAGTAAATATAAAGACAAATTCCAAGCAGCAATTCCTCCTAAAAGCAATAATGTTTATATTTGCATACAGCAGGAATTGCGTGAAAAATTTAACCACAATATGGCCATTAAAGCCATACAAATATGTATTAGAAGAAATAAAACATATTTTTTTGATTTCGATGATTGTATAAACCTATTTGAAGAAAAAAAAGATACTGACTCCGACATTATAACATTTCAAATGAGCCTTGCAGAATATTCGAACATCGTACCCCAAAATTCAATTTGCCGTCTCCTACCAAAAAAGTGGACTAACGAAATTCAAGACCAAATCTTTTTTAGAACTAATATAGAGTGTACATTTGCTTTCAGTAATAGTTATGTACCTGCTGATCTTAACTTTAATGAAATCAAATGTACTGGCAGGTGTACCCAATGTGACGCGCTACTGTCATTGAATATCTCCCCCCCATCTAAAACTTACGTAAAGGTTACTTGTAAATTAAATAATTACAACAAAAATTATCCTCATGACCCACTAATTAAAAACAGACTTACTTCTGATAGAGTAAACCGAATCAAAGAAAAGTTAATATACGAAAAAGCTTTAAAAGTTCAACACACGATGGCAAACGAGGTAATGACTATAGATAATCCAAAAAAGCCAACAACTTTCCCTAAATTACCCAATTTAAGAAAAATGCGTCATGAAGCCAGAAGTGCGCTACAGTTTGACAAAAATACAATACTATCTTTGTATGCTATGGCGCACTGCATTCCTTACGATAATTTTATCCGTAAAATCAGTCTTGTTCCCTTCTTCACATATTTTTGGACGAATGAACAAAACCAATATTACAATGAAACTTTAAAAAATAGGTCGAAAATACTTTCTATTGATGCTACTGGCTCCTTATTTCAGCCAATTGAGCCACCACCTTATAATGATTTATTAAAATATCGCACTCCTAAACATTTATTTTTATATGCAGTGGTTGCCTACACTCTGGATACCAGTGTACCAATGTGCTACATGGCCTCCGAATCCCATACAATGGAGACGATAACCACATGGTTAAATACGTGGCAAATCGGAAAAGTTTTGCCAGATGAAATAATGAGTGACGACAGTTCTGCCCTGTTAGGAGCAATTACTAAAGTATTTTTAAAAATTGAATTCAATGATTATTTAAAACAGTGTTTTGATGTGCTTGAAGGAAATACCGCAGCAATACCTCTCTGTTATGGTCGCATGGATTAATCCCATTTTATTAAAAATCTTTATAAACAATCCTGTTTTGATAAAACTTCCGAAAAAGTTAAGTTATTTTACGTTCGCTGCTTGAAACATATTCAGCAGATCCGGTGCTATGAAGAACTTAAAACAGTTTTAAGAGACATAATCACGTTATCGCTCCATGAGTTTAATAGATACTGTGTATACAATAGAAATGTAAAATAATAACAATTTACTTTAAAATGATTTAATACTTTAAAATATAACTTAAGAAATGTTGTATTAGTAAAAAGTTGAAATAAATCAGTACGAGTTATGACTAGCTTACTCAGTGACGTCACTTGTTTGCGCATCGGTATAAAAGAGCAGGGGACGGCAAGCACAGACAGTTGCCGCCTGACTCGCGAGGGGTTCACTACTAGGTACTAGTTAAGGTATGATATATTTCTGTATTTATATACTATTTCAGTTACTGTTTCACATATATAAGTAATCTTTAATGGCTCAATGTTGCTGTCTAAATTATTATAAGGCCATTTCTATAGATAGTATATTATGACCTATTTCGTTGCCAAATAATTTAACATTATATAATTATAATGAATATAATCAATGTTGAATTATAAATATTGCTGTTTAAATTTTCTTTAATTATTTCCACACATAAGCTATTTAGCATATTTTATAAATATTCTTCCTGATCTAAAGATAAAATGAATTATTGCTTAGTCTAAATTAAAGCATATTGATATCCAATCTTCAATCGGTCTTTTATTTACTTATTCTTATATATCTTACCATATTTGATTAAATAGGTAAGTCTATTTGCTTAAGCCTTATATATTTATATTTAATTTATCTATGTATCTAACAAGTTCAGGAGTACGGACTTGAATGATTTGCAGCCCAAATGCAATAAAGCTTTTGAAAACCTAAAGGTCCAAATTATAAATCACACGAATCACGAAAATTTAGAAGATATTCATACTGAAAATGACATACAACCAAAAATCGAAATACTTCACAACGAAAATGACAAAGATGTTTCTTTACCTTTAATAAACTTTTATGATGACTTAATACAAACCGAAAAATTGTATCTGCAGTTAGTTGAACCATCAGATAACAAAAATGAATATTTCTTACCGGAATTGAACAGTACATTAAAACGACTTCTGAAAAAAATTCCACTGTGGGGTTGCGTTATGAACAGACATTTCAAAAATGCCAAACACTATGCATCAAGCTCTAATGTTGAAAATCATTTCAAAGATTTAAAAACTATATATTTTGATACGAAAAACCAACGCGTGCGATTAGACGAGTTTTTAGTACAGCAGCATGGTTTTATAAATGGAGCTGTAAAACTTAGTTCCAGTGACGTTTTGCACAGAATAGATTCAAGTAAACGAGCTCAACAAACTGTGCGAACACAAAGGACAAAAAGACCAAAACCTAACCTCTTGAAGTGCGAAAATAATGATTTTGAGGCACAGTCAGTTTTTCAAGATAACCCGATAAAAATTGAAAATTGGAGAGGGCTAGCCGTATCCACACCCAGAAGTTTAAAACCCAAGCCGTTTATATTTTACAAAACGGCAACGTAGCAAATTCTAAAACCGCTGAGAACAGGACTATAATAACAAACACATGTGCTTTCGATTCTGTTTCACAAACGTTTGCGATAGCTTACAAAGATAGACAAAAATTTAGAGACTCTGTAGATGCACAGATTAATAAAGGAGAATTTCATGATTTCTTATCATTAATTAAAGAATTATCGAATGCCAAGAATTGTGGTAAAAAATTATATGACCTGAGAGCGAAATTGCTCCTTCAACTTTTTAAACAATCAAAAACCCAATACGTAGTTGACTGTTCATGTAATACGACCAAAATATTAGATGAAATATGTACAAGTAGCTTATTTGTTTCCGCTATAAGACAAAGAAATTGCTCTAATAGTATGTGCACAAGTCATGCAGATGAAAACAAATTGTACAATTGCAAGTATTTGCCGTTGAACTTGGATATAATAAATACTAAAGGTATCAACCACCTACAAGAAGCTTGCGAATCATGTTTAAGAACAGAATTTACTCCAGAGTGTCATATTTGTTGCGCTGGAAATATATCATTCATATACAATGTTTAAGATATTATCATTTATGAACTTCATGACGTGTGCGCTAACTTGGATGATCTGCCTCGTAACATTGAAGTAAATAATAAGGAGTACACAATTCTGTCTGTAATAGAATATGAACCCACTTCGAAACCCAAAAGTGTTGGTCATTACAGGGCTCACTGCTACAGAAAAAATAGTAATTTATTTGAATGCTATGATGACTTATATAGTAAAATCCAACGACCTGGGAAATATAATATTATGCCACATGTAATAGTCTACATAGTAGAATAGACAAAATTGTACAGGGTCAGATAAATGCTCCAGGGTAGCCCGCGAAATAAAATTCTCTTGCGTTTTTTTGCAATTTGCAAGCCAGTGCTAGGTTGTATGATGATTAAAATATTATTCGCGGCTGTAAGACGCATGTAGTTACAGAATTATAATCATCAAAATCATCAATACAACCTTCAAAGTTCATAAAGGTGTAGGAACCAAGAAAAATAGAAAAAGTCATTCCTACACATTTATGAACTTGGAGCAACCCTCCAAGTTCATATTGATGATTATACTTCTTAATAATATTTTAATCAACATACAACCTAGCACTCATAGCACTGGTGTGCAAATTCCAAAAAACGTAAGAAAATTTGAATTACGCGGGTTGGTTGGAGCATTCACCTTAACCAAATAAATGTTGGTACCTACAGTTTTGAGAGTTGTATTTAGTGTATACCTATAGTTAACCGCACAATGATCTGTGATGCAACAACAAGTTTCCATTTTGTATGTCGTATTACGTACCTATGAGGGATTTATAATTATTAACCAACGATTATATTAATGCTGATTATGTATTGTCACATAATTTTGATTTGATGGCGTTTTAGATATCTAAGTGTCATTCCACAGTCATGTGATAATGTTGTATGTATATGCAAGTTACTCGTAAGAATATTATTTATCTGTAATTTCAAATTTAATATTTTTTTACACAATATTATTCTTATACTTAATATTGATCTGTGATTTTTTGTGATGTTTACTAATTATAATTATTAGATCGGGGAAAAAGTCTTTTCGCATAACGTAGGTATAAACTTATTATAAATTTTTTTGACTGTACTATTTGTGTCTGGCTGGTTTTGGTAACATTAAAAAGGTTCCATTATAAAGAAAAGAAAATAAAAAAAAGTTGTTTCCCGCTATTTTTCATTTGTTTTTCTCTCCGTAAAAATGAGTGAATCTAATGAAGAAATTCGATACATTTTAAATTTTTATTATAAAAAAGGCAAAAATGCAACTCAAGCAGTGAAAAAGATTTGTGATGTTTATGGACCTGATGCAGTGTCAGTAAGAGTAGCACAAATTTGGTTCAAACGTTTTCAGTCCGGAAATTTTGATGTTAACCCTCGAATCGTCGCATGGGGTCATTCAAAGCCCAGGTCTTAAAAAACGTAAAAATATGTTGGCTTAGAATAAGTTTACAGATCCCTTACTTTAGGTAGCCTCCCAAAAGGGATTACAGTTCACGCTCGCGTCATCGAAACTTAGTCTGCGCGCACGCGCCGTGTGGTATAGACGTGTGTTTCTGCACAAGGCTCTGAGAGACCCCGCGCGACGAACGACGTAAGTAAAATTTAAGTATTAACTCAATGGTTTTTCATTGTTGTATTGTATTCTTTGTGTTTATTTTTATGTTTTATTGTTCCAGAATATTAGTTATAAGAGCAGAAATGGATAATAGACAATCCCAGCGCATTTTAAGTTGGTTAGAAGAAGATCATGAGGAGTTTGTTGGCGGTGAAGAGGATGATGAAGAAAATGTTTACTATCCGGATGAAGTTAGTGAGCATGACACGGAGTCTGAACAGGAATATGAGGAAAGTGATCATCTTGAGCAGAATCATCCTTCGGATAATTCAGGTGACGAAGAGAATATGCCATTAGCGAATTTATCCTCGCGTAATTTTTATACTGTCAAAAAAAAACAAAGAGATGGTTCTTACACGACTGTTTGCAAATGGAAGAAAACTCCCTACCCACAAGGTGTAAGAACACGACAGCATAACATAGTCACCGAGCATGCAGGTCCACAAGGTGCTGCGCGAGAGGTTAGCAGTCCTTTAGAGGCTTGGTTATTGTTTATGGATATAGATATGTTACAGCATGTAGTGACTTGCACAAATATAAAAATTACTTCAATGCAAATAAACTATGAAAGAGAACGAGACTGTGGTTTAACAACTGTGATTGAATTGAGAGCTTTGTTTGGGCTTTTATATGTAATAGGGTTGCATAAGTCGTCGCACGCTTCTATTGATGACATTTGGATCACTGATGGAACAACGATTCCAATTTTTGCTTAGAACTCTACGTTTTGATGATATTCATACACGTACACAACGAAATGAGATCGACAAATTGGCACCAATTAGGTCGATCTATGAATCGTTTGTCAAGAATTGCGAGAAATATTACTCTAATAATGAGTTTGTTATCATAGACGAAATGTTGGAGAGTTTTAGAGGTTCTTGCCGATTTCGCCAATATATGCCCAGCAAACCCGCTAAATACGGCATAAAATTGTTCTCATTGGTAGATGCTGTGTCATTTTATACAAAAAAACTGGAAATTTATGTAGGGAAGCAACCAGAAGGCCCTTTTTATCAAGACACTTTGACTAATGCTCTTGTCAAACGGCTAATTGCTCCAATATCAGGCACCGGAAGAAATATCACCATGGATAATTGGTTTACCAGTGTTCCTCTATCGGATGAACTGCTCAAAGATCACAATTTGACCATGGTGGGGACCATGAGAAAAAATAAACCAGAAATTCCAAGTGAATTCAAGAATAACGTCACGGAAGAACATTCGACGGTTTTTGGTTTTTAGTCCACGAAAACTATGCTTTCTTATTGCCCAAAGAAAAATAAATTTGTAATTATGCTCTCGACAATGCACCACAATGGCATCATCGATGATACCAGCGCCAAAAAATTACCAGAAGTTATAGAATTCTATAATAAAACTTAAGGATTTGATGTTGTAGACAAACTTATTGGTACCTATTCAGTGGCGCGAGTTTGTCGCCGTTGGCCGCTGCGACTTCTATTTACTTTCCTTGACGTTGGGGCACTGAATGCTCATATAATACTGGCTGCTGTAAACCCATCAAACAAGACGCAACGGAAAGTTTTTTTGAAAACTTTGGCATTTGAAATGTGCCGTCAAGAATTGCAGTCACGAGCCACTGTGCTGACGTTACCTCGTGATTTGAAACAGTGTATACGACGGTTTATACCTCCTCTTCAGGACTTGTCTGCTAATGATGTTCAGCTGGTACCTATGAGAAAGCGTTGCATTCACTGTCCAAGACGTACAGACAGGAAATTCAAATCAATCTGTTATCATTGCAAAGGAAACATTTGTCCAAACCATACCAAAACCATATGTACTGATTGTGTCCAAAGCAATAGTTAGATGGCTAACTAAGAGTATACATTTTTTTGAATCGTTTTCAGTTGATTTATATTCGATTTTAATTTTTAGTTTATTGATCTCAAATTAGTATATAAAAAAGAGAGGTAGTCGTTTGTTTTTTATTTTTAAGTTAAATTTAAGGAGACTGAGTTAAATTGTAAGAAAAATTGTAACTCCTATTTCTTTTGAGTGTTTTTAAATATAAATAAATGACTGATTTACAATATATATAGTTTTTTGTTTCAATGTAGTCCTAATCAAATGCAAAACAATAGAATCATGTCATAAATTTATGGTATAATACCAATTGATTGCTATTTATTTTTGGTGTCGCTGCAGACCCCATGCGACTGTTTAGGTAATAAAAAAGGCGCGACAAGCGGAGGGTTAAAGATGCACCTCGCTCTGGTCGCCCTGTTACGAATAAAATGGACGCCATTTTTGAAAGAGTGGAGCAAGATCGACATATTAGTAGTTACGATGTAGCTGAAGAACTGGGAATTGACCACAAAACAGTTTTGACCCATTTGAAGAAAGCTGGTTATACAAAAAAGCTCGATATTTGGGTGCCACACGAGCTCACTCAAAAAAACTTAATGAACCGTGTACTCATTTGCGATTCATTATTGAGACGTAATGAAACCGAGCCGTTTTTGAAGAGATTGATAACTGGCGATGAAAAGTGGATCACGTACGACAAGAACGTGCGAAAAAGGTCGTGGTCGAAAGTTGGCCAGGCTTCACAGACTGTGGCCAAACCTGGCCTAACACGAAATAAGGTGATGCTGTGTGTATGGTGGGATTGGAAGGGCATTGTTTATTATGAGCTTTTACCGCCCGGCAAAACCATCGATTCTGATCTTTACTGCCAGCAACTGATGAGATTAAAGGAAGCAGTCGAGAGAAAACGGCCGGAATTGATCAACAGGAAGGGTGTGGTCTTTCATCACGATAACGCTAGACCACACACATCTTTAGCCACTCAGCAAAAATTAAGAGAGTTCGACTGGGAATATTTTTACCACCAATAAAAAAAGCTCATTTTTTTTATTTTATATTTATTTTATGTTTTTAAGGAGTATTAATAACCCCAAGTCGAAATCAGATTGAATTTATCTCTTCTGGATCCTTATGTCCGTTAAGGGGTTAAAGCAAGTACCGTATGATAGTTACTGCCCTAATGTTGAGGGATACTTGTGTAAGCGATCATGCGGCTTCTGTGGTCTATATTTTGCATCATATAAAGCCACTAACCAACACAAACAACTTCATAAGATTAAGCAAGACGAAGTTCCCATTGCAAAGATACGCCCTCAAAGAATAGCAGCTAGACGTGCCAGAGAAATTCTTTGCTTGGATATTAATGATGATGCCTTATGGTTGGATGAAAAAGATGTTGACACCACAAATGTTCCTGACGTGAATAACGAAGTGAACTGTGAAGTGACTGCCATGTCAGTTATAAATAATTTAAAGGACTGGGTTCAAAGTCCATGGACTGAAGATGATTGAGTTTCTTTTTCTTCTTTTTCTTTATATTCATTAGTTTATGTTTTTGTTATTGTTTAAAATATTTGATACTATTTCATAAAAAAAGTACTTAATTTAAAGTGTCCGTTTCGACTGCTCGGCCACTATGTCGTAGAAAAAAAAACTTATGTCAGCATTTCGAAGGAATTTGTAAAAGATGAACAGTGAAAACCGCAAATTCGAAGAGTCAATAATCAGAAAGTTATGTGGGTTTAACCGTGGCCGCGCAGTCCGCATGAATTCAACTGCGCGGCCACCAGTTCTCTTAAACGGAGCGTTGTAAAAGTCTAATTCCTTTTGCTAATCACTGACAGGATTTCGAAGAAAATGTAGATCATAAAAATAATGCCCTACTGTCTGTGTGCGTCCAGACTGCAAGCCTAGCGCGATTGCGTCGACGGGCGCGAAGTATCAAACATATGAAACGCGCCTTTGTGTTTATATTGTAGTGACTAAGGCGGAAGCCTAGTGCGACGAGACTGAGCGAGACGGCGAGCGTAGTTTTCAAACGCTCCTTTCCGCGCGTTCTGGCCGCACTACGGGCCTTGTCAGGGAGCGACTAAAGGAGCGGGCGGCGGGGGTAACAAACCAGTTCAGTCTTGTCGCTCGGCGTATGCGCGTCTGTAAATCGTTTGACGTAAAATGGCGGTAAATACCGAATTATTTATAAGTGCGATTCAATCGAAACCACCTATATGGCAAAGTAAACACCCACACCATAGTAATCGCACAATAACTAGAAAGTTATGGAGTGAAATAAAAGAACAATTTCCTGGAAGTGAAGGTAAGTTTACTAAAATATTCTTATAGTTATTAATGTTATTACATTCTTCTGTCATTCATCAATATTCATTTGTTCATATTGTTCCCAGAAATAGTTAGTAAATTTTATACGAATATTTTTTGCTCTTCGTGATGGATTATTATTGACACCGCGGTTTCTGTGACGAATTTCGTTTAATGGCGGGTTAGATACCACACGTTGGACATCCAAATCGAGATTACCGTTTAAATCCATTATAACATTGTGCAGTACACACGCAGCTTTTATTATAGACAAGGCATTTTTTCTATTTGTTTCGATGGGTTTAAGTAGTATTCTCCATTTACATGTCAAAATGCCAAATGCGCATTATATTGTTTGTCTAGCGGTAGACAATTTCATATTGAAACATTTTCTTTCATTATTAAGTACTCGCTCGGGATACGGACGCATTAAATAATGTTTTAACGGATACGCTTCATCACCCACTAGGACATAGGGTGCAATGACGTCAGAATTCGTAAGTCTCATTGGCCTAGGAATTTCGTATTTATTATTTTCTATAAGCTTATACAATGTTGATGCAATAAAAGTACCACCATCACTTTGCTTTCCTCGACCGCCTACTTCGACTGCTATAAATTTCTTTTTTGCGTCAGCCACAGCTTGCAAGACAATGCTATTTCTTTTTTTATAGCACCAATGTGCCGAACCAGACTTAGGTGGTTTTTTTATTTCACAATGTTTCCCATCAATTGCTCCAATGCAGTGTGGGAAATTCCAGGTAGCTTCATAGTCGTCTGCAATAGCTTTCAAGCGTTGTTCTGTCGGTATCGGCATGTGAATAGGAACTAACTCAGTCCATAAAACACGACATGTCTCGTGCACAATAGACGCAATAGTGCTTTTCCCCATACGAAAACTGTAAGCCAGTGCTCTAAATCCAGTTCCTGTTGACAAAAACCTGAAATAAAAACACAATAAAGTATTGTTATTGTTACAGATAAACAACTGCGTAAGAAATGGAAGAACCTACGCGATCAGTTTCGAAAAGAAAAAAAGAAGTTCCCTACGCCGCGCTCTGGCGATGGTGGTGATGAAGTAGAAAGCACGTGGCCATACTTTAAACTTATGGAATTCATTACTGATGACATGACACCTGAAGTCATGACAGGAAATCTACATGACAGTGATTCGGAATCACTCAACGAGTCTTGTCAAACTGATATCGCTGACGTGGTGAGTCCAGGTACATCAACCTGCAGCAGTCGCATAAATGCGTCAAAGCGCAACAAAACGGCATCAGATTATAGAGATGAACTTATTGAATGTGAAAGAAAAAAAATTTTGCTAATTGAACAGAAAATGGCGGCAAATAGTGACCAGTCGGAAAAATGTGATGATTATCATTTTTTCATGAGTCTCTTGCCACAAATGGAAAAATTTGGTGAATTAGAAAAGTTGCGCATTAGAAATAAAATTACCCAAATCATAATAGACGAGACAGAAAGGATGCAGTTTTCTCAACCGAGATACGAGGAAAATTATGGTGGTTATTCAACTGCCAACTACCCTAACTACTAATTACATTAATTTTACTTACCTGCTTTTTTGATAGTCTACAACATATCTAATAAATACGAATCTTTTAGTAAAATGTTGTTTTATTCTTACCTCAAAGTTATAAACAATTTCTCCTCAGGTCTAATACTTTTACGAAAGTTAGTATCTTCTTTAGTGATTTTAGGTGATATTTTATTTAATATGTAGTCAAATGTTAACACCGACATTCGAGTATACTCAAAAAATTTTGTAGGGTATAGTCTCAGTTCTTCATATAAGTTAAAAAATTCACCAGTTATTCCTCTATTTTTATTTATTTCGTGCACACCATCTCTAGTGTTCAATACTTCCCACCTCAGGCTTGAACTGTCTAGTAAAAACAACATATCCTCGTCCATCGTTTGTAACACCTGACCTACGTATCGCGGTACGCCGCGACAAGAGCTCGCGCGTCACTGTGGCCACCGCACGGCCCCGCTCACCGCGCCCGCACTAGGCTCCAGTCACCGCGCAATCAGTGTGGACGCACACTCTGTAGTTCACGACCTACATCACTCCAAAGTTTGGCCGCGCAGTCCGCACAAAGCGAACCGCGCGGCCACGAGTTTTTTTTAATAGACCTTACACGGAGCTTAGTAGAAGTCCCATTCTTTTTGCTAATTACTGACACCATTTCGAAGAATATGTAGACAGTATAAATAAATCCTATAATTAAGAACTACAAGACCTACAGAACTTAAAACCTATAATCGAAGGAAAAAATAGGGTGACCAAGATTTATAGTGTGTGAATCCAGGCTTTTTTCCATTTCAATATTATAGTATAAATATATCATCACTACACAATATACAAAGTCGCTTTTTCTGTCCCTCCCTATATCCCTATGTATAGATTTTAATGCGGTTTTTTTAATAGATAGTGATAGAAGAGGAAGGTTTATATGTATAATAATAAAATCCATTAAATAGGGGCTGTTATTTTTGATGTTTCTAACGTGATGTACAACGTTCGAAGTACTTCGCCCGCGCGTATTTAAACGTTTTTATAAACCTGTTCAGTAGTAGTTGCGCAAACACACACACACATTATTACAAACTTTCACGTTTATAATATTAGTAGGAAGTAGGATGCCTCAAAAAAAAGTATAGGGTAAAATAAAAGCTAGCTCGCAAAAGACAGATTTTTCATACTTTACTTTTATTTGTTTATTTATCGTGATATTTTGAAAAATGTACCCTATATCTATATAAATTATAGCACATGTGTTATTCTGACATGTAAGCTATTTTACTGCAAAGTTTCAGAAAAATCCGTTCAGTAGTTGTTGCGTGAGAGCAACAAACACACACACACACACACACACACACACACATTATTACAACCTTTCACGTTTATAATATTAGTAAAATTACTAAATTATATAAAACATCTGTCCTGTCTGCGAATGAAAGGAATGCCAAAAATATAATATCTTCCTAAAGTGTTTATTTATAAAACTTAATTATTTTATAATGATGACGTTTACCTATTGCAGTAGTCCATGCGTTTCATATCCAAGATGTAAGCTGTTTTAAATAACTTCCTAAAAAAGTCACTGTGCGCTTGCGTTGGTATGTTTTTATTCGAGAGTATAGGTAAGCACCTACCCAGTTACGTCTGTAGCGACTCCCAAAATGGCTACAATATCAGCGGGGAGGGGTCCCGCCCTGCCCCGCGGAGCTTGAGTCTGTATCAGTGTTACCAACTTAGGGGTTTTCCCCCTAGATTTAGGGGCTAAATAAGTGAGATGGGATTTTTTTAGGGACCTGAAATTTTTAGGGGTATTTTTAGGGATTTTTTGACTCTTTATATTTTTAAATTGAATTTTTTTTAAGATAAATTTATAAATGGCTCTCGTGTGAATCAATGTAGCCAACAGAGACATTAATATTTATTTCTTGACCTACCGACTTATATCATCTAGTTCGTAATTCTACAACCACTCTGTGGTAACCATTAAAAGTACTCTGTGGTGAATTGAAAATAGTTCCCCACTCTAACTGGCTATTGGCTACAAATCTCTTAATCACGCACGCCTCTGAATGTCCGTTTTAAAAGTTACGCTACCCCCGAAAGCGTAACTTTATAGAGCGTCTACTGTAAATATTTTTTAGGGGGACAACTCAATAATTAAGGCGATTTTAGGGGTTTTGACACAAACTTTAGGGATAAATATTTTTGAGAGTTGGTAACACTGGTCTGTTTAGTGTTTTTATTCAGTCTCGGTTGTTACTGAGTGCGCCCGTGTTTATCAGTGCAGTGTTAGATAGTTCATAGTTATTTCATAGGATTGTATTGTGACTATACTAATTGTCTTTAATACTGTTGCTTTTATCACACAAGGAAGTTTTATCAATCAAGCGGTAAGTACTTATTCAATACATTATGTAATGTAATGGCGATAGTCACAATATCGATAGAATAGAATATGTTGAATTAAGACTACCAATAGTATCGATACTATCGATACTATCGATATTATTACTAATAAAATATCAATACCATCGATACTATCGATATTATCGAAAACCGATACTATCGTTAGTATTTAATACCCAATAGTATTGATAGGTATCAATACTTTCGATAGTATCGATAGTATTGGTTTTCGATACTATCGATAGTATCGATGGTATTGATATTTTATTATTAATAATATCGATAGTATCGATAGTATCGATACTATTGGTAGTCTTAATTCAACAAACAATCGATACTATCGATAGTTTTAAACACTATCGATAGTATTGCACTATCGATAGTTTGTAAAAATTCAATAGTATTTACCTTTGCACAATGGTTAACGTGGTGACTGCATGCGCAGAACAAAGTTAATTATTTGTAATTATTTTTATATGTCGAATGTAATATTATTTGACTAAAAGCAATAAGTATTGTTCTACGACAGTAATCACCGGCCACGTGAACAATAATGCAAAGGTAATACTATTGAGTATTTACAAACTATCGATAGTGCAATACTATCGATAGTATTAATAATAAAATATCAATACTATCGATACTATCGATAGTATCGAAAACCAATACTATCGATACTACCGATAGTATTGATGCCTATCAATACTATTAGGTATCAAATACTAACGATACTGTCGATAGTATCGACACTATCAATACTGTCGATATGCCTATCGATATTGTGACTATTTTACAAGGTCAACTATCGATAGTCCAACTATCGATAGTTCTGCAACACTAGTTTACCCAACACAACTTTTTTCTAGTTAAAGTTTGAGGTTTACCAAATGAAAAGATTACCAACTGGGAAGTCATCAAAATTTTGACGGCTTAACTGTCAAGGACGAATCAGGGACCATATCATGGGGTTTAAAAACAAAATTTCATTAATATTATTTGGGGTTGGAAAGAGAGGGCGCTATACGGAGTGTATAGTGGGAAAGTTATGGTGCTATATAGAGCTTATAGTGCCATCTCTTCATTCTTATACAAAGTAAGATTTTTAAACGATCATAGTAGGGTCGCTCATTGATCTAAAATGGTTTGCCTATTGTTGCCGAATTATCGATAGTTTGACTATCGATATTAGACGTCAAAAATAATCTATAATATCGACAGTATCAATATACTGTAATACTATCGATAGCATCGAAGTTCAATATCAAAGTTACTATCGATGGTATTGATAGTATCTATTAACTATTATCATTTATTAACGATAGTTGTATTTTAGTACGTATTTATACTATAGATATGTTTCTATGTTTGTTTGCTTTTGTCTTAGGACCCTTTTCAAACCCTTTTTGGGCTAACAATTCTATTACCTATTGAGACTATTAGACTCCAACCAATAGCATTGAAGGAAAAGTCAGTATCGATAAAACAAAACTATCGATATATTCGATTGTCATTGCAATATTCGCTATCAATAGTATCGATACTATCGATATCGAGTGGCAACACTAATTTTGCCATTCTTCTCTTGGTGTAATTTTGCTGCATATAAAACACAGAATAATAATTTATTATTATTTCTGTTTGCTTTTAATTTTAAATACCAATAAATAGTTCAACAAATAAACTTAAACGAAATGTGCCCACAAATAATAAATTTAAAAAAAAATAAAAAATTACTTAGTGAACAAGATGGCGCGTATTTAAACGTTTTTATAAACCTGTTCAGTAGTAGTTGCGCAAACACACACACACATTATTACAAACTTTCACGTTTATAATATTAGTAGGAAGTAGGATGCCTCAAAAAAAAGTATAGGGTAAAATAAAAGCTAGCTCGCAAAAGACAGATTTTTCATACTTTACATTTATTTTTTTATTTATCGTGATATTTTGAAAAATGTACCCTATATCTATATAAATTATAGCACATGTGTTATTCTGACATGTAAGCTATTTTACTGCAAAGTTTCAGAAAAATCCGTTCAGTAGTTGTTGCGTGAGAGCAACAAACACACACACACACACACACACACATTATTACAACCTTTCACGTTTATAATATTAGTTAAATTACTAAATTATATAAAACATCTGTCCTGTCTGCGAATGAAAGGAATGCCAAAAATATAATATCTTCCTAAAGTGTTTATTTATAAAACTTAATTATTTTATAATGATGACGTTTACCTATTGCAGTAGTCCATGCGTTTCATATCCAAGATGTAAGCTGTTTTAAATAACTTCCTAAAAAAGTCACTGTGCGCTTGCGTTGGTATGTTTTTATTCGAGAGTATAGGTAAGCACCTACCCAGTTACGTCTGTAGCGACTCCCAAAATGGCTACAATATCAGCGGGGAGGGGTCCCGCCCTGCCCCGCGGAGCTTGAGTCTGTATCAGTGTTACCAACTTAGGGGTTTTCCCCCTAGATTTAGGGGCTAAATAAGTGAGATGGGATTTTTTTAGGGACCTGAAATTTTTAGGGGTATTTTTAGGGATTTTTTGACTCTTTATATTTTTAAATTGAATTTTTTTTAAGATAAATTTATAAATGGCTCTCGTGTGAATCAATGTAGCCAACAGAGACATTAATATTTATTTCTTGACCTACCGACTTATATCATCTAGTTCGTAATTCTACAACCACTCTGTGGTAACCATTAAAAGTACTCTGTGGTGAATTGAAAATAGTTCCCCACTCTAACTGGCTATTGGCTACAAATCTCTTAATCACGCACGCCTCTGAATGTCCGTTTTAAAAGTTACGCTACCCCCGAAAGCGTAACTTTATAGAGCGTCTACTGTAAATATTTTTTAGGGGGACAACTCAATAATTAAGGCGATTTTAGGGGTTTTGACACAAACTTTAGGGATAAATATTTTTGAGAGTTGGTAACACTGGTCTGTATAGTGTTTTTATTCAGTCTCGGTTGTTACTGAGTGCGCCCGTGTTTATCAGTGCAGTGTTAGATAGTTCATAGTTATTTCATAGGATTGTATTGTGACTATACTAATTGTCTTTAATACTGTTGCTTTTATCACACAAGGAAGTTTTATCAATCAAGCGGTAAGTACTTATTCAATACATTATGTAATGTAATGGCGATAGTCACAATATCGATAGAATAGAATATGTTGAGTTAAGACTACCAATAGTATCGATACTATCGATACTATTGGTCGAAAACCGATACTATCGTTAGTATTTAATACCCAATAGTATTGATAGGTATCAATACTTTCGATAGTATCGATAGTATTGGTTTTCGATACTATCGATAGTATCGATGGTATTGATATTTTATTATTAATAATATCGATAGTATCGATAGTATCGATAGTATCGATACTATTGGTAGTCTTAATTCAACAAACAATCGATACTATCGATAGTTTTAAACACTATCGATAGTATTGCACTATCGATAGTTTGTAAAAATTCAATAGTATTTACCTTTGCACAATGGTTAACGTGGTGAATGCATGCGCAGAACAAAGTTAATTATTTGTAATTATTTTTATATGTCGAATGTAATATTATTTGACTAAAAGCAATAAGTATTGTTCTACGACAGTAATCACCGGCCACGTGAACAATAATGCAAAGGTAATACTATTGAGTATTTACAAACTATCGATAGTGCAATACTATCGATAGTATTAATAATAAAATATCAATACTATCGATACTATCGATAGTATCGAAAACCAATACTATCGATACTACCGATAGTATTGATGCCTATCAATACTATTAGGTATCAAATACTAACGATACTGTCGATAGTATCGACACTATCAATACTGTCGATATGCCTATCGATATTGTGACTATTTTACAAGGTCAACTATCGATAGTCCAACTATCGATAGTTCTGCAACACTAGTTTACCCAACACAACTTTTTTCTAGTTAAAGTTTGAGGTTTACCAAATGAAAAGATTACCAACTGGGAAGTCATCAAAATTTTGACGGCTTAACTGTCAAGGACGAATCAGGGACCATATCATGGGGTTTAAAAACAAAATTTCATTAATATTATTTGGGGTTGGAAAGAGAGGGCGCTATACGGAGTGTATAGTGGGAAAGTTATGGTGCTATATAGAGCTTATAGTGCCATCTCTTCATTCTTATACGAAGTAAGATTTTTAAACGATCATAGTAGGGTCGCTCATTGATCTAAAATGGTTTGCCTATTGTTGCCGAATTATCGATAGTTTGACTATCGATATTAGACGTCAAAAATAATCTATAATATCGACAGTATCAATATACTGTAATACTATCGATAGCATCGAAGTTCAATATCAAAGTTACTATCGATGGTATTGATAGTATCTATTAACTATTATCATTTATTAACGATAGTTGTATTTTAGTACGTATTTATACTATAGATATGTTTCTATGTTTGTTTGCTTTTGTCTTAGGACCCTTTTCAAACCCTTTTTGGGCTAACAATTCTATTACCTATTGAGACTATTAGACTCCAACCAATAGCATTGAAGGAAAAGTCAGTATCGATAAAACAAAACTATCGATATATTCGATTGTCATTGCAATATTCGCTATCAATAGTATCGATACTATCGATATCGAGTGGCAACACTAATTTTGCCATTCTTCTCTTGGTGTAATTTTGCTGCATATAAAACACAGAATAATAATTTATTATTATTTCTGTTTGCTTTTAATTTTAAATACCAATAAATAGTTCAACAAATAAACTTAAACGAAATGTGCCCACAAATAATAAATTTAAAAAAAAATAAAAAATTACTTAGTGAACAAGATGGCGCTACAGTAGAATTAGAAGGCTATATCGTTATGTCGTTACCGTAATGAGGTAGGGTCATAAAAGTGTTATTGTTACATTAGATTTATTAGAATTTTATTTGATGTACATTTGAATTTTGAATCTATCCGCTGGATCTCTCTGGACTGCTTTGAATTGAATCGCGTCTATCAAAGTAGATTAGTGCTACAGACAGACCCAGAGTCTTTTACTTTATCAACGTTAGTAATGCGCTAGGAGTTAGTAAACCTAGATTAAAATTGTAACATTTGGCCAGACTATTAAATAAATATTTATGTACTCAAGAGAAGTTGTTATTCCTTCGCTCATAGTGTAATTATTTAATTCTTAGTTATGTATGCTTTTAATTATTTAATGTAACTATTTAAATATATTCTTAGTTATTTAATAAAAACTACCTTACACGTCTTATTGCTTTTAATAAATACATAGTTCGTACAAATATACGTAAATGATATCTGTACTGAATAAAGGAGATGGTACAAAAATGTATCGAGCCTGGGCCATGTCCATGTACAGTACACTACAAGATAGGGAAAAATATTCTAAACACATTTTAAAAGGCACATCTACTTCTAAAAAGTCTTTGTTTGGCAATAAATTACGAAAATAAATACTTCATATTGCAACACATTCAAAAGCCATCATGGCGGCAGTTTCAATTATTGTGTTGTTAAGTTTGAATGATTCTATGTGTTTAGTGATTTAACTATCTATTATTAAGCCTGTGAGTTAGTAATGTAAGAACAAAAGTGAAAACAATGGCCAGAGTTTTTCACTAGCCGAATTATTTTGAACGTAAACGAAGATGCCGCCTTGTAATATTCGACAAAATCGACTATAGTTTAGTTAAGTCATATCATTTTTTTTCATTGAATGGTGTTCAATAAAAAATCGATTCGATCGATTGTTATTTGAAAACTCATTGAAACACACTTACAAAAAATAAATGAGATCCCGCCAAAAACATGAAATGTATAAAATGCCAAGTTTATCGATGCAGTATTTCTATCGTAAAAAGTTTTGAGATCTCATAGAAGCCAAGTCCTATTCAGATTATTTTGTAGTTATAAATCAACATTTAGGAATTGGATCAATAGTTTTCTTTACATTATAATTATAGTGACTTGGCAATGAGCACAAAAAGAAACAAATAAAACGCATGTTAGGAGGAGTTGCAAGTTACACACACCGCATGTGTAAACATTAATATCACAAAGTTTATTTCCTTTTGGTTTATCGTCCTGTCCGATGTACTCTCGGTTCATTTACTTTCATAAAACGATGGTCAGTAAGGTTACCTGCCTTACGGGCCATCGTTCTTGATTATTGCATTGGAACATGTAGTTGGTCGTGATTATCATTATTCACACATAGCAAATAACCTGATCACAGGTCTCGTCCGTAACATTTGCACATAATTCCAGGCAACAAGTCGCTTTTAATTTGTGCTCATTGCCAAGTCACTATAATTATAATGTAAAGAAAACTATTGATCCAATTCCTAAATGTTGATTTATAACTACAAAATAATCTGAATAGGACTTGGCTTCTATGAGATCTCAAAACTTTTTACGATAGAAATACTGCATCGATAAACTTGGCATTTTATACATTTTATGTTTTTGGCGGGATATGTTAAATTTAATGCAACATTATAACCAATATCATAAAAAAATGTTTTACCTATTCGGTAGGTCAATTCTAAGCCCTCGAAATACATTGCCAAAAGGATTGAAACTCATATGAATTCGATATTATATTAAAGGAATAAACAAATAGAATATAAAACTTCCTAGGAAATGTTCGTCCGCGGCAGACTTCCACTAAAGCGGCAAACTCGCGTCAAAGCTCGCGTTGTTATCGTAGCTGGCCGGAGGACCACTTCTTACCACTAATACATCGCATTTTTTTTCAGAACGATGGGTAGAAAAGGACGTAAACTGAGAGTCAACGAAGACAAGCTAAAAAAAATATTTATAAAATATTCCACAGACTGCATAAACACAAAAATTAAATATAATGATCCTATATTTCATACTATCTCAGAAGAAATAAATCACGATATGTCACCGCTTGCGTTGTACTCGTGGCTAAAGAGAAATTACAATAAAGTTTTTGATATAAGTACGACGACAGAAAGTTCTTTATCTTCTCCATCGTGTCGGAGCACGACATCTTCAACGACAAAAAGTGAAATTAATGATAAACATACAAATCAATTTTCTTTCTTACTACATGAGCATGAGTGGAAAAAAGTAGAACCAATTTCTGTTTGTTATATAAGACGAGATCTAAAAACTACATCGACACACAAGAAATACAAAACATTGCCTAAGTTCAAGTGGAGCAATCTACTCAAAGAAAAAATATGGCAGTACTCGAGACGACCTTGCACGTGGACTTTCAAGAATAAATTAATTGACTCAGAAGATAATGTGAAAATAAAAGGGAAATGCACACAATGCAGCTGCACTGTAGAAATATGTAGCGAAAAGTTAACAGACAAAACAGCAACTATAAAATGTACAATTTTTAATACAGATAACTTAGTTCCGCATAATCCAAAACTGAAATCTAAGATGTCACCATACAAAAGAAATCAACTTGCAAAGAAATTACAGTACAAATCTGCCACAGTAATTCATAAAGAAATAGCTTCAAAAGTTATTAAGTATAAAGATAATGCAATCCCTCCCATACTTCCTACAATGAACGCTCTTCGGAAAATAAAGCACGAGAAGAGACAAAGTAATCGTTTGCATGCCAATCCCATTTTAAGCCTACTTATGATGTCAATGTTGCCAAGTTTTAAAAATTTGATTCGCGAAATAAAACTTGTCCCGAATTTTTACATGTATTATTGGTCTGAAGAACAAAATCAATTCTACAAAGATTTTTTAGAAAAAAATCCACAGGAAGTAACTATCACTATAGACGCCACGGGATCTTTCTTTCACCCAATAAAACTTCCTGATGGATCAACATTAACTAAGCGACTCTTTCTATACGTTTGTATGCTAACTTCAAAAACGATAAAATCTCAAGCGATATTTCAAATGATAGCGGACACTCATACTGCAGATTCCATATCATCCTGGTTAAAAAGATGGTATAAGGAAATACATACCGCTCCTAACGAAGTTGTAACTGACGACTCGTCTGCTTTGATTGCTGCAAATGTAGATGCTTTTACAACATCTATAACAGTGAAAAACTATCTGAGACAATCATTCTTAGTGTTGAGAAAACTTAGTGTAAACTTACCAGAAGTTTTTCTTAGGTTAGACACCAGCCATTTTATTAAAAATGTTTACAATTTACCTTGTTTTCAAAACGTGGATACTCCAATTAAAATGTTTTTTATTCGCTGTATTTTATTGATAAAAAGATCTGAAAGTTTTGATGAAGTCAAAATGATAGTTTCAAATATGGTCAAAATATGCACTTACAAATACTATAACACTACTAATAAAGCTTGGGACTTAGCAATGCAAAATATGAAGGAGAGATTATTCGCTACGGAAGATCCGGTCCCCGAATATGGCGGTGAAAGAGAAACTTTCTATCACGATACCTTAATAATTGAGGAAGATAATATAATGTATTGGTTTGATGAGATCGTTGAGCAACAAAAAAGCTTATTTCAGACGCCGACTGAAACACGCAACAAATATTATCTGCCCCACCTAACATCAACTTTGAGAAGATTGCTAATCAAGCTTCCATTGTGGAGTAACGTAATGTGTCCTTTGTATGATACACAAAATAAGTCGCCTACATCCTCCTCAGTAGAGAGTTACTTCAAAACACTAAAGCATTTGTTATTTGAGACTCGTACTCACAAATATAATATTGATGAGTTTTTGAATATTCATTACAATTTTATGCAAGGAGAAACCAAAGTTAGTTTGAAGAGTCTGAATGATATTCCACACAATATTAGTTCTAAATCCCGAAAACGAAAGTTAAAGCGAGTTAAAAGCATTAGCATAAAGAAAAGAATAAAAAATGCTGCCGTGACATTCACTTCCGACTCGATATTTGCTGAGGAGCCCTCGTATACTGAAAATTGGAAGGGTGAGGGATATGAAACTCATAAAATAACATCTACTTCAATCTTATTTTTAAAAAATGGAAATGTAATCGAATCTAAACAAAATGTTTTAAACACCTGCGCGTTTGATTCTGTGTTTTTTATGCTGGCACATGGATACCAAACAAACAATTATATTCGCGAAGTTTTCAACTCTTGTGAAAATAGTTTAATTCGTGATTTTATTAATATATTAGCCCAAAATCAAAATGAAAAGGAAAAGCTAAGAGAAAACATTGTTTCACTCTATTACCAAAAAAAAAAACAATTATTACGAATGTAATTGTAATATGGCTTTTGTGTTTGAGCATATACTTTTTGATTTCTTGTTTAGTGCAGACAGAAGTAAAAAATGTATTACGCCTTTTTGTAATGAGAAAAATGTAACAAGATTCATTGTGTTTCTTTCTCTCAATTTAGATATTATTAACATGTTTGGTATCAGAAGCTTAGAAGACGCCATCGTTATCGATAAATTAGAATTAAAACATTGTTTAGAATGCAATAACAAAAGCATTAAATACGAATACAAATTAAATAATATTATTTTATTTGATTTAAATGGTACTCAAAACATTATACTTAATGAAATACCACGTTATATAAAAATAACGGAACGTAAAACATTCAAGTTGATAGGTGCGTTAGAGTATGTTCTTCCATGTGTTGGCAATATCGGTCATTACAAGTGTCATTGCTTAATCGACGACCAATGGTTATGTTATGACGACAACCGAAACAAAACTCATGAAAGTTCAGTGCAGCCCATAACACTGCACAATTGTCCGTATTTATGCAAAATGGAACCACACGACAAATTTCGTTTTTCATTTTTTTTAAGCATACTAATTTAAAAGTGATCTAAATTCTTATACAAAAAAGAACCACATGATTTTTCCTTGGAAACTAGGTATACTAAAAGCAGAATAGAACCAACAGCAAAAACAAACACTACATAAAATGCAAAACCGAATCACAGTACAATGGAACTCGATTGTTCAAACAAATAAACGATATTATTACCAGGTCCTTTTATACAAAACAGATCCACACATATATGGTACCATTATACATTACACACATTTCTATCATTAACAATTATTTTTAATACACTAAATGGAACCAAGGTCTGTGGTATCGTTACGCGTAAATTAAATTCATAATAATTGCTAATATTTTTTTTTGCAAAACGGAACCAGAAGTATTCGGTTCTATCATGCATAAATAAATATTGTAAAACAGTAGAACCACTAGTATGTGATTCCTTTATGCATATAGCATTTTGAAACTTATTTTCGTTCAAAGGTACCAAATGACATGACAAGTTACATGCCTCTCATTTTTAAACAACGAAATGTTTACTTTATTGAATTACGTATATGGCTCAAAGTGCAATAACTCGAAGTTTTCAAAGTGCATACTTAAAACATCATACAACTGTCAAATTGCGTAACATTCAACGAAGTGATTTGAATGCGTGACGACCGTTTTTTTTCTCCGCGAAGAAAGTTGCACTAGATTAATTAAATTAAAGTAAAATAACGTGTGAAAATGTTGAGAAGAGGCAAGCAATTAGTAAATAAAGTATTGGAGTCGAACCCTGAACATTATAATGAAGATACAACAGGTAAGTAATTTTATTCTAATGCATTTAAGTACCTAACGAATAGGAGATTACGCTTTATCCACATTTGATTCATTCCCGATTGTGGAGTGATTTTTAAAAGATGGTGCTTACTTGTTGTAGTAAGAAATATGTACCTATAAGTAGTTGTTTTATCTCTCGAAGGCGTGTTAGGTGACTTTTATGACGTCTAAATAAGACTATTTTTACGATTAATTTGCCTTTGTGAGATGAAACTATTATTTCTTTGATTTTAAAACTCGCGAGGTCGCTGTTTTGAGTGGTAGAAGGTAGATTTCGAAGCTATAACCCGCAAAATTTAAAATTGTAACAAGTTTATTTATTTGTTTTGGTGTGATTACGTATGATTTTTGTACATGGCCCGTGTAAAGTACAACATACTTTCCCAAGTAACATAAAGCCGCGTCCCCACTAGGCGACATTTCCGCCCGATGTCTCATCTCTATCTGGCAAAGTCGTCACCAGATGTCTCCAGGGACACACGTAGCTCGACAATTGTTGCCTAGTGGTGCCATGACTTTATAATTACGTTATCAGTTCCAAGCATAACTAATAATATTTTGTTGTCGCCATATAAGTACATATTATAAAACCATACGGTTTTGTTGTTTTATATTTTTAGATATTATAGTTTTATACATATATTTTAAAGCTTTTTTTTTGTTACAGCAGAAAATAACGGAGAGCCTGGTACGTCGAACCTTTTGGAAAAGTTTTCTTCTTCGCCAGATCGCCTGGAAGAATATTCCTCGCCGATATTAGAACTTCTCGAAAACTTGTCCCCCTTCAAAAGCCCTGACCATGTATCAGATTCCTCAGAAGATACTATAATAGTTGCTGGTGCCAAGAAAATGAGGCTACCTAATGGAAAATCTAGGCGCATTATAGTAGATGAGTCTACTTCTGAAGGCGAAGGTACAATGAAATCCCCCGTGTTTGTACCGTGTTCTGATGATGATACAGTGAGTATCAACGATGCAGTAGTTACGAAAGGAAGACCAAAGAAAGGCCGAAAGTATAAGTATGGTGGTATATCTAGGATAGATAGAAAGAAAAATAGACATTCTAATAAGCCTTTTTACAATTACAAAAACATCGAAGTCCAACCGAAAGAATTTATTGATTTTAAATGTAATTGTAAAACAAAGTGCTGGGAAAAAATTGATTCTAACATTAGACAGAAGATATTTGAGTGTTTTTACAAGTTAGGAAATTACAATACCCAAAATATGTTCATCGCAGCGAATGTCAAAGAAGTCGACGTAAAAAGAAGGATGATCAGTAGCAATATGAATAAAAAATTCTCTCGTAAGTACCTATTGGACAAAGTCGAAGTATGCCGGGATTTATTTGTCAAAACACTTGGCGTTTCCACAAAGAGAGTTAATACTACTCTGATTAAAATGAGGTCACAGGAGTTTATAGATAGAAGAGGATCAAAAAGTGGAGGTAAGAACAAATGCAGCGACGAAAAAGTTTCACAAGTGAGATGCCATATAAGCTCTCTTCCAAAGTATAAATCACACTATAGATATAGTGAGCGCGAGACCCAGTATCTAATGTCAGACATGACTTTAGACAAGATGTATGATTTATACTGCGAGTACATAGGAGAAGCTGAAAAGGTTAGCAAGGCGATGTACTCTAAGATATTTTATAAATATTTTAACCTTAAAAGAGCTCCTCTTAAAAAAGACACATGTAACAAATGTGACACATTACAAGCGAAATTAACTCATTGCCTAACTGCTGAGGAAAAAACAGGCATAGATAAAGAACGTGAAGAACATTGCCGAAAATGGGAAGAGGCTCGAAATAAAATGAAGTCTGACTTTATTCTGGCTACTCAATGTAAGGAAATAGAATGTCTCACATTTGATCTCCAAAAAACACAGCCAATGCCTAAGATCCCTACTGGAATTATTTACTATAAACGACAGCTTTGGTTGTACGATATGGGTATTTATTCTGCAAAGACTTTCATGAGTGAGTGCTTTGTTTGGATAGAAGGAATGGCTGGTAAAGGTGCCCAGGAAGTCGGTTCTTGTCTATTAAAATATTTAGGCGAGCATATTTCTGAAGATGTCGAGGAATTAATTTTATGGAGCGACTCATGTGGAGGACAGAATCGTAACATAAAGATAGTTTTGATGTTAAAAGCATTTTTACATTCTCATCCCACCTTGAAAAAAATAATACAAAAATTTTTGATACCCGGACATAGTTACCTACCCAATGACAGAGATTTTTCCCACATTGAAACGGCAATGAAGAAATATCCGAGATTGTACACTCCCGATGATTATGTGCAGGTTATGAAAAATTGCAAGAAGAAGAACCCGCTTAGAGTTACAGTTATGGCAAAATCTGATTTCCTGGGAACTTCTAAAGTTGAAAAAATGATTATTAACAGAAAACGTGGCGTTAATAAAGAATGTATTAATTGGCTACAAACTCGAGAAATATGCCTGAAAAAAGACTCACCAAACTCAATTTATTTTAAAACAGATTTTTTTGGTGACGCTGTCGAAGTAAATATAGGGAGAGCACCTGTTCGTGGCAGAACAGCTGTAATCTTGTCGGAACATTTAGTTCCACTTTGGCCTTTTGGGAAGCCAGTATCACCAGCGAAACTAGCCGATATTCAGTCCATATTGCATCTTATTCCACAAGATGCACAGAGTTTTTATAATGGTCTCATTTGTGATGATGCAATAAAAGACGATATAGATGGACTAGACACGGCGGATTTCGAAATCCAATTTGATGATAACGTTGAATAAACGCTCTCTATATGTGTTATTTTATATTTTTGATTAATTAAAGCTTTATTACGATACTGTCAATACATAGTTTCATTTTTAGGAGTAAATCCCTGGGTTGAGGTTCTTTTTTGTATAAAAGAAAACCTATCATTTACTAAACGTTAAAAGGAACCACATGCACATTTTGTTAAATATCTAGAAAGTTGAAGAGTATTCAGAGCAAATTTATATACACATATTTAAATAAGTATTTTATCCACAAATTAAAAAAACATAAATAGGCATTCTACTTCATCTAACAGAGCTGCTCATGTTTTTGTAAATCCATTGATATCTCAGAAGTGTATATTTGCGGGGTGGTTCCTTTTTGCATAAATACGGACAATTTAACTTTTGGTCTTATTGGTAATTAAGTTACATGATAATAGGTGAGAATTTTGCTCTAAAGTGGAGCTAAAATTAGATTTTTATTATATAGAGACTTGTTAAATGTTAGATAATAGAAGGCTTATATCGAAATTCACTGTGATTTACATGGTATAGGAATATTTTGTGATTTTATCGTAGTAAGTTTTGCTATAACGATTATAGTATGACTGATTTGTTTGTAATAAAAATATTATGATGTTAATCGATACAAAAACGTAGGTCTTTATTTCTTGATTAAATTGTAATTGTAAGTACAATAACAAATTAAACTGCGATTGGTAGGTAGGTGTAAGTTGTATAATTTTAAGTTTTAGAAATGTTGTTGTTATCGTAAGTCAGATTTTGTTTTTAAATTCTGATTGCAATATGAAAACGAACTGTGATTGTTGAATTAGGTGATTTAAAGTATACTTTAACACGTTCAATGCCGCCGACACGCCTAGCGTGTTCTTGCGAATTTCTATAACTACGCCTCGAACACGCCAGGCGTGTCCTAAATGTTTCAGTGATATTTCGAAAATTAGCCAAAATTGCCTTTTGAAATACTCAGTACATAATCCTTTAGCTATATCCTAAGAATTTTTGAGGTGGCCCCCGGAAAAATCTCTTAATTAGTTTTTTTTTTTTAAGTGATTATGTGACGCCGAGAACCCGCCAGGCGTGTCCACTTAAACAAGTTAATCAGAGATTTTCAACCTTTATACTAAGACGTATAATATAGCTAAAATAATGTACGTATTTACAAAAATCAATTAATATGAAGATAATTTATTGAATGTCAAGTAGGTAGAAGCCCAAGAAATAAGAAGGCGAGTAGGACTGAAAGATAACTACCTACTGTGTGAACTCCCGTTGCCTCGGTCAGACCAATTTGTACAAAATAATTTACGGTAAGTAGGTAAGATCTCCTAAATAAACAACTGGTTGGATTGACAACCGTACTGTTAAAACAGTAGGTATTTCACTGTTATTCGCTCGTTAATAATTTCTACTAGGTACGTGTGTATGTTCTATGTGAAAAAAAATCAAAATACTTACTGTTTTTAGGACCGGTGGTATTTTGAGCAATGAAAACCATAAAAAGATGTATCTTATTTTATTATACAATATTATTTTATCTAGGTAACGTACTTACCTAGATAAAATGATTGTATAAAACTAAATACCTACCGTTTAAGTTTCTAAAATAAGTTCTACTGTTCGCATATATTTTTCCAACTTTGACGTAGTTTGAAATAGATACCTTTGCAAATTACCTACATAAAATCGACACTCTGGGCGCGTCCAAGTTCCCACCAAACCGGTCCAGCCGGACGGCGGCCAGGGATAGCTTAGAGCGAGTACGCGAGATACGCTTGTTAAGAGCGTTAGAAAGAATCAAAAGATTGAACAAAACGGCAAGATCGCGCACGTGTTGTTTGTTATTGTTAACTTAGCTTTGACTTGGGTTTTTGAATTTGAACTTTAAAATAAGCCCGTTAAGTAAGATTTTTGTAATTTTATTTGTGTTAAAGCTTTTGTTGACAAATATTTTCTCACGCCGGCAGTTAAACTTGTTTAGTGCAGTGTTCGAAGCTTTCGACATAGCACATGTGTGACGGTTCCTTCCGTAACTTACGTTTACTGAATATTGTTTGATCGCTCTATCGACGACTTCGGCTTATATTTTTGGACTGTTTGATTGCTCTCACGACGACATCGGCTACTGTTTCGGGACTGTTTGATTGCTCTCACGAAGACATCGGCTACTGTTTCGGGACTGCTGCCAACAACTTCAACTTAGTCTACTTTCAGTGAACTGATATACCTGTCTACAAAATTGGTGAGTACAATTTATTTCAAACATAACAATGTGTGAAATAATCACACACATAATCGTGTGCGTTCGCGCAGCGGAATGTTGTTGAATTTAAAGATTTTAATTATGCAGATATTTAGTGTATGACGTCGTATAATTGTGTACCTATATTTAAAAAAAAAATGTGCACTAGACATATTAAAACAACTTTTAAACGGTTTAACTCGCGTACCTATATTAATCTGCCTGCGACCACGAACGCTGAAAAGCTTTCGAAACGTCAGGAATATATTAACCTCTCAGATACCGCGCTCGGAGCGTGCGACCGGCACCGACCCCGCGACCCCGCGCATTTATTACGTCATCGCGCGTTTCAAGTGGCCAGCACTTACGATAACATAAACATTCCGAGTTCTAATTACTCTTATCTCGATCTGTAAACTGTATCGCCCTTCTGAAGAATGACACTGTGTATAAATATTTGCAAAACGATTTAGAACCATACGTTAAATAAAATTAAGGTTTAAAAGTCGTAAGTCGGCTGGCACGAATTCGTGCCATCGGGGCTCAACGGTATAAACGTCACCGTCACGAATTCGTGCCGTCGGGGACTGAGAGGTTAATAATTAATATACGCGGGTTAAACCGTTTAAAATTTGTATTTTTCGTTCATTTATTGTTTTACTAGCTTTTGCTCGCGGCTTCGCTCTCGTTAAATTCGGGGTAACCCGCGACACGCAGCGCAGCAGTCAATCGCTCAGCCAATGCGCTAACCGTTTCGTCATATTTTTTATTCTTGTTGTTTTTTTTTAGGTTATGGACCCCTTCGAGAATCCACTACCATCCTGCTCTTGGGAAAGCCCTAATTGGGATTTCCCTTGGATCGAAGACACTGTAGGAGCCATGGAATCTTCGAATTCAACTCCGCCCTTGAACCAGCCACCTTCAGCTTTAACTGACTCTGAGCTCTTAGGGATCCTCCCTGAAAATGTTTTAGATGAGATAGATACAGATGACGACGACTGCCAAATAGATTTAAATGAGCTAGAAGAAACTTTACCTCTTGATACATTCAACGATGAATGGCAACCAGGGAATCCTGGTCAATATAACGAAATTCCTTTCACCAAGACAACCGGTCTCCAAGAAAACATAGCTGAAACACCAATCAGCTATTTTAACGCTTTATGCAATGAAGAACTGCTTAATTTATTAACTCGCTCTACCAACGAGTACGGGGAAAAGGAAAGAGCTGCAAGCAGAAGTGCACAAAGCAGAGCTAAGTTTTGGAAACCCATAAGTTGCAGCGATATAAAATTATTCTTTGGATTATTATTCCACATGGGCTTCATAAAAATAAATCGACTATCAGATTATTGGAAAACCGATTCATATTTTAACCAACCAGTATTTTCTAAAGCTACTTTTTTATTAATTTTAAGAATGTTGTGCGTCAATACAGGAGGAACTACAAGCAATTGTAAAATAAAACCAATAATTGATTATTTCAATAGAAGAATGTTAGAAATTTATTATCCCACTAAAAATATAGTGATTGACGAATCAATGATGTTATGGAGAGGAAGATTAAAATGTCGACAATATATGAAAGGAAAGAAAAATAAGTATGGTCTGTAGTTTTATGCACTTGCCGATCAGCTAGGGGTTGTGCTAAAATTGCATCTGTATGGGGGTGCCTCTGATATGCTTGTTGGTGGAACAAACCACGTTAAAAAAGTCGTTAAACATTTAATGGATGCATATATAAATGTGGGACACCATTTGTTCATAGATAATTTTTATACAAGCGTGGGTCTGGTGGATGAATTATATAATAAACATACTTATTGTACAGGAACTCTGAGAAAAATGAGGCAAGGCAATCCTAAAACATTATTAAAAACAAAATTAAAAAAGGGTGAGTTATGCATATTACATAAAAATAACATTTGCATAATTAAATGGATGGATCAACGGGAGGTATTGGCTATCTCAACAAAATACAATGGTAATTTAGATAGTACCAGAAATCGCAGGGGGCAAATTAAACTTAAACCCCAAATAATTAAATATTACAATGAAAATATGAGTGCCATTGATCGACATGACCAAATGCTATCGTATTACTCATGTGAACACAAGAGTCTTAGGTGGTATAAAAAAGTTATAATCCACATTATGCAAATAATATTAATAAATTCTTTCTTCCTGTACAATAAGTACTCAGCGAATAACAAGATATCTTTATATGATTTTAGATTAAATGTAATAAAATCTATTATCGAGCCTCATTTAATACCGGATTTGCGACTTCCATTGGGGACAAATGTTCATTGCATTATGAAATTAGAAAAAGACACAAAAGGCAAAACTAAGCGAAGAAGATGCGCCCAATGCTGGACAACGAAAAAAAAAGGGTAGCAACATTGTTTGCTTGCGAGAAATGTCCCCAACAGCCAGGCTTGTGCATAGAATGCTTCAAACCATATCACAAATATTAATTATTCAGTTATAATTTCGAAGTACTTAAGCTAAATGAAAGACCAGTTAAAGTTTTAATTTTTTTTTTACTACGTAAATCAGTCTCATTATTATGTAGTGGACCACAATATATGATTATTTATTAATGTTTTGAAAAAAATATATACATATATGACATATGTATCAGTATTATATTCTAATCACAGCCTATTATCGACACTGTAACATTGTTTATAAAAACAGAGAGGATGTTCTATCTGATAGCCCAGATTGTCCAGGTTTTCATGGTTTCAGTATGTCTTGATTGCTATTACATATAACAAAGTTATTACAAAATATGATTAGGTAGGTACTTAATTCCTAAATAAAAATACTTAATATATAATTATTAGGTATACTCTTAATCACAGCTTATATTTCCAAATCTGATTGTCCGTTCTCCTTTTTTTGTAATCAATAAAAATCTTTTTGTCTTAATCTTTGTCTTTTATTTCAATCTTCATACTGTCTTATTGTGCGAATTAATTTTTCATAGCATTCCAATCGCCTGTTTGCGGGCACATTTCTAAGTCTAAAAGCAAGCATTATACCCAAATCATGCTCGAACTGGGCGTAAATTGGAGGTAGTTCGTTTTCTGTATTCAGTTCGGCTTTTAAATCTTTTGCAAATAATGCGTTAAAATATTTTTTGGCGGCACAACATGCAGGACTTGTTTTGGTTTCACCTAAAGAATCATTATTTTCTGTCATTGGCAATTTATCTGTTTTCAATTTCTTTGCAACACATTCATCAGAATCAGTAATTTCATCTAGGCTACCGTCTGTTGATTCTGTGTCACAAGTACGTGAACCATCAAATTTCCTTTTCAATGGAAAGTTTTGTAATATTGACTGACTACATTCAGGATAGTTATCAGAGCATTCTTCCTGATTATCTGCAGTAAAACAAATAAAAACTATTACTTACAATTAAGTAAACAAATTAGCATAATAAAGTCTTAGGTTTGCGCGAGCACTAGACATAAAAAACGTTTCGAAAGCTTTTCAGCGTTCGTGGTTCGTGGTCTGCCTGCGACCACGAACGCTGAAACGTCAAGAATATATAAATGATTAATATACGCGAGTTATACCGTTTATAAAAATCGATTTATTAAATAAATTATCATTTAGGAGGGTACCTAATGTTTTGTTTGCCGTAACATAATTTGTACTAATACTGTTTTCCATAATCGTCCCCGCTCATAATATTTATTTGCTATTATCATTTATTCTGTTATTCGCAGCCATGCACACGGCTGCATAGTTGCGTATTTATGCCTCCCTTACCCCTATTTTTGGCAATTAATATTAAAAAAAAATATCCTATGTGAGAAAATTATAGAAAACAATAAATTAAATAAATACGCTATCTTCAACTAAAATATAATAGGTACCTAACCTATCGTTCCTTAAAATTGCAATAATTGAGTTATCTAAGTTAATATTATGAAATATTTCAAATAAGCACAAAATGTTTATGATCTCTTACAAAATTACGATAATTACTTACCTAAAAAACTATTTTCAGCCATAACTCCAGGTTAAATCTCACGACCGTATTTGAATCACCTTTATTCTTGCTCAGCGAATGGCAAACTAACTAATACTCATCGCTAAACCGAAAAAAAGACAGATTTAGAATTTAACTCTATCGAAGTGCCACTGGACACGCCTAGCGTGTCCAAGTTTAATGGCGCATCCACACATGCCCGGCGGCACGGCCGGCGGCATGGCCGGCGGCCGTGCCGCTGGCATTTGCCGCATCTCAGCCGCGGCACGCGCGGCTTTTGGTTGCCGGCGGCATGGCCGGCGGCCGTGCCGCTGGCATTTGCCGCATCTCAGCCGCGGCACGCGCGGCTTTTGGTTGCCGGCGGCAGTTTGCTTGCGGCTTCGATACGGAGTGGTAGTGTTGTCGTATAATCTCATAGAAGTAAATAACGAAATGACAGAATTTAACTGGGATGATAGTGCAGCACTTTTATTATTAGAAAAGTATCAAGAAAATGAACCATTGTGGAACCCAAGGCATATGGATTTCAAGAATCGCAACAAAAGAAATGATGCTATTAGGGATATTGCTTCTGTGTTCAACATAGCATCATCAGAAATTGAGAGAAAACTGAAGAATTTATCCAGCCATTATTTTCGAGAAAAACGCAAATATGAAGAATCTAAAAGGAGTGGATCTGGACGGAAAGATGTTCAATTGCCGAAATGGTTTGCTTATAAGGCGTTATCATTTCTTAGTGACAAGAATGCACCGGTACCGACTCTGAACAGCCACGCACCTATTGTAAGTACCCATCAAATTTTTATAATCAAGTAGACTAGTTGGTCGCCTATTGATCGAAATTCGACCATAATTAATTTAAAATACATATTTCATTAAGTAATATTTTCGTAAATAGGGGTACAAATATTTTTTCTCGCGTATTTATATTAGATACCTACTACCTACAACCCGGTAACAATATATAATGCCACGGAGAGCGGACGAGCATACTCTCGTATTTGAACCTTATGCAGTCGGCAAAACGCTCACCGAAAGCGAAGTATTCGGGAATAAGCGCTCATCAAGAGTGTAGGTATAGGCGTCATCAATGGTGACTGTATACATGTAATGTTTATAAGCTTGGTTTTTAGGGTTCCGTACCCAAAGGGTAAAACGGGACCCTATTACTAAGCCTCCACTGTCTGTCTGTCTGTCTGTCTGTCTGTCTGTCCGTCTGTCTGTCTGTCTGTCTGTCCGTCTGTCTGTCTGTCTCCAGGCTGTATCTCATAAACCGTGATAGCTAGAAAGCTGAAATTTTCACAAATGATGTATTTCCGTTGCCGCTATAACAACAAATACTAAAAATAAAAATTAAAAAATATTAAGGGGGTCCCCATACAATAAACTTGTGAAATCGCAAATTATAACTTTGTTATTTTATTATTATATATTTGTATGAAAAACAAAGTTATTTTTTGTTGCCGAAAAATGTTTGTATTTTGGCTAGTTGTAGGTAATAGATACGTTAATTTTTCATAGATAATGGTACGGAACCCTTCGTGAGCGAGTCCAACTCGCACTTGGCCGGTTTTTATTAAATATTTACATACTGATTGGATATTTCAAAACATAATGTTAAAGCTTGTTTGCAATTATTTATAAGATTTCCTTTTTATTTTCAGTCTTCTCAAGTTAATATCACTCCCCAGACTACGCTACCTTCGACAAGGAGGTCACGAAAGCGAAACATAGAGGGAGATCCTGAAGTTGATGAAGCTTTGCAATTACTGAGGGAGATTACATCTAATGCAAGGCAACGCGATGATGCTGCTATATTTGCAGACTATATAAGTAGCAAGTTGAGGAAGATGGATCATTACACGATGTGTACAGTACAACATCAAATCCAGAATATTGTCTATGAAGCAGAAATGAGAATGGGTCCGATGAATTTTGATACCAATAATACTACTCAGCCTCTTCGTTATCAAAATGTTCGTCCAGGATACTTCACAGGCCAACCTACAACGTCAACAATGTCACCATCGCCCTCAACTTCGCGCTCTTACTCTGTTCAATCAGACTATGAAATGCAAAATAGCCCAGATGTCAACACAAGTGACAGTCTGTTACAAGTCTTGGAAAATAATTTAACCGAAAATAGTGTTAAGAAATAGAATAGAATATAGAAGTGTTAAGAAATGTTTCTGATTCCTAAATAAAACAATTATTTGAATAATCATATTTTATTTCGTTAAAACATTATAATTGATATTGCCAAGGAAGCTGACCTTGTTCCGATAGAAAATAACATTTTAGCTCATTTCTAATTACACTTGGTTCTACATTTAGAGCGATCTGCGGAATATTTTGTTGCTCTTCGTTCAAAACTCCATCAGTAGTTCTTTCATTTCTCTTCATAAAATTATGCAGATGCACACAAGCCATCACGACAAGTTTTGCTTTCTCATTTTGTAAGCCAATGCGTGAATGTAAAATTCTGAATTTATTAGATAAAATGCCAAACGCGTCTTCTACAACCGTGCGCCCGCGACTAATTCTATAATTAAAAACCCTCTCAGGTGATTCTTTTGCATGATATCCAGAAAATGGTTTTATTATATTCTGTGAGATGGGGAAAGCATCATCACCGATGAAATAAAAAGGTACAGGTGTACTTCACCCTTGTAATGGAATCGCTTGTGGTAGACTTAAAGTTCGATCTCGTATCATATCAAATAAAGTTGAATTGCGTAGAACTCCACCATCAGATATTCTGCCCTGACATCCAATGTCCACGTATAAAAAGTTATAATTGGCATCGATTAAAGCTAGCAAAACAATACTGAAATATGACTTATAATTAAAAAACTCAGAACCGCTATTAATTGGACATGAAATATTAGGTCGGGGAAAAAGTCTTTTCGCATAACGTAGGTATAAACTTATTATAAAATTTTTTTGACTGTACTATTTGTGTCTGGCTGGTTTTGGTAACATTAAAAAGGTTCCATTATAAAGAAAAGAAAAAAATAAAAAAAAGTTGTTTCCCGCTATTTTTCATTTGTTTTTCTCTCCGTAAAAATGAGTGAATCTAATGAAGAAATTCGATACATTTTAAAATTTTATTATAAAAAAGGCAAAAATGCAACTCAAGCAGTGAAAAAAATTTGTGAGGTTTATGGACCTGATGCAGTGTCAGTAAGAGTAGCACAAATTTGGTTCAAACGTTTTCAGTCCGGAAATTTTGATGTTAAAGATGCACCTCGCTCTGGTCGCCCTGTTACGAATAAAATGGACGCCATTTTTGAAAGAGTGGAGCAAGATCGGCATATTAGTAGTTACGATGTAGCTGAAGAACTGGGAATTGACCACAAAACAGTTTTGACCCATTTGAAGAAAGCTGGTTATACAAAAAAGCTCGATATTTGGGTGCCACACGAGCTCACTCAAAGAAACTTAATGAACCGTGTACTCATTTGCGATTCATTATTGAGACGTAATGAAACCGAGCCGTTTTTGAAGAGATTGATAACTGGCGATGAAAAGTGGATCACGTACGACAAGAACGTGCGAAAAAGGTCGTGGTCGAAAGTTGGCCAGGCTTCACAGACTGTGGCCAAACCTGGCCTAACACGAAATAAGGTGATGCTGTGTGTATGGTGGGATTGGAAGGGCATTGTTTATTATGAGCTTTTACCGCCCGGCAAAACCATCGATTCTGATCTTTACTGCCAGCAACTGATGAGATTAAAGGAAGCAGTCGAGAGAAAACGGCCGGTAATTGATCAACAGGAAGGGTGTGGTCTTTCATCACGATAACGCTAGACCACACACATCTTTAGCCACTCAGCAAAAATTAAGAGAGTTCGACTGGGAGGTCCTAGTGCATCCACCATATAGCCCTGACCTTGCGCCTTCAGATTTTCACCTGTTTCGGTCTCTGCAGAATTCTTTAGGTTCTGTAAGGTTGACCTCAAGAGAGGACTGCCAAAACTATTTGTCCCGTTTTTTTGATCAGAAGTTCCAAAGTTTCTACAGTAACGGGATAATGTCTCTGCCCACAAAATGGCAGAAAGTTATTCAACAAAACGGTACATATATATTGTAAATAAATGTAAATAAACTTTGAAAAAAATGTCTTGACTTTTCATACAAAAATACGAAAAGACTTTTTCCCCAACCTATTACGTATATGTTTCCCATCGAGGGCACCTACGCAATTAGGTACATTCCATTTCTGCATGAAACTCCGAGCCACTGATAGCCATTCTTCCTGTGTATTCGGCATCTGTAAAATAAAATTGTTTGTGATATTTGTGTGTGTAGTTCTAGTTATATCTATGTAAAATGTGTGTGAAGTTCCAGGTACAGTATAAAATCATAGATATTATAATTCGACTAGGAATAGATATGTTACTTAGGAAGGTTCAGTTTCTAACTACCTAATGTGTTACGGATATTTGTACTTACCCTTAAATAATTGGATAATGTAGATACCAACGCTTGACAAACATCTGGAATTATTAAAGAAATAACTTGTGGAGACACTTTAAACAGCGTACCGAGTGAAAATAAGAGTCTCCTGTAGCCAGGTATCTCAAAGTAATTGCTAGTCGATCGGAAGCTGACACAGCATTTCTCCAGCGGGTGTCAGTTTTTGATATCATGGGTCCAGTTAAATTCAGTAATATTTCAAATTCTTCACTAGAGATCCTTAGAAAAGTGTTAAATTTCGAACGAATATTTCTTCGGTTTATGTCATCTATACTAATATTATAAAGCTGAAGAGTTTGTTTGTTTGTTTGAACGCGCTAATCTCCGAAACTACTGGTGCGATTTGAATAATTCTTTTTTTGTTGGATAGTCCATTTATCGAGGAAGGCTATAGGCTAAATAACATTACGCTATGACCAATAGGAGCAAAGACAGAGCGGTAAATGTGTAAAAAAACGGGGAAAATTATTCGTTTTTGAAGGCTTTCTTTGCGTGCGCTGCGAAAACGGTTCAAGATACACAAAAAATATGTATGAAAGAATTATTCCTCTACACATGATCTAAAAAAAAGTCCGCGACGGCATATGTCTATCTTGTAAGGTTTAGTCACAATGACCGTTTTTATGGTACCAAATTTGGTCGAAATAATTTGTTTAAGTTGTATCAACATAATAATATTAATCTTTATTCAAATATAAATATAAATATGTTGTTGGTTAAGAGTACTTCATTGTGAATAAAATTGTCATGTACGTCAGGCTGGCCCGGCCCCATGGAATTTAATAATGAGATTGTTATCAATCCAATGTACCCGGGTATACTAATATATGTAACACCTTCATTTTCAATGTAACTCTTTTTAAAAGAAATTACGTGCACTTCTTAGTGGCCGGGCCAGCCTGACGTTTTCAGCCCGGCCACCTTGTTTCCCACTAATCTACAAAAAATACTGGCAATATTGTGCTACAGATGAAATGTACCCTATAATTTATGCATATGTAACACAAAATCGAATCCTAAAATGCAATAGCATACGAAATATTAGCGGTTGCAGGTGGCCGGGCTGAAATTATTTCGTTAATATAAAACAGTAAAACTGCAACACCTACCAAAAACTAATACCAGTACATAATGAGATATAGAGATATAGAATACATGTAACGCTTTCATTTTAAATTATAATACATATTTAGAAAGAATAATCACTTGAAATTATATTTCAGCCCGGCCACCTAAAAGCGGTAATATTCCCTAAAATCTTATGCCAATTTGTACAGTAAAACCTGATACAGCTATGAAATGAAAGTTACATTCGTTTCGTTTTAGTCGTATACCTTTAAGCCTTCTGTTTGACTAGATTATCAAAATCTGAGAAACTTGCCGAAGACATTTGGTTTGTTGAGTGAAACAAAATGCGTTACTATGATATTTTTATTAATTAACTAAGTAGTATAAATCACACATAATAATTGTTGGATACATAAGGGCTTGTACACAAAACTGCGATGCGACGTCGCATCGCAAAAATCTGCGAGCTCCCTCTACGCATCGCAAGAACTTGCGAATTGATTCGCATCGCGCATTCCTGCGATGTTGCGTCACACTTGTTGACACCATTTTAGTTCGCTCTGGGACAGCGCGTGGGCAAGACGTGTAGGTACTTTAAAAATGACAGAATACGACGTTGATTTTTTAACCCTTCAGAAGGCGCGCTATGAGCATTTTGCTCACGCCAAAATTTGTTGTGATAATTTATGCTGATATTACTACAGTTGCGGTCCGAGCGTCTCGGTACCTTCCTAACTATTAAAGTAAAGTAAAGTAAAGTAAAAAGTTCTTTATTTCATAAACTATTACATAGCACTTGAAAACGTCAAAACAAAATATACATGAAAAAAAAAATTTATATCAACCCTGAAATCACGAAGCTTAGATTCACTTACATGCAAATAAATAAAAATTAGGTGTAAGTGAATCTAAGTGCCAGTTCCGAGCCTCCGCTCTGTGAGAAGAACTGACAAGAAACTCACAGGCTATGCTCTTTTAAATTATTTTTATTACATGACACACACAGTGTAAATTTGATGATACTGAAAGGGTCCCCCGAAGCTGTAACCAATAAAGTAGCACTAAGGGAACCTTCCATCACAGTCAAGTAAGTATGTATTGTGAAACTGAGCTGAGCCTGTACAATAAGGGATGGTCACGACAATGATCTGGTTGACTTTTTAATCTTATATACACATACAAGTTGAAAATGTTAAGCCCAAGCTTATTTATCCGATAAATAATCATTAACAGCATAATACCCCTTTTGAAGAAACTGCTTTTTAACTACAGTTTTAAAAGTTGCCAATGGTAGATCAATTATTTCCTGCGGAATTTTATTAAAAAATCTGATACTATTACCCAAAAATGAATTTTTTGTTTTGTGAAGTCGACAATTTGGCAGAGAGAGCTTATTTCTATTCCTAGTATTAAAATTATGTACTTTTGAATTTTTATCAAATGTATTAATGTTTTTGCGAACATACATTATATTATCAAATATATACTGAGATGCAACCGTTAATATGTTAATTCTTTTAAACATCTCTCTAAGAGAATCTCTGGACTTAAGATTATAGATAGCTCTCATGGCGCGCTTTTGTAGTACAAATATATTATGTATGTCCGCAGCAGATCCCCACAATAACATACCATATGATATAATGCTATGAAAATAGCTAAAATAAACTAATCTAGCTGTTTCTTCGTCTGTTATAAGTCTTATCTTTTTGATGGCATAGCATGCTGAGCTAAGCCTTCCGGACAAATCCATTACATGGGGGTTCCACTGCAATTTAAAATCAATATTGATGCCCAAGAACTTTGTGTCATTTAATAACTCGATATTCTTGCCATTCATTTTCAAGTTAGTTGAGACTTTTGTAACATTAGGCAATGAGAACTTTATACATTTAGTTTTACTTGCGTTAAGAGATAGATTGTTAACCGTAAACCAATGTAAAACCTTCGCAAGAGCATTATTTATCACGTCAGAATGATCCTTGCCTCTGTTCACTTTAAATATCAGAGATGTATCGTCAGCAAACAAAACTGTTTCGCACAGATCTCTAGTATAGAAAGGTAGATCGTTAATATAAATTAGAAACAATAAAGGGCCTAAAATCGAACCTTGTGGAACTCCCATAAGCAATGGCGCGCCAGAAGACTCGACTCTATTAATAACTACTTTTTGAGTTCTGTCACTCAAGTAAGATTTAATTAATTTTAAAGAATTACCATTAACACCATAATATTCTTTACCATACCATATATTATTCCTCCCCTCTACCCCACTGCAACTCGTGCGTCGCTTAGTGCCGCCGCCACCGCGGATCGAAGCAGTTGTTGACGTCGTGTGCCATTGCGCGGCATTTTGCTCATTGCGCGCCCATCCGCGTAAGTATTTTTTTTCCTTAAAAATAAAACGAGCTTGTATTTTTCTCTTGGATTACTTTGTTAATTTGTAGGTACTAAATGTAGATAAATCATGGTTATAGTCTAAGACCATGTTTTATAATATTCTTTTTTTTAATTTTAGTTACCAAATACGTAAAAAATGGGCGACCGACGTCAAATTCAAGAAAATGAAATTCGTTCGTGGCTGGAAGAGGCGTCTGATGACGAGTCGGTTATAGAGCCCGAAGACAGGGATGATGAACGCGTCGACAACCCTGAAAGTGACGGTCCCGTCACCTACAGCCCTCACGAAACTGACACAGAACAATCTGCAGATGAAAGCGAGTCCGACGTTTCAATTTCGGCGCTGACGCAGGCACCTAGAGGTAGGATACCATTTTATATCGGAAAAGATAAATCTTCAAAATGGCTCATGCACAAGCCTCCACGTAATGTGCGCACCAGAAGCTGCAACATCGTTATCCATTTACCAGGAGTCAAAACTGTGGCCAAAAGTGCTAACGAACCCTTGCAGTGCGTTTCATTGTTTTTAGATGATGAAATGATAGACAAAATAGTCACGTATACAAATATATATTAGGTCGGGGAAAAAGTCTTTTCGCATAACGTAGGTATAAACTTATTATAAATTTTTTTTGACTGTACTATTTGTGTCTGGCTGGTTTTGGTAACATTAAAAAGGTTCCATTATAAAGAAAAGAAAAAAATAAAAAAAAGTTGTTTCCCGCTATTTTTCATTTGTTTTTCTCTCCGTAAAAATGAGTGAATCTAATGAAGAAATTCGATACATTTTAAAATTTTATTATAAAAAAGGCAAAAATGCAACTCAAGCAGTGAAAAAATTTGTGATGTTTATGGACCTAAAGCAGTGTCAGTAAGAGTAGCACAAATTTGGTTCAAACGTTTTCAGTCCGGAAATTTTGATGTTAAAGATGCACCTCGCTCTGGTCGCCCTGTTACGAATAAAATGGACGCCATTTTTGAAAGAGTGGAGCAAGATCGGCATATTAGTAGTTACGATGTAGCTGAAGAACTGGGAATTGACCACAAAACAGTTTTGACCCATTTGAAGAAAGCTGGTTATACAAAAAAGCTCGATATTTGGGTGCCACACGAGCTCACTCAAAGAAACTTAATGAACCGTGTACTCATTTGCGATTCATTATTAAGACGTAATGAAACCGAGCCGTTTTTGAAGAGATTGATAACTGGCGATGAAAAGTGGATCACGTACGACAAGAACGTGCGAAAAAGGTCGTGGTCGAAAGTTGGCCAGGCTTCACAGACTGTGGCCAAACCTGGCCTAACACGAAATAAGGTGATGCTGTGTGTATGGTGGGATTGGAAGGGCATTGTTTATTATGAGCTTTTACCGCCCGGCAAAACCATCGATTCTGATCTTTACTGCCAGCAACTGATGAGATTAAAGGAAGCAGTCGAGAGAAAACGGCCGGAATTGATCAACAGGAAGGGTGTGGTCTTTCATCACGATAACGCTAGACCACACACATCTTTAGCCACTCAGCAAAAATTAAGAGAGTTCGACTGGGAGGTCCTAGTGCATCCACCATATAGCCCTGACCTTGCGCCTTCAGATTTTCACCTGTTTCGGTCTCTGCAGAATTCTTTAGGTTCTGTAAGGTTGACCTCAAGAGAGGACTGCCAAAACTATTTGTCCCGTTTTTTTGATCAGAAGTCCCAAAGTTTCTACAGTAACGGGATAATGTCTCTGCCCACAAAATGGCAGAAAGTTATTCAACAAAACGGTACATATATATTGTAAATAAATGTAAATAAACTTTGAAAAAAATGTCTTGACTTTTCATACAAAAATACGAAAAGACTTTTTCCCCAACCTATTACATTACAAAATTAAGCGACAAGTTTTCCCGTGAACGAGATTGTAAGAATACAGATACAATTGAAATAAAAGCACTGATTGGAGTATTGTACATGGCCGGATTAAAAAAAATGTCTCATTTGAATGTGAAGGAAATGTGGCTTGATGATGGTACAACGTGTGACTTTTTTAGGGCAACGATGTCCATAAAACGATTTTTGTTTTTATTACGAGTATTGCGTTTCGATGATATCAACACTCGGGATGATAGAAAAAAAACAGACAACTTAGCGCCAATAAGAGAAATATTTGAATGCTTCGTTGCTCGTTGTAATCAAAATTATACACCAGGAGAATATTGTACCATCGACGAAATGCTAGAATCATTTAGGGGACGCTGTAAGTTTAGGGTTTATTTAGCCAATAAACCGGCAAAATATGGCATCAAAATCTATGCGCTTGTAGATGCCAAAACTTTTTACACAAGCAATTTAGAGATATATCCCGGTAAACAACCAGCAGGACCTTTTGATTGGAGCAATTCTGCAGCTGATGTTGTCAAACGAATAGCAAGTCCTATATTGAACACGGGGAGAAATATAACTATGGACAATTATTTCACGTCTATACCTTTATTCGACGAACTGAAAAATACTTACAAAACTACAGCAGTGGGTACTCTTCGAAAAAATAAAAGAGAGATACCGTCTTTATTTTTATCGACGAAGGACAGACCGATGCCTAGTTCTATATTTGGTTTTGATGATAATAAGATGCTCTTGTCATATGTTCCAAAAAAGAAAACAAAAAAAATTGTTCTTATGTTATCATCTCTCCACGATGACGATAATATAGATGAAGGATCGGGAAATGAAGCTAAACCTGAGATAATAACTTTTTACAATAGTACAAAAGGCGGGGTGGATACAGTAGATCAAATGAAGGAGGATTACTCAGTAGCAAGGATCACACGCCGATGGCCAATGCGTTTGTTTTATTCTATTTTGAATATAGCTGGGATCAATGCACAAATAATATATAAAGCTAATACACAAATTTTGATCGAGCGGCGTATATTCCTAAAACAAGTGGCGATAGACCTAGTAAAACCACATATTTCTCGACGAATTTGCATGGAGAACATCACACCAGATCTCAAGTTCATAATGAAGCGATTTGTGCCACTTCCTAGCTCTACAGAACAGTCTAGACCTACTGGATTTTGTTCCATATGCCCTAGACGGAAAAATAGACGTACAAAAAAAGCGTGCACTTCATGTGGTCAATTACTATGCACTGAGCATGTCACGTTCATCTGTCAGTTATGTTTTGATAGGCACACTAATCAAGATCTCATGGAAGACTGATTTTTTAAAATTTATCATAAGTTTTTTTTTTTATAACTTTTTTTAGTCAAAGACTGCCAAATGATGGGGCCAAAGTTTGTTGATTTTTTGTTTGCATTTCAAGTTGTATTTCTGTTCTTTAGTTTTAATAAAACTTATATTTTTATACGAAATACGTGTATTATTATATATTCCCCTCGATTATTATGATAATTTCTGATATAAATATGTAAATAACACACTTTAAAACAATGTGAGCATTTTGCTCGCGCGCGCCTAACCGTGTAACAGTGTAGGGCGCGCCTCCTCAAGGGTTAATATCACTGATTGAGGAGCGCCCTGTTGTTTGGGACACTAGTAATGAAAATTATAAAAACAAATTCATCAAACAAGATGCTTGGAAGGACGTGTGTAAAAGTTTATTTCCAAATTTCGAGGAAAAAGAAAACAATGAAAAAACTAAACTTGGTAAGTGCACAAATACATTTATTAAGTATAACTTTTTTTTACTTTTTACTAAAACTACCTACAAATCAAACATTCTATTTATATAAGCACAAAAAATATTCTTTAAATTGTTTACAAATGTTTAGGCGTCGACAGCGAGTTACTTTAATGTTTTACCATGTGTCCTTTTGTACCTGTTGTATTGACTTATTACCAAGAACTCGAGCAACAATACAAGCCGTATGGTATAGTCTTAAATTTTTTGTAGTTGCCAGCTTAATGCTCCAACTTCACTTGTAAAGTAATCCGAATATTCGTTTCTCATTAAATTTGCACCAACCACCTGACTACCTACATTCAACCCTTGTTCAAGTGGTTGTAGTTCGGAATCATCTATGATCATTTCAATAGGGGTGTCTAATTCATCACGGTTAATGTCAAAGTTATGTAGTATGCAACAAGCCTTAACAATATCTATAGCAAAGTCATATGAAACGTTAATGGGGCGGTGAAATATTCGCCACTTATTGGCTAGTATGCCGAAAGTACACTCGACATATCTTCTTGCCCTACTCAAACGGTAGTTGAATACTCTTTGTTTAACAGACAAATGCTTGCCAGAATAAGGACGCATGACATTATTCGAAATAGAAAAAGCTTCGTCTCCGACAAAAACATATGGAACCGGTTCTTGAAAGCCCGGTAACGGCCTTGATGTTGGTGTAGGCAAATCACCTCTCATCAGTAAGTCGTACAGTTTCGTGTTGTGGAAAATAGTGGAGTCATTTTCCTTTCCATATGCTCCTATGTCCACATAGATGAATCTGTATTTCGAGTCCACAATAGCCAACAAAACTATTGAATTGTAGCCCTTGTAATTAAAAAAAAGTGATCCACTTTTTGGGGGACTTCGAATACGAATATGTTTCCCATCAACGGCTCCAATACAGTTAGGGAAGTTGGCTTTCTTGTCAAAGTCCGCAGCTATTTCTTCAAACAGCTGTTGTGTTATTTTTGGTATGTTTGCATTTAAACAAAATTTCCATATTGCTTTACAAACTACTCGTATTATCTTAGCAACTGTACTTATTCCTCGATAATAATCTAAATGTATATTTCTGATTTCATTTCCGGACGCTAGGAATCTGTAACATAAATAGAAAAATAAGGATTAATTTATATAACAAACTTAAAAAGTAAAGAACACTAACCTAAAACGACATAAATTATTTTAATTTAATTCATTGGTAGACAACGCTTCTAGCGTTAAGTTCGCCTATTGTTATTATTATTATATTACTGTTCTGTACAATCGGTATTTGATGAATTATAAATAAATAAATAAATTAAATATTCTCTATTTTTTTTGCAGGTAATTTAGTAATACAAAGATGGAGAGGGATTAAGGATACCTTTAATAAATATGAAAAGAAACTCAAAGATGCAAGTAGGTCAGGGTCTGGATCCAAAAATATAAAAGAATACCATCTGTACAAACAATTACAATTTCTTAAGAAAAATTTGCAAAATGAGACCACTACTAGTATAAATGAGTCAGAAAATGAGCAAGATAATCAAGAAGGTACATCTAAAACACGTTACCAAAGGCAGCCACCAAAAAGAAAGATGGTTAATAATACATTTGAAGATGATATTGTAAAGATTTTAAAGGAACCTGAGAATAGACACATATCTTTTTTTAAAGGTATTTTACCATCACTTGAAAGATTAGATGACAATAAAACTCTAATCTTTCAGAGCAGAGTTCTTCAAATTTTAACAGAATTGAATCAACCTCATGGCTACTACTATCCGAATAGCAACTACCAGGGTGGCTATCAAACTCAACATTTTGCGACATCTCAACAAACGCCACTGATACGTGCACAGTCATCTAACATACCAGATCAAATTGATTCACCCAGTAATGATTTTTCTAACTCAAGCATATTAAGCACACTTTCAACTGAAGAAGACTTTGATTTTTCGTAAATTTTATGGATTGTAATATTTTAAAAACTCTTTTCTCAATAAAAACTAATGTAAACAATTATTGTCTTACTTTACTTACCGGATAGTGAGGCCAATCATTTCCAGGGGCATAACAGGAATTCTCCCCTTGTACGATTGTTTCTGAAGATATGGTGATAATAAACTTAAAAGCTCTTCGAATGAAGATATGCTCATTCTAAAATACTCCAAAAAATTTTTTTCGTCGGTTTTCAAAGCTTTATATTTTAGAAGAAAAAAGTTTCCATCAGGATTCATAATAGTAATAAATGGATGAACCCAAAATCTTCTTTGTTTCTTTTTTCTATATCTCCCAAGCAATAATAAAAGTGCACACTTCTTTTTACGATCCATGTCACGACCTAGCTTTCAATTCAAAATACGTTTAGTATGGTTAACGGTCGTCGAAGGAATGGTCACACTGGGAGACGCCTTGCCGCACGAAAGCGCATCGCAGCAATTCGTGTCGTAATTTTCTGCGTTGCGAATTTGCATCGCGTCGCATCGCAGTTTTGTGTACAAGCCCTAATACCTAAACCTATATATATTTTCTCCGTTTTTGGCTTCACAACATAACCATACAAAGATAATAGTTCACAGACGCTACCACCGATTTTTAGACGGCGCCTGTGTCGCGTCCCAACCTAAGTCGTAAGATATTTTCCCCGAGTAGACAGAATAGATGCGCAAGAGCCGTGTTATCAACACTTCTGACATAATATTTTACGTTTTAATATTACTGTGAGTGTAAAATTTGATCAGTTGTTGCAGTGTAGTTGTTTGTGATGTGATGTTTTTAAGGTAAGTCATAGTTTTGATAAATTAAAATATATCGACGAACAATGTTAATGGGTAGCTAAGTAATTATTAAAAAAAATATACAGGTAAAGTAAAGTAAATCTAAACACTCATTTACTTAATAATAAAACTCCATACAATGCCATCAACTAAATATATTTTATCCTTTCGTTTATAGTCAATAGGTAATACTTTTGGTGATTTACTAACAGTAAGTGTTTAGTTTTTGTGAATCTTATTGTTGTGTACCTACCCTATGTATTTACTTATTATTATTGTGTACTTATTTATTTCGTGAAATCAATAATTAATCAGTTTCTTATTAATTACTGTAAGATTTATATATTGGATTTTAGTGAATTATTCATTGTAATCAGGCAACCGTCGACGGTGTTCGTCTGTACCCGCGCTTCTTGTAACTCCCCCTTGTACGGCCTGCCACAGCGATCCACGTCCCTCGCTCACCGCATTCTTTTCCTCGTCCCGCGACACGCGCCCCTCTCCCCATCTCTATTCTATCGTATATATTTCTAATGTCCCAAAAGTTATAAGTTTTGTGAAAGTAAATTTGATTCTTATGAACATTCTTTGCTTTCTTTCTTTCTTTCTTTCCTTAGGTGCTAAAATATTTTTTAATAGATTTATGTATATACTTGAAATGCATGCAAATGTTACTGCATACACTTATCTTTTTAGGGAATTTGTATTTAAATAAATATTAATGTAGTTATTTAGCCTACATGAATACCTATTACGAAACCATAGTTAAAATGAATATATTTTATTTCAGTTGAGCGTGCCTACACCATGGGAAAACGTAGTGCGTTAGATATTGTGGCTCAAAAACAAATATTTGAGAAACATAAACGCTTGATCACCACGACAAGATATAGTTCTATTATATACAATACCATAGCAAAAGATATAAACTATGTGATGTCACCAAAAGCACTATATCTCAGCTTTAGAAGAAACTTTTTAAACAACCAGAACTCACCTCGGGCAAAAGATGAGTGCTTCATTAAAAGAAATGAAGATAATACCAATAGTATTATAATTTCGTCAACATCATCATCAGGGTCTTCTCCAGTTATTCAACAAGCAAGCTTACTTCATCAAATTAGTTTTAAATTTCCAATTGATGTTCATGAATGGAAGAAAATTGAACCCTTAAGTTATACGTATAAACGACACGATAAAAATAAACCTAGTGCAAGATATCAGACGTACAGAGCTATTCCCAAATTTAAGTGGTCCGGTCTTTTAAGAAAAAAACTCTGGGAGTTTTATAAGTTACCTTGTACTGTAGCATTTAAAAGACATGTTATTCAAGGCGCTAACATTACATTCTACGGACGTTGCACTCAGTGTCAAGCAACAGTGAAAATTCAAAATAAAGATAAGACTGATCATATTATTGATTTTTTATGTGAAATTGATCAACTTCAACCAAATTTTAAGCATAACCCTTTAAAAAAAATACGACTTACTCCGTACTCAAGACGAACATTATCTAAGAAATTAAAATTTGAGTCAGCAACAATAGTTAGAAAACAAATAGCGAGTCATGATATGATATTTCAAGATAAGGAACCACCTGTATTGCCATCAGTCGGAGCATTACGCCAAATACGTCATGAAACAAGGAAGCAGAAATGGTACCATACCAATCAAATATTATCTGTTGTCATTATGGCAAATACTTCAACATACTCTTCCGTAATTCAGGAAATTTTAATGAAACCAACTTATCATATTTACTACTGGTTAGAAGAACAAATAAAATATTACAAACAATATGTTCAAGAGTATGGTCGACCAACCATATCTCATTATTAAATTCCATGGGGCCGGGCCAGCCTGACGTACATAATTTATATACACATATTTAAATAAGTATTTTATCCACAAATTAAAAAAACATAAATAGGCATTCTACTTCATCTAACAGAGCTGCACATGTTTTTGTAAATCCTTTGATATCTCAGAAGTGTATATTTGCGGGGTGGTTCCTTTTTGCATAAATACGGACAATTTAACTTATGGTCTTATTGGTAATTAAGTTACATGATAATAGGTGAGAATTTTGCTCTAAAGTGGAGCTAAAATTAGATTTTTATTATATAGAGACTTGTTAAATGTTAGATAATAGAAGGCTTATATCGAAATTCACTGTGATTTACATGGTATAGGAATATTTTGTGATTTTATCGTAGTAAGTTTTGCTATAACGATTATAGTATGACTGATTTGTTTGTAATAAAAATATTATGATGTTAATCGATACAAAAACGTAGGTCGTTATTTCTTGATTAAATTGTAATTGTAAGTACAATAACAAATTAAACTGTGATTGGTAGGTAGGTGTAAGTTGTATAATTTTAAGTTCTAGAAATGTTGTTGTTATCGTAAGTCAGATTTTGTTTTTAAATTCTGATTGCAATATGAAAACGAACTGTGATTGTTGAATTAGGTGATTTAAAGTATACTTTAATAAAACTTTATCTACTTACAAAGTTATAATTTTATGTTATATAGGTATATGATGTTGCTCTCGTATATCTAGTGTAGTTTTTAAATAAGCTACTTTTTTTAGCTTATATAGTTATGATCTTAATCGTTACAACAACGAAAATAAGCAATTATTTTTTAAATTGTAATTATAAATATGAAAACGAATTGTGATTTTAAAAAATTACCGTAAAACGGGGTCAATAAAGACGCAGGGGTGAATAGATACAAAACTCGAAAAGTTTTTTTACAGACTTTAGCAAAGGATTTAAAACAAATTTGGTGGCACAAAACACTTCCTTTCACAATGAAAATAATCAAGTTTTATAGGACCTCTTTTCACCTGCATTCGAGAACTCACTTTATGATTATTTTTTAATATGTTAGTCAAACCTAACGTCAATCCAGTGTTGATATATTAAGAAAAAAGCTACCAAAGTATTAAAATAATATAAATTTGGGAACTTCTTTCTAAGTATGGGTTTAATAGACACGTAATAGGGTTCTATAGAAACGAGAACGAGGTGATTAGAAACACATGTGTTAGGGCTGCTTACTATTGAGATATTATTAGTTTTTTTTTAAGAAATAATATTTTTTGGGAATTTTACGATTTGGACATATTAATAATAAAAATATAATAGAAAACACTTCCTTTCACAATGAAAATAGTCAAGTTTTATAGGACCTCTTTTTACCTGCATTCGAGAACTCACTTTATGATTATTTTTTAATATGTTAGTCAAACCTAACGTCAATCCAGTGTTGATATATTAAGAAAAAAGCTACCAAAGTATAAAAATAATATAAATTTGGGAACTTCTTTCTAAGTATGGGTTTAATAGACACGTAATAGGGTTCTATAGAAACGAGAACGAGGTGATTAGAAACACATGTCGCTACTTCGGGAAAGAAAGGGCGTAAAAGCCACTTTTGGCCAAAATGAGTTAATAATGCAACTTTGTTTAGTTTTCGACGCTCTATCGATCTGTATATTTAAAATTTCAATATTCCCAAAAAAATGGCTTTTACCCCCATGATTTTTTTCTCACCAAAACCATTTTTATTAAAAAAAATTGACGTATATGACATTATTTAATTATTTCAAATTAATAAGGGCGTATCACCATAGTATGAAAGAATATTTGGTCGTAAATACAATATTTATTACGTAATGACTTTTACGACATTTTTACTTGGCAATTTAAATATGATTTGGCTTTTACGCCCTTGCACAAAAATAAAAACTTGGAGTTACAGCATTCAAATCGTAACAATAACAATTTCTTTAGTCTAAAAATCGGAGAGAATCTCTCCGATTTTTGAGTCGTTTTCTGCCGACCGTTGAGTCGTTTTCTTCAAACCTTTTGCCAGCTGACTATGCTCCAGAAACCAAAGTTACATCAGTTCCGATCGCTAATTCGTCTCTAATTGTTAATTCATTGTCTACCTACGACAATAGCACGCAGCTTGAATCTTCTTCCGTATTGACTGCTGAATTACCTACTTTATATGTTAATCTCGTGCCACAAGATGACTATGCCGCTGATGAACCCGAAGTTCCTTCTGTACCGATCCCTGAATCATCTGACTTGAAGACCAACCTTCTGCCGTTGGATAAATATATACCTCAATCTGATAGTTGTATACCTACCACCTCCAAGACGCCATTTTTAGAACTGAGTCCTTTACTGGCTGCATCTCACGATGAAACTCAGCTTGGACCTCCTAATCCATCTACAAGTACAGCACTGGCCAATTTAAATATTACACACACAGTTGAAAAAGATCGGACTAAAAGAACACGCAAAACTTCAACTTCAAAATACAAGATGTATTATATAGACTTCTTATCTGATGAGGAAGATTGGACTTGCAATGAATCTGAATCTAGTGGTTCACCTGAAAAGAAAAAGAAGAAAAAAGAAAAAAAGAAGAAAGCCCAAAAGGATGATACAAGTAAAAATATAACAAGGAAGAAACAGAAACTAATAAATAAACGGAAAGAACGAAAACAATTAAAAGATGAGGGAAAATCCTACCAAACCAAGAAAGGGGACTTAGTTAAAGAAAAATCTATGGGAGAAAACCCATGTAAGCAGGATAAATGTAAAAGAGGTTGTTTTAATATAACGGAAGAAAGGCGAAAGTCTCTGTTTGACTTCTTTTGGAGCATAAGTTCACAACGGAGGAAAGATTGGCTTATTAATTGTACTCGCCAGGTATCAATTTCCAGGAAAAGAACGGACTCTCCAAATAGTAGGAGAAATTTAACATACGAGTACTTTATCAATAATGGTGAAGATCGTCAAAAAGTTTGTCAAAAGTTCTTGCTTGAGACATTGAATGTGACCCAGAAATATTTATTATACAATCTGTCTCATTCTAAAGAATATAATATGTCTCAGGATGATCGGAGGACACGTACATTTCCGGATAAGTATTCTCCAGAAGCAAAAGCACATGCAAAGTCTTTTATTGAAAAATTGCCAGCAGTCCCTTCACACTATAACCGGAAACGAACCAGCAGGGTGTATCTTCCCCAAGAATTAAAAAATGTATCCAATTTGTATAGACTTTATGTGAAAGAATGTGAAGATAAAAATCAAGATGCAGTTGGAGATACTATATTTAGAAATATATTTAATAATGAATATAATATCAGCTTTCATTGTCCAAAAAAAGACAAATGTCTTCTGTGTACAAGAGCCGACCGAAAAGAAATAAGCAGCGAAGAAGATAAAACCATTTTAGAAAATCACATTAAAGAAAAAAAATCTACTTATAAAAGGTTTCTAGCACATCAAAATTTAAGTAATCATTATAATATTAATGGTACTTTGACAGCTAGCTTTGATTTACAAAAGGTATTGACAACACCCCACGGAGATAGCATGTTGTTAGGGTACTCAAGAAAGTATGCAGTTTTTAATTTCACCATTTATGAAAGTGGAACTCAAAATGAGATTGCTACATTTGGGGAGAGTGTGACGGAAAACGAGGTAGCCAAGAAATAGCAACTTGTCTCTTTAAGTATTTACAAGAAGTTGACGAAAGAAAAATAAAAAAATTGATTTTATACTGCGATTCCTGTACAGGTCAAAATAAAAATAAAGTAGTTCTATCTGCCATAAACTATTACCTCAAAAAGTCCGTAAATTTAGAAACAATACAGCTTAACTTTTTGTTGCCTGGACATACATACATGCCTGTTGATTCAGTGCATGCAACAATAGAACGAGAAATAAAAAAACTCACCGTCTGGAGTCCTTCCCAGTGGATGCCTTACATTGCTTCTGCCCGAAAACGGCCACGACCTTATCGTGTTATTGTCATGGAGCATAGTGATTTTATTAGTTGGGACGAACTAGCTACAAAGACTTTCACTAAAGAAGCGCTAAAAAACATGCAATTTAAAAATATTCGGATTGCTACATTTAAGAAGAAGAATGTTGATCAAGTTGAAATTAAGTACTCCATGCATGAAGACACATCAGTACAAAAAGTCATTCTATTTGAAGTACCTGAAAAAAGGCCAAATACAAAAGGGAAATCTAAAGCGAGAGGAAGACCTAAAAAAAATATTTGTTTAGATACAACTAAAAATCACTGCCAAGCTGAAAAATCAAACGAATTTGTGTTGCGTAAGTTATATGCCGCCAGATTACCAATTTCGACTGCAAAATATAACGATTTAAAACTTCTTTGTGACAATCACACAATACCCAGACCGTTCCAACAAGATTTTTTGTCGCTGCCTCATTTTAAAACAGTAGTAGACCAATTACTAGATACCGACGAAGAAGACGATGTAGTAGAGGAATTAGAATGAATGGGTACTTATCTACATTTTAATTTCATTAGAATAATGCATGAATGATTAATAAGTAGAAGAAAGATTTATTTTACAAATTATAATTAAAAAAAAGGTTAAACAAATAAGAAAAAGAAAAAAATATATAAGAAGAGAAAGAAGATGAATAAAAAGAAAGTAAAAGATAAAAAAAATAAAGAAGAATACCATTACAAGCAATAAAATTAAAAAAGTAAGAAAACGAAACAAAAAAACAGAAAAGGAAATAGAAAAAAAAGAAGATTACTAATTATTGTCAATTTGATTTGATTTATGAATGAATAAAACTGATTTGCATCTTAACTAAATTTATTTATTTAATACACCAATACCTACCTAGTAGAATAAATTACAAACATACCATTATTTTATACTATTTTATCAATTTTAGTTAATTTATTTCTTAATTAATTAATATTAGATGATAGTAATTATTTATCACAGTTAACTTAAAATTTAAATTAATGAAAATAATCAAAGTTCAATTCAATTAAATCTTTTCTTTTGTTTCACTATTCATGAATCGTGTGCATTTAACTTAACAGGTAGGTAACCTAATTCGTTATAATAAATTTTGTAATATAGAACTATGATAAATCAGATAATAATAATTATTATGCTATTATTTTGAGCTTCTATGCACCTTAATTTCAATATTCACCACATTAAATCTTACAAAATTATAATAATTGTAGGTTTACTCACGATAATTGTTATAAGTGGTGCAGTCATTACGACCTTTTCACTGTCTAAAGATGGTTTATACGACACGATGTATGTTAGCATTATAGATATTTGTGGATTTACGTCCTATAGTACGTATTTATAGACGGTGTAAAAGCCATTTTTATTAAAATTTTGGGTCGTAAATCCATCCTATCTTCTAAACCATAAGGTCTACTTAAAATTAAGCTTCTTGATATTAAAGAGCACTTAAATGCAAGTAAATATCACCAATTCATTCGAATTTAACTCTATTGCAAAAAAAGTTATTTTCCAAAATTTAAAAAAAAAAACGTTTTTTCGCTGCCCTGTAAAGTTGCTATTTTGGCTTTTACGCCCTTTCTTCCCCGAAGTAGCGATGTGTTAGGGCTGCTTACTATTGAGATATTATTAGTTTTTTTTTAAGAAATAATATTTTTTGGGAATTTTACGATTTGGACATATTAATAATAAAAATATAATAGATACCTAGTGCTATAAATCCCAATTTTATGTACATTTAATTACATACCTGTTGTAATTTTTTTTTATTATAGGTACGAATCATCATGCCGCGAAATTATAAGCCTAATCCAATTGACCGAATCGGCCGAACAGTGCTTAAATTTAAAAATAATTTACTTGGGCCCGACTTTGTTGCAAGTTTTCTCAAACGGCACAAAAACCAAATTTCCCAACGACATAGCCAAAATATTAAGAAAAAAAGGGCAGAAGTTTCACCAAATACGATTAAAGACTATTTTAAAGAATTAAAAGAGTCATTGTAGGCATTGATCCGAGCAACATTATAAACTACGATGAAACCAATTTAACCGATGACCCAGGCCGAAAAAAAATTATAACCAAATGGGGAAGCGAGTACCCAGAGAGCCATTTACCATTAAGTACTGAGCAGCTTCTTACACAGTGTCTGAATTATTTGCAAATATGAGAGGCGTACCTACCTAATGATCACATTGAACTTTTCGGTGATGTGAAAATTGCCAACCCTAGCATATTTTTCTATTCACCTCATATCTCGTTTCTTTTGAACCCATGTGCAAGGTCAATATAAACGACCTATATTTTTGTTTTTTGTGCAGTAATTAAAGAATAAATGCCTATTTTTATAACTGAAATTTATTTAAACAACTAAGAGATATGAGAAAAACGCCATACAATGTGCTCTTGGCTAGTCAAAACATTTATAAAATTGACGTTAAAGTTGAAAATTGTGTCTATTGACCCCGTTTTACGGTATGTGTTTTATAGTTTATAGTAATATTATGTTTTATCTATTACTTAAGAAATAGAAATATAAATCAATCGATGACATTTTTTTCTTTATATCCTTTTAATTAGCTTCTCTACTCAATTTCAAACCAAAAGACTAAAACTATTTGCATGTTATGATAAAAAGTATAGAAATATACGTGACAATGAAAACGTCTTATATGGGAATATCTCGTCAGCGCATCGTAAATCATGGTCACCCTTCTTTTAACTCTAGTTACAGGGTATAAGTTCTGTAACTCGCGATTTTCAAACATTAGAACTTCATTCATGATGTTTACAAATTCTTCGAAATCGTATCAGTGATTAGCAAAAAGAAAGACACCTGTACCAAGCTCCGTTTAAGCTCCACTTTAAGAAACACGTGGCCGCGCGGTTCGCCATTACGTGAGTGTTGTGGAACGAGAAGTCCAAACTTTAGAGCTATATTCGAGGCCATGAGAACCATAGTGGCCTAACTCATTTTTTTACAATATTGAGTTTATAATTTTTCCACTTCAAATTGATCATTTTGATAGAACCAGAGTGGCCTAAAAATGATACAACGAATTTTCACTAGATGACAGCATAATCATTGTTATGGTTTTTAGTCTGTGATCTAAATTTGAGGTGCCATCCTAGCCTAAGTAAGATAGGCCATTATGGTTTAAGCAGTCTTTAACTTCACTGTCATGATGACATTAGTTAGGCTACTTTTTGACAGTCTGTGGATGACAAACGTCATTATTTTCGCGCTCATACGTGCTTGCTTGCTTTATCGTTCAGTAAATTATTTTTAATTGTTATAGTGGCTATTTGACAATATGGAAAACGACCGACAAGAAAACAATGTGGATAACGAACTTCGAGGTATGTATTACAATATTCCATTGTATTGTATTGCAATAAACATGAAGTGTTATTTGTTAATAGTTTTCTAAGAGTTTTCATTGTTTACAGAAATCTTTGGGTCTGAAGCAGAAGAAGATCCATTTCAAGACTCTGGTTCAGAATACCAGCCATCTGGACGTAATTAGACAGCATCTACTACTGATTTAATTGAGATTTTAGGTGACGAAAACCAATCCCCAAATAATGTAACTTCTGAAATTACTCCAGTTCAATGTAAACCTAGAAAAAGAGTGAGACAACCTAGCAAATGGAAGAAGAATGTGAGAAAGGAAAAGCGTTCAAGAGGTGAGGAATATATTAATGTTAAAGGTGTTCTAGTGCCACCAAAACAAATTGATACTGCTTGTGAGTGTAATTGCCAACATAAGTGTCATGAAAAGATTCTGCCTGCTCAGCAAATAATTCTGTTCAACAGCTTTTATGCTTTGGGAAATTATAACTTGCAGACATCTTACCTTTTTTCTTTAATTAAGGTGATGCCAAAAAAGACATGCACTGCTTCTGCTGAATCAAGGCGTTTAAATTCAAGGGTGTATCAAGTTCTTAATGGTGATGGCTTGTATGTTACTGTATGCAAAACATTTTTTAAAAAGCTTTTTGGTGTCAGTGATGGCAGATTGTCTAGAGTTTTAAAAGATAAACTAGTTATTCCCACACCTCCCACAGATCTAAGAGGAAACCATGTGCCTTCAAATAAAACTCCAGAGAACAAAATACAAATTGTTAAAAACTTTATCAACAAATTTCCCAAATATGAGTCACATTATACCCTACACAAGAGCACAAACCGAATGTATTTAGCACCTGACTTGGGCTTGCCTAAACTGATTTCTTTATATAAAGAAGAAACACCACCTTCTGAACAAGTGTCAAATTTTATGTTTAGAAAAGTTTTTAATGAGCAATTCAACCTATCTTTTCATGCACCAATTACCGATTCCTGTAAAAAATGTGATAATTTTAAAATAAAAATAGAAGCTGAAGAATCATCTGTCAAAAAGGATGAACTTGATTCTCAAAGGAAACTACATCTCTTAAAGGCTGAATCTGCAAGAAATAATTTTAAGATAGATAAGAATAGAGCTGGAAATAATTCTGATTTAACAGTTATAGTATTTGATCTCATGAAAACTTTACCTACTCCTGTTATTTTTACAGGAATTTGCTATTATAAAAGACAGCTTTGGACTTACTGCCTGGGAATTCATAATGCTAATAATGATGAAGTAACTATGTATGTGTGGGATGAAACTATAGCTTCCAGGGGTCCTCAGGAGATTGGTTCCTGTTTATTGCGTTTTATCAAAGAGAAAGTCAAGACTAAAAAGTTAATTATGTACTCAGACCAGTGCGGTGGTCAAAACAGAAATATTAAAATGGCTACTCTTTGCCCAGTATATTGTTGCCCATTCAGATTACACAGTAGATAACATAGACCATAAGTTCTATGTCAGTGGGCACTAGTGTTGCAAAGGACTCGAGTCTTTTAGTCTTATTCGATAGACTCGACTCAATTTTCTAAGACTCAGTGAACTAACTGAACTCGGAGTCTTGAGTCGAGCCGAGTCTGAGTCCTATCGTGAAGACTCGAGCGCCATTATTGAACTCGAAACCTTAAATAGAACTCGAGAGACTCGAGTCTTATAAAGAGCTTGAGTCTTAAAAGAGCTCGAGTCTTAAAAGAGCTCGAGTCTTAAAAGAGCTCGAGTCTTCTTCAAACTGGTCTTCGAAATGCTGACAGTGATTTATTTAGAATAAATGTCTATGCTTATATAATAAAGCTGAAGAGTTTATTTGTTTGGTAGTTTTGTTTAATTAATGTTTTCTTTTGTAATAATTTTCATGATCATAATTAATTAAACTGATTTTTCATGTTATTTAAAACTTTAATTCTTTCATTTATTTTTCGACATCTTCTGGTTACACATGATTATATCTCACAAAAATAGTCTTTTATTGGCTGCTTTAAAAAGAATGACTCAAAGCGGAAAAGAACTCGAGCGCGACTCGGCGCGTAAAAAGGACTCGAGCGCTAAAGAAGACTCGAGTCTCGAGTCTCGCGTTCAAGAGCTCGTATAGACTTGAGTTCTTTATTCTTAAGAGTCTTATTGTTATGAGTCAAGTCTTGTAATGCCGAGTCGAGCTCTAAATTTAGGACTCAAAGACTCGAGTTCTTTACAACACTAGTGGGCACTCATACTTAGCATGTGACCAAGATTTTGGATAAGTGGAGAAAAAGAAAAAGTTTTTCAAAAATATTTACTTACCGGATGACTGGACTACTGTTATTAAGGCAGCTAGGGACAGGAACCCATTTGATGTCATAAAAATGACAAAAGATGACTTTATTTCAACAAAAAAGCTAGAGAAAAACATTACCAACAGGAAGATAACTGCTGAAAAATCAAAGGTACAGTGGCTCAGCATGCAGTGGCTCTTGTTTCATAAAATGCATCCATTTAAATTATTTTTTAAATATTCTAATAATGAAGATGTTTTATTTGAAAATATAGATTTAAAGAAAAGGGGCTCTACAGATTTGACTGGTATTAAGCTGGATCCTTTATACCCTGATGGAAAACCCATAAGTTGTGAGAAAAAAAAGGATTTATTAGATCTTTTGCCTTTTATACCTCCAGTGCATCACAGCTTTTATACCAGTATCAAAGATAATGGTGTCCGTTATGCTAGCGTACACCAGAACTGCAACGAGTTGGTTTCTATGCCAAAAAAACTCTGTGTGTAATTAGTGCCTAATTAGTGGAAAAATAAAAAAATTCTGCCTCCTTTAGTTTAGGAAATAAACACCATTTTCATTGTGTACGCTAGCGTCACGATCAAGCTAGCGTACACATGGCCGTACTCGAAAACGACTAATTGTAAAGCAACAGAGTTTGCACACAAAAACTCTGCACAAATACTGCTCCCGCTATGCAAAATTTCATAACGATTGCTCTTGTAGGAACAGAGATATTGAACAAGACTTTTCAATGACATTCGGAGCTGGCGTTATGGCAGCGTACACATAATAGTTCTTATATAAAGAGAACTTTCCGTTTAATAAATGCTATATGTATAAATAGTGCGTGAAATTCTGCCTCTATTAGTGTAAATACTTTATGCGAATTCGCAGGGGAATAATCAAAAAACCTACGTTAAGTTCTAGGAACAAATATACTGACGTACAGTCGCGAACAAAACTAATAATCTTTATTGAGAACAACAAACAATTTACAATTTTCTTGTGTACGATAATCACTGCATTAGTATTTAAACTGTGTCGCAGTCATTAGCGCCCACCTCCAGTAAAACAATTAATTATTAGTGAAAACAGAAATATAGCATTATTTTCTAATATAAGTTAGCATGATGAGTTTTGAAATAAATAAAATTAAAATGATTAACGCCGCATTGCAAGTACGATTTTGCTCGGTGTTCGAAAACAGTGGTCCCTCAAGGACACGACAAGGGCAGCCGGCAGGCGCGCGCGCCGGAATTCACCCGCGCAACACCCCTCCAAGGGCACTCGGCCGCCCGCTACGACAAGGGCAAACAGCGCGTGAGCACGTCCTCTCATGGTCTTACAAAGACGAGATAATTATCATTGCCGTTCACGGATTTATTCGGACCCTGATGTGTTTGAAATGTGTTTGGAATTGTGGCAGTCAATTTATTAGGTAAGTTTACATATTATTATTTTATGAATTACTAGCTGATGCCCACGGCCCACGACGTTCCCGCGTCCCTTGGGACACTTATCCCGGGATAAAAACTTTATAGACTTTATTATAAAAACTATAAATAACTATAAATATTATAAAGACTTTGGATGAACTCGACTGAATCAATTAAAGCTGGTTCAGACAAAAGTTTTTGTACTATTTACATACCTACTTTTTATTATAGTTCAGTCACTTTTTTTTACGGATATCTTATAAACACAATACCTAATTCTGATCCAGCTGTGACAAATGATTTAACAGACTTAATTAAAAGCACCTGAAATGAAAGTTCAAAACTTTAGGTAATAGGTAAGTTTCATTTCTTCACCCATTACCGCACGCGCGAATAAAGTACCTTTACGTACAAAGGAATAGTTACTTAATGTTATTGTAATACGGTTCAAACCGTTCAAAACGAAACGTAGCAATGTAGGTTGAATAGTTGCAGCTTAGGTTCGGCACTTCGGCAGCGATCGGCCGCGCTCGTCATTATTCGTGTAACTAAACGACAGACGTCTCGGTCCTCGGTACTCTTTTGACACCACATAATTCACCGTCCCCAATCCTCGGCCCAGACCCAGAAGTTGCATAAAATCTACTAATGCTATTTAATAATAATAAATGTAAATACCTACAATTTTATTTTACTCATTTCAGCCAACAACTGCAGCGATAACCTACGACCATGATGTTATCGTAAGCTGGATAGTACCTTGAGTCCTCACGACACGTGCCTCCGATAAATTGAAACTGGATTGAACCGTATTACGTATGTGGATTATATATTTCATTAGCAGCAACAATGGCTTACTATAACACAAAATGACAAAAAAGGGTATTTAAATGAGTATAAAAACTAATTATGTTTTTTTCTTTGGACATGTCATGAGCAAAAAAACAGTCCCTATTGTCACTGAACCTATGAGCAGTTCTTCTTCTGGCACAAATTATGACACGGACAATCCAGAACACGACCGTTCTTGGAATTCTTTGAATGATAACAGTCCTCCTAAAAGTATTATACACATCTTATGCGTAGATAAAATAACTTGGGAAGAAATCAAACCAAAATATTATCACTATCGTCGTAATAGTAAAACGAATTGTAAACAAAAAAAGAGACTTAAACTCCAAATAAATAGGTGGACCAATGTCATACAAGGACAACTGTGGAATGCACTAAAATTAAGCTGTACATGGTGTTTTAAAGGAAATTGTAAAAGTATTGTAAACAATGTCATGCAAATATCACAGTCACATCACAACTTAAAACTGAAAATTTAATTGAATTAAAATGTTTAATAACCAATTGGCACAATGATTACAAACATTCCGTTACTATAAAAAATCATATTAGGGAGAACGTACGCGGCATATTCTTTCACAAAATTTGCAAAATAGATCGTCTATATCGGTCAGAAATGAACTAGCTTGTAAATTGATGCAAAAAAATGACAAAGAACCTTCAGTCCTACCAAAATTAGAGACACTACGTCAAATAAAACACCAAAGTAGGAAATCGTTACGTTTTCATGAAAACCTTATTTTATCGCTTACGTGTATGGCTTTCACTCCACCGTACGATAAATGTGTGAGGGCTGTATCAGCACTCCCTTTTTATGTTTATTATTGGACAGATGACCAAATAAACTATTATCAAAATTGTCAAAAAACTTGTAACTTTATAAGACTCTCTATAGATGCTACTGGATCCCTATTTTGTAAAAAAATAAGACCAATTGTTAACGAACACACGGAAATTGCAGAAAAATGTCAAGGCCCTATATTTTTGTACACTATTATGACCGATACTACGGTGAAAAGCAGTGTGCCATTGGGGCAGTTTATTTCTGAAAGATATACAATAGCTAGTATTTCGCATTGGCTAAATACTTGGCTTTCAGGCAGGAAACCTCCTAACGAAGTTGTTACTGATGACTCAGCCGCCTTAATTGGAGCTGTTGTTAAAGCATTTTGTGGTTACAACTCCACAAATGAATATTTGGACAGTTGTTTTAAATTATTAGAAAATAAATCAGATAACGTCCCCATTTGCCACGTTAGGCTGGATACATCTCATTTTTTTAAGACGCTCTATAATCTCACAGTTTTCAAACATGTAGACACAAGAATCGTCCATTTTTATGTACAATGCTTTAAACAAATAAAAAATTCTATATCTTACATTCAGATTAAACAAATTATTCAGGATATTATTATTGTGTCGAAACATAAATATCGCGGGAGTATAAATGGAAAACAAACACGATGCGAAAGTTCACTACAAAAATTACGAAATATAATTACAACAGATAAAGAAACGAGTTATCTAGCATACAAGAAAAATGCGGATTATCCAACTTTTGAAAGTAATAATATTTTCGAGGACACTGACATAGATTTAGATACGACATTAATAAAATTTATTGAAGACGTTGATACTGAGGAAGATTTATTTATCACATTAAGCGGCGAGGACGTAACCGAATTTGAAAACATATTCTATTTTCCACTTCTAAAAGGTACTTTAATCAGACTGTTACGCAAATTACCTATGTGGGGTAATATCATGTGTCCTTTCTTTCATTCAGATGTTTGTAATCATTCAAGCTCTAACATAGAGAGTTATTTTAGAGACATCAAAAAGCTATTTTTCAATTTTAATTTTGGTAAACTGCGTATTGACGAATTTATCATAAAACATTATACTCTAATAACAGGAGCGTTAAGACTGGGTTCAAGCGATTTAAATAACTTAAAAGCTGAAGAGGAAATGGATGTAAATTCGCGCAATAAAGATGACATGTTTTACGACAACTCTGTTTTTAAAGATAACCCCAAATATATTGAAGATTGGCGAGGCCTTGTCAGTAAGCAAAATAAAAAAGAGCGTAATACTCGTGTAACATTACACGTTCTACGAAATGGTAATATTAGCACGTCTGGAAACTCTAACGTTTTCACCAACACATGTGCATTTGACTCAGTAGTACAAAGTTTAGGTATAGCTTACTTAGACTATCCACGTTTTAGGAAATATATTTCTGACAAAGAAAATATTCTTACAAAATTGATTCAAAATTTAATTTTATCGAAACCAAAATCTAAGCAACAATATACCACTAAAGACATATACGATTCAAGGGCTAATATTTTAATGGCTATATTTGAAAACGAAACAGCAGCGTCAGCAGATAATATTATAAATTGTGTTTGTAACGTGACACGTATAATAGACAATATAGCAAAATATGACATATACAGTGCAGAACGTAGCTTAAAATGCACAAACATAGATTGTGATGTTAATAAGGATAACGTTCGAAAATGTAGTTGGATACCTCTGAACACAAATACCATTGAATCAGAAGGTTTGAAGGCCTTAGGTAAAGCAGCTTTGATTACAGATTCATATAGAAAATGCAAAATTTCGGCTTGTGTTGGTTACAATAAATACGAATATGATTTATCTAATTTAATTTTTTTCGAATTTAACGATGAAACTGCGGTAAACATAAACGACTTTCCGAAAACGATTGAATTAAATGGGAAACGCTTTCACATTGTTGCCATTGTTGACTACATTAATAATGGTAGTAATAGCATAGGTCATTATAGAACACGGTGTTTCCGTAAACGTACAAAAACTTGGCAGTGTTACGACGATATGTTACCAACACAACGTAAAAGTAAGTCTCCCCCCTTTGTTGTTCCCCACTGTGCTACTTATATCCAGCTGTGATGATTATTTCTTTAGCATTCATCTCTATTATTATATACAAATTTCTGTAATCAAAATTTTTAAATTATAACTATTTTGTATACAAGTTTTAAAACACTATTGCAAATAAAAATTCGTTTCGTAAGTCTAACTTAAACTGTGATTTCTCAATAACAATGTGATTATACTGTGATTTAATATAGTAATTATTGTACAAATGAATAATTTAATGCAGCAGTTATTATTAGTAAATATTCTCTAAGACTGATTATTACAAATAAAAATTTAATATTCTGTATTACATTATATGTACCAAATACTGTTGTAATGTTAACTGTGATTATTGGAACGGTTCCTAATGTGATTATACTGTGATTTAATATAGTAATTATTGTACAAATGAATGATGTCGTGCAGCAGTTATTATTAGTAAATATTCTCTGAGACTAATTATTACAAATAAAAATTTAAATTTCTATATTACATTATATGTAACAAATACTGTTGTAATGTTAACTGTGATTATTGGAACGGTTCCTAATGTGATTATACTGTGATTTAATATAGTAATTATTTTACAAATGAATGATGTCGTGCAGCAGTTATTATTAGTAAATATTCTCTGAGACTAATTATTACAAATAAAAATTTTAATTTCTATATTACATTCTATACTACAAGTACTGTTTTAATGTTAACTGTGATTATTGTAACGGTTCATAATGTGATTATACTGTATTTTTTATTATAAACACAACAAAAACTAGTTTTAAAGAAGTAAATTGTCATTGTTGTAACAAAACAGTAATAATATGATTATACGCTGTTAAAAAATAATTGTTTTTGGCATAATAAATCTTATTTGATTTTTTCCATTAATTTCATTTTCACTCAGAACTTTATCTACAATGAAGTGAACATCCTCCTAGTTCAGTACTTAATCACGTTTCAGTTTTAGTTCTGTATTAAAAAAAACAACACAACAATTGACAAACTTTTGACAAAGCACTTTTGAGCATATCTGTACCTGTACTATGAACAGAAATGAACAGGGTTTTTTAAATCATTCCCCTGCGAATTTGCATAAAGTATTTACACTAATAGAGGCAGAATTTCACGCACTATTTATACATATAGCATTTATTAAACGGAAAGTTCTCTTTATATAAGAACTATTATGTGTACGCTGCCATAACGCCAGCTCCGAATGTCATTGAAAAGTCTTGTTCAATATCTCTGTTCCTACAAGAGCAATCGTTATGAAATTTTGCATAGCGGGAGCAGTATTTGTGCAGAGTTTTTGAGTCAGCGCACACCAAGAGCAGAGCAGAGCAGAGCATATTGTGAAATCATTGAAAAATTAATCTTATGATAATTCCATACATTTCAAAATTGAATACACGTCCCAACTTGATGCTCGACCATGCTCGAGCTTTCTAGTAAATGTTCGAGTATGCGTTCTACATGCGCGAGCGTGCTCGAGCTGCCGCCGGCGCGCACTCAGTGTGCCGCAGCGAGAAGACTGTGTTGGACGTGCGTTTACTACTTTACTACGCGCCGGCGCGGCGTCCGTCAGTTGGAAATCATGGACGAAGAAAAGTTAATCAGTTTGGTGCAGCGTTTTGAATGTTTGTACAATATATCGAGCCCAACATACAGCGATCGGATGTTAAAAGTCAATGCTTGGGAAAAAGTTTCTCAAGAAATGGGGAAACCAGGTAAGTTCGATGTGTTATTGAAAATAGATTTAACCCCTTTTTGCACAAATACCTACGGCTGCTTTTCAACCGCCTTCACAGAAAGGAGGAGGTTATCAATTGGAGTGTATGTTTTTTGTATATTTTAGCTTAGTTATTTGTGTAGTACAGTATAAAATAAAATACAGATTAATGACTAGGTACTAGGTAGGTACGGCAAATTAGGACAATTATTGTTTTTAATCAATACAATATTTTTATTAATTTTGTTTACAGTTGGATAACTTATAAACGTCCGTCGTACCCAGGACCTGTCAACTTCGCTAACATCTTTGTTGACTGTTAACTAGTCTCTACAACACGGCATGATCTGTATCTATTAGCTCATGTCGATACGACAAAAGAAGACTATTGTTAGAGATTACGTCGTCATTCTAAATTTAATTACATCGATTAATTATATTATCTTGCCAGTTAACTGATCCAGCTTCTGAATTAATATACTTGTGGTTATACTTGATGATAAGTTGTTTTCATCCAGTGATTGAAACTGTTCCAAAATAGTATCTTGCGGGAGTGGCAGGGGGCTAGTGTTATGCGAAAGTATTCGTTGTGATGCTGAGGGAATCTGGTCTTTTTCGATGAGAAAATTATGCAAACAAGTACAAGCCAAAATAATCATATCAAGGTAGTGAGGATGCACTTTTTGCAGTTTTTGAAAAATTTCAAATTTCTGTACCATTATCCCAAATGTACATTCTACCATTTGTCGAGCTCTGCTAAGTCTATAATTATATTTTTTTTTTCTCGATCACCCCTAATATCATTTCCAGGATAAGGCCGCATTATATTTTTGCATAAAGGAAATGCTTCATCGGCCACAAATACGTGTGGCATTTCTTGATTTGTACCTGGTAAGCACTTGTTCGGGGGTATATTGAGCGTCCCATTATGAATTTTGTTCCCTAACTGAGAATTTGAGAATATACCGCCATCGCTATTGCGCCCGTATGCACCGACATCAACCACAACGAATTTGTAGTTTGCATCTACAACTGCCAATAATACGGTACTAAATGTCTTTTTATTATTGAAATATAGGCTTCCGCTATTGTGTGGTGCCCGTGTAGTTACATGTTTTCCGTCAATGGCACCGATGCAATTAGGGAAGTTCCAAATATTTTTGAAACCTTCTTCGATTTGTGACCAGGATTCCGAAGTTGGCTTTGGCATCAATACTTTCCAAATCACAGCGCACGTTTCATGAACTATTTTACGGATTGTACTGAAACCCATGCGGAAATTAAAAGCCAATGATTTAAAACTACTGCCGACAGTCAAAAATCTGAAAGAAAAAAGCTTACGTTAAATAAATGTTCATATATTTATTATATACATATTATATTTATAGATATTTTTTTATTAGTTTCAGATTGTCAAAGATGCTGGAAGTTACTTCGAGATAATTTTAGAAGGGCTATAAATACAAGAAAATTCAAAAGTGGTTCTGCTGGCGGTAGGCGTCGCCCAATAAAATATGAACAGTTAATGGAGTTTTTGAAACCACATCTTCAGCACAGACAACTAACGTCAGATTTAGACTCATCATCAGAAGACACACAATCTTCAAATTTACAGTTAACATCAGACATTGATGAGACACGACAAAATGAATCTCCTAGGCCATCATCCCAAATGTCCAATTATTCGCAGCCTAAGCCAGGACGAGCTTCGGAGATTCTTGAAAAATACATCCAGAGTAAGGAACATGAGCATCCTGTAGATAGCTTTTTTAAAACAATGGCATCAACTGTGAAAAATCTCCCCGAGAGGATGCAAGCACGTATAAAAAGGGATGTATTCAAAATTATAAACGATGCTGAAATCGAATATTACGATGAACATGTTAGAGAACGTGCTTCAAATCAATTAATCCAAACGTCTATGTATGACGTAGACGATAGTGAAGACAGCAACTTTTCTCCGTACATACCATCAAAACAGTCCTCTAATATATCGGTTCCTCAGTATACATACACGCCATCAGCAATCACTCCTAGCACATCCAAATTTAATTCCAGTCCACAAGTGAAGTTTTGTGCAGTTTCCGATCAAACAGAAAATTACATTTCCAAAGAAACAACTCAAACATTCACGCCATCAGCAATCACTCCTAACACATTCAAATTTAAGCCCAGTCCACAAGTGGAATTTGTTACAATTTCCGATCTAACAAAAAAATATACTTCTAAAGAAATAACTGATACATTCACGCCATCAACAATTACTCCTAATCAGTACACTTCAAATTTTTAACAAGTTACTAAACCGTACATTTAACATTACAACTCAAAATCAGTCTAGTTTTTCCTAATTATTTTATAATAAAAATATATATTTGATTAAATAAAAAAAACACTGTGACTTAATAAATAATAACTATGTAAATTAAGAGTTTTTTTACTAACCTTAAACATATGGTAAGTCGTTCCTCAACAGAAATGCTAGGTCGATAATTCGTATTGTGTTTTTGGATATGCGGGCGTAACAAATTAACTAAAATTTCAAATTTTTCGTAGTTTAACTTATAATAGTCATAAAAGTGAATACCTCTTAATGGTAAATTCTTACACAATGTATAATATTCGCCTAAGGTACATCTTTCCTGCCACGTTTCTTCTACCCACACTGTTCTTCTCATTTTATGACGTCTTATTTTATTTAGATATTCTTCATCTTCCTCTTCCTCTGCCAAAAGGGCAATAATTACTAAATCCCAATCGACCATTTTGAACACGTCTGCCAACGTCGGATTTTGGCATCAAACTGGTCATACACGCCCGCCTGGCAACCCAGAGCATTTTTAACGGAGCTTGCTCACGGATGGGCGAGCATTTTTCGGTGTGCGCTGTACCTATGTGTGCAAACTCTGTTGCTTTACAATTAGTCGTTTTCGAGTACGGCCATGTGTACGCTAGCTTGATCGTGACGCTAGCGTACACAATGAAAATGGTGTTTATTTCCTAAACTAAAGGAGGCAGAATTTTTTTATTTTTCCACTAATTAGGCACTATTTACACAGAGTTTTTTTGGCATAGAAACCAACTCGTTGCAGTTCTGGTGTACGCTAGCATAACGGACACAGATAATGTGTCGGTAAGAAATGTCATAGATGTTGAGGATGACATTGATAGTGACTAAGAATTGTTATTGCTGTTGATTTTGCTTTTTTTATAAAGTGTTTTTTAATAAACAATTGGCCTAACAACCATTTTTTTTCTAACCTTTTGCCAAAAACCTACTGCCAAAGTGGCCTATCTGTGTATAAAATGTAGAAAAATAGCAAAAAAGCTATTTTCTCACTATTAAAATCATAAATTGGAACATTAATAGGTCAAATAAAACATAAAAGTAATAAAAAATATATATTCTTAAGAGTGCTAGTTGATTAAAAAAATGCTGTTTCTATTTTCTATGGTACTCAAAAAGCTTGTCCATTGAATTAGGCCACTATGGTTCTCATGGCCTCATTTTTACAATGTATTTTTTCTTCGAAATCCTATCAGTGATTAGCGAAAAAACTTAGACTTTTACAACGCTCCGTTTAAGAGAACTGGTGGCCGCGTGGTTCGCTTAGTGCGGACTGCGCGGCCAAACTTTGGAGTGATGTAGGTCGTGAACTACAGACAGTAGGGCATTATTTTTATGATCTACATTTTCTTCGAAATCCTGTCAGTGATTAGCAAAAGGAATTAGACTTTTACAACGCTCCGTTTAAGAGAACTGGTGGCCGCGCAGTTGAATTCATGCGGACTGCGCGGCCACGGTTAAACCCACATAACTTTCTGATTATTGACTCTTCGAATTTGCGGTTTTCACTGTTCATCTTTTACAAATTCCTTCGAAATGCTGACATAAGTTTTTTTTTTCTACGACATAGTGGCAGAGCAGTCGAAACGGACACTAATTTAAATGGAAATAAAACTAATTTCGGAACTGCTGTTTTAATTTAATAATTTTTCGCTGTTAAATTGCAAAAAACATGTGACGTCACACTAGGGAGGGGGGGGTCTCAGAAATGTGACCACCTGTGACAAGGACGAGGGGGGGGCTCGAAAACTCATGAAATTAGTGTGACGTACTTTATGGATGGCCCCTTACATAAATAAATACACATCTTTTGAATAGTGGGTGTTGGCAACCCTTACAATAAAAGTTACCCGGTTTTGACGTAACTTTTATTTATTGCTCATTACTCTGACGTGTACGACTGTAAAAATAAATAAACTCAAACGTGTAAAGGGTTATAAGCCTTTACAGTCGCAAGGAACCCATGCCCCACCCGTGGGTCATTCACGTACGGTGAATAACTCATAATGCCCCACCGGTGGGGCATGCACAGTGAACGTGTTAACCCTTAATCAAACATAGGGAAATTATTTCCCACCCGACAATGATCTACGTTTTGGTATTTTATAATTAATCGATAATCGATACTTTAAATTATTTCGATCCATCAAAAACTATACCATATTTCTTTTAATTTCTGGCAACACTGTCTTAATAAATGTCACATGCCTTAAACGTCATAGTCAGTTCAAACTTCGAGGTCCGTTTTTTCCGTCAATTTAGCTCTAAATTAGGATTGTTGTGAAGTGTTTTTTGTCTGACGAGCAGAAAAATTCTTGTAAGTATGTAACTGTCCTTATTTCTGTAAGTAGACTATATTTCTGATATATTGATGGTATAAACAGTGTATAAAAAGAAAACTCCGTGCTAGTTTCGTATGTCTAAACTAGGTGGGAAATAATTTCCCTATATCCATTTCGGTAAATACTAAGTGGGAAATTAATTCCCTATATCCCTTTCGCGTTCATTGTTTTATCAATATATATAAAATGTTGATTCTGTCTTTTTGTTCAAATTTTTTATTTTAAAATAAAAATAAAACAAAGAATATTGAAATCATTATTGTTATTTTTAGGAACGTAAAGAGTTTCAAAATGTCGTTGCAATCTAAAATGAAAAGAAAGACGACAATAAATGTTTCCGAAACAGAAAAAATACAGAAAATAGTAGATAATTCGTCAGATTTATCAGACATTGATACCGAGTCTGAGGATGAGGTTATGAGCAGATCATCTTCTTACTTGAAAGATTCTGAAAATAATACATATGATGCAATTGAGAAACGATTAGAACAGTTATTTGGGATACCGCCTATAGAGAATGAAGACATTGAACTGAATGAACCAACATCGTCGAGTACACTCTTGAACACATTAGAAGAACAAAATATTTCGGCGTCACATACTAAAACACCTGAATCTCTGGTACCAAACACACTAGCTAGAATAGTACAACTTGAACAGCCATCCACACCACCTCAAATAGACTTACCTTTCTCGGAAGTATCAACTACAACTACAGGATCAGAAATAACTTCAGCTGTGTCTCCCTCAATTTCCAAACTAATATCTGTACCTGTTCAATCTACGTCATCCTCTGTAAAAATATTATCATCTATAAATCTACCATACAGACACACCGCAGTTCATTCAGCATCGGGCTCACAATCATCTGTACTTACAGCAACTAGCAACTCAAAAATAACCAATATATCTTCAATACTACCATTGCCAAACCGTACCAAATTATCATCATCAATAACTACAACTATAGACCAGACCCAAGTTTTCAGTTTTCCAACCGAAAGAGGGCCAGCACTGATGTCTACTACATCTAGTTTACCTACATCTTACCCTAAATCATCCGATATTTCTTCTACATCTACAGCATCTAATTTAATATTTTCTCAGTCACCAGTGTATCCTAGTACTTCAAACGATGCGTTTACTAGTTCTGATTTCACGCAACGTACGAGGCCTTTAGGCTAAGTTCAGATGAACGCGCGGCGACGCGCGGTTGACTCAGCGCCCGGTTTAAGATATATTACAAATCAATGTTGTCGTGTACATGACCGCGCGTCGCCGCGCGTGCCCGCGCGCACCGCCATGCACCGCGCGCAAGATCTTGAACCGCGTGTAACCGCGCGGCGACGCGCGGTTTAAGGCGGTGTCCTGCGTGAGCGATCTAGACGCGAACGCGAAGCGGCGCGGCGCGGCGCGAAAACAACAAACATTCGATACCTATTGAAGTGGCCTACGTGACCAAACGCACGTGGGGTGCGGTGCGGAGCGGCGCGAAATGAAGCGAACGCGATCAGTTTGCTTGATATTTTCGCGCGAAGTGGACGCGTCGACAATATTTTTTTTTCAAGCAAAAATTGTAATGGAGGTAGAACTTCTTATTAATTCTATCCAAGAACATCCTACATTATGGGACAAAAGGACTAAAAGTTATCACAACCGGTTATTATCGCACCGCGAATGGGAGGCTGTGGCTAAAATAATTGGGACTACAAGTAAGTACAACATATTTGTTTATTATTATTACATTCTTGGCAAAGGATGTTGCTCAAAATACAGTTTAAAGTTTTCTCTTGCCTGTGCGGCTGATCGTGATGTAGCATTGTATCTTCTTTGAGAATTATGTCTTTGTGTTTGTGTTATATTTTGATATGTTTTTCGGAAAGACATTAACTCATTCTCATTTATTGATTCAAGATCCCTTATAATATTGTGTAGTAAACATATGGCTTTGACGATATGAACTGCATTTGTAACATTAGTTTCGATAGATTTATGTAGAATTCTGAATTTAGAAGTTATTGAACCAAAAGAACATTCCACCACCATTCTGGCTCGAGATAAGCGATAATTATAATTATCTTTGGCGTCCCCACAGATATAGATAGACCTAGATAACGCAAGTATCACGATTTGTATGAAAACCAAGCGTGCCATTTTTTGACTACCTACTATGACGTCACAAGCACTATTTAGTGATGGGAAAATAAACTCGATTCAAAGACGCCGCCGCGTGCGGCACCCGTTTCGCCCCACCCCCCGCCTAGCGCAAGCGCTGACCCAGCCAGCAGTGCGCTGAAAGTTTTCGTATTGAGAGGTTGTGTGTTCGTGCGCGTTCCGTCGACGGTCACACATCGTTTTTGGATACCTTTGCCAAAATTTCAAGTAAGTTTACCATTATAAATACGTGAATATTCGATTGAAATACCTTATATTCAATTTAGTTCTAGTGTTTACAAAAGCAACGAGATTCGGTGGGATCTCGTTGCTTTTCGAATCGATCTTTATTCAAAATTGAGATGAAAAAGGGTACTTTTTAATCTCAATTTTGAATAAAGATCGCCTTTGTATATACCATTTCTCAATTTTCAATTACCGTACGAACACATCTATTTATTGAGTAATTGTATACAGTAAATAATTATTAAGAATCGTTTAAATCGATAAATTAATCGATTTTGTGACAGAGTAATGAGATAGACAGAGGAATGAGATAGACAGAGGAATGAGATAGACAGAGAAATTAGATGTACAGAGGAATGAGATAAACAGAGGAAAATAAAATTAATGATCTGCTTAGTAGGCAGTTAGGGATTTATAATTTCTTGAAATTGTTAGTATTTCCCTACTTATTTCTTGTAATTGTTGTAGATTATCAAAATGTCAGAAACAAAAAACAAAACCAGGGAAGAAATTTTGGAAGCTAAACGGAAAGCCAGTAAAATACGATATAACAAAATTAAAATGGATGCAAAATTACTTGAGCTACGACAGCAAAAAAATAAAGAAAATTACTTGAAAAAAAAGAAAGACAAGCGTGTTGTAGGTATCAAGGACAAGAGCATAGACGAACAGAAAAAGCAGCGAGAAAAATGGCGTGAAAATTCGAGAGCTTATTACAGACGTAGGCAGAATCAGAAAAAAGCCCTCCACGTGAATGTTAATGAAAATGATGTCATGATTACTGACCACCACAATCATGAAAATGACACGGATCCTTTAGAGCTGTCATGTACTGCGAAGTCAAATAACAGCATAATACAAAACAGAAGAGAACCCAAAGTGGCAATACTTTCAGATGTCAAAGTTAATTTTGATCTGAAAAAACTGTTTGGATCCGGTCGAACTACGTCTAATTGGGAATATAATGTCTCATCATCGGACGTCGGAAAAGATTTCGAAGAATTGAAAAATAAATAAGATTTTTGTGACGCAAATATCACTGAAGAAAAAAATCTTCCAATATTCTATAGGGTATTTGGTAATTAGTGACCGATACATAAACACGTGACTTTACTCATCATTATGAACAACTTTCACTATGGGACCAAACCTGAAATCGCCAAAAAAAAATCAGCTGTTTCTTACGTTTATGTTCGCAAAATTCGTCAAAATGTATGGAACAGCTGATTTTATTTCGCGATTTCAGGTTTGGTCCCATAGTAATAATTTGTTCATAATGATGAGTAAAGTCCCGTGTTAAGTATCGGTCACTAATATAGGCATACAGGGTATCAGGGACATCGACGCGAAGCCTATTACCATTGATTCAGTACACGCTTCTGAACCCCCCTTTTTTTTTTGGATGGGAAATCATCAAATAACTGCTCCCGCTCTGGGCGGAGCGGGAGGGCGTGTCAGACTCCTACTGACTAAAACCTATCCGTGTTCCTTCATTTGCCTTTGTTGCCAGGGGCGACGGTTACCCAGTTGTACTTTCCCGCAACCCTGGCAGGTTCTGAACCTTCAAAAATTTCAACGCAGGGGGCGTTGAAATTTTTCGTCGATTATTTAAAAAAAATCTGCTGTTTCATAGAAAAGTGCAATACCTACGCGGTCAAAATGTATGGACCAGCAGATTATTTTTTAATAACCGACGAAAAATTTCAACGCTGGGGGTTTCAGAATCATGTACCTACTGAATACATGGTAACAGGCTTCGTGTTGATGTCCCTGACACTCTGTTTAGTATAAAGCATTCACTGATCTCAACAAAATCTGAATCTTTTTAAACATCGTATTTAGAAGAAACTAGAAGTTCCTATATATTTTTTATTACTTTTAATTAAAAATGAGTAATTGCAAAGTGCCAAATAATGTTATTTTTATAAGTTAATTTACGTCAAAGTTTAAGTTGCTAATTATTACAAAAGTTTATTTTTGTTAGAATTCAAGTTGATTTTGTATTAAGTACGTAAGTATAAGTATACTACTAAGTAAAAATGATTACATTTTTTGAGAATTGAGATTAAGGTACGATAAAGATCTGAGTAGGGTTTGCTTGGTTTGTCACTAATGTACAGATTGGTGAAACGTAACACACATTGAAACAAATTCACCTAGTTATTGTGTTACATCGCAGGTTGCATTGCATAAATTTGGACGGCTCATTTATGTTACGTTTCACCAATCTGCACCGGGCATAAGGGTCAACCTATTTCTATTTTAGCGGATTGATAAGAAGAAAAACAAAAAAATTCGAGAATTATGTTACCTATTTATTAAAATTATAATTTATTATAATTAAGTTGAAAATAAACCTTTGATTTGATCAAGTTCAATTGAAAGATTTGTAGTTTTATTTTATTTCACAATTTTAAGGGCGCAACGACAAAGTTATTGTCCCTGCAATAAAATGAGCTTATTATATAATTGTCTTTTTGTTACAGCAGATCTCAAAAATTTTGTTAAATAATGAAAACGCACGTCCATATATGTACTCGCGACTGTTTTAATTAAATTTACTAAATGGTTCTCTGTTGGCGATTGATCGAATTGATGAATGCGATGAAGCGATGCTACTGAAGATGTTACTATTGACAAAATAACGTAAAATCTTATTAATTAGAAGGAGTTTACTTAATGACGGCCTCATGCTGAATTTTTGTGTTTTGTTAATTATATCTCGAATCTCTATCTCTGCAACTTTACATATTTGAATTACGTCTTTTGTGGGATAAACGAGACCACCTTTATCCTTGAAATTAACAAATTCATAAGTATGATCAATGCCCGGTTTTTCTTGTAAAGACAACGCATTGATACATTCGTCACATTTGATATTATTTTGTATTGCTCTTACTACATAACCGGCAATATATGTGATAATTTGCCCACTAAATTCTGTAATTCGTGGCAACGTGTTGCAAAAATCATCAAAATCTCGGAGACTACTTATATTGAGTTCTGTACAATCTGTTTCATCATCTGCTAGTGGTCCGCGTATTGTGGTAGCATTAATTGTTTGTATCGCCGAAGAACAATTCAGTATTGAAATGTGTTCCAGTTCCACACAATTACCAGCATTACTGTTTTTTATTTCAACATGGCTCAACAGTTTCTTGTAGAAAGATTGAAATTGTCTTGAAGTCGGATTGTTGTTACTTCCACCGTGAGCCCGAATATTGCAAAAGAACAACTCTAGGTGATCCTGGCTGAATCTGTACATCGACATAAATTTGATTCTGTTTTCTTCAATCAAATGTTGAAATAGTGCTTTTGTACTTTTGATGCAAACCAAAAGACCAACGAATCCTGTTTTTCTGCGACTTTGAGTCAAAAAATCTCCTTTTGAAGTTCGCAATCCTATAATGTAACTTTCGGCCTTATCCAAAAAATCTATTATTCTTGATTTGTTATTTAAGTTAAGAGGCTGCTTATAATCAAACTTTTTTAAATTTCTAGAATTGAGTACATCGAATAAATCATTAAAAATACGTACGAATTCCGCTGTAGCTATAGTATTAAAATCAGAAATTCTCAATTTTTTTCTACAGAAATCGAGAGAATCAGCAACGCTTTTGCTTAGAAGTTGGGTAGCCAACTTAACTTTCATCTTCTGATTGTGAAAATTAATGTGGTGGTTCCGTAATTTGTTGGCTAAATGGAAATATTCCGTAGTTTGAAGTTTGTTCAGATGTTCAAAATACTCCCATGAAATACATTTGCCATTACCATCAACAAGGTTTTTACATGATTGAAGACAATTTCTCACTAACTTCATCATATGACAAGCATCAAAAAAAATTGCAATTGGTTGTTTAGTAACAGGGTGTTCAAACGTGGTTTTCATATTATTTGGTTCAAATTTGCCACCCAATATTTTTGCCATTGTTATGTTAGATGGACATCCATCAAAAGTAAGACCGGCTATGTTTAAATTTGACTCGTGTAAATGTCTCAGGCATTGCAGCACTAAATCGGCTTTTTGCTGACCAGTTACTCCATCTATTAAAAAATATCCAACAGGAACCTGTAAATAAAAGCGAATTAATATAATATCGTCATACACAAGAAAAAAACATTATTAATTCAAATTTCAAGATCACCTTCCAGTTAGCATTTATTCCGGTGACTAAAAATACCAGTGCTTCTTTAGCTTCAGGAACCTCTTCGGTATCTAATACACCACCAAAATCTACATAACCATGGAATTTATTTCCGTCCCATTCAATTTTCCTTCTAATTGCCATTTCATTGATCATAAGACAGCAATACAAAGGACGTTTTGTGTTATTCGCTATCAACTTCAACGCCTCTAAAGATTCAGTGGTAAATCCAGGACTACCATTTATACATCTATACCACTTATGAATAGTGTGAGGATGTGGTAAGCTCAAATTAAAAACCTTTCTGACATAATTATAAGCTTTTGTTGAATAATAATGCAACGTCAGAGCAAAAGTCCGTAGTGCTGGTGTATACTTCGACGTACTGACTACGTTTTTGTTCTTCGACTGTCTTAAATAAAGTTCTTGAGTTGTCACGTTGGTTGTTTTAAGCACATTAGCTTGCTCATCATTAATAAACGATTTCTTTTTTAAGCATTCTATTAACGTTATCAAGGCGTGTATTTTTTGGACTTTGCGACGGTTTCGTTCCCTCAGAATTTTTATTTGTTTCTTTTGCTGTATAACTTTTTCGTTTGCCTGATTCAATTTTATAAATATCTTTTTTTTCTTTGGAGTGTTTTCGTTTGATTTAAGTAATTCGTTGACATCCTGAAACATAAATCATTTTATAAACAAAACAATCACTATTATCATGTCAGCTGTTGAAACACATGCTAAACACAGATCTCCCTCAAATGTTTACAAACCAGGTAGGTAGCTTGTATTATATGGTATATTAACAATTAATAATAACAAGTTAAACAACACAAGAAAACATCCATTAGTAGGTACTTGTACACTATGTACTCTATATATTTTCTTTATTATTTTTATTACTGTCCTGTATTGTATGTAATAAAATAAGGCATCTATAAAAAATATAACAATAAAGTACTTACCTTTTCTAATTTCCTCCTTTTTGGCGATAACAAAGCTTTTTCTGGCGTAACTTTTGGATCTACATTCTGTAATACAAGTACAAGTAAAAATCAACATTGAAAACTTTACACACTTGTAATAAAAAGCTCGAAAGTACATAGACTTCTCAATTAACTAACTTCATCAGTTGTGATCTTCAGTACATCAATAGTCGGATATGCTGCTTTTGTTACTATTCGTTGCTTTTTCCCTTCAACAAAGCATGCTTCCTCAAAATGTATTGAACAAATAGTGCTATGCTTTGTTGGGAACCAATCTTTCTTTCCCGTCGCCTCAATCCATTTTTCTTTTAAATTGGGTTCATGTGGAAAACTAAACAACAAACACTAAACGTTACGATTATTTACTAAAATTGTCTACATAATTAGTACCTATAAAATACAAAATAATTTCTCTGTTTCCGAAATCGATTCTTGAGAATCGATTTGTGTTGCCTACGATGAACAGCACTAATCGCTAAAACTGACAGAAAAATGATAAAAGCCCCTGTACTACAAAACCGATGCGATATACGATAGTATCACTTGCTGCGATATTCATCACTTGTTAAAACAAAACGTCGCATCAACCGCTTCTAGTAAAAGCCGCAATGTAACACGAATATGCAGTTAACGTTTGATGACCTATGTTTTTTCTCAAATTTGGTATTACAGAGGGTATTAGATCAAAAATAATTGATTTTAATATTAAATATGCATAATATTAATCACAAAATGACTTACCGATGGAAGGAAACATTTCCTTTATTTTTTCTCCTCGCATTTGTACAGTTTTTACAATTTATAACTGAGCAATTAACCATTTTATATTTTTTTACTGACGTCCGACTAGCGCGGCACACCGATGCAGACTGAGCGCGAAAGTGGCCGCTTACGATTTTTGTTCGTAAGCTGGGCACGCGAAGTAGTTGCTCTTGCGTTATCTAGGTCTATCTATATCTGTGGGCGTCCCCTTTAACCGTTGACTTTTCTGGAAAAGGTCGCAACAGGTATTTCTTTAAAGGAAACGCCGCATCTCCAAGGAGCACATACGGAGCTATGATATTAGAGCCCGGTAATACTTGTTCTTTAGGTATGTTTAGTCTTCCTTGTTCTATTGCTCTTCGAAAGGGGCATTCCTCAAAAACACCAGCATCGTTGTCTTTTCCATAGGAACCCACATTTATCATTACAAACTTATAATTTGCGTCAGTGACTGCTAACAACCCAATCGAAAAAAAGGATTTGTAATTATAATACATGGAACCACTCTTTTTTGGTTTTATTATGCGAATGTGCTTTCCGTCAATACATCCAATGCAATTAGGAAACTGCCATCTGTCCCAGAAACATTGCGCTATGTTTTTAAAGATATCTTCTGAAGGTTCGGGCATGTGTTTCCTAACTAATTGAGTCCATATAGCTTTGCAAACTTGTGGTACGATTGTAGAAATAGCAGATTTTGAAATTCTGAACGAGAAAGCGAGTTGCCGATATTGTATACCTGTGGCCAAATACCTGAAATAATGCAAAATAATTAGATTTTAATTCCTTTTCTTTTTTCAGGTGAAATGACTAAGAAAAAATTGAAAAATTTGAGAGACACGTTTAGTAAAGAATTAAAAAAAATTCCTAAGCCACGTTCTGGGACTGACGCCGATAATAAGCCGAAGTATACAGGCACATGGCCACATTTTGAGGCCATGTCTTTTTTAAAAGTAGTTCTGAAACCCCGACAAACAGAAGGGAATATTATATCACAAGACTCCGAAAGCAATTCTGTAGATCTGTCAGTGTATTCAGACACGGCTAGTCCGGAAGAGATATTCAACATGAACGCATCCGACAATGACAACACCCAGCTCCCTGAATCTTTATCTATTTTAGAAGAAATACCACAGAACATGTCCATAGATAACAGCCTTCGACAAGATCGTCCACCATCGCCCTCGTTGCCAGGTCCTTCGCCTTCATCCTCGTTACCGGTGCCTTCTTCTTCGTCCTCGTTGCCAGCTATCACAAAAGACGCAAAAGAAAAGATATAAGTCTCGAAGCATTTCTCGATATTGAGAGAGAAAAAATGAAAATTCTTCGCGAAGATCAACCAGATAATACTGACGACGACCTTCTTTGGTTCAAATCAATATTACCTTACATGAAACAGTTGCCATCACTCAACAAATTACAATTTAAAACGCAGATGCAGGAGCTTCTTCTAACGGAGCTGTCAAAGTTAAACCCACCACAATCCAGTGCTCAACAACATGGCTATTACACATCTTTGTGAAAGTATTGCAATATGTACATACTTAAACTTAATTAATATTATATGTAATTTCTAACATTTATTTCATAGTTTTCTTACCTCAAAGTCACCATAAGTCGTTCTTCTACAGAAATAGGTTCCTGAAAATTTGTTGTAGTAAATTGCAGAACAGGTTTAATGGCTTGTACAATATAGTCAAACGTTGTAGGTAACATTCGACAGTATTCCTTGAACAACAGGGGTTGAGTACGTAAATTCTGGTACAAATTATGAAATTCTCCATGAGTATGCCTTTTTAAGTACACAGTATTAGTTCCACTTCTCTGCTTTATACACTTCTTCAATTTTTCATATTTAAGATATCAATTTTCCAACAACATTAGCTTCCGTCCGTCCATGACAAATGTTTAATGCTAACTGAACTGAACGGCGGCGGAGGGCGCGGAGGGGACGGTTCGCGCGCACGTAGGACAGAGTAGCCGCATCGCTCCGCATCGCATTAAATTCGCATCGGATCGTTTCGCAATCGCGTTCGCGTCTAGATCGCTCACGCAGGACAGTACGTAAGACCTACAATCCTGTATCGACGTGTTCAGTTGACCCGCGATTTGAGGCGGTCGGACGCACAGAGCCATAAAAATGGAAGACGAAATATGTATAGATTTACTAATTGACGAAATTGAAAAAAGAGAAGCGATTTGGAATATTAACTCGAAGCAGTATTCTGATAGAATAATAAAAAGAAGGTCTTGGGAAGAATTAGTATTAATTTTCTAATTCTTCCCAAGACCTTCTTTTTATTATAAATATATAAATATAAATTGAAAAAAGAGAAGCGATTTGGAATATTAACTCGAAGCAGTATTCTGATAGAATAATAAAAAGAAGGTCTTGGGAAGAATTAGTATTAATTTTCAAATAAAAATTTACCTCCATGTGGTCTCATCAGATTTTTTGTCATGGCGAAAGCTTCGTCAGCCACAATTACATATGGTAATGTATGGAAATCATTCTCATTATTTGTAATAGATATTGGTTCAGGGATATCCAAAGAGTTTTCTGTCAGTTTTTTGAATAACGATGTTTCTTTAAATACACCCGAGTCACTGTCTTTGCCATAAGCTCCAACGTCGATCCATATAAAACAATAGTTTGCATCACACAGAGCCATTAAAACCAACGAAAAGAAGTGTTTATAATTGTAATACATTGATCCTGAATTTGGTGGCTGAACTAAACGAATATGTTTGCCATCTAAAGCACCGATACAATTTGGAAAAAAAGCTCTTTGTTTGGTGGATTCATGACGATCGCTTTTAAATTTCTCCATAAAACTTGGCATACATGCTGAATTACAGTCGACAACGTTGATTTCCCTATTTTATAATTATATTGTAACTCTGCTAGGGAACAACCAGTGGCTAGGTATCTGTAATAAAAAATATATAAATGTATTATTTCTTTTACAGGGTCAATTTTACAGAAAAAGTGGAAAAATTTACGAGATACTTATGTTAAAGAAATTAAAAAAAGAAAATTGAAATCCGGTTCGGCAGCGTCAAATAAGCCTTCTACATTTTCCTATTTTCAAAGATTATCATTTCTCAAACCGGTTATCAATAAAAACATAACAGACAATAGCTTAGACACCGAAGAAACACCAGCAAACGATGATTAAGGCTGCCTGTCCACTGAAGCGGAGCGAGGATGCGGAGCGGAGAAACGGACAAATATTAACCAATAGGATTGCATGAAATCTTCGCTTCTTTCTGTCCGCGAATCTCATTGGTTAATGATTGTCCGTTTCTCCGCTTCGCATCCTCGCTCCGCTTCAGTGGACAGGCAGCCTTAAATAGCATCAACAACAGTGTTTCCCCGACAGAAAATGTGCCACGAAAGAAATACAAACTTCATCCAGCCGACGAGCATTTTGCAAACATTTTAGAAAAAAGTTTAAATAAGAAGAACCAGACAGAAAAGAAAGAAGAAGATGATGAAGATAAACTATTTTGTCTTTCATTAGTTAACGAAATAAAAAAGGTTCCTGATCATAGGCGATTAAAGTTGAAAATTGAAATGTATAATTTATTAGAACGATACCAGTCTGGTCACTCATGAAGGAAAGCCTACTTCACGGGCTCCATCGGCCTTACATCAATATAATAGTAAACCGGAACGACAGCTAACTAGCTATCCATTGACTACCGGTTCTCAGTATACTGACAGTTTGAGGTACTCTGCCCCAGGATCTTCAACACAATATGGCTATACCACTGCTTCCTACATTCACCTGCCTCAAATGTATCACAAGTGACATCACCTGATTCATACTCGTATGAAGACTCTCAAGAATTGGACTTGTTCAATGAAACGGGCGAATAATCTAAATATGTGATAGCTGATTCGTATTAGTTGATTGTTTAGATTATTTTATAATTTAGATTTTAAAGTTCCTATGTTACATTTTAAGGTTGTTTCATTACCAAAATTGTAATTCTATGTGATAATAATATATTTTTTTTAATTCTATGTGATAGTAATATGTGATTCTATGACTGATAAATAAATAATAATTATTTTTAGACAAAAATTAGGAATAACATTACATAAGTGGTCTTATCTGTGAATGGCATATGATTATACATTACGATAGTGTGTAGTGTGATCGTGATACTATGTTGTGCCATTTTTTACTTTGAACGCCTTAAATTGTAAAGACACGATGACGTAATGTAGTCTGCATATTGTTGATTTTAAAATAAAAAGTTACTTACCTTAATGTTACTATCAGTTTTTCTTTTGGTGATATGCAATATCTTACAGCACCATCTGCAGGTTGCAAATCCTTTTCAATGCAGTCATACAAAAAGTCAAAGGATGCAATCGACATCCTAAAGTAGTTAAAAAATCGATCTTCGTGTAGTCTTAGTGTGGGATATAAAGTCACAAACAGACTTACAGAAAGTCTTTGACTCAAAATAGGGTGCACCCAGTATCGTCTTTGCTTCCGACGGCGACGTCGCATTCTGCGGTATAAAATTCACAAGCAAATTGCCTCCTCCACGTCCATTGTCACTGAATGTTCACGCTAGACTGCCGCGTGTAAGCCGCCGCCATCTGAACAGCAGTCCCGCGCGGCAGCGCGCGTCGCCGCGCGCTCATCTGAACTTAGCCTAAATATCTTCTAACAGATCAAGAAACTCACCGCCCAGGGAATGGAAAATCGTTCGGAAACTTCACATGGTACCCAATTTCGACAAAAAAATTGTTTCTCAATCTATATACACACATAAAACGCAGCCTATAAATATATTTTACAACTTTTTTCCTGAGAGCATTATAGAATCCATAGTAGTAGAAACTAATAGATATGCTGCACAGAAACAATCAAAAAATTGGAAAGATGTAACATCTCAAGAGATAAAAGCGTATTTTGGAGTATTAATAATGATGGGCCTGAACCCCCTTCCCGATATGGAACTATATTGGTCTAGTGATAGATTTTATAATAATCAAGAAATTAGCGATGTTTTCCCGATTAGAAGATTTAAAAAGCTTACAGAAAATTTACATCTCAGAAACAACGCAGAAGAACCATCAAGATCTTCACCCAACCATGATAAGTTGTACAAATTGCGAACTCTTAGGGGCTGTCTCCACGAGCGAGAGAATCGCGACGAGTCCGCCCTTATATCGTCGGATAATCTCCACGAACGAGCGATAATTCCGCCGCGTATCGTCGCGAGTCGTTACGGAATCGCGGCGACTCGTAACGGTATCGCCGCGTTTCCTTGACGTCACGTTGCGAAAGAAGGAATTCAGTTAAGTGCCAGACGAGAGCGAAATAAGTAGTGTCTCAGTCGATAATATAATGAAATGACGCTGCGTTTGACAGCGCGCCCGCCGCGCGCTCGTCGCGAGAGCGCCGCGAGCGCGCGGCGGTCGCGTTGCTAGTCGCGGCGGGCTAGCGACGATGTAATGACGTTTTGCGCGCTCGTTGCCACTCGTCGCATCGCAGCGATAATATCGCCGCGTGGAGACGGTTCCATAGAGAGTGTATAGAAAAACGTGGCACGGCGATAATATCGCCGCGATTCTCTCGCTCGTGGAGACAGCCCCTTATTGACACCTTGAATGACGTGTTTTAAAAACAAACATCAAATTCCAGTAGACAGCCTATTGATGAGTGCATGGTGAAATTTAAGGGACGAAGTTGTCTTAAACAATACATGCCGAAGAAACCGGTGAAAAGAGGTTTTAAAATCTGGGCCCGTTGTGATGCAGTAACTGGGTATCTTTATCAATTTGAGGTGTATGCTGGTAAAGGAGATTCTACTGAAAATGAAGGTCTTGGTTATAATGTGGTATGGAGACTATGCCAAAATGTACCACCAAATACGTTAATTGCATTTGATAATTTTTTTACCGGATGCAATATAACCTCGTACCGCCCCCTGTACATTTAAATGTACATAATATTGGAAATCATTAAAGCCCAAACATATTTTTTAAAAGGACGCGTAAACGCCCAGCGTACATTACGATGAACAAAATAAATTTTATGACTTGTTTAAATTTCCCGCCAGGATACATATTTATGGTAACTTTTATTTGTTTCGTGTATAGTGTAGTTAACTTTTTGACGTCTGTCAACTTTATAAAAGGCATTGGTTGTCCGTCAAAATTGCACACACGTGGCAAGATGGCGCGCCGGCAGATACCACGTAAGTTTGATCCACTTTTATCTTTTTAATTTTAGAGATTTTTGTGTCAGATTTTAACCTTAGTGAAAGAATTATTACTTAACTGTTGTGTGTTATTATTATTTTAGCACATAGATACTAAAACATTTTTTAAATCGCTCTTAAAATATTATGTACATTTGATTGCACATTGAGCGTTACTTCAATTTAACCTACAAAATAATATGTACATTCTATTGCACAGTGGGTTATTGTATAATTAATGGTTTTGTTTTTTTTTATTCTCTAGGTCTGGAGGAGTTCGATATTGAACGATTATTGGTAGACTCTGAAATTGAAGACTTTATTCCTTCAGATGAAGATGTAGGGGATCCGGAATACATGCCAGTTTTAGATTCCCCAGAAAATAGGACACGCAATAGATCCGATTCCAGTGATAATGAAACTGAATCGGAGGTGGAAGAGAGGCCGGTTAGACGTGGTCAAGGTCGTCGACGCTGTGCTGCGAGAGGACGTGGTGCTGGGCGAGGTCGTAGAGGTGAAACTGGACAACGGAGAGGCGTAAGAAGGGGAAGGGGGAGGGGTCAATGGGGTGAAATCAATGTGACTGGTGAGACAACATCTGATGGGTCATCGGTACCTTCAAACTGGACCATACAAGAGTTTCTTCCTCAATCTCCAGTTTTATTAGAGCCGGCCTATTTGCCAATAAATAGTCAAGGTTATCAGAAGCAAGATTATTGGAAGCAATATATAAACGACGATTTAATCAAGTTAATTGTCCTGAAAAGCAACCAAACCGCAGTTGAGAGACATGGGCGGAGCTTAAACGTGACTGCAGTTGAAATGCACGTGTACCTGGGTATAACATTAGTGATGTCTTCCATCAACTATCCTAATCTGCGAATGGCTTGGGAGAAGAAATGGAAGGTGCCTATCATAGCTGATAATATGTCTCGAAACAGATTTCTTCAGCTGAGAAACAGTTTGAAAGTTGTATTTGACAATGATGTCACGTCGCAAATGAGATCTCAGGATATACTTTGGAAAGTTCGCCCTCTAATCCAATATATGCAGGTTGGTTGTCGCGCTCAACAAAAAGACCAAAGCCTCTCCTTGGACGAAATGATCATTCCATTTACTGGGTCATGTTCCATAAAACAATACTGTCCAGGAAAACCTAATCCCGTAGGCATAAAAGCATTTGTCTTAGCAAATCCAGACGGAACTGTTTGCGATTTCCAAGTATATCAAGGGCAAACGACCTTTTCAGACTATGCTGATTCACCTTTTGGGTTGGGTGAAAAGGCAGTATTAACATTGGCTGACCAACTAGTACCAGGACATATACTCTATTTTGATAGATTCTTTACCTCAGAAAAGTTGTTTGATGAACTTGATAAGCGGGGCATCAAGGGACAGGGACTATTATGAAAAATAGAATACCATATGATGTGAGAGAATCAATAATAAGTGATAACGAACTAAAGTCTCAAGGAAGAGGAAGCTATCAAGTTTTGGTCAGAAATGATAAACGTCTTGCACTTACGAAATGGTACGATAACAAGCCAGTACTATTATTGTCTTCTGTAGAGGCCGATGTTGAGGCTGATGAATGCAAAAGATGGTGCAAAAAAGATAAACGATATGTTATTGTGCCAAGACCAAGAGTTGTTAGGGAGTATAATAAAAAAATGGGAGGTGTCGATTTAGCCGATCGCATGTTGGCTGTTTGCCCTAACAGATATCGTACCAGAAAATGGACACAAAGATTTTTCTCACACATGATTGATTTAGCTGTTACAAACTCCTGGTTGCAGTACAAAAAAGATCAGGTAAAATTAGGAGTTCCTTCAACAAAAATACTGCAACTGCGTGCCTTCAAAATGGAACTAGGAGAAATGCTTATTGAGTCACATGCTCTCATAGATTCTGAAGACGAAGAAGCATCTGAGAGAGAAATAGTTTCAGCTAGAAGAAAGGGCAGGCCCTCAACGGTAGTAGTGCCGAGCGTGAAATATCGTACCCATGCAGCTAAACACCTACCCATGATAAGTGATGGTAATGCTAGTAGATGTCGTCACTGTCATTACAATAGGACTCTATTCAAATGCATGCATTGCAAAGTAAGTTTATGCCTCACGAGACACCGTAATTGTTTTTTTGATTTCCATCAAAATGGTTCAGGTAATTAGTAACATTTTCATGTTTTTTCTAAACAATATTTACGTATGTGTGTGTGAATTGAGTGAGCACCCTAAATAAAATTAATAATATATACATATATTAATAATATAACATTTAGTAAAAGGTGTGAAACAATTGTAAAAACAATCTTACAATTTGTAAAAAGATAAAACATGAGATATATCAGTTAATGAATGCTTACTCAGTTCGCACATACGACCACCCTGAATCTCAGAACGTATGAAGATTTCATGTAAGATTTATGTACTACTCTTTAGTAAAACCCTTATAAAGTTGTCGTTTTAGATATCAATCGCCAAGGGCCGTATAAAAAAAAATTACAAATACTTTCATATGCTCACTCAATTCACACACTTTGAAAGGACCCGATTTCTTATGAACAAACCATAATTTCATTTTGTTATAAATCTTGTTTTATTAAAAGGTATACACGTGATTTAGTAAAATACAAAGCGAACCATAAATGTAGCACGTTTTGTAATAGTTAATTAATATAAGTGCTCACTCAATCCACATAATTCTGAAAAGTTATAAACGTTAATATCTTTGAATTTATAAGGATTAGAAAGCTATAAATTGCGCTAAATTGTTTTAGTAAAGAAAAGTTACTAAAGATTTGCCATTTTACATTTAGTACTCTCAGTTTACTCTAAAAGATATTCAACTGTTTGTGTTTCAATGAAAATCTGCCTACTGTAGGGTTGTCACGCAGGACCGTGTCCTTCCTGCATACTAAGTGTCTATCTGGGCATGCTTCGATTTGTTTGTGCACAGACCCACTAAGCTGGGACTGAATATATTACTAATTTTAATATGGTATCATTTTTATTAGGTCAATTATAAATATGCATAGATAGGTAATGCTACAAAAATAAATAAATAAAGCTTAACAACCGATAATCAAAATGTAGCTTCAAGAGTCTAACATAATCTCTCGGTATTTCCGAACGCAGCCTTATCCATATTTTGTTAATTTTACTAAACTACCCTCATAATAATATGCACCTAGTTTCGGATTATTCAATCCTGTTTGTTTGTTAAGTTTGTCATTTAACATTAATCGTATTATTATTGTGTGGCATACGTAGTACAGTGCAATAATGTACCTATTATCAATGTTATTGTATATTTAGCTAATAAAAAACAATATTTTGTTCTTTTTTTATTTGTTCAATGCAGTTTTTACGGTTTCGTAATACGTACTACTATAAAAATTAACTATTGCATTACAGAGTAATAATTGGAAGAGGTCGAAAACCTCTGATAAGTTTCGAAAATCAGAAAAAAATATTTCTAAAACATGCTGAATACTTACAAGCTCCCAACATTAAATATAACGACCCAATATTTTCTAAGATGTCTGAAGAACTTGAGATTAAAATGTCCCCGATGGCATTATACATATCACTGAATCGTCATAGAAGCCGTATATTTACTTTGAACGACGAAACTTCGAACGCAACAATTTCAAATGAGGTGCCAATATCCGATTCAGGCTGTGCGACTCCACTATTACAGTCGTCATCGTCGGAAAAAGAGAACAGCAGTGTTGTTGTGAGTGATGATGAATGCCAAACATTTTCTTTCTATCTCGATATTTACGATTGGAAAAAAATTATGCCTATAAGTGCCTCTAGGAGAAGAAGCAGTACTTTGAGTTTCTTTAATTATAAAACGCTGCCAAAGTTTAAGTGGAGCACTTTAATCAAGGAAAAAATATGGATTCACAAAAAACTACCGTGCACTTGGACTATTAAAAAACACAAAATTAGTGATTTAATTTCTTTTATCGGTAAATGTTCCCAGTGCAAAGCTGAAATTCGTATATCAAGTTCTAAAAGAACTGAAAAAATCATGGAATTCATCTGTAAGGTATATAATTTTGATAAGACGTTTGAACACAATCCTAAAAAAAAATCGAAGCTTACCCCGTACCGAAGAAAACAAATAGCTAAAGACCTAAGCCATAAGTCTGCTATTAAAGTACACAATGAACTGACTTCAGCTCTTGTGACTGATACTGACCGTATATCTCCACCTGTTCTGCCTTCCCTTTCGGCTTTAAGAAAGATTAAGTCTGAAGCAAGACATGAACATTTACCACATGCAAATCCTATTTTATCGTTGTTTATTATAGCTAAAAATTCATATCGTAATAATATAAATAATATTCGTGATTTCAATATATTCCCAGATTTTCGTTTATGTTTTTGGAGTGATAGTCAAATTCATTATTACAATAATTACCAAAAGAAATTCAAAAAAGTGACAATTACCATTGACGCGACTGGCTCATTTTTTGAAAATATATATTTGCCAGATCGTACTACTGCCACGAAAAGATTATTTTTATATGTAGGACTTTTAACAGCCGATGATAAACTTAAATCTGTACCAATTTTCCAAATGGTCACTGATTCTCATTCAGAAAACTCGATATCACTTTGGTTAAAAAAGTGGTTATCTTATGTTGATACTCCACCCGATGAAATTATTACTGATGACTCATCGGCTTTGGTATCTGCATGTATTCAAGCTTTTGCGTTATATTGTACTACAAAAACCTATATAAGACATTTATTTTCAGTTTTAGAGGGTAGTACTTCAGAAAAACCACAGGCGTTTATCAGACTTGATACAAGTCATTTTATTAAGACATTATATAATTTAAATTGCTTTAAAACAAATGTTTCTTTAGATGTCAAATATTTTTATATACGTTGTATAATATTTTTAAAACGATGCGAAAATTATAATCTGGCGAAAGAGTTTATTTACGATGTTGTAAAACTTTGCCTTGGTCAATATGATGGTGAGATAGGTGATTATCCAACACTAAAATCTAAGTTAGATCAATTATTACACGACGTTACACTTGATGGATTAAATTCAGATAGCAAAAACATTGATAAAAATAATGAATTTGATGACCCAAATAATAACGAAGGCTTAGAATTCATGGATTGGTTTAACAGTATTGTCGAAGAAACTAAAAAACTAAATCCAGCTCTAGATATTAACAAAAATGCTTATTACTATCTGCCATTTATTCCTACTTTTAAAAGAATATTAATGAAACTACCTTTGTGGTCTAATTTATTGAGATTTCTTTTTGAATCTGAAAATAAAGCACCGTCCTCTTCAGGAATAGAAAGTAATTTTAACACTTTAAAACATCTTGTATTTAAAACAAAATTTAAAAGATATAGAATTGATGAGTTCTATAAGCTATATGCGGAATATTTGGAAGGGGAAATGAAATCTGCATTATGCGCCCTAGATCAAGATATTATAACTAAAATTAATCCTAAACGGAAATCGATGAAAAGAGTAAAACTATTAAATCCTAAAAAGCAGAAAAATTATAAGACGGTTTACAGGCGCTCTTTTACTGAAGATTCCATTTTTTCGGATTAACCCTCTTATGTCGAGAACTGGAAAGGAGAAGGTAAAATTAGTAGATCAAAACCAAACACGACGGTAAAATACATAAGAATTGGCAATTTATGTTCATCTGTTTATATCAACGGTGAATATGTAAATCTATTAAACACCTGTGCCTTTGATTCTGTTATGTATTTGTTTGGTATCGAGTATAACGAAAACGAAAAATTTAGAAATATTATAGATACTTTTGATGAAAATGAATCTATTCCGCATTATGTAAAATGTCTAAGTGACACCAATTTCAAAGATGATGATTTAAATAGCCTAAGAGCAAAAATAATTATAAAATATGTTCAAAAGCCAATAACCACTAATTCCAGCACTTACGATGTCGCCTGTAATGTTGCTCGTATCTATGAACATTTTCTTCTGGATTATTTCACTAGCTCAATTTTTACAAAAACGTGTACCAATGTATTGTGTTCAGCAAACGTAATTAAGAGAAATAACGTGTTCTTACCTTTAAATATAGATATGATTAATATTTTTGATATCAGCCTATTAGAAACAGCTATTTCTTTGTCGGAAGGTGAATCAAAATGTGCGTCATGTGAGGGAGTAGCAACTAGTTATTATATCATTTCAAATGTGATTTCTTTTGATTTGAATGGCACCAACGCAGTAGCGCTAAGTAAAGTGCCCCGTACAATTGTACTTAAAAATAAATTGTATAGAAGTATTGGTGCGGTCATAAGAGTCATTATTTATCAAACGAGAAATATTTTTGCTACGACGACAACTGTACTAATATCCACGAAAGTACTGATCAAAATATTCTGTTGCACTCTTTAAGCTACATCCTGATCGACAACGATTGTTAACCCAAAAATCTAAATTTGTAATTTTTTTAATTAAACTACATTATGTAAATAAATGGTTTCAATCAAATTCGTATATCATTGACCTTACTGTAACATCCCATGTTAGGTCCTACTGCTGACCTCGTAGATAAAGGTCATTATAAAATAAATAAAATTTTAGTTCAGCAAAAATGTCCTGCGTGACAACCCTACAGTATGGCAGATTTTCATTGAAACACAAACAGTTGAATATCTTTTAGGCTGGTTTTATAATCACGCGTTTCGGCAGCGCCGTCGGAGCGCGCGCGCTCGGATATATATTGGGGTATTAGTAGCGTTTCAAATTCGCGCGCTTGAGCAGCGCCGTTCGTTGAACGCGTCCTATTCGCGCGGCGCGGTCGAAGCGCGCGCCGCTCGTGCGCTTCTACGGCCATTGTGCGTTTTAGTGCCAGGCCACACGGTACGGTGCGGTTCCGGCGCGGCGCCTGAGCGGTGCCGCAACGGTTTCCTACATATAAAAATGTATGGTATGCCACACGGTACGTCCGGCACCGCACCGGCGCCGCACCGCAGGCGCACCGGACAACGGCGCGAGGCAGACGAGGCGGGGAGGGGTGCAAGCAGTGTGGTGCCGCAGCGGCGCCGCTCAGTTGTTTGTACGGCATAGGCAAGAGTGCACGCTCGTTGATGATAAACGTGTATATCATAAAAAAAATGAGTACCGATGTGGAATCTATAGACGTGGACTACCTCATTTCGTTGATACAGGAACGGGAAATACTGTGGGACAAGTCTCATGACAATTTTAAAAACAAAAATTTGAAAGCAAAAGCATGGGAAGATGTTACAAAAAATTTATTTACTAAATACGATACATACACTCCTGACGAAAAGAACAAAATTGGTGAGTGCTTATTTTTCTTCATATAGGTAACATAACTAAATTTTTTTTAATTGCCAATTCAAAGATCCTTTGCTGCTTAAAAAATAGTTTGCTAATTCCTCTCTTATACTATTTGCTGCTGTCAATTCATCATTTTGAGGTTGGAGCGAGTGAAATTCATCACAAATTATCGCTAATTTATCACTTGGGTGAAGACCGTCCCGATCGGCCACAAAATTGTGAAGAACACAACAGGCTTTTATAATGGTAGTTGCAAAATTATAGGACACATTTATCGGTCTATGAAAAATGCGCCATTTATTTGCTAGGATTCCAAAAGCACATTCAACATATCTCCTTGCCCTGCTAAGACGATAATTGAATATCTTTTGTTGTACATTGAGATTTTTACCACCATATGGACGCATAACATGTTTACTCAATCCAAAAGCTTCGTCACCCACTAACACCCATGGTATTGGTCTATTGTAACCACATAGTGGCTGGGGAGTAGGCAATGAGAGGGTCTCGTTAATCAGTAACTGGTATAGTTTTGAATTTTGAAAAACAGTTGAATCGCACTCTTTGCCGTATGCGCCAATATCAACAAAAGTAAATTTGTAGTTCGAGTCCACTACAGCTAGCAACACCACAGAAAAAAAAGATTTGTAATTAAAAAATAATGAGCCACTATTAGCTGGATTACATAGGCGTATATGTTTTCCATCGATTGCCCCTATACAATGAGGAAAATTTGCTTTGACGTCAAAATCAGATGCAATCATTTGCAAACGGTCTGTTGTCAGTTCAGGGATGTGGTCTCGAAGAAGATGTTTCCATATAGCTTCACATACTCTCAATATCATACAAGCAATTGTAGATTTCCCACGTTTGAATTTGAATTCTAAATCTTTTATCGAATTTCCGCTTCCTAGGTATCTGTAACAAAAATAACACAATAAAATAAACTATACTTATGTATTAAAATAAAATATTTGTATTTTCAGGTAATTCAGTAGTGAAAAAGTGGAGAAATGTGAAAGACTCCTTTTATAAATATTTAAAAAAAAAAAAAAAGATGCTTCCAGATCCGGCTCTGCATCTAAAAACCTTTCAAAATATCATTACTATGATCAACTATTATTTCTAACCAAAAGTGTCACAGAACGCCACGGACGGTAGTTTAGACGTACACGAAGAATCTAACGCGAGCATGACTTCTACTAATGATGATATAATACCTGAATCGTCTCGCTATGTTCCTGTCAACCGGAAGCGAAAAGCAGAACAATTAGATGATTTTGAAAAAGAAACACTAAAAGCTCTCAAAGAGCCAGAGAATCGCCATATGAACTTTTTTAAAGGTATTTTGCCATCTATAGAGGATTTTACCGATCTTCAGACTCTCACGTTTCAGAGTAAAGTATTGCAAATAATCACAGATATGCGTTATGGACAAATTTATCCACAATCTTCGTCCTATCAGCATGAAGAAGCATCGTCGCATGGGTATCAAACCAAAAATTATCAAAGTACAAGTTCGTTTAATGCAGTACAATCAAACTCTAACTATATTCCATCTCCAAGTCAAGTGTCTCAAGAAAGCGATCAGACGGAGTTTGATTTTACAAGTTTATAAGTAATAATGTTTCCCTGGCATTGATTTGAAAATTAATAATAAAGAAGTGCAAATAATAAAAGTTTTTTTTATTACTTACCTTAAAGTGATTCCTAGCATTTCTATTGGCTCCACAGGATTTCTCATATTAGTATACTGTTTCCGTATATGTGGCTCTAAGGCTACCAATAAACTTTCGAAAGTGGGCACACTCATTCGAAAAAAATTATAAAACCTCTTTTCGTCTAAGACCAACTCTCGATATTCTTTAAGAAAAAAAAGGCCGTCACTATTTCTTAAGGTAATAAATGGACTGATCCAGTATCTTCGTGTGCTTCTACGTCGATTTCGTCGATGGCGAAGTAATAATAGCAGCAACACACGTCTTTTTCGATCCATTGTTTATTGTAGACTGTCGTCAACTGGGCAAGCCAAGCCAAGCCTGTTGCGGTGCCGCAGCGGCGACGTAAGAATAATGCGACGCCGCACTGCTCGTGTGGCCGGTAGTGCGGTGCGGAGTAATGCGGTGCGGTGCGGTGCCGCGCCGTGTGGCCTGGCCCTTAGTCTGACGCCGTTGAGACGTGCCGTTAGGTACTGTTGTGTACAAAATGAATCACATCGATCGATATTTATAACTATTTTCTCGTAAATCAGAGAAAGATGTTACGTGTTCGCCTCTCAGTAACCTTGTAGCGTTATAAGGATCAACACCTACTGTTCTTCGACGTTGTTGTTGCCTTTTTTTCCATAAAAAGTAAATAGCCAGTACTCTAACCGCATTGCCGTTCATTTTGTATCTGTTTGTACACGACTGTCTCACAGCAGCGAAACGCGCCGTACTAATGTCGTTTTATGGTGCACCGCTGTCCAACAGCGCGCTGTCCAACGGCGCGTCTAGCGGCGCGACTGTAAAACCAGCCTTAGAGTAAACTGAGAGTACTAAATGTAAAATGGCAAATCTTTAGTAACTTTTCTTTACTAAAACTAGCGCAATTTATAGCTTTCTAATCCTTATAAATTCAAAGATATTAACGTTTATAACTTTTCAGAATTGTGTGGATATAAATCTTACATGAAATCTTCATAGGTACGTTCTGAGATTCAGGGTGGTCGTATGTGCGAACTGAGTGAGCATTCATTAACTGATATATCTCATGTTTTATCTTTTTACAAATTGGCCATAGTTAAACGGAAAGGATCCAACCCACACTATGGCCGAAAATGAGTTATGTATACCAAAAAACTCCTTGAAGTTAAAATTTTATATTACGAAAACAATCCAAGTAAAATTCAAACCCACCATGAAGTTATAGCCCTGAGTTACCAACCCACATGTATAGCAGGTCGTAATTTTTTTTATTAACATCGCTCCATGCTACTTATATCGTTATTGAGAAAATCATATTCGCGAAAATAATCCAAATCACATATTACTAAAATGATCCAAGTCACTAGGATAATTTTTATTCTAAAGATTTAATTAAGCTTAAACAATTCATGTGACATGGATTCGTTTCGTTTTATTATTTAAAGTGACTCATCAATTACATAAAACACAAAATGGGTCCCAAAGAAAACCTAGTATTGTGGAGCGATTGATGTGGGGGACAAAACCGAAATATAAAAATGGTTTTAATGATGAAATCGATGCTGAACTCCCACGCCACTCTCAAAACTATAACACTGAAGTATCTGGAATCAGGCCATACGTTTCTTCCGAACGATACTGATTTTTCTAAAATCGAAAGTCAACTCAAATATCATGATAGAATTTATACTGCTGAAGAGTATTTAAATGTTATCAAAAGCTGCAAGAAAAAGAAACCATTAGAAGTTTATAGAATGAAGACAAACGATTTTCTAAGCACCAAGAAAATAGAAAAGAAGATAGTTAATAGAAAAAATTATGTTACTAAGAATAAAGTAAACTGGCTAAAAACGAAAGAAATACTGATCAAAAAAGAAAAACCATACTCTATATTTATGAAAACAACAGAAAGTGAAGAGTTTCATGAGCTAAATTTAGAAAAGAAAATTAAAGGACAATCTTTAGAAATTTTGGAAGAAGATTTAACTTTGTTATGGCCAAATGGCAAAGAGATTCCGCAGGCTAAATTGGATGATCTCAAATCAATGTTTGATTTAATACCAAAGGATTGCTTACCTTTTTATAAATCGCTTAGAGGAAATGAAAATATTATGGACGATGTTGATGGTTTTGGAGATAGTGTTGATTTTTCTGTTGATTATGAGAATGATGATTAATTTTATATAAAAGATATAGTCTTTTACTAAATGACTAGTATATATGACACACACTATTTACGTTACATTTTTTTTTTTTGTTATTGGAGAACAACGTTTTTTTTAGTGTTATTGAGTAGTACTTAGATGTTGATTTTTTAAGAGCACATTTTAATTAGATAAAAATATATTTTATTGATTTTAGAGGTATATTTCTGTAACTATAATAATGACAGTAATAGGAAGGAGGTTAAATTTAAGAGACTTGTCGTTAAGACTGATTTCAATTAAAGATCTCAATGTATGAACGTTAACTAAAATAAAAAAAATTGATTCATAAATATTTTTTCCTTTTATCCTTATAAAATAAGTAACACCCAATGTACATTTGAATGAACAAAATAAATAACCGTAATGAAGTAAGTAACGCCTAGTGTTCATTTAAATGAACAAAATAAATTGCCTTCAAATTTAATTCTTAATCTTCTACATAACGCCAAAGTATGCCTAAAAATATACAAAAAAATCCTAACAACATACTTAAGCAAAAATAAGCGTATACTTGCTTGGGCATTAACCATATTGATATATTATGTACCTACATTAAAATGAACACTGGGCATTTAGCTCTCACGATATGTTTTATGCTTGGGCGCTACGAGGTTAATTTTAAATTTTAAGTTATTCCTTGGTGCCAGTTCTTGACAACCCAAGGCGGCATAACTATATATTGTAAGCAAAATGTTACGAAATTATTTTAGTAAACTAACTAATAAACCTAATAAAACTATTAAGTCTATAAGTGCATAAAAATATGTATTGTAAAAAGATAATGAACATTAAACGCTACGTTACATACGATGTAACGTGAGACGTTTATTGCTTAATAGAAATGCGTTGTAAATGTAAAAATAATTATTTCGTAACATGAGTGTTTATTGTTTACCTACAGAATTGTAAATGCAAATAATGTTATGTTAAGGTTTTTAAAATGATGTCAATTTATATTGTGCAATTAATAGAAACATTAAATATATGTAGTGTTTAATAAATAATGTTTATGCACAGATAAAATGAATTTAGTCTGTAGGTGTTAAGGAATATGGTTCAATATGGCTCGAAGGACCAAAATGTACGGTGGTCCGCTTGCGGTTGTAAGCCGCCGCTCGCCACTCGTACAGTAAGAGGAAGGAGGGACGAGATGCTGTACCAGGGGGTACCCTGGCCACCAGCGGAGGGGAAAGGAGTGCTGTACCAAGGGGTCGCCCTGGCCACCAGCGGAGGGGAAAGGACTGCTGTACCAGGGGGTAGCCCTGACCACCAGCAGGAAGGGAAGGGAATGCTGTACCAGGGGGTGCCCTGGCCACCAGCAGGAAGGGAAGGAACTGTACCGGGGTGTAGCCCCGGCCGACAGTAGGAGGTGTAAAGAGAGGAATGAGACCCAACACGAGTAGAGTAAAATTGGGGGACCTGGATCAAGGAGATCCAGGTCACCCCAATTTCACTATTCATTTCATCAATATTCAAATATTAACTCATACTTTCAACTTACTATTAGTTTCATTTATAATATTAATTCACAATATCAGTTCAAAGTGTTGTCTATTCATGTAAAATATTATTAAGTAACTGAGTACTAATCGCTATCTGTGTTTGTTTTATATTCTAGATCATAACCTAACACTGAATACTAAAGGGACATACGATATCTTCATTATAAATAATTATGTACTTCGTGAGTCTGAATGAGCATTGCAGCTTCATATTACATTTATGTTTCCATGTAGGTACAATTATGATGAAGATGATGTTATAAAGTTTTTAAACCGGTTTTAAGATTTAGATAAATTAAATAAAACGCTTTCCAATGAATTAGTAGTTATGATTTATTTCAGATTCATATAATACAAATAAGTATACGAGTAAGTAAATTAAATGAATAGGTACACTTCATTCTTGTTCTACAGCGACTGGTAAAAAGTATTGTTCAAGTAATGCAGCATATCTTTTACTCTCAAGTAAATGCTGTCAGTGTAAACGTTCTTCACAATGTGCTGAAAACATATTTCAGCACTGCACTGACATACGGACTTTTCAATGCTTTCAAATTGATTTGCATTATAGACCTCAATCCGAATTACTTTACTGCCGGCTGACACAGTTTTGTAAAAACTTAACAACTGTTTGTTATCATCATTGTTTGCTCGTTCCTCCTCATCCAAGTAATTAACGACATTTTCAACTATGTCGGGATTTATCATTAATGGAGGGGATATCGGTGAGTAAGCCCAGCTCGGTAACTGAAATAGAAAAAATAATCTTGTAATTTTAATTATAAGTTATTAAAACAAATACCTAAATTATTAAATTGAATAAACTTACCGACATTGTAGTTTTAACAGGAGCACATCCGAGGTAATGGAGAAATTAAATGATGTTTTATTGCTCACGATTTTATATATAACTACTTACTATGTTTTAATTTGATATTGAAATAAAATAGCGAAACATGAGATCAGACCATATTTGTTTAACCTTCTTACTGATTTTAATAATTTTTAGCATTAATTAATAATATTTAAATTATAAACAAATCCAAAGGAAGCTATATGTATGTATCTCTAGCACAGCAGGTATACCGTTAAACTAACCAAATACAATTTAATAATTTATAACATAAATTAATAATATTAAAATGTACAAGCAAATCCATAGGAACTAATATGTACGTATTAATAGCATTTAGGGTCTGTTTACATCGTACAGAATGTAACATCGTGTGCATACATTTAATAGAAAAAGTATATGATTTATTTACAATGTGAGTGTCAGTGTATGATCACCTTAATGAAACCAAACTTATTTGGATAAAATGCTGACAGTGTTCTGCGATCATTGATTCTAAAGATGTGATTAACTATATTGATTATGGTCTCGGAATATTTGTATGTTCGTTGTTGTTAAATATGTGTAAGTAAATGTATGTTTAGCATTTTTAAGACAAGCGAAGTCGTGGTATTTGTGTAGTATAATTCTAAGTCATATTTAACAAACCTTAAATGATAAGCAATTAGGTAGTATATTTTGTTTACAAATGTAAATAGGATATCTTGTTTTGCTTAGTTATTATATTCTTACACGTGGACTTTACATATTTGGAGGAACATCGTCTGGATTTTGCTCTATATAAAGTGCAAGAATCTTAGGCAAATCACAAACTGCTCTCTACGAGGGAAAGAATCAACACCTACATACCTGCTACGCTTCAACCAGAAAAAATGTAAGTTAACTTTAATTATTTTATTAAATAATAATGTGTACATACTATTTAGTATTTAGTCAAACTGTAAATTGTATGCAGCGTGTATGCATTCTGTTTCAATAAACAGAATAACACTACGACTAAAAATTATTGTCCCTACTTATTCAATATGGACTTAATCCTAACTAATATTATAAATGTCGAGTGAGTTTGATTGTAGTACAAACTTTGTATGTACAAATAAAATTAATATTGAATTTGATTTAGCTATTAGCGAAAATTCTAATGAGCAAATTATATTTTCCTTGTATTGTTATAATGTTATTTTTACATTATATTATTTTTTTTGAGGTTTCTCTAGATTAACTTTGCGAGTCCGTCCATAACTTATTTGCTATCATTTTTAATAATATTTTTAATATATTGTTTTAGGTCCAAGTCAATGCCTCAATTGTTCTCATCTGGAGAAGAATCAGATACCGAGCAGCAGCCGATGCAGCAGAAAACGACATCAACACCTCGGGTTGAGAAATCTGCTGCATACAAGCGTTCCAAAGCATCTGTCGGATGTGGATCTAAGCCTCGCGGATCGAAGAAGCCTCGGATAAATCCGGTGTCGTTGGCTGATAATAAGTTAACGGCACGAGACCTGTTCGACAGTGACAGCGAAGAGGACGATTCACCGAAGCCGTCCACATCAGCCGGTAAAACACCGCCTCTTTATTCTTACTTCACTAAGAAAGTTGAGAAAGGCTATGCTCGTAAAATAAGTGAAACGAAACAAGGACCGTACTACGTGGAATTAAAGGTGTATAATTGTGATGAGATCGCAAATGTACCACCGGTAAATAGATGGCGTCACTCAATCGTTACAATTAAAACTAAAACTAATACGGATACAGAGATGTGGCGCCATCTAAAAGCATTAAAGACTTTAAGAACTGTCCAGTGACGTTAATTAATTCTTATTATTAAGTTTTTTTATTTGTGCTTAATTTTTTATTATGTTAGTATAATGGTGCTCCCTCACCGCGAGCATTTGCGTGTAATGTAACGTTCCAGATTCAAACAATTAAAGACAATAGAGTCTCAAATTGCGCACTTTTATGTTACATTACAGGTGCAGGTATAGGAATGCTCGCGGTGAGGCGACCTTTATCCTAGTAATTTTCTATAACCTTCTTTACTTATTTTTTTACTATATCGTTTTTTTAGTTTAGTATTGTTTAATTTGTCTGTATGCTACTGTATGTAATGTAATCCTAATGATTTCGTGTAACAAATGTGTTGTCTATTTAATAAAAAAATATGCAAATATTCTACTTATATCGTACGTTTTTATTTCACAGTTGTACAGTCCAGAGAACAAAGAACACCATTCACAAGATCATGTGGTACAAATATGACTTGTACGCTATGTAAAACTGAAATACCACGAAATCAGTATGCATATCATATGAGAACTAATATACACAAGACTAATAGTTTATTGAGAACTGAATTCAAAAATATTTTTATTGTAGCAACAGCATTTAAAAATAGAATCGCAACTTATCGTATGAACTTAGCTCAGGATGACGAGCATCTCACTTCTGAGGCGATCCTGAGTAATGTTGATACACATAAGAGTCAGGATAACGAGCACCTCGTCCCTGAGGCGATCCTGAATTCTGTGCTTCCAGATATTAATAAATTAATAACTATGGTACTGAATAAGTATGACTGTATAAAAGTAAATTTTGAGCTTTTTGTTAAGTTTCTTTTACTGAAACCTGACAATGAACAACTAGAACTGAAATCTTTTAACACTAAATATGATATTATCTATAAAAATACTGATTTAAATGACTTCTTTTCGAATAAAATACATGTATTGATGCGGAAAATGTCTGAATTTGAACACATACAGTCAGGTTGGACATATCTTTCGCTAAGTCATATTGAGATGAATATAAGTAAATATTGCCCCATGAGAGGTGGCACATACATTAAGTTGCCCCCCAGTAATAAAAAATACTAAAAGTTGTTTGAATTTACATAATAATGATGAATGTTGTTTTTTATGGTGCGTCGTAGCCGCATTATTTCCTCGTACAAGTAATGTGTGCAGAACGACGTCTTATCCTCATTATAGCAAAGTTCTCAATATTCAGGGAATGTCATTACCTCCTTCACATAATGATATTAAACTTTTTGTATTGATAAATCCTACAATAAGCATTACCATATACGGTTTAGACAATAAATGTGCTGTCACCGGACCTTTATATATGACGAATAAGAAAAAAGAAAATCATATTAATTTATTATATATTGAAAGAAATGGTAAAGGACATTACTGTTTAATAAAAGATCTCGTACGATTAGTGCGACGTCAGATTACGCATCATCATGGTAAAGTTTTCCTATGCGATTCATGTTTACAATTTTTTACAAATGAAAATAAATACACATCTCATACTTGTTCTAAAATATTGACTATACTACCGGAAAAACATACTATATTGAAATTTAAACACTATGAAAGACAACTTAAGATTAATTTTATTATTTATGCTGATTTCGAGAGTTTGTTAATACAATGCGATGAATATAGCTCTAAAAATACTGTGACATTAAAAATGCATCAACCATCAAGTTTCGCATATTACATATGTTGTTTTCATGATAACAAACTTAACAAATTTGTTACGTATAGAGGCGTAGATTGTGTTGAAGTATTTTTAAAACGTTTAGTAAAAGATGCTAAACGAATAAACAAAATTCAACTTCCTAAACGTTATCATCAAATTTTAAGTTTATCCTTGTTCTATGTTTAGGTTCATGTAGTAACGAGTATATAAGTGTACGTTAGGTGGGGAATAAGATTAATATGCACTATGCGGTTGATCAAACAACCCGTATCTCTCAATGTTAATAATATTAGATTAAGTGACTCTGTTCACCACATCAGACATAGCGCTTTACTACCAAATACTATTCGCTGTTTAATATGTGGTCCATCAAACTGTGGTAAAACGAATGTTATGATTATTTTACTGCTGCATGAAAATGGACTCAAATTTAAAAATCTTTATCTTTACTCTAAAACTTCTTTTCAACCAAAATACCGTTTCTTGGTTGAAGTATTGAAAAGGGTGCCACAGATTAACTTTTACGAGTTCAATAATGATAAAGATGTAATTTCTCCGAGTGAAGCTTTAACAAATTCTGTATTTATATTTGATGATGTTGCCTGTGAAAATCAGATAAATATCCGCAATTATTTTTGTATGGGTAGGCATAAACAAATAGATTGTTTCTATTTGTCTCAAACCTATTCTAAAATACCGAAGCAATTACTACGCGACAATGCTTATTTTCTTATTATATTCAAACAAGATGATGTGAATTTAAAGCATATTTATGAGGAGCATGTCAGTTCTGATTTACAATGGAAAGAGTTCAAAAATATTTGTCAAACTGTTTGGAGTAAACCTTATAATTTCCTACTTATAAATAAAGAATCGTCAATAAATAAAGGAAGATACAGACAGAATTTTGATATGTTTTTTAATTTTGACTGACTGTTTATACAAACATATAAGTAATTAATAACACAAAATCAAATCAGTATAACTTGTTCTTTAGGTGAATGCAGTTCTTATCATCGGTAAAACATGGAAAAAAATATTAAAATATAATTAATGAAGTCTGTAGACTCTATAAAGAACAAAATAAAACAAATGAAGAACCAGGAAAACTCAATGAACTTGTCATTCGATAAAATGCTAAAACCTGTCACAGATCCTCTTAAAACTCTAGTTGATTCGAATATAACTATGGAAAAAATTAAACGTTTAGAAAATACAAAATTCACTGATTCTACAGATATTGAATTGGATGACATTAATACTAGCTCATCTACAAAGTTTGAGGACTGCTACGATCCAAAACTAAAGTCTACACCAGTACTTAAAAAGTCTCCTACAAAAGAAATATTAGATGATTTAGAAATGTCACTAGCGGGTCGTGATATCCATGATATTTATGACGGTGTAAATATACCGTTTGGAATAAGAAGTGTAAACAAAACATTGTTAATGGGTAATTATATAGTCTCATTTTCTAAAATCGATAGTTTGAATGACGACAGTGTCATTTTAATTAAAGTTGGTGACAAATCCTATAATTTAACCCCTGGCTTGAAGGAACTTTTACTTCGAAGAAAGCCTGATTTAAAATTAATATCGAGCAAAGATAGACTTGTCTACAAAGACATGCTGCATTATACAAATGCTCATAAGAGAGATTTTAATCCTGATGGACAAATAAGAGGCGATAAGGGAAGAAAATATCGTGAAGTAATCAAACCATTATTTTCCGAATCATTAAATGAAAATTTTCATACTGGAGGAAGCTTACCAACTCTAAAGAAATACAAAAATAACACTGACTTGGTATATTGGGATGACCCTAACGAACTCGTTGAGAGATTGAAACTATTAGTTGCTTCCAGAGATGCTGGCAACACAAATCATGATAATGAAATATTGTCGATCGTTGAAGAATTGAAAGAAGCTGACATAATTAAAGAATAAATACTCACCACCATAAAATTTACATTCAATATTTTAGACAGATTCAAAACGAATGCACTAAATTTGTGAATATGAGTAAAACTGACGTGGTAAACGAAATTCATAAAAATGCGAGGGTGAACTTTCCACGCAGATGTGTTATCATGAAAGATATAGATGACCTATGGCAAGCAGACTTAATCGATATGCAATCAATTTCAAAGCAAAATAAAAATTACAGATTTATTCTTGCTATTATTGACACATTCTCGAAATATGCTTGGACTTTTCCTCTAAAAAGTAAAACCAAAAATGATGTATGTAACTCTTTTGAGAAATTATTGAATAAAGGGCGTGTTCCTAAAAATCTACAAACGGATAAAGGAACAGAATTTTACAATAATCAATTTCAAAAACTTATGCAAACTTATCACATTAATCATTATTCAACCTTCTCAACAAAAAAGGCTTCAATAGTTGAGCGATTTATCAGGACATTAAAATCGAAAGTCTATAAGGAATTTAGCTTAAGAGGCAGCTACAATTGGATAGACAACATGCTTAATGATGTTATTAACAAATACAATCACACTTATCATAGGACAATTGATGAAGTTCCCGCTAATGTGAATAACATCAACAAAAAACGTATATTAGAGAGATATTTAAGATCGGTAAAAAATCATAATATCAGAAGCAAGTATAAAATTGGTGATTATGTGCGTATCAGTAAGTACAAAGGAACATTTGAAAAAGGTTACACTCCCAACTGGTCTACAGAAATATTTAAAATTCTAAAGATACAAAATACAAATCCTATTACCTACTTAATAGAAGATATGTATCAGTCTTATGATGTGTATTAAAGAGAGTAGTCTTCTCAATTGGATTATAAATCATTTACCATTTGAATTACATTTACCTGGATACAATTATTGTGGGCCTGGCACTAAATTAATTAAAAGGCTTACACGTGGAGATAAAGGTGTTAATAAATTAGATGAATATTGTAAACAACACGACATAGCCTATCATAAGTCTTCAAACCTAAAAGATCGTCACAAGGCAGATTTACTTTTATTAAATATGGCTAAAGAACGAGCACTTGCCTCAGATGCAAGCGTTGGGGAAAAACGAGCAGCGCACTTAGTAAGCAGCGCTATGTCAACAAAAATTAAAACTGGATTTGGTCTAAAAAAGGATAGCAAAAAGTGTTCTCCTAAAATTAAAAGTGGAAAAGGGTTAACAAATAAATTTAAAAATGTTATCATCAAAACGAAGAAACATATTAAAAAATTAAAACCAAAATGCAAGAAAGTGGCAATAAAATTAGCTATGGCCGCTGTCAGAGAATTAGCTGATGATTCATCCATTAAACTTCCTCGTGTTATTCCTATACCGAAAACTGGGGGAGTATTGCCTTTGATTCCGATTTTTGCGGGATTATCAGCGGTAGGAGCTTTAGCAGGTGGTGCATCTGGTATTGCCAAAACCATTAATGAATTTAAAATGGCTAAAAAATTATTGACTGAATCGAAGAGACACAATGAAAAGATGGAAGCTCTCTGTATTGGAAAAGGATTACTTCTTAAAATGTGCGTGTGAACTGAGGGACCACACTGGGAATTCGGAAAATAAATTACCAAGGATTTAGTAGTAGATTAGAAACAATTGTAGAACGAATCTTGGAATTTGTAAAAAAAATTATCAATAACTACAGCCCTTTGTATGTGGTCCCTCAGTTCTCACAGACTATTTAGCCAGATCTCGGAAATTATCTTAAAAATGAAGGTAATGTGATTACACACATTTAGTATAGAATTTGTAAGGTTCATTTACTAAATAACAGACCGCAAAGCATTAAAGAAAAAAACAAAAACAACGTCCAAACTGTGGTCCCTCAGTTCACACTAATAATATATATATTTCAGTGAAAATTACTGAATCAAATCCCTAAATCCGTAATTTTTCCAGCTATGGTTATAGTGAACATTTTCTTAAAAAGAAATGGAGCAAAAATATTGGCGCAATTTCAAGATAATGAGTATTAAAACTGGTCCCTCAATCCACACGTCCATTATAATATTGCATGTGCTAACTGTTTAACCAAAGGAATATCAGAAAATCAAGTGGATGTACCTTTTAGTACAAAGTTTCTACTAAATAATCGAAAACTTAAATTTCTTATTAATTACCTTTTAGCTGAGATAATCAGTCATTATTAACCCTAAGAAAATACACCGAGTAGTGTGACCACACAATGAAACAAAATGTATACAGTTTGCAATGTCTTTTATTATACTTAGTACTATATAGCATTAGACAGAACTAAATAAAGGTTGCATGGTACATTTTTTAATGCTGCCAATCAAACCAAATCAAAAGAGACGTTGCATTTTTGCCATTAAATATAAGTTTTATTGAAATATTTGGTATTAGTATTTTAGAAGAGGCTATTAACATTGACGAAGAAAACAAGAACTGTGTTACTTGTAATGACCAAGTTAGTTATAATTACGAGTTGTCAAAAATAATATCGTTTGATTTAAATGGCATCAAAAAAGATTATCTAAGTAATGTCCCTGTTACCATAACAGTAAAGAATAGTACCTACAAAATTATAGGAGCATCTGAATTCGTTCCAGCATTTATCCCAGGCGGTCTTGGCCATTACCGTTGTCACTGTTTCATGAATGAGCGTTTCTTTTGCTATGATGACCAACAGTTGAAAATTATTGAAAGTACAGACCAACAAATATTTTTACATTCAGTAAGCTACATCCAAATTTTACCTAAATAAAAATATTTTAATCAATGATTTGTTGATCTTGTTATCTATATTTACAATTAATACACATTTGCTCCATTTATCATGATATTAAAAAATGTACCATGCAACCTTTATTTAGTTCTGTCTAATGATATATAGTACTAAGTATAATAAAAGACATTGCAAACTGTATACATTTTGTTTCATTGTGTGGTCACACTACTCGGTGTATTTTCTTAGGGTTAATAATGACTGATTATCTCAGCTAAAAGGTAATTAATAAGAAATTTAAGTTTTCGATTATTTAGTAGAAACTTTGTACTAAAAGGTACATCCACTTGATTTTCTGATATTCCTTTGGTTAAACAGTTAGCACATGCAATATTATAATGGACGTGTGGATTGAGGGACCAGTTTTAATACTCATTATCTTGAAATTGCGCCAATATTTTTGCTCCATTTCTTTTTAAGAAAATGTTCACTATAACCATAGCTGGAAAAATTACGGATTTAGGGATTTGATTCAGTAATTTTCACTGAAATATATATATTATTAGTGTGAACTGAGGGACCACAGTTTGGACGTTGTTTTTGTTTTTTTCTTTAATGCTTTGCGGTCTGTTATTTAGTAAATGAACCTTACAAATTCTATACTAAATGTGTGTAATCACATTACCTTCATTTTTAAGATAATTTCCGAGATCTGGCTAAATAGTCTGTGAGAACTGAGGGACCACATACAAAGGGCTGTAGTTATTGATAATTTTTTTTACAAATTCCAAGATTCGTTCTACAATTGTTTCTAATCTACTACTAAATGCTTGGTAATTTATTTTCCGAATTCCCAGTGTGGTCCCTCAGTTCACACGCACATCTTCTTAAACTACATAAAGATGGGTTCGGAATATTTGTATCAAAAGAAAAAAACTAAGATATCGGCTACCCAAACAAGCCTTGACTAATTTAGACATTTTGAAGTATGGAAATAATATTCCCTATTTCAGAGGTGTCTTTATGAGAGATACGCTCCCTAAACACCCTTTAAAAAAAGAATGTGGAGTTATAAATTTAGATAGCTCTAATAATTCTGGTTCTCATTGGGTAGCCTATGTCAAATACAATAATTATATCGAGTATTTTGATAGTTACGGAAATCTTAAGCCTCCAAAGGAATTTATAAAATACTTGGGATCCAAAGTACACTATAATTATGACAATATTCAGGGTGATCACCCTTTTAATTGCGGACACCTTTGCTTAAACTTTTTGAAGAATTTTTGGTACAGTGAAGGAATAAAATAAGCAGCATCTAAGAAAAAGTTTTAGTGTCGAAGCATGTCCACTACGGTTACCATCTCCATTTACCAGATCAATACGAGTGTGGTTTGCTATACTTTTCAGTAATAAATTCCAGACCAAATATTTCTAGCATTAACAGCAGTCTGTTTGCGATCAGAATCGAATGTGATCTTGTGAACGGATCGTATTGCAACGGATTACCAACTCATTTTATTCACGAATTTGTGTCTGATACTCATCCAGGTCATCGGTGCATAGAAATACCGCAAAATATTATTTATTTTCCAGTGAACAAAAATATAATTTCTTCGATATCTGTTAGGATTGTAGATCAATTTGGTCACTGTATTAACTTTGGTGAAGAACATATTCAGCTGCGTCTTCATTTAAGAAAAACAAAATGATAATTCATTATAAAAACACTCAAGTCAGTGAAAAACATCTTAGTTCTTCAACAATTGCTAAGGTGCAACGACGTGAGAAAAACGTAAAGAAATTGACTAAAGCAAATAAAGTTTTCCTTAAAGCTCTTGGGTTTAAAGTATGAATATACTACAGATTACTGAATCACCACATTTCGACACTTCGATCGAAAGTTATGAAGTCCATTCTTACAATCCCTACAATACCAGCTTTAGAGAAAACGATGAAATCAGAATTCCCATCCACCAGCAAGACATATACGTGTTACCATCGGCCAGTTCAATTTATATTGAAGGACAAGCAAAGCTGTTCGGTAAAGATAGGAATCCGATCAAGAAGACTGTTACATTCACTAATAACTCTGTTTTGTCTTTGTTTCAAGACATCAGATACGAAATAAATGGTATTGAAATAGATCGCATAAAAAACTCAGGAATAACGTCAACAATAAAATCATACATTTCATTAAATGACGCAGAATGTAAAGTTGCCTCCCTATGGGGATGGAATTTAGAGGGACTTCAAAGTGATGGTAATTTTAGTGCTGTAATACCACTTAATAAAGTTTTAGGGTTTGCGGAGGATTATAATAAAATTGTGATAAATTGTAAACATGAACTTATATTGAATAGAAGTAACACTAACCTAAATAGCGTTATTCTTACTGATGATATTGCTCATTTTCAAATAGATATACACAGAGTTCAATGGAGAGTACCGCATATAAAAGTATCAGATCGAGAACGACTAACACTTCTAAAGCATCTAGAAAGAGATAAACCTATTCAGATGGCTTTTAGAAATTGGGATTTATATGAGTATCCATTGCTGCCTAAAACCACGAAGCATTCTTGGTCAGTTAAAACTGCTTCACAATTGGAAAAACCTAGATATGTAATTTTTTGCTTACAAACGAATAGGATAAATAATAAAACTAAAGATAGTTCAGTATTCGATCATTGTGAAGTAACTAACGTAACGCTCTTTTTAAATTCACTATATTATCCATATGAACCTTTAAACTTAAAATTTTCTGAAAACAAATATAGTATATTATATGAAATGTTTGTAAAATTTCGTCAATCGTATTATAACTGTCCGGTAGACCCATTGCTTGACTTAAAGGTGTTTAAAGACAAAGCTCCTCTCTTCATCTTAGACTGCTCAAGACAAAACGACAGTCTTAAAACAGGCCCAGTAGACGTGAGGTTGGAAATTGAATGTTCTACGCCAATACCAGACAAGACGACTGCATATTGTTTGATCATAAACGATCGACTTGTGGAATACAAACCTCTTAGTAACATTGTGCGAAGGGTATCATGATTGCTATTGTAGATATTCAGGGCTTTAAAACAGAAGCAAATGAATTTATAATAAAAGAAATTGCTATAATGTATGATAAAAAATTACAAGTGTTTTTAATTAAGCCACCATTTCCATTTAAAAAATTAACGATATCAGAAAAAAAGCAAGTTAATTGGCTTGAACGTAACAGAAAGATACATTGGAATGAAGGTTTTGTGCCCTATGGGAACTATCAGACTTTGATTATAAATATTTTAAGAGATATGTGTATCTATGTCAAAGGTTCAGAAAAGGTTTTGTGGTTAAAGCACATTTTAGAAAATAGTAATAGTAAAATATTCAATTTAGAAGATAAAGGTTGTTCTAGTTTGATAAGTTTGTATGATCAATATAAACATTCTGAAGATATATATAATTGTATTTATCATGACTCTGTTTGTGCCTTAAAGAATGTATTGTGCTTGAATAAGTGGTGCTTTGAAAATAAATTTTTATAATAATTATTTACTTGTTTAATTTTATTTAAGACAAAATATTTATATCTAAGAATTTTATATCCCCTCCCTATCCTTTTCAATCACATATAAGTTGCGGAAAATAGCGGAGGCTAACTCATTATAAGTTAATAATTATCTGTGTCAGTGAATTAGATAGTAAAGAAATAGAAAATGTTTCTTGTTGAATACAAACCTCGATATAATATGTATAACTCACATAAAATGCGTGAATTTTCATTCCGTTGCTACTGGGGGACGATGAATTCGAAGAAAAGATTAGTGATGGAAATGGCTGACGCTGGATTCTTTTATTGTGGAAATAGTATTAATGATAAAGCGGCATGTTTCTCATGCGGGGGTATCATAGAAGATTGGGAGATTTATGACGATCCTTGGATGCAACATGCTATACACTATCCTAAATGTTTTTATTTGAATGCTGTCAAAGGAAACGAATATGTAACTAATACAGGCATCTCCGTCAAGAATGTATTCTAGCAACAAAATATAATTAAACAATGTCAAAAACATCTTGTTTCATTTTCTACTACCAGCAGCTTCGTCCGTGGAACCTTATACCTTGATAAAAAGTAGCCTATAGATAGGTATTCAATTTCATCCAGGTCAGTTCAGAGGGTTTTCAGTAATAAGGACCACTTACTAGTCAAGTCAGAATATATTGAATTCCTGTAAGTATCTGAAATGGTTTTAAAATGAACGGTGAAAATTGCGGGTTTCCATTACTCAGTTACTTAATATATTACATGAATAGACAACACTTTGAACGATATTGTGAATTAAAATTATAAATGAAACTAATAGTAAGTTGAAAGTATGAGTTAATATTTGAATATTGATGAAATGAATAGTGAAATTGGGGTGACCTGGATCTCCTTGATCCAGGTCCCCCAATTTTACTCTACTAACACGGACGGTTGAAATCTAATTTATTGCTTATAATTGTATGGTTTATATATTAATTACATGTTGTGTACACATATAAAGATATAAAGATGTGCAACGTCTGTGTAAACTGCCGACGCTGCACGTGGATGTTGCAACTGGGTCGACTCGCCGCTGACCACGCTGACGCCAAGTCCAATGTACAGGATGTAGACTTGTACAGGATGATTTGTTTACTAATGGCATTTATGCAGTGGGAACAGTGAGACTCAATAGAGTTGGCCTTCCTGATGCTATTACGAAGAATGACCGCGCTCACAAACTTAATAAAAACGAATTTGCAGCACTGACCGCAGGACCAATATCTGCAATAAAATGGATCGACTCACGTGTAGTTTCTGTCTTGACTACTGCTCATGATCCGAGAGATACTATGTTTGTGAAACGTACCCAAAAAGATGGGACTAGAAAAGATACGTTAATCCCCACAGCTATAGCATCGTATACCTACGCTTACTATGGGTGGAGTCGATCATTTCGATCATTTCAGATCATCTTACCCTATAAACAGAAAGTCCAGAAAATTTTGGATGAGATTGTTCTTATTTATGTTAGATGCGAGTGTGATCAATGCTTACATTACATATACAACAATACATCCAGCTACGGTTCACTCGCATAGGGATTTTCGGCTGAAGTTGGCCCGTGCCTTGATAGATGGTTATACGACCAAAACACGCACATCGGTTCAGTTTAAAAACAAAAAAGGAGGTAATTTTGGCGTACCGGACGAAATCCGCCTTAGGAACGTAGGTGAACACTTACCAACAAAAGATAATTCTTATAAAAGATGTCGCTTTTGTAGCGCAAAAGCTAATGAAAAGAGAACGAATATTAAATGCTGCAAATGCGACATTGCATTATGTGCTCAAGGGTGCTTTAAAAAATTTCATCTTATTGAAACTCGCCATGTAACCGATGTATGATTCTCCTGTTTTGTTTCCATTATGTGATTATTACTTTTTGTGCAATAATAAATGTCTTAATTTCTATGATTTTGTTTGTTTCTTAATTATTCAAAAACCAAGTAAAGTCAAAGGCAACAACTAGTCATGCAGCACCACAAGGCATTGCAGTAAAGGATATAGAGAAATAATTTCCCACCATTGAAACAAAACATATCCTAACCAAACATAGGGAAATATATTCCCACCAGAAAAAAACATATATACTATGTTTTTTTTTATATTTAATTTATCATACATTAAAACTATTTCTAAATGTAAGCTAAATCCATTTTAACATCTTTGATAAGTCTTACACAGCGCCGCGTTTGTTTAAGGGTTAATTATATTTTATATTACAATTTGACCCACTGTATTTTTTTGTATATTTAGTAAAAAGTAACAAAATAATGTTACTTATATTTCTTATTACAATTGAGTCATATATATGCAAAGACAGCATTATCCAATTTTTTCATGATAGCAACTTTGAATGCAGTCTGACAGTTTAAAATCAGCTTAATTAGTTGACCTAATCAGTTTCTAGCAAAATAAGCAATATCCCGTATAAAAATACCGTTACAATCTTAGATTTGCAGCAAAAACAGCTTTATCCACTTGAGTAATGCCAAAGACAGCAACATCCGATTCGGCCAATCAGGTGTCTGTATTTGGCCACCATGACACTTTATTTAGTATGGCGATTACTGTTTAGTTGTTCTTTGGTGTGTTGTTTATTTTTGTAAAATTAAATAGGATTCGGCATATTTTTCCCAATAAAAAGTGAAAAACAACATGATGGAATGTTATCCTACCCCGTGTGATAAAAAGTTTAGCAGAAAAAAGCAAGCCGACCCCGATAAATGGAAAAGAAATGTGGCTAAAAAATCGCGGTAAGTTATAGTGTAATTCAACGTTTTTGATCTTTGAAATATTTTGTTTATAAGACACGGAAAGGAAAAGCTTGTTAATTTTTATTGTGTTTTTAAGTGTATGTTATTGTGATGTCTGCTGATTAGGGACAGTTTTATTATATTTTTAAATTTAAATTAATATAACTATTGAAAATCTATTTTTGTAATCAGTGTAAAAATGAGAGGCCTTCCTTTAAATATATAAATCGGTTCAGTATTTTTATTCAAAATCAATAAAAGCTGTTATGGAAGTTTGGTTTTTGCAATTATTGAAGTCGATTGTTACTATCGTTGTTGTAGTTTTTGATTATTGTGGAACCTGTAACTAATATTTTTCTGTAATTAAGATGACTTCTATGAGTTTAATTTGATTGGAGAAATATAATGTACTACAATTGGAATTAAAGTCGATTTTATTTATATGATGTAATTTTATTTTTTTAGGTATTCTGCGAAGACTCTTCCGAAAAGGTTGCTATGTCGGCACAAGAAAGGTTTTGCCTGTATGACACTAAGTATGTCTGATTTGAAGCATTTTTTTGATAATTTTTATGCAGTCCCAAACAAACAAACCCAGGACATGTATATTTTAAAACATTGCACACCTTGCAAGGTGTCTCGTCGCCGTCCCACTACATCAAAATATGCAAATCAAAATTTCCAAACAAAATATTATATTTACAGCAAAACGCTAAAGAAAAAAGTGAAAGTGTGTCAACAATATTTTTTAACAGCATTACAAATCAAAAAGTATAGAGTTCAATCTGTAATGAAAGAATATTATAAATCTGGAAAGCTATTAGCTGAAAAAAGAGGAGGGGATCGCACTTCAATAAAATATGCGGCGAAAAGACAAGCTATAATGAATTTTATAAACACGATACCATGCCAAGAACCGCATTATTGTAGAGGAAACACTAAAAGGTTGTATTTGCCGTCAGAATTATCAATAAATAAGTTACACAAAGAATATAATACGAAAGTTGACGATGACCTGAGAGTGAAGAAGTCTTATTTCAGGCATGTATTCAATACCAAATATAATCTTTCATTTGGTACTCCGCGTACCGATGTTTGTGCTACTTGTATAAAATTCAATGAAGAAATGAAAAGTGAAAAAGACATTAGTAAGAAGAATGATTTAATGGTAGCCCAAAGACTACATAAATTAAGAGCAAAAGCTTTTTTCAAAATAGTTAAAGAAGAAAAAGATAAGCTTAAAACCTTTTCGTATGACTGTCAAAAAAATCTCAATCTGCTAAAAGTGCCCGATCAGGTGGCGTACTACCTTAGAAATGTGTATTTATACAATTTTACGATAGTAGAGGGATCATCGAAAAGCAAATTGCTTCCAGAAAATGTGTTTGCTAACTGTTGGGCCGAAAATAAATACCCCAAAGCTGCAAATGAAATCGCATCAGCTCTATACCACAGGCTGAAAAATTCAGACCTTTCGTCCGTAGAAACAGTAAGACTTGTTGCAGACGGATGCGCGGGTCAAAATAAAAATACTATCATGTTGGGAATGTTGTCGAAATGGTTGACCGAAGCACCACATAACGTCAAGAAAATTGAACTTGTTTTTCCTGTAGTCGGGCATTCGTATATACCGCCTGACAGGGTTTTTGCCCAAATCGAAAAAGAAGTGCGAAAAAATGAAGTGATTAGCGGACCTCAAAAATATATCGAAATAATTTCGAAATTTAGTACCGTTAACCACTTGGGAACTGACTTTGAAGTTTTGGATTGGAAGACAGCATCACAGGAAGTTTTTAAGCCTGTGGGTAGCTGGCATTTTCGGTTCAAGCATTGCAAACGTTACATAATAAAGCGATCGAAACGGCCTGGAAACGTTATGATTCAGGGACATCTACACTACAAAACAGATGATGAGAGTTTCGAAAAACGTTTGTCAAAGGAATAAAGTTGCTTCCATGATAAATCCAAGAAAGATTAATGCTTCCAATAACATAACGGACAGTAAGAAAAAAGATTTATTAACATTACTTCGAAGTCATTGGGGAGATGATTGGCGGCATAATACAGAGTTGTCTTTGTAGCGTTACTAGAAAGTAACAACCAAGATGAAGGTGACGAAAATGAATACAGAGAATGTGATTTAGAGTGTGAAGAGTATCACGAAGTAGATGATTTACATGTTTAATTTGATTATAGGTCCTTACGCATTTTTCATAAATTTCATTATAGTTACTTACGCTAAATAAAAAAAAAATATAATTAAAATATGTTTATTTTATTCACTACCTCTTCTTAATATATTTGATAAGACCATTTAAATGAATAAAAATTAAGAGGAATTTTCATCAGCCAGTAAAAAATAACGTTAAATACATATTAGTAAAGTAACAACAGTCATGACTCTTAGTATTAGTTGAAAACCAAATTGTAATTTTTATTCATTTAAATGATCTTATTTTATAATTAACCCATTCATTGCCACTTAAATTTTAAAAACATATCCTGGGTGCCACTTAATGTTTTTAATGATTTCAATAGAAAATACGTAATTTAATGTGTTTTATTAATAAAAAAAAACCCTAAATTAAGAAAAAACCACCTAAAAATGGTAAACGCAACAAATGCGTTGGTGGCACTAATGAAAGAATTTAAATCGTAAGTGCCATTCAACACACCGTTTGCGTTGACGTTTGGATGGTATTATGCAACATGTTATGTAGGTATATTTTCTTCATTCATATAATCTATAATTGTTTATAATTTACTATTAATATTTCGTACTACTTACTACTAATATTATAAATGTGAAACATTGTGTGTTTGTCACGTATAAATTTGCTTTGCCGAAATATTTACAGCAAAGAATGTTGTTAACTCATAATAATTTTTCTTGACATATTTGACATAACCAACTAACCTACTCTACCCTACGTCCGTCTCCTGGTTCTAAGCTACCTCCCGACCAATTTTCGTACCTCCCGACCAAATTTCGTAATCTAAGTAACGTGCATTATAAATACATTTTGGCGTGATTTGTTATGCGTAAAGCCATCCAAAATATATTTTTACTGCTATGCCAATGAACGCACCGTATGCGTGCATGTGATTTAATTTAAAAAATACACGATGAAACAGCGAAAAAAATGATAAAATTAAAAATATTGCTTATCTTTATCTCCCAATTCACAAATATACAATAAACACCCAATAAAACTTCAGTTATTTCAGAATTTAAATACGACCTTCACAGCGCTAACCTTTTTTTCCTTACCGAAACAAGAACGACAGTCCGAAGCAAAAACCAACAATGTTTCCACATATAAAAATTGTTTCTAGCCGTAAATGTTGCCAAATATTTAAATAAATTTCTACCATTTTTATGTAATAGCAAAAAACGTCCCAGAGTGCACTCAACGCGTATGGTACGTTGGTGGCACGACGTAGTAATCTCGATCAACGCAAATGGTGCGTTGGTAGCAACGAATGGGTTAAATTAGTAAACTCCTGACGCAGAGACCTGTTGTATGTACTTTACACCCAAAGTATCAAGATTATTTAGTCCAATTATGATCTAAAATATGTGGGTGCAAACGCAGCAACATCCCAGACACTTGGCTGCAAATGTAGCAATATCCACGAGTTGGGCGCAGAAACAGAAACATCCAAACCAAACATCTAGTTTTTACAAAAAATATCATATTACTGTAAAATGCTAAACTTTTCTTTTATTGATCACATAATTCTCTAAATTTGTATGTTAGAATTATCACTTTAAAGTTAACTTACTGCTTTAAAACTAAAAATTTCGTTAACTGCCATTTTGGTAAAACTGGATGTTGCTACCTATGCATCTATATGACTCAATTATTTCCTGGGATATCTTTGTTAATTAGTTATACTTATAAGTAATAATTTACGATAATGATTTATTTTTTGAGTTTCTGCATATCGAACTACAAGTCATGATATGACATTACAAGTTGATTGACTTTGATTTGAGGCTTATTTTTTTTACCCGTTACTTCGTAATAATATGTTTATTATTATTATTTGTTTATACGGTCTAGGGATAGATAAAGTATGTGATTTTTAAAATTTTTAGTCATTTTTTATGCCTACCGATCTGCCCCTTGAAAAGTTGTCATTTCGAGAAGTTGGCATTTCGAGAAGTTGGCATTTCGAGAAGTTGGCATTTCGAGAAGTTGGCATTTCGAGAAGTTGTCATTTCGAGAAGTTGGCATTCTGAGAAGTTGTCATTTTGCGAGCGGTTGGCATTTTGCGAAGTTGGCATTATGAGATGAGACGAATAAAATAAATAAACAAGAAAAACCAAAGAATTTATGAAAAAATTAAGCACAGATTTGACGGCACCTTGGATGCAAGAACGGCTACAAGCACCTACTTTGAAGAGGACTCTACGCGACAATATAACAAATGTTTTAAAAAATGTCGACCGCCATCTCCGGCAAATATAAATGAAGAGGCAGAACCCAAGAATCGAAGCTATTGTGGATTTTGTTCATATAAAAAAAGGCGGATGACCAAAGCACAGTGTTGCTAATGCATAAAGGCTATATGTGGAGAACACAATATTGATTTTTGTCAAGACTGTATATAAAGACTATTTTTTCCTAAAAGACTTATGAAGTATTATTACAAGTTGATTTAATTTTATGAAAACATTTAAAACTAGTTGATTTTTTCATAATTAGTTAAAAGCTTGATTTTTTGTTGATTTTTTTAAAGATTTGATTTCAGTGCCATAATTATTGTATTAATAAAGAGTATATTTTATTTATTAATTAAAACATCAATTATGATAATTCATACAAAAATATAGTTCATTATTAGAAAAAATAGGCAAATTCTATAGTTTTATTTTGAATATGATTGGGCTTCTAGGGTTAAGTGTTAAAAATGTGACGTAATCCTTTGTTTTTAACCCTTATTAAAACGCTGGGAGCTATACTTCCCACGTCTCAGATTGAAGTAAATCGTGTTTTATTTTTTAATGCTTAAACCTAATGCAATGTAATATTTATCTACGCAATCTTAACATTTCATAGAACCTTTATTAATGGCAACACTTTTCAGAGAATTATTACATGTCATGGTAAACACACGTCAAAGTCAGTTGACGTGATTTTGTCACCGAAAAAGACCGTTATTTTTTAGTTTTTTGTGTAGAGCTGAAAAAAAATTAGGTAAGCAGATTTGAGTTTTAGCTATGTAAATTAGACTATATTACGGTGCCGTCAAACGTACAATATGTCCAGAATCTTTCGTTTATACCTTGGTATAGTCGATTGAAATTGAGTCTCTAAGTGGGAAGATATCATCCCAGTGTTCGTCACTGCACACTACATTCGGAAATTCTATATATATAAAATCTGTTTGTCTAAAAATGCTTAGTATATGCAACTAATTAGTAATTATTCTTTATTTCATGTCATTAGTTTCAATATATTAGAAATTATTGTTTTTATTTTGTTTTAGAAAAATGCCTCCTAAAAAACTAACTGAAAAGTTGATAGAAAACATTTTAGAAGAGGATGATTGGTCCGATAATGATTCCGATGATGATTTAGTTTACGGGGATTTTATAATAAGTCCTTCAAGGTCATTTTTGCAACAAAATGAGGAGGATAGAATCGAGATGCGGTTGGAAGAGATGTTTGGGATGGATGACAAAGAACAAGAGGGAACTACAAAAACACTGGAACCATGTGAGGACTTATTAGAAATACTAAACCCGGAATATCCTGAACGTACAATATTAGAAGAAACACCAAATAGTGATACTTGTGATAATGCTAATTTAGAAATACAAAGTGGGGCACCAAATCTAATTTCTGACGTTGATTTACCAGTATCAATTGAGCATGAAATAGGGCAAGATAACATTCAACAAATTGTCTTTATGGATGATCCCCTTCAACAAGAAACCATATATGAACATGTTGAGCAACATGTTAGTGACATAGACGAAAATTTAGTTAGAGAGGAGGATTTGCAAATTCCAATGAGTCGTACACTAGAAAGAAATAGATCTCAGCCTCGGAAATGGGAAATGTGTAGGACCACTCATAATATTCCAAATTTTACCAAAAAATTTCAGCCTAAATCTGAATTCAATCATAAGACACAACCAATAACCATTTTTGAAAAATTCTTTCCAGATTATTTAATACAATTAATTGTTGAACAAACAAATCGATATGCTCGCTTTAAAAATAGTAAAAACTGGATTGAAGTCAATGAAGATGACATCAGAGCATATTTAGGCATTCTTATCCTAATGGGCTTAAATCCTTTACCAGACATGGAGCTTTATTGGTCAAGTGATTCCTTCTATAATAATCCTGAAATTTCCCGTGTATTTCCAATAGTGAGATTCAAGAAAATAACAGAAAATTTACATCTGAATGACAGTAGCACCGAACCACCGAGAAATTCACCAAATTTTGACAAATTATACAAATTAAAACCCATGATTACAACATTAAATGAAGTCTATCAGAATGAGGCATTCAATTCAAGTGTACAGTCAATAGATGAGTGTATGGTTAAGTTTAAAGGCAGATGCGCATTGAAGCAATACATGCCCAAAAAACCCATTAAAAGGGGGTTCAAAATATGGGCCAGATGCGACGCCAAAACTGGATACCTATACCAATTTCAGATATATACGGGAAAAGGGGATAGTATCGAAAACGAAGGTCTGGGCTACAATGTCGTAATGAAACTCAGCAACAACCTTCCTATGAATACACTTGTAGCGTTTGACAATTTCTTCACTGGTTGCAATTTATTAGAACAGCTATATGATAAACATATTTATGCTGTAGGAACGGTAAGATCAAATCGAAAAGACCTCCCAGAAATGATGAAGAAGCAACCAAAAGCGTTAAGACTACAAAAGCATCAATTCTCGGCTATGACATCAGAACCTATTACCGCAATAAAATGGCTTGACACAAAAGAAGTCACATTGCTTACCACAGCACATCAACCATTGGACATCATGTACGTAAAAAGAACTCAAAAAGATGGGTCAAGAGTAGAAGTTCTATGCCCAAAAGCAATTGCTTCTTACACAATGAGCATGGGCGGGGTGGATCTATTTGATCATTATAGATCCTCTTACCCAATCAATAGGAAATCACGCAAGTTTTGGATGCGTCTTTTCTTTTTTATGTTTGATGCATCCATCATTAACTCATACATAACCTACAGTGTAACACATGCCATAACACCACATTCACACCGTGAATTTAGACTACGTTTGGCACGTGCGCTAATAAACAATTACTCTCAAAAAAAAGCACGCCCAAATATACCCTTTACAAGCAAGAAAGGGGGCCCATTCGGAGTACCGGAAGAGATTCGGTTATCGAATGTAGGTATACACATGCCCCAAGAAAGTAACAGTTATAAGAGATGCCGGTTCTGTAGCACAAGAAAACGAGAGAAAAGGACAAAAATTGTATGCTCCACTTGCACCGTACCTCTATGCATCAAGGAATGTTTTGAAAGGTTCCATATCACTGAAACTGAATAGACTAGTCTATTCGTATGAGTGTTTTATTTTTTAAATGATAAATGAAAGACTGACATGAAAAAGATAGTCTGATCAATGTGATTATAGAAACAGTTCCTAATACGTAATAAGTAGGTATAAGTATAATTTCAAACAATATGAATAAAGAACTTCAATTATAATAATTTATTTTATTGACTACCCGAGTGCCGAAAAGTACACACCAATACAAGTTACTTGCTACTACAAATTTATATCTAGCTAGTACTACTCAACTAAAAATGTATGGTGAAGTCATTCATTTTTCAATTTTCGAGTTGTTCTCTTAGTAGAAGAAACTTGCATTGATTAGTACTTTTACCTCCTTTATTAAAAAAAACACGATAAATGTTATTTTTTACGTTAAAATTTAATTCACAAGTGGAGCCAGGGCGACTAGCTAGTGTTTGGAAATATTGATGTCATACTGGACACTGGGAGCTATAGTTCCCACCTTTCCAACTTTGTTACAACAGAGAACAGACGACGGGATATATACTTCCCACCAAAAAAAGGGTACTTCCCCCCCCCACTAACCCCTCTTTTGTGTGGATTTTTGGAATCTACGACCCAAAATTACCCAGGAACGTATGTTACTTTTTTGTTAACTCCTCCACAGGCTCGCGTTTGAATAAGGGTTAAAAAAATAATAATTGTTTTGTATTATTTCATAACAATTGAAATAATATTTATAATAGGGTAAAGATTATTTTGATTCACTCTGTAATGCATACTGTTTCATTATTAATACACAAGCTTTTTTAAACAAAAATACGTATTTTGAATTTTTATACTATTTTTCCATTAAAATACCCATTAACCTGAATATTTTTATTTCCATTAAATATAAAAATCCATGCATATAAGGGTTAAGGGCCATGAAAAGACAAACAACGAAAAAAGAATTCTGTTCTTACACAATTTCACTGTTAAATAGTCCTACACAACTAATTCTTTCCGCTGGACCAAGGGATCACGCCAGGACCTTTAAACGTTCTTCCAGAAATTGTCAAGCTCGTTTTAGAATCTCTCGACAAGCAGCTAACTGCGAATAACACTGTTCTGACGGCTATTTTACTGAATGACGGGATGGAGAGCAGTACCACGCTTAACAATTCTCAACTGCTTCAAAAATCTGGTTTAATAAATGAAGATCAGGAAAATCGTACAATAATTGATGATGAAGAACCAGCAATAGAACCACTAGCCGACATCAGCAGTGTAAGTTTTTTTAACGTAGTAGATGAAGATGTTGCTGTCTGTCAACCGATTGCAAAATCTTCACTTCGACAAAATAATACAAATGAAAAAAGCAACGATGAATATGAGGACGATACATCAGACGCTTTGGCAGAAGTGTCAGGTAAGAAAGCAAGAGCCTTATTCGACACTACAATGCTTTTGTCTACGAAACGAAAGTGATGAAAAATCATTTCAGGCACTTAAAGTTATTGAGCCTGAGCAGCATACATGTGCTTTGAAGCAAACCAATATATCCAAGTTGTTTCGAAAGATTAATTAATTTACATTAAGTTTCCTTTACTTTTGACATTTGAAAAAAAACAAGAATTATAATTGATTGCCAACGCCAAATAATAAGTTATTATAAATTTCAAACCATTTGAAATTTAGAACACTCGAAAATTCGAGTCCCTCGAGTTTCGAGAATTAACGAGAGCAGACTGTAAAAGAAATTGAAGACCTATAAAAGACTTCAAATTAAAACAACCCACATGCCGTATTTATTGGAATTCTTTAGAAAAACTACATTCGAAAGTTAGAATTGTTTCTTTATAATTTTACGGTATGTAAAGTTAAGTGTGTCGTTTAGTCTAATCCTCCTCCTCGTCGTTGGTGGCACCACCCGCCTGTCCCTTGCGCAGGTTCTTCCTCTTGACGCGACCTGGGCGGCCGCCGCCGAACGGTGATTTCAGCGAGAAGTCTATGTGCTTGCCAGAGTCCAGGCGCACGATGAATGAGGGAATGTTCACCACTTGCTTGCGGACACTGGATTGAGAATTTATTTGTTAATAAAACCAGTGTTTATTTTTCCGTTGAATTGACAAATTTATATTAGGAATATGGCCCAGTAAAGAGAAAAAGTAAGTCTCCCTAATACTGCATTACATTAATGGATATTTATTGTTAGCTCGTTAAGATGATTTAACAGTTTTATTAAAAAGTCATGTCAAAACATTGATCCTGGCTAGATTCATAGAATTCTAACAGCAGGACGACACTTCTACTGTAACTGGTTACCTAACCTTTGTTGTTCAATAATACAAATGGATTTATTGATAGCTCATCAATATAATAAAGGAGAAAACAAATTAAATAATAATAAAAAATCATTCTATTACCTGTATGTACACGATCATAGCAATTGTTTAATATTTCAAGACATTGAAACCAACACAAGGTAGGAATTCAAGTGGTCTTTTAGAATACATTGAGCTCAAACCAGGCAGTGCCACCGCCATGAGCTGATCTGCTACCTGTGTTTAACATTCAATTCGTAATGCTTTGATATAAGTACTCATGAAGGTACTAACATATTTATTTGAATTTTCATAAATTAAATGCAAAGCCAAGGCTTACGTCTTGTCTATGAACTAGTTAGTGAATTAATTTGTATTGCAGTCAACACTAAGATTTAGATGTGACAACTGCTGTAAGATTTAGATGTGACAGCAGTAATTGCTGAATCACAGTACCTATGTCATTTAGATGTCACAATACAATCTCATGTGTGCAGTTAAAAACTTTTCTTACCGAATATGTCTCTGCCTAATGAGAATACGAGCATGATGGATAGACTTAGCGAGGCCAGCCTTGAACACTTGAGTCTGGAGCCTGCGCTCCAAGAAGTCTTCGATCTTGAGGCCCAGCACGTAGTCGAGCTTCATCTGCTTCTCATCCAGCACTCCGATCCTCACCAGACGACGGAGTAGGGCGTTACCTGGAAACAATCACACTATGTCAGAGCAAAGTTTGGTTTTTATTAAGTTTAAGTAATAATATCATTTGATCAGAAATTAAAACAATCTGTAAACACGACCAATTCATTCAAGAGGTTGCCATTTTTTATCATCACCAGATAAGTTAATAAATCTTGTTCTATCGACCAAGGGGACAGGCCTCATGTGGAACTTCGTACCCAGCCGCATATTAGCTTGCCAGCAGTAATATAGTTCCAAAATAAGTATCATAAGTTTAAATATAATAAGTATAAAAAAAACAATATATAGACATAGAATAATAACACCTAGAACGATAGTTCCCTCCAAAGCGGTCTTTCAAAAGCGAGGCAAGAAAAAAATCTATGTGTGCGTAAGATACTTGTATTTACGCTCGACGAAACGCACACGGTAAAAAAATCATGTTGTCATTTCATTCAATTTTCCCTAAAAGTAGGGAAGTTGAAACTTTTACATTTTAGCTTGCATTAAGTTAATGCGAAAAACCACTTACTTTATAATTTCATTACAAATGTATTTTATATTTATCCTGCCTGGGGTGAATAATTTTTCACTAATTATTTATTTAATATATTTAGAGCTATGAAACTCTTAAATTGTTATGGATAGTCAACTGTTTTAGGAAGATAGACCAGAATCGAATAAAACTATTACACCTTTTTAAGATGTGATTTATGCCATATCAATTGAAATCAATCAATCAATAAAAAATAAAAAAAAATGTGTTATCGTATACAGTAAAAGCTCTTTATTCGCGGGGTATATGTTCCATAAATATGCCGCGAATACAGAAACCGTGAATACGGAATGGTAATTTATATGGGATTATAGGGGATACGTTCCTAGGTGACAAAAAAAAACAACAAATGTATAAATAAAATATTTTATTGAAGTTTTTTAAAATTTTAATTAATTATCTTACGGCTTAGGCAATGGTTTGAAGAATTTTGTAATTTTTTCTTGCTTGGCAGTTTTCAAAAGCTCCTTCAATTCAGACTGATACACAGCAGCCGCATTAGCAACTTGCCTCTTAAAAATAAGAATTCGTTCCATAGATGGATCAATGTTCATAAAGAAATCGCAATGTTCATAAAGAAGTCCTCGGCGATATCATTTAACAACATACTTTTGGTTAAGTTGTAATAAGATCTATTTTACTTTTTTATTAGTCCATTTGACAAGGATATTGTGTTGGATACTTATTGGAATAATTTTATTATTATTATGTATGTACTTAATAGATCCGCGAATAAGGAAATTTTTAGTCGCGAATATAGGAATGGGGTAGCATTTTTTTAATCCGCGAATAGTGAAAACGCGAATAAAGGAAGCGCGAATAAGGAGCTTTTACTGTATTAAAGAAATTATTCCACGCGAACAAAGTCCGCCCGGAAGGTAGCAGATAATTGTCAAATAACATTTTGTGCAATTTGATTATTGAGACGTGTTTTACTTACAACAAAATGTAGGAGATTTTTTCCCCTTAATAGCAACATTTTCATTAACCGTCACGTAAAAAATATTGAATATTTTTTTCATTTTAATGAATATTTTACTTAATAATTTAAGTTCAAACGCATAATTTATCCGTATAACGTTATGTTAATATGTTTCTTGTGCTTTTTCGACGTATTGAGATATCCGTTCATAGCGCAAACCGTCATTTTTAATAAAAATATCAGGAGTAGTTTTCAATACGACACGACCTTGAGCACTGACGGGCCGCGTAACGAACTTAGCCAATATGGCTGGCTAGGTTTGAGTTGCCTCACTTTGACAACGCGTACTGGGCTTCTAGGTGTAATTATTCTAAGTATATAGACATATATCAATATTTTGTACACCACACTTAATTTAATCTCACCATGATGTAGCTAATGGGGCCAAATAAAGTATTTAGGAATAAGTAACCTAAACTAAATACCACGTGTTTCGCATAGGTCCCCCGCGTCGATAAAACTGACAATAACTGTTTTGTAAATAAGTCATAATATTTGTTAAATCACATACCTTCGAACAGCCTCTTCGGGTCCTTCTCTTCAAGGGTCAGCAGCTCACGAGCGGCCTTCCGGATTCTTGCCAGCGTGTACTTCACGCGCCATACTTCACGCTTGTTACGGAGACCGTACTCTCCGATGATCTTCAACTCTTGGTCCAAACGAGCCTTCTCGAAGGGACGACGCGGAGTCACGTACGTCTTCGAGAACACCGACGGTACTCTGTTGTTCACCATTATGGCGAGCTGTAAATAAAATTATAAAACTAGATATTAACAACTGCCGCAGGAAGTCTTGTTGTCATTAATTAACTGATCACGAGAATCAACTTGTTGCCACATACCGTCAATGTAAACGTCAAGGGATTCGATTACGCTAGAAAAGCTTGTGGCGATAATTTAGCCTTCGTGTCCAAACGGGGTAATCATTTAACTCGTTACCACGGTCTACTTGAAGGCTACATTTTAGGTTATGCACATTTATATCCACTTCCATCACACCTAATAAAGCACAGTGCAATTATTTTCTGCTAATATTAGAAATTTACTGTAGTAAACTTGACAATAACACAAATATTTTAGATCAACTATAAATAAATAAGCTTTCAATTACTACGAACCTATTGCAACCACCTGCGCGGCCCGCCCGATCAAGAAAGAATATAATTTTGGAGTAGTGGTGGAGGGAGACTAGAGAGAACGAACGAACCAAACGAATTGATTTGATTGAGTGAATGAAATAATTAAAATGAAGGTGCTGCTGTCATGTCAGTCATGTCACTGTCAAGAATGCAACATTTTATATATGACTCTGTAGCTTTATCCCATTCTGCCAACGTAGGAAAACGTTGGCAACGTCGGTAGTAGTTTAATAAAAGTCAAATCACTGTTCTCTGCGGGCAGATAATCGAAAAAGAAGGAGCAGGAAAATTGTCAAGATTGGTTTTTTCTCTAACAAGTTTCAATACAAGTATTTAATATTAATGCGAAGTGTACAAAAAACAAGTTATCTGCAATAACAAGATTCAAAAGAACTGAGGACAAAACTCTGTAACACTCATAAAAAGTGTTATTAAGATATTTATTTAAATTTAATTATCAACCAAATGATTGTATACACACAGAAATATTGTATGTAATAATAGCAACAAAAAGTTAATATGGTTAAAGCCTGAAGTTTTCTGAGCTTATAACATTAAAATGTTACCAAATGACCTTATTCACTGGCAAAGAAATGAAATATCATGGCCCTTTTTAGTTTTATATTTATTTACAAACTGACTTGTGGGACTTCTTCGAGGGAAAGTGAAGGGTCATGTTTGCGGCTTTTATTTATTTTTCTACTATTTGTGATATTTTGAACATTCATGTCTAGAAACGGTGGATTATTAACCGTTACATGTTTGTAAACGTAAATGAGTGTTGGTAAATCAAAAAAAACAGTGCGACGTCACTTTTTAAATACAGTTTTTAAGTATAGTACCACATCTTTACTGAAGACTCAAGGGGTTTAGGGGGAGGGTATCTCATTCTCATCTTTATCACCACTCATTCTCATTTACTTCGAATTATATATTATTAATATGTCACTTACTTGACACTGGCTAAATTGGCTAGACGCACGAAGCCATTAGTAAAAAGAAAAAAATATATATATAAAGGGACTTCTTGGCGGGAAAGTGAAGCGTCATGTCGCCAGTTTTGTTATATTTTCTAAAATTTTTGATGTTCGAACGTTAACGTGTAATAATGGTGGATTATTAACCGTTAAGTGTTTGTGAACGTACATGAGTGTTGGTAAATTAAACAAAACAGTGAAACATCACTTTTCCAATTCTCTCAAAATGTCCATATGAGATCTCAGTATGGTCCCACATCTTTACTAAGGACTCAAGGGGCTTAGGGGAAGGGCATGTCATTTGCCATATATCTCTTTCTTGACACTGGCTAAATGTGCAAACCGCACGCAGACATTACTTAAAAGAAAAAAAATAATGATATTATAAAGAGGAAAGATTTGTATTTTTGTATGTAACGAATAAACTCAAAAAGTACTAGACCGATTTTAATAATTCTTTTTTCAATTGAAAGCTACATATCACTGAGTAACATAGGCTATATTTTAATTTCGAAAAAAATAGGGTTCTGTAAAATGTTTGGGTTTTTCGGACACAAATGTAAAAAATCAACTAGAACAGTTACTCATTTCGCATACGCTGCCTAAACTATAAAAGATAGAACCACAAAATGTATGAACTAATTGTAGATCTTATAAATATCTACTAAAAATTCCGCGACACACTATACCTATCTATGTCGAGTGAGGCACAACAACCATTTTTTTATTTAAAAATCCTGAATTTTTTTTGGCGGGAGTATATAATAGGTTGGGGAAAAAGTCTTTTCGTATTTTTGTATGAAAAGTCAAGACATTTTTTTCAAAGTTTATTTACATTTATTTACAATATATATGTACCGTTTTGTTGAATAACTTTCTGCCATTTTGTGGGCAGAGACATTATCCCGTTACTGTAGAAACTTTGGGACTTCTGATCAAAAAAACGGGACAAATAGTTTTGGTAGTCCTCTCTTGAGGTCAACCTTACAGAACCTAAAGAATTCTGCAGAGACCGAAACAGGTGAAAATCTGAAGGCGCAAGGTCAGGGCTATATGGTGGATGCACTAGGACCTCCCAGTCGAACTCTCTTAATTTTTGCTGAGTGGCTAAAGATGTGTGTGGTCTAGCGTTATCGTGATGAAAGACCACACCCTTCCTGTTGATCAATTCCGGCCGTTTTCTCTCGACTGCTTCCTTTAATCTCATCAGTTGCTGGCAGTAAAGATCAGAATCGATGGTTTTGCCGGGCGGTAAAAGCTCATAATAAACAATGCCCTTCCAATCCCACCATACACACAGCATCACCTTATTTCGTGTTAGGCCAGGTTTGGCCACAGTCTGTGAAGCCTGGCCAACTTTCGACCACGACCTTTTTCGCACGTTCTTGTCGTACGTGATCCACTTTTCATCGCCAGTTATCAATCTCTTCAAAAACGGCTCGGTTTCATTACGTCTCAATAATGAATCGCAAATGAGTACACGGTTCATTAAGTTTCTTTGAGTGAGCTCGTGTGGCACCCAAATATCGAGCTTTTTTGTATAACCAGCTTTCTTCAAATGGGTCAAAACTGTTTTGTGGTCAATTCCCAGTTCTTCAGCTACATCGTAACTACTAATATGCCGATCTTGCTCCACTCTTTCAAAAATGGCGTCCATTTTATTCGTAACAGGGCGACCAGAGCGAGGTGCATCTTTAACATCAAAATTTCCGGACTGAAAACGTTTGAACCAAATTTGTGCTACTCTTACTGACACTGCATCAGGTCCATAAACATCACAAATTTTTTTCACTGCTTGAGTTGCATTTTTGCCTTTTTTATAATAAAATTTTAAAATGTATCGAATTTCTTCATTAGATTCACTCATTTTTACGGAGAGAAAAACAAATGAAAAATAGCGGGAAACAACCAATTTTTTTTTTTTTCTTTTCTTTATAATGGAATCTTTTTAATGTTACCAAAACCAGCCAGACACAAATAGTACAGTCAAAAAAATTTTATAATAAGTTTATACCTACGTTATGCGAAAAGACTTTTTCCCCGACCTAATACTATATAGTGAGTAATACCCAAACTGGGTGAGGGGTCTCTCTACTAACGGACATTTAAGATATCGTACTTGTGAGACCCTAATCAGTACCCGGCGGTAAATATTGCACATTGACAATCATGGCATTCCCTGAATACAAGCGAATGTGATTTTCTTTAGATTTGTCGTTTATCTGAAATACAATTCAGAAATTAGAACTATATTATTATTGTTCTGTTTTGAACTTAATTGAGCTGGAAAATTAGTAAACTACTTTTTCGAAGGTCAATATTTACCGCCTGGTACTGTGTTGCACTCTGCTGATAGAACGTCTACACCGTTCTTTTATCAGATCACTAACAAACTTTTAGGTTTGTATTTCGGTCCTTAACTTAATCAGTATTTTAATAAACATTGCCAATTAAAATAATAAATTTTATTTACAAGTATAAATAACATTTCTTCATCTAAAACTTCTTGAATTTCAAGAAACTTCTGTATTTCTTGGGGTTCAATCCATATGCCTTGAGCCTCTCGTCTGATAGCTTGTTAAGAGGATTGTCATTAGCTGCATTAGTACTCTGATTATTCTTAAACTTATTATAAACTTTTCCCTTATTCTTATTGCCTTTCTTATTTTTATTGTTTATATTACTAATACCAGGAGAATTTACAATCTTATTAGTTTTATTCTTTGTATTAATTACTTCAGGAGAATTTACAATATTATTGGTTTTATTCTTTGTATTACTAACACCAGGATTTTTTTTAATCTTATTGTTTTCAATCTTTTTCTTTTTCGCTGGCGTTTCTTTCGTCTTTGTAATATTTTCATCATTATGTTTTCTTTTAGTACCAACATTAATTTCAATAATGTTGTCGGGTCTTTCTTGATTCTGAATATTATTGTTAGATATATCGGTAACAATAAATCCGTTAAAAGTATTTTTCTTCTTCTTCTTCTGTTTTTTATTCATAATAATTTCTTGTTCTTTAGGTAAATGATTTGATTTTTTTACTGTATTCAGGACAATTGTGTCTATAATATTATGTTGCATTTTATTTTCTTTTGTAACGTTTGAGTACTTGTCGTTATTAGTTTCTTTGCTCAAGTAATTGTTTCCTTTTATTTGATTATCATTAGAGTAAGTTTCTTTTTTATTTCCCTTATTTTTACGTCTTTTCTTCTTTTTCTTAGGAGTTATGTCGGTGTGGTCTTTAGTGCTTACATCTTCAATAATTTCTTGGATCTTAGTTTCTTCCGGTTCAGCAGTTTTTATTGTCTCAGCAGCATCTCTTTTATTATTGCTTTGTCTACTGTTTTCTGTTGTTGCTTCTTCAGCAGCTATGACTTCGGGTTCACTGTAATGAAATAACATATTATTAGTATTACGGGTTTTCGATAAAATCTTTCTTAATCCGAATGTGTGGTATGAGCTATAAAGACGTAGTTTATGACTGTGGAATTTAGAATAATTCGAGTATTCTCAATACAGCTAGAAGTATTTTTTCATAGTTAACTTACTTAATTATTGAATGAAATTCAGGAAGATGAATTGGCAATAATAACAATAAATATTTTCTGACAATTACACCAATTATTTAGTAGATAAGTATCACCAAGAACTTGTGTTATGGATACTAAATAACGGATAAACATAAATAAATACTATAATAATAATGGCAATGGCCATGTATATCAACATATCACCCGCAGGGGAATGAGTTCAGAAGGACTGGACTGGAAAATGAAAAGTGACAATGCTTTACATAAGACTGTTAATTTTAATGTAAAAAAAACCAAAACTGTATGTTGTTTTTTTAAAATTATTTTCTTCATCATTGTGGAAAAGTGATTACTATATAATTTTATTAATTGTTCAAAAAGGAATCTAGATATAACGTTGGTAAGCCTTTTGTGAAAGATCTTGTAAACAAGCTGTTTTTTTCAGTACAAGACAATGGTCCTTTGAGCCAGACTTTTCGTTTAAAAACGAAAAAATCTTTCACAAAGTGACCGATAAAGATAGGTCTTGAATTGTGTTTAGGATCTTGAAGTCTTGTCGGGAGACAGAACCTTGCCGAGTTCTTTGCCAACTTAAGTGACGTTGAGGAAAGTTTGACTAAAGAAAATTTAGAATTTATGAATTTTCGTCGATGGCGTTCAATCAGTTAAGTTAATAAAACATTCTTACTCCGGTATGTCCTTGAAGAGACTGGGCAGCAGTTTTCTCTTGAGCCGCGAGTCGGCCGCGCGTTGCCGGTACATAGCTGCTTGGGATTTCTCGTCGGCGTCGGGGCGATGTCTCACTATCTTCTTCAGAGGCACCCACTGCGTCAGTTCTTTGTCGTCAGCTAACAGGATCTGCGAATAAGGTCCAAATGGATATGATGACAATTTCAAGTTGAGGGTTACTTAGCTGGTGCAAGGATACTTAGAAGGTAGCACAAAAACGCCAGACTTGGGACTCCAGCTGGGCACTATGCCTCATATAAACTGTTCCATTGGAAAACTAACGCAATCACCTGTGTGTGGTGATGTGGAGACCAAAAAAGTAAATCGCATCGTATCCGAGACTCCCGCGCACGAACCCTTTGAGCCTAAGTTTAGCAGGACCAGGGCGGGTGAGCGTGCTCCACTGCGACGTATTATTTACTTTTACAATACACTTTGCTCTAATATTGATCTATTCAGAATGTCACTTAACCAATTTAGAAACAGCGTACTACCGCATCTTAAAGATAATGATATGGACAATTAATAATTAATTCTTAAGTCACTCAAAATTAATATTAAACATTTTTTAATATTTGTATACGTACTTTGACTAATCGTTAAATATTACTTTGTGAATAACTTTGTTGGTTACATAATAAGTAAGTGTGCACCTTCCCCCCGACAGGTCTCCACCTTGGCTTGGTGGGGGGGCTGCGTACCTCCCGGAGGCCGGAAAAAGATAACACCCAGAGGTCGGCGACTGTGGGTGCCCTTAGTACTGACTACCGGGGGGGAAACTAAGAGGGACCTGTGGAGGGCGCAGCGGGCGGGCCAGGAGGGCCCGTCAAGCAGCGCCAGGAAGGTCTTGGGTAGTGGGGGCAGGGGGCCCCTGCTGTCTAACCATGGACCCTCCGAGAAGTCGGCCACACACGCTATGGTCGCACAAGGAGGTAGGAGGGGCGCGTCGACTGCGTCTCTCTAGAGGAGGTCTTCCCGGATTTGGTCCGGGGGATGTTGGCCGCGGGTGGGGTGTCAGAGCTGCAACCCAGGTACTGGCACCCCGCCTCTTTCTCAACAAGCGGCGGGCGTCGTCGGAAGATTTTTAGTGGGTATTACTGCTGGCAGTCGCGTCTGCCGGTGGTGAGTCCCACACCCCCTTTCGGTCCCCCTTTGGCCGGAAGGTAGTGCGTAAACGCATTTTGTTACCGACGTAACACAAAAAAAAAAGGGTACACCTTAAGATAATTATAACTAAGCAAATATTACGTAATTGTTTGTTGTTCCAAATAAATAAAAATAAAATAAAATAAGAGGTGTGTAGTTTCTCGGAAGGAGGAGGCAGAGGCACATATTAGCTAGACTATTACCGCATGCCGGGACCTGTTATGTTTGCCCGAGTCTCGATCGTTCATCAGCAGAGCAGGTGAGATTGGCTTGGGATCTTGGTACGATCCCTAGAAAAAATAGTTTTGTGTTAGTCAATTAAAGTTATTAGTTCTTCCAACAACAATGTAGGACTAACCTCTTCAATGGAGAGTCCATAATCGTTGGGCACGACTTGCCGGTACTTGAACCGGGTGGGCAGATCGCCAACGACATCCTCGCACTCAATGGCATAATACTCATCCATATACTCCGAGTACTTTTGAGTGGAGGGCGAGTATCGAGGCTTCGGCGCACTCAGTAGAGCTGAAAGTTTGGACTTGCGCTTGCGATGCCGCTTCTTCTTGCCCAAGGTCAGTTGGATTTGCTCCAGAAGGTTCTGTCGAGAGCGGTGCGGGTCGTATTCTGCATCCATCTGGAAAAAACGTTATAGATGTCTTAGTCAATTATATTATAATGCCTAGTCTGTCTAAAATGCATCGTAATACATGTTTTAGTAGGTGATGTGCTTGAGCACATTATTGGAAAATGTAAGTAATTGGTGACTTTATTAATAAAGTAACAACAAATGAACTAATGTTAGCTTCAAAGTTATTTTTTTTGTTAACCAACATTTTGGATAGACTATTTGAAAAAAGTCGCAGGATCACGATGGATGCAGGCTTGATGCAAGCGTTCATATAGGACATTTAAGAGGGGGGCTGTTATTTATTTACAAAAAGTACAATTTAAAAAAGCATTTTGTTCTAATAATTAATATTCTCGCCAAACATTTCGTTTAAAGGCGAGAAGCGCTCTTTTCTCTTTCTCACTAATTTATTAAGAGTTTATCTAAAATTAAAAAAGTAAACTAAAAACAAAAATCAAATACAAAGGGTAAAAATTAAAGATTGCAATGCCTATCTTCCTGAAATTCTCCCTTTAACTTCTTCTTCAACATATAGACTGATGATGAACCAATAATACCGTTTTGAAGAAGAGCCAGTTTCCACCTGTTTAAGAAAGTTAATGATTTTTCACGCAAAGCTAAGAGAGTTGACATTAGGCAGAATCAAAGAATATTGCTGAGTGCCTCACATTGAAGCCTTGCTCCTCGCAGTGCGGCGCCGCCTCGGCGTCCCCGTGTTGCGGTGGCTGCTCGCTGTCTACGTCGTATTTGTCCCAATTTTCTATTGGAAATGGGACAATAAAAGTATATCTTTATTGAGGTGCATATCGCGGGCTTCACGCCAGAGGGGCGTATGAAAAAAAATGCATTTTTTTATTACGTTAATATTTTGGAATTTTATCGATATAAACAACCTCATTTTTTTTTAATTATAGGTAAAATACCTTAAAAAATACTAATTACTAAGCACATACATTAGAAAAAAAGTTATTAAGTTTTTTGCTATTCCTGAAAAGTAAGGGTATAGCTTATACGCCCCTCTAGCTTGAAGCCCGCGATATGTTTCGCAGCTCCTACAGCTCCGGATGCCCAGGCGTGAACAAAGTTAAGCAAAACGGTATGGAGCGATCTACTTAGACAGCATCGACTGCTCACCATCAAGCAAGATGTGGTGATTACAAAGTGTCACATAAAAGAAAATGTCTTGGAGCGCTACTTTACAGGGACGGGAGCTTGATACGAGAAGAAGTAAGCAAAAAACTCGGCAAGGTCATTACCTTTATTATTATGGATAACCCTCATTGCTGACTTGTGTGGTAGGCTCAGTCAGATGATTTTCTCAGAACTAAGTTTATACATTCGTACAATAACGAGAAGCGCCCGTAGCCCGCGGTGCACGGTGGTTGGAAACGATCACCGAAGTAAAGCAGATTTTAAAGAGGACAGTCCTTGGATGGGTGACCGTTTGTGTGGAATTTGATATCGAACGTATCCGTGCTTCGTAAGTCACGCTAAGCCATTCGTCCTGGTAATCACTAAATGCGGTAGTCGTTTAGCCATGGTACAGGCCTCATTGGGCGGCTTAAAAAAATTTAACAGCAGGACGCCATACAACTGCCTCTGCCAATCCGCACTGGGTCAACGTGGTGGAGTATGACCCAATATCCTCGCGCCTTTGTATGTGAGAGGAGGCTCGTGTTCAGTAGTGGGACGTTAATGGGCTGAAGTGATGATGATAATAACGTTTCTCTGAAGGGGTGGGCAGAGGCATATTTCACGCCCACATTTGGCCAACTATATTGTTAGTAACAAGAAATAGGTGGCGAGCTTACTGGGAACTTTTATGTATGCATAGCGTTGTCTATTGATCGGCAGGTGCACCACTTGTGGGTGAGGTTGACGTGAGTTCCTACTATCTTGGTAGGATCTCTATGCACTAAGTTAGATTCACCTATCTCCATTTCCTCATCCAGGTCCGGGAACCGCGGCTTGTGTTCATCAGCCTCGCCGTAGTATTGCTCGTCGAAGATGGCTCGCATGCGCGCGTCGTGCTGTTCGGGATCGAAGTCACCTTCCACGTCTATTTCCTGCAAGGTTCAAGGATCATGTGAATGATATGAGAAGGGAGGTCTGGTCATGAGGCCTCCACCAGCCAGGAGTAGATTGAGGCAGGCCCAGGAACAGCTGGCATGGTGTCCTAAATGGTGACTAAGGTGAATGAATATTAATATTTGAAACGTGGTACTCTTCATCACGATGACTAGGACCAACGTGTTTTCTGACCTATAAATAGTTCTACTACTCCATTGCTTACATGAGGGTGTTGTGGAAATGGAATCTCGTCTAGTGTCAAAACATAACCTAAACACATAAAATAAGCAGTGCTCAAAAGATTAACAAATTAATTAGAGGTCAATGTGTGCGATTCTACAATAAAATCCCAAGTTATATACAGCAAGTAAGCCTAAAATACATTTAAATCAATAACAACACGGAAACTGTCTTCAAAGGGATATTATTCTTTCAAAGACCATATTGATGATAAAATGCTTGGGATTAAACTGCAGTTTCATACAGGCTATCCTGTATTAATAAATTAATGCATTAATATTGTTTATGTTATAATTTATTACATTGTAAAGCGTCACGACATATTATTATGAAGATTGTAATTTAAGTATCCAATTGATAATATGTAAGAGCATAGCCTGTCAGTTCTTATCACATAGCGGTGGTTCGGAACTGGCACTTTTTTCTTTTAAACAAAGTCTTTGTGCGTCTAGCACATTTAGCCAGTGTCAAGTAAGTGATATATTTATAAAATATAAAACATAGTAAATGAGAATGAGTGGTGATAAAGATGATTAATGGTAAATAAGATGCCCTCCCCCTAAACCCCCCTGAATCCTCAGTAAAGTTGTGGGACTATATTGAGATCTCACATAGACTTCTTGAGAAAATTGGAAAAGTCATATTGCAATGTTTTGTTTCATTTACCAACACTCATGTACGTTCTACTTATTACAAACACTTAACGGTTAATAATCCACCGTTATTACACATAAACGGTCGACATATCACAAACTTAAGAAAATAAAAAAAACTGCAGACATGACGCTTCACTTTCCCGCCAAGAAGTCCAAAATGGCACTTGGTTTCACTTACACTTATTTTTCTTGCATGTAAGTGAATTTATACTTCGTAATTTTAGTGCAGTCATATTTCCACTGTTTTTTATATTTAATTTTGACGTTTTCAAATACGATTTTGAAATGCGGGCCTTCGCCCGCATATAGCTCTCTATATTAGTTATATATATATCTTCAGCTATAGCCACCTCTCACCATTCTTTCTATATAGATCTTTTTTAAATAATTGTAGAAATATTTCTGGCTCCCCAAATGGGATAAAAAGGTCGTTTGATTATGTGTGTTGAGCGGCGATAAACGAGTGGCGAGAACCATAGACTTCTAATTCAGAGGCTCAAGTTCAAACCCTGGACCTATGACTTTCGAAGTTATGTGCGTAATTTTAGCTTGCTCCGTGTCTCGGAAAGCACGTTAGGCTGTTGGTCCTGGACATGTCATGAACGTCTATGGCAGTCGCTATTAGGAAGTCAGTGCCGTCTAACATCCTGACAGCTGGTTTAACCATAGACTTTTGTTTTCCTCTAGGTAGCGTGTAATATCTGAAATTCAGTCAAATTTGTGGCCAGTGAGCAGATCCTGGGCCCTAAGCTTAATTCTAGAACGACCGGGTTAATCTAAGTAGATAATGATGACCATGCATCAATACCAACCTGGAATGCCAGCTCATCATTCCCGGTGACCTCCTTAATCTTCATGATCTTCTCCTGTATCTCCTTCAGCTTGAGAGCCTTGAGCCGGGCGATGTCGTCCATTTTCTTCTTCTTTTCCTCTTCCTTGCGCGTGCGCACTTCGGCACGTTTACGCGCGCGCTTGTCCTCTTTGGGACGTATGGAGTTCATTGTGCGAGGAAAGCGTTTTAGCTGAAAGGTAAAGTTAAATGTTATAATATTAATTACTAGCTTCCGACCGCGTCCGCGTCCTTCCTCTTGAATCACACTAGCTATTCAAAAAATTGCTTCAAAATCCGTTGCGTAGTTTTAAAGATCTAAGCAAAAAGAAAATACATAAAGAATTTCCATTTTGTGTGTGAATGTTTGACGAATCAAAATGATAATGTTGATCTTAAAGACAATAAAGTATATTTTTTTTCATACATAGGGACAGACAGACAGAGGAAGGCATACAGTGATTGGGCGACTGAAATAGTGTGGTATAACATAGTCGGAATTGATGGACTGGAACAGTCATTTAGTTGCAAAATATTAGAATTAACTATTCGGTCTTTTAAATTCAATTACAAAAAGTGTCTTTTCGATATGCAAAAAAGTTAGTTTGTTATATCGTAACCTTAATACTACCCAGCACAAACCTGATATTGACCTTTCGTTTCATATGATTGTTTTTATTAAATTATATAACTACACTCATTCTAAAATACCAACAATGTAAACTAATATCCATGACAAAATTGATTTTGAAAGTGTTCTAACTATACGTACATTTAATTTATTGATTCAGGCGTTACTTTGCGGAAATCCATTGTAAGCAAGTGATGGATTAAAAATATCTTTGTAACAATTCCCGCGCTACTATAATTTCCCGAAAAATCAAGAAACTATTCAATACGACACGTGTTTCGCCCTTACACAGAGCATCTTCAGGTAAGATAGGAGCCTCAGAACAACGATGTCTTCACGAACAACGCTGAAACGTTTCAGGAAATTATAGTAGCGCGGGAATTGTTACAAAGATATTTTTAATCCCTCACTTGCATACGTACATTTACTTTTTGTTAGTTTTATATATCTATATTTCTAAGTTTTATGTATCTTTATTTATTAGTTGTAAGAATTTTAGATACTTACGGAAGATCAGCGTCGTGACATTCACTGAATGTCCGACTTTTTGCTGAGTGGGTTCCATTTCACTACTTGTATTTAATTTAAAAAATAACTATGCTAAGTATTTTGAAAGTGCTGAATAAATTTATTTATTTCTTTCAAATATATCTAGTATTTCACGTCTCTGCAGCTAGGGCAGAAGAAAGAAGACTTAAGTAAAATACAGGATGTGAGCGACTAGTATGACAAACAAGATCGCAAGTAGAGTGAGAGTTGAGAAAAATTAAGAGATTTATATAAAACACAAAGGATTTGCATATCTCTGTGAAGCTGCAAGGGTAGCTATTGAAGCTTAACACGCCATCAGAAAATATGATAATTTTTCTAAAGTCCTCATCCTAATTATCCAGTATTTCAGATGTATGTATAGGGATCCTACCAAGACCTAAGGTGCCCAAGCCAACCTCACCTGCAAGTGGTGCACCTGCTGAACAAGTAACGAGGCTGTGGCGATCATAAAAGTTCCCGGTAAGCGGCAATAGGCTCGCCACCTATTACGTGGAGACCATAATATAATTGGCAAAATAAGAGCTTATAATATGCCACTGCTTACCCCTTCAGGGAAAAAAGCGTAATAATATGTACGTCTGTATTTTAGATAATGTATTGATATAATTCGTTCTGTTAAATGAAATTGTTCGGTCAGCTGGTTACAAATATATACATACGTATTCTTGGTCCGGCTCCTCGAACCGGAAGTTGAATGCTCGTTCGAAGGTGCTCTGCTCCTCAATGGCTTTCTCATCAGCCTCTAGCTCCGCGTTGTCTTTTAAAGTATCTTCATCATTATCCAAGTACCTGTTAATATACATAGAAATATTTTTAATATAAGAAAGTCTACCATGATCTAGCTAGAAAATGTTTATATGGCACAAAATATAAGACATAGAACAAGCCAGCAAACAGGATGGCGCTGCTACCCATCATACATTTATTGAGCCAAATTAAATTTTTATTTAACTCGTACTCACCTTTTATTTAAAATATAATCTCGTAGGAATGCCTCTCCCTCATTCAGTTTAGGATCTGACCAGAGAGCCTTCAGTGGCGCCAAGTCTTTCTCCACCTCATCATCTACATGTTCTGCTTTTCCAGTCAGATAGTCTTTCAGTTTCCCTTCCTGAAACCCAAACATTTATTGGAAATTTTAATGATTTCTTATAGAAGTATTTATGTAATAAAAGTATTTATGGATGTGAATACATTATTTAGTATCCATAACACAAGTTCTTAATGATACTTATCTTGGAACTAAATAATTGGTGTAATTGTTAGAAAATATTTATTTGTTTAAAATATTTATTTATGTAATACTAACAGGAAAATACTTAACAGAAAACAAAGCAATATACAACAAAACAAATTGATATCATTATTTATGCTAAGCAAATACCCTCAACTTCCATATACAACAGTGATGTTACAAAACATTTATACATTTTTAAAGGAAATTAATGCTGACAATTTATTATAATGCGTGTGCATCAATGAATTAGGTATTAGTAATTAGCATAGCAATTATTTAGAGCATACATATAAAACCTTAGCCCACCAAATCTACCAAGCATATGCTGAGACTGACACCCATTGCCAACACCAAAAACTTAATTTTTTTGTTCTTAATGTTATTTTCGTGTGAGGCAATATATGTCTAATTATTTTTATTCCAATGAATTCCTGCTGCCTCGACCATATCATCAGGTGAGAGGACCTTTACTATGTTTGCTGGGCTATGTGAAAAATATCTTTTAATATTAAAACATCACAAGGTATACTTTTTTCTTAGTTGTCTGTGACGCAATTTCTTTTGGTTCACTCTTTTGATTGACTATTTCGGCTTTTTTCTCAATTTTGAAGATCTCTGTGTCCTCATCATCTTCATCGCTATCTTCAAACGTTAAGGTTTTAGTTTTCGGGATTTGTTCTGGTGAAAAAAAGAAATAACTTACATAAATAATACAAATCTATTGTTTGCAAATTTATTGTTTGCAAATTTATTGTTTCTGATTAAATTTTTAAGTAGAATAAAATAATCATCATATCCTAGCATTATCCCAGTTGCCCTAGACTTCAGCTTAGGGCCCAGGGTTTGCTCACTGGTTGAACCAGATTTGACTGAGTTTCAGTTATTACGTGGAGCAACTGCCATCTGTCCTCTGCAACCCAGACGGAAACATCACTCTATGGTTAAACCAGCTGTTAGTCTGTTAGAAGGCACTGACTTTCCTAACAACAACTGCCATAGATGTTCATGATAGCCGGGACCAGTGGCTTAACATGCGTTCCGAGGCACAGAGCAAGCACATAAAAATTACACACATAACTTCCAAAAGTCATATGTGGGTCACCAGGGATTGAACCCAAGACCCTTTGAATTTAAAGGCAAGGGGTCTCGTCACTGAGCTATTGCCGCTCTTAAGTAGATTTAAAGAATGTGCTTATTAAAGGTGTATAGAGATCCTATTAAAACCTAAGGTGCCCAAGCCAACCTCACCTAGAAGTGGTGGACTTGACGATCAACAGACAAGCCATTTATTACATGGGACCAGCTTCATAATTGGCGTGTGGGCCTGCCTGCCTACCCCTATGAGAAAAAGGTGCAAATCTATGTATATATGTAAAGTTGATATGAGCATAAAGAATACTGGTTATAATTAATGCATAACATAACTTATACCTTATTGAGGTATTACTTAACTATATAATGAAAAGCAATTAATAATGGATTAAGGGTTCTAAATTTTAACTGATTCAACAGCACTTTTTATCTCTCTTATATGTTTAATAATTCTCTTTGCGAGGCATTGGTAAACATATCCCACCATAAATAGAACTTTTTGGTAAAAAATCAATTAAAAATTTCAATATTTTTTGACCATTAAAGGTTAGCACTGCCTGTAGTGAATATATTCATATGTGCTACAATAGAGCCTAAATTTAGAAAAGCATTTTTTTTCTTAACACAAACATTGTTTTTTTTTGATTTTTCACTAAGCAAAAACTTACCCTGATCTTTTGCCTTCTCTTCTTCATAAAACTTAAACTTGGGGTCATATATCCTCGGATCCTTGGTCTTGAGAAGAGCGAGGGTCTTGAGAAACTGAGTCTCGGTCTCCTCGCTAACTTCTAGAGACACATCACTGTCATCCTCGCTGTCTGATGACGCTGATGCGTTGGAATTCAAGGCATTTTCACCATATTTTTGTTCAACTGCAAAACAAAATTAAATTTTCATTTAAAAGGTTGGAACCTTCTGTTTTGTTTTTTTTAAGATACACCTAATAATATTTACTTATCTAAATAATAAAATAGTAGCGATAATGTAAACTTTGTCAATTTTAGGTTACCCAAAACTCACGTTTATGTATCTCCTCCTTTTCGCGCCACGTATCATATTTCTTTGCATATTCATTTTCAGTTTTAAGTGCAATTTCATCTTCTGATTCATCATCAAATAACTTTTTTTTTGACATTGTTAATTTCTAAATAATAATTAATAGTAAATATTTTAAAAACCACCTTTTGACAAGATTGCTAGATATTATGTCAAAACAAACATGTGTTTTTGACGTTTGCTTTTTTTTCTTTTTCTTTTAAATAATGGCTTCGTGCGTCTAGCCAGTGTCAAGTAAGTGATATTTAATAATATATAATTCATCACGGAACAGAAAAAACTAGTGGAAATGGTAAGTGACAAAATTAGTATGAAGACCGTTGTCGCCAAACTCACACAAATAAACCATTGACCGTATATTACACTACAGATAAACAATGAGCGTAATTGGTCATTTTTATTTCAGTCAAAATTAGCTTAAGTCAATTGTTCTACACCGGAAAATATACATTCATCCACTATAATAAGATTTAATTTGCTTAAAAGAAAAATACTGAAAACATTTTTTAAACTAAATTCAAACTACCTATGATTGTTGAGAAAGTATCGCTACTTGACCATAGATGGTGTTGTTGTTTGTTGAAGCAATTATAACCCTTATTAAAATCGCAATAAGGTTGTCATTACCGCCACAGACGTAGATTCTACTGCTAGTCTGCCAGTGCAGGGTGTCGCTTTGATTGTTGCAGTAGAAAGCGATATCGATAGATACGTTCGATAAAAACATGAAGTTTTTGAGAAATTTGTAATAACTTTTATTATACCTACATCGAAAATAGAATAGAACACGATTCTTCACGATTTTCAGTGTTGGAAGCGCTGTGGGTTTTATGTATCTATGTCCTTTATTTGAGATTAAAAAATTATCTTCCAAAAAATGCTCAGAGCAAATGGTGCTCTATTTCGTTGGCATCCAATTAATTCTACCGGTTGCGTCTATCCAGTTTTCTTTGGCACCGGGAGCTTTGGGAAACCTGATATATCGTAATACATTATTTTCATTTATCGATAATATCGCTGGCCCCGGGCAATAAAGCGGTTATATCAAAAATCGTTTTTTACATGAGAAATAAAAGAAGCTAATTTGTTTCTAGTGCAGCGTGCAGTGATCCAAAACAGGCGTTATATATGTCAAATGAAAGCTAATTTTTTCACCAATGTAACCTTTGAAAAATAATTATAATGGTATAAATATTTAATGAAATAATGGAAAAAATGTATAATACAAATTATAGACGATCTTGTTTCAATTGCAACGTCATTAATGACTTAATAAACACACCGACGACCGAAATTCAGAACTGTAAGAATATAATACGACGTATTTTCCGCTTTAGATCTCGAGCGTACTAGCCGATTACCACCTTCTTCAGGGTAGTTTTATAGCCAAAGCTTAGCTGTATCATCCACCTAACGCTGTTTTAACAAGAATCCTATCAATAAATCAAATTTTTATGTAGCCATTGTAACGGACTGACTTTATAATGTGTTTTTTTTTCTATTTATAATTATTTTGTACAGTATCTTATGAAATTAATATTTTTTTTGAAGTGTTTAACTACTAAATTTTTGTTTAATTAATTCTGAAATGATAATATTAATTAATTCTGAAATGTTTAATTAAATTTAATTAATTCTGAAATGATATGACTTTGTTCTTCTTCTTTCTTTAATTAAATATTACTCTTTGAAAAACAACACAAAAACAATACTATTCTACTACAAGGATATTTGTAAACTATGACTTTGCACTAGGCTCGCAGGCCTTTTTTTTTTTTTATCGTCTGTAAAAAAATGCTGCTAACGCACTGTCTCCCGGCCAAAAGGGGGAGACTGGGAGGGGGTGTGGGGCTCACTGCGGCCGACGCGACCACCGCAGTCCAACCCACTAAAAAACTTCAAACGACGCCCACCGCTGTTGAAAAGGGGCGAGGCACCAGTGCCCGGGTTTGTAGCTTCTGGTACCCCGCCCGCGGCCAACGTCCCTCGGATCAGAACCGGGGAGACCTCCTCAGGATGGCGCAATTTGCAGCGCCCCCCTACCTCTATGTGCGGCCGTAACTGGCCGACTTCGGGGGGGTCTATGGCGAGACGGAAGGGGCCCCCTGCCCCCGCCGCCTAAGACCCCCCGGGCGCTGCCTGACGGGCCCTCCTGGCCCGCCCGCTGCGCCAACGGCGTAGCCGGAGAGAGAGCGGATCCTGCTCCCTCTCCCGCTTCGCGGCCTCCTTCTGCGACATCACCACTTCGCAGAAGGAGGCCATCGCCTCCCACGCCGTCTCGCTGTCGACCATCTTTTGCATGATGGTCGGCAGCGAGAGAGCCACTCCACCCAGGGCCGCAGCTAACGTCGACCGCGGCCCCGCCCACGCAGGGCACGCCACCAAAGTGTGCTGCGCGGTGTCTTCCGCGCAGTCACAGTGGTGGCAACACCGGGTCGACTCCCCCCCGGCGACGTCACACTGATACTTCCCAAAGCACCCGTGCCCGGAAAGTACCTGTGTGAGCCGGAAAGTCATCGACCCCCACCGACGGCCGACCCATCGCTCTAAGATGGGCCCGACCGCCTCGAGGATACGGCGCCTCGAACCTTTGGCACGAAATTCGGCGCTCCTGTGTAGCTGCCGCCGCCATGCGCCCAGAGCCTGTGTCTGAGCGTCTCTACGCCACCGCACCACAGTGTCCGATGTGGGGCGGAGACCCTGGCTCCGGGATTGCGCGCCACGCCAGTAGACCGCCGAGAGAACCTCGGCGTCGAGGTCCCATGGCAGCGACCCGGCGAGCGCGCATGCCACCTCATGGGAGATGGTGCGATACCCCCTAACGACACGGGTCGCCATGACCCTCTGCGACTGCTGCAGGATCTGTCGATGGCGACCCGATATGGAGCTCGCCCAAATTGGGGCCCCATACAGGGCTATGGACCGCACCACTCCCGTGTAAAGGCGGCGGCAACTGCCGCCACTCCCTCCGAGATTGGGGAGCAGGCGAGATAGAGCTCCCGCCGTGCTCACCAACCTCGGGCCTAGGTGCCGAAGGAGGCTCGCAGGCCTGAGTTGCAGCAGTCAAAAAGAGAATAACAATTTAAGTTACATAATGTAGTTATAAGAGCTCCGGTACGACTGAGACTATGAAGTAGTTCGAACAATAAACTAATAAATAATAGAAAAGAAAACACTAAAATAACGAAATTTAAAAACAGAATAAAATGTATTTGTATCAATAGTTTCCCTAAACATGATGCTAGAAAGCATGCGGTACTCATTTATGCGTAGGAGTGAAAGGAATGGCGTTCAGCGTAACATGACAATACGGCGCTGGGGATACAATAAATTTCCGGGAAGAAAGGCGTAATAGCTTGTACGGAATTAAATCTCTTGTGATTACTTCGTATTAAATGTTTACAGTTTATTGATATAATACGATTATATCCAAAAACGCGGTTAAATTCAACACTGTTACTCGTTGTTTATAAATGAATTGTAAAGATGTTCACCGGTTTTTTGTGTTATCTTTCATAGAGTAATGCAGTAATAAATTTTTAGTCGTAAGAGAATTATCCATGCAATAAAGCTGTTATTGTCATGTATTTTAAAGAAATATTAATTGAAAAGAATTAAAAAAAATAAGAGAGATAGATTGATACTCAGAGAAGCCAAAAATCAAATAACATTAAAAAGGGCGTAACCGGCGTTTACCGCTATATTGCCCGGGGCCAGCGATATCAGTATTTCACCTGACTACATCATTAACTGAGTAGTGAAGAACATTCGAGATGGACTTGCCTAATACAGTTAAGCCAAAATGGACTTTATTTAAATACATTAAGGTTTATTTTAACTAGTCGTTCAATTAAATAACGTGTAAACTTAAATTACATAATTTTCTTAGAATATAATTAAAATATTACTTACTGATGGTACGAAACACCTCCATTTATAAGATTTTTTCTCCTATTATCATTTTTGCACTCTAAAATGGAACAATACGGCATATTTTTTAAAATCAAGGGAACGCAACGACTACCATCTCGACGTGATGTCAGAACACAACTGCGGCTTGACTCAATGAAGTAAGCGTAACAGCGCCTACTTGTGACACGCGCGATACGCCTACTTTGCACTTCCACTAGTTTTTTCTGTTCCGTGTAATTCATAGTAAATGAGAATGAGTGATAATAAAGATGATAAATGGTAAATGAGATACCCTCCCCTAAGCTCCTTGAGTCCTCAGTAAAGATGTGGGACTATACTGAGATCTCACATGGACTCCTTGAGAGAAAATATGAAGAGTGATGTTGCACCGTTTAGTTTGATTTACCAACACTCATTTATATTCACAAACACTTGACGGTTAAGAATCCACCGTTAGTACGCATTAATGTAAGAAAATATCACAAATCTTAGAAAATTAAACAAAACTGCAGACATGGCGGTTCACTTTCCCGCCAAGAAGTCTGTTTGCTTTTTTAACATAGGTTTTTTCTTTCTTTATTTTAAGTAATGGCTTCGTGCGTCTAGCTCAAGTATAATGTTAATAATATATAATTCATAGTAAATGAGAATGAGTGGGGATAAAGATCACAAATGGTAAATGAGATGCCCTCTTCTAAACCCCTTGAGTCCTCTGTAAAGATGTGGGACTATACTGAGATCTCACATGGACTCCTTGAGAGAAAATTTGAAAAGTGATGTTGCACTGTTTCGTTTCATTATGCAACACTCATATATGTTCACAAACACTTAACGGTTAATAATCCACCGTTATTACACATTAATGTTAAAAATATCACAAATTTTAGAAAATAAAACAAAACTGCAGACATGACGCTTCACTTTCCCGCTAAGAAGTCTTAATATAGGTTCAAGAAACTTATTGATTTATTGACATATAGAATCATAAAAAACAAATGAACACATTGTAACATTAACCACTTGTAATTAAATTAAATATTATAGGATAATTTCTGTGCAAAGCTGTTTTCCTTGCTTCATACTTGAAAAATCTCTATCTATGTAAAAAACTGAATATTTTCTATTCTCTGTAAGTTTATTTTCTGAATGCATCCTATCTTGTACTTGACACTAATGAGTTTATTTCTTATATATTTTATTTTATAAAAGGTGTTTATTTTTCACTTTTAACAGATTTTTATTTTTAAATATATATTCGGTGCGATTAACTTACGTAAAATGAAATGTTTTGACAAACAGCTTTTGAGTTGACAATTGACAAGCCTCAATCAATTCCGTTCCATTCAATTCAATTGAAATTTAACATAACCTTAAAGTTCAACAGTTGCCGGATATTTTTGAGACTGTTGCAAATAAAAATAAAGTGTTATATTATAAATGACCTAGGAATAACTCCTAAACAATAAATTATGACTACGAACCCGCGTAAGGGCACCGACCCTGTACCTATTGAGGAAAGTGATCAGCTCACTATCAGACCTTTGTAAGAAAGTTTTCGTATAAATAATAAAATCAGATTTGTGTATAAAATATTACTTGATGACTCACGCAAAATACTTGCTAAACCCTTATAAAATTTTCATAGAAAACATGTTTGGTTGATGAAAAAAATCAAACATAATTATGTATTGTTTATTTACCAACAATATCTTGCTGATCTGTGTTTTTTGACAACACCGTGGTGTTTACTGATCATATATTAAAGATAGCAATTATAGAATAGTATTAAATGTAAATAATCAAAACATTTGTGTATATTTGATTATTATTTAGGATCTATAACAAAAGTTCTTCAATTATACTTTTCTTGGAACTAGTTAATTAGTGTGATTGTAAGAGAATTAACGATATTTAAAGTCCTGTGAGACAGCCCTCTGCTGCAACACAGGTTGAAACTTTGGAGTTTTTATTCAGGCATATTTCAATGTCTTTTTGATAAGTAAACATTTTTTTGAATTTACAGAGGTGCTGGTCAAGAAGTGGGCAGATCATGCATAATGCTTGAATTTAAAGGGAAGAAAATCATGGTAAGCACTCCTTAGTAAGATTTTTTGAGCTTAAAGCCAGGGCCTGTTGCTGCCATCTTTGACAATTACATGAACTGTATTTAAAATAAAATGATAAATTATACCTTATTGACAACTAATTAATTATATGATCATGGTCACGGGGCCACAGGTTACTGCGACGTACTTTGACTCTTCAGTTACATCTTTTGTGCATATGATTGTGGTAGTTGTGAAGCCATGTTAGACGCATAGGCGGCTTAAAAAATCTAAAAGCAGGAAACCAAACACCAGTTTTTTATCCTACTTATTCTGCTTGTTGGAATATGACATGAATCCTTTTCATATTCCTATGTAATCTTAACTCTTAAATAACACCTAGACCAGAAAAAATTATCCTACATTTCTTACTCCTGACATACCTGCCTAAACAGTGTCAGAGATTTCCTTGAAATTTGTTTGTAACGGTTATGTTGATAAAAAATTATTATAAACTTAGTATTATAGAATTAATATTATTATTATATTTATAATTTTATGTAGTTCATGAAAAAAAAAATATTAACTATATATTTTTTGTTGTGTTTATTAACTACCGCACGGCTTTTAAAGTTTTCCGCTAACACTAAGGATAACTGGCAGAGAATGCCTTATGGCATTAAGTTCGCCTTTTGTAATAATTTTTTAGTGTGCAATAAAGATGAAATAAAATAAATAAATAAACATTAGCCATTAATATGAATATTTGCCTTTCAGTTGGATTGTGGCATTCACCCTGGCCTATCAGGGATGGATGCTCTGCCTTTTGTGGACTTGATTGAGGCAGATGAAGTGGACTTGCTCCTCATTTCACAGTAAGTTTGTTAACATGTTGAAGAGGAGACCATATATTACTATATATTACCTATTTACTGTGACTCATCATGATGACTTAATTCTGCCTGATGGTAAGCAAGTCAATGCAGTGCAAAGAATAAGAGTGCAAAGAGTGGTGTGCTTGTTACCAATTAGGTACTTATGACAGCCTACATACATATGTAGTTTTATAAAGCCATTTGGTGTGGCCATTATATGACGTGTATATTTATAAATTATATAAAGTTACACGTCACAATGGCCACACCCTGCCTAATGGTAAGTAGATACAGTTTTTTTGTTTTAAATAATAGCTACGTGCATTTAGCATTTCTAGCCAGTGTCAAGTAATCGATATATTAATAATATATAAATCATAGTAAATGACAATGAGTGGTGATAATGATGATAAATGAGATGCCCTGCCCTAAACCCCTTGAGTCCTTTGTAGATCTCACATGGACATTGCACTATTTTGTTTTATTTGCCAAAACTTATCATAAACATAAACACTTCACGGTTAATATTACACATTAATGTTCGAAATATCACAGATTTTAGAAAATAAAACAAAACTGCAGACCTGCTTCACTCTCCCGCCAAGAAGTCTAGATACAGTTACAACAAGAGAGTGCTCTACATTGTAATCATATCCTAGCATTATCCCGGTTGCCTTAGACTTAACCTTAGGGCCCAGGGTCTGCTTACTTTTTTTTTGTTTTACTTCGCTAACAACTGCGCACTGCCTTCCGGCCAACGGGGTACCGAAAGCGGGTGTGGGACTCACTACCGGCAGATGCGACTGCCAGCAGTAATACCCACTAACAATTTTCTGACGACGCCCGTCGCTTGTTGAGAAAAAGGCGGGGGCCAGTACCTGGGTTGCAGCGTCTGACACCTCGGCTGCGGCGAACGTCCCCCGGACCAAAACCGGGAGGACCTCCTCAGAGAGGTGCAGTGGAAGCGCCCCTCCTACCTTCGTGTTTGGTCGACTCCTCGGACGGTCTATGTTTAGACAGCAGGGGCTCCCTGCCCTCTAAGACCCTCGTGACGCTGCTTGACGGGCTCTCCTGGCACGCCCGCAGCGCCCTCCACAGGTCCCTCTTAGTTCCCAGAGGTTGGCGACAGAGTCGCCAATCTCTGGGTGTTACCTTTTCCCTAGCGCCCTCTGCACCGGGAAGTACTCAGCCCCCCCACCACGACAAGGTGTAGACAACCACCCCGGGTTCAACCAGATTTGACTAAATTTCATTTTTCACCTGGAGCGACTGCCATCAGACCTCCGTAACCCAGAGCGAAACATCATTCTACCAGTTACTGTTAGGTACACTAAGCACTACTATGACCTATTAATCTAATTAGTGTTATCTGTTTTTGTTAGTTTCCACCTGGACCACAGCGGGGCCCTGCCATGGTTCCTTACCAAGACCTCGTTCAAGGGCCGCGTCTTCATGACTCACGCTACGAAAGCCATCTACAGGTGGCTGGTGTCCGATTACATCAAAGTCAGGTAATTATTGCTACAAGCTTATACACTATACACCCTAATGATTTTTAGCTGTCCGTTAGTTTTTAAGTCGGTCGCGGTTCTTTTAAGTTGACGTACATAAGAACTTTATTGCGGCAACAAGAATTAAAAAAACTTAACTAATTGACGTTGACTTAGCCAGGAAAAAGAAAGTACACTTCATTGTCTTTAAGATCAATACTATGGTCATTTAGAATCGTCAAATTTGTATGAACAGAATTGAACAACATTATTTTTCATCAACAATGAAAGCGATATGAGCGGTACCATTATCAAGAAATAAAATCAAAATGGATTCATTGTCAGAATTTTTCAGTTAATCTGCTGGTTGTTTTTTTAATTCACAATATTTGTCAGTCTGTCGGTGACTTTTATTGGGGGGATTTGTAGATATAGATCAATCAAAGTCTTATATACAACAATTTAGGTGAGATTAGCTTATAAAAAAAATTAATATCCACCACCTCTTATTTGACATGTTCCGTTCTACTGAAAATATCTTTAACAAATAACTGAAGCTGCCATCCTCTTCCTTACTAAACTGTCGGGGCCCGATTGGGTCCGTAATAGATACGATATTATTTAAGCCACCATCTGTTGTAATTTTTTTGTTATTGTTACATTATGGATAGCAATAATGTCTCAAGTAATAACTGTGTTCCAGCAACATATCGACAGAGCAGATGCTATACACGGAGTCAGACCTGGAGGGTTCCATGGACCGCATCGAGACCGTGAACTTCCACGAGGAGCGCGACGTCAGAGGAGTCCGCTTTTGGGCATACAATGCGGGCCACGTGCTAGGAGCGGCCATGTTCATGATTGAAGTCGCCGGAGTTAAGGTAAAAGCAGAAAATAGTAGATGACGTCAGAGAGGTCCGCTTTTGGGCATACAGTGCGGGCCACAGGCTAGGAGCGGTCATGTTCATGATTGAAGCCAGTACGGTAAGCTTTTGCCAGCCATATCCCTATATGATCGTCCCTTCACCTAGCCCTGTATATAGTCCTATGTTCTATATTGGTCGATCTACAAACGTCACTAAAGTACTAAGTCCACTCAGTACCTGCAGCTTCGGATGGCTCGTTAAGTCGTTGGTTCCGGCTTATGCTTTATAAGGCGGTTTAAAAAATTATATCGCATTGTGTAGCTTCACAGACAAGTGAAGTACCTAACCAATGGATAATTTTAAAAGAGCGTATCCTGTGAGTGTTTCGCCTACTCTTTTTACTGAGTGGTGGCCGCACACGGAACGCAGCCCTTACCATAGTCCGCCAAGCCATTTGAATTTGTGGATTAGGTCGCCAATGAGTGCCATTAAATTAATGTAGCTTTAATTTCAGGTGTTATACACTGGCGACTTTTCACGGCAAGAAGACAGGCATTTGATGGCGGCGGAAATACCTACTATCCATCCTGATGTGCTCATAACGGTATTCAAACTTTTCCACAGCTCTTTATAAGTATCTATGGGGCTTTTTTCAAGGTTCTCTAGTTAAATAGGGTAATATCAAATAGGGCATAAAGGATTTTTGTCTAACTAAGGTAGCATATCAGAATATGGAAAAACTGATAGGGAATTAAGTATTAAGGAAATTCTTTATCGTACACAAGATAACACAAAAAAACAATTACAAAATAAAAGCAATCCATTTGGCGGCTATATTACTACACCGATTTCCTCCAGGCAACCGGATAGAGAGAGATTAAATTTATATGAAATAACTGGGGTGTAAAACAGGTTGAACATATACTTTAATAGACCTTTAGGAAATATTTAGGCCATACATATTGTTAGCCTCTGACTGTGAGCGCGCGTTATGTAGATAATTGCTTTTGCATATACAGTAGAACTCCAATTATTCGAACTCCGACTATCCGAATCGCCGATTATCCGAATCACTTTCAGAAAAAAAATTAACCAAAAAAAGTCTAAGTGCGCCATTATTCTTCCCCCCGCGAAGCCAGTGTTTGCGCGTTCGCTTACTATTGTCCTTCCCTCCGCGAAGTCAGTGTAGGCACAACGGCAAGTTAAGACAAGTTCCGGCGCATGACATGTGACAATGTCATGTTTCTTTCATTTAATTCAATAAAAAAATAGTGCAATATCAAAACGTAGCTTTTTTTCTCTCCAATGGCAATTTTTTAAACAAAACTCCGATTATACGAATATTTGATTATCCGAATGGGTCCCGGTCCCCATTAATTCGGATAATTGGAGTTCTACTGTACTATAATATGTAACTTCTCGTTCGCTCCGAACCGACAATTCGCTTGTAGAATGCTAGAGACTAAATTCAGCATGCTCACAGTCGGCGGCGTCAATAAGTTGGGCGACTACGATGCCTTCATTCAGTTAACGAATCTTGCACGGTGTACAGGAATCGACATATGGCACGCACATCCACGAGAAACGCGAAGAGCGGGAGTCTCGTTTCACTGGACTGGTCAACGAGATTGTGACGCGAGGCGGACGATGCCTCATTCCGGTGTTCGCGCTGGGCCGGGCGCAGGAACTGCTGCTCATACTGGGTGAGTACGTTAACTACCAGAGAGATGGGGAAAGAAACAAGTGTAGCCGTCATTGCCTCATCGGGCTAGTGATGTTTGGTAGGCTCAAGAACTGCTACAATGAGGTAAAGAAAGGGAGCGAATGATGCTTCATAGGTATGGTGTTGTGGGTCTGTATACTGGCCCCCACCAGTCGATACCGTAGATATAAAAGTCGACCACAGATAGGGAATTTCTTTATTTTGTGACCAAAATTGATTCAATTTTATTTTTATTTGCAGCAAACATATGGCGACCGATATGGCGTGGTGGCGAGTATACCCGCTCTCCGCTCCAAGGTCGTGGGTTCGATTCCCACACAGGACAAATCTTTGTGTGCATGAACATGAATATTTGTTCTGGTCTGGGTGTTTCCCTATGTATATTAAGTATTTATTTATAAAAAAAAAAAATATGTATGTTTATCCGTTATTTAGTATCCATAACACAAGTACTTAATGAGACTTATCTTGGAACTAAATGGTTGGTGTAATTGTTGGAAAATATTATTATTAAATATTATATACATTGATTGCGCGTTTTAATAGTTTATTTTCCGGGCAGACGAATACTGGTCCCTACACCCGGAGCTGCAAGACATCCCAATATACTACGCGTCGTCCCTCGCCAAGAAATGCATGGCGGTCTACCAGACCTATGTGAACGCCATGAACGACCGCATCCGGCGCCAGATCGCCGTCAACAATCCCTTCATCTTCAGACACATCTCTAACTTGAAGGTCGGTACTACATACTTAGCTATACACACACAAGGGCTCGACCAGACCTTTTACTTGTGTAATATTAAAATAAATAATTATTATTATTCCTTTATTGCACATAAATCATAATCACATTACAAAAATAGTATTTAAAAACAAAAGTACAAAGGAGGACTTATCTTTAGAAGAGATCTCACCAGCCAACCCTAGCAGTTGTAAGAAAATGGGTAAGTAAATAAGGTTAAGTACGGGATTAAATTTAGTTACAGATCCAAGTAAAAGAAAAGAAACTTCAAAGAATATTAAAACCACTTATAATACTTATAATCTCACATACATATAAATCTTATAATTAACAAAGTAATTTAAAAAAATAAAATGATAATCACACCATTATCCTCCTGCCCTTTAACCATAAAATGATGTTTCCCTCTGGGTTGCGGAGGTCAGACGGCAGTCGCTCCACGTAATAACTGATATTCGGTCAAATCTGGTGAGATCGGTGAGCAGACCGTGAGACCTAAAGCTAAAGTCTAGGGCAACTACTAATGCCAGGATATGATATAATCCTCCTGTTCATTTCCTAGTTTGTAAGAGATCGGCGCATCATGTCTTTTCCTTCCATTTACCTCGGTAATTCGACATCGACTCATTCACCCCATTCTCGATCGCACTCAATCTCTCTTTGTTTCAGTCGTCCTGTTTCTCTATCCGCTAACATTACTATTCATTACTTTTCTCGCCTTTCGTCTGTTCTTATGAACGAAACGATGACCAACAGCGGGTTCCTTAATATTTTTCAGACACAGGCCCTATCTTCTGTTTCCATACTTCTGCATACCACCGCGTCTATCTCGACATTTTCATCCCCCTTCTAATCATCGATCACACAAATATGACAAGAAAAAAAAACAGTGTTATTTAATAAAGATAATTTTTCTTTTTATCCTCTTCGTCTGTAGAGCTCATCCAACCATAAGCAATCACATTGATCTCTGGCAGAACTTTGTAGTATAGATGTGGAAAGGCGCCCACAGCCTTATACTTCTCCCTTACAACTTCATAAAGGGAGAAGTCGAACATCATTTCGAACTCTTCCCTCCTCATAAATATATCAGCGTATAAAAACGAAAACCCCCCCAAACCTATAGTTAACTGCTCCATAGTCCGCATCGCATTTGTAGGGTGATAAGGCTTATTCTTCTTTACTTGTCCTGGGACACCGTAAATGCCCAAGTCGTTATACATCGCGTAGTTAGTACCAGGGACTAAATACTTTGAGGCCGGACGCCTCAGTTGGCCCGACGATGGACCGCGATCTATAACTTTGCACGGATAAACTAGCAACGGAAATTTCTCGAACAGTTCGCTTGCATACTCAATCTGTTTCTCCAACTCATGTATTGGCAGCACGATGTCCTGGAAGACTTGTTTGGTAAACGTCAAGATTCGAATCATGGGTGTGGTCGTGTACTTTAAAAATGCAGGTTTTGGCGGCAACAGCCATCCGAAAAATAGTCGGAATATAGGATTGTTACCGAACGACAGCATGTCCTCAACAACCCAGAATATAGCGCGGTTGTGTCTCAGAAGATACTGCTTCAACGGTATTAATTCCACGGATTCTCCTTTAGTCAAGAAAGTCTCTGCATGTGTATAAAACCAAGGCTTGTACCATCTTGAGCAATGGTTTACACTGATTTTTCTGTCGTAGTCTGAGTAATCTCCTGCCATGATAACGGCTGCGTCTTTGCTGTATATTGTACCTTCAATGAAATCGGGATGATATTTCGGCTCGGCCTCGTAGGTACCGGACAATTCTCTGAGCATATCGCAGTATTCCTTCTGACCTTTAACTGGAATATACCTGATTTTTATGTATGGTTTTACTTTGACTATTCTGATGGTCAAAGCGACGAGGAAGCCAAGACTTCCGTGGCTCCAGGGCAGTGTTCTGAACAAGTCCACGTGCTCGTTGTTAGCGGTGGCTGTCACCAGGGTTCCGTCGCCCAGCACTACCTCGTAGCTCGTGATGGTCTCGTGGTAGAGGCCTGCTTTGTGCGAGTGTGTTGACATTCCCGCACCCAAAGCTAAACCTGTATAAGAAAAATATTATGCTTTAAGCGCTCGTAGCACTGCGGTGCTCGGTGGTCGGAAACGATCGCCGAAGTACAGCAGAGTTTACAGAATTCAGTCCTTGGATGGGTGACCGTTTGTGTGGCATTTGATATCGAGCGCTTTCGTGCTTCGGAATGCACGTTAAGCCGTTGGTCCCGGTTATCACTAAATGTGGTAGTCGTAAAGCCATGTTAGAGGCCTAATGGGCGGCTTGAAAAATTCTAACAGCAGGACGCCACACACCTGCCTCCGCCAATCCGCACTGGGTCAGCGTGGTGGAGTATGACCCAATACCCTCACACCTTATGTGAGAGGAGGCTCGTGCTCAGTAGTGGGACGTTAATGGGCTGTGATGATGATGATGCTTTAAAATCACGCTTTTTGTAGTATATACCTCCAAGGAATTCAATTACTGTACTGTCATTTGAATTTTACGGTCATACTTGGCATGATCAACGTAGATTAAAGAAAAAACGTAGAATAAATAAAGAATGGTACGTGTGCTGTAGTAGGGCGAAAAGGTCATTGCTCAACGTAGTATTGCTCAGCGAGCAAAACGCTGATTATCAGGTACAACATGAAAGTCGCGATTACCAATTAACTGACTTATGCTTATAATACACAACAATTTAATTTACTACTCAACTTACAACTTAAAAAACAAACATGCAATATTACACAATGTAAGATATAAAGGGCATATATTTATTTAATCGCAACATGAAAGACATGTTTTTACTACCTATGCAAAGCGCTATCCTAAAGTGGTCTTAATTCAGGTTAAAGTAATAAACTGAATTTGGACAATTTTAACATAAAAACTTACTTTTTAGACGAGAAGCTCATGGCTTACTTACTAACACAACTTATTATACATTTTCTTACTAATTTGATACATAGCCTACCCTAGCTTTAAATAAAAAATGTTTGATATAATAAAATACCCAAACTAAAACATTTACGAGTATCTGCGTGGTTGGGATTCGAACCCACGATCTTCGACGTAGAATGGGTATCGATATACCTCCCCGCTAAATTAGTTTCCAATAATAATATAAGAAATGAAATATTACCTCCCAATGTAGCATCATCCAACTCAATAGTGACAGCCAAGGAATACCCCTTCGGAATAAGGTAGTTGGTGATTTCCCTGATGGTGACCATGGGCTCCACTCTCACAAACATTTTTTCCTCGTCGAGGTGGAGAATATTGTGCAAGGGTATAGGGACTTGGTGGTGGAGGTGCTTTTGGAAGAAGGTGGTGGAAAGGGACTGCCAATTGGGCCGAGCGGTGCACAGCAGGCGACGGTCTTTTACAGGCAGTGCGCTCCATTCTCGCACCTGCAATACAAGTCGTAATCATTTATTGGGTGTATAGAAACTTTAATAATATCTTAGGAGCCCAAACCAATCTTACTTGCAAATGGTGCACCTGCCGATCAACGGACGAGGCTCTGCCAAACATAAATGTTCACGGTAAGCGGGAACAGGCTCGCCATCTATTACACTTCAGGGAAACAGTCGTGATAATATTGACGGTTTACTAGTTCCTTCGAGTACTATGGATTGGCAATAAAAGTGCTGGATCTCTTATTTTATGGAATTCAGCATTCAGACATTATCATCATCTCAGCCCTTTGTAAGTCCCGTAAGACCTTCACTCAAAAGCCCAAGTGGAATAGTGTCAGGACATATTCACACACACACACACACACACACACACACACACACACACACACACACACACACACACACACACACACACACACACACACACACACACACACACGCACACACATAAACACGCGAAGTATATTTTGTTATAGCCATTGTATGAATAATACCAACTGTAGCAACCATACTGTGGGTTATGTAATAAATGAAAATAAATAAATATTCCACCACACGGACCCAATACGTATTGGCGGAGGCAGGTATGTGACGTCTTGTTAGAATTTTGCAAGTTAATTGGGCTTCTAACCTTACCTCCTCTCATTCAGTTTAAATACTAGTAGTAAACCACCTTAATTTTACCTGTGCCTGAATCGCTCTGACGGCTTCATTGTGGTTCTTGGCGTCGCTGGTGAGATACCAACGCCTGAGCCTAAGCGACAGACTGAAGAAGAAGCTGGCCGGTAAGCAGAACAGGAGCACCACCAGCTCGCGATGGGTCTCCAGCCACTTTATTAGTCGCTTTTTCGCTGGCATATCTGCGTAATATTTTTTTAATATAACTATGTAAAATGGAACGTACCTATCTGAGATATAAATACAAAGGGTTGTTTGTAGTGTATGACGCTGGGACTCTTTTGGAGGTTCAGATAAAGTAACATTTGAAAACAAGACGAAGTTCAGTAAGTATAATGTAAATAACCGAACCGTAGCCCGCTCAAAATCACCCATTCCGCGGACACTTAGCGCACTTAATGTCATCCTGGATGCAGCACCCGACTGTGATTTGTTTGCGGATGGATGGCCTGAGATTTTGTCAGTGTGTCTGAGGTATTGTGAGAGAATGGGATAAAAGAAGTTTTTATGTGTGAGTAAAATCTCACACATAAAAACTTCTTTTATATTTTTATATTTTTTAACTTTTACTGTTTTTGATAATTAGTGTAATTGGTGTATTCCGTTCTGATTAAATAAATAAATAACTTGGATTCATCATATCAGCCTTATAAAGTCCACTGCTGAACATTAGCCTCCCCAATAGATTCTATTGTGGGTATTTGCCCGATCACTATGCTGTACAGGCGGGTTGATGATTGCAGTTCAAGCCAGTACGCAAGATGATGCTGCAGCCCATCATCTGGGATTCTCTTCGTTGACTCTTACGCCACCCCGTGAGATGAGAGGGGGTGGCACTATTCTAGGCCGGCACAAAGGCACAACTTGGATTAGCTGCCGCAAAATTACCACATCATTTGCCGGAAGCCTACGTCAAGTCCGTACATTTTATACTAATCGCATTTCGTCTTCTTTCTTATGACTCTAAAAATCCAATTAGTGCTTAAAATAAACGGTTATATGTGGCGACACTTACTAAAACCTTTTCCCTAAAATGTGAGTATAGTTAAAATCTTAATTAAATTAAAACTGGTTCAATTACCGAAATGCTGTTAAATATTTTTCTTATACCACAAGGTGCACTCAAACATGCGACCCTTATTCGAAAGTGGCCTCTGCAGCCTATGGACATTTGCAACACCAGGGGCTAGCGCGTTGGCGACCCATTAAACCCTTAATTCATTAATAATAATTACAAAAACAAACTAAACGCTCGTATATTTACGAGCGTTTAGTTTGTTCTCGTCTTCGACGTATTCGTCGCGAGACTCATTGGTCGGAGAGAATCACCAAACTTACGCAGAGTTCAGAGGTCAGGTCTCAGATGGGTGTCTGCTTGTTAAGCCAATTTAGAGGTCTTATAAAGTGTACAGCGTATATTTCGAAGTTATGTGGGGAATTATCATTAATTTCAGCCAATTTTCGTCATTATATTTCAGACACTGTTCGCAAAGAAATTTCTGAATTATTACGGAAATTACTCAATAGTTTGGTATAAACTGTATGAAAAAGGGTTTAGTACTTTCTGCGAGTTTATTTTTATATACGGATGACGAGACAATGTTAAAATTTATAAAGAAACAAAATTTTGTATATTTTTTTTTTAATAATATTATTTATTATACGAGTATAATGAAAAAGTTATCTCAATGATTATAATATTAATATTTGTTCATCATATCACGATTGTTTGTCAAAAAAATTCATTATTTCAAATAACAGACAAAAATGTAATAATTTTTACATTATAATTAAAATTTTAAATAAATCATTTCACTAATCGTTAATAAATAAATAAATATTCCCTTACAATCACACCAATTATTTAGTTCCAAGATAAGTATCATTAAGAACTTGTGTTATGGATACTAAATAACGGATAAACATACATAAATACTTTTTTTTTGTAAATACATACTTAAGATACATAGGAGAACACCCAGGCCAGAACAAATATTCATGTTCATGCACACAAAGATTTGTCCTGTGTGGGAATCGAACCCACGACCTCTCGAGTGAAGTGCAGGTATACTGACCTCCACGCTATATTGGTCGTAAAAAAAAATAGTAGTAGCATTTGATATACAGAGTTAAAATTGTTTTAGATACATTGCACTGGCACTCATGGCTTACCTACGAAACTGCCATTCACAAAGCTACATACATACATTCACGCCTGTTTCCTCGAAGGGGTAGGCAGAGGGATATTATACGCCCACACTTCGCCAGTTACATAGTTGTTCCCACGTAATAGGTGGCGAGCCTATTGCCGTTTACGGGCACTGTTATGTTCGCCAGCAGTATTCACAAAAGTGGGATACTTTTCTCAAAATCATAATATATATTCCAATAATAAAAAAATGGGAAAACAATGTCTGCGGTAGTAACCTTATCTCCTTTGTAGACTATTTATTTAACCAAACAGTCACTTGCCTACTTTTACAGATAAATACTACAAATTATCTAATCAAAAAGTTTAATAAAACAATATTAACATAATATTATTCTGTGCTAATAATTCACATCACAACCAATAAATTTTCCAAAGTTCTTCATGTATGAAAACTGGTCGCGTTCATGTTGTTGTTTATTATAGATTTATTTTAACACAAATACTCTGTCAGAAACAAAATTAAGAAACTATTATTAGTATACAAAGTCAAAAAACTGTTCTGCAAGCGTAACGTGTCTCACAATACGTGGAACTCTCGTGAAATGATTGTATATTTAACTAGTTGTGCAATACCGGTTATCTTATTACGGTAAGGTTATACGATAGTGAGCTGTATTTTTATTAGAGATAACGATAGTCTGGGTGCAAATGTAACTTGGTTTTTGTAAACTTGTCTGTGTTCACTTTGTATTTGGGCGATTTATTGTTCAGTCGGCTATGGATGCGTTCAGTGAACCTTGAGTTCTATGTTGATAATGGTCACTTTTTAAGTTTGTCACCCTTCTTCTTGGAATAATGTAAATATATATACTCAATTTAAGGATCGAGATCTGTATGAGATAGTTAAGTTAGAGCGATTAATCAATATCAATTAATGGTTTCTTGCCAACTTTGTGCACTCTCATTTTTGTTACTACGTTTATTCATTCGCAACTTGACTTTATTTTACCGCGAGGAAAATATGGATAACTGGAATAATTTAGCGTAGGCGTTAGCGACCTTACTTTGTGGAAATTCATTGTAAGCAAGTGATGGATTAAAACATTTTTTGTAACAATTCCCGCGCAACTATAATTTCCCGAAAAATCGAGAAACAATTTAACACGACACGTGTTTCGCCCTTACACAGGGCATCTTTAGGTACGATAGAAGCCTCAAAATAACGATATCTTCACGGCCAACGCTGAAAACGAGAGTCAAATCTCCCGTTTTCAGAAATTCGGAATTGTTACAGAGATATTTTTAATCCATCACTTGCATGTAAAACTACTGGCTTTTCCCGCGTTTTTTTACCCGAAATATAAGGAAAAAAATAAAAAATTTAACCTATAATATCAATTTTAATATCAAATCCATCAATCAAAAGTACCTAGGTACGCCAAATTTCGTACTAATCGGTTTAGTATATTCGGAGAAAATTGGCTGTGACGGACGGACAGACCGCGCACGATTGATCTTTTAAAAGTTCCGTTTTTATATAGAGACCAGGGATCGGAGCGGGTAGACGGGTAGTTGACAATCAACTTTGATGTTCTTTGTAACTGTGTATTCTGAGTTCTCCGGGATTTAAATAAATTATAATGATATTCATTATAGAAAAACTTCATGTATTGGTAATCACACAATTACGATACTGATCGGAAGATGTTGCCAAATTTACAACCACGAATCTTTGAAAATAACTACCGGGGCTGTCAATATGAATATAACGTATCGCAAGTACGTAAAATAGCTCAACCTACCTACGTATGTTTAGTGAATATTCAGTGTTAATTCCAGGGCATAGACCACTTCGACGACATCGGGCCGTGCGTCATCATGGCGTCCCCCGGTATGATGCAGTCGGGGCTCTCGCGCGAGCTCTTCGAGACCTGGTGCACGGACCCCAAGAATGGCGTCATCATAGCTGGTTTGTAGACCACCTACTGTTACATGTGTGTTATGAGTTCACGACCGATATGGCGTGGTGGCGAGAATACCCGCACTTCACTCCTGAGGTCGTGGGTTCAATTCCCACACAGGACAATTCGCCATTTCGGTCGTCAAATTGTAATTATATATAGTATGATACATACAAACATTCACGCCTACTTCCCCGAAGGGATAGGCAGAGGCATATTATACGCCCACATTTCGCCTATAACATGGTTGATCCCACGTAATAGGTGGCGAGCCTATTGCCGGTTGTTGGGATCTGGGACGTTCGCCAGAGCCTCGTATGTTGATCAGCAGGTGCACCACTTGCAGGTGAGGTTGGCTTGGACTCCTCAGATGATGGGAGGATACAACCACACATAAAGAAAATATTAAAAGTGATTACATAATTTTTTGGCAGTCCTTGGATTAAGCCAAATCTGTTGGAATATGAGAACGCACCCATATTTATTATGTTGTCAGTACCGATTTTGTTTGTATTATATTGGCAACACTTTTTTCACTGCTTCCTTCCCTTTGTCTTGTCAATGTCATTCTTCCGTTCGTGTAAAGTTTTTCTATAATATACGTTTGGCATTTTTATCCGAGTTCATCAGGTTATTTTTACATTTATTTATCAACCCCGATATTATCCAACATGGTAGCAGAGCGTGGTTAATGGTTGATAGTTGAAATTTGCCAATTGACAGTCGAAAAACTCCGTGAACTAATAAAAACCGGCCGGCGTAGAATACGAGGTTACCGCCTTAACCCCGAAGTTAGCGTCATTATTGAAAACTCTGTTAATACATGAAAAAGATGTCCAATACTAGCCATAATCCGTTTCACATAGACAGACTCGTAGGACGAGAAAATTATGCGAGTTGGAAATTCGCCGTGGAGGCTTATTTTAAACTAGAAGATCTATGGGGCTGTGTAGATGGAACTAACAAGGATGAAAAGAAAGAAGTAAAGGCAAAGTCTAAGCTGATACTCCTACTAGATCCTGTCAACTACGTGCATGTACAGAGTGCAAATACATGTAAAGAAGTCTGGGACAGTTTACAACAAGCTTTTGATGACAGCGGGTTGTACAGAAGAGTAGCCTTGTTAAGAGATCTCATCACAACTACATTGGACAGCTCACGGAACGTAGACGACTATGTGAACAAGATCATGTCAACAGCTCACAAACTCAGGAATATAAAGTTTGAGATTGACGATGAGTGGCTCGGTACACTCATGCTAGCTGGCTTACCTGAAACATATAAGCCAATGATAATGGGTCTGGAGAGTTCAGGGATAAAGATTAGCGCAGATTCCATTAAAACGAAGCTCCTGCAGGAAGTTCAATGCTCAGACAGCACAGCGTTCTTCACTAGGAAAGTAGCCAGTCAAAGGAATACAGCTAAGGTTCAAAACAATAGAGGGCCCCGATGTTACAATTGCAATAAACATGGACATTTTGCTAAGAATTGTCGTGTCACAAAGAAGAAAAATGAAGAAAAAGCAGACACCAGTAAAAGTTTTGTTGCAGCATTTTCAGCTTCACCAATGACTATGAATACAGACCAATGGTATGTGGACTCCGGTGCCTCAATGCACATGACTAACAGATGTGACTGGATGTATGATATAGTAAGTCCACCGATACCCACCATAACAGTTGCCAGTAAGACACCGCTACCTGTGGAGAATATGGGAAAGGTTAATTTGTATATAAATAGTAAGGAACAAATTAAAATTCAGGTAAGAGATGTTTTATACATTCCAAAACTTGCTGTCAATCTCTTATCAGTAAGTGCAATGGTAAAAAATGGCTGTAAAGTAAATTTTAGAGATAAATCATGTGATATTTATGACAAAAACAATAAATTGCTGTGTTCAGCTACTCTAGTCAACAATTTGTACCAATTAAATACTCACAGAGAAGTTTTTTCAAATTTAACTTGCTCAAATAACTTATATGATGTTGTCTTATGGCATAGGCGCATGGGACACCTGAACTTCACAGATGTAAACAAGTTACCGGAGTGTGTAGAAGGAGTCAGCCCATTTCAAGAACAAAGTAAAGGTATAATCAGATGTACTACCTGCCTCCAAGGTAAACAGAGCAGACTACCATTCAATAATATTGGTTCGAGAGCATCACAACCACTGCAGCTCATCCACACTGATTTATGTGGACCGATGGAGCAAACATCTCTGGGAGGTATGAAGTATTTTATTACCTTTATTGATGACTTCACTAGAAAAGTATATGTTTATTTTTTGAAAGACAAATTGAGTATTCTGGAAGTATTTAAAGCATTTAAAAGCAGAGTAGAGAATGAACTTGGTACTAAGATTAAAATTGTTCGGTCAGACAATGGAAGAGAGTACTGTAACAAAGAATTTGATGGTTTCTTAAGTAGGCATGGGATTGAACACCAAACTAGTACCCCATACTCACCCCAACAGAATGGCCTCGCAGAAAGGATGAACAGAACACTGGTAGAAAGGGCCAAATGTATGTTATTTGATGCTCACTTGTCAAAATTATATTGGGGAGAGGCGCTAGCAACAGCGGCTTATATAGTGAATAGATCACCTACTAAGTCAATTGATGGTAAAACACCTGTAGAAATGTGGTCCGGCAAGAAACCTAACTTATCTAATATAAAGAGTTTTGGCTCAGAAGTTATGGCTCAAATACCAAAAGAAAAACGCCAAAAATGGGATGCTAAATCTAGAAAATATATCTTTGTTGGTTATTGTGAGTCTACCAAAGGATACAGATTGCTAGATCCAGGCATTAATAAAATCATCAAGAGTAGAGATGTTGTATTTTTAGAAAATGTACAAAAATTTGATAATTCTGTGTACTTACCTTGTTTACCTGATAGCAGTCCTGAAATGCAGTCACCTGAAGAACCCTGTAAGGAAGAAATTGAACACAACTTGGACCAGAGTTCCAGTGACGACTATCAGTCCGGAGATGATAATGATCCATCCTATATACCAGAGAGATCAGTGGAAATTCCGACTCCAGCACACAATATAAATTTACGTCCACGCAGAGCAGCACGGTATGTAGAGGAGGATGACCCGGACGTGAGTTATTTTTGTCATATATTTGATTTAAATGACCCTCAGACACTTGATGAAGCTCTTTCATCTCCGCATGCTGAGCAATGGAAGAAGGCCATGCAGGAGGAGTATGATTCTTTGATAAAGAATAAAACTTGGTCACTAGTAGATTTACCAACAGATAAAAGAGCTTTACCATGTAAATGGGTATTTAAAAGTAAAACAAATGAGAAAGGAGATATTGTTCGATTTAAAGCAAGATTAGTAATCAAAGGATGTGCTCAAAGAAAAGGAAATGACTATGATGAGGTATATGCTCCTGTGGTTAGATATTCCTCAGTTCGATTCTTGCTTGCTCTAGCTGCTAAGTATGACCTGGAAATGATTCAGATGGATGCAATAAGTGCATTTCTTCAGGGTGACATTGACACAGAGATTTACATGTCACAGCCAGAATGTTACAAAGAAAATGCTCAGGTATGTCACCTCCATAAATCAATCTACGGACTTAAGCAGGCTAGCCGGCAATGGAACCTAAAATTGAACAATACTTTAATTAAAATAGGATTAGAAAGGTCTAAGATTGACCCATGTATATATTATTTAGTAAGTAAGTTTAAAATGATATACATTGCAGTATGGGTCGATGATTTTCTTATTTTTACTAATGATAAAAATACAGTTATAGAAATCAAAGAAAAATTAATGTCAGAGTTCTGTATGAAAGACCTAGGTGAGATTCAGCAATGTATTGGTATAAGTGTCAAAAGAAACCGTGAGACAGGTGTGATTATGATTGACCAGGAGAAATATGTCAATTTAATTTTGGAACGCTTTGGCATGTCTGAATGCAAACCAGTACGTACTCCTATAGAGGCAAATATGAAATTTGATAAGAAACCTGAAAATGAAAACAGCAATTTCCCATACAGGCAAGCGGTTGGTTGTCTTATATATCTGGCACAGGTCACACGACCTGATATCACATTTGCAGTGAATAAGTTGAGTCAGTTCTGTAATAATCCAGGGATTCAACACTGGCTTGGAGTTAAAAGGATCATGAGATACCTTCAGGGCACCAAGGATCTCAAGTTATGTTATGTCAAAGAAGACTCTAAAGAAATAACTGGGTATTGCGATGCAGATTGGGCAAGTGACCCATTAGACAGGAGATCATGCACAGGTTACAGTTTTATTTATCAAAATGCATGCATATCCTGGAGCTCCTGTAAGCAACAGACTGTAGCCCTATCTACAGCAGAGGCCGAGTATATGGCAATGGCGTCGGCGACCCAGGAGGCCTTGTGGCTTCGCCAACTACAAGAAGAACTGGGCCAAGGCCTGGACAGTGCGTTAGTTATTTATAGTGATAATCAAAGTGCAATAAGACTAGCGTCAACAGACTGTTATAAACCTAAGACTAAGCACATAGACATTAGATTACACTTTCTTAGGGAAAACATTGTTAAGTGTAAAGTTAAATTTCTATTTATTAATGGTTGTAATATGATAGCTGATAATTTAACTAAGGGTGTAACACTTGAAAAACATTTATATTGTATAAGTAAAATGGGTTTGCGTTCAGGAGGGAGTGTTGGAATATGAGAACGCACCCATATTTATTATGTTGTCAGTACCGATTTTGTTTGTATTATATTGGCAACACTTTTTTCACTGCTTCCTTCCCTTTGTCTTGTCAATGTCATTCTTCCGTTCGTGTAAAGTTTTTCTATAATATACGTTTGGCATTTTTATCCGAGTTCATCAGGTTATTTTTACATTTATTTATCAACCCCGATATTATCCAACAAAATCATATATATATTTATGGCATTTGGTTCCTGATCTGCTTCTGGAGAGAGGTGGGCTGGCTGGAGTGAGCAAATGTGGCCGCATAGGCTCACGCACAATGGTCCATAACAGGGACTAAGTGCGGACACCACCACCACTAACATAGAACATGGCATTTGGTTTTGATAAAGTGTTTACAATCCCGGCTGTTATATAATAAATAAATATTCTCTTACAATCACACCAATTCTTTAGTTCCAAGATACGTATCACTAAGAACTTGTGTTATGGATACTAAAGAAAGGATAAACATACTTAAATACTTTTTTTTTTGTAAATACTTACTTAATATACATAGGAAAACACCCAGACCAGAACAAATATTCATGTTCATGCACACAAAGATTTGTCCTGTGTGAGAATCGAACCCACGACCTCTGGAGGGAAGTGCAGGTATACTGACCTCCACGCCAAATCGGTCGTCAATATAAGCGTCGCGTTCGTAAGGTAAGCGTGTCTCTCGTGGGGTACTCAGGGTACTGCGTGGAGGGCACGCTGGCCAAGACGATCCTGTCGGAGCCGGAGGAGGTGACGTCCATGGCGGGCCAGAAGCTGCCGCTGCGCATGTCCGTGGACTACATCTTACAATCCCGGCTGTTATATAAGTGTCGCGCGTGTCTCCCGCAGGGTACTGCGTGGAGGGCACGCTGGCCAAGACGATCCTGTCGGAGCCGGAGGAGGTGACGTCCATGGCGGGCCAGAAGCTGCCGCTGCGCATGTCCGTGGACTACATCTTACAATCCCGGCTGTTATATAAGTGTCGCGCGTGTCTCCCGCAGGGTACTGCGTGGAGGGCACGCTGGCCAAGACGATCCTGTCGGAGCCGGAGGAGGTGACGTCCATGGCGGGCCAGAAGCTGCCGCTGCGCATGTCCGTGGACTACATCTTACAATCCCGGCTGTTATATAAGTGTCGCGCGTGTCTCCCGCAGGGTACTGCGTGGAGGGCACGCTGGCCAAGACGATCCTGTCGGAGCCGGAGGAGGTGACGTCCATGGCGGGCCAGAAGCTGCCGCTGCGCATGTCCGTGGACTACATCTTACAATCCCGGCTGTTATATAAGTGTCGCGCGTGTCTCCCGCAGGGTACTGCGTGGAGGGCACGCTGGCCAAGACGATCCTGTCGGAGCCGGAGGAGGTGACGTCCATGGCGGGCCAGAAGCTGCCGCTGCGCATGTCCGTGGACTACATCTTACAATCCCGGCTGTTATATAAGTGTCGCGCGTGTCTCCCGCAGGGTACTGCGTGGAGGGCACGCTGGCCAAGACGATCCTGTCGGAGCCGGAGGAGGTGACGTCCATGGCGGGCCAGAAGCTGCCGCTGCGCATGTCTGTGGACTACATCTCGTTCTCGGCGCACACCGACTACCAGCAGACCTCCGAGTTCATCAACATCCTGCAGCCGCCGCATGTTGTGAGTGCACTGCTACTTCTTTTTAATCTTTCTCTTTAAAAATGTATGTAAATTTTCTATATAAACGTTAGTTCGTAAGGTCGCCAATAGATGGCACGGGACGTTATTGAATCGCGCAAGCGTTTACTGGTTACCGGACCCATATAGTCCGGCAGATGTTTTTTTATGATTGAGCTTTCAATTCAATACAGGTTAAATCCTTCCTGGCCTTTTAATTAATACTTATTGATAACTCAGCCAACGTGATCCTGACCTCTTCTATCTCACCGACCGAGCTTAAAGGGTTTTAGATATTTTGAAAGAAAGAAAAAAAAATATTTATTCAATACAAGTTGCAAGACAAAAAAAAAATAATAAAAACACAAATCAATAACAATAAGAACTCAAGTGTAAGAAATACTCAACTTGTATTGTAAAGGTGCTTACTCAGCAAATTGTCGAACATCACAGAGATGTCGCGACGCTGATCTTCCGTGGGCACCTTTTTGTAACTTACGATCATTGCCGACCGATATGGCGTGGTGGCGAGTATACCCGCACTTTACTCCTGAGGTCGTGGGTTCGATTCCCACACAGGACAAATCTTTGTGTGTATAAACATGAATATTTTTCCTGGTCTGGGTGTTTTCCTATGTATATTAAGTATGTATTTACAAAATAAAAAGTATGTAAGTATGTTTATGCGTTGTTTAGTATCCATAACACAAGTTCTTAATGATACTTATCTTGGAACTAAATAATTGGTGTAGGTGTAAAAAATATATCGCAGTAAGTTATTTCAACTACGGGATTATGAGATGAATTACTTAACGGTCGTAAAGAAGGCGGCGTTATAGTAAATGCGCACTAAAATGTCAAATTCACTTGACTCACAACTGTCACACGTTTGTGTGTATATAATGCGATAAGTGCTATTTATAGACTGCTAAGTCTTAACAAGACTCAGTTTATGCACGAATTATCTTCATTTTATCGCCGACAGATTACCTAATCTATGTAAACGATATGAGTAATACATTTAAAGGTGGCTCAGTTTACCAATTTATATACAGAGAAAACCTTTGAATATATCCGCACACTCAGCCATAAGCATCGCCTTTCATGTACTATAAAATAACTACAATCGTTTGTGCGAGTGGGCGCACGACGTTGGCCATAGTATAAACGTACAAAAACTAAATTGATACACATCTACTCCAAACTATGATCAAACCAACTATCGACTCTCACTTGCGCCAATGTTTGCACAATAAATTATAATTATACTTGTGATTTTGCGTACTGAAACTTGTAACACAAAATGTATATCTAGGACTAACTACAGATAATGAGTTAAACTGGGACTCGCATATAGACAACATACTTTCTTTAAAATAATGGCTTCGTGCGTCTAGCACATTTAGCCAGTGTCAAGTCAGTGATATATTAATAATATATAATTCATAGTAAATGAGGATGAGTGGTGATAAAGATGATAAATGGTAAATGAGATACCCTCCCCTAAGCCTCTTGAGTCCTCAGTAAAGATGTGGGGCTATACTGAGATCTCACATGGACTTCTCGAGAGAATTTGAAAAGTGATGTTGCACTGTTATTTTTGATTTACCAACACTCATGTATGTTCACAAACACTTAACGGTTAATAATCCACCGTTATTACACATTAATGTTTGAAAAATCACAAATTTTAGAAAATAAAACAAAACTGTAGACATGACGCTTCACTTTCCCGCCAAGAAGTCCGGCATCATACTTAAGTAACAAACTTCGAGCGGTGCTGCCAAGATTGCCATATTAAAATATCAATTGCCGCACAACACTCTTTGTCTATTATTATTATTTAATTAGTATACACACAGAAATATACATACAACAAAACTAAAATATATGTCGCAGGCTTTCCATAAACTACGGAATCTATTAGTTGAATAGTTGAAGTTATATCTTAATATCTACTATATTTACACATAATCAGAATAATGAGCTCATTAACGTCCAAACGGCGGGAACGTGAAGCGTCATGTCTGCAGTTTTGTTTTATTTTCTAAAATTTGTGATATTTTGAACATTAATGTATAATAACGGTGGATTATTAACCGTTAAGTGTTTGTGAACATACATGAGTGTTGGTAAATCAAAAATAACAGTGCAACATCACTTTTCAAATTCTCTCGAGAAGTCCATGTGAGATCTCAGTATAGCCCCACATCTTTACTGAGGACTCAATGGGTTTAGGGAAGGGCATCTCATTTACCATTTATCATCATTATCACCACTTATTCTCATTTACATCTTTTACTTGACACTGGCTAAATGTGCTAAACGTACGAAGACATTATTTAAAGAAAAAAAAAAGTACAGCTGCGATGTGTCTTTTCCAACGTAGACGCCAAAAGTTGAGACCCTGAGGTGCCACCCTCGTTGGCCCCAAACTGAGCTCAAGCCTTTTTTTTTTTATTTACGTCGGTAACAAAATGCATTTACGCACTGTCTCGCAAAGGGGGAGACCGGGAGGGGGTGTGGGGCTCACTGCGGCAGACGCGACCACCGCAGTCCTTCCCACTAAAAATCTGCCGACGACGCCCGCCGCTGTTGAAAAAGGGCGAGGCGCCAGTGTGGCGGCAAATGCCTCTTATATTGGCACAAGAGACCCAAATAAAGTTACAAACTGTCATAAATGCTGCTCGTATTCAGCATGCATTAAGAAGTTCACATGGTGATCAAGGTGCATCGCCAAGTTGGCTTTCAGTTTCAACAAATTTTCCACAGCACTCTGAGTCGACACAGCCTCATACTAACTGGACATCTGCTATTCCTGTGGCCACTGCGCAGGAGGAATCCTATTATCCAAATGTCTCAAACCATTCACAGGTTTATTTGGTATCTCAAAATGAATCTGCTGACCCTGATCAAGTATATTTGGTCGAACAATAAATCTATTATTTTGTAGTTACTGAAAATAATAATAATACTTCCAGTTTTCAAAGCCAAAATGATGTTTTGCAAAAAGCTGTATCTAAGACATTTGACTAGTGTGTGGGTGGTGTATTAAATAAGTAATTAATGTGACTGATTAGTAATAAATATAAACATAATTAACTGGCCACCATGTCCCAGCGGCTAATAAGTGGAACTGTGTAGGTGCTGGTCCACGGGGAGCAGAACTAATGAGTGGAACTGTGTAGGTGCTGGTCCACGGGGAGCAGAACTAATGAGTGGAACTGTGTAGGTGCTGGTCCACGGGGAGCAGAACTAATGAGTGGAACTGTGTAGGTGCTGGTCCACGGGGAGCAGAACTAATGAGTGGAACTGTGTAGGTGCTGGTCCACGGGGAGCAGAACGAGATGTCTCGCCTGAAGGCGGCGCTGCAGCGCGAGCACCGCGGCCGGCTGCGGGTGCACACGCCGCGCAACACGCAGCTGCTGGCGCTCACCTTCCGCGGAGACAAGACCGCCAAGGTTCACCACCCACCATCACCCACCCACCATCACCCACCATCACCCACCATCACCCACCATCACCCACCACGCGCTAGCATACCTCCGTAGCTCAATTTCGATCAAAATTGCTATCAACATTTGTCTGTTGCACATAATCACACAAGATAAAAAAAAACCAAAATCAAATATCATTCCTTTCATAAACAATTACATAGTACGTAAAAACGTCAAAATTAAATATCGAAATATTATTACATTGAAATCACGAAGCTTAGATTAAATATTTAAGTGTAAGTGAATTTAAGTGCCAGTTCCGAGTCACCGCTCTGTAAGAAGAACTGGCAAGAAACTCACAGGCTATGCTCTTTTAAATTTATCCATTGGTTTGGTACTTGAATTACAATCTTAATTTTTGTGTGAAGCTATACAATGCAATATAATACAACATTAACAATATTTATGTTTTAAGTCATTCATATTAGAATAGCCTGTATGAAACGGCAGATTAATCCCAAGCATTTTTATCTGTCATTTAATCTTTGATAGAATAGTATTTAGCAAAACGCAAGCTGTCTTCAGACCTTGCGTTTTATTGTTAGTTTAGGCTTAATTGCTGTATATAGATTATAAATTGCTCGAATAGCCCTCTTCTGCAGCACAAAGATAGTTTGAATATCTGCGACACAACCCCACAGAAGAATAGGATAGATTTATTAATTTGTGAGGAGAAAGGTACAAATTATTAGGTGTTACAAAATTTTAAGGATTTTTGTACATTCTACCTTAACTGGCGTGCAAATTTACGTAAGTGAATGCAAGCTTCGTGATTTCAGTGTAATCGGCGCATACAGTCCTTGTGTATCATATTTCAATTGTTTTTTATATGTGAGGCGCTCGTAGCTCTGCGTTGCTCGGTGGTCGGAAACGATCGCCGAAGTACAGCAGAGTTTACAGAGGTCAGTCCTTGGATGAGTGACCGTTTGTGTGGCATTTGATATCGAGCGCTATATATATATCGACCGTGCTTCGGAAGGCCCGTTAAGTCGTTGGTCCCGGTTATCACTAAATGTGGTAGTCGTTAAGCCATGTTAGAGGCCTAATGGGCGGCTAATATAATAATACCCTCACACTTTGATATGTGAGAGGAGGCTCGTGCTCAGTAGTGGGACGTTAATGGGCTGTGATGATGATGATGTATATTTTGACGTTTTCAAGTATGTAATAGTTTTTGGATCGAATTGAAGCTATGTGGCACATGACGATGGTGATTTATGATACCTGTATGATACCCACATTTGTGCAAATAAATGATTTGATTTGATTTGATGTGCGGCAGGTGGTGGGGTCCCTGGCCGAGCCGGCGCCGCGGGCGGGCCGCGCGCTGCAGGGCGTGCTGGTGCGCAGGAACTTCAACTACCACCTCCTGGCGCCCGAGGACCTCAACAGTCAGACACTTTTGCATTTATTGTACTCGTAACTAAATCCAAGGCAAAAATCTTTCTGATTTTGCTTATTTTTAAATAAAATATTTTGAAAAAATAGAAAAAGCGCGGGAAAGGGAACCTTAACCCTGATCCCAACCTTTAAACACCGTCGTGGCATATGCACAAGCCGTGCAAGCCAAAATAAAATAAGAAAAAAAAAAACTAAATCCAAATTCAAAATTATTTAGTCGAACTTTCTTTAAGAAGCTTTTTAAGTTTTCACGCGAACGTGGAATAATATACATCGAAGAGATTTTTTTTCTGAAATCTTAGCTTTTTTAATATTTGTTTTGAATACAAAAGAAAAGTCTCTTAGTTTATTTAAGTTGGGTTAATATTTACATACATACATTCACGCCTGTTTCCCCGAAGAGGTAGGCAGAGGCATATTATACGCCCCCACTTCGCTCACGTAAGAGGCGCAGTGCCGGCACGTGGCGGCTCCTGTATGTGTGTGTGTGTGTGGGTGCGGACAGAGTACACGGAGCTGAGTCAGTCGGAGGTGACGCAGCGCGTGTCGGTGCGGTTCGCGGGCGGCGCGGCGCAGTGCCGGCTCGTGGCGGCTCCTGTATGTGTGTGTGTGTGGGTGCGGACAGAGTACACGGAGCTGAGTCAGTCGGAGGTGACGCAGCGCGTGTCGGTGCGGTTCGCGGGCGGCGCGGCGCAGTGCCGGCTCGTGGCGGCTCCTGTATGTGTGTGTGTGTGTGGGTGCGGACAGAGTACACGGAGCTGAGTCAGTCGGAGGTGACGCAGCGCGTGTCGGTGCGGTTCGCGGGCGGCGCGGCGCAGTGCCGGCTCGTGGCGGCTCCTGTATGTGTGTGTGTGTGTGTGGGTGCGGACAGAGTACACGGAGCTGAGTCAGTCGGAGGTGACGCAGCGCGTGTCGGTGCGGTTCGCGGGCGGCGCGGCGCAGTGCCGGCTCGTGGCGGCTCCTGTATGTGTGTGTGTGTGGGTGCGGACAGAGTACACGGAGCTGAGTCAGTCGGAGGTGACGCAGCGCGTGTCGGTGCGGTTCGCGGGCGGCGCGGCGCAGTGCCGGCTCGTGGCGGCTCCTGTATGTGTGTGTGTGTGTGTGGGTGCGGACAGAGTACACGGAGCTGAGTCAGTCGGAGGTGACGCAGCGCGTGTCGGTGCGGTTCGCGGGCGGCGCGGCGCAGTGCCGGCTCGTGGCGGCTCCTGTATGTGTGTGTGTGTGGGTGCGGACAGAGTACACGGAGCTGAGTCAGTCGGAGGTGACGCAGCGCGTGTCGGTGCGGTTCGCGGGCGGCGCGGCGCAGTGCCGGCTCGTGGCGGCTCCTGTATGTGTGTGTGTGTGTGGGTGCGGACAGAGTACACGGAGCTGAGTCAGTCGGAGGTGACGCAGCGCGTGTCGGTGCGGTTCGCGGGCGGCGCGGCGCAGTGCCGGCTCGTGGCGGCTCCTGTATGTGTGTGTGTGTGTGGGTGCGGACAGAGTACACGGAGCTGAGTCAGTCGGAGGTGACGCAGCGCGTGTCGGTGCGGTTCGCGGGCGGCGCGGCGCAGTGCCGGCTCGTGGCGGCTCCTGTATGTGTGTGTGTGTGTGGGTGCGGACAGAGTACACGGAGCTGAGTCAGTCGGAGGTGACGCAGCGCGTGTCGGTGCGGTTCGCGGGCGGCGCGGCGCAGTGCCGGCTCGTGGCGGCTCCTGTATGTGTGTGTGTGTGTGTGGGTGCGGACAGAGTACACGGAGCTGAGTCAGTCGGAGGTGACGCAGCGCGTGTCGGTGCGGTTCGCGGGCGGCGCGGCGCAGTGCCGGCTCGTGGCGGCTCCTGTATGTGTGTGTGTGTGTGTGGGTGCGGACAGAGTACACGGAGCTGAGTCAGTCGGAGGTGACGCAGCGCGTGTCGGTGCGGTTCGCGGGCGGCGCGGCGCAGTGCCGGCTCGTGGCGGCTCCTGTATGTGTGTGTGTGTGTGGGTGCGGACAGAGTACACGGAGCTGAGTCAGTCGGAGGTGACGCAGCGCGTGTCGGTGCGGTTCGCGGGCGGCGCGGCGCAGTGCCGGCTCGTGGCGGCTCCTGTATGTGTGTGTGTGTGTGGGTGCGGACAGAGTACACGGAGCTGAGTCAGTCGGAGGTGACGCAGCGCGTGTCGGTGCGGTTCGCGGGCGGCGCGGCGCAGTGCCGGCTCGTGGCGGCTCCTGTATGTGTGTGTGTGTGTGGGTGCGGACAGAGTACACGGAGCTGAGTCAGTCGGAGGTGACGCAGCGCGTGTCGGTGCGGTTCGCGGGCGGCGCGGCGCAGTGCCGGCTCGTGGCGGCTCCTGTATGTGTGTGTGTGTGTGTGGGTGCGGACAGAGTACACGGAGCTGAGTCAGTCGGAGGTGACGCAGCGCGTGTCGGTGCGGTTCGCGGGCGGCGCGGCGCAGTGCCGGCTCGTGGCGGCTCCTGTATGTGTGTGTGTGTGTGGGTGCGGACAGAGTACACGGAGCTGAGTCAGTCGGAGGTGACGCAGCGCGTGTCGGTGCGGTTCGCGGGCGGCGCGGCGCAGTGCCGGCTCGTGGCGGCTCCTGTATGTGTGTGTGTGTGTGGGTGCGGACAGAGTACACGGAGCTGAGTCAGTCGGAGGTGACGCAGCGCGTGTCGGTGCGGTTCGCGGGCGGCGCGGCGCAGTGCCGGCTCGTGGCGGCTCCTGTATGTGTGTGTGTGTGGGTGCGGACAGAGTACACGGAGCTGAGTCAGTCGGAGGTGACGCAGCGCGTGTCGGTGCGGTTCGCGGGCGGCGCGGCGCAGTGCCGGCTCGTGGCGGCTCCTGTATGTGTGTGTGTGTGTGGGTGCGGACAGAGTACACGGAGCTGAGTCAGTCGGAGGTGACGCAGCGCGTGTCGGTGCGGTTCGCGGGCGGCGCGGCGCAGTGCCGGCTCGTGGCGGCTCCTGTATGTGTGTGTGTGTGTGGGTGCGGACAGAGTACACGGAGCTGAGTCAGTCGGAGGTGACGCAGCGCGTGTCGGTGCGGTTCGCGGGCGGCGCGGCGCAGTGCCGGCTCGTGGCGGCTCCTGTATGTGTGTGTGTGTGTGGGTGCGGACAGAGTACACGGAGCTGAGTCAGTCGGAGGTGACGCAGCGCGTGTCGGTGCGGTTCGCGGGCGGCGCGGCGCAGTGCCGGCTCGTGGCGGCTCCTGTATGTGTGTGTGTGTGTGTGGGTGCGGACAGAGTACACGGAGCTGAGTCAGTCGGAGGTGACGCAGCGCGTGTCGGTGCGGTTCGCGGGCGGCGCGGCGCAGTGCCGGCTCGTGGCGGCTCCTGTATGTGTGTGTGTGTGTGTGGGTGCGGACAGAGTACACGGAGCTGAGTCAGTCGGAGGTGACGCAGCGCGTGTCGGTGCGGTTCGCGGGCGGCGCGGCGCAGTGCCGGCTCGTGGCGGCTCCTGTATGTGTGTGTGTGTGTGGGTGCGGACAGAGTACACGGAGCTGAGTCAGTCGGAGGTGACGCAGCGCGTGTCGGTGCGGTTCGCGGGCGGCGCGGCGCAGTGCCGGCTCGTGGCGGCTCCTGTATGTGTGTGTGTGTGTGGGTGCGGACAGAGTACACGGAGCTGAGTCAGTCGGAGGTGACGCAGCGCGTGTCGGTGCGGTTCGCGGGCGGCGCGGCGCAGTGCCGGCTCGTGGCGGCTCCTGTATGTGTGTGTGTGTGTGTGGGTGCGGACAGAGTACACGGAGCTGAGTCAGTCGGAGGTGACGCAGCGCGTGTCGGTGCGGTTCGCGGGCGGCGCGGCGCAGTGCCGGCTCGTGGCGGCTCCTGTATGTGTGTGTGTGTGTGGGTGCGGACAGAGTACACGGAGCTGAGTCAGTCGGAGGTGACGCAGCGCGTGTCGGTGCGGTTCGCGGGCGGCGCGGCGCAGTGCCGGCTCGTGGCGGCTCCTGTATGTGTGTGTGTGTGTGGGTGCGGACAGAGTACACGGAGCTGAGTCAGTCGGAGGTGACGCAGCGCGTGTCGGTGCGGTTCGCGGGCGGCGCGGCGCAGTGCCGGCTCGTGGCGGCTCCTGTATGTGTGTGTGTGTGTGTGGGTGCGGACAGAGTACACGGAGCTGAGTCAGTCGGAGGTGACGCAGCGCGTGTCGGTGCGGTTCGCGGGCGGCGCGGCGCAGTGCCGGCTCGTGGCGGCTCCTGTATGTGTGTGTGTGTGTGTGGGTGCGGACAGAGTACACGGAGCTGAGTCAGTCGGAGGTGACGCAGCGCGTGTCGGTGCGGTTCGCGGGCGGCGCGGCGCAGTGCCGGCTCGTGGCGGCTCCTGTATGTGTGTGTGTGTGTGTGGGTGCGGACAGAGTACACGGAGCTGAGTCAGTCGGAGGTGACGCAGCGCGTGTCGGTGCGGTTCGCGGGCGGCGCGGCGCAGTGCCGGCTCGTGGCGGCTCCTGTATGTGTGTGTGTGTGTGGGTGCGGACAGAGTACACGGAGCTGAGTCAGTCGGAGGTGACGCAGCGCGTGTCGGTGCGGTTCGCGGGCGGCGCGGCGCAGTGCCGGCTCGTGGCGGCTCCTGTATGTGTGTGTGTGTGTGTGGGTGCGGACAGAGTACACGGAGCTGAGTCAGTCGGAGGTGACGCAGCGCGTGTCGGTGCGGTTCGCGGGCGGCGCGGCGCAGTGCCGGCTCGTGGCGGCTCCTGTATGTGTGTGTGTGTGTGTGGGTGCGGACAGAGTACACGGAGCTGAGTCAGTCGGAGGTGACGCAGCGCGTGTCGGTGCGGTTCGCGGGCGGCGCGGCGCAGTGCCGGCTCGTGGCGGCTCCTGTATGTGTGTGTGTGTGTGGGTGCGGACAGAGTACACGGAGCTGAGTCAGTCGGAGGTGACGCAGCGCGTGTCGGTGCGGTTCGCGGGCGGCGCGGCGCAGTGCCGGCTCGTGGCGGCTCCTGTATGTGTGTGTGTGTGTGGGTGCGGACAGAGTACACGGAGCTGAGTCAGTCGGAGGTGACGCAGCGCGTGTCGGTGCGGTTCGCGGGCGGCGCGGCGCAGTGCCGGCTCGTGGCGGCTCCTGTATGTGTGTGTGTGTGTGGGTGCGGACAGAGTACACGGAGCTGAGTCAGTCGGAGGTGACGCAGCGCGTGTCGGTGCGGTTCGCGGGCGGCGCGGCGCAGTGCCGGCTCGTGGCGGCGCGGCTGGCGGGCCCGGTGCTGCCGCTGGCCGATAACCGCTGGCGCGTCTACGGCTGCGTCGATCTCACGCTCGAAAACCAGACGCTCACTATCGAGGTAAACACTTTTATTATTATTACACATCAAAAATAACACAAATAGCACAGTTAAGGCTCAGACTCAGCATATGCAGAAGTGTCACTATGGCCTTCCGCGTAATCCTCTAACTTAAAATTCCACTGTGTTACTATCTATCGTTATCATCATCTCAGCCACCTGCCCCGAATTAGGGTCAAAGGAATTCAGACCGTCCTTCCCCACGCAGACCGAAGGTAGATCGACATTAAAAATAGTCTTACTGTTAAAATTTATACCCGACCTTTAAGGCCGCTAACGTGGTTTACGATGACCATAATAATATATGCATAGTGATAATCAGAACCAACGGCTTAAAATGTCTTACTAGGATTAATATTGTTAGCAAAATCCTTTCTGCGAGTGCCCGCTCTAAGAAGTTTGCTTGGAGAGTGTACTTTATCTACATCATCATTTCTGCTAATTTAAGTCTTCCTCTAATTTTCCCCACAGTAGCCCATCCAACGATAGCCTTGATTATTTAAATTTTCTGTTCACCTTCTGAAGAACCTATTTCTTCTTCGGCTATCGGCTTCTATCATCTTCATGATTCCATTGCCGCATTCGCTGCAATAACGAAGCAGTCTTTTTGCGCATGGTTGTATAAAAACAATCAACATTTGCGTCTGCAAACATGCCCGAAGCACTGCAAAAACGAGGAAACCGCAATAGAATCTTGAAGATGTTATTGTACTGGATACGCAGAGCATTGTACGATTTTTGTGTAAATTTCTTTTTTAATGACTACATCCTGCCTGATGATAAGCAGTCGATGCAGTCCAATAAGAGAATGAAAGCGCTTTATAACGTGAAATAAGCACGCTATAAAGCGCATCCACTCATGACGGCCTGCTAAAATGCCGTTTCACGCCCCGCTTAAAAGACCCGGGATCATAGGAAATAGGAAACACATGAGCCGGCAGCGAATTCCAGAGCTTCAGGTTTTGCACAGAAACGACCTCCCAAATTTCTTGGTTCGAGTGCTGATATTCTGCACAGTATGAGGATGGTTTCGAAGATTAGCACGTGTTGTTCGGGAGAGGAAAGGAAATTGGCCTTTGGACCACTCGCGTAAAAATGCGTTTTAGACGGGTCCCGGGGAAAGAACCATATTTCGTACGAATGTCCGGGATTCCTGCCGTTTTTCGGCGTAGTTCTGTGTATTCCACTGAGCACGTGTTGTGTACGTGTTGTGTACGCGTTGTGTACGCGTTGTGTGTGTGTGTGGGCGACAGTGGCAGGCGGCGCCGGTGAGCGACATGTTCGCGGACGCGCTGCTGGCCGCCGCGCTGGCCGACGCGCCCGCCGCGCACCAGCACCCGCCGCTCGCGCACAAACTGGACAGGATGCACTTCAAGGTAACCACCCACCTCCCACCTCCCACGTACCACCTCCCACATACCACCTCCCACATCCCACGTCCGAAGCACCGAAGCGGAGCGCGAAAGGAGAGTGGAGAAACGGTGAAATATTAACCAATCTTTATTGCACACAAAAAAGTAAACTTTTGTATTTATTGTAACTTTTGTATCTTTATTGCACACAAAAAAGTAATACGAAAAGCGAACTTAATGCTGAAAGCATTCTCTACCAGTTAACCATAGGGTTAGCAGAGATGGTTAAAGGCGGTGCTCCAAAGTAAAAAAAAAAAGAAATATTGATAAACTTACATAAATCAACACACTTAAGAAAATACTAATAAAGTACACTCTCTCTCCCTATATAGTCGGTCCCTCATGTCTGAGGATCCTGGTTAGCATCGGAGTAACATCTGGAGCAGATGATCTGCTTCCAGCGGCTCCGACCCAGCGCATCTTTCACGACCGCGTAAAATTTGCACTTCAAGTACACTACATATACATAATACAGGCAAGATAATTTGCGGACGGGATTTTAGCACATATTTTACGCCATCCCATTGGTTAATTTTGTCCGTTTCTCCGCTCCGCTTCAATGGACAAGCAGTATAAGTCTTCTTGACGAGAAAGTGAAGCGTCATGTCTGCAATTTTGTTTCATTTTCTAAAATTTGTGATATTTCGTACATTAACGTGTGCGGTGGATTATTAACCGTTAAGTGTTTGTGAACGTACATGAGTGTTGGTAAATCAAACAAAGCAGTGCAACATCACTTTTCCAATTTTCTCAAGAAGTCCATGTGAAATCTCAGTATAGTCCCACATCTTTACTGAGGACTCTAAGGGTTTAGGGGGAGGGCAACACATTTCTGATTTATCATTTTTATCACCACTCATTCTCATTTACTATGATTTATATGTTATTGATTTATATTTATTATATCTGCCTAGCCTGCCCGTGACATGACACATTATTTCGGCAGGAATGCGTGATCGAAATGCTGCAAGAGATGTTCGGCGAAGACTCCGTGCCGAAGATGTTCAAGGGAGACAAACTGTACGTTGAAGTCGATGGGAAGAAGGCGGATATCGACCTACTGTCTATGGTAAGCTATTTTTTAAAATTTTTAGACCTCACTCATTAGTAAGTTAGCGAGATATAATTTGAGCCTATTTATCTTCAGAAGGCAATAGAATAAAATATTACAATGCACGTACGTTCATCCATTATTCTTTTACGTTTGACTCTTGAAGAATAATGTACACATCAACAGGAGAAAAATGATGTGATAAAAATGACTATTTGTGTTTCTTTGTTTTGCTTATTTTGAATGACATGGGGGGGAGGGGGGGGGTCTAGATTATGACTATTTTATTATGACATCGTGTTTCGATTATTGTTAATTTTGCATGCCACTGTATTCTGGCCAAAATACTTTTATTTCTATATTTATATGTAACACCATTTGTCAAAGTATTTAAGCAAATAATAAATCTGATTTTTTTGTGCTTCCAGGAAGTGAAATGCCCAGCCGACTCGAACCTGGAGCGGATAGTTTCGTCAGCCATTCGCCGGCTCCACTCGGCCCTCGCACCGATCAAGGTTCCTGCCTTCACGCAAACCTCCTCCGAGTGATACTTGTAATTATAGTATAGGTATCATTGTAATAATATAGTATAATTATGTCTGTTTCAAGGAAATATCTAACAAATATGTCACTTACCGTGCAGACGCATTTCAGCCATTTGAAGTCCACTGCTGAACATAAGCATCTCCAATTATTTGTTGATTATCATGTGATCATCACCCACCGGCTTCCCGCCGTCTTGACCAGATCATCAGTCCATCGGGTGATATGTGCAGGCTATTAGCTCTCAAACCAAGAAATTTGGCAAATCGTTCCTGTGTAAGACCAGGGTGTGGAATTCTCCGCCGGCGCATGCGTTTCCCTGCTCCTTTAGTCCCTGGTTTTTGAAGCGGGGCGTAAAACGGCATTTACGCAGGCCGTCATGAGTGGGTGGATTACTTTACAGTATTGACCGTTTCATTTTGTTGAATGCATCAACTGGTTTCCATCAAGCAGGAAGTTGTCGTTATATAAAAAAAAGACTTTATTGTCTTTTAAGATCAACAAGATCACTTAGATTCGTCAAATTTTCATACACAAAATGGAAATTCCATTTTTTTTCTTAACAACAATGAAAGAGATATGAGCGGTACCATAATCAAGAAATAAATAAATGTTATCTGCCATTGATGCGACAATATACTAAATAAAACAAATATTACGCGATTTATATCTCGGTTCGGACATAATATTTTCGGAAAAAAAATACTTTTAATAACTCGCGTTTATACAACTGCTATTTCCTTGAAACAGACGAAGTAGACTATGTATGTATGATATTAAATAAATAATTTGGCAAAAGCCGAAATAACTGTTTACTTTGTGTTCTCTATGGAAAGTAGCGGTATCGAGAACTATCTCTGTGCATGCAACAGTGGTTCTACAGAAGTAGGAAGATAAAACTTTAACCCTTTTTCTACCTTAACCCTACACCATAAGGTTCAATATTTGGTGACGACATACTTTCTAGTGTTTAAGGGTTAAAGCGCCTTAGTGAAACGCTCCAGCAATCCAACTGCTAAATTCACCATATGGGTGGAAGTCAGTAAACCTGCATCAGCTAAAGATCGAGCTCTTGGTCTTTTCAATATGGCATTGGAGGTCTTATATGTTTATTTTTTGGGTTCATTAAATATTCCTTTGCCTATCCTTTCGGGGAAACAGGCATGTTTAAGAGTAAAAGCGCTGCGTGCGATGTCCAAGAATACTTATCCATTTATTTATACTCACGTGCTACTCTATCGCCATTTTGGAGGGGTTTGGTTATGTTATACTTTTGTAACTGTTCTCCCATATAAGGTAGTTCACCTTAACTCCGCATTCCATAGTGTTGACCGTGTAACCTTGATAGACTGCGAGGAAACTGAGGATGATTGTGTGCGTGTGTGTGTTCCATTAAGGATACTTATTTTTGTACATGTCATACTTACCAATTCATTAAGATTTAGGCCGAACGATTGTGTATATTTAAGATCTCAGTGGCTCAATAATAAAAAGCTCTTTTGGCCTCAATCTTATGTTGGTTTAACAACTGTTAAATAAAATTAATATCCGAGCGGAAACATTGATCAATATGCAGATTTCTGACGGTATCAAATGGGTTTGTCTTAGTCGTTGTAAGTTTTTTCAATAAAAGTGGTTTTCTATAATAGTAGTGTACCTTGCAAAAAAAGTTTTCATACACACGTAAGTATTTTAAAAGCAACTCCTAAAGAAATGTAATACAAATAAAATATTGAAATGATAATGTAATTTACACAAGTTAAGTGTGAAAGTGATGACCTTAGTTTTTTAAGATTATTGAAGTTTTTGTATAATAAAAACAAAGCAATGTTACCTCTGTCTTCTTATTTAACCTTCGGTTGGTCGCGCATCTATAATAACGTAGTTGGTCGCGTGGGGTTTTCAAAAACCCCAAATTTCATGAGCATACTAAACACTCAGAATTTATCATATTCTAATATATGTTATCATATTCTTATTTACCTATTTTAGATCAATAAAAATACTTAATTTTATTAAAGAAATATTTATTTATTATCCATAAAAACTTAAAACTACCAAATAGGAACTTAAATTTCAGTCTTCAACACATCCTAGTAAACAAAATAAAATAAAAATTTAAACTTAAACATTAATCTACTATTTCTTTTATTTTTGGTATTCTTAGAGATCAATCAACAACTTAACATAGAATTTGGGCATAGCCACCGAAAAAACATATAAACTTTAAGCAATTCAAATTGGACTAATTTTCCATTTGAACACAGTTAGTACATACTGACTTAGAATGAAGTGGGCATATATTTCCCTTACAAAAGTGACAAAAAGATTTAAATTTTCTGTCTGTTCTTCTGGGACAGTGTACACAACGCTTCTTCATGGGTACGAAACCACTTTCTTCTTGAGGCACTTCAACAGGACGGGGTATGAATCGTAAGATAAGCTGTTTCAATTCACGTGGCAAAGTAGAAATAGTGGCCCGCGATTGTAACTGAGGACGACATAATTCGAAAGCCAGGGTCTTCAAGAACAATTTGCGACTCATTCGGTTGTCTGGATTTACAATATCCAATATTATGTGAGCATTTACGGCTCCAACATCGAGAAATGTAAAAAACAACCTCAGTGGCCATCGATAGCAAACGCGTGCTACAGAGTAGGTCCCGATAAGTTTGTCCACCACATCCACTCCACCTTTGGTTTTATTATAAAATTTTATGATTTCAGGAGTTTTTTTCTCAGAAGCCTCATCTATTTCTCCGTCATTGTGCATCGTTGAAAGCAGTAACACAGTCTTATCTTTCTTTGGGCAGTAGGAGAGCAAAGTCTTTGTCGGTTTATATCCAAACGCTGTAGAATATACTTCCATGCCTTTTCGCTTGAATTCTCCAGGAATTTCTTGTTTATTTTTTCTCACTGTTCCTACCATTGTCAAATTATGATCAGACAATAGTTGCTCAGCCAAAGGAATACTGGTAAACCAGTTATCCATTGTCACATTTCGTCCTGTACCCGATATTGGTTCGATCATTCTTTTGACGAGAGCATTTGTGGATGTATCTTGAAAGTAGGGACCTTCTGGCTGCTTGCCGACATATACTTCTAAATTTTTGGTATAGAATGTCACAGCGTCTGCCAGAGAAAATAGCTTTATGCCATACTTAGCGGGTTTGCTTGGCATGTATTGGCGAAAACGACACGAACCCCTAAAACTCTCCAACATTTCATCAATTGTAACATATTCAGTGTTCTTGTAATACGTCTTACAATTATTCACAAACGGCTCAAAAATCTGCCTGATTGGCGCTAGTTTGTCAACAGAGTTACGTTCTTCACGAGTGTAAATGTTGTCAAATCGGAGCACTCTCAGTAAAAATCGAAAACGTTGCTTAGACATAGTCCGGCGGCATTTGTCAAGCCCAGTGCCATCAGCCATCCAAATATCATCAATCAAAGTATGTGAAGATTTATGAATACCAATTAGATACATAATACCAATCAATGCTTTTATTTCAATAATATCGGTATCTTCGCAGTCACGTTGTCTCTCATATTTTGTCTGCAGAGATGCTATCTTTATATTAGTGCAATCAACTATATGCTGCAATATATCAAAGTCCCAAAATAAAAGCCAAGACTCGAATGGATCACTCACCTCCCGAGCAGCACCCTGTGGGCCTGATTGCTCCGTAACTATGTTCTGTCTCCTTGTTCTGACGGCTTGTGGATAATGTGTCTTTCTCCATTTGCAAATTGTTTTATAGTGGCCACTTCTGTCTTTCTTTTTGACAACATAAAAGTTTCGTGATGATTGATTTATCAATGGCTCATCATCACTATCACAATCATCTAAATCCATTTGTTGGTCAATGGGCGATTCTGAAGCATGTTCGTGGTCTAACGCTGAAGTTTCTGTATCGCCATCTTCACACTCTTGCTCCGAATCTGTATCGTGTTCACTTATTTCGTCCGGGTATATATTATTGTCATCTCCATCATCTTCACCGCCAATAACATCGTCATCCTCCTCTTCTAACCAGTTCAAAATACGTTCTTGTTGTCTAGCATCCATTATGATCACAAAATAAGCTAAAACAATATGAAAATAAACAATAAACCAAGCCCTAAAAAGTAAAATAAAAATCAATTATTATTATACTTACGTGGTTAGTCGCGTGGGGTCCTTGAGAGCCCGCGCGCCAAAAACACGTGTGTATCTCACGGCGCCGGCGCGCACACTGAAGTTAGCGGCGATCTACGCCAACTATAGTCAAACTTAGGAAGGTACCTAACGTGTCGCGTTGCTATGCCATTTATTTAAATAAGAAATTTGCAAATTAAAAACATCTAGGCTTTTAAAGACCCCACGCGACCAACCGAGGGTTAAAAACCAAACCCTGAATCTTTTTTATCTATTTATGTATGACGACCAATATAGCGTGGAGGTCAGTATACCTGCACTTCACTCGAGAGGTTGTGGGTTCGATTCCCACACAGGACAAATCTTTGTGTGCATGAACATGAATATTTGTTCTGGTCTGGGTGTTCTCCTATGTATCTTAAGTATGTATTTACAAAAAAAAGTATTTATGTATGTTTATCCGTTATTAAGTATCCATAACACAAGTTCTTAATGATACTTATCTTGGAACTAAATAATTGGTGTGATTGTAAGGGAATATTTATATTTATTTATTTATGTATTGATCATAATAATTTCTCCCCTCTCCAATATTGTAGTGCCCGACAGAGTCCATGGTTAATTCTAACTATAACATATTTTGTTACTCTGTGGAATGCAATAAAATTATTGAATTGAATATTGCTTTGTGAAAAACCTTTAATACTGACTTAGTAACTAAAATAAAATTAACGCCAAGTTATTATAAACATACGAATTTATTTACACAATATCTTTACTTAATTAACTTATATGTATATAGGGCTCCTACCAAGATCTGAGTAGTCCAAGCCAACCTCACCTGCCGATCGACGGACGAGGCTCTGGCGAACATAAAAGTTCCCAGTAAGCGGCAATAGGCTCGCCACTTATTACGAAGGACCAACAAAATAAGAGGCAAAATGTGGGCGTATACTCTGCCTACCCCTTAGGGGAAACGGGCGTGATACTACCTATGTATTAACTTAACATGTTTACAGCTCTGTATAACATTATATGACATCATAGCAGTCAATTATTTAGTCTTTAATACACCAACTTCTTTTCTTTTACTGAGTCTTGATAATTTTATAATATTTATTTTCAAACAAGCACTAATACACCTAGAGATATTTTGGCACTAAACGCTTTTCATTATTCACTTTGAGAATCTTGTTTTAACATAATGATCTTTATAATCTCTTGTAAACTGTGTACGTAAACTACGTCTTGAGGAACCTTTTCCAAAAACTATATACCGAGGTAGACAACCATGTTATTAGATCCGGTCTCTGAATCCTTTGCTAGTTTCACAAAAAAGTATGATGATGTAAGGTCCAGGTTAGGAGGTCTTGGAGTACCGTTTCCAGAACCGCTTGACGGTGTCGTGTCCGAGGCGGGTGACCAGCATGGTCCGTGCGCGCTCGCTCTGCCAACTCAGCACGCCTTGTTGCTTCGCGTAGTCCCGCAGGAGGACGAAGTCGGCCTGGAGACAACCACCAGGAAATAACTATATTACGAGGTGTACCCCTACAAAGACTTTTGGAACTCACTCAAGCCAACTTAACCTCCAAGTAGTACACTAGCCGATCAACAGACGATGCTCTGACAAACATGAAAATACCTTGTAAGCAGCATTAGTGACACCATCTTTAACTTACAGTAAATTTTGCAAAATGTATTTTATAATTCCCTTAAACAACATTGCAATGCCAGAGAAATTATTAGCGCGTTGCCTCCAAAATAAGACATGCATATGTATCATGGTTTAACGACTAACACCTTAACGTGCTTTCCGAAGCGCTCGATATTGAGTATCACACAAACGGTCACCCATCCAAGAACTGACCCCTGTTAATTATGCTTAACAACGGCGATCGATTTGGACCTACACCGCGGAGCTACGGTTTTTTTTACTGTTTTTTAATTTATTAAGTGTACTGAGGTTATTATACAGTGCAATATACCATCGAAGAACGTTTTTATCACCAAGTAGAAGACCAAAACGGCATCAGGGGGCCTACCGCCGAATTCGATGGATTACCGGTAATCCATCTAGATCAAACTTGATTTACGTTCATTAATCCGTACCGGGGATCTGCCGACAGCCACCTCTCATTCATGACCTTCAGTCCGTGACAGACCAATAGGTAAATGGAGAACGCCATTTTGTTTCGATTTCCATGAGTTCGGCGGTACGACAGAATCAATTCGAAATCCATTTTGCCTTATAATCGATTGCCATCGAACTCGGCGGTAGGCCCGCTGGGGTTCAAAGATTTGTAACTGACCTGAGACAAGAACTGGTTGTAGACGACCCCCTCGGTGTATGTGAATCGGTTCCTCTCGCTCTCCCAGAGCCGCACTTGGTCCACCACAGTGGGAGGCAGAACTGAAGTCGAGCGAATGCCGCCAGTCTCAGATTTTAACATCTGCAATTTTATCAATAATCATTATATACAGCTGCTGTGTTATCCCCGTCCCCGTGAGAATTTCGGGATAAATATTACTAAATAAATGTGCAGGGTAACCCTCATGTGGATACCAGGCCATGCCGGATAGGTGGCCTACTCACAGCCAAGAGACTATGGGCTCCAATCTGCAAAGACTTTCATGAAGATGATGACAATAATATTTAGAGATATGGATTGAAAGACAAGGGGATGCACAAAAGATCCGAGCTAAGGGTCAAAGTGCGCCACGGGCAATCTGTGGCCACCATGATAAGATAAGATAAATAAATATGCATTTAAATTCGTTCAGTACTTTATTATGTAGAAAAAAAAAATCCCTTTGTTTATCTAGACGAAAGTTAATTCCTTTCTTACTGTCGGGGTCATTCTAAAACATTTCTGCCCAACGGCTGTCAGTTTTCGTGCTATTTGTCTCGCCCACTGCGACTTCATTCTATAAACATCATTAAGAACTTGTGTTATTAATATAGATTAAAAAAACACCCAATCTGTAACCAAGTAATATTGGTCGTAACGATTGAAGGAGCGAGCCTGACCTGCGGATGCGAGTGCTGCTGCAGATAGCGCAGGATCTGGTCGGCGGAGATGCCGCCGCGGAAGGCCTGCCGCACAGACTCGCGGGTCAGCACCCCCACCACCAGGTTCGGGAACCTGCCCCGGACAGGACACTAGCTATAGTTATGTTCTAAAGCTCGTATAAACGTCATCTATTCCAGTTCCCGTAAATGTGTGTATGTCGACACATAACTATAGTCCCGCCCATAAATGAAGCATTAACCTCGCTGCAACTATTTAAAAGAATTTAGCAAAGTTCAATGGAACGTTTAAAATGGTGACACACTGACACAAACGAGACCTCATTCCCTCAATCGCCTCCTTCGACACTCTCGGGAAAAATGTGCTTTGGTAAAATTCTTTTACACTTAGTTTCACTTACACTTTATTTATTTTTTAATTTGTTTTGTTGCATGTAAGTGAATCAAAAGCAGGGTACCCATAGGGTAGCTGTGTAGCATGTAATGTATCAGATACTGTATCAAGTGAGTCCATACCCACGAGACCCACCGAGGGGCGGTATAAAGGTATGCGCGTGGGAGCTCGCTATGTAACATACTACGTTACGTGCTACATGGTAGGTGAGTACCCTGCTTAAGCTTCGTGATTTTAGTGTGATCATTTTATTTTTAACACACATACATAATGTCACGCCTCTTTCCCGAAGGGGTAGGCAGAGATTACATCCTTCCACTTGCTACGATCTTGGCACACACTTTTAGCTTTATTCACACTCATTAACCTCCTCATACACGCCCGTCGGTTTAGGGTACATTTGACCTTCCCTTTCTCTATTTTTTTTTTAAATTTGGTCATGGAAGGTCTTACGTGGTCTTCCCCTCCCAACACTTCCAATCACTTGTCCATCAAAAATCACTTTCGTTATTCGACTTTTATTCATCCTCTCAACATGACCAAACCATCTAAGCATACCTTTCTCAATTTTTTTTTTGTATTTGTTACACGGGTCTGGCTCAATTACTATAACTAACTCATGAGTAATCTTACATGCATATAAAGTTAAAAAATATAATTAAAAAGGACATTTATATTCACGAAAAGACGACAATTTTGCCTGGATTGATTCCCAGCTATCTACGAATATGTCACAGTCAGGGTACTGACACAGGAAAGCATTAAGGTCGATGTGCATTCGGCCGATCGGGGAGTGAGGGGGGCGCAAACAAGCGGCGTTCACGACAAGCCCTTTGCCGAACGTAATTGTCGGGCACGTTAAGCCGAGATATTAGTTCCAGGAGTTCTGGGCTCTGGATCCGGCCACGCAGCACTTTAATCGCTGATAAAAGTAATCATACTTGATTGTTTTTATATTTCATTTTGACGTTTTCAAGTGCTATGTAATAGTTTATGAAATATACATATTTGAAATTTTGTTTTATTTTAAATACAAATAATTATTGTGAATATTTTATGTAAAACAACTTATATCATTTAAAATATAATAATTCAATTACATTAACATTAAGCAAGCTACTTACAATAAGAAAAAAAAAAGTTAATAAAATTAAAGTAAAATAATGATTTTACTAGACTGTATAATGCTTTCCATTAGGCAGGATGTAGTAAAAATAACGTTTCATATTAAAAAATAAAACGTGCGGCACTCGGAGACTGCCGCGGTAAAGCTATTTCATAGCATTTTTTATCAACTTACGCAATTATAATTATTTCTTTATGCAGATTTTTTTTTATTGATATTAATTCAAGTTACACTTTGAGCGTGGTGACCGATAAGAAAACATATTTTAGCCACCCGATAAAACCAATGCAACCTAAAGGCGGGTTGCTGAACTAAAGAGACAAGCGTGATATTTAAAAAAGTAATTAAAGGTTCTGCTTTTTATCGATAGATGGAAAAACTAAAAAGTATCACCGCCTGTGCCGGTCGGAGTGGGGGGTGTTAGGTTTTTTTCGTTACGGAATATCTGGATTCGGTCTCCACGCTCAAGGCCCGCGATAGAAGCTATGCAATAGCTTAATAAAAATTGTTCTGGAGCAGTATACTATGGTGACAAGTGGTCCTCACCTGTACATGAGTTCTGTGAAGAGCCCCAGGAGCGCCACTTGCAGCGCAGACTGAGTGTACGCGTACACCCTGTAGTTGGTCTCTACGACCACGTGGCCGCCCCCCCCGGCCCCCCCGCCGGCCCCCCCGCCGGCCCCCCCTCCGGCCCCCCCTCCGGCACTCAGGCTCGGCTCCACGCCGCTGCTAGCTATATGCAGCGCCAGCCGCGTCGGGTAAAAACGACCAGCCTTGCGCTACACGAAAGACATATTGATCCTTTATTGCTATAAAAACAATCACATTACAAAAATAGTATTTAATAACAAAAGTACAAAGGTGGACTTCTCTCTAGGAGAGACCTCTACCAGCTAACCCTATTTTTAAGGTTTTTTTGTTTTATGTAACTTATCTAATGCAATTTAATATTTTAAAACTGAAAGAAGCTGGCTTCAAAGGCAAAGAAATTGGCTATGACATAGACAAAAAACCTTTTACATTGAAAACAATATCGGACCAGTTATCTTGGGTCAGAGGTTTGATTCCTCTCCGGGTTCCACGGATGAGTTGATTGTTTTTTTAGTAATTAGTCTCCTAAATATATAGCATTGTAAACGCAAAAAATATGTATTAAGAAATGAACCGTTGTTAATTACTTGTAAAAAGTGTTATTCTCGAATATGAGGGTAGTCTTAACTTCAAAGACGTAATAATGCGTGCTTGAAACTTAATATAAGTATGCATACATACATACATAAAATCACGCCTGTTTCCTCGAAGGGGTAGGCAGAGGTATATTATACGCCCACTCTTCGCCAATTGTGTTGCTGGTCCCACGTAATAGGTGGCAAGCCTATTGCCGCTTACCGGGAACTTCTACGTTTGCCAGAGCCTCGTCCGTTAATCTGCAGGTGAGGTTGGCTTGGGCTCCAAAGTTGATGGCAGGATCCCTATATACATATTAAGTATGTATTTACAAAAATAATATTCAAGTATGTTTATCCGTTATTTGGTATACATAACGCAAGTTCTCACTGATACTTCTCTTCGAGCTAAGTATTACAATTGGTTTGATTATATGAGAATAATAATTATTAGTATAATTACCTTCCTCTGGTAAACGAGGCCGAACTCTCTGAGATGCTGCAGAAACACTAGCATATTGTTACTCATACCCTCGGTGCTGTAATCCTGGAAAATAAATAGTTAGTATGTTATTAAAAATGTTAGACGTCTATTAGGACGGACTTCTTAATAACGACTGCCTGAACAGTAACGTGCTTTCCCAGTCACGGAGCAAGCAATCATTATTTGCGCCACCAGGTTTTGAACCCGAGACCCTCTGAATTTGAAGGCAATGGGGCTCACTACTGGGCAAGCTCCGCTTTTGAAGCTCGTGCTTGGTAGTGAGATGTTAGTGGGCTACGATGATTATGATATGCCATACCTTCCCGAGGGTGCTGAAGCTGAGCTGGTAGAGGAAGGCGAGACACTCGGCGGCGCTGAGGCTTCGCTTCTCCGCCGTGTGCAGGTAGTGCTGGAGAAATAGCCACACCTGCCGGGAAACACAATCATATAGATTGATAATTTTTAAAAAATCACATTCTTGGTTAGCAAGCAAATATGGCGCCAGTGTTTTATTATTATTTAGTTCATTACGTAATCTCGCGGGTTCGCGGCAGAGTCGCACGTTACTAATTATTTATACTAATAAGTACATATGTACGAGCCGTAAGCCCGTACAGTTTTGTCCCATCAGCTCCTTTCCATTATTCACATTTATTGTGTTAATTGTTTGAATCAGTTCGTTACGCCACATCAATCACGCCGCGCGTTCTCACTCATTACATTTACCTAGCTCGTAGTAATTATCAGTTTAATATAATTTTATCATCATTATCAAGACTTTCCTTTTATAATTATCAGTAAAAAGGGTGTGCGGACCGTACAACATACAATTATTTATTATCAGAATAACGTCCGTATTTTTTTGTTGCTGGATGTAATCTGTTGGGGAAGCCAATGTTAAACAGTGGATTTTATAAGGCTGACATGATGATAAATAAACTTACGCTTACATATAGTTGTGTAGTTGTTTTTATGTACTAAATAGTATAAAGAGATATATCAGGCATAGCACGTGTACAGGGCGTGAAGATCAGCGCGTATATTTTTTATTTATTTTATTTAAACTTACATCTATCTTTACAGGTGTTACATACCTAATACGATAAACATTATCAATAAACATACATTTACATACATGAAAAATAACTAATAACATATAAAGCAGAACCCAGAACGAATAAAGTAGGATATTTCAAGTGTTAAAATGGGTAAACCCCATACTGACGCTATATAAATATCTTAAAAATTTATTTTGTACCCATTTCAACATGAGGCTATATTTAGTTTCATATGGTGCCCAAATTACCGCGTTCTTTAATTTCCAATGGCAAGTTATTGAATACTTTTATACTGGTGTAAAAAGCACTCTTATAGTATAAGTATTTTTTTACACGAGGAATGCATATATTGTGTTTATACTGATTGCGCACACTATAGCGCGATGTTTTTACATCAAATAACTCAGGGTGCTGCTGAATAAACAATGACGTTTCCAAAATATAAATATTCGTCAAAGTAAAGTACCCCTTCTCTTTAAAAATATTTTTTACAGTTTCATCAGAGTACATATTATATATAATGCGCAAACATCTTTATTGCAAGATAAATGTTGAATTTACGTTAACAGAGTTTCCCCAAAAAATAATTCCGTATGTTAATAGCGTGTAAACCTGACCAAAGTATGCGGCCCTGGCTACATCAGTAGAAGTCGTTTCGGCAAGTATGGATAAATCGTAACAATAGCTAGAAATATTTTTGAGATCTAGCTTGCAAGAGGAAACCCAAATTACGGTATGCTTTTTTACATACTTTTGTAATATGCTCTTTGGATGTGAGCTCTGCAGTGATTAGAATACCCAAATCTCTAACTTCTTTCACCCTAGTCATAGGTATCCCCGCAACTTCGTAACCGCTCAGAATGGGATTATGGGCGCGCGGGAAAGTTATTGTGACACATTTAGAAGTGTTAAAGTGCAATCGGTTTTCCTGGCTCCACGCTACTACTCTATCAATATCCCTTTGCAACTTTTTACAGTCTTCCGGGCCCCTAATCGCCTAGTACAACTTGAGGTCATCTGCGAACTGTAAACACTTGGGAGTCCCTTACGACCTTCCGCAAATCATTTACCATCAATATGACCTCAAAAGGCCTAAGATTGCTGCCCTGACTTACTCCCATTTTCGTGCTATAAATGTCTAACACATACCCAGCATATTCCAAATATTGTTGCCTATCTCTCATGTAGCTTGCAAATAGATGCGAAAGATGCGGCGAGAAACCGAGCCCCGCCAGCTTATAGAGTAGCACGTCATTATCTACCAGATCGAACGTTTTTTTAAAGCCAAAATACCCACCATCCATTTAAAGCAACCCACCACACTTGGCACGACATCCGACATGTAGTTCAGGAGATTGCTGGTGGTGCTCGGAGCTGGCCGGAAGCCGTGCTGTGCGTCCGTTAGTTGCGCACATACTTGTGAATATAAACTTTTATGAATAGCGGACTCCAATACTTTTGCCGGTGTAGACAGCACTGTTACCAACCTATATCCACCACGATGTCCACGCCCGATGTAATACCTCCCTTTGGGACAGGGACTCACGTGACTTTCTACATATACCTTATTGATGTTTTTGATTCTGGCTGTTCCTAACCTCTTGTAAAGGATTAATTATTATGCTTGTGATTTTATTAGTTACATAATATGTATTTAAAAAGGTGTTATATTCGCCATTAAACTATTATATAGTTTGGCGATAGAATAACTTTAAATAAAATGTTATGTTATTTTAAATAGTCAAATTAGAAAAATAAAAAAAACATCTCCGAGAACATGGCGCATTTCAAACATAGATTATATATGTAAAGAAGAGGCCGCGCTATCACTTCCCTACAATCCCTAAAAACGTACGGAGGAATGCCATCCGAGCCTACGGAAGTCTGAGGTTTGAGTGCAGCTGTCTCTACGCAGCTCGATTCCCACAAAAAAAACTGCGGCGTTATATGTTCTATGATATTTATTTCAACAAATCGTTGGCAGGAATTATTAAAATAAAATAAAAAAACAATCACCTGTTTAGCAGTGCTTAGTAGTAGGAACTGGAATCCAGCGCGAGTGATGACGGCAGATCCATCATCTGAATCTCTGCCAAGGTTAAATAAATGTACACAAGTTAATAAAACATTTTTTTTTTTAAATCTTGTGTCAGGGGTTAAGATCAAGGTACTTTTATTAAGGCTTTATATCATCTTTAAAACTATGGGTAGAGTTAATGTTGGTACGAATGTTTGGTTAGGTATTTCTTTGTCGTGCAGGCTTTTTTCGCAATCGGACGTCAAATGCGTCCATTTTGCGTAGGAGGGTAAAAGCGGGATTACTAAGTGATAGAACTTAAACGACGATGTTGATTTCTAGTTTAGTACACATAGTACAACCACTGCTCGGTTTAGGACTAGAAACAACGAGAGTGGTTTTTGAGAATATTAATTTCGAGGGTTCCGTGCTCAAACCCGATAAGTGACAACATCAGATACATAATTTCTGCCGCTTTTTCTTGTGATATTATCAGATAAGTCGATTTCAGAAAAGAAGACTGAAAACTGAGGACTTCATAATCCAATAAGTAAACCTTTTAAGTTTAATTTTTTTTAATTAACCGATAAATTCTTTTAAGTACTGTTTTAAGCCCAAAAACACTTATCGGGTTTGAGCACGGAACCCTCGATTTATTTCTGCTTGTTTTGGCACAAGGTAGCTTCGAATGCAAAAGGGAGTATGATATGATGTTTTATAAATCATCATCATCATCCACTTCTTAACACAGACCTCTCTTATATAGATTATTGGGTTGGATACTGTCCTCTTACTCAGTTGGTTCGAAATCTCCATTGAAGAATCTTAACACTTCATTGGTCTTCAGTTCCTTGAGCTATGTATTTTGTATATGAATCTAATTCTCACCTAGCCATTAAACCAGCGTGCAGCAGTATCCTCACGGCATCAGCGCTAATCCCCTCAGTCTGCGCGCTCCCCACCATATAGTGCAGCACGCACTCCCAGCGCTCCAAGGCATACGCATCGAGGAACGCCACGTCGCGAGCCTTGCCATCGGGCTCCAGTGACGATGACATACTCCATGGGCGGCCCCTGTAGAATTATGACAATGTTTTTATGCAGACAGATTGAAAACTACAAAGTGACTTAGAACTTAAAAAAATTTATAAGGATAAATAAACAGAGATGATTCTGTGAATAAATGTAATAACTGAAATTCAGCCAAATCTGGTTAAATCAGAGCAGACCCTGGGCCCTAAGCTTAAGTGTAGGGCAACTGGGATATTGCTAGGATATTATGTTGAATTCTACAAATATTTGGATGTCGACCACAAACACTTTTTCAATATAAAACACAAAAAAAATCTTCTTTTGTTGACAGGAAACATTGACACTTCAAATTTGGCACATTATGATCGAACTGTTGGCTATAACAGCGCAAAACATATTTTATGACTATAGTGAAATATAGAGAAAAGTTTATAAAACTGCAAAGGGCTAAATAGTAATGTCATTAAATTTTAAATATTACATGTCTCAATTGCATTAGAGTTTTTCCTTTCCACAAACACTCTCATTAAAGAGGTCAGGTCATTGTAGAGTACCCATTTCATTGTAAGCCAATATGGTGTGTTGAAGTAGTGTTTAACAGTTGTTGAATAAGAACTATTTTGTTGAATAAAGATGTATAGATTGTACATTTCTTAATGTACATAGCTTACCCTCCCAACAAGGCCACCTTTAGATTCTTCTTGAAGGACTGTGCCAGGATCCAGCCCGGCATGCCTCCAGGAATAGGCGCCTCCTGCCATACTGACAGCTCGGATAATGCTTCACAAGCTTTATTCTGCTCCCTGAAATTTTGTTTAAAATAATTAAAACAAATGCTACTATCAGTTTAGTAATTCAATAACTACGCAGAAATTTTGGGTAGGGTAGCAATAGGTAGCGCTAGTAGCTACACGAGACTAGGTGATCATAATGAAGTAGCTATTAAAATTTCAGAAGCAAGGCTTAGGTTAATTACAACTATTTATCTATACCTTTTCTGATATTATTGGTTACTACGTAACAATTTATCATTTGATGAATAATATTACCAGGGGGGTATAGGTATACTGAATAGAAAATGCTATAAACTTACTTGGAGAATGCTTGTGAGACCCAAGAACTCACTACAGCTTGAGGGACTGGCTGCTCCACAAACAGAAGTCGAATCACAAAATGTCTTGACAACTCTGGCAGTTCACTATAATAATAATAATAATAATTTCTAACAATTACACCAATTATTTAGTTCCAAGATAAATGTCATTGAGAACTAGTGTTAAGGATACTAAATAACGGATAAACATACTTAATACTTTTATTTTTTTTGTAAATACTTACATACTTAATATACATATAAAACACCCAGACCAGAACAAATATTCACATTCATGCACACACAAGATTTGTCCTGTGTGGGAATCGAACCCACAACCTCAAGAGCGGAGTGCAGGTATACTGACCACCACGCCATATCGGTCGTCGAAATTATGGCAATCAAGTATGTCATTTTAATATTTTTAACCACTATAGTGTTAGTCAATAACGAAAATATAAAATGGTAGTGCAATAGCCTTATAGCTATGATTACTAACTTAACTTTAAAAACTGTATTAATTTTATAATTATATATGCTTAATTCAAAGTAATAAACACGAAAACTACCATAGCCATATTTCAGGTGACCTAACCTCATAGTAAATATAATTGTATTTATAAACACTAGCACTTACCGATAAACTGCCAAACATATAGTAGGATAGTTATACAATGTTTCTAAGAACTGTGGAGAACGACTTTTTAGATATTCATGAAGATCTTTGCACTGCAAAGTCGGAGCAGGATTTAAGTTAGAAGACTTTGATTTTGAGGTTGATTCAGACATGATGTCAATGCAAGGAAACACTCATCTAAGTTAAACTAATAAAATATTATGTATACCACCCAGTTCTAAATATTTATTTACAATAATAATCGAAATATTTAGTTAAAATTTTGATCTACCAGCTCTTAAAACCCGTATTTATTTGACATTGACAGCCATAATAAAAACACTACAGTTTTTTTTTTCTAATATTACTTTGTACGAGGCTGGATCTTAAGCCTTATAAGCTCTACTGGTAATTTAATTACCAAGCTCACTTAAAGTACAATAGATTGTAACAAGGAAAAATCTTTTTAGTTCATCTTTTTTACATTAATGGCACTATGTCATCAAGGGTAGTGACGACAATTCAGCCAGACTCGTATGATAACTTCACATGTGAATAAAAAGAAAGAAACAAAAGAGAAGCTTTGCTAAATGTTAAAGGAAAATTAAAGTTAAAAACTAAAGTTTGATATCATTACGTCCAATAAATTTTATAACTTTACGAGATGAAATTGTAAGTAAATATGAAAAGTGTATAGGCAAAGACACATTTAACTTTGATAAAGAATTATAAAAATTGTATTTTTCAGATCTGGGACATTCAATAAATTATATTATGTGATCCAGAGTACTTACTATCTAAAAATATTTATTTTATTGCACTAGTACCAAAAAAAAAAAAACTGACATTGACAGTTTGTTTTGACGATTCTTTTTATTTCATTCGTTCTTTTACTTTAACCCTTTCACCCTCGGTGACATAAAAATAAAGAACTAATAATGTCGACGCGAGCTTAAAATCTAAATCATAATACAAATTTGTATAATTCTTAATATGTACTTTGTTTAATATATATTTTTTTTTTTACTGGCCAGAGTGGTGGGAGGATTAAACTTGAGAACTTTCTCGTCCTATTCTTCTCTACTCAGGCTTTTGCCTGCAGTCAATAGGCGCGTTAAACTTTATTGAGCCAATCTAGAATAATAAAAATATTTAAGGCGGTATTTCATACATTGAAATGTATATGATTTCATGATGAATAATTTAGGTACCTATCTACTCTAAGTTTATTACTGTGTTCCTTACTAATTCTTTACAAAATGAACTAATCAGTAGTTATAAAAAGTTAATATACAGCAACAAATTGATCCTAGAATCTTGCCTGATGGATGTACACACAATGAGTGAGAATGAGCGAGGCCTAGTCTTAGTCTTGTAAACTCTTAGTCTTGAAAAAACTACCTGACCCTGACTCATTTCTCATTCTTTAGCTCTATATGAGCTCTAACAAATCTACTAATAGATTAGGTATCAAGTTCCAAAGCTAGAGTTTGTGTTGTATAATATACCTACTGTGTTTGTAATGTTTTATATTATACTTGTTTACTAATACTCGTACATCAACAAAGGAAGCCAACGACCGTGCGAAGTGGAGGCAGAAAAGTAGAAAAGCGGTCCCTAGGCCCGTAAGGTCACAATCGCAACCGGGATAACGCTTGGATGATGATGATACTCATAATTATTGGAGGGATCAGAATCAGAATTTATTTCGTAAATTCCAAATTCTTAATTGGAAACTCATCAGCGTATTAGGATATCAATAAAGACCTTAGAATAAATTAATTGTTTACCTATATAATTAATATTATCCCTTAACTATATATTATCTTTTCTCTGACACATTTTCTCAAATATCGTCATCGGTTTCTCTTATTTCATATAAATATATGTGAAAGATTGCTGTAAGAACAGCAGGCATCACATATATGTATATTATAAAGATCATACACAATACATATATATAATGTGTAATAAACTAATAATTACGTTTTACTACTTCTATTCTACAATCGGAAATTGAATAAACTTTTTCAATGTTATTCCAAATCGAGGTGCAACACCGCAAATTTGTATTAAAATAAAATCCTAAAACATTAAATCTGAAATAAGTTTAGAGCGGACTAAAGTTTAGCGCAAGGTGTAATTCATTATAAAATAATATTAAAAACATTATTTAGTTCCTACTTACTTAAAGTAAATAAATATGAATGGTAAAGAATGCTCCTATAAATAAATAAATGATTTTAACTGAAATACGCAATACTATGACTTTATTAAAATGAATTAAATTACGGCGGTCCATTTGAAATAAGTACGTTGTTAATTATTGGATTGTATTATAAAAAGAATAATTTGATTGGAACGAGAATTATTACACACTTAGATGGAACAATAATTCATTACAACAATCCTACTGTGTTCTCATTCCACTTCGTTGCTATTACTTAAACTTAAGAAAATGGTGTTAATAAAACACAAGTAGAGTGTACTAACAAATAACTTATTTTCAATGCAAATAACATTAAAACTAATTTGTAAAGAAGTATTTTTTCAAAAAGTCTCCGGGATCGACCCGATGACAAAAAATACGTGCCTTCGTACCTTGATGATAATCCCTGGATAGGAAAAAAAAGGTTTACGCACACTAGCATATACGAGACGCATACGCGCACAAACTTAATAATACATACAGGTATACACGACGTACACTAGCGCACAGGCGGCGAGTTCACCGCATTCATTCTTGTCGGCAGATGGCGGATGTAGTAGACGCCCTCCGTCAGTCGCGCATAGACAACTCACGGAGCGCAGTGTGATTGCGATTCGCTCAGCACCATTTTGTGTGTATCGTTTCGAACGGGACATTGTGTGTTTGTGCTCCGCAGTCAATCGTGTATAACAATCTTCCAAGTTTCCAATTCGATCGTATTTAGTGTTTTACTTTCGACATGTTCGTCGAGGGATCGATGCGATATCTCGGGCGCCTGTAGAAACCGCGCCTCCGTCATGAGCGAGTGATCGTCGACGTAAAAAAAGTTAACACAGGAAACATGTCTGGGCGGACCGCCGACGCGGATGCGAACGAAGGGTTCCAGTTCGAAATTCGAAAGCGGTCATGTCATCGCCTCTCGGATTTCGTATAAGTCACCGTCCAATGTCAAAATCGTGCACGTCCCGCGAGCGCGGACCCTCCGGATCGTGCGGAAAATGCAATCGTTGGTAGTTTGGTGGGCGGTCGTGTCGGCCGCCTGGGCGCTGGCGGGCGCCTGCTCGAGCTCGATCTCGAAGCGGCCGGCGCGGCCCGCGCGCCCGCAGCGCCCGCAGCCTCAGCCGCAGCCGCAGCCGCGCCTCAACGTCACCTTCCCCACCTACAAGTGCGAGCCCGACTACTCCGAGTACTACTGCCTCAACGGCGGCGTGTGCTTCACCGTGGTGATCTCGGACAGCTCCATCTACAACTGCGAGTGCCGCAGCGGCTTCGTGGGGCAGCGCTGCGAGTTCAAGGACCTGGACGACTCGTACGTGCTCACGAGTCGGCAGCTCATGATGGAGACGGCTTCCATCGCGGGCGGCGCCACGGTGGCCGTGTTCCTGGCCATTCTAGTCTGCTTCGGCGCGTGGGTGCGGCTGCACCGGCGAGCCAAGGTGCCGCCCTTCTCGGCCGAGCGCGGCCTGGTGCAGTTGGTGGCCGTGGCGGCGCCGCGCGGCAGCGTGTCGCTGGTGAAGGCGCCGCCCGCGCCGACGCAGCCTCCGCCGCGCTAGAGCCGCCCCCGCGCTAGTGCCGTCGCGCTAGTGCCGCCCCGCCGCGCTAGGGCAGTCCCCGCCGCGCTAGTGCCTCGTGTGTGCCGTCTCGTGCCTCTGTGCTGTGCCCGACCGGACTGTGCTCGCTCCGGACGATGCGTTCATTTGTTTATATTGTAACTGTGTACATATAGATAGATTATGTGTTAAGTATATCGAGAGAACAGATGATATAAGAAAAATTTATGTGATAATTATTTTACGAATCTTATAATTTATTTCGAAGGAATTTCTTTTGTATATACTGATCGGAAACCTTAGGAAGATGCGTTTCTATTGTAGATATAAAATTTCAGTCTACTCCCAGTGTTCATTTTGTGAATCTGAATTATTTTGTCTGTACTCAGTGTATATTGGATGTGTAAGAGGTATGATGACCACGTACCTAATGCTACTCGCTTCAAGTAGAGCAGTTTATAATGTTATTGTTGGCACTGTCAGAGACAGGTGGTGCTGAATGCGAGCCAAAGAGGCAGATATGTAATTTGTCAATATAAAAAATTTGTTAATCAGTTTGAATGTGAGATTTGCTCTTCGGCCCGCATATCAGCTCCAGAGTTTTGCGAGCAGCCAGCACCGGGGCATGCTGCCGTTGTTAGTTGTTGTCACATTGTGAGCACCTCGAGTGTGTCATTGCCGTGCCGCTGTACTGTTTAGATAATTGAATCTATATTAATTGTATTTATTAGTATTCCATTCTATAAAAATAGAATTGTGATGAATTTGTGTTGTGTGCGAGATGGCGAGTAGCGCAGTTGGTTCCTACAGCCGATTCAGGCGAAAGCCTGCACATTCCATCTTGCAGCCAAGAGTATTTTACTGGTGTCAGTATTATTTTGTAACACGAGTCTTAAGCCAGCAGCTTTACTTTATTTTTTTAATTTATACCTGTTATCCCTGCTGGGGTAGTCCTGTATTATATTTGTTTGAAGGCTGAGAACATGCCCTTGATAAAGGCTTTTTTTTGTAAATATAGCCTGTGTAGGTATTTATTAGATATTTATGATCGTTTATTTATTGACTGCTTTATTTAGTTAATCTCGATCAGTGGCATCCTCTCTAACCAGACGGTTATCGGTTGCATTTTCAATTCATCCTGCTAAGCATGGCCTGCGTATATTATTCCCTATTTAATCTCATAATGAATCTCGATTATGTTGTGTAACTTGTAAAAATTGCAATATAACATTGGATGGTGTATAAAAACTGTCCAAGCGCCGTGTGAGCCATCAAACAGTATCTAATATACATGTTGTATCTATCGAAAATTATTAATGCTTACTCTATTACCATATAAATTATGTTATATAGATTTAATTAAAAATAAAATGTTAAATATTTTTTTATTAAAATAAATTTGAGCTCTCTATTTACTGGTTATTGATGGCTTACACTGTGCGGACTACAAAAAAATAGTAAATGTGTTTATAAATAGGCTGTGACATCACAGATGGTGGGCCCAGGTCTGCGTTGGTGATTTTACCTAACTCACAACACTGGCTTTTCAAGTATTGACTTAAAACGGCGCTGACATTCAGCCCTCGGTCCCACTATATCCTATTTATATGACGTAACGGCGAGAGGCGCAAGTCCTTTGTTGTAAATTGATTTGATTCATATGAGATTGTTTATATGAACATTCCAAAGTATTTGTAAAATATTACCTACATCGCTAATAATTTTGAACTATCTGTTAAGACGCTACATTGTTAATTATACAGTTTTCTATTGATCATTTGTTAAAAGAAAATTATACGAAACTAAATCCTTATTACAGTTTTTTATTACAAACTTTATTTCATACATTATACGAGCATAACTTGGTCGTTAAAAGAATGTGTAATCAATCGTTGTTAGCGTTGCCTAAAACGCTGCACCTAAAATGCTAATGATTATAATCTTGAACTACTTTTCGATACCTAACTGAGAGATTCCTCGGCCGCAGTCGCTAGGCCAGCTGTGCTTCACTTATTTTAACTTTATTGTTTTGAAAGAAACAGGTTTCTCTCCAATAAGTAGGTTGAATTAGTTGACTATTCAAAATAGTAAACTAGGGAAGTAGTAATGTGGTTAGCAAATGCGTCACAATTCGGATTTTTCATAAGATTGTGCAAGTCAACTAGCACCTGTTGTAAGATAATAAAGATATTTACAACTGTGAAATTGACCAATAGCATTGTAATTAAACACCTGAACACGCAATCGAAAGCGTTATGGTGAACTAAAGTATTTTATTAGTAGATCAAGTTGCGGGCTTCGAAAATATGGTTCTAAAAGTGCGTGACGCATATTGAGCCCAATGCAGTTTGAAGTTGTGTACCGAAAAAGTGAAGGCGCCTACGAAACGCCGAGGCGCTCAATGGGCTAAGCGGTGCACGGTGGGAGAATAATTTTTATGAATAGGTACCTAGTGTGCAGACCGGTCCGGCCGGCCGCGCCACCGGCGTCGACGCCGCAGAGTTCATTGAATGAGCGCTCGCCCGTTTGTTGACATATCCCGAAAACCTGCCCCGCTCGGAATAGCTGTGCATCACGGCTTCCGAAGTCCCAACCAATGGATAACGACAGAAATAGATACCGCTTTCATTTGTACTTTAAATGCCGTTTTGGGAGTTTAATATTACTTTCTTATTAAGCAGGATGCAGTTTCGGCTGTTTAACTTTACTTGATTGGGTAGATTAGGATAATCTTAGTTTTGCATCAAGTTGCATTTGTTTCAAGTCAGACCTTTAAAAGCTTTTGCTCGGGCTCATCAAAGTGTCCGTCCAATTATTACTAAGAAGGAGATTAAAGTATACAAGTAAGTGCACAAAGAACGACAAGTAAAGCGCTATTTAAACAGGTCTACGTTGGTCGCTTTTAAATAAAAACATGTTAGCAATATCAAATAATATGTATTTTTATTACCATCACAATGAATGGCTTCAAACCATAAACGGATACCTACTAAAAACAATTTTGTTCTATCACTGCATTAATGATAGCAAGTTTCTCGATCAATGTCGTGTTTGTTCAATCAGTTAGTTAACTATAGCTAAGATTTCGTAACAGTAGATACTTACTTAGAAAAATACTTACCTAACAATATGAATAGATACGCATTAAATACCAGCTTGTAAATTATGGTATCTCATTAAAACAATCAGGTAGTGAATAAGAGAACTGCGTCACCTATATGCAAGGCTTAAGTTAAGCGAAAGTAGATAAAGTACTTTCAACAACAATTAGTGGAAGCTAAGCAGACGTCAGCAAAACCCTGTGAATGAAAACGTCAACCAGACAATCGCTAGAGACAGCTTTGGCGTCCGAGTTCTCACAAACCAGCATAAGAGGGGCTCCCTCGTCTCCCGTCGTACGAAGATATTTACGAAGCTGAGGAGCATTTGTCTACGCTCACAGAGCTCTTGTATGTTGTGAGCAATCGTCGTTTTAGACACAGCGTCGCGCACGGCTCGGCCCACGCCACGGGTCGTTTATGGACTTCCAGTGGTCATTGTGTTCAATTAGTGCCTACGTGTTCAACCCACTTGTCATTCATTTCATTACCTTTGCGAAAATCTTCCTGTTCTGTGACCCGTCTGTCTTGCGCCTATGTCATCTTCGGCATGTCTCACTGCATCTCGCTCCCACTTCGGTCGTGTAAAAGAGACTTCCGATTCAACTAATGAATTTTTCGGTTTGTTTGTTTTTTTAGTAAAAAATTTACGTTGCGATCAAGAGATGTAATTATGTATGGTTCTATTGATTCGTTCGAAAAGTGTAACTTAAATGTAGATGTAAATGGCGGAAGCGTGGGACGAACATCCATTGAGAGTCGCCTTTGTCTGGATTTTGATAAATCAGACATGCATTTAGGAAAAGTTGATGTAAATATTATTAACTTAAATACAAAGGTAATAAATATATCATACATTTACATATGTTATGGAGAATAATAGTCTGACCAAGTCCCAACAATGGGCATATAAAAAAGGTACCTATACCTACATGTGAATTCAAAAACATTTATTAATTGCATTAAAGCATTTAATTTTGTTTAAATTATCAAAAAAGCAAGCGATAATTACGCACATAATTTCAAAATATCAAAGGTGCTTCTGCAATTCAGAAGCGCCTTTGATACCGTTTGGTCTTACCACCGCATGCACCAGGCTGTCGCTGCTCTGAATACTCGACAGCGAATAAACATACTTATATACTTGTAAAAATTTTAATGTATATCAAATACATACAATCAGAAGCATATTATACGCCCACACTTCGGCAATTGTGTTGCTGGTCCCACGTGGACTGGTGGCGAGCCTATTGCCGCTTACCGGGAACTACTATGTTTGCCAGAGCCTCGTCTATTAATCGACAGGTGTACGTTGCAGGTGAGGTTGGATTGGGCTAGAAAGATGATGGTAGGATTCCCTGTACACCCTGGTATGTGCGTGTTTTACAAATACATAGCTTATATTTTTTATTAAAATTTGTGTTATTAGTAGCATTTTTAAGTCTGAGGAGAGATTTCCTCGTGTGTGTTGTACCGCTTGTATAATGAGCTGTGTTCAGAGAAACTTTTTGGAATGAAGCAACCACCTCTTTTTATAACCGCACCGCTCGCCTTCAGCAGAGTTCATCCTCACACCTTAGAAATGACGGCTGCGCGAACGGTGCGTTTCTGCCGCGTAACATTGGTTGTAGAATGAGCTCCCTGGCGAGATTTTCTATTGGCTTACACAATGGGGCTCTTAAGGAGGGCGTGAAACGGGTATCTATTGCAAGGGGATGCGGTGACCACTTTTTTTCAAGTAGGCCGCATGCTGAAGTGCCATCTTTTGGTATAAAAAAATACCATAAAAACTATTTTATTTTATTTTAAATAACGGCTTCGTGCGTTTAACACATTTAGCCAGTGTCAAGTAAGAGATATATTAATAACATATAAATTATAGTAAATGAGAATGAGTGGTGATAAAGATGGCAAATGTTAAATGGATTCCCCTTCCCTAAGCTCTTTGAGTCCTCAGTAAAGATGTGGGACTATACTGAGATCTCACATGGACTTCTTGAGAGAATTAAAAAAGCGATGTTGCAAGCATACTGTTTTGTTTCATTTACCAACACTCATGTACGTGCACAAACACTTAACAGTTAAAAATCCACCGTTATTTCACATAAATTTTCGAAATATCACAAATTTCAGATATTACGCTTAACTTTCCCTCCAAGAAGTCCATCGTTATACTTAGATTAGGTGCTTTACGATTGTTTTGTTTGTTGGTGTTGCATTTATTATTTTTCTATGTTACTGACAGGGAAGGCTAAGGTAAGTCACGGTGACTCTCTCTGATTACGGAGCAGAACCAAAATTGGTTGTGAATTACCGTTTACAATGCATTAATTATGCACCAGTCACTTTAATAAAATAAAATGCAATTCCCGATACGTTCGTATTGCACCTGTGCGATGACGGGCGGGTGACAGTGACAGCCCGCGTCACGCGTGTGTCAAGTGTCAACGAGCTGGAAGTCTGGAAGCCCATCTTCCACTCGAGCGCCGCTTCCTGCGCCAGATGGCACGTGCGCGCGCCATCACTTGTCCCCCTGCTGCCGGGTCATAGATTAGTATGATAATAAATATTTATTATACTCTTACAGTATTAGTGACAATGTACGTCTTCTGAGCCTTTTAACGCCCCAGTATTGAGCACAGGCCTCATCTCAGAAAAAGATAGATAGATAAGATAGATAATCAATTTATTTGCACACGCATACATAAAATTACACCGGAAATACAAAACAAATACACAACTTAAATTATTAAATAATCTTACTAAATAAGTAGTATAGGGAAGTGCGCTGCAGCTGTACAAAATGGTTATGGCTCAGTGAAATTTTACTCTAACGAGCAAACACTGATTTTCAGCCATAGACCAGACTAAAAGTAAAAATCAAAATAAAGAAATGATAGATGGGAAAGGAATCATGGTCATACTCCACCATCCTCCATAAAATACAAGCTAGTTTCTCAGCTAAAAAGAAATTTCTCAGAAATTTATAACATTTTGGAACTATTTGCCAATGATGGTTTATGGATTTACAGGTGCCGATTGAGACCGCGGTTAGGGGGCACCGGGGGGACGCCCACAGCTGATCATAGGCCTACTTCGATTGTAGGCGGAATCCTGCGACTTTTATCAGATCCTCAGTCCATACTACAGGTAGTTGTCGCCACACTTTCTGTCGAGGGGTCTTCATTATAGAACTTTTTGGTTGTGCCCTAGAATGTCTCAACATTACGAAGCGACATCCTTCTACATTATAAATGCTATCATTAATTACCGTCCAGTCTCGCAGAATTACTACTCTTTGCTCCATCCATCAGTTTTCGCTAAAACCTGTTGAAAACTGGGGTGGCCACTCGAAAAAACTGCGCACGTGTCACCTGCTTGCCTCCCGAGCACTCGCCCGCCCGATAGCTTAAAAAGTACTTTAATTATTATTTGGCCATCGAACGCATACTGTCTCGATAGGCCAATGACCTGTGCTTTAACTAAATAATCGTCATTGTGTATTAATTAATTAACTAACAGAAGAGAGACTAACAAAAGAGAATATGACCATTACTTTATTAATTTTCGTTTCAATTTACAGTTTGGGAGATTTTGCTTGTAATTTTTTTTAAAAGTTTATTAAACAAAATGACATTAATATTATACTAATTAAGTTAAATATAGTAAATTGCATCCATCAAAGCTTATTCAGAATCAATATCTTCTTTCTGTCTATTGATTCTTTTAGTAGGAGTTGGATTAAGGGTAAAACGTAGTTCAATATCAGAAAAACTAAGTCATAGTAGCACGTACCTACATATCAATACGATTGATTGATTGCCTTTGATTCCTACATTAAGAATTCTTTATGTGCTGAACCAGCAATTTCATAAACTTTTACGTGATTCAAACTTCAAAGAGATTTTCATACAACCAACAATTACTAACTACCCAAAGTGATTATACAGACTGACTTCTATGTGGAGCTCGATTTAGAATCAAGGTTTAGTCCTACTTTAACTATCACTGTTTATGTACTTATACCATAAGTATAAAAAAACAGTACAATGTGTGTGAAAATTACTGTGTATACCTAAAAATTGGCATTTATGAAAGTAAGCATTCACTTTTATTTTTATTCTTCATTCGAACTCAATTCATTTTTAAAAAAGTTTATACTTTAGTTTGAGGTATTAACAAATTTAATATCGGAGACCTTGCATTTCGGCTAGCACCAGAGGGAACCTATTGTTAAGTTAGCTATCAAGAAAAGCATTACAGAGGACCGTTGGTGTCAGACACAAGAAATAAACATTTCTTTCTTTCTTTCATTTCTTTCGGACACAGATATAAAATACAAATATCTGTGGTGTCAGGCAAGTATTTGCAGACATATATTTTTTTATTTCTCCATTACTACACATGATTAAATGTAATTACAATGTCTTGTAAACCCATAAAGAGTTTTTCAGTAGGATAAGACATGCTGCGCCGACCCCAAATACTCACAAATATCGTCCATTTCACAAACGATCGTTTACATTCGTTGTACACAATCAATTTATTTGATAGATATATAATTAATTTATTTGCACACACATACAATACAATAAAACTACACCGGTAATACAAAAAAAATATACACATTTTAAATTATTCAATTATCTTACTGACTAAATAGTATAGGGAAGTGTGCTGCAGCCGTGCAAAATGGTTATGGCTCAGTGAAATTTTACCCTAACGAGCAAACACTGATTTTCAGCCATAGACCAGACTAAAAGTAAAAAGTTATGTGGTTAGATTGCCATTACCATACCATTTCCTACTAGTTTCTCAGCACCACAAATATTTCCATCTTCCATTCAGTCATCCACTTGTGTTTACCACCAGACCTCTCGTAATCTAAAGGACTAGTGCGCGTACAGTGCATTTTAAAAGAATTTTTTTGCCGCGTACTCTTGCGTTATGGAATAAGCTCCCTGACGAGGATTTTTCTAGTTATTACGGCATGGGGATCTCTATAAAGATTTTTAAAGGGTCAACAACGCGCAGGTATTGCCCCTGGTGTGGCAAGCCTTCAGAAGCACCGGTCACCCCTTTTCATCAGTGATCCCACGTAATAGGTGGTAAGCCTATTGCCGTTTACCGGGAACTTTTATGTTCGCCAGAGCTCGTCCGTTGATCAGCAGATGCACCACTCGCAGATGAGGTTGGCTTGGCCTCCTCAGATCTTGGTAGGATCCCATATAAGCTATAATCTTTAGAAATTCCTTGATATATTGTGAGCGTGACCCACGGCTCGCACGCTTGGTGAACAATCGGTCACCGCATCATCACAATCGCCTTTGTTTCTAGAATATATTTAGTTTATGTTTATAACTATTGTCCGCGGAGCAAACATCTCTCATACATTTACGGAATTTCAATTGAACTCTTATGTTTATTTTTCCGTAATTATTTTTGCACGAGTGTCCTTTACTTTTGCCTACCTGTGGATGTTATCTAATGCTTATAAACATGTCCAACTCCTTTTTTATGTAACATTAAACTTTTACCACGATAGGATAGAAGTTTTTACTTTGACAGTATTACAGCAACCATTGAATCATTATTATGAATACACATACATTGTGCTTCAATACAGCGAGTAATGTATGCTGAATATATTATAGTCGCTATAGGTTTCCAATGCTGATCAGCCAGTCTTAAGTGTCATAAAAACTAGTTAAAAATTATAGAGAAATAAGCTTCACAGAATAAACGACTGTGGATATGGTTCAAACAGCGGTGAGACAGCCGGGCTTCCCGCAAGAGGACAGTACTAATTACCTTGTCACCTGTGTGTACGAATCCTCTGAAGTAATTAATTTAATTTAGATAAAATAGCAAGAATAATAATTTCCTTATATTCGTCGGCAAAGCGTCTAGAAACGACGCCCGATGGGGCGATAAGGTTCCCCAATGGCGACCACGAACTGGGAACCCTAGTAAAAGCGCCGGCAAACCGTAGGTTGCTGGCAGTTCGAGATCAAACGGCGTGGAAAGCAATTAGAAAGGCCTATGTTCAGCAGTGGAGTATTACCGCTGCGATGATGATGACCTTTTTAATCCACTTTTACCGATGGACTGATGATCTGGTCAAGGCGGAGATAAAGCGGGGGCCTATGTGACGCAGTTGACTTCTTTTGGCTTAGATAATGATGACCACATAAACCTAGAAAAAGTTTAAGACAATTTACTTGTGACAAAGTACTTCTTCTTTTATACGTGACATGTGGTACCGCCCTAAAGTAGTGCCAAACCCTCTCATCTCACGGGGAGTCGTCATAGGCGACAAAGATATATCCTATCGGATGATGGGCAGCCGAACTGCGATCACCAATCCGCCTGCCCAGCGTGGTGATAATGGGCAGGTACCCCCAATAGAATGTAATTTATTGGAGAGGTTAATGTTAAGCAGTGGACTTTATATGAACGATATGATGTGATGTACTTCTTCCATTTGTAAATAATGTTTTCAAGTTTATTAATCAAAGGTAAATTATACTTTGGTCTCTTAATGATGTACCGCAAAAGAACAGAACGATTGATTGAAATAAATGTACTTGACATTTAGTTAAATTAAAATGAAACAAATACAAATATACAACATGCATTAAAAAAAAATGTAAATAAACAAAATTACTAATTCATATTTTAGACACTAAAAATGTATGTCTATTTATTATAAATAATATATAATAAGCATCACAGTACACTCCAATAAACACAAGGGGCTGAAGAAAATGCCAAACAAATAAAATTAAACAATGAAACATAAAAATATTGCCCTAGATATGTCATTTCATTATTAAATGTAGGTGAATGGGTTCACAATAGGAATATCTATTTAATATATCATATCACACTGCAGTGTATAATTTCATTCACTAATGCATTATTGAACGAACGGTCGCAAGGAAGGCTTAGCGGCGTGGGTGATCCCTAGATGGAACGCTGACGTCACTACTATCATATGACGTCACAATGCACGTGTCACATGGTATAAATAGCCTATGGTGTTTGCAGTATACAATATTAGCGACCTTGAAGGTTTTCAAGTAGATTTTTGATGCAATGGTAGACTTTGAAGTTGGCACTTTGACCTTTCAATTTGCTTACAGTAGTTATATTTTTAATTCGTTTTACTAGCATTTACAAAAAAATACCGGCACTGATTTCGATTTTGACATGTCCTAAATGATGATGGTGCCGATTCCTGGTAGTAGGATTTTTAACAGTCTTCAAAAAAGGAGAAAGCTTTATGCTCGTTTGTCAGTAAATCAGGCAGGTCATTGTGAAGTGTCACACTATAAAAAAAAACATATGTTTTGCAATGTCTTGTACATATTACACTACACTTACACCTTCATCAATGGTTTATTGATATGGCAAACTAATTTTTTGCGATAATCTAAGTGCTAATCTAAGTTCGTCGTATAAATTTAGTTAGTAGTAGTAGTTACACCAGGCTTAAAACTAGTCCGGGGGGTCTTAGGCGGCGGGGGCAGGGGGCCCCTTCCGTCTCGCCATAGACCCCCCCCGAAGTCGGCCAGTTACGCCATGGCCGCACATAGAGGTAGGGGGGGCGCTGCACATTGCTCCTTCCTGAGGAGGTCTCCGCGGTTCTGATCGGGGGGACGTTGGCCGCGGGCGGGGTACCAGAAGCTACAAACCCGGGCACTGGTGCCTCGCCCCTTTTCAACAGCGGTGGGCGTCGTCTGAAGTTTTTTAGTGGGTAGGACTGCGGTGGTCGCGTCGGCCGCGTCGGCCGCAGTGAGCCCCACACCCCCTCCCGGTCTCCCCCTTTTGGCCGGGAGACAGTGCGTTAGCAGCATTTTTTTACAGACGATAATAAAAAATAAAAAAAGGCTTAAAACTAGTGCTTCAGTTCATAAAATGAAGACGTTAAATTAATAAAAAAATTAAAGTGACAGCACTAGTTTTCAACCTGTGTTAACTTTAGATCTTGTTTTGTAGTAAGTTTAAAAATGTTTAATCCGTTAGTTATCATCAGGCGGCCCAGTGCGGATTATATGTGCGGTGTTAGTACAAGCACTTAATATGTAGGTAGTATTATTTGGCAGAGAGAAAAGCTACAACGAAAATTTCCAGCCAAGAAATATCCTAATTTTCGTAAGCAAAATCCCGTGAATCATGTTGGAAGCCAGGCAAATCGGCAGTATCCTGCTTACGGCAATTCATTTTAATGGCGCTTCCCGCGCAAAAGTGACGCGCGATGATGGCTGCCCAAGATGGACGACTTTAATCAAACTGGGTGACAGGTACCACTTGTCATACCTACCCGTTATGTGTGTCAATTTATTGAAGATCCGGAAATCACATTAGAAATGACGGGAACATTTTAAAAGAACAAGAATACCCTTTCTCGATCAGCTAGACATCCGTACTCAGTTTTCTCAAGGTGCTCCCTCACTGGGAGCATTTAGCTCTCATAGATTGTTATAGATTTGAGCATTGCATCAGTGAGGAGGAGAACCGAGCATTATAGTGCAACCTGTAATGATACAATCTGTAATTTTAGGATACAACTTGTAACATCAACGAGCGGAATTAACCAAACTAAATGCTCGGAATTGTGTTTAAAATGTACATTACAGGTTCCAGGAATGTTCCTGGTGAGGGAGCATCTTAAGACATCTCGGCAGTAGTGTTGAAACTGGCTTCAGATTGGCTCCGCTGTAGCCATCGCTGGCGATAGTCCGCTGTCAGACTTGTATTGCCAATAGCAACCACGAACGTCTGTCTCGAACTGTTTCTGCGGGTATTTCCAAGTTGTCAGAGCTGACTCTTTTTAGGCAATGTTAGTAACAGTAATAACAAAAGACAGCCAGTTATAAATGAAGGAAATTTTTTAATCATTCCGTAAGCATTGAAATTAAGAAAAAGTAGGTATCGCTTATGGCACCAAGTATTTTCTTGTGTTTGATTTCCACACCAGTTTTTTATGTACGATCTTTGATGTTTTTCTATTCATGCGTGTGGTTACACACACAGTCATACATTTACAAAAAAAAAAAGTTTTTGTTTTACAACTTAGGAACTAAATCCATTAAAAATTCCTTTTATCGTTGGCTTTGTTGAAACTTTGTCTGCAAACTGCTAGACATTATATCAAGTTATTCATTAAGCTTACTTTAAGTATTATTGTGAAATGTACGTAAACCTAGAAAAAGGAAATATACTAGTTTTACCAGAACAATGCAAAATGCTTATATTATATTATCTGTGAAAGCCTTTCCAGATGTGTGCAACCGAAATAAATAAATTTTAAATATCGAATATAGGTGTTTTGGTTTAAGTTTACCATCCATAAAGTATTTATTACAGCCCCTTTAACTAAAACAGATGGTTTCATAGTTAAATTACCTGCTTTCAACAAGGTTATCTAAATCCTTTTGTTAGCAAACATTCATATTGTGCTGCACGTGTAATTTACTGAATACTTAGGTTATTAGGTGGCGCCTATTTAAAAGAAATTTTATGCGCATAGACAAGCATAAATAAACTTCTTGCAAACACCTGGTTTGGCTTAAAAATAAATGGCCGGTGCATGATGGTTATTTGCAAGCGGCAGTATTGAAGAAAATGTGATCATAATATAGTAAATTTCATAATTAAGTTTAGTTTTAAGTAGGTATTGTTTACTTACTTAATTTATTTTATATTATCATATACGTGCATTATACCAACAACACGCGCTGGTCTTAGAAACCATCCTCATACTGTGCAGACTATCAACACTCGAACCAAGAAATTTGGGAGGTCGTTTCTGAGCAAGACCACTAAGCTCTGGTATTCGCTGCCGGCTCATGTGTTTTCTATGATCCCGGGTCTTTTAAGCAGGGCGTGAAACGGCATTTTAGCAGGCCGTTATGAGTGGATGCGCTTTGTACCGTGCTTATTTCACGGTTTGAAGCTCTTTAATTTTTTATTGGACAGCATCGGCTGCTTACCATCAGGCAGGATGTAGTCATTATGACGTGTAACATTTAAAAAAAACCGGTTGCCGTAGACTCAAAGCTTAGGGCCCAGGGTCTGCTCAGTGGTCTAACTAACTTTGGCTAAATTTCAGCTATTAAATAGAGAGACTGTCGCAAGACCCAGAGGGAAACATCATTCTCTGGTTAAAACAGCTGTCAGGATGGTAGAAGGCATAGATTTTCCTAATATCGACTGCCATGGCTGTTCATGACAGCCGGGACCAACGGTTTAACGGTGCTTCCCGAGGCACGGTGCAAGCGATAATTACGTTGGATATAAGAAAATGTGCAGTTATTTCTCTATTATTTACAAAAAGAATTATTTAATGACGTTTATCCGGATCTGTACCCGTAGCACAAGCTTAATTCGGGACTGGGTGGCGCTGTGTGAGATGTCCAAGGATAATAATTACAATAATTTTACATTTGGGGTTAGCAGAAACCTCGCTACAATTATTTATTTAAATGGGATCTAAATAGATGTGGTGCTTGGGATTAAGCTGCCGTTTCATACAGGCTATTCTAATATGAATGACTTAAAGCATGAATATTGTTATATTATGTTGCATTGTGTAGCGTCACAGACAAATGGAGATTGTAACTAACCAATCGATAATTTAAAAGAGCATAGCCTGTGAGTTTCTTGCCAGTTCTTCTTACAGAGCGGTGGCTCGGAACTGGCACTTAGATTCACTTACACTTAAATATTTTTTGTTTTTTTAAATTGTTTGGTTGCAAGTGAATCTAAGCTTCGTGATTTTAGTATAATTATATTTTATTTGTTTTTGTTATTTTTTTATAATTTTGACGTTTTCAAGTACTATGTAATAGTTTATGAAACAAAAAGTATTTTGATTTTGATTTTTGATTTCACCCTTAGCCCTCTAGATAAAACGTGTCACACGAAAAGGTGTCTTGCCTTTCGCCCTCAATGTTAAAACAGAGATCCCAAGTTTATTAATATTTGTGTATGTAGACTTTGAGTATTTATGACAAAGAAGAAATATTTTTACACTCACATTTAAACCAACCCAAAAGCTTACTCATCATAGAATCAAACGGCAGTGAATTGGCTTAAAAGACAATCCTTTTGTTTGGAGACCTCAATGTGAAGATAAGATAGTATTGGGAATGTATAATCGTCACCACATCACTAAACACCGGATTAAGCTAATCTAACCCGTAAGTTGATGGGATTAAGAAATTGTGTTGTATGGTTATGAAAGGTGATGCTAATGACAGTACGAGACTGGTACCGTGAGAAAAAGCAGCTAGCCTATCGCACTGTTTTCTACAGACAAGCGATGATTTCATTTTAAAATATTAGCAATAGATAATTCAATTACTAGAAAAATAATTGTACTAATGTGGTTAATGTGAAAGTTTACGAGTTAAATATTTTGTCTTCATTCATAATTGTAAGTAAATAGTTGTAATATTAAATTTATTACTAAACTAGCAGCGCCCTGCGGTTTTACGTTCCCTTGGAAATATCGGGATAAAGAGTGTCCTATATGTTAGTCCAGGACTGCAGCTATACACGTACAAAGTTTCATCACAATTGCTCCGGTAGTTAAGATTAACAAACATTCATCCACACATACAAACTTTCACGCTTATAATATTATATAGAAGGATAGTTGGTAAGTTCTCTCTACAATATGTACCTACATACATGTACGTTTATAAAAATAACTTTTTTTTATACGTTCATGACATTTATGAAAAATTAAGTTTTACAGATTTTTATAGTGCGTTCACGTGGGAATTACTACAAAAAAAACAATTAAATTCTTAGTTTCTCAAATTAATTTTGCCCTGAAAAAGTACCGCCTCAAAGATATATTGGAGTATATGAGACTATGCGGATATATAATATATCGGATTTAATCCTGATAGTCTAAACGAGCGACCTGGTGATACCTTCTCAATAAATTAAAATCTTGAAAAAAAACTCGTAATATTTATAATAAAATAAAATATACTTTATTGTCTTCAAGATCAACAGGATCATTTAGATTCGTCAAATTTTTATACACAAAATGAAAATTCCATAATTTTTCTTCTTAACAACAATGAAAGAGATATGAGCAGTACTATAATCAGGAAATAAAAGAAAATGGATTCTTTGTCAGAATATGTCAAGTTTTGTCAGTTTATCTGTCTGTTGTGGTTTTTTCCTCAAGATTTGTCAGTCTGTCGGTTACTCTTATAGGGGGGATCTGTCAGTCAGCCTGTCGTGATTCTAAAGGGGGAGGGGATTGTCCGTCATTCAGTCAGAAGTTGAGAAGAAGGCCTCAAGAAACTCATCTCGGCTTTTTTTTTTAAATTATGTTAAATTACGACTGCAGAAAACAGGTTTTTGTAGACTTGTCAAACTGTTTTACTACTAAGTAAATTTTCTTGTAACTGGCGGGAGAAAAAACTAACCTTGGCGACTTTCTTGCCCGTTCTTTTACGATCAAGCTCCCGCCCGCAGTGAATGGGCGCGCTAGTTTTAAGTTTGTAATTTTATAATTAAAGCCAATCTTGAATAAATGATCGACTTTGACGTTGAGTACTAAAAAAATTTATCTTTTAGCGTCGGGCCAGTCAGCCAATATTTATGAATCTACTTATGCATCAAAATAATCTAAATTAAGGTACATTAAAACGTACCTAAGTGTCCGAAGTCCAGTTCTCATATTAAAAAGCTACAACATATTTTACGAGTACGACAGACTTGAATGCAAAATATACTTGCCATTAATTAAGTATTCAATCGCAACTCCGAATGGTCAGTCCATTGACAAATACTATAGCCATTCTTGCTAACACTCTTATTGTGGTTCATTCATAAGTGCGTCAAAAGAGTATTACAACTTTGTTTCTATTTGTCAATGAACCTCTTTCGTGCGAAAGTAGTACTAAACTTTTTTCTTTTTACATTCAGTCAAATATTTTTAACACCTGCGGCACTTTGTCTATGGTCAATTGGGTAATTCCTATTGTGTTATCTGTGGGAACCTGTAAATACGATTGTGCGCCTTTTTTGTGTATGAAAAGTTGTAAAAAATGCATGGAATGGATGCTTTTGTTTAATTGTAGGCACTCCCGTTTACGTTTAGTACCCCGGGGTGGTATTGGCAGGTACACTGCAACGATTCTCACGAGCTAGAAAGTAATGGACAAGTAATGTTGCAAGTTAAACAATATAAGTTGTAGAAAAGGCCATAAAAACTTCTAGCTTACTTACATAGTCTGTTGTACAATGTAAGAGGTGCTCTGGGGTTTTTTAATATGTGTTTATTTGTATAGGTATGCAATCATAGCATTGTTAAGTACCAAGTAAGTACTTAGGGTTTATCTTTATCTAGGGTAAAGATAAACCCAAGTACTTATAATAATACATCAGAATCGATTTTTTGCTATCTATTACAATAGACTATTAGAAGTCTGGAAAGATAAAAAGCAAGATTAATATAAAGCAATTATTAATGTCTTGCACGCTTTGACCAAAATTAGATAAAAATTGTAATTTTTTATTAATCATGTTAGAGGCAAGTTTTTTTTACATACATTCATAATTTCACGCCTGTTTCTCCGAAGGGGTGGGCAGAGGCATACAATACGCCCACACTTCGCCATTTGTATTGTTGGTCCCACAGAATAGGAGGCGAGCCTATTGCCGCTTTTGCGGGCACTTTTATGTTCGCCAGAGCCTCGTCCGTTGATCGGCAGGTGCACAATTGCAGGTGAGGTTTGCTTGGGCTTCTCAGATCTTGGTAGGAGCCCTATATACCCCAAGTTTTTATCCCAAAAAATTAAAACAAAGAACATAATAAAAGATCAAGAAGCGGGTGAGGTCGAGTGTGAAAGCTAATTTAAAATAATTTCTCTCATAATACGTTTTCGATGTTAGGTTTAACCTTTTAAGCATCGGGTATCCAAACCCAAAAGAAATTATATTGTTTCCTGTTTCTCGGTAATGGTCCGCCAACTTGCAGACTAATAACAGTCGTAGACCGTAGTCCATCGCTTGACAGTAGAACTTTCAAACTATAATATTCAATTCAACCTGAATAGAGTAACTTTTATGTTTTTTATCTTGTTAACATTTATGTAATCTAGTACACAGAAAATATTTTTTAAATCCCATTTATAAGATAACTAAATTTCATTCTATTTAAGTCTATAAAAGTATGAATATTTGTTTTTAATTTAATTTAATTTGTTTTTATATTTACTATTACTTCTCTGTGCATACATATAAGTAGCATAAGCATAATAAGCATATAAGTCCGGCTCAAAAGTATGTATACCTTCATATAATTATATTTATGATTGTAGTCTGTTCTGTTGCCTTAAATAAAAAAATAAAGTAATAAAATCTTTAATGTTTATGTAAACATACTTCTGGCCTAGCCAATACCTGACCATCACCCCGATCTTCCACCCGACCTAATTCCGGTGCCATGAGAGTCGAGACCTGGTGGATAATTATACAATATTGGCCCTTCCTCCCGACCCACAAACCGTCTGACCTCAATGGCCGGACGCACTCGACACGAATTGAACAGAAATTCAAGAACGTCTTGATGATACAACACACCTACTTGTGAAGGAACTAGTCTAGCTGTGCTGCGGGTTTGCTTGTTTTCGTATTTAAATGGTGTTATTATCGATAGGAATACATGAGAAATGAATAGTCAGTTTATTAACGTCCCCAAATCAAGGTCAGAAAGATTCATGTCAATCAGGTCTTATGTCACCACGTTGAACCAGTGTGCGATAATTCCTGCTCATACAATATTCTCACAGATGTTCTCCCATCTAAAGACTGACCTTGGAAGATCCTAGTTTCGTGATTGTTTTGAACCACCTATAACTCCGAATAATTTATTAAAGTTTATTTTGTAAAAACTCTGAACACCTACTAAAATTTTTGAAAAGGCTTAAAAAACTAACTGGGTCTTGCGTTTGGTTTAGATATTTGTGTGCACGACAAAAGGTATCTTTTACTAGGTATGGTCTATGTATTGAAAGTCTGTCTATATTTTGCAGCTAGTCTTTGGACATACGCCTCCTCTTTGATTCTCCTCTCCAAATAGTCTTCTGCTACACGCATACAGGTAATGCCAGCTAGCCGCCGGATATCATCTATCCATCTTTTGGGCGGTCGTCCTCTGCTGCTGGTCTTAGCGCAAGTTTGCCATTTCAGTCAATTTATCGCCCGCACACTGACAAATCCCCTGCCTTCTTTACTTTCTATGCTCTATTTCTTCGACCACTTCAGATACTTTCCTGTTTCCTGCTTTATTCACATAATTCTTTTACGGTAATCATCATTATCTGAGCTGTATCTCAGTTCCGACCTTACAGCCCGGGGCCTGCTTTCTGACATTTTTGCCTCCAGGTGTGACATCTTTAGTTCTTCTACAGTCAATGAGTGTAATATCCAGGCTCAATCTGTCTATAACCTTTTTCGTACCACAGAGTATTAAAAGTATGTATTCACAAATAAAAAGGTCCTATCTATATCCAGTCTGGGTATCTTCTAGACCGACAGTATAACGTCTGATTATTTTGGGGTTAGGTTTGAACTTTCTGGGGAAATATTATAAATTCCGTTTTTTAGAACCAATAGCATAAGCTGCTTAGTTTTGGGCTATATGGCGTTTTGTAAAGTATTATAGTGATGTAGTAAATATGAAGATTATTGTTGAAGCTATTGAAAAAGATGCATCTAATGAACAGAAGCTTGTTTAGTAATAACGTTGGATAACCGGCAAGCCGTGGCTAGATGTAATGCAAGTACCAAACCAGTTATAGACAAGTAGGCAGTAGGCGCCGGCCCTAGGTCTATAGTACGAACTGGATTCACCCACTCGCTTCCTGTGCGCGAGGAAGTGACGTCAGCGTCGTGGTCCACATCTTTACTGTTACCTAAGGTACCTTCAAGGTACTGAGCCTCACTGAGGTTTAGTTAAGCTACCTAATCTAATTTTTATACCTAAATTTTCGTTTGCATCTATGGCATACACTCATACATCCAGCCAGCTCATACGATGTAACGTATTATGTCATATTTTAGATTCAACGTTGTTTTTTTTCTTCCCCACAAAATCGTCATCGTCTTAGCCTATTAACGTCCTATTACTGAGCACGGGCCTCCTCTCAATAGTAAGGTGGTCAGATCATACTCCACTCCACGGACCCAGTGCGGGTTGGCGGAGCAGGTGTACGGCGTCCTGCTGTTAAAATTTTTCAAGCCGCCCAATTAGGACATTCATATAACTGGATGTCTACCACGTAAAGTGATAATAAAAATAAATAAATATTCTCTTACAATCACACCAATTACTTAGTTTCAAGATAAGTGTCATTAAGAACTTGTGTTATGGATACAAAACAACTTTTTTTTTCTGTAAATACATACTTAATATACATAGGAAAACACCCAGACAAGATAAAATATTCATGTTCGTGCACACAATGATTTGTCCTGATTGGAAATCGAACCCACGACCTCTGGAGTGAAGTGCAGGTATACTGACCTCCACGCCATATCGGTCGTCAAATGGGTAGTCAAATAATGAGGACCTATACCTTAACGTTTCTTTTGAAATACGGAAGCGTTCGACATCAATTGCTACAGAACGGTCAACCATTCAAGGACTCACCTCTGTAATCCCTTTTTAGCTTGACTTCGGCGATCGTTTTTTAGCGACCACCTAGCTTTTAGCGAAGCTACGAGCGACCCATGAAATACTATCTAAACTATATTATCTGTTCCTGTTTTATGGACTAAATCTGTCGAGGATTGGTCTATGAAAAGCGTTATCATATGAAACACCCAGGCCTATCATGGACATATATGGATTATATTAATTCTAAAAAGGTATTGGTAAAATACTTTAAATCAACCAAATATGGGCCTGACAATCTTACAGTGTGAGTAATACTAGATGACAGATGGTGGTGGGACATTCACAATGACGTTTAACGAAAGCAAATATTTGTCATTAATATCTGTGATAAAATAACAGGTTACTTTGTCACCATTATTAAGTAAATAACATTACAATGCGTCACTGAAGTGTTTTCCTTTACGTCTACCTTTTTATTCGATGGAAAATCATCAAATGACCTTCCCCGGCTGTGGGTGGAGCGGGAGGGTGTGTCAGACTTCTACTGACTAAAAACCATCCATGTTCCTTCTTTTGGGCCTGCTACGTACCGAGGCCGCGGTAACCCTTTCGGACAGTCCCGCAGCCTCGGCAGGCTTGGCCCCCTCCCTGGGGACCCATCAGTGTGCTGCCATCTCTTTGAGGCGCGCATGGAACACGAACGCGCCATCTACGCGGCCTGTCGCCTATAGAAGACGGATGGGCGGCGAGTTACCCATGTCCTTAACGTCTACCTAGTAGGTAAATAGACGGCCTGTTATATTTATATCAAATACTATATGGCAGATAAAAATGCTTGAGATTAAGCTGCCGTTTCGTATTCTAATATAAATGACTTAAACCATGAATATTGTTTTTTGATGTTATATTATATGTCGTTATATTTAAATATATATTATATAGCGTCACGGACAAATTAAGATTGTAATTAAAAAAACCTAACCATTTGATCCCTTTCATCGTGGGTGGGTCAGACTTTCATTGATAAAATTAAATCTTTTTACATTCCTACTGAAGCCCTTTTTGTTCCGGGGCCGCAGTAACTCCCTGCCTGTCTACTGTAGTGGATCTGGGATGTGGAGCGGCGAAACGTACAAATACAGGACAGGAGCGAAGCGATGATTTTCATTTCTATCGGTTAATATTTGTCCGTTTCTCGGTGGTAGGTGTAAAGGAATACTAGCTAATCTGAGGAGCCCAAACCAACCTCACCTGCCGATCAACGGACGAAGCTCTGACAAACATAAAAATTCCCGGTAAGCGGCAATAGGCTCGCCACCTACTACGTGGGACCAATAATATAATTGGAAAATATGGGCGTATAATATGCCTCTGCCGTCCCCTTTAGGAAAACAGGCACGATGTTATGTATGTACCGATGTTGTCCGTTTCTTTGCTCCGCATTTTCGCTCCGCTTAAATGGTCAGGCGGCCTAAAGGACTGAAATGAAGGCAGCGCAGACCTCGTTCGTACCAGCTAAGCGTGATAAGTGTTGTTTTCTTCGAAGCAATTTAGTACAATCATAATGAAATCACCCTAGTATCCTGTCACGTCGGTTCATAGGTCGCCTGTGTATTAAACTATTGAAATTTATTAGTAAATTGTATGATTGCCATTATGTTGCGCGTGCGCCGGCGCCAGCGCGTCGCGGATTATATGACTGTCTAGTTTCCGCTCGCGACTTGCGTTACCTGATAGTTGAAAAGAAATCTCATACAGGGTTAAAGGTTAAGTTGACCTATATCCTTTAAGAGGATCTAGTTTGCATGAAATCTGACTGATTTCACCATGAAACACATCCCATTTTTTTTAACGTCGGTAACAAAATGCATTTACGCACTGCCTTTTGGCCAAAGGGGGACCGAAAGGGGGTGTGGGACTCACCACCGGCAGATGCGAATGCCAGCAGTAATACCCCGCCGCAGTAGACGCCCGCCGCTTGTTGAGAAAAAGGCGGGGGCCAGTACCTGTGTGCAGCGTCTGACACCCCGCCTGCGGCCAACGTCCCCCGAACCAAAACCGGGAGAACCTCCTCAGAGAGTCGCAGTGAACCCGCCCCTGCTACCTCCCTGTGTGGCCGATTTCCCGGAGGGTCCATGGTTATACAGCAGGGGCCCCCTGCCACCGCTGCCTAAGACCCTCCTGGCGCAGCTGGGCGGGCCCTCCTGGCCTACCCGCTGCGCCGGAAACTAAGAGGGACCTATGGAGATAGGTCTCTCTTAGTTTCCCCCCGGTTGTCAGTACTAAGGAATAGAATAGAATAGAATAGATCTTTATTGCTAAGACTGTGTACATTTTGCTGGTGTTCATGCATTACATTGGTAACAACAGTGTACCCGTTGTGGGCGTGCAATTTATACAACTTACAACTAGTTACTTAATATTATTCGTAAAAAAGCACCCAGAGTCGCCAACCTGTGGGTGTTACCTTTTCCCGGCCTCCAGGAGGTACTCAGCCCCCCACCACGACCTGTTCGGAGTGAAACACCGTACCCCAAACTTAACCGTTCTCAATTTATTGTACTTAATTTTTTTAAAGGTGCCTTTTTTTGTGTTCTTTGCCTCAAAATTAAAATGTTTTACTATTTTTGGTAAAAGGTTAGTTGCTCGATTATTTTAAACATTAAAAGTGCAAGTAGTGGTCCCAGATGAGTCGTAGTAGACAATGAATTGTGTAAAAAAGCAATACAGAAAAAGAAATCTTTCTTCGACATTAAAAAAAAGTCTATCGACAGTTGTGGTACATATGTTTGTAAAAATATCTACAGTGTTTAGGTTTCCATTAATGTATAACAAGCTAGGGTAGGTACTATTGAAATTCCTACAGTAAAACAGTGGTGAATCGATACTAGGTAATACGAGTATTACATTGTAAAAGTCTTACAGCCCTTTTTTTAAACACAATTTTGAATTGTCTAAGTACATAAATCTTTCAAGTATGACTTGTTATCCTATTGACATATGTATTACATAATCGTCGTTTTTCTGCGACTTCTGAGTCACAAGCCGCTTTGTCTGAAATTAAGTATATTGTTTCAGAAATGTACCTACAATGTAACCATTATTATGTTGAATAATTGAATACAAATAAATTGATTTTATTATTATTATTATATGTCTGTAAATTACGTATGTCATGCATGACGTCCTCAGGTTAATCCATTGATTAATTGGTTGACGTGGACACTCCACGTCCTCTTCTTCACACTGACTCACCCACAGGGGTTTCTGCCGTCATTTACGTAATTTATTGAAATCCGTATTATCATACACTTTACTGTCTGGGGACTATCTGCTTTTGTAGCTTCATTTAACTTATGATTCCTTTAATAATTAATATAATTTTTTTCTCGCTAAAAATAAAATCAATTTTCTGATTCGTTTGATTAATCTTCGGTATGACCACATAAATAAGAATAATCGGGAGCTATGAGTTAATACAAATAAAAAGGGGATATTGTTTATAAGTTGTTTAGGGATCCTAACAACATCTAAGGAGCCCAAGCCAACCTCACCTGCAAGTGGTACACCTGCTGATCAAAGGACGAGGCCAGTAACTCCGGCTAGGTATGGTCCTTTAAATTATCAAATGGTTAGGTTCTTAAATTCAAGGTCCTAATTTGATTGTGACGCTATACAATTACATATAATATAACATCAACAATATTCATGGTGTAAGTCCTACCAAGTGTATAGGGATCCTACCAAGACCTAAGGAGCCCAAGCCAACCTTACCTGCAAGTGGTGCACCTGACGATCAACTGACGAGGCTCTGGCGAACGTAACAAATCCCGGTTAGCCTTCGTCACCTATTACGTGGGACCAACAATGTAATTGGCGAAGTGTGGGCGTATAACATGCCTCTGCCTACCCCTTCGGGGATACAGGCGTGAAAGTAGTATGTAATTATATTTGTATAAATAAATGTTTAAAAAAACATAAATTATAATGAAATATATTTAGTTATATTGATTAAATTTGTACATAAAATATCTGTGGTGTCAAGGAGAAAGAGATAAGTCAAAAAAAAATAAAAATAAGATTTTGCACCTATTGAAACATTTGATATATCCTATTTAATATAAAATGTTTTGATTAACCTCCTATTTGCCGTGACACATTAAAGATTTGTACCAATAGGTGCAAAAATCTTTCTTTTTTTTTTTTGACTTTTTCCTTGACACCACAGATATTCTCCGACTTACGCAACCTAGTTTAAGCCATGTCATTTGACCCTATCGGGTGGAAAGACGCCCAACATGTGCCTTTGCTATAGAGTATGACCTGTATTCATGCCAGCTTGGTAGACATGAAACCCAAGTCTTAAAATACTGAGGAATTAACCTGAGCAAATTAATATTATGCCTACTAGCGACCTACCGCGACTTCGTCCGCGTGTCCTATATCTAAACCTTCCTCTTGAATTACTCTTTATATTAAAAAAACCGCATCAGGATCGTTGCGTATTTTTAAAGAGCTAAGCATACACAAGGACAGCTTCTAAGCTTCGTGATTAAGTGTAATAATATTTCGATTGTTTTTTTTTATATTTTAATCATGACGTTTTCAAGTACTATGTATAATAGTTTATGAAATAAATATTTTTTTTACTTTACTTTACTTTACAGACAGCGGAAAGCGACTTCGTTGTACACTATGTATTGATTGATTTTAAAGGAGATGACATGAAATTTCACATAATAATAAATAAATATTTCTGACACTTACACCAATTATTTAATTCCAAGATAAGTATCATTAAGAAATTGTGTTATGGATACTAAATAACGGATAAACATACATGAATACTTTTTTTGTAAATACTTAATATACATAGGAAAACTCTAGACCAGAACAAATATTCATGTTTATGCACACTAATATTAGTCCTGTGTGGGAATCGAACCCACGACCTCAGGAGTGGAGAGCGGGTATACTGGCCACCACGCCATATCGACTTCTTTTCACATTATGTATTGATTTATTTTAAAGGAGATGATATAAAATTCCACATAATACAAACTGTAAAGTAGTTAATTACCAAAATTACTTTTAATTATATACCCATTTTGTTACCTATAATGGCAGACAGCACTTACTGATAATTTTTTAAAAATTGTTAATATAACTTAAAGTTTTTAGTATCAGGTGATACGATAATCATTGTTGATACATAATTAAGTAGTTATCTATTCTAAGATAACAATTGCAGCCTCCTGCAAAATTCGTTGGCCACATGCCCCGGTGGGCCCGCCCCGCAATTAGGGCAGGTGTCGCCCTGGTGCTCATTACCTAACACACGGTATAATTATATTTGCCATTTTACTAAAGTGCCGGGTGGCACCGGCCTAGAATAGTTCCACCCCCTCTCATCTCACGGGGAGCCGTAAAAGTCGACGAAGAGAAATTCTACCGGATGATGGGCAGCAGCGTCATCCTGCGTACTGGCTTCAACTGCGATCACCAACCCGCTTATCCAGCGTGGGGATCATGGGCAGATACCCCCAATAAAATGTAATCTGTTGGGGAGGTTAATGTGTACAGTGGACTTTACAAGGCTGATATTATGACTTTACTAATTTGTACCATCTTAAGTGCGTTTTCAAAGTCAAAGTGAAAGTATTTATTGCCAAAACTATGTTGTAAAGAAAGAAAGAAAAAAAAAATTATTCAATACAATTTGCAAGAAATAAAAATAACATAAAATAAGTACAAAATAATAAAAACACAAATCAATAACAATAAGAACTCAAGTGAAAAAAGTCCTTGTAAGTTGTATATTCAGATGTTTTATAAAAGGTAGTATCAAACACAGACCCATATAGGGCACAGCAAAATAAATAAATAATTTTTAATATAAACAAATTTTCCTCATAGATAACGCGTTCTAGTTATTAGTTTAATGAGTAATCGACGTTTGCAGGTTTTATTGTATATGACGCATTAACGACATAATGCAAGCATATTATAAGCATATTAACATGTTTAATAATTTGAACTAACTACGAAGAACCAGCTGACATCGAGATCAAAACCATGCCAATATACTACAAACGTGAACCCAATTCGTAACAGAAAGAACCCCTTTATAAATTAGAGTGCTTTTATTATGTATGTTACAGTAGGTAATAATAAGACGGTAACGTCAAAATCTAGACACGCGGCAGCGTGTCAAGCCAAGTTCAAGAATTTTTGACCCCCTCATAAATAAAAAACTATTTCACATAAACGTATGAAATTTGGCTCATATATTGAGACATGCGAGATACATATAGAGTGTTCTAAATTTCATAAGCTTATCTCAAACGGTTATTTAGATATTAAATAATCAAATCCAAATATCTTTATCATTGTCTGACTGACCTATAGATCAAAACTCTATAATTTATATATGAAAACTAGCCCCGACAGACCATAGGCTATATTGTAGCTATAATGTATTGCATTATCTTATGTTAATAGAAGCTATGATATGTTATACTGTTACTTATAAATAATTTTCAGGACTGACCATTGAACTTGGCACCTTTTTAGATCTCACTTCTTTTGTCGTTGAAGTCAACAACCAAGGAATTTATCATAATATTGAACTTGGCTCTCATTTCACATTTATGTTTTTGATTGGATAAGAAGTACATACAACAAAAAAAACAGTATATAAAAAACTGACTTATTTGTACTCATTGTTAATTGTTTATAATTACTTAGTAATGAAAAGACAACAAATAAGTACTTTTAAAATTACTGCCTGTTTGTTTATTCTGACTTATAAATATAAAACCTGAATAGTTGGATGTGTCTACAAGTTTTTAGGTCACGTCCCGCTTATGGAAACGGCCTATCTCTCATTCATTTATTTATTTCATTATGGAAAACCAGTGGCTGTTTCATTATTTCTTACATCTAAACATTAAAATACACTATATAAAAGTTAAATGTACTGCATTTTAAGGTGTCCCAATATACACCAAATATTTTGTAGTGACACAAAAAAAGAAAGAACATAATTTAACATAATAGAAAAAAAAATAACATAAAAATTCTAAACTAAATTCAAATAAAATAAGTACCTACAGATAACACAGACAAACATGATTATGAGAATGAAGATTCATCAACTGAAGTTGGGAGGGACTCTCCTGACTAAATGACTTGTTCTGAAATTTTCATTATAATTGTGTAATGGATGAGTAATATAGAAAACAGCACGTGTCGTGAGTAACAAAAAATGTATTTTAGGTCACGAATGACGTTTAGAATCATTTAATCTCTGCCCACGTATTAACACGTGAAACGGAATACAGTTTTTATACCATTATTAGGCAGAGGCGTGCACTAAGATTTTTGATATTTAACGCTACATTCAGTGTCAAATAGTTGGTACCACCTAAAACGAGGGATCCTATCATCATCTTTGGAGCCCAAGCCCAAGCTGATAACCGGAAACAACGGTGAAAATGACTTTCGAAGCACGGAAGTGCCCAAATGTCAACTATGCTAGCACTGATCTTTGTAATGTTTGTTTGTAAAAAGGGGTGCATAGGGATCCTACCAAGACATAATAAGCCCAGGCCAACCTCACCTGCAAGTGGTGTACCTGCTGATCAACGTACGAGGCTCTGCCCAACATAAAAGTTCCCGGTAAGCGGCAATGGGCTCGTCACCTGTTACGTGTGACTAGCAACACAATTGACGAAGTGTTGGCGTATAATATGCCTCTGCTAATATGCTCTCTCACATAACTTCGAAAAGTCATAGGTGCGCCACGAGGAGGGTTTGAACCCGAGACCCTCTGAATTGAAAGGCAAGGGGTCTCGCCACTGGTCTATCGCCGCCTGTTGCGATTCCCACACAGGATAGATAATAATATATTAGGATTAGTATTGAGTCACAATGTCGCAAACATCTTGTAATTAGTACTAGTTTCCCTTACCAAACAGACTGACGCTATCTTAGGTATTTCTGTCTGTACCGCCGGTATATCGAAGTGGCGTTGAGTCACAATGTCGTCAATCGTTTTCCCGCTAATTCGGAATGATTTTCCGCGAATCTTAACGAAGTGAGAGTGTGTTGAGTAACAGTTGATCAACTCATATGAACATTATTTTACAATATTTATTAGACGAATAGACAGTTAATCGTTTATTAAACCTAAGTCGTGAAAATGTATAGAAATTAAACTATAATTAAGTAATTTTATTTATTTCACTTATTACTTACTCAGGACTTATTATATATAAAAAATATGCCCAATTAATGTATGAGGTGTTTTAAACTTCACTTATGTTTTACGAACATTGAAAAACCAAAATTGGTCTTGTCTATTGATAATTGGGAGTAAATTTAACCAATTACATCTAGGTACTCACCCCCTATGAACCCTGAAAATAATACCAACACTCCTGTTCTGGAAAGTCGTGTAATGATGGGGCATAACACTAGTAGTAATGGGATTTCTCTCCATTTACGTAAATATCCGTAATCCGTAAATAAAAACCCCAAGCGAAGACGGTGAATTGTACTCGGTCGCATTTTTGTCGCATCCACAAACGTCCTTGTGACGTTGTTTCACTTCGATACGGTGCTACTCGCCGCAGTGGCCTCTGTTGTATGGAACCTTGTCTCACTTAGCTTGACGTTGGAATTCGCTAGTTGCAACAAGTTATGTGGACTTTGGTCAGAGTCGTACACGTCACACGGGGAAGTATTGAGAGGTTGCTTGGGGCGAATTGAAGCCTTTGTGGGTAAAACAATCATTAATAATAACATCTTTGGAAATTTTACTTAGTATTTAAGCCCTAAAACTATGCAGAATGTACTACGATATGGATAGAGATATGATGTCTTATCTATATGTATTTTTTTATTTGTATACGTACAAACAGATAGGCAGAGGCATATTATTTATACGCCCACACTACGCCAATTATATCATCATAATCTCAGCCCATTAACGTCCCACTACTGACTCGAGGCAGGCACGAGCCTCCTCTCAACGGTATCTACGGAAGACCAGCGTCGAGGTGTTTTCGTGACACCTCGGCTTTATGCTGAGTGGATACCTTTTCTGTGACACTCTTCAAATTGTTACTTAAATATAATGTATCTGTTTTCTTTTGATGTTGTCACAGAATAAATTCTTTTTCTTTCTTTCTTTCTTTCTTTCTCATATATCAAGGTGTGAGGGTATTGGTTCATACTCCACCACGCAGACCCACTGCGGATTGGCGGAGGCAGGTGTATGGCGTCCTGCTGTTAGAATTTAGCAAGCCGCCCATTAGGCCTCTAACATGGCTTAACGACTACCACATTTAGTGATAACCGGGACCAACTGCCACACAAACGGTCACCCATCCAAGGACTGACCTCTGTAAACTCTGCTGTACTTTGGTAATCGTTTCCGACCACCGAGCACCGCAGAGCTACGAGCGCTTCGCCAATTATATAGTCCGACGTAATAGGTGGCGAGCCTATTACTGCTTACCGGGCACATGTTTGCCACAGCCTCGTCCGTTGATCGATAGGTGCACCACTTGCAGGTGAGGTTCGAGTGGCTTGGATTTTTAAGATGTTGATAGGACCTTAAACAACATTGAGTTGGTTTAATGGCTTGTATCCACAGATACCCAATAGGGGTGTGTAGTATACTCAAGTCAGTTACTTTGTGTCGACCACTAACTAACACTTTACAATAGCGAGCGGCCGCACACTATCGAATTACTGGAAAGGGCTCCGCTTTAGTAATATCGATTTTACTTATTCGTCTAGTCCGCTCCGATTGTTTTGTACCTATCCTACCTCTCTGGCAGTATAGTTATAATATTTGATAAATAAATATTATATAACATTACATACATTCACGCCTGTTTCCTCGAAGGGGTAGGCAGAGGCATATTATACGCCCACACGTCGCCAACTATATTGTTGGTCCCACGTAATAGGTGGCGAGCCTATTGCCGCTTACCAGGAACTTTTATGTTTGCCAGAGCCTCGTCCGTCGATCGGCAGGTGCACCACTTGCAGTTGAGGTTGGCTTGGGCTCTTTAGGTCTTGATAGGATCCCTATAAACCCTATAAAACAATGTATAGCTAAATTTAAATTAACATGTACAGTCATCGTTTCTAGTTCGCAACATCCAAAGCTCCATAACACGTCTCTTTTGTCAAGAGCTTAAGGGCGTGTTCCGGTATACACAACGCTTTGGATTCAAAATTCAAAAAAATCAAAATGCAACATCATTTATTCAAGTTTGGCTCAAAAGAGCTCTTATGAACGTCAAAACTTAAAAACTAGCGCGCCCATTCACTGCGGGCGGGAGCTTGATCGTAAAAGAACGGGCAAGAAAATCGTCAAGGTTAGTTTTTTCTCTCGCCAGTTACAAGAAAATTCTAACAGCGTTCTACTAGCTAATTGGCGCTAACTGTACAAAGACAAACTTTACTCCTTATGAAATCTTTGTCAGTCAACCTCAAACTGTCAAGCCAAACGCAAAGATTGGATTAGACATTATGCAAATAAATTATATGAGTTATTCTCCAGAATAATATGGTTAAAAAGGTGTGGATGAGTGATGCAGAGAAACCCGAAACATAATGCTAAAAATCGGCAGTACCTCTTTTGTAAAGCGAATTGATATAAAGTTACTTTATTTCATTTTCAGTTGCATTTGACACAATAAACTTTGCAGAGAACGGTAGTTTAAGAAATAAGTATTAAAAAATGTTATGGCTACCTATGTACTATCAAAAAAACGTGTACGACTTATTTTCTACATACATTTCTCTTTCTGAATGATCTATTATTATTATACATTCTTGTAAACGCAATGTATATACAAACAGTGACAGATAGTATTTGGTTCAAAATTTTAGTTGACGCCGTCAACTTGTAACTTAGCGACTTTAGTGTAATTTATTATACATTACTGCTTTTGTTATGACAACCAAATTTATATTCAGATTAAAACAGCAATGTATAAAAAATTGAGAAAAAAATTCTGCTTACAAGTTTTAAGTAAGGTATTTGGTAATCGTGCATGGAGATGGTCATGCGGTCAATCAATTAATTACCGGGCAGCTCGCCACCTTGCCTGCATAGCACGATGCCTGCGATGCTTTTACCTTGCTACGTAAAAACTGGAGGCTATTCGTAGAAAGCGAGGTTTCTCGACAAACAGTTACTGGTCGCTGAGTCTAATAGTATAGTTATTTAAATCCATGGTTATTATTATATTAGCATTATAAATGCGAAAGTATCTTTGACTGTGTGTTTACTATTCTTATTTTTGTACTGGCTGGAGAAAGGAGAAGAAAATATAATGAGGTTCTAGCCCAATTGTATTTGGACTATTCGACTAATGTAATCGGAAAAACCTTCAAACAGCCACTACTCTATGTCTTGTCTGGGGGTGTCATAAAGGGGTCACCAAGCAATTGGATCTCTTTTAGAGTTAATGTGGGCTGAGGTCTAGCTACCTGTCACCTTATGACATTGTCATCTAGGGATCTCTGTGCCAGTTTTCTTTCCTTTTAAATGATGGCTTCGTGCGGTTTGCACATTTAGCCAGTGTCAAGTTATAGATATATTAATAACATATAAATTATAGTAAATGAGAATGAGTGGTGACTCCTTGAGAGAAAATTTGAAAAGTGATGTTGCACTGTTTTGTTTGATTTACCAACACTCATGTATATTCACAAACACTTAACGGTTAATAATCCACCGTTATTACACATTAATGTTAGAAAAATCACATATTTTAAAAAATAAAACAAAACTGCGGACATGACGCTTCACTTTCCCGCCAAGAAGTCAGTAGTGAACTTAGCTACAACCAACGATATACCACAGATAACGCAAGTATCACGATTAGTATTGAAATCAAGCGTGCCCACTTTTGAACACCTAATGTGACGACACTGCCGATATTTAATAATATACATACTAACATTAGGCTAAGTCATACTTGTACTAACAAAATATGAATTGTTATTTATCTGAAATAAAATGTTTGAATTGAATTGAAATTTAGTGACGGGAAATCCAAACTAATTCATCGACACTGATGCCGCTGATGATATTATATCCTACTATCCTATCCTACTTATATTATACACGTAAAAGTTTGTACGTGTGGATGGATGTTTGTTACTCTTTCACGCAAAAACTACTGGAGCGATTGTGATGAAACTTTGTACGTGTATAGCAGTCCTGGACTAACATATAGGACACTCTTTAACCCGATATTTCCACGGGAACGGGGCCATGCGGGTAAAACCGCAGGGCGCTGCTAGTATTGCATAATGTGAAATCGTTTATGTTACAGTATTTTAAATAACAACAACAGACGCGCGGACTGTAAGTAGCGGCGGGCAACTCCGACGATTGGTCGGGGTTCGGACACGCAAATCACATGCATTTGCGTTATCTTTTGTATATATATCGTCGTTGTTCTGGGAAAACCCTGTAAATAGAAAGTTACCTAATTTGAGTTATAGGCAAATGATAGTTCAGATAAATATATTTTTATTAAAAAACATATGAACTTAAGTTTTTGTGTTTCGATATCATGCTTTTGTATTTTGCCGACGAAGAGCATGAAAAACTGAGTCGATTATTTGTGTTAACTCATTTTATGAAAAAAAGTTATTTACTGGGTTTTCCCAGAACAACGACGATATTATCTGTAGCTAGAACTATAAAGATCTGTTTTAAATAATTGAAGCAAGGTTTCTGTCTACCCCTATAGGATAAATAGGCGTGAGATTATGGATGTATTACATTATATATAAGTTGTTTGAATCGGAACACAAACCTAAGTCATAAGTTTTGGGTCAGGCCGAGTCGAACATGTAAACTGAATTACGATGGAATTCGATTTCATCACAGATAAACAAAAGAGTTCAACCACTAAAAGGTTTTGTCACAGCATTACTGCATTCCAGTAGTATTAGGCTCCTGATCGCGTAATTATTTGTGCATATTTACAATTAGTGGTCAGAGAAAGTTGTGATGTAAAACAGGAGCCAGAACATGGAAATTACGAATTTAAAAGTAGAGTAAATTAGTAAGAGAGATGCGTACATACTATCACGCCTGTTTCCGCGAAGAGGTAGGCAGAGGCATATTATACGTCCCCATTTCGACAGTTATATTCTTGGTCCCACGTAATAGGTGGCCAGCATATGGTCACTAACCGCTTACCGCTTAACTTTTATATTCGCCAGAGCCCCGTTGTTCGGCAGGTGAGGTTGGCTGGGGCTCCTCAGATAGGATCTCTACAGACCTATGTCTATGTAAAAGAGATATTGGTCGGAAAATTAAAGGAAAATATGTATTAAGGTCAGTTTTATTAAATTATACTTTATGATTGATTAGTGGCGCGCCCTAGCTTCGCTAGCTATTTTACATCTTGAAGTTTAAGTATGAATTTCAAATGTTTTTCTTGTTAATAATATTGCGTCTGTTACTAAACTCCTCGGGATTATGTAGCATTCCAATAAAAGAATTATCGAGATCCGTTCAGTAGTTTATTCGTAATAAACAAAATACAAATCTATATTTACTTATTTCAGTTATAAGAATGAACAAATTTTTTTTTGTAGTTCAAATATTTAGAAGAACGAGCGTGGGAATCAAACCCACGATTTTAGAGTGGAAAACCGACAACTGCTTGGCCTGCAGACTGTGGTGCCGCCATGAAATGTTTCATATTGGCGTGACTCTCTATTGTTAGCGGGCAAGAGCACAAATCAAAAGTTTATTTGCTTTAGTAAGGCTTTCCTCAGAGGCCTCGTATACGGATACGCGGGGCGGGAGCGGGGATGTACTGATAATGTATATAATAAAGGTTCTAAGACATTTAGACATAAATCGCCATTGAGCCTAATTCAAAATAAATATTTCAACACAAATGTTTTCAATCCAGGTTTGTCATGGATAGAATTTGGTTCTATCTATCTATCTATGATGTAAGAAAGTAAAACCTATCACGAACGGTGGTAAACCGTAACCATAAATGCCACGTATAATAAAATAAATATAGCTTAATCTTTCTTTCTTGAGTGTTCACATTTAATATTTCGACGACCGATATGGCGTGGTGGCGAGTATACCCGCACTCCACTCATGAGGTTGTGGATTCGATTCCCACTCAGGACAAATCTTTGTGTGCGTAATTAAGTGTGTAAACATGAATATTTGTTCTGGTCTGGGTGTTTTCCTATGTATATTAAGTATGTATTTACAAAATAAAAAGTATTTATGTAAGTTTATCCGTTATTTAGTATCCATAACACAAGTTCTTAATGATACTTATCTTGAAATTAAATAATTGGTGTAAGTGTCAGAAATATTTCTAATTATTATTATTAATATATTGGGCTGATTACCATAAATTTTGCTTCCAAGAGATCATGAACTCACTTAAGATCGCATAAGGATATCCCGGTATAAAAAGTTCCCTATTTCATTATTTATAATCACGCAGAAGCAATAACGGGCACCAGCTCGTTCCCTATAAAAACCTCAACCCCAATTAGGATAAAATACAAAAGATTTAGATATAACCTACAAGTACACGTAAGATTAATGCCTTCAGTACATTCGTGACTAGCAATCGTTAGTAAATGTGAACCACACCAATGAGGAACCTCGAAAAGAAACCATGCTAAACTATATTATACTATACCTTGACAGTGTCCAGAGTACAGTCAGCCTTAAAATAACGTCTGTAGTTGCGGTGGCATATAGGGTCATTACGTTCCTTAAAATATAGTCAAACGAAACGATGGCTGGTTGATGTGTCATACGCGTGAATGTGCGAGTTTGTTTTATGTTGGCGTTCTCAAGAGGTTTATTGATGATTGTTGAGCCAAAATTAAAAATAAATAAATATTTTTTTAGAATAAAAGTAGCTGAACATTTCAATTATATATTGATAATCAAGCTTTTGCCCTTAGTCAAAGGTTGCATTAGTAACTTATAACTACCTCGACATTCATAAGTTCTCGCAGCTCCAATTCAATAAGACATTTTCATGTTTAATAACTTTTGATATTTCTTACAGAGCTTCTTGCCCCAAACTAAGCAGAAATTGAGCTTGTACTGTAGGGGTCCTATTTACAAGAGAGTACATACTTTTTATTGTATTTATTGTAATACACAGACCATAAGAAAGATATCTCTTCAAGCAAACCCGGGGCTGAGCTACTCACCTTATCGTCCAATAAATACGAGTATGTACCTACAAATAGTAAGGTTGTGCTTATTGAAGTAGCTAGAACGCTACTTACAGTGGCAATATATTGAAATGATCACCTAATTCTGAGGGGGACTGTACATAGCTTAGATTTACTAAAATATACTTTACGAATGCCACACACCACAACGTTAGGCGGTTGGTCCTCGTTATCAATATATGTGGTGGTTATTAAGATAAGTAAAAGGCCTTCTAGCTGTAAAAAGTTTAACAGCAGCACGCCACTTACCTTCCTCCGGGAATCCGCACTGGGAGCGCGTGGATTACGACCTGAATTGACTTCGGTTGGTTTGTGAGGAGAGGCCCGAGCTGACATGATGATAATAGCTTACCAGTAGGCCTAGTTTCACTTTCTCATTGTCTCGTCATATGATGTCCACTGTTTAAATTCCCAATAGGTTTTCAAGTTGAGCGATCCTGAGCCGCCTTGACCTGATCAATGATGCATCGGATGGGACAATATTGATTATTCAACATTTTTTCAGTAAAGTAATGTGTATTATCCCTTTAATTATACTCAGTTCTACATCCAAGATAAGTATCATTAAGAACTTGTGTTATGGATACTAAATTATGGATAATAATATATTCATACTTTTTTTTTGTTAACACCTACTTAATATATGTAGGAAAACACCCAGACCAGCGCTCGTAGCTCTGCGGTGCTAGGTGGTCGGAAACGATCACCGAAGTACAGCAGATTTTACAGAGGTCATTCCTTGGATGGGTGACCGTTTGTGTAGCATTTGATATCGATCGCTTCCGTGCTTCGGAATGCACGTTAAGCCGTTGGTCCTGGTTATCACTAAATGTGGTAGTCGTTAAGCCATGTTAGAAGCCTAATGGGCGGCTTGATAAATTATAACAGCAGGACGCCATGCCAATGCCTCCGCCAATCCGCACTGGGTCAGCGTGGTAGAGTATGACCCAATACCCTCACACCTTGATATGTGAGAAGAGGCTCGTGCTCAGTAGTGGGACGTTAATGGGCTGAGTTGAGATGATGATGTTGACCCAGACCAGAACAAATATTAACGTTTGTGCATACAAAGATTTTTCCTGTGTGGGAATCGAACCCACGGCCTCAGAAGTGGAGTGCGGGTATACTCGCCTCCACGCCATATCGGTCGTCACAATTGACATGTTAGCCATAGATTTAAAGCTTCTTAGGTAAGTTTCTAAGAAAATAAGCCAACCTATTTATCTAAGTCGGAGGCGGGAGTCTGACCCTTACTTGCCAACTTCTGTTCTTTGCAAGAGCTTGTCCTAATAGTAAACGCTTTGAGACATTTACATTGCTTTCAAAATGGATATATTTGGTATACCGAACTATGGGTTGTCTTATCATTCAGTGGTCGGAGTAGGTATATTGATTTTAGATACTTGCGTCATGAATAGTCATGATATCATAACATGGACATGCATTTCTTCCGGAATGTACCGGAGTTTCCAAAAATTCAGTGCGAGATTCTTTGTATAAATTAATGTTTTAAATATAATTCTTTGTATAAATAAATGTTTTAAATTGTTACTATTATTTCATCCTTCTTCCTACTATACGAATGAATATTCACATTAAAATTATTTTACCACTCAAAGTCGTTGTCACGTAAAACATTCGCCCGTATACCGACTTTACAGGCAACCAATTTTTTTACTATTAAATTCTGGTCATCTACGCCACTAGCAGCATAGCGTTGAGAGTATTGATACATTTTTAACTAGTTTCATGTAATAATTTCGATGTTTCGGTATTTTTATCATAATAATCCGGAAACTCGGAGGCGTATCCATATTAACATATACGTTTGATGTCAGTGACCTTAATTCAATATACCTACTCCGACCACTGAATTCATAAACTTTGACAAAGATGTTTTAAAATACCTATGCTGTAAAGTAAAGTAAAAAGTTTATTATTCCATAAATTATTACATAGCCCTCTAAAACGGCAAAAAAACGATATAAAAACACGAAATTTAACTTCGTAATAACTGTAGCCAAAACCTGGTTAGACCAGTGAACAGACCCTGGGCCCTGGAGTTCTAGGACAACCAGGATAATGCTAGGGTATGATGATGAACAAGTGTTCTAACCACAGAGAGCTACCGAGACTCCGATGGAAACGCTGAATGTTTTCAGTACTTTATGGTTTGCGTTTCAAGACCGCGTTACTGCATCTCTGTTAAGTGAAGATTACCCACACACTACTACCTACTAGCTACAGATTAGCCCAAAGCACCAATGAAAAGATAAGATTTCCGTTAGATATTAACATGTTTCATACTGGTCCTTTTTAGGATAATTGTAAACCCGTTTATTAATAAGTAAAATTGTGAACCATGCGTGGCCCCCTAGTATTTCCCGTATGTCACGGAACAGGGGTGGCTGAAAACCAGCGCAGTCTATTTTCCGACCTTCGTAATAAAATTTTTTGACTTTGACTTAAAAAATGATTTTTTATTATTTATTTATTTAATTTTAAATATTCCCATGGGATATTATATGGCGTTTGTGATACATTCTATTAAGGTACATTATAATGAATAAATAAATAAGAAATTAATTAGCCGTGATAGGAAAGTCATTACGCCAACACTTGTGAAGCTCGTGGTCGATTGGTCGCGGTGGGGGGCCGGCCAGAGAGCGTGACGCAAGCTGGTCGTTCTGCCCGCGGGTCCACCTGTCGACGTGACGCGCGTGAAATGCCGACACGTCAGCGAGGAGATTACTTGGATATATTACTCAATCAGGCTATACAAATTCTCATAATTTTCAGCCATATAAAGTCAACTGCTTAACTGCTGACTTTTGAGTTATTTGCCAATAGGGGAAATTGCCCATATATCACCCTGGGCAGGTGGGTCGGTGATCGCAGTTCCAGCCAGAGCGCAGGATGACGCTGCTTTGCGGGACTGTTCGCAAGGGTTACCGCGGCCTCGGTACGTAGCAGGCTCAAAAGAAGGAACAGGGATGGTTTTTAGTCAGTAGAAGTCTGACACACCCTCCCGCTCCATCCACAGTGGGGGAAGGTCATTTGATGAGTTTCCAGCAAAACAAAAAAAAGGATGACGCTGCTGCGCATCATTTCTTTGTGTCGACAATTCTAGACCGGTAGGGACCACACGGCGATATAAAATAAAAAAAAATAAAAACGAGCCGAATAGGAAGACTCGTATGGAGGTTTTAGAATGGTTTCCAATAGGGTCACACACAAATTTATTTTTCGAGTTTTCATTTGTGTTTAGTAGGACTGCGGTGGTCATGTCTGAAGCAGTCACACAGCCACACTCCCCTCTCGGTCCCTCCATTGGCCGGGAGACAGTGCGTAAACAGCATTTTTATACCGACGAAAAAAAAAGGCAGTATACGTCACAGGCTTTACCTAATTTGTAGCACCAGAAGCATCTGTAGCGTGTTGCCGCCCCTTAAAACCTTCTTGTATAGCGCCTTGTTGTAACCCCTTCGGAAATCCTCGCCAGTGAGTTCAATCATAACCTCATACGAGTCACATGGATAACCTGGTCTACTTCCTATAAGTTACAAGTTAAAAGATAGCTTTAAGTCTCATTTAACTGTGCGATCTCTATGCTATGGTTACATATTATATCTCTCGTTCAAATACGTTATGGTTTACAAACATCTGCTTAATTGAAACACAATATTAGATGTGGAGAGAAATTTAAATGCTGAATTCTGAAAGGTAAGCATTGTTGTTTTTTTGCGCTTTTAAATATAGAAAATATTAATTAATAATAGCTTGGTTTAATGTTAAGTAGGTTAAATCGTCTCCGAGAGAGTGAAATTAAGTTGTATAAACAATAGATGCTATGTAAATAAATTTATTTATGTTTTTATGTTCTCTCTCGTCTGGCACGTACATATAACGAACTATTTGGACACATTGATATCTTTTCTAATTCTAAAAGTTCCTTCAAACACCATGTACAGACCACGCTAAAGGACAAAATTAAGTCTTTTTAGTTTCCGCAATTCCTTAAAATTGTTTTATCATTTAATCCATAACCTTTATTTTAACATTATTTTATAACCATTACTTTAACATTATTTCATAGCCATTACATTAACATTATTTCATAGCCTCTATTATATTGTTATTTTATTTATGTAATTATATTAGTTTTATAATAGTTTCATGTTCTTTAATGACCACATAACTGCCAGAATTACCAGGAGTTATTAGCACTAGACAGCAACTGCCTCTTTTATATTTTATTACTTGTAATTGTTTCTTTGCTTACCACTCACATTGTTTGATATATTAGGGAAACCTGTTATTGGCCATACTAGCTTTAAGTACTTATGTTAATTGTTTAACTGTATACGCTGTTGGTTTTCTCAATAAATAAATAAATAAATAAATAAACTTAAAATAAATAAATATTTTCTGACAATTACACCAATTATTTAGTTCCAAGTTATCTTGGAACTTATGTATCATTAAGAACTTGTGTTATGGATACTAAACAACGGATAAACATACTTAACTTTTTTTTTTTGTAAATACATACTTAATATACATAGAAAAACACCCAGACCAGAACAAATATTCATGTTCATGCACACAAAGATTTGTCCTGTGTGGGAATCGAACCCACGATCTCTGGAGTGAAGTGTAGGTATGGTGACCTCCACGCCATATCGGTCGTCAACTTCTTTGCAAAGTTAACAATGAATATCATAATCATATCGGAATTAGTTTTAATTAAAAAGATAAATCCGTAAATTAACATTCTTATCTGATTTTTTGATTTGTATTTTTTTGAATTTGCATTGCTGTTTTTAGTTATGAGACAACAATAACACAAAATCAAGTATCAATCATCATCATCATCATCACAGCCCATTAACGTCCCACTACTGAGCACGAGCCTCCTCTCACATATCAAGGTGTGAGGGTATTGGGTCATACTCCACCACGCTGACCCAGTGCGGATTGGCGGAGGCAGGTGTATGGCGTCCTGCTGTTAGAATTTTTCAAGCCGCCCATTAGGCCTCTAACATGGCTTAACGGCTACCACATTTAGTGATAACCGGGCCCAACGGCTTAACGTGCCTTCCGAAGCACGGAAGCGCTCGATATCAAATGCCACACAAACGGTCACCCATCTAAGGACTGACCTCTGTAAACTCTGCTGTACTTCGGTGGTCGGAAACGAGCACCGCAGAGCTACGAGCGCTTTATCAATAATAAAATCAATTTATTAACTAATACTAGGCTTCTTTGCACAGCACTTGTGAAAGTTATTAAATTTAGGAATGCCAGTATGTAACATGACGAATGTTGGTATCTATTCCACCCTCCTTTTTCCACGACACTCTGCCAACCCTGAGTAGCAGAGATACATTAATCACATTAATAATTACGCTATAATGACTCAATAACCACATGTCACACCCGCGACGAAGGGTTAAAGTTTCATAATATAACTTTTGAGCATTTCAAGGTTATTAGTAATGCCGAAGTTACGCTGACTTACAGTTGTTTTGCTTAATTGTTTAACGGTTGAGTAGTCGATTTACAACGCCTTTTATTACCAGTTTTACCCCCAAGTTAGTAAAACCGGGATAGATCCCTTTTAAATAGGTGTATCCAGGTTCCTATATCCGTCATAGAGAATCCACCAACATATTAGGAGCCCAAGCCAACCTCACCTGCAAGTGGTGCACCTGCCGATCAACAGACGAGGCTCTTGCAAATATAAAAGTTCCCGGTAAGCGGCAATAGGCTCGCTACCTATTGGGACCAAAAATATAATGAGCGAAATGTGCCTCTGCCTACCCCTTCGGAAATACAGGCGTATTGTATGTATCTATCAAGGTTCCTGCCCACCCCGAATGGCATATTATGGGAGTAAGATTAGTATAACAATATCATTGTTACGTAATCTGGAATACAATTCAGGGTCTATAGTTGTATTTTGTGAACAGTAGCTTACTTAACTGTCTAATCTTTCGATTTGTTAAGTAATAACAAAATAGTATAGTAATTGACTGTGAAAACGAATCTTACTACTTATTTCAACATTAATCACGCTTTCGTTGTGATTGATGCTGTGCAAATACTTTGATATTGTTTCGCTTCTATTTTTATTGTTCAAAAATTAGAAGCTATTAGAATTTTATTGAAATTAATTGTCTATGTACTCGTATATAATAGAAAGTATTTACGTTAAGACGTTGGTCAATGCATTCACTATTTATATGTTATCGACTACCCCTGCTGTACATTTAGACATACACTACTGTATAGTAAGACATTTTTAATACTGACTGTACTACTGCACATAAAATTCAACTCCATCAATTTTTTCATAATAGTCCTGCTAACGCATCAGCACGGTAAGGCACAGTGAATTTATTATGTGTTGGTGTAATTAAAACAGTGCAATAACAATCGAGATCCTCTTAAAGGCATCACCATGATCTTAAGGACGTCTACTGCTGAACATAAGCTTTCAAAGTCCGACCTTCATCAGTTCGTCTGTACAAATAATTCGAAATGACAACAATGTGTTTCCAAGCATCACATAAAACTTTAGAGGAACTCAGAATCGTCTCGGTAGGGTTGCATTGATTTATTTACCAATTGGGTGCCAACTTTTCCAATTTTCTACCAAGTCCAAAATAATGGTGTCTGGCGACAATGGCTTGGCAATTTCGAATCTGATGTACAGACTTAGCGTCTGGGGATTTTTACATCCGATAGTACTTATATATAGAAAAAATAGTTTTATATATACAAAATATTTTTATGTACAAATTAAACACATTGGTGTATTGAATACATGAAAATGTACATACTGACCTAACCTACAGCTCAGGCTGTCTAGTAAAGATTTCTGTTATAAATAGGTCTACCATTTTAATTGCTCTAATCAAACTGTTGTTATATAGTGTCGTCTTTTCTATCAAATCTATTTCTATATACATTAAAATAAGTGTGATATAACTATAAGTGGCTTTATTTAAGACTTATATAATAATATATACTACCCGAAATCCGAGGAATTGTCATAATGTTATTGTAAATTTTACAAAATATTATTCACAAGTCTTTCATTTACTGTTGATTAATATTGATATTTAATATAAACCCTGAAAAAGCAATGTTTAAAAGTCGACGTTGAATTAATCATTTTAAATTCTTATCATAATTTAATCTATAGTTTTTCACATTAAGTTACATAATATTATTTACAAAATATTTAGATTAGAGTAATGACTGAGCAAATGTTTACATCTGATCTCTTGGGGTGAAGGTAAAGCAGCGATTGAAAACTAATTGTAAAGCTGTTATTAAAAAAAACGAATTATATAACTGTTATTAGTTTATCAACATTATTGATATAAAATTATGCATAGATATTTTGACAGAAGCGTGAAAGCGTAACAAACTTCCATTCGCTTTCATAATATTAATAAAGATGTAAGTGTTAGATCCTTCAAAATAAGCAAAGCAATTCGCAGACACAAAATTCCTTAAAAAGAGGAATATTGACAAATGGCTGCAGTTATTTCTCGACTCACCAGTACTTCCAAATTCATATCAACCCTGGACTTAATACAAACCTTGTTTTCTATCGCAAACTCTTTCGCATTAACATACATTGCTGGTTTTACTTAAGGGCAGTGTTAGTGTATTAGTATTGAAGATTCAATGGTTGCTGTCACATGTCGAAGTAAAAGAGATTTAGATAGATTAAGAGGAACATAGTGAGAGGAAGGAATGAAATGTTCTTGGCGACTTCACGGGTAGTTTCCGACTGGAGCAGCGCCAGGTCGCAGTGAGGCGGGGTGTAATGTGCATCATCTCCTTAGCGATGAAATATTTTGTCTCCGAACTTCGCGTTCTTTTACTGAATAAATTATACTTGGTGACACTGAGTTTTTCTTCCTAAATGTCTGTAGTTAAAGATATACAGTATTAAGTCCAGAGACGATGATTTTTGAGCGATAATTCGCAAAAAAACGGGCTCACTTCTAAGCAGAATGAGATCTAGTCCCAACAGAATCCTGAACATGTTAGTGAATAAGTTTGATGCACCAATTATTAGGCACTTTGTGTCTGTATTAGTGCATCAAAAGCCACGGCTATGATATTGTGAATTTTTTGTTTATTTTTAAATTACGATTGTATTTACTAATACCAGTCTTTAAGTTGTGTAAATTACTAACAATTGGACAATTGTTATCAATTAAATGAATTTAATTATTATTATTAATTATGATTATTAAGTGGTAACTTCTGTGAAATAAATCTGGGCCAATAATAATTGACATTTGCAATGTCGCCTTCTTTTAAAGCGCACAAATAAAACAAGACTTCTAGAATAGTTTTAACTTGATTAATATTTTACCATGTCCCTAGGCATCTATAATATTAGCCCCATTTGCAATGTTTTGGTAAATGTTGCCAGACCTCTGTAAACTTACTTGCTTACTAAAGGCACACAACTATCAAAAAATTATCCGGTCTCCTAGCAATACATTTTTTGTAACTTTTCCAATGTTCTAGTTAAAGTTACTAAACGTATTCCTCTGTGAATTCTGTGGCTTACTCGCTTGCTGAACGTAAAACTGTCAGTTAAAACCAAATCACCTAGCATATTAGTGGTTTTTATAATAAAATAAGTACATAAATATTTTCTGATAATTACATCAATTATTTAGTTCCAAGATAAGTATCAGATGGATGCAGGCGACTCAGGATCGCTCTATGTGGAAATTTATTGGGGAGGCCTATGTTCAGCAGTGGACGTTATATGGCTGAGATAATGATGATGAAGATAAGTATCATTAAGAACTTGTGTTATGGATACTAAATAACGGATATACATACACACATACTTTTTTTTAGTAAATAAATTCTTAATGTACATAGGAAAACACCCAGACCAGAACAAACATTCATGTTCATGCACACAAAGATTAGTCCTATGTGGGAATCGAACCCACGACCTCATATCGGCCTTGTAATGTTCTGGTAAATGCTAATAAATAAAATAAATAAAAATAAATAAATATTCTATTACAATCACACCAATTCTTTAGTTCCAAGTTAAGTATCACTAAGAACTTGTGTTATGGATACTAAAGAACGGATAAACATACTTAAATACTTTTTTTTTTGTAAATACATACTTAATATACATAGGAAAACACCCAGACCAGAACAAATATTCATGTTCATGCACACAAAGATTTGTCCTGTGTAGGAATCGAACCCACGACCTCTGGAGTGAAGTGCAGGTATACTGACCTCCACGCCAAATCGGTCGTCGAAATAGACTTGGCTAAACGCACAAAACTGCCACAAAAAACCTAGGTGTCCTAGCATCTAGATAACCAAGAGATACCACACAACAATAGTTCCTCTGCTGTTTCACTAAAAGTATGCGGTTTGATAACAGCGATGCATTGTACAGTCAGATACGTTTTTCAAAGGAACATTGTACGTGGGACGTATGTCGCAACTCACAATAGTGCGGGTTCCCATACTGCCAGTGTTAGTTGTCGATAATGTTCGGTCAAACTTTCTCTGATCGTCCAGGGAATGATTCTTATATTATATCGTATTAGTTTATTTATCTAAAATTAGGTCCTTACGAATGAAATTGGCTTTTCTTTTAAATAATAGCTTCGTGTGTTTAGCACATTTACACACACAGTAAAAGATAATATAACATATAAATCATAGTAATGAGACTGAAGATGATAAATGGTCAATGAGATGTCCTCCCCTAAACCCTTTGAGTCCTCAGTAAAGATGTGAAAATATACTGAGATCTCACATAGACTTCTTGAGAGAAATTGAAAAGTGATGTTGCACTTTGCACTGTTTTGTTTGATTTACCAACACTCATGTACATTCACAAACACTTAACGGTTAATTATCTACCGTTATTACATATTAATGTTCGAAATATTTAGAAAATAAAACAAAGCTGTAGACATGACGCTTCACTTTCCTGCCAAGAAGTCCTCTATTGGCACTTTGATCTCAAAAATTCGGCGTTTGCGTTTGGGTTTGGGAATTCCAAATTCAAATTAATTTCAATTTTAAGCTTGTCTTGTATTTGTGTTCTAAATGTGATGATTCATTTGTTTTCGCGCCATTTAATTTTGTTTTCCGTTTTCCATGTAAAACATAAATTTCATATACCTAATAGGTATATTTATCCTTTTTTATACACTACACTAATATATAGAAACAATAAAAAACTTTGAAAGTAAAAGATAGCTTATTACTTAACGAAATTTCACATTGAGGACAAATATTTGTGGGCAGATTTTTCTTTACGTATAACCATAAAATCACGCCTGTTTCTCCGAAGAGGTAGGCAGAGGTATATTTAACGCCCACATTTCGCCTATTATAAAGTTTTTACCAAGTAGGTGGCGCACCTATTGCTGCTTACAGGGAACTTTTATATTCGCCAGAGCCTCGTCCGTTAATCAGCAGGTGAGGTTGGCTTGGGCTCCTTAGATCTTAGTAGATTCCCTATACATTTTTCTTTACGATCTGTTTTTATATGTAAGTATTTACTGTATTAAGTACTCTTATTTACCTATTTGTGTATTTTTACTAGTTGTCTATTAGTCAATATACAAGCTTACTTTGAAGCTAAATGGCTCCCTGTTACATGACTGAAGATTTTTAATTCAATATTTGCATAAACACTTAGCAGAATTAAAACTCCAGCTAGACAGTGAAGCGTGAGTAGTACTGGAATACCAGCGCTATGGTTTCATAACCACAGCTTCGAGCTGCGAAAGGGACCTTTTTACTGGTCTACGTATTTTATTTAGGATTTTCTTTTTTTTGTTGTTGTTGTTGTTTTTGTTTTCTTTGTTTTCTGTTGGCATTACTATGCCTTTAAATGTAAGAACCTAATTGTGTGGACCAAATAATTTTATTCTTATTCCTTTTCTTACTGTATAGACGCAACACTGCCGCCGGTTGTATTGAATTCGTGTGAATACTTCTATCGCCTTAATACTTAACCATTTATCCATATTCAGTCCATATGCTCACAAACACTTTCAGCTTATATGGGTGTGTGGCAGAAAGTGATTGTTCTCCAGCTGACTTAAGACGGGGGGAAGAGTGACCTCATTTTCTTATATGATTTCCACTAGCACTGCTCATCTGTATACTTACATATCACATACATATAATCACGCCTGTTTCCCGAGTAGGCAGAGGCAATTATAAAGTTGATCCCTCGTGTCAAATGCCTATTGCCGCTTACCGGGAACTTTTATGTTCGCCAGGGCCTCGTCCGTTGATCGGCAGGTGCACCACTTGCAGGTGAGGTTGGCTTGGACTCCTCAGATCTTGGTAGAAGCCCTATACACTCATATTTATCTCAGTAATAAATAAATAATGTAATTTCTGCAGACCCTTGTCATCATCATCATAGTTTTAGCTATATGAAGTCCACGGCTGAAAATAGGCATCCTATATAGCTCTGACATAGATCAATCCTGTCCCGCCTGCCTGCCATAACATGCCTGACTTTCTCATTTTCCTGCCGTCTTGACCTCGGTCCAACAAATGGAAAGGGGTTCTATACTACGTTTGCTGGATCAAATTAAAATATAATTATGTAAATAATGGAAGCGCTCGTAGCTCTGCGGTGTTCGGTGGTCAGAAACGATCACCAAAGTACAGCAGAGTTTACAGAGGTCAGTCCTTGGATGGGTGACCGTTTGTGTGGCATTTGATATCGAGCGCTTCCGTGCTTCGGAAGGCACGTTAAGCCGTTGGTCCCGGTTATCACTAAATGTGGTAGTCGTTAAGCCATGTTAGAGGCCTCATGGGCGGCTTGAAGAATTCTAAAAGCAGGACGCCATACACCTGCCTCCGCCAATCCGCACTGGGTCAGCGTGGTGGCGTATGACCCAATACCCTCGCATCTTGGTATGTGAGAGGAGGCTCGTGCTCAGTAGTGGGACGTTAATGGGCTGTGATGATGAAATAATGGCATAGAAAACTCTATCTTTAGAAAACTGCCTGTGTCTAGCTGTTTTCTAAGGGCTCGTTTGTCATTCTAATAATACATAATGTTATTTCAGATAAATTATATGACATTCCGAGTTGCGTATTGCTATTACTGTGTTGTTGCACACTAACTTTGGTTTTATGAGGATTTACGTCAACATTGAATTGTTATTAATGTTATCTAAATACTTCTGCATGGTCCCATCTATAACTATACCTACTCAATTTCAACAATGTCAGCCCAGTGGTTCATGCCTAAAAGAGTGACAGGTCACGGAATTACTTTCTCTTTTATTAGGTACGAGCTGACCCGGCGAACTTTGTTCCGCCTTAATGGCAATAAATAAGCAGATTGTGTTTTTATTTTATTGGAAAATTACAAAAAAATTAAATACCTACATTAATCATTCATTATTATTTCTATATTTTATTACAAAGTTGCTCTTCACTTAAGTACTTTGTGATACACGACATTTTTTTTAATTATTATTTATTGAGAAGCACGAAGTCAAGCCATACTATTGCGGCGATGTTCACGTGCAATTTCTTGTTCTTCTTCAGTCCTTTCATTTCCAGTATTTCGTATTCTTCTTGCCTTACGGCTTTGTCGGTAAAGATTCGATAGTCTTGTTCGCGGCATTATTAATTAAACTTCACTTCAATTCACCTAAAAAAATATTTCAAAACTCATATTCACATTCCCGCCAAGAAGTCAGAAATATTTTTAATATTGATTTCTTACAAATATCAAATTGTCATCCATACGTCACTACATAGCTGTCATTTGCGTTTTGTTATTCCAAGTCTGATTCATTTTTGTTATATCCCGTTTTATAGTGACTGACGTTTCATGTCAAGTCACACGGGAACGCTGTCGAACGGGATAAAAAGTATCCTATGTCCGTCTCCTGGCTCTAAGCTACCTCCCTACCAATTTTCGCCCAAATCTGTTCTGCCGTTCTTGAGTTATAAGTGCTGTAACTAACACGACTTTCTTTTATATATATAGATATAAGAATGCAGAATGTGCCTCGAGAAGCACGCTAAGCCGTTGGTTCTGGCTGTCATGAACATCTAAGGCAGTCGTTATTAGGAAGTTGATGCCTACAAATATCTTGAAAGCAGCTTTAAACATAAAGTGATGTTTCCCTCTGGGTTGTGGAGGTCAGACGGTAGTCGCTCCATGTAATAACTTCAAATTCAGCCAAATTCTGGTTAAGACCAGTGTGCAAACCCACGCTTAAGTCTGGGGAATATTATCCATGGTGATATCAAAATGAATAAAATAACAAAAACGATTAATTCAAAACACTTTATTCACCTCTCCTTAAAAGTAACTTACAAAATTACAATACAAATATTTTGTACAAATCCAAATCCAAATTACAATATTATTTTTAATGGATTTTTATCTTAAATTAATTAATTTGTATTGTCAGTATTGCTTATTAAATGTTAGCTATGTTTAGCTCGTGACTTCGTTTCTCCTCCATTCGGGAAAAGTGGAACATAATGTGTATATAAACATGTATTCTTTTTCAGAGTATAACATAAAAAAAAATTGATTAAGATTATTATCAATATGAATGAGCTTTAAAACAGATCATTACTCTTTCAGTAATAGTTTAATAGAACATTCCAGGACCTTATTTTCTGGTCATTTTTATATTTCAAATTCTTTACTTCGGTAAATTATTCGTAAATAAATTAAAATAGAATGTATCTAAATGTAATTAATAAAAATATATTAAATTTTGAAGTGAAGTTACTTAACATTTTTCATAATTAATGTTGTTAATAGGCATTTGTTAAAATTTATTAATCGTCGAGAAAAACAACATATCATCAATCAGTTATTGTTTTCTTTGGAAAAATATATAAGTATGTTATTACTAAACGATGTGAATTTATAGAATATCAGGGTTAAGGCAATTTTAATATTAACGTTGTAAGGCATTTCTTACCATATGTGAACACTTGCCAATACAAAATTGTTATACAAAATAATATTCTACCCTTACTTACATACATTTTTGTACTAATATCCACTTACAAACTTCACTTAATCAAATTATATTTTGCTTATAAAATAACTTACACAGAAGTGGCAAAGTGGGATATTTCTTAACATAACTTTATATTAACAGATATGATATAATTACAAAAGCATATTGAGATATGTTATAGAGATATTATTATTTGCTACAACAATATATTAAACTCCCAAATAACTTAAAGCTGACACTGCTATATATTACAGCTATCTATCGCTCCCCTTTAATGGAAAAAAATATGAAAAGCAAAAGCGTTGGACCATTTAAAGCCGGCCTGTCGCAGAAAAGGTGTAATGGCATCAATGTCGGATCGATTTGACGCGATTAAAGTTTGGACGAGAAACATATTTGTCGGAAACCGCATTCATTGATATAATAAACCTTTTGTACAGCAATCCAACGCCCATCGCGTCAAAACATGATTAAAGATACCTACGAACAACACCTGGACACCCTCACAACTTTCCTGTCGACACCTTTTGGTTCCAAAATGCAAATTTTTGGAAGACTTAGAGTTGTCTTAAAATACTATGGCGTCGGGGGCTGTGAACATTATTAAAGTCAGTCTTTTTATCGGAGGTTGCTGTCTCTAGGAGGAACCGCGAGGCACTAGGAGGACCCAGGATCACGAGATTATACAGTTTTTATCGTTCTGGGCACTTTTTCTCTGCCGCTCGCGCTTGGCGCACGCCACTGCGTCGTTGGGGACGTACGAGATCCTGACTCCGCCGTACGCTCTTCTGGTCGGCAGCGTGTAGGACTCTGCCGAAGACGAGGACGACGAGCACGTGCTGCAGTAGCTGCTGGCGTCATCGTCGCGGACCCGCTCCCGGCGGGCCGGCTCGTCGGGCTCGAACGCTTCATTGTCGTCGCCACAAAACCGGACCGTTCTACCACCCCTCGGCTTTCTCCCACATTTTTTACCATCTACGGTTGTCAATTCTGGCATCGAAGAAGAATGACCCGGAGTCACCACGGCCTGCGCCTCTACAGGGTGTGGCGGCCTCCAGTCTTCGGGCGTTTCTTCTTCAGGAGGATCTGACGTAGGGGTGGGCTGGATTTGGTGTTCGGTCATCGATTGCTCCAGACGAAGGTCTGCGAGTGCTCTGTCTAGACTGAGGCAAGCGTGCGGTGGAGGTGGGTGAGGAGGAGGCGACTCGGGCGCTATCGAACAGCTCGGCTCTGAGTCCGCGTCTATCGGTGGAGAGGGCTCTCTTTCTGGCGATCTGGGAGGTGATCTGAGTGGTGACATGAGGGGTGATCTCCGAGGCGATCTCGGTGGCGAACTCGGTGGTGATTTGGGAGACTGTGGCCTTCTCGATCTGGGCGCTCGGGTGGGTCTCGGGCCCGGTCCTGAGGAATCGGAAGGCGTCGGCGGTTCTCCCTTAGAGCACGCTATGGAGCAGAAGATGGCTCCTTTGCGCGGGAGGAAGGGCCTGCCGAGTAGACTGGCGCGGCAGGTGTGGCAGGCAAAGCACCGCTCGGTGGCGTGCCAGTGCTGGCCCTCGTGCGACATCTGGCCCTGGTCGACGCCGACGGGGTCGCCGCACGCGTCGCAGTACTCGGCGAAGCAGTGGTCGAAGCACGGCAGGCAGTAGGGCCGCGCCTCGCGCATGATGTAGCGCTGCCCGCCCAGCTGCCGCGCGCACTCGGCGCACGCGAAGTGCTTCATGTGCCACGCGCGACCCTCCGCCTCTGTGCACTCGTCAGCCAGGATTATCTGTACAGAAAAAACGTAACGGTTAATTAAGTACAATACTAGTAGGAAAAAGAGAGTATCTGGGTCCTATATTAATTTAATTTTGTAAAGGTTACTAAGCACATCTGGTATACCACGTATTTTCAAAAACCACTGAGACAGACTTATAACCTCTGATATTTTTCATAAGGTACAAACATTGATGGAACATTCATATACCAATACTAAACTAGTTTATGCAATCAAAAATAGGATTTGTAAAACATTTGGCCCGAAAAGAATTCATATCGACCTTTGGAATAATATAATTACAACTAACCGATTATACTAACCGACTTAAAAAATGAATAATTTCTCAATTCCTCGGTTTTATTTTAAACACGATTCCTCTAATAGTCTTTAGTCTTTACATTGCATGCGCTCAAAGTTAACAGAAGCTGATTATTAAACCACCGTTCTATTTTTAATTAATGTTTAAGTAAACTGAAAATAAATTAAAGAAATGGTGAATATTACCGAGCGCGCCGACGAACTCTATAAACTCGGCTAATCTTCGATCTCCTCGCCGCCACTTGACACCATTCATCATAAACCTATTCCCAATTAGTCCCTACCCAGTAATTAATTAGCTGGATAAACAAGCTTAATTAGGCATTACTATTCAGTAGTGCGATCGGCAGCAAGTCAGCATAGTGTAAGCAAATGAGCAGGCAAACTCGGGCCCCGAGAAAACGGTAATTGCCTAAACGCGTAGGGCTGTCGCTTATAGTTTACTAGCAGCCTGCGACTTCGTCCGCGTGACCTACATATAAACAAGCATCTTGAATCATTCTGTCTATTAAAAAAAACTGCATCAAAATCCGTAGCGTTGTTTTAAATCTAAGAATACATAGGAGCAGACCGAGGGAATCTTTGTTTTGCTTGACTGAAAAAGGACTTGATTTACACTATGTAGTGATTCAACCATCTAAAATCATAATAGTAATAGGGGATCATACGTGGTCGCTGGGGTTATTACGTACAGCTGAATAGCGCACATTTAGCAGCGATAAATTTTGTCAGTGTGTGCGTGAGACGACGCTAACTAGTTTAGCAGCAGTTAAGCTTTTGTGGCAGCGGTAACCCCTCTTTTTTATGTCGGTTTAAAAATGCATTTACGCACTGTCTTCCAGCCAAAGGGACGAGGGAAAGACGGGGTGGGAAAATCTTCCGACGACGCCCGCCGCTTGTTGAGATAGAGACGGGGGTCCAGTACCTGGGTTGCAGCGGTCAACGTACAACGGGCCAGAACCGGGAGAACCTCAGAGAGGCGCAGGGGGCCCCTGATCCCGCCGCCTGAGACCCTCCTGGCCCTGCTTGGTGGGCCCTCCTAGCCCGAACGCTGCGCCCTCCATAGGTCCCTCTTAGTTTGCCCCTAGGTAGTCAGTACTAAGGGCACCCAGAGTCGCCGGTCTGTTGGTTTTACCTTTTCCCTGGCCGTTCCTTCGCCCTACCGGGAGGTACCCAGCCCCCCCAGAGGGCAGCGGTAACCCCTTTGAACAGTCTCGCAACAGGGGCCTATAGATGCTGGGAAACACGAGCACCGGCAGAGATTTTCGAATGGTATCGTACTTATTAGTTTGTACTATGGAGCGAGCCCGCGGGTCCGTCTGTCGACCTCACCGGGAACAATGGCGGCCTGGGAACTGCTCCCACGGCGGGCTCATCTTGCTTGTTCATTAGTGCGCTGGTCGCCCATTATTAATATTTCAAAACGGTATTTTGTGTCATGAAATGCAAGTGATGGACTGCCGGCGCTTGTTAGTTAACTTAACCTGCTTTAAGTTCGGCCGGCCGTGATTGGTCAGGTAATACTTGTACTATGCGCGTAGTGTGGGTGGCATTTAGTTAATTGCTGGCCTGGAGATGCCTACTTTTATTACGTGTTGGGAAAGTAAATGATTAATCTTTTTTTAAAAAGCGCGTTAGAAATTGTCGGAATGTTTATGCATCCTTTAACTCAAAACTTGGTTATTTGATTTTTTTCAGATAAGTCAAAGTACAACTTGATTTCTGATGTATCAAAGGTCTGTAAATTATAAGTTTAATTAAAGCTCAGTCAAAATTAACATAACTACCTAGGTATGCCAAAATGTAAACGAACTACTTTGAAGTTATCCTTGCCTCTGTCATAACTCCAAAGTTCTTAGTTTTATTCTTTGTGTTTATTTTTATAACTTTCACAACATACATTTTTAAAACTTAATCTTTATTACATCTGTTATTTTTAGCTACACGGTCAGTTAAGGATTAATCGCTACATATTAAGGTGGGTGTTTCAGAATTTGAAAGAATCATGAAATTAATTACCGCTTGCTCCGTGCTTAGATAATCACGTTAAGCCGTTGGACCCGGCTGTCATGAGCAGTCGTTATTAAGAAGTCTGCGGTCAACGTCCAACGGGCCAGAACCGGGAAAACCTCAGAGAGGCGCAGGGGGCCCCTGGTCCCGCCGCCTGAGACCCTCCTGGCACTGCTTGGTGGGCCCTCCTAGCCCGTACGCTGCGCCCTCCACAGGTCCCTCTTAGTTTGCCCCTAGGTAGTCAGTACTAAGGGCACCCAGAGTCGCCGGTCTGTTGGTTTTACCTTTATATGCTGACAGCTGGTTTAACCATAGAATGATGTTTCGCTCTGGGTTGAGGAGGTAAGACGGCAGTCGCTTCATGTAATAACTGCATTTGCTTATATCTATATATATTTATATATTTATAAATTTAATGATTATCACGAAAATGATAAGAAGGATAAAGCTTAAAATTGATAGATACAATGTAGTCAAATAGTCTGTTAAGTGTAAGACCTAAAAGTTTCCGTATAAATATAAATCTTTTAATTGAATGTGAATCGTATTTGTTATATAGCAATTAATATTAATAGTATACAAAGATTTTAAGAATCATAGCACTGCCAAGTTACAATAGAAAAGTAAAATACAGAATATTTACAAACTTTCCAAAATAAATTATAGATTTCAAGTATTATTGTTATAAATATGATGTTTAAATTTATTTGACGACCGATATGGCGTGGATGTCAGTATACCAGCACTCCACTCCAGAGGTCGTGGGTTCGATTCCCACACAGGACAAATTTTTGTGTGCATGAACATGAATATTTGTTCTGGTCTGGGTTTCTTTCTATGTATATTAAGTATGTATTTACAAACGTATTTAAGTATGTTTATCCGTTGTTTAGTATCCATAACACAAGTTCTTAGTGATACTTATCTTGGAACTAAATAATTGGTGTGATTGTAAGAGAATATTTATTTATTTATTTATGTTGTATTATCTTTATCGTTAAAATCTTTTAATGCTTAATGGTATTTTGTGATAAAACTGCAAATCGTTGTTGATGCAAATGCGAAAGTCGTCGTACGGTCATCATAATAATAAGCATCCCAATTAAAACCAGTTTAATATTGAAAAGATGATATAACTGAGTTCCCGAGTGAGGCTAGCTCTCTCAGAAGCACAATTACTGAGAGTGTTTGCTATCTCGCTCATTATCAACTTGCGCAAGAGTTTTGAGGTGGTTGAACGTATCATACAGGTGGAAGGGCGTGACTGCAGCGGGACGGTAGCGTTGCGTTATCATCATCATCATGGAAGTTTGATATCCCTTATGAAACCATGTGTCAAAGTAAACCTTAACGTCATACTAAACTGTTTTTTTAGGGCGTCACCGTGAAAGGTATTGAACTAAATGCAATATATGATTTGTATTTTAAATAGTTTTCCGCAGTCTTTTAAAGTCCACTGCTGAACCTTAGCCTCCCCTATTATCGGGGGTATTTGCCCATAATCACCACGCTTGACTGGCGAATTTTTGATCGCAGTTCAAGACAGTACGCAGGATGACGCTGCTGCCCATCATCCGGTAGGATTTCTCTTCGTCGACTTTTACGCCTCCCCGTGAGATGAGAGGGGGTGGAACTATCTAGGCCGGTACCACACAGCACTAGTCAGTATTAGTGTTGTTCTAAAATAACTTGGTGTAGCATGTGGGTTTACATTTGTTGTAGCGGTTTCAAACTTCTAACTGTATTTAGAATATTTGCGAATACATACGAAATAATAGGTATTTTTTAAATACTAAGAGCAAGATGAGAACATACGCAATTCTAAAACATTTGCAATTTTAATGCATTTGTATAATTTGTTATTAATTCACTTCAGGAGATATTGAAACATTGTCTTGGTTGATCTAACGTTCCCTTCCGTGCTGTTGCAGTATATAAACCTGACAAAATATAGGTCAATGTTAAAATGACTTGTCATCGATGCGAAAGAAGACATAGATACTGTTCAAATCACGCCCGCTATGTGACCGGACACTCATGTGGCGGATGACTCGAGCGCAGCGATGGCTTAAAGTTTAAACTATCGTTTGTTGGATTGTTTTTCTCATTGTTGACATTCGCGATATCGATCAAGCACGATTTGCGAGTTAATAGCATTTTAAGCGGCGTGGAATTGTTTGTTTTAAGTCTTAATGAATTTGACTATTACATGGTTTTAGATGAAGAAAAGATTTTACTTTAATATTTTTTCTTATTACATGTTAATCTCATGACTGTCATAATAATGAACAATTATGAAATATGCAATTGTTGACCGAGTTTTTTGACTGAATGATATTAATCTGAGGTAACACACTGAAGCCCCGTGTACCGTGTAGTACCGGCCATCTAATCTCACGCGGAGTCGTTAGTGTCGACGAAGAGAAGTTCTACCGGATGACGGGCAGCAGCGTCATCCTGCGTACTGACTGGAACTGCGATCACCAACCCGCCTGTCCAGCATGCTGATTATGGGCAACAATTACCAATAGCTTGTAATCAATTGGGGAGGCTTATGTTCAGCAGTGGACTTTATAACGCTGATATGTAAGAATAAGAATAAGAATAAAATTATTTATTTGGTCCACACAATTAGGTATGTACTTACATTTATTCATGTAGTTTTAAAGGCATAGTAATGCCAACAGAAAAAAAAGAAAAAAAAAAGGAAACCCAAACTAGAATACGTAGACCAGTAAAATGTCCCCTTCTCAGCTCGAAGCTGACATTAATAATCAAAACCACAGGTAAATTTTACATAAAAAAAAAAAAAGTAACTACGCCATTACTTTAGTTTCCCAACCATTTTACCTATAGGTTAGCTAATAATTGACATAGTTAGCAACAAATCTTGATTTAGTCATCGCCGGTACAAACATGTTGGTGTAATATAATATTTTTATCGTCGGACTGCAATTACCTGAGACAGGTGGCCTGAGGTGGCTAGTTAGGTAACCAGCACGTGACATCGGAATCCAAACAACCTGTGACTCAGACACCACTTGCCTTGTTGTATAACAGTGTGATAATAGCCTGATTGTGAATAAGGAGGTGTCTGCGACTTCGCTCGTGGGTCAGATACAACACAACTAGGTAAAATGAAGCCTAAAAGCGATTTCGCACCATATATTATAACTATTTATTGCAACAAAAAATACACATACATGTAAAACAAAGAAAAACAAAATTACAATAATTAAAAAAAAAAAAGATACGAATATGTGAAAAACTGTTTAAATATCTTTGTGTGCATGAACATGAATATTTGTTCTGGTCTGGGTGTTTTCCTATGTACATGAAGTATGTATTTACAAAAAAAAGTCTTTATAATTGTTTATCCGTTAGTTAATATTCAAAACACAAGTTCCTGTGAATAATTGGTGCAATTGTCAGAAAATATTTATTATTTATTTAAATGTCTGGCTTAAAGTATATCATCTTATCCTAGCCCGGTGCCCTAGACTTAACTTTAGGGCCCAGGGTCTGCTCACTGGATCAACCAGATTTGACTGAATTTCAATTTTTACGTGAAGCGACTGCCGTCTGACCTCCGCAACCCAGAGGGAAACATCATTCTATGGTTAAATCAGCTGTCAGTTTGTTAGAAGGCACTGACTTCCTAATAACGACTGCCATAGATGTTCGTGACAGCCGGGACTAACAGCCTAACGTGCTTTCCAAGGCACGGAGCAAGCGATAATTACGCCCATAACTTCGAAAAGTCATAGGTGCGTCACCAGGGTTTGAACCCGAGACCCTCTGAATTGAAAGGCAAGGGGTCTCGCCACTGGGCTACCGCCGCTATGAATCTAATCGAAGTATAAAATCCGTCTAATGTAGGTTTAAGAAATGCTTTACTTAATCTGGGCTTCAATAGCAGGACTTATGTTTGTTTGTTAGTCTATGGTTTTGGCTCTTCTTGCACAATTTTAACGTTCCGTTTCTCACAAAAATTGTATTATTTTTAGATAACTATAATTGCATACTTAATTTATTGTAAACTATTTATTTGTGTTGTGGATTGACCGTGACAGTGCACTTAGCCCTTCGGAATACCAGCGCTATGGTTTCATAACCACAGCTTCGAGCTATTACGAGAGAGAATACGTAGACCAGTAAAAGGTCCCCCCTTTTACTGGTCTACGTATTTTATTTAGGATTTTCTTTTATTTTTGTTTTGTTTTCTTTGTTTTCTGTTGGCATTACTATGCCTTTAAATGTAAGAACCTAATTGTGTGGACCAAATAAATATTTTTTTTTATTCTTATGACAATATCACGTGAAATTAATACTAACGCGCCATTTTGTCTACATTCAGGAGCTTGAGTGGAAAATAATTTGGCAAGAAACTCGTCAATTTGTTTCCCGCCATTACAGATATAAATTGTAAAAAAAAGTTGAAGGTGCTATTGTATCAATAGAAGAAGAGAATCTTCCATTTATCACAAATGCCTTGTTAATCTTACTAATATTTTAAATGCGAAAGTTTGCGAGTGTGTATGATTGTTACTTCTTTACGCAAAAACCGATTGTGATGAAACTTGGTATGTGTATAGCTGCAGTACATGTGTTATTACAGGTACACATAAAATATCGATCTCTTATAAAATATTCTTATCCTGGTATTTACACGGAAACGGGAACCAACGGGTGACACCGCGGGGCGCTAGTATACAATAAAATAAAAACAATATGGCAATGAATTTCTTGTAATAATTGCGCAGATTCAAAAAACTAGTCTTACTTACTATCCCTTGCTAATCAGAGCTTCTGTTATAGATATTACAGAATTAATGACTATAAATACTTATTTTTAGTAAAACCATATTTTTCTAAAAACATATTTGTGTTTAAAAAACATCTTTTGTATAAACATACTTTTGTAAAAACATATTTTTGTAAAAACATATTTTTGTACAAACATATTTTTGTAAATGACATGTCTAATAAATAACATATTTACCAAAATAACCGTTCGATAACACCATGACTGGTTAACTTATAAACATTTTATTCGTATAGGTAGTGCTTTCAGTCCAGGCTACCCCATTCATCAAGTGCATCGGTGGAGCCTACACTTAGTTAAGAGTCCGCATTTCCTGGGCAGCTCCCCGCAGCGCCGCCGCGCCGCAGCGACCACGTGAAGCGCTGCAGCGCTGCCTGCTGCAATGCAGCGGACCTTGAATCTATTTAAAATATGTACTTACTTCTTACCTACGTCTTTGTCGCATACATTTTTGCTGATATTATAAATGCGAATGTCGGTTTGAAGACCCTATAGAGTTTTATAGAATTATATTATTAAAATATTGTGTTTAAAAAAAAATTAAAATTTTGGTTGTTGTTACAGTTAACGCCTGAAATAACATTGTCGTTTACCGCTTAGAATCTTAGATGATGTAGCAAAATTTTTTTACAAAGATCTAGGTTTAAGCAAAATTTATTTCTATGAGTTTCTATAAACTGTTGATAAAAACGGATTACTATGTCATGGCTTTTGTTTCTTCGTATGTATGATAAACATGTACGATTATTAAAAAAATATGTTAATTATGGTTTTATAAAACAGCAAGGGAATATAATCTTCATATGTTCAATATCAGAGAAACAAATTTAATGATAATAAAAAATACATTTTATATCACGTAGTGTTTTAAGTCAAAGTGAAAACTTTTCACTAAAGGTATATTTTATTAACTCGTGTTAATTAATTTTACAAGTGATGTGTAAATAAGGATCCGACCAACATTTTAGCAGTCCAAGCTAACCTCATCTGCAAGTGGTTTACCTGTCGATCAACGGACGAGGCTCTGGCAATCATAAAAGTTCCCGGTAAGCGGCAATAGGCTCTCCACTTATTACGTGGGACCAACAATAAAGTTGGCGTAATGTGGCTAGTAATATGCCTTCGGGGAAAAGGGCGAAAGTGTATGTATGTATGTATGTATGAAGCTATGTGATTATAATAATTACGGAAGAAACGGACAGTGTTACAATTTAAATGCTTATTACACAATCAGTGAGAGCTGAAGCGCTCGTAGTTTTGCGGCGCTCGGTGGTCGGAAACGATCACCGAAGTACAGCAGAATTTACAGAGGTCAGTCCTTGGATGGGTGACCGTTTGTGTGGCATTTGTTATCGAGCGCTTCCGTGCTTCGGAAGGCACGTTAAGCCGTTGGTCCCGGCTATCACTAAATGTGGTAGTCGTTAAGCCATGTTTGAGGCCTAATGGGCGGCTTGAAAAATTCTAACAGCAGGACGCCATACACCTGCCTCCGCCAATCCGCACTGGGTCAGCGTGGTGGAGTATGACCCAATACCCTCACACCTTGATATGTGAGAGGGGGCTCGTGCTCAGTAGTGGGACGTTAATGGGCTGTGATGATGAGAGCTAAAAAATACTTTATAATAATTATCTACGTGTAAAACGTGTCTTGAATTGACAAAATAATCTGAGATGGGGCAATAAATAGTGGCGTGACATTGCGGCGTTAAGCGTTATCGACACATCGACATGCGAGCGTATCGACATCGACATGCCACCGCACATGCTTCGGCAGCGCATAGCGCACTGTCCCGCAAAACGTTACAGTTTGTAAAATATTAAAAAAAAACTTAGGGTGCATTTCAATATACGGAAGTATATAAATACTCAAAGTGAATCACACATGTGTAAACTGACAAATATTTTTTGTAAAATTGTCTGTTATAGCTATTGGCCATTGGCTATTGGCAGGTCACCAAATTGCTACAAAATCCTCTTGAACCAAAGAACATGATATTTGACAAGAAATTAGTTCTTATATTTTGTTCTATTTTATATTCAGATGGAGGCAGTCGGGTAATTCATCAAAGTGCAAACAAATTCTCATTTTCGTGTGCTAAAACTTGAAAATAAACGAGTAAAATGTTATTTTATTGAGGAGTCAGAAATATAACAGAACTATTGACTATACATTGAGCACAGTAACAAAATAATTATTGGAAATTCAAGCCATCATTAAATCACCAATAATTATAAATACAAGCAAAGCCAGCAACTTGCGCTAGTTTATTGTATAAAACAATCTAGCATCAAATCAGAAGGAAAAAAACACACACATTTCACAGTTATCAGGGATTAGTGACGCCGCTGTATAAATTCTCGGGCGTTACAGAAAAATGATATCAGGTCGGCAGGTTCGTGACCTTCCAGCCCGCGCTTGTAGCGGCTGGCCAATGGGCTGCCAGATAAAGCGCTACACGAAAAACAAACAATTTCATGACCTAGAAAATGAATAATTTATTAACTAGATTGTCGTGTGGCCATAGATTTTGTGAAATATCGAGACTTTTGGACTTATAATACAGATTTGTCCAGTTCTTATATTTATGAAGAAAAATCTGTTGCCTCGTGCATGATAAATGAACAAATCCATCAATATGGATATTCCAAAAAATATTATTTTAACCCGACTTTAGGGGATTGGTGCGAAACGTTTGAAGTGTATTTTTAGATTTACATAATATGCTTATTTGTAGGTTTGCTGTTAGAAATTTACCAGTCGCCTAACTATATCTCTAGCTGACCTAATCCCGCTTTCTCCTTTCCTCTCCTGAAGAACAATTGCTGGTCTTAGGAACAGCCCACATACTGTGCAGACTATCAGATTTCTTACATTCCAACAAATTTGGTAAGTTGTGCCAGTGTGTGTGTTTCCTATAGTTCTAGGTCTCTTAAGCGGGGCGTGAAACGGAAAATCTGCAGGCTGTCATGAGTGGATGTTAGGCAAAGGCATATTATACGCCCACATTCAAGTTCGTCCTCCCGCGACAGTTAGCTAACATTTCTGAATATCCTGGCATTGACCGAACGTGTGGAGTAACCAGGGGGCTAGGTTAAACGATAGCCGTGGCCCAGACGAATAGGTGCCCTCGGAAGGATTATCGCGAAGTCATCGACCACCGGCGGCTGAGCGTTTAGGAATTATAATTTGTGCCTTATCAGGAAACTGCTCGCCGCGCGGTTTTATCGATACTGTACACGAAGATATATTTCATTTTCACAGCCCTATTATTTAAGTAAACTGAATAACTTTAGGTAACTAATTAATTACTTAAAAAAATTTCAATGCGATTAATGATAAACAATTTTGACAGAACCTATTAGAGGACTTGAGACTTACAGTTTTCTGTGCAAGGAATATGTTTATATAGATAATGAGATTATTTTATGAACATACAAATATTAATTAAAAAGTAGGCTTATTTTGAAAATACGAGTACACAAGTGAACAATAAACAGCAGTCTCTTTATGCCTTAATAAACTACTAACTATAAAGACTTCTTAAAATATTATGGGAAGTAAAGTATCGTATGGTATCATTACAAAATAATATTAAAATATTTTTTATAGACTATGCATATATAAAGAAAGGGGCTATCACTACTAATCATTAAAAAACACCAATTAAATGATGCCAATAACTAACCAATAATTTTAGTTCAAAGTAAACTTTATAAACTATATTCCTATATTCGTGATTGAATATGATCACTGATAAAATTAATTAACAGCTTGTATAATTGAAATAACAGCAACCATGAGAAATGTACATGTTCGTGCAGGTAACGTACTACACAGAACTGTACCAATAATGCATTTGTATAATTATTGACTGCTGTGAGATGAAATCATTGATAGTAGGAACCTCTCTTATGGTAACATATTGAGGGCATCATCGTGTCAGCATATTTATATCTCACTACAGTGTATAGTGCTACCACTCTCATCTCACAGGGAGTCGTTGAAGAGATATCCTACCGGATGAGAGGCAGCAGCGTTATTCTGCGTACTGGGGGCATACCGCCGAGTTCGATGGCAATCGATTATAAGGAAAAATGGATTTCGAATTGATTCTGTCGTACCGCCGAACTCATGGAAATCGAAACAAAATGGCGTTCTCCATTTACCTATTGGTCTGTCACGGACTGAAGGTCATGAATGAGAGGTGGCTGTCGGCAGATTCCCCGGTACGGATTAATGAACGCAAAACAAAGTTTGATCTAGATGAATTACCGGTAATCCATCGAATTCGGCGGTAGGCCCCAGGCTTCAACTGCGTTCACCAACCCGCGTGCCCAGCGTGGTAATTATGGGCAAAGACCCCCAATAATGGAATGCGATCTATTAGGGAGCCCAATGTTCAGCAGTGGACTTTATAAAGTTGATTTGATAAAAATAAAATATACAAAATAAAATAAATATTTCTGACACTTACACCAATTATTTAGTTCCAAGATAAGTATTATTAAGAACTTGTGTTATGGATACTAAATAACGGATGAACGTACATAAATACTTTTTTTTTTGTAAATACATACTTAATATACATAGGAAAACACCCAGACCAGAACAAATATTCATATGAATGCACACAAAGCTTTGTCCTGAGTGGGAATCGAACCCACGACCTCTGGAGTGAAGTGCAGGTATACTGACCTCCACGCCATATCGGTCGTGATATGTTAAGTTATGATGATGTTAAGGTTGAGGCTTCCCCACCCAAACCAGACATTCAGCTCATCAATCAATCAGCCAAATACCGTCCACTGCTGCACATAAGCATTCCCCTAAGAGCGGTAACTATCCCGGTCAGACATTATAGACAGCTGATATGTTTATTTAAATTGTTGATAAGTATGGCTATGTAAAAGTGTGTATTGGTGTGGTTTTACGTTTAGAAAAGATTAACAGGGGGCCTAACGCCGAGTTCGATGGCAATCGATTATAAGGCAAAATGGATTTCGAATTGATTCTGTCGTACCGCCGAACTCATGGAAATCGAAACAAAATGGCGTTCTCCATTTACCTATTGGTCTGTCACGGACTGAAGGTCATGAATGAGAGGTGGCTGTCGGCAGATTCCCCGGTACGGATTAATGAACGTAAACAAAGTTTGATCTAGATGGATCCATCGAATTCGGCGGTAGGCCCCCAGGTCAGATATAAATATTATATGCATACTTTACAAGAAAAAAAAGTTTTATTTGTTTTTTTTTACATATAAAGCAGGCATCTTAAGATGGGCGTAATTTTCACAATAATTTAAAATTTATTCAAGGTTTGCATTCCTTTTTATACGTCTAAATAGGTTAAGCTTCTGTTAATGTAATTTAAAGACCTAATTTGTATACGTTCCCTTTTAAAAACAAATAAATATATCAGATATTTAAATTAATAGATTATGATTGACCTTTTTACGTTTCATTACAGTACCTAATTAAGTAACTACAGTACGCAACTACATACACGAGGAGACTTAGCTTATGAAGTGGGTAGTTAATTCCAAACATATTAACTTAAGTACGTTTTTCCTAACTTAATGTAAGAACACCACGCAATAAAGTAATAATAGTAGGTTTAGGCTCGACAAACGGCTGAAGTCTGGCAGTAAGCCCTTCGCCCCTCGACCTAAATAGGGCTTATCAGGAGGGCCCTCCACCTCGGGCAGGAGGTCTGATTAATGGGCACAGCTGACGGCCGAGGCGACAGCCTAAACGCAAGGTAGCTCGCCGAATTTGAATATACGGTGCAGGCTTTTTGTGGTGCAATGTAACGTTTTTAAAGTTGACGGGGGTGAAAATGGGATTTAGTTGGTCTTTTATATTGCAAAGGAGTCTTAATAGTTGCAATAAGTTAGTGTTTAAGGGTCAACTTTGTAAATAAGCATTCATAAATATAAATAAATAAATATTTCCTGACAATTACACCAATTATTTAGTTCCAAGATAAGTATCATTAAGAACTTGTGTTATGGATACTAAACAACGGATAAACATACTTAAATACTTTTTTTACTTAATATACATAGGAAAACACCCAGACCAGAACAAATATTCATGTTCATGTACACAAAGATTTGTTCTGTGTGGGAATCGAACCCACGACCTCTGGGGCGAAGTGTAGGTATGCTGACCTTCACGCCATATCGGTCATCAAATATAGTATATAGTACATATCATATAGTACATACATAAAACCACGCTTGCTTTCCCGAAAGGGTAGGCCGAGGAATATTTTTCGCTCAGATTTCGCTATTTTATACTTTTGGTCCCACGTAATAATTTTTCTAATCAACAACAAAGAAAAACTTGAGATGAAATACTTTCATTTTATTTTAGGTTATTAGAAGATTAAATACCGAAGAGACTGTTTGTTTGTTTATGCCAATTTCTTTATTTATTATTTTTGATGAAGTTTTATATGCTATCGATGCGCGAAATCTATCTAATTAAATAACATAAAAGTAAATTATATTTATGTATATTTATTTTCGTATTTCAATTTATGTATATTGTAGGTTATGTATATATTATATATAGGTATTCATGTAATTATTTAAGCCTAATATCTATTAAACTTAACACAACCTTTAGGGGAGAGAGCATAGATACCTATAAGAACAGGTTAGACTTAGTTTAGGTATTTAAGTGTACCAAATGTATTGTGAAAATGTGTTTTGTTCAATAAACTTTTTATTAATATTATTTTCTTAATATTTATCAGGAATCCCCTCTGCCACGCACTACTTGAGATGAGGTGATTTTTTTCTGTTGTAGCATCTCATTGTTTATCAAGCTTTGTTTCTTAGAAGCTTCTAAGCAAAGAAGATTAAATGTTTATTAGTAGCATAAATACGTTTCATAACTTTATTACATACGTACAAACAATCACGCCTTTTTCCCTAAAGGGGTGGGCAGAGGCATATTATGTGCCTCACGTAATAGTTGTCTCACGCTTATTAGGTGGCAAGCCTATTGCCGCTTACCGGGAACATTTAGGATCGCCACAGCCTCGTCTGTTGATCGGCAGGTGCACTTGCAGGTGAGGTTGGCTAGGAGTGCCAAGATTTTGTTTGAATACACCCTATAAACAAAGTCGTTGGATTGGTTGATCAAACGGCTCTGTGTTGCGGAAAGCTTTTCGACTCTGTTATAATTGTTGTTTGTAATAGTCAAGTTAAGCCAAGTCAAAGCCCTTTAAAACGCAACAAACTTTACATTTCTTCAAAAAAAAATCATATTTGCAATCATTCCGAAGCATTCGTGAAAGTCACGTAAATTTATACTTTACTAGGGCGGAAGATTGCTAGAAGGTGACAAGAAACTTGACAAGGTTCTATCAAATTCAAATTCATATTCCTATGACCTATGGATCTATTGACCGGTGACCTGTTTTTAAATTTTATTTTACCTATTGAAAGCTGCCCTATCCTTAATAAGCATAGGCTATATAAAATATAAAATTTACTTTATTGTCTTTAAGATCAACATGATCATTTAGATTCTTCAAACATTCAGACACAAAATTGAAATTTGATATATTTTTTTAACAACAATGAAAGAGATATGAGCCGTACAATAATAAAGAAATAAAATCAAATGGGTTCTTTGTCAGAATCTGTCAAGGTTTGTCAGTTTATTCGTCTGTTGTGGTTTTTCTCAAGATTTGTCAGTCTGTCTGTGACTCTTTTTGGGGGGGGATCTGTCAGTTATCTGTATCTGTATCATTTTGTAATTTTGACTAAAGTCGCGGGAAGCCGCTAGTATTTTTTTAAGGATTCGATCGTGAACACGTGCCCTCGACCAGCTCCCCTCGCACCAAGTGATCCCCTGGTTCTCGAGCCGCGATGCTATCTCCGACCCCGGATATTGGTGGATGGCCGATCACCGCCAACGAGCCACTTTCGGAAGTGCGCGCGCGTTCAAGTGCACTTTATCGACGTAGTGCCAGCAGTATTGTTACACAGTTTTCTATATTTTAAAATTGTTTTATAACAACTATCAGTTTTCCTATGTGTAAAGTTCGCTTTTATGGTATTCCAAATGTCTTCCAAATACAATGAATAGATAGTATCTGTTGGAGTCTGATGACAGGTTTCTAAAATAATTAGAAGAAGAAGTTCTAATTCATTTCAATTCCATTCTGTAGCATTAATAATCTCGTGAAGGTGTATAGGGCTCCTTCCATTATCTCAGGTGTGAAGCCAATCTCACCTGCAGTGGCGCGCCTGCCAATCAACGAACGAGGCTGTGACAAATATAGAAGTTTCCGGTAAGCGGCAATAGGCTCGCCACCTAATACTAACTAACAACTATTACGTGAGGCACATAATATGCCTCTGCCCACAGAATATGAAAAGGCGTGTTTGTATGTAATAATGTTATGAAACGTGCTACAATAAACATTTAATCTTTCTTCCTTAGAAGCTTCTAAGAAACAAAACTTGCTAAACAACGAGACGCTGAAATAAAATGAAAGTACCTCGTCTCAAGTTGTGCTTTGTTGTTGAGTAAAAAAACTACCAAAACTACTCCAGTTCCATAGGAATATCCTGTCATACTTATCTGTCTCATAAACAATGCCACAACAAAGCACCTCTTCTTTCTTGGCCATAGCTAAAAATTACCTCATCACGAGCCAAGCAGCGCTGAAACGCCTCTAAATGATGTCGTTAACAGTCCACAGACGGCCGTCCTTCCAAAAATACACCAATTTTACAAGAAGCTTCTAAGAGACTCTAGACACAAAACAAGATGCTTTAACAGAAAGAAATGACCTCATCACAAGCTGAACAGCGCGGCTTGAGTGCCCCTGCATGATGTTTTCCGCAGTACAGCCGGCGGTCTTTCCAGAAGTATACCATGTCAACCAGCAGCTCCTGGTACGCAATAGTTACTAACAAACAACTACAGTATCGGCAAGAAGAGCGTACCTTATCACAAGCTGAACAGCGCGTCTTGAACGCTTCGGCATGATAGCGTCCGCGTTATACCCTACTATCTTTCTAGTTTTAGACCAGGTCCTAGCACGTAATATTGGCTAATATTCAATATGATAAAGCAACAGCAGAAAGAAAATACCTCATCGCAAGCTGAACAGCGCGGTTTGAGTGCCTCAGCATGGTGCCTGCCGCAGTACAGCCGGCCATCCTTCCAGAAGTACACCAGGTCGACCAGTAGCTCCTGGCACGCGCTGCACACGAAGCACGCGGGGTGCCAGCGCGCGCCAGGGCCTGCGCGCGCTGCTGACACGCACATGTCTCCGGCCGACATTGACTCCTCGCACTGTGGACAAAATCGTTGAGGTCAGGACCAATGGATGACAGTATTTATTTACTCTTTATTGCTTTATTCTTTAGTATTCTATATGTATCTTAGGTACGTATTTATACAAAAAAGTATAAATGTATATTTATTTATTTGATAACTGTAATTTAAAAAAAACTAAGGACAAAAGACGAATTTAAAGACATAAGCACTCTCTGCCAGTCAACCTTGGAGATAGCAGAGACATATTTACAAAAAAATGGTTATATGCCACGTGTTATTTCACGGTATTGTTTCTCAAATGGCTGAGAATTTACTCTCTGTTTTCTTTGAAAAAATAAATGTGGTAAATTTAGACCCTAATAATACTCAATACTCAATGTCTTTATTGCACTCCATATGTTACAAAGATGTTGTTTATAATATCACAGATACAATATGGACCCTGTAGGGTATGGCAACTTAGAAGAGAGGAGGATGCTAGCTTTTATATTTAGATTATTGTATTCGGTTTATTATACAGTAATAATTATATTGAAAATTAAATTAATTCTACACCTATTAAATTAAATGTATATTATATTGTATTATAAATGGTAAATATGTTATATTATAATATTTAATATTTGTAGGTATGACTGTAATAAAAGAAGTATGCAAAATACAAAAAAAATTATATACCGATATTTGTGATTGGGAGGAAGTGATGTGACATTTAAAGATGATCTAACAGTTTAAAGACATCATAGACAATCGTAGAGATCATCGCTCTGTTCCTGCCAATTGTGCGTCCCATATTCGGAACGACCTTGCCGACCTAAAGGCCGCCATTGTTCCGCAAACGGACCAGAACCTGCTACCCATTATAGACCGAACTATCATTATTTATAGAAGAAGCTACACAAAAATGTGTCCAAGTTTAAATTTAAATCAATAATGATACAATAATTTCCGATTTGACGACCATATCGACGCTGGAAAGGCAACCTTGCTTATGCACCATTTGGCTACTTTACAGGAGAGCGATTCAAAAAATGACAATTTCCAAAAAATAATATAAATAAATTAGTTTTTTGTCAGAATGTCAGTCAAATGAATGCCAAAAATGGTCTGAATTGGATGAAACCGAGATCTGCAGATAGAAAAAAATCAGGCGATTCTAATGATATACATAACTAATTATCGCAAATTTGGCGCATAAGCAAGGTTGCCTTTCCAGCGTCGATAATGGCGTGGTTGCGAGCGAATCTAAGCACTCCTCTCCTGAGGTCGTAGGTTCGATTTCCATATCGGACAAATCTTTATGTGCACGAATATGAATATATGAATATTTGTTCGGGTCTAGGTCTTTTCCTATGCATAGTATGTGTATACAAAAAAAAATATTTATGTACGTTTATCCTTTATTTAGTATCCAAAACACAAGTTCTTAATGATGCTAATCTTGAAACTAGATAATTAGTGTAATTATCAGAAAATATTTATTTACTTAATTTAATTTCAACTATCAATTTATTTGTATAAGACTCTACACAAAAATACAAGTTTAAATTGAAATCAATAAGTGGTTTAAAAATTCCATTAACAATGCGGTTTCAAGGTTAAAATTTGTAATATTCACACGTGGCAATGTAAGGAATGAAACGTTTAATGATAGTTCAAAAGTATTATTAAATCTTGGTTGTGGAAATAGCCAGTAGGTAAATTAATGACTGTCTAAAATAAAGTTGGGTAAAAATAGCTTGTGCTACGTTCGGACTGACATAATATAACTTAGCATAATTTTGTTTGGCATAATTTTATTTTCACATAATATGCGATATGCGCATAACAGCTTACGCATAATGTTGTTAAGCATAACGAACTTTTCAAACCATAATAATGATTAAGCATAAGATTCGAATGCATAAATATATTAAGCATAAAGTTCTATAGCATAACTTTCACTTTGTCTCTGACCAACGGTGTAGTGGCAAATTAGGTTTAAGAATATGTTTGGTTCTGGCGTGGCCAAAATCTCATTATGCCGATGTATATTAGGACAAAGAACATTATGGGAAAAGAAGGGATCCCGGGACTGACGTACTGAACAATGTGCGATGACTTGAATAGTCTGTGCATAGTATCTATTAGAACAGCGTTTCCTAGCCGTTTCAGCCCATGGACCCTTTGAAAATCAGGACCAGTTTTCACGGACCCCCTTACTAAAATAGCAAAAAAAAAAGGATGTACGTATTTATTTTAGTGATTACAGATACGAAAAAAACAAATACAGAAGGTATAATAAATAATAAATATTTTCAGACAATTACACCAATTATTTAGTTCCAAGATAAGTATCAATACGAACTTGTGTTATGGATACTAAACAACGGATAAACATACTTAAATACTTTTTTTTGTAAATACATACTTAATATACATAGGAAAACACCCAGACCAGAACAAATATTCATGTTCATGCACACAAAGATTTGTCCTGTGTGGGAATCGAACCCACGGCCTCTGGAGTGAAGTGCAGGTATACTGACCTTTACGCCATATTGGTCGTCAAAACTGTTTATTAATATGAAAAATATGAAAAAAAATACAAATTAATGTGAAGGTTGGTGTTGCTCTTTTGCAACTAAATCAGAGATATTCGGGTTGATGTTGCTACTAAGCTGTAATCTCAAATCAGATTCTACTTGTAATCTGTTATTTTATTTATTTATTTTATTTTTATTTATTCTGGCACAAACAGTCATTACAAAAAAAAGTACATTAAATAATTTTAAACATGTGAAGGACAACGAGTGCCGAGACCTCCGAGAGTTCCTGTACTTATTTTTTGTATAAACAAGCCTGGAAAATCTAATAATTAGAAAATTAATTACAGAAAATTGTGTCTATATTACTATAAATTAGATAATGTTTGTTGTGCTGACTGCAAAGCATGTATTGAGCATGGAAAGGCGTCTTACTAAGACAGGTATTTTATACAGACTATATTTATATAAATCATCTAAGATCATTAATAACCTACAACAAAAGAAGCCTCATCTCAAAAAGAGGAGAGGGATTCGGGTACGTAGTGCGGATTGGTGGAAGCAGGAGTGTGGCGTCATGTTAACTCCTGTTGTTATATTTGACTTTAGTTTAGTAGTTTTAAAACAGTAAGAACTATGGTTTAACGTGTTTTCTGAAACACGGAAGCGCTTGATATTGAAATGGCAACACACAAACGGTCACCGAGGAATGAACTCTGTGTATTCTACTAGAAATTAAACAAACACTGCGGGCGGGGGATTTACTTAAATTTGTAACCTATTTCGATCCGAAATGGACAAATCAATCCTTCATTCAATAAAAGCGTCTCAGTAAGCAATCCTTGGATTAATAGATTTATTAGAAACTTTTAAGAATTAATAGATATACTGAAACCAAGATGCCTTTAGTAAATATTGAAAAAATTGGTTAAATTCTAGTCAAATTTTAGATCTATCTAAGATCTTCAATACCGGATTGCGAATAGGTTTTTTATTTTAGTTGTTAGTGAAGAAGAATACAGCAATAAACTCAAAAAGTTACGTAATATTAAAGACAGGAACGTCTTGCACAACGGTTACTAATCCTATTAAAGCGAAATCTATTTAAAACATCGTTCTGTCTGTCCCTCTCAACTTCAAACAAAATGCAACATTTTATATCAAATTTAGCTTAAAGCAAATTAAGAACTATTGTGCAAGTCGCCCTTAGTTTTCGATCACCTAGTCCTGCGAGAACGATTATTTATATAAATAGAAAAGTTAATAGTTAACTATACAATTGAGTGGTCGATAGTGTTCATACGCGCGCTGGGAATGTGTGAATCACGCTGCTCGGCCGGCTCCCACAAGCCGCGCGGTTGAAAGGGATTCCACTACAATGACTGCACTATCTTGGTACCACATTTAATTGTAACTACAGAACGTTAACGCGCAACGTTTTACTATAAGATTAGCTGTCGTATTGTTCTTTTGTGGGTACTAGCTGTGCGACCAGAATTTCAACCCTTCAAAGTACAGCCTATTGGTGGGACTGAGATATCGCGGCTCGATAACCACAAATTAAGAAATCCAATTCAAGAGCATACAGATAAATTAATGCATATGATAGAAATCATATTGACATTGAAATTCCAGACAGGACTAACAAACTTCAGTCAGACCAATCACTGGGGGCTGTACCTCAATTATACCATTTGTAGCTTTGGCCAGGTTTAGTTTAAAGAGCTTAAGGAAATTTCGACATTCTACCAATGAGTTTTCCAACATGCAATTTTCGATTGATTAATGCTTGTTTCACAGACGCAGTTTGCATTTATTTGAGATATGATTAACTATTTATATTAGTAACTAATTATTCCGTGCAAGTATCACTGCTGTAAATATGAAAGCACTACAATAGCGAATGAATCACAAACCACGTGTGTGATCCTTAAAGTAACAGACGACCAAAATAATCACAGAAATACCTCAATTCAAAGAGTTTCATTCAAACCACTTCCAAACCTTATTTGAGAGCTCGCGCTTTGCGAAGGCCGCCTTCAAAGAGGATGCATACAGCCTTCCCAGAAGTGGTGCCGATACGTGCTTGTGTGCGGGTTTCGACGTACCTTCCACACTTATTTATGTATTCTGTGGAGACGTTTCGCGCGAATATTATTGTCAAACCTAATCGCCATTGACAAAAGTCGGAGCAGCGGTATTTAAAATATTTTGATTGTTACAAATGAAATGGTGACGACTTCTGTAGTATTATCGTAGTAACAGAACCACACACATATAACAACGTTTGGTTTTCTTATAGTTCTATTATTTAAATAGCTTATTATTTTAAGAGTTAAAAAGGAGACTACGTGGGGTTCGTAACATCAGCTGTTTGCCAGTAAAAAAAAGTCGAAATCTAATTGAAAAGGTTTAATTTTAAGCCTGATTGCTTATAGGCACTTCTTGAACCTTACTTAAATCATTATTTGTAGTTCATAAGGAACTTTACATTTATAAAAATAAATGCTGAATGTGTATGCTTATTTCTGATGCTATGGGGAACACGTCAACATTTATAGTCTGGAGAGGAGTTAGATCGTAGTTTGTTTTATATTTTCATAATAAACTAATAAAAAAGAAATCATTTTATAATAATTGTTCTTTATTTGAGACCCTTGGCTCAGCTTTTGTTAGTATTTAGTTTGCTGTAAAAGTATTGAGTAACAAGCAAGAAAACAGAAATGAAACAGAACCCAAGAAATAAATATATATTTAACAGTTAAGAATCTGATTAAAAACAAAAGCTTAACTTTATATATAAAAATATAGTTTAAACTATAGAATGATGTTTCCCTCTGGGCTGTGGAGATCAGACGGCAGTCGCTCCATGTAATAACTGAAATTCAGCCAAATCTGGGATATAATGGTGTTTTAAAGTGTCATAATTATCTTTTAACTGCCAACCTAACTTAAACTTATTTCAGAATAGAAATACTAACTCAGTCGTCTAATCCCCAATTTGATTCTCAATCTATATTTGTACAACACATTTTTATTGGATTAGTTTATTAAAATCGTTTAACAATTACACTTTATCATATTATTGTGGTTTAATATGCCACCCCTTCCCTTGTCTAGACATTCTCCTAACCAGGGTTTAACCTCTACAATTGTTCCTTAAAGTCAAAAAACAGTTAAGATTGTGATCTTCATTGTTTTCACCCCTCCTCCTTGATGGGGTGGCTCAAGGACTGCCAATTTGGACCAGTCTTATGGTTGCGGTCCAGACTATTGTTTTCCGAGATTTTATTTCTAATATTGGTTGTGTTATCCAAGAATATGATCGTTTGTAGATTTTTATCGCTGCCAGTTTTCAGAAGATACTTTGAGCTTATGGTATAACTTGAGCTTATGGTATAACTTGTGGTATAAATGGTAGTCAATCAGCCAAGTACTAGGTCTTGTTGGGTGCTTTTAAATAACTAACAACAGGACGCACTTGTCTTTGCCAATCTGCAGTGAGGCCGCTTAGTGGTGTATGTCCTAAACTCTTCTTACCTTGGTTTCTGAGTTTCGAGGGGGGAAGACCATTTAGGGAACAGAGATGAGCACCGAGATTCGATACAGTTCGAAACCATAGTAGATATCGTTTTGTTTAGGGTATGCAGTGAGTATTTGCCTGTATAGTGCGTACACCAGTGCTGGAGAAAGGAGACAGTACGATTTCAAGTGTCTCGTAAAACTGGATCCATCATCTTAAATGCCCAAGCTCCTGCAAGTGGTGCACTTGCCGATCAACACACGAAGCTCTGGCAAACATACATGTTCCCGGTAAGCGGCAATAGGCTCGCCACCTATTACGTGGGGCTTACAATAAAATGGCGAAATATGGGCTAAAATATGCCTTTGCTCTTCGGAAAAACAGGTGTAAGCAAGTACTTATGTAGAAACGAACAGTAGCTAATGAGTAAGCGAGGTGTTTTTGACTTTCACTCAGCCGGCACGTGACCCGGCGGCGATCAGCTGGGCAGCCTCAGCGGATGCCGGGCAGGACGCGCCCGTCCCATGACGTCACGGGATGTTACCGTAGGCTGGAGGATACCCCACTCCGGCGCAGCATACCTAATGAGCGGGCAAGAAGAGCCTCCGAGGAGACAATGGGCAAATTTATTTTCGACAACCGTGACTCATGCGGCTTGATGGAGTAAGACCGTTTTTAAGAAGCAGTCAGTTGCATTTGTGATAATTTGGAATTTAATAGCAAAAGAGAAACTCTCATAAGGTATAAAATTAACACTATGTATTTTTTATTTGTTGCTTTAGACCTGTGAATATTTTGTGTTGAAATAAATTAATTGATTTCACTGTTTTTTTTTTTCAACCTATTTAGCATTAACTTCTCATACAATACATAGGATTTTAGGAAATTCCTTCTTCACAGGGTAAATCTAAGTTCGCACAAATTCGCTGCTATAACTCGTAGCGTGCATTGAATTCCGTTATATGAAACTACCAAAATTATCTGTAACATAACTCTGAACTAATGTCTCATGAATCTATTAACTTCCCTTCAGAATAATGCTATCAAAAACACTTCCAAATCATTCCGGACCACACAGTAGAACAGAATGACTCCTTCAAGATATCAATCATCTTCGTCAAGCCCACATAATAAGGCATTAACTGAGAACAAATCGGCGTTAATTTGTTAAAAAACACCAAAGTCGCCGACCAAATCAAACAGATACCCCAAATGGTCCCGCCCCTTCACAATCCCAAAACCTTTTTGATGATTTTGACTTGAAACAGCGCCGAAGAACATTACTAATCACCATTTTGTAATTCACAGACAAAAACTCGACAAATAAAGTTTTAAATATCTTTACAATACAGTCCGTCTTACTAATGGTGATCTAAGTTCGCAGTGTCTGAAAAAGTGCAATTTAGAACGGCATTGGACAAACATTTCGGCGAGGTAATGACAGGGTGGTGTTTGGATGATTCGGAATGAATTATTGCGCAAATATTGGTGTTGGGGGTCATGGTGGCCCACCGAGGGAGACTGGAGTGTGGTGTGGCTAGTTGGGCGTGGTGTGGTTTTGCAGGCGGATCGCTATGGTTTTTTTCGGAATTAAAATCGCAAATGTTTCGAGTTAGAACAGGTACGTCTTGTATATAATGAAGATAACTCTTGCTTTCAATTTGAGGACCTATCGATTGAGCGTAAAGTTTAAAAATCGGATGGCTCCGACCATTTCAAATTTAATCATAGAAAGCTGAGAGCTTTGACATGATTTTCGTAATTAACTTGTCCTTGCAAGGGTAATAATGTTTTACTTCAAATATTAATTAAATTATGTTATTTATAGACAACAGGAGGCAAATGAGAATGATGTTTAGCACTCTTATTTGATTTATTGTAAATGTATCTTCTGAGTGACTGGTGAGTCGGGTAACGCTCCCTCGATCTATGGTTTCCACTAAAAAGCATCAGTCAAAGCATTGATAGACGAAATATTTATTTTTGTACTTATTTATTTCTTGTATTTTTATTATTTGTGGACTATTATATTTTTCAATATTCTATTCAAATAAAGAGTTTCAATTCAGGGAAATCACCTTGCCGCTGTACGGTTTCCCGACTCACCTGCCCAAAGCCGAGTAATAATATCGTTTATTGCCCACTAAGTAAGCGTGGCGAGCAATGGAATGCGAGATTTTTTCATCAATCGAGTTATTTGTCCATAAAAAGCGGTAACCCGGGGGACAGTCACGTCCGCGTTGTGCGTCGGCGAATCGGCGTCGGCGCATGTTCCCACTCCAATACTCGTTTTGTTTGAACTAGGCGCTTTGTGGCATGCCGATAGTTCTCTTTGGGGGTTTGGATTGATTTTGCTGCTATGACATGTATTTAATGGAAGCTTGTGTGTGATTTGTTGTGGTTGATCACTGATTTCGGCAAGGGAATGCTACGCAGTGTGAGAATGAGAAACATAGTTTCGACAGATTGAAACAAACAGTTTCATATGGAGTAAAGATAGTAACTGAATTAATTAAAAAAAAAACTATATCTAAGTGTATTTTTTATTTTTAATTGAAAGTGAAAATCATTTTGTGACAATGTAACAAATTATAATGAGTGATGATTATAATATTTCATTAATTAAGATTGTAATGATATTGAACGATGTAGGCAATTGTTAATTTATTTCAATTATTTATTGAAATAAATTGGCACACAATTAAGATTGTTTGAATAATCATCATTATCCGCATTATCCCGGTTGCCCTATACTTAAACTTAGGACCCAGGGTCTGGGGGCCTACCGCCGAATTCGATGGATTACCGGTAATCCATCTAGATCAAACTTTGTTTTGCGTTCATTAATCCGTACCGAGGAATCTGCCAACAGCCACCTCTCATTCATGACCTTCAGTCCGTGACTGACCAATAGGTAAATGGAGAACGCCATTTTGTTTCGATTTCCGTGAGTTCGGCGGTACGACAGAATCAATTTTGCCTTATAATCGATTGCCATCGAACTCGGCGGTAGGCCCCCTGCTCACTGGTTTAACTAGATTTGGCTGAATTTCAGTTATTACATGGAGCGACTGCCGTCTCAGCTCCGCAACCCAGAGGGAAACATTATTCTATGGTTAAACCAGCTGTCAGTCTGTTAGGAGGCACTGACATCCTAATAACGACTGCCATAGATGTTCATGACAGCCGGGACCAACGGCTTAACGTGCTTTCCGAGGCACGGAGCAAGCGATAAATAAGATTAATTAATTTATTATCAATAAATTTTAAATAATACATGTTTAAATGATACATGTTTAAATTACAATGTTTAAATAATACAAAGCCGTAAATGTAACGCGAAATAATTGATCATTTCTTCGTCTATCTCAGAATCTGAAGGTTCTGAAAGTTTCTAATATATTTTCAGGTTACCTGGTGGAAAACGGTCACCGCTGCCTATTGAAGCTTGCAGTATTTGAGGCATTTATATTTCCCGATTATTTCAAAAGACCGTTGCCATTATATCAACCAATTCTTTACAACACTCTCCATGACATAAGCAGCATGCAATCTAAACTTGGGCTTAAAAGTTCAATATCACGTGTACGTGGCCTGGGATCATCGATTCTCATCCCAAATGACAAAACCCTGTTAATCTAATAAAGGTATTGGAAAGTACAACTCAATCACCGGGTGGGATGGCAGTGGACATTACTCAGGGAACGTGTTACGGGCTCTGTAAAAAACGGGAATCGAACCGGGCGGGCGCGCGTGTGGGAACCATGCCGCCGTAAAATCACTGCCACAAACTGATAGTTAAACAAAAACCAAATGTCCAATATAACGCCCATTCATACACTACGATATAATCACGACACGATTACGACACGATGGACTTGAGTAACATTACCAAGTTTAGAGTACCGTCCTAATGACCTGGCACTTTCAAATGAATTAAAAGATATAAATATTTTCTTACTTCTTGTTTTTATATTATTATATTATATTAATAAACCCAGCTAAGTGGTTAAAGATCTAGATTTTGAGTATTTTAGATCCGTTAGTCGCTTGTGTCGAAACCCATACGAGCGATCGTGCAGTAGAGAGTAATCTTTCAGTTAACGAATGAGCTAAGCATTTATGGCCCAAAAATATGATTCGAATTATATGTCAGATTATGCTGATATCAGCACACATAGAAATAGTCAAACACACACAGCCCTGTCTCACTTCAATATTAAGAGATTTAAATCACTCCCAGTAACTCAGGTTACCTTTAAAAAACAATTATGCATGTAACTTTGCAAATTGCATGCAAGTGACATCTCAATTTGATAATTCATTGAAGTGGTGTCTGTCAATATTAGAACATATTGATTTTCACTGCACTACTATTCACATACCTTCGTATATCCAGCCTATAAATTTGCTGCAGAGGACTTTACCGTCTGTTGTATGCAGAAATAGTTCACTTATTCATAATATCATGCCTGTTGCCCCGAAGGGGTAAGCAGAGGCTTATTGTTACCCCACATTTCGCCAGTTATATTGGTCCCTAGTAATAAGCGGAGAGCCTATTGCCGATTACCGGGAACTTTTATGTTCGCTAGCCTCGTCCGTTGATCGACGGGTGCACCACTTGCAGGTGAGGTTGGCTTGGGCTCCTCAGGTCTTGGTAGGAGCCCTATACACTCATACATACAGAAATAGCCGTAAACTTATAAATGGTTTATTTAATAAACTTTCATATGAGTATTAAAAAATATCGAACAAATTACGTCCCAAAATAATAAACCAACTCTAAAGTCTTGGGTTATAAAGCAGCTCTAGAGACGGTCGGGCACTGAACACGACACGACTGCATTAGCTCATTGTGGTCATTTGACCATTCACATTTCAATAACATTATACCTTTATTTGATTCTTTCATATATCTGAATATACACACTATATACATACTGAATGAACGATAGATATCTCAGTCAACATAATGGAGAACGGGAGAGACCAAATGAGGTTTATATTGATAGAGAAAAACTCCGATTACTTTACACACTAGTTAAACTCAAGCTTAGCACACATGTGTTTTCTTGTTCTTACGAAATCCTTCTTTATTTTTATTAAATATGACCACATATGGTTTATTAAAATCACATTTGTTACTACTTAATTTTTTACTGGTAGAACAATGTTCAGATTTCTAAGTACAATTTTTTTTTACAATATTGTTTTTTTATATTTTTAAGTATGAGAGAAAAGACCCGTGCTCTTATGCCCAGTAATGGGGCAACATAGGTTAAATAAATTGAATCTTTTATACCTGCATGAAGCGCTCGTAGCTCTGCGGTGCTCGGTGGTCGGAAACGATCGCCGAAGTACAGCAGAGTTTACAGAGGTCAGTCCTTGGATGGGTGACCGTTTGTGTGGCATTTGATATCGAGCGCTTCCGTGCTTCGGAAGGCACTTTAAGCTGTTGGTCCCGGTTATCACTAAATGTGGTAGTCGTTAAGCCATGTCAGAGGCCTAATGGGCGGCTTGAAAAATTCTAACAGCAGGACGCCACACACCTGCCTCCGCCAATCCGCACTGGGTCCTTCCCAGTGCGGATACCTTCACACCTTGATATGTGAGAGGAGGCTCGTGCTCAGTAGTGGGACGTTAATGGGCTGTGATGATGATACTTGCATGAACTACCAATATCACTTGATATACATGTTTTTTCTTTAATTAAGTTGTGCTGCTTTTTCTGTGTATCCCAAAACGCGGGGCATTTAAGTCTCTCTATTTCAAAGTTAAAAAGAGACAACAGTAAATATTTTACTGCAGATCTGTCTAGAAAAGATTTACTAGCTGTCAGATATTCGTGAAATGGACCTCTCTCTTATCCCGAACAACTTTATACGCGCGTCCTATCTCTTTTTGTTTATTTTTAGTTTCGAACAGTGCATCGGTAAAGTTTAATTAAAAGCCGAGGTTTTATCACCTGTTTTTTACTTCGACCATTTTTTGTAGTGGCGTCTAGAGATCGTCTGTGATACGGTGTTACGATGTTTTCAACTTCTGGTTGTTGAATTGCTACGTAAATGTGAACTTATGCCAAACTTTGGTTATGGGGATAATTTTTTTTTTTTTTAATATATTATGTACGTAATGTTGCATTGTATTATTGATTGCATTATTGAACATTTGACCGGACTATTGAGATAGAAACAAAAAATATAAAGCTTTTGACGGTCAACTGGCGTTATAAGACTTAATTTTTTTTTTTTTTTGGGGAGCTTACAGCTAACACTGCTATATAATTTTAAAACATATATTCTAAAAGCCAATAACAAGCCTCCACATATAACAATTGGCTAACATTAACTAGAAATGTACATTTTAATTTAGACTAATAATCAATTTACACAGTTAACATACAAATTTATAACCTATACTAAGTGAAGTAGTCTGCAGACAGAATTTTATTAATTATAGACATATTGCTGCAGTAGATATCGAGGGTATCGGGATGATTATTATGAGTTGAATTAAAAAGCTTGCTAACGCGAATTAAGTAGGAGTTGCCACGATAAACACTACGGTGGGTTGGAACATGGAGTAAATATCTCGGACGACAATGTCGGTTTCAATTTTGTTTTCTTCTTGTTAATATTTCTTGTTAAGGTTGCCTGGAAGAAATTGCTGTTAGCAATAAGGCCGCCCATTGTACCATATACTTGTTTATGTGATTTTATTACTTTTTTTATATTTAGTGTACAATAAAGTGTTCATTCATTAATTCATTTCCTCTGACCCATTCGTGGTGAGCTTAAGCCTCGTGAAATAAATGTAGGTTCGTGCTGCACTTTATAGACGAGGTTTGAACTCACGTCTCTACTATTAAAAGTGGCATGTCATAACTTATAGAACAGCTACCTACTGTATTATGGGCATACTAGCAGCGCCCTGCGGTTTTACCCGCGTGCTCCCCGTTCCCGTGGAAATATCGGGATAAAGAGTGTCCTATATGTTAGTCTAGGACTGCAGCTATACACGTACAAAGTTTCACGTTTATAATATTAGTAGGAAGTAGGATGTTTGGAGTCTTGATGTTAGAACTTTTTAATCCGCCCACTAGAGCGTCTAACTCGACTCAAGGCTAACACACAGTAATAATCGGGACTAATGGCTCAGCATGTCTTTAGAAGTTATCGACATCAAATGCCACCCAATCTTTTGACCCCCTAGTAACGCTGCTTAACTTAGAAAATCTTTCCATATTGAGTGGATTACAACTATTTATTAGTGACTGTGATTAATAATTTAGATTAGTGTTTAATAATAATAATAGTCACAGGAATTTTATGCTTAAAAAGTGACTTCGGTCTCTGTTCACAAAATGTAAACTAAAGTTTTTCAAAAAAAAATTAATATTATTATTATGTTTAGTATAGCTATTTGTTCCAACACTAGTTGTTGATCTTTAAAAAAATATATATTTGCCCACATTGTAAATATTACACATGTGTGAGTTACCCCGAAGGCAGTAAGGGATCGCCTCTCTCTATCTTATCTAACTTTTAATGAAGGAATGCTGGCAATCCCAAAGTTTACGAGATTCGAGACAAGTTAGCTGATATGGGAAGCAACCACCCAGAGTTCATATCTTGTTTGTTTTATCTCGTGGAGTGGTTTCCTCGTAATTGGACCGTTTGATAAGCTAAATGAGTTTTAATTTCTGTGAAGATTAAAAAAACAATAGCTATGTTTTGGAGGTGATTGCAGCTTTGCATTAAAAGTTATTAATAGAAATATATTGCTTACGTTTATATGGTGGAAGGTTATTTTGTTTTATTTTATTCAGGATACAAACAGTTCTTACACATAAAAATTAATTTAAAAAAAATGATTATTAATTTTAGGGATATGTACGTAAAATTTGATTATTTCCGAGTGAAATGCGATCTGACAACTCGGGCGCATATACCGCTGAATTTCTGAAACTGTGAGTGTAAGAGAGAACCCTGTGACTTGAAGTATGCTCAGTTATGTCTATGGCGACAAGAATATATTTTTCCATCTTCATTATTATTATAAAAGAAAGATAAAGCAGATTAAGCTTGAGACGTGCAATATTAAAGTAATGGTTTGAACATACATACATTCACGCCTGTTTCCCCGAAGGGGTAGGCAGAGGCATATTATACGCCCACACTTCGCCAATTATATAGTTGGTCCCACGTAATAGGTGGCCTATTGTCGCTTACCGGGCACTGTTATGTTTGTGGATTGAACATTTCCTCCTCATTGGGTCTTCTTGGCAAAGGAAATTAATCCCTTTTATCTTGAATTGTGAGATGAATCTATCTATATTTAGTATCTATTCAATTATAAAGAATCAAATGCGCGTGTTATCTTCAATAAATTAAAAAAAAAAGATGTACATAAGACATTTGACACTGTTTTTAACATTCATATCAGAATTTAGTTTTAAGAACGTTTACTGAAAACGTATGTAGAACAGTGAACTAAAGAAGTATTTCTGTAACTTTTTATCTAATTTGGTTTTTGTTTGATTATCTGTAAGAGATCGCTTTTAGTTTTAAGTTCTCTTTTGTCATTAAAAAGTATATCTATCTAACTTTGTTAAAGAAGTACCTGTTTTACCAGCCTGGCTTCAATGAATTAATGCGATATTTTAAATGAGAATCGTTAAAATTTCCTGTGTTTAAGCTTCAAACCTTTCTCGTTCCATTTACATTTAATCTATACAGTAATTGTTTAATTAAGGTTACAGATGGTATGCCTACCTGTGTGGAGTAGTAAATATCTAATATTTAAACTGACACGGGGGCGGGGCCGGGTTCGAACCCAATAATGTACATTTCTACAAGGATCTGTGTACAGTCAACCGTCAAAATATGTAAACACTTTTGTTTAAACAAAAAAAGAATATACTAAAAAACCGAAGAATTTTGTTTAATAATAATCGTAGATAATGGTACACTGTTGATGTTCACGTAAAACATAACTAGAATTAGAATCAGGTAAACTTCAAATTGTTTTTATCAACATATCCGATTGGTGTGTATTTTGGCTTTATTAAGCTCTAATAAACCACATTTATTAACACACGAATCCTTGGATTTGTCTGATGAAGTATAAGATCATACTCTTGATAGACCTTAGTTAGAACTCCGTAATGGGACTTTAATAGGTAATATTTATTTTTTATTTATGGAAAAAAAAGCTGTCTTCTGTTAGAATTTTTTTTACAATAATTAAAATTTTAACAAGAAAATCTTATTCAAATTGTGTGTATCTACTCAAAAAGTTAAATAGGTCAGTAATTTTCGAGCACAACTGTATCGCAATGGACTCAGAGGCTTTAAGTTTAGTTAGAATTTTAATATATTCGGCTGCGTCGGAATGGCCGGAATGTGGAGTCGTGGTCTTTTTACATTTATCATTAAGTGGTTTCGGTTCAGCCCTAGCGCGAGGATACTTGCAGCAGATTTAAATTTTTGCAATTCTTGTAATAGCTTCCATTTTTGCTGAGTTTTTTCAAGATTAAGTTGGAAACTCATTATTACAACTGTTTATTCAAGTTTGTCTCAATTAAGTTCTTATGAATGTCAGCTTGAAAACTAAGGAGCCCATTCACTGCGGCCCGAAGCTTGAGTATAAAAAAATCGGGCAAGAAAGTTATAAAGTATTGTCCACCGACCAGTACAAAAATTACTTAAACCTTAAAAACACAAAAAGAAAATAGGTAAGTCTATAAAACGTTGTTATTGAGTTTGTTTAAGATTTGGAATTTTAATTCGATTCAATTTCCTGGCTGGTGACAAGCGGATTGTTGTTTTGTGTACTATATAATACATATGATTAATTAAATATATATTTTGACAACAGTAATTTTTCGATAAATTAATATATTTAAGTCATTCATGTACCCCTTCATGTAATAATTGATTATTCGATATAATATTCCTTAGTAATATAGTTAGGACATAAACTTCTGCAGTTGACTATACACGTGTAAACAAATTTCAAGTAATGTGTAATGTCCTCAATGGCCTGAAGTGTGGGAATGAAACGTGGCCTTATCTTATCTCTCTCTTACGACATACGAAACCTTCCTAACTATATGTTTGAAAAGAAAACTGTGATAACTCTACATACCACTGTGTAAGGTGGCACAGGCCACAAGCCCAAAGACGAGAATTTCTATAAGTACCGAAATAAAATAATGAAAACTTGAGTCATTATCATTTAACTAAATTGTTCAATTATGATGTAAATTAAAGTACTTTGTGAAAAACTGTTTAAAATGTTGCTAAGACTAACTAGCACTGTCAGTAATCTCAAATCAATCTGATCTTATGCAGAGCCAAGATCTCAACTGTACACTTTACAAGCATCACTTTTTTTTCTTTTAAATAATGGTTTCATGCGTTTAGCACATTTAGCCAGTGTCGAGTAAGAGTTATATTAATAATAATATAAATCATAGTAAATGAGAATGAGTAGTGATAATGATGATAAATGGTAAATGAGATGCCCTGCCCTAAACCCCTTGAGTTGAAGACTTAGGAGGTAAAGATTTGGGACTATACTGTGATCTCACTTGGACTTCTTGAGAGAATTTGAAAAGTGATGTTGCACTGTTTCGGTTGATTTACCAACACTCATGTATGTTCACAAACACTTAACGGTTAATAATCCACCGTTATTACACAATATTGTTAGAAATACCACAAATTTTAGAAAATTAATCAAAACTTCGCTTTCCCGCGAAGAAGTCCAAGCATCACTTTAGTAAAAATATCTGCCTATTTTTTTTATATCACTAGGCGGCCCACCTGATCGAAAGTCACCACAGCCCATAAACAATTAGCCCCCTACCCCTAGTCTATCGACATATCCACCAACTACTATAGCTTTTGGTAGTATTATCACGAATTGATACGTTGTAATTGAAATTCTGTCTAGGTAAATAAAATCAAAATATTGAGACGAGTGTGTGAGTGTGTAATTTGGGACAATTTGCCCCCTACCTCCCAGACTATCGACATACTCACCAATTATTTTGATGTGGCCTATTATAAAAACGGGCCAAGTTGCGAATCGAAGATACACATTTGGTGAGTAAAAGCCTGCGTTGCCATGGCAACGGGCAAGCCTCACTTTACAATTGCTGCGTAATCTCCAGCCTACCACATTCCTCACACAATTAGACGGCGTCGTGGAGAAAAAATACGGACGGAGTGATTGTCGGGAGGCGGGTTCCGTATCTGAGTATGCCAATTTGGTGGCGGGTGGAATGCTGAACCATTTCGGGGGTTAATACTCATGCCCACGTGTTAGTAGCGAATTAATAATATTTTTAATGTTTTATTCATTTATGTATAAAGTATATTGTTTACATAATGTTTAGTTAGCGCGTCTATGAACTCTATGTTAGCGTATTGATAAGGTACTTTATCAGACTACTTTTAAAGTAAAGTAAAGTAAAAAAATATTTATTTCATAAACTATTATATATAGTACTTGAAAACGTAATATTTAAAAATGAAAAAAAAACAATCGAAATATTAATACACTAAATCACGAAGCTTAGATTCACTTACATGCAACAAAACAATTTAAAAACAAAAAAATAATTAAGTGTAAGTGAATCTAAGTGCCAGTTCCGAGCCACCGCTCTGTAAGAAGAACTGGCAAGAAACTCACAGGCTATGCTTTTTTAAATTTATCCATTGGTTTGGTACTTGAATTACAATCTTCATTTGTCTGTGACACTATACAATGCAATATAATATAACATTAACAATATTCATGCTTTAAATCATTTAAATTAGAATTTATTTTGTGTGTTTCATCTCTGATGTAAGTCTAATTGTTGGGTTAATTCTAATATAACGTAATATAAGTTAGTAGGGACTAAATAAAATTCCGCGTGGAACCGGCCTAGAATAGGACCGACCCCTCTCATCTCATGAAGAGTCATAAGAGTCGACGAAGTGAAATGTTATCGATGATGGTGGTTTTTTTTAATGTGACACGTCATAATGACTACATCCTGCCTGATGGTAAGCAGTCGATGCAGTCCAATAAAGAAAAATGAAAGCGCTTCATACCGCGAAATAAGCACGGTACAAAGAGCCCCGCTTAAAAGACCAGGGATCATAGGAAATACGAAACACATGAGCCGGCAGCGAGTTCCAGAGCTTAGTGGTCTTCCTCAGAAACGACATCCCATATTTCGTGGCTAGAATTGCGATCACCAAGCCAGCGTGGTGATTATGGGCAAATACCCCCAATAGAATGATCTCTTTTGGGGAGGCCAATGTTCAGGAGTGAACTTTATTATGACCACTTGGTACTGTCGCAATATAAAATAAAACATAAAAACTATTACACGACATTAATTACATATTAAAATAAATGTGAGGAAACAAATTTTATAAGTACCTAATATTTACTAAACATTTAAAATGGGACATCACACAAGATCTAAAAATATAAGTATTAACTTATTTATTTGTGTATGTATATATTTTCACAAAATTTGACAAATATAATCATTACGAAATCTCTTGCGGTACCCAAAAAGCACGCTACCCCACGACGCTGCTACAATAAAGCTCACCTATGAATAATAAGATCAAATAAGAAGAACATAAAGAACCGGGCTGGTGCGACACAATTGGGCTACACGCAGACGCCCATTGTGCGCGGACAATGCGGCAGGCGGGCTCGGGCGCGCCGCCAGGGTTAGGGGTCCGCGCCGCCAGGGTTAGGGGTCCGCGCCCCCGAGGTAGGGGTCTGCTGGTCTAACGGGGGCAGAGGTACCCCATGTTTTTTAGATCAGGTAGTCCAGGGTGAAGAAGTTTACGGATTACTATCACAGGGGTCTTCTGTGAGGTCAGGTGGTCGAGCTTAAGAAGTGTCCGCATAGTAACACAAGAGTCTACTGGGCTAATAGGGACTCTGATAAATCGGGAAGGTTATACAGTGGTGAGCTGCTTAAAGCTAGATGGTCGAGCTAAGGTCAGACCAACTATCAAAACAGGGGTCTACTGGGCCAACAGGGGCAAAGACTCTTTGATGGGTTTACTGGGCTAGAAAGCGGACCCTGGGCGTAAGGTCGCAACCGGGATGACACTCGGATGAAAGGGCGAGCATAGAGACTTCTGCTAGGGTAAGCACTCAGAGCTAAGCTAAGAGATCTGTAAGATTAGGTGTTCGAGCTAAAGTCTGCGCCACTCAACCAGTGGTCTGCTGAGCTAACAGGGCAATGCAAAGAGATTTGGGTAATCGTATATTTTCAGGCGGCTCGAGATCGTTTGAAGTGGAAAACAATTAGGAAAGCCTATGGTTAGCAATTCACTTCTCTTTACTGAGATGATGATGCAAATTGCTTGATGACGTTTTTGTAGCAGGACGCCACACACCTAATGACAGAGTGCCTCTCGTCACGGTCTCAGCTGCCGCGGTGGACGTCCGAGACGATTCCCGGCCACCGTAGGCGACAGGCCGCGTCGACGGCGCATCGTGTTCCACGCGCGCTTTAAAAAGCGCTCCTGCTCATCTTGGAGTTAGATTAAGATCATACTCCGCCACACGGCACTAATAAAAAATGACGAAAAAGGCCTTGCTGATAGAATTATACAACAAACCAATAGGTCCTAACACATAATGTAAAAATATACATAAGGAATGCCCAGTAGATCTTAAAAGAAAAAAAAATAAGGAACACCTTTTTCCAACGCCGACTTACGCTTGGCCACATTTTTTCTGTCATCGAATCCCTGTGTCGTTAGGCCCCTGCGTATTAACGAGATATTTGTATGTTGTAATTTGTATGATTGGTTTGTTTATGAAGCTTAACCTTCTAGCCTTGGCTTCTATAGAAAATCATAATGTTAGGTAAATACATCGTCCAATTTTTACTAATACGAAATACTGGTATACAGATATAGTAATAAGTCTCTTTACAACAGTTTTATGACTTAGCAGTAAATAAATCAAGTTGAGAGGTACACCACTTTTGTATTTTTTACGTTAATTGTACCTACTCTATTTGGCGAAGCATAGTGTATAACTACCGTCCTGCGGTTTTACTTCTTATCAGGCTATTAATTTCGCTTGATATACATATATACAAATACCCTCTGCTGAGCATTGGACTAGTTAGGACTTGATAAGATTTCCCGTATAATTTTTATGTTATTTTATATTTATATAGAATTGTAGTTATTAAAAAATTAATTGTTTTGTTGCATGTAAGAAAATTTAAGCTTTGTGATTTCAGTGTAATCATATTTCGATCGTTGATTTTGTTTAATTTACTATGTAATAGTTTGTAGAATAAAATATTTTTAAATTTGAAATTTTACTTAAATTAATCTTGCACCATTTTTTTCTTTTTAAATGTGTTTCTATTTTTATATAAAACGTATGTTCTATATTAATTAATTCATCATTAAACACCTATGACTAGACATAAAAATAAGTTTATGGTTTGTGGACAAACTTACTAATATATTCAATACAAAAAGGCGTCATGCCCTTACGTCGAAGCTATCAACACGAGATGTGTTGTCTGTCTATCCTTGATTTCAATGGTCTCCATATTTACCATAAATTACCATGAACTTATGACAGGCGACAACCTGCGAACGACGTCACGCCTCTCGTAGGATTTTATTTGTAAAAAACAGCATTTTTTCAAGTTATTTTTGAACTGGGCGTAACAATGCCTCATTTATTTAAGTTAATATTTTTGGACAAATGAAATCAAGCACAAAAATATTATCACTTTAACAGGCATTGTGTCTTGCTTATTTTAAACTGTAATGTCTTCTCCTGAAGGTTAGCTCATGAGAAGGAGAGGATAGTAATCAATGTACTAAATTTCATTTCAATTCCTAATACGTCCTTTCGTAAAAGAGTTGGTAAGAAATATCCTATGTATTTCAACACTGAAATAAAATTGCCGATTCAGTGTAATCTTGACAACAGTATCTTATACAAACAGACAGGCATATATTGTAACAAATGAAAGTAATAACATAAAATAAAGCTACTTACTTTATTGAACGTATTTTTTGAACTTATTAAAACATCAACTCACGTTTGGGTGGTCCCTTACATTACGATTATAATTTGCATATCTCACTCGGCCACACACCTCTGGCTGAATCTGAACCATTCTGAGCATCTTTGGTTCTTTCAAAGCTAATAAGCGGCCTACAGTTTTTATTTGAATAATTCAAACGCTTCTGCGATCATAACCTGCCCATGTTTTTGACTAAGCATTGAACAGTTATTAGAAATATTATTAACTAATATAAAAATATTAAGCGCTCGTAGCTCTGCGGTGTTCGGTGGTCGGAAACGATCACCAAAGTACAGCAGAGTTAACAGAGGTCAGTCCTTGGATGGGTGACCGTTTGTGTGGCATTTGATATCGAGCGCTTCCGTGCTTCGGAAGGCACGTTAAGCCGTTGGTCCCGGTTATCACTAAATGTGGTAGTCGTTAAGCCGTGTTAGAGGCCTCATGGGCGGCTTGAAAAATTCTAACAGCAGGACGCCATACACCTGCCTTCGCCAATCCGCACTGGGTCAGCGTGGTGGAGTATGACCCAATACCCTCACACCTTGATATGTGTGAGGAGGCTCGTGCTCAGTAGTGGGACGTTAATGGGCTGTGATGATGATGATATAAATATATTATTGACTAATAAATACCTAAGCTTTGTCTAAGCATCAATACTGTTTTAAATATTAATATAATTGGGCTTACAGGGATTCTACCAACATCTTTGAAGCCCAAGCTAACTTCACCTGCAAATGGTGCACCTGCTGATTAACGGACGAGGCTCTGGCAAACATAGAAGTTCCTGGTAAGCGGCAATAGACTCGCCACCTATTCCGTGGGACCAACAACACAATTGGCGAAATGCGGGCGTATAATATGCCTCTGCCTACCTCTTCGAGGACACAGGCGTGATTTTATGTATGTATGTATAATTTAAAAAAAGGTTTTATTCAAAATAGTTCTTAATGTTGTACCGACAGTTTCTGAACTTCAGAAAAAGTTAGACGTTAAACGTCAAAGTTTTACTTCAAAATTCTAGTAGATAAAAAATAAATGAAATTAAACGTATTTATTCAAATTATCTAACATGTGAAGTCTTACTGAGTTATTGTGTAAGCATAATTTAGTATTTTAGATATTTGTTACAGATAAAGTTAATGACAAGCAAACAAACAAAACTATCAATAATAAATGCTGCATTGTTACAGTAAAAGAGACAGGAATCTATAAAGAGTAAAATCTCTACAGTCTTATTAAAATGATAAACTATAAATTCAGCGCTGAAGAAAGTACAACATGCAGTAACTACCACAGCAGTCAAATCTTTAGAAGCAAACCAAATGAAACGGGGACTTTACCCACGTCCAAATTTCTAATGAAACAGATCATCAGATACGACAACGTCAATGTTAACTTGGAAGACTCTTTTTCCGGGAGATATGTCAACATACTTGACGCGGATAGAGTGAGTATAGCAAGCCGCTGCACTCCGAGCCATGATGATGACATTAATACTTCCACGCCAACATTTGATTCTAAATCCAGCATTCAATTTAGTGTTTGCTTATCAAGACAATCAATAAAACCGAATGACGTAGATATGCATCTAAAACAATGCACCGGACTACCTAGTTCACATTTATCAAAAGAAAAGAATTTGTATATCGAAAAATCTACATACTGTCGTCCTGCATTGAGTTATGATGACGAATTAATCCAAAAATCTCTTGAAAAACATGCGAGGTTGCAGAAATTGGTAAAGAAATTAATAAATGCTAGAAAAAAAGAGAAAGAAAGCGAAGGGTGTAATTCTGTTATTAATTTAAATAATTATACAGAAAAATGTACGCGCTATCATTGTAAGCCACAAAGTAAAGTAACAAGAAATATAGAGGAAGACATGGAACGACAGAACTCCTCTCACTGTTCTTCACAACGATTTAGTGACTTCTACTGCTATCCTATATCGTCTCAAGCGCGCTTGTTAATGTTCAATAAGAAAAAAAGTGATCCACACCCAAGTGAGTGGCAAGGACGCCCATTAAATAGGCCAATATTTGTAAGCAATATCAGCGTCAACAATCCAAACACACAAAGGCAAAGTTTGGCACAAAATAAAGCGTGTTGTGCGTGTACAGGTAATACTAAAGATACAGAAAACAGAATTGCTCAAACTGATAATTTTCTATTGCCACCATCTGCTGAATATGAAATTAAAGGTCAGCAATACGATCGAGCGTCTGAGGATTCAAATAAGTCGAAAGATGATCAGAGTATTTTAAAAAGTATAGAGGACAAAGTAAACACATTGGTAAATTCATTCAATTCATTTATGAAAGAGGTTAAACTAAAGACAATAATGTGCCGAAGCTTTGAGTGTCGATCTGTGAGTTTAGATCCACCAAAATTTAGTCAGAATATTAGCGCTTGCAGCGATCAAAGTTCCCAGTTTATACGAGAGGAAAAGCTAGCTTGCAACATATTCGAGGACCAAAATGACGAGCCAGTACGTCTATCAGATCTTAATAGAGTGGCATATGATAATTTACAAAGCGCAAACATCCATAATGTGATAATTGAAGAAATCAAGAATACTAATAACTATAAAGAAGAAATTAAAAATATTAACTGTATGAACCATAATTCTACGGTAACATCTTACGATACTACCATAAGAGAGAAATACAATAAAATGACTGGTTCTCCAGTGCTAAGACTGGAAGATAGGTCGGTATTAGTTTCTGAAGAGGAAAGCGGGCTTCAAAGAGTAGTTAGTGCTGTCACTATAGGCGTGAACACTGATCCTTTAGGCTTGTATGCCTTACTGACAGTTTCGACTGAAGCAGCAAAGCAATTCCTCTCACCAAACATTCAGCGTCCTAGAGTGACACACGTCAATCAGAGTGAAGGGGCCTATTTTTCTTGCAATATTTGTGGGCAGACTTTCGAAAGACCATCGGAATTAAGTAATCATGTTCAAGGTCATCATTATGGCAGTGCAAGGTAACTTTCAAATCTACATCATATATGCTGACCTTAATTTTCGTGTTTTCTAAAAAAACAATTTTCTTTGTCTTCAAAACCATTACATTATTAATTTTTTAGAGATTGCTGTGTATGCCGCCACCTGTTTGAGTGCCGGCAAGGCCAAAAGATGTTTGAATGTCAGTACTGTGGAAAACAATTTTCTCGTGCCTATTGCTGCGAGCTTCATCAAGAGAGCTGCGCCAGGATCAATGGCGTCCAACACGACGTCAAACCTAGCCTCCTCATCTTGAAGTAAGCAGTTACACAAATATTTTGCAACAATCTTATGTGGGGTCTGCAACACAGAAAAAAGTCTTGTAATATTTGAACAGAATTTGTATTCCTTTATTTGTTTAATAAATACGTGTGAGTCTCTCGTAAACGTTTGAATGATTCAAAATGTCTTTTGATTTTTTGTGCCGGCCGGCGGCTGGATTGTATTATAGCTTTTGGGATACGTGGACACATAATTGGGCATAGAGGTAGGCGAGGCTGTCAGGGGCCCTTTGTGGGCGCCGCTTCGCATCCATCACGCTTGTTTGTCAAGAGCCCAGCAGAGGCTATTATGGTGAAATGGGCATAAAATTCCATCGATACATCTCAATAGGTGAATGCAACATTAAGTAATTATGTCAGCTCTGAGGTGAAACTATGTAATGATATTACCATTGAGAATATTTTGGATTGTCGTCGTGCTTATTGAGATAATTGTAGCGGTGAATGGATTTCTTTAATATTCAGCGCTTTCAATGAGTTTGATCATCGTGAGTTGCTGCAAAGTGATGCGTTAATAGATTTTGCTAAACGTTAAAAGATTTAAGCTATATTGGTCTACGATGATGTTGTTTGGACCTGCGCTTTACTAATGAGTTGACAATTTTGTTTTAACTGCCTCATTTAGATCTCTTTTGTTGATTAAGGTCAAAATATTATCTAACTAGTTGTGCTAGCAGCTTCATCCACAAGTTAAAAGTGTTTTTTTAAAAGTGGTAAATAGATTGCCGGTATAAGAAGTATCCTATGTCATAGTCTATGTCGACTGTGAGCAAACTTTGAGTTGCAAAAAGGCGTTATTGAGGATCAAACATCTAAATAAAACTATTATATGTTAAAACATAGGTTTTTAAGACACAAACAATTCAACAGTTGCTTGTCTACCGGCAGTCGTCCGCTGCCTCATAGTTGTTTAAAAGAATATAGTAAGAAACACAATGAAATTCGAAAGAATTTAGCTTAAATACTACTTCCACTCTCTTAAATGTGCACTTCGGAAGAACTGCAGTATTTATTACCTGCATTCCGATGTTCATTCAGCGCAGCTTCTTCCGATCTCATTGTCTGCGGTTCCATAGAGCCGACTCTAGCACAGTGCGTGTACCCAATAATAAGGTAAGATGGACAAAGATCTTTTGTCACAGTACCCGTTAGGGTTGTCACTTTTATTAGTTAAAATATATATATTTAATTTTGGAGTAAAAAAAACAACGGCGACTAAAATGCAAAAAATTCAGATGATTATATATAAATGATTATGAAAAATACTTTACTCGATATGCCTTGTAGCTTTTGCTTCGCCTTTTGAACCAATTTGTTTGTGCGATCAAGTTTAAATCATCTAAGCCCATTACTGTTCTACTACTAAGATGTGTAGATTCTTGCTGGTAGAATTTTTAGAACCGCCTTTAACGAAGGTTATGACTACTAAAAATAGAGACAACCGGATCCTTTTGAAGCACTTAAGTCCTTTATATAATATACACACATACGTACACGTACACATGGTGGATGTTACATATAAGCGCATTTGATTTTTAAGTCTTATTTAAGTGTTTTGTTGTAATATAATTTTTGATTGTGTTGTATAGTAATTGATTTACTCAGTAATTAAGGTTGAATTGAAACCCTATTACTGAGTTTTTTTATTTTTAAATGTTACTCACTCTCTGACAACTGCAACACAGATCTGCGAGTCTAGTGCAGAAGTCAAAGCATATTTAAATTGTAATTTTTATGTTTATTAAATTTATTTATTATTATTACATAAGAACTAACCTCTGTACGTTTCTTTACATCGGTGATCATTACCGAACACATAGTACAGCGAAGCTACAAACACATAGAAGTTTAAATAAATAAAATACTCCACAGTAAAGCGCGGGTGTCAACCCCGGCCACCGCGACGCTCGCCGGGGTGCCTCAGAATCATTGGGCCCAATTTATATACCGTTAAATATTTGGCACGCTCAGCGACAGTGAGAATGAGCCAGGCTGTTTGTTTAGACGGAACTGTGATGGCTGTAACGAACGTGGGAAGGTTGGAGACACCACAACCGACGTAATGGGTGCTGAGGAAAATTTGCGCATTATTTATTTAGTTTTTTTTTGCTTAAGTGCAATCAATTACCGACGAAAGGAGGCTTTGTTGGTTTTTTGTTGTCTTAGTTGACGTTTTAAATGGTTTAGTTTTCAATGTACATACTTTAGAAATTTGCTTAATAAGTGATGTTTAGCAAAAGAAGATACCAAGTTTTGTATAACGTCAGTTTGAATTCCAAACTGCGTAACTACAAAATACTACAAAATTTGACTTTTAATACCAACTAGTGTAAAATTTAGAGATCAAAAGAAAAATAAAATAAAATATACTTTATTGTCTTTAAGATCAACATGATCATTTAGATTCGTCAAACATTTACACAAAATGGAAATTTCATATATTTTTTAACAGCAATGAAAGAAATATGAGCGGTAACATAATAAAGGAGTAAAAGCAAATTAATGGGTTCTTTGTTTGATCTACTCTTTGATCTATCGATTGGAAACTCTTAAGTCCCAGAAATTAATATTTAATTAGTTATAAACAAATATTATACAATTTGTGACTTCACTATGAAAACTTTCTCCTATAAAATTAGGCAGGTGGTAAGTAATATGATAAAGTTCATGCTAATTTCAAAAGATTCGAACACTTTTTTTGAACCAGTAACAACGTCCAATAAAAAGGAAACAATTAACAGGATAAGAAACATATATTAGTAGTATGTTTTGTTACGACATTTGAAGATATTGACTGTCTCCATGGAACAGTAGTACCCATTCATAATGTAATTAAAGAAGAATTCTTTGAGGAATTCTCAGGTTATGAAAGTGCGATAGTTTTTATACATTCTAAATTATGGAAGTGCAAAATGATGCAAATTCAAATTTATATTAAAATATCAGTATCATGTAGTCTGTATCAGAACACTGACGAATAAAACATGAATTCTATGTTGGTATGGAGTAAAAATTTATCCTAGCAGCTTGGTACACTGTTTCACTTTTATGGACAGAGCGGACGAAGCCACGGATGGTAAATAGTGATATATATTTCACCTCTTACTTATTCTAAAGTCAAAAATACAAATGATAAAAAATTATCTTGAGTTTTTTCCTCCAGCTCTTGTTGGTTTTAGATAAGACTACGATATCAATAGTGCGGCACCTGCACCAATCAAATATACAAAAAGTGGCAGGTTTGTTGACACCCAATGTTTGTCACACCAATCAGGGGATTAATAAGGACCTGACACATAGGGGCGACGCGTGCGCAGCTTTCTATCTTATCATTAAAAGCTGCTGTTTGACTGCCTGTTTCGTATTCTCAATGTCGTATCAGCAGTTTATTTTTGGACAAAACGCTGATAAAGCCGTATCGTCGGTTTCGAAATAAAAAAGGTTGTACATTTTTTGGTAACTTTGCGAACAAACGGTTTTAGTTAGATTAATTTAGATTCGGGAGTTATTACAGATGCTGTGGGTGTACACTTTGTTTATTTTTTGTTTAAAGAATATACATCCTATATAATTTATATTTTGAAGTCCTTAGATCTTATTTCTTGTTTACAGTAAGTAATTCGGATACATTAATAACAAAATTAAAAATTTCTAATGTTGCTAAAGATCATTTAGAATAGAGTTAATAAAACTTAAAACACTATTTGGTAAAGAAATCTTATTGGAGACCTGTTTCATTTAAATACAATACTTCAGGACACTAATGTCGTTTACCTGTTCACCATTTGAGAACCCCAGAACGCGTTTGTGATGGTTCTCGATAACGAAGATTACAATGCTATGGCACTAAGGATTGTTTCATACTACAAGCTACAGTTCACCATTTATTTAAGAACAGAGAGATCAGTAAAAATCTGATTAAACCCATTAACTAGTCTAGTAATTGCAAATAAGTGAGTTTAACAAATGAACTGTAAAGCTAATTATTTTAGAACGATATATAATTTTTTAAAACTTTGCCCAGCCATCTTTGCATAAATAATATCGAACTTGCAGGTGTATAAACTGTCTTAGACATTCTTACAAAGGTTAGGTGGTGGAACTGATAGTAAAGTAATAAATAAAATGTACATTGTTTTTTTCTAAAAAGAAAATAAATACAGCAAATTTTCAGAAAATGAAAAAACGACTATAGGCACAAAATGTCAAAAAATATTGCAATATTACTTTGTAGCCAGAACGTATATGCGCACGACCAAGTTGCCGCGCTGTAGTTCGATTTCCCAGTGACACAAATCACTGGGAAATTGAACCAACTGCCGAAACGACTGACCATTATTGTCAACAAACTCTTTTATTTACCGAAGGCAGTTCTTACACAACATCGTTATAGCTTTGGGTTAGAATCGCTCTGCTCTGTGCTCAATCCGTAAGGGTTTGAACATCTTAATGTAATTTGGGCACCATAATTGGGATTGTGTCATTTGATCATCGATATGTATATTTATATTTCTGTATTTGTATCAACAAACTTTTTTTGAGAATGAATCACACTGCTCACAGATTGGTTTGAAATATTCAAGAATTTTAAATATGTATTTAGTGTCAAGGTTTTCGTTTAATACGTTAAAAGGGAAATTTAATATAATATAAAATTTTATATATTTACATATTATTAGTTTATTTTCTTCGTTAATTAATTGTCGTTAATTAAGTGTGATCAAAGCAAATCTATTTACGTGATTATTATTTAAAGTCGAATAAATCCGAGCTCATACTCGGAAGCGGGTCCTGCTAAGAATACAAAACGTATCTAAATGCAAGATAGACCCTCATCAATAGGTCACTGAAGTTGTAATTACAATATTGTTTTAATAAAGCATAATAAAAGGCAGGATCTATAAACGGTGAGTCAGGAGTCGGACGTCGATCTCATTGTCTGGTTGGACAAAGAGCTAGTTGCGTTACTGGATATGTTCATAAAAGATTTAAGCTGGCGCATTGCACAGCAGAGCATGTAAAGTTACTAATGCCCCATTTGTGGTCTCGAGCTTTGGGCACAGACTAATTCAAGAGTGACTTAGGACGCTGATTTATTGCGGAGTGAGGAGTAATAATATAATAGTTAAAAATCGATTACTTTTTTAACGTGATTCGTCATAATTACCACTTCCTGAATATATAAACGCCGATCCACGCCTGATCCGGGACTATAGGAGCTGTTAAATACATTCACGGCAGAGAATTCCAAAGCCGAAATTCTTAAAGAGGAACGTCTTCCCAAATTTCTTGGGTCGAGTGCTGATAGTCTGCACAGTATGTAAATGTTTTCTAAGACCAGCACGTGTAGTTCGGAAAAGGAGAGGGAAGGATTTCATTACTATTTTACGAAACAATCCCTAAGGTAAAACCAATATTCCACACTCAATCGCACTTCAGTTTCCTTTGGAAAAAACTTACTGGTCTCTCTTTTTATGTACCTAATATAAGGGTGTTTAGGGATCCCACCAAGATCTGAGGAGCCCAAACCAACCCCACCTGCAAGTGGTGCACCTGCTGAACAACGAGCGAGGCTCTAGCGAACATAAAAATTCCTGGTAAGCGGCAATAGGCTCGCCACCTATTACGTGGGACCAACTATATAATTAGCGAACTGTGGGCGTATAATCTGCCTCTGCCTATCCTCTCGGGAACAGATGCGGGATAATATGTATGTTTGTAATATAAAAGTTAAAGTTTCACATCCAGTCAAACAATGGTTGGTGTGCAGTATTTCCTCGGTTTAACGGAAACTGATGCAAATGTCCTTAAGCGGCGTCACGTGCCGGCGTCGCGCGCGTGCCCCGACTCTTAACGTGCCGCGTCTCCTGAGATGGTTAGTAGCCTTATATGGTGTCTGCAGGCTGAAATAAGCTCAACCAGTGCTAACATCACTCCTTTATTTGTAATTATGAAAAATAAGCAAACAGTAGCCTCTGTTAGGGCGGAAGGGTGTCAGACTTTTACTGTCGAAAACCATCCATTAATAAACTGTTCGAAAATTCACATTTTCTTTTTTGACGCCCCAGTAAATAAAATATTTGTGTTGGTAATCTTGCTCTGACCATATTTAATTTTATGTAATATTCCTTGTTCCTTCTTTAGCCTGTTATATTACGGGATCACGATAACTCTTTCAATCAATCCCGCATATATACGTCCCGGCAGGTTATTAATTTACTATCGAGGATTCGATGTATGGCTGATTTCTATTCAAGGATTGACCTGCTGGCCTGGCTGCTAATAAGGAAGTGATGGATTAAAAATAAATAATTGTTCTGAGGCTCCTATCTTACCTGAAGATGCCCTGTGTAAGGGCGAAATACGTGTCGTGTTGAATAGTTTCTCAATTTTTCGGGAAATTATAGTAGCGCGGGAATTGTTACAAAGATATTTTTAATCCATCACTTGCTTACAATGGATTTCCGCAAAGTAACGCCTGAATCAATAAATTATGCTAATAAGGACTTTAATTTTTGAAGCCCGTGTAAGCTTAAAGGGTATCGTGAACTACAATGAACTATAAATAGAGGAATACAATCGAATTATTATTTTAAATGATATGAATTATGCTTTTTGCATTCCAAAGACACATTTTTAAAGCTCAGTTTAGCTGGGCTGAATGTCTTATGAACTTCAAGTTAAGAAGCTTCAGTTTAGCAAATAGGGCAACAATCACGTTGCGTTATGTACAGCCTTACTAATAAAGATAAGCTCAGGTGTATATATCCGTTATACAGGTGATGCAAGCCATCGGGCTACCAATAAAAACATTTCTGACAAATCAATTGCATACGTCTGTTTTAGCGTAGAAGAAAAATTACACAGGGCTTATTCACTCACGAACCGTAGTTTATCTATTGTGTAACTGTATGCCAGTTGTCCATTTTTGGTTCGTATCTTTGTTTTTGATAATACATTACATTACATTTTATATATACATTCACGCCTGTTTCCCCGTAGGGGTAGGCATAGGCATATTATACGCCCACTTGCCGCTAATTATATAGTTGGTCCCACATAAAAAAGAATAAGATAAAGTAATATATTCCTACAATTATTACTTAAGAATTAGATTTAAGCCTATAATATCTTTAAAAGTATTCCTATCTTTTAAACTAACTTCACAATATAAACTTCTTGGACGTTAGACCATCCCAAGAATGTCTCTACTCCAGCCTTTAAGAAAATCTCGGAAGCCTAAGCCGAGCCGAGATATCGGAGTATCGAAGTATCGAGTATCAGTCGGTATCGCGTGTAGATCGAGAGATCGGCAATCGAGCGCCGGTGGTCGACAACTTGACACTCGGCAAGGCACTGGCGCCCCGCCATAGATGCAGGCACTCAATGGAAGAGACAGTGTGAAATTAGCGAAAAACATATTATACAAAGGAACACATGCATGTTTTACAGGATATATAACTTATTTTACGTAGATTAAGTTAGGTCCTATGTGGAAAAACATATTTATCAACCCATAAACTTATACACAGGGCTAACTTTATATGCATTAATGTAATGACATGGATTAACAATTTAAAAAGAATATAATGAAGTGGTCCTCTAAAAAATTACTTGGTTTAGCATCCAAATACTGAGAATTTCATGAGGAACTTGTAGACTGAGTTAGTATTTGTGATGTGGATTAAAATTTATAAGGTTAGGATGGTAGTTTGCTAATTTTGATGTCACAATAAATACAACCCAAATTAAAACAAGTGATTGAATTTAATCCTTTAATGGCTAGAGCAAATTTTAATAATTAGAGAACAATCCAACTTGTTATTCTAAATATCACGGAGCATCGTATAAATTTTCCCGAGTTTCTTTTGGATTTCTTCTCGTAGCAAACTAACATTCTAATAAACTGGCGCTCTTAGGTTAAAGAGACGTTTCAGGTGGTTCAAATAAAAGCCCAGATAGAACAAAAAAAATTTTATTTTGAAAAGAAAGGTATGATCGTTAAGTTTAAAATATGCGAAAATGTGTAAAATTAATTATTGTTTTATTTTTAATGGCTTAAACAAGAAATTGTACTTTGATCTATTTTAGAAATACTTAAAACCACATATAAATATATTCATATAGGTATTTAAAAAATCCTTACAAAAAAATTTAGAGACGGCCGAGTCCAATAAGAAATTTTCATTGATTCGTTGCTCTGGCATGACAATAGCTCAAATAATAAATAATACATACAATGTCACTTCCATTGGTGCATTATCCAGGGCTTTATTAGAGATGGCGTTAAGTTTTTATATGTGGCCGCGGCCCGTGCTAAGCGACTATCAGTGTCTCCTCTTCGGGGAACTGGTTCTACATGGAGCCTCGACGGCAAAGGATTTCTGGACGTGGTACTTTCCGCCACTGATTAACAACCGTAATTTTTTATTACTAATCTTAATCCATACGCTATCTGCGATAGATAAATAAATCAATTTCTCAAGCAAATCTCGCTCTCTCTCTCTCTCTCTCCGATCTTTGGATTGAAACTTTATTAACTATAGAAATCGAGATTGGTGTTGATTGCGGGTTGTAAGCAATCCAACAAGCTTTAAGTAATGGTTAATTAGCAAGAATCTTGTTGAGAGGGTGAATAGAAGTAAATTGAAAAAAGCTATTTATAATAGACGAGTGAGTGTAATGTTGATATAGAAAGATACTTGTCAACTTTTTCGCGTTGCAAGCTTCTGCTTTATTAAGGTGGCGCTGCCAAATTTTGCTAGCATTCCATATCGAAATAAAGCAAAGGTCAGAAAATCCTAACATAAATAATTAAATTTTAAGGCTTAGTATGTAAGGTACGTACTATAAAATCCTTGCAGTTTCCTATCATTCTCATCTTGTACAACCATATATAGTGGTAGCCCTGTTTAAAACATTTAAGCAAGAAAAAGTTTGATTTCGGGATGAAACTATGTGTCCTTTTCAGGATTTCAAGATTCTTTTCACCAAATATCATTTCAATCAATTTGAGCAGTTTGAAAAATATGAAAAGATTCTAGAAACAGGGCTACATTTGCAAATATAATAGTAATATGGACATGCAAACTCAGCTCAAAAATCGTTAATATTTAGACATTCAGAAGGAAGATCCACCATTCGTTGTGTACAAAACACCGCTCGGAATGCCGATGCCGGTCAAGAATAAGACTAAAAAAAACAAAGATTTAACGACGGCTTATCAGATCGGGGAGATAATGGATCGGACCATTTATCGAGGAATCATTACGGGAACAAGTTTATCTTGTGGGTCCCCAAAATGGGGCCAACGGTCAGCGCGGGAGAACCCTTCCCATTTTGGGAAGGTCGCATTTTTGGGCAGGTTTTTGGTAGCCTGACATTAATTGAATCATGAGTGGTGTTTGGGCTAAATGCCGCATTAGACTATATAACCTTGTGATACTTGTGTTGTTTTTACCCTAAAATGCTGAAGTTACTGTCTGTTTGGTTTGACTAATATTATGCGCATTTGAGACATGATTTCGATTTTATTTTTATTATTTTTGTGATTGTACTTATGAATGAATTGTGGGTATCAGTATTTTGACATCAATAATGTTTAGTTTGACATTTTAACGATTTATAAATAGTTTTCTTTTTAAAAATGATGTGTAATTTAATTATAATTTGCATGCCACCGTTGTTGGCTGAATGAGAGGAGCTTTATTTTATTGTACAAGAACTGTAATGTACCTCAATCAAATGCAAATAAAGTATTCTATTCCATTCTAAAGTTGGCGAATTTTTAAGTTAAATATAGTACACAAATAAATTGATGCTATGCTTGATGTTTTGAAGCTCTTGTGCCATGATACCAGGTTTTTAGAACACCATTGACAGAGGTCTGTTCTTGGATAGAATATCGTGGGCTTCCGTTGTTCGGATGGCGGTCAAGTAGTTAGTCCTGATTACCACTGTACGTAGTCAAGTTAAATGGAGAGCTTTTAAAATCTAACAGTAAGATGCTCATCTTAATATTCCCAATCTTGGACAAAATCTTTAGCAATTATTTTGGAAAATCTTAAGTCAATGTTTTGGAAAATCTGGAGCCAATATTTTGGAAAATCTGGATCCAATATTTTGGAAAATCTGGAGCCAATATTTTTGAATGATTTGGTTTATCTCTCTAGTTATTGAGACATGAGTAGCATATCTTGTCTGGAGCCAGAAGCTTCCCACGACCTTCGGCAGACCTTCTGCCCATCTACTGGAAGACTATTTTGTGTCATTTCCATGTACCAATGTCCTACAATATTTGACTAGAAGACGAAATCAAAACATACTCATCTTGTGCTTTTATTACTTTTAACAGTCCCTGCAAATTGATACGTTAACTGTGTAAGTTATCATCATCATCATATCCTAGCATTATTCCGGTTTCCCTAGACTTAAGCTTAGATCCCAGGGATTTTGGCTGAATATCAGTTATTACATGAAGCAACTGTGTTTGACCTCCGCAACCCAGAGGGTAAAGCTACGTAACGATACGTTTACAGTGTAAGTAAATAACTTAATTGGCCACTAATAAACGCATTTGGGCCAAAATATTTAGGCCACCAATAAGCTTTAACGACAATTAGTTGAAACTCTTTTTATGCACCTTCATAAACTTAATTACTAATAGGCTCAGAACTTTATGAACAGGCCGTAAACAAACAAACCTTTTTATGTCACTTGTATAAAAACAATAGACTTTTCACAACATGGCGTCGTAATTTTATTTTATGTACAGATTGAAAGATCAGATTAAGGTAAGGTGGCGTGGATGAAAAAGTTTAGGCGTAATTTCCGTGAATAACTGTGAAATTCTTCGTAAATATATTTTAGAATTTGATGGAAGAACAGAACTATTTGTGAAGGTTGTTCTGTTAATGCTTACATTATCTTTTTTATAACTTTGAAATTACAGGAGGTCGTACGGCACGATTCATTAGAAATTTTCTGCCAAACTTTTTGGGGGGTAGACAAATTTGTTCGCAAGGTGCAATAATTTTAATTTTAATTTTAAGTGCAGTGATTTTTTTGTTTATTTTTAAATTACTATTGTATTTACTAATACTAGTCTTTAAGTTGTGTAAATTACTAACAATTGGACCCTTGTCAAATAAATAAATTTAATTATTATTAATTATTATTATTATTATAGAAGCGCTCGTAGCTCTGCGGTGCTCGGTGGTCGGAAACGATCACCGAAGTACAGCAGAGTTTACAGAGGTCAGTCCTTGGATGGGTGACCGTTTGTGTGGCATTTGATATCGAGCGCTTCCGTGCTTCGGAAGGCACGTTAAGCCGTTGGTCCCGGTTATCACTAAATGTGGTAGTCGTTAAGCCATGTTAGAGGCCTAATGGGCGGCTTGATAAATTCTAACAGCAGGACGCCATACACCTGCCTCCGCCAATCCGCACTGGGTCAGCGTGGTGGAGTATGACCCAATACCCTCGAACCTTGGTATGTGAGAGGAGGCTCGTGCTCAGTAGTGGGACGTTAATGGGCTGAGATGATGATGATGATGATGATTATTTATAAGCTCCCTAGCTCCTACCTACCTACAAATGCTCTTCGATATAAAGATATAGTTCTGAATCAAAACAATAACAAAATTATGAACCCAAGATTGCGTGTTTCCGGATAATAATAAATTAAATAAAAATTCCTATAATAAACTGCATTATATAATAATGTGAAACATTCCCTCAAGCGGGCGTAGATTCGGATCGTAAACAAATCGATTATGGCATCACTCACTCGCTCGTGAACGCGCATCGATTATTCGGCACGCGATTCATAATATTGTTAATACTATAAAATTGTGATATTTTAGTATAAAGTGTGATCACTAATATTATAAAGGAGATAGATTTGTATTTTTGTTTGTTTCCATTAACGAGGCCCCGAAACTATTTGACCAATTTGTTTTTTAGCACTAACAATAATAATAATAAATATGCTCTTACAATCACACCAATTATTTATTTCCAATATAAGTATCACTAAGAACTTGTGTTATGGCTACTAAACAACGGATAAACATACTTAAATACTTTTTTTTGTAAATAAATACTTTGTAAATAGACCAGACCAGAACAAATATTCATGTTCATGCACACAAAGATTTGTCCTGAGTGGGAATCGAACCCACGACCTCTGTAGTGAAGTGCAGGGTCTGACATCCACGCCATATCGATCCTCAAACTAATAGGATGCTACATTCTTCGTAAGGCATCATATCAGCCTTATAAAGTCCATTGACTTTTCCACTAGAAAACATTCTATTGGGGGTATTTGCCCATAATCACCACGCTGGACAACAGGGTCGGTGATCGCAGTTCAAGGCAGTACGCAGGATGACGCTGCTACCTATCATCCGGTAGAATTTATCTTCGTCGACTCTTACGTCTTCACGGAACGTAAGACTACGGCAATTCGTCGTAAGAACTTAAGCTTTATTATTAATCGTTTTAAAATATGGATCTCTTTTATCAGCCTATTAAAAAGAAGGCACTAACTTACGTTTTCTTTGGTCAGTATATCAACTAATTTAGACATGGAGGACTTAAAACCTCTTTATGTATGTTTTCTAACTGGCTGAATAAAAATCTACCTTGACGAGTTTCTTGTCCGTTCTTTTACGATCAATCTCCCACTCGCAGTGAAAAAACTACCGAGTTTTTAAGCTTTTTGGAGAAAAAACTTGAATAAATGACTTTTAATTTGACATTGCTAATATTTTTTTTATCTAGCAAGTCGCTATTTATTGGCGGCTGAATATATATAAAACTAAGATATAAAGAGATAAAAAATTCAAAAGCTAGTAATTTACGGTCGTATTCAGACTAGCCCATACACAATCAAAAACCATAAACAATCTCATTTCCTCTCAGAAATATATTAACCACATAAAGTACGCGGACCCAAATTAGTTCTAGTTAAGTTGGGGCTTAACCTTTTAAATCGCAAAGAAATCTAGCACAAAGGGCGGCACGCGAGACGGGCATATATCAGACCAGACCTTTGTGCCTAAATGCCTATTATAAGGACATTATTAACATTCCCCAATCCGAATGCGATAAGTGAATGGTTCTGAAAGGAATTACAAAACGGTTGCTAGGTGCTTGTAGTTCCAGTTATGCTTTGGTTAGGATTTCGTCCTCTAGTAAGCGTTACTTAGCTATACTAAGTGCCTTCTGAAGTAGTGCTAAAAAGCTTTTACCAAAAAGCTTTGGAATCTAATTCTGAGCTATATCTGCTTCATAGGTTAGCTATAAAGGTTATGCAAAGAATCAGCAGTTGTAAATCTCATCTTGTATTTGGTTTCTCGACTAACCTCAAACTAAAGGCGGTTTCATTATACATAGGCATTCACATTATTTACCAAATATTCTAGCTGGTCTCTATAGCAGTTAGCTTGTAGTGGAATCCAGCCCTTACCCATCATTGCTGAGTAGAGGGCGCGCCTAGCGTGCCTGCCGCGACCGCCTAGGCCAGAGTGCCTAATTACCAAATATTCTAGCTGGTCTGCGGTCACGACCTTCGCGTTTCGTTTCCCATTAGGCGTACGTGGTCTCGGGACACTTACACATATTATTATTTCATTTCTTGTCGGGTACGGTACGCGATTATAATAATTAGGCGCAGAAAAACTTGGATTTGTTTGGGTTTGCGTGGATTTTAGAGTGGTTTTGTTGTTATAATTTTAGATTAAAATTTTGATCTTCCGTCATTATCCTATCTACAACCAAAGAACACTAAATGCTGGACCTTTCTCGATGCTTCTTTACAGCTCTCAGATCATGAACGTCCCAGTATTGATCACGGTGGTGTGGTACCGACCTAGAATGAAGTTTCGCCGTGTTGTTCCGGCCTAGAATAGTGCCTAGTAGAGGGGGTCTCTCATGAGAGAAATGTTACAGGATAGTGGACAGATGCCTGCTTACTGGCTTGAACTGGGATCAACCACCAACCCGCCTGCCCAGTGTGGTGATTAGTGATCCCTGTTACAATCTAATAATAACTGAAATTCAGTCAAAACTGATTGAACCAGTAAGCAGACCCTGGGCCCTAAGCTTAAGTCTAGGGCAACCGGGATAATGCTAGGACATGATTATATAATCCCTATTAGAATCTAATGGGGAGGATAATGTTTAGCAGTGGTCTTTATAAGACTGATATGATGACAGATTACAGAGCTCCTCTCACGTAATAGGATGAGATGGATTCAGGGGGCCTACCTCCGAGTTCGATAGCAATCGATTATAAGGCAAAATGGATTTCGAATTGATTCTGTCGTACCGCCGAACTCAGGGAAATCGAAACAAAATGGCGTTCTCCATTTACCTATTGGTCTGTCACGGAGTGAAGGTCATGAATAAGAGGTGGCTGTCGGCAGATTCCCCGGTACGGATTAATGAACGCAAAACAAAGTTTGATCTAGATGGATTACCGGTAATCCATCGAATTCGGCGGTAGGCCCCCAGGTCAAACTCCGACACGCTGAACCAGTGCGAGAAACTACTTAAAGGCCTTATTGGGCTACTTTAGAAATTAGATTAGTCAGATGTCTGAAATATTTCTTTAAGTAGGTATTTAATTATATTATAAAGTCCACGCTCGAGTGCAATCACTTACCGAATGCATTAAAAACCGTTTTTACGATAAAAATGAAACGCTGTCGTGTTAAATGGTTGGAAATATTCGAGGGCCGGCGCTCGCCAGTTATTTTCGCATTTTATTTCTCAGTGTCTTTCATTTTAAAGATTTTTTAATACCCGAGTCAGCGCACACCGAGGTCATGCACTTGTTTCATAGACACTGTGCAATTAACTTTGATATATTAATTACCCCTGGTTTGTGAGAGGTGACCCGTGCTTAACAATAATATATATATGTTCTGATAATTACACCAATTATTTAGTTCCAATTTAAGTATCATTAAGAACTTGTGTTATGGAAACTTTTATTGTAAATACATACTTAATATACATAGGAAAATACCTAGACCAGAACAAATATTCATGTTCATGCACACAAAGATTTATCCTGTGTGGGAGTCGAACCTACGACCTCTGGAGTGAAGTGCAGGTATACTGACCTCCACGCCATATCGAACGTCAAAGTAGTAGGTAGTAGTAGTTAGTAGATAGCTGAGATGGTAAAGATGACGATTTATACATACATACAAACATACATAAGTTCACGCCTGTTTCCCCGAAGGGCTAGGCAGAGGCATATTATACGCCCACACTTCGCCAATTATATAGTTGATCCCACGTAATAGGTGGCGAGCCTATTGCCGCTTACCGGGCTCTGTTATGTTCGCCAGAGCCTCGTCCGTTGATCGGCAGGTGCACCACTTGCATGTGAGGTTGGCTTGGGTTCCTTAGGTCTTGGTAGAATCCCTGTATTTAACTAACCAAACTTCATTACTAAATATGGGGCAAACAGTTGTCTATCGTCTTTGATATGACTGGGCTAAGGCTGAACTTCTCTTGACCCGCGCTGCCGGTTTCACTGCCTCATGCAAGATAGCATAACGGCGAATCGCAAGTGCACTCACATTCAATTAACTGTCTCCCGTGACGGTTGTTAACTTTAAACGTTTTCCGAAAGAATTAAGTAAATAGTTAAGTGGAATACAAATATCACGAGTAAGTAATAATATGTAATTAAGGTGATATTTAAAGATATTCTTGTTTGTGCACGCGACAATCTTTTGAAGCTAGAGCTGTTATGAGATCGGAGTAGTCACCTGCTCTCTGTTTAAGGTCATGGGTCTGATTCTCACACTGGACAAATATTTAAGATTTTTTTTTGTATGTATTATATTCAGAGAATTTTCATATGGCCTACAAAAGTCTATTAATTAAAATAGTACTAACACCAATTTAATATAATAATTATCATAAGAACTTTTTACTACAAAAAATCAACCCGCGATAGCCTGAATGGGATTCGAACCCACGACCTTTGTATCTTTTCTAGTAAACGTATTTTGTCTATTTTGTAAATTTAATTAAATTTTTTTTCATCTCTTCATCTGTATTGTAATTTTTTATGTATTTTTTGTTTAATAATGTTATTTATTTTTTTAATGCACAGTTAAAATAATTATTTTGTGAATAACGCTATTGGTTACATTATAAGTAACTGTAAGTGTGTGATTTATACGTAAGCTTTATAGTGTAATTGTTTGTTTTTCCAAATAAATAAATAATAATAAACATTTCGTCTTATAGCAGTGTAAATGCAAAATACAAATAATAAAAATTAATAGCTTGCTTGATGGTGCTAATAGACTTGACATTAGGTTACTAGCTTATGCTTACTATCGCCTGGGTTAAATTCGGTTACATGGTTTCTATGAGTGCATTTGTGTTTATGATAAATTTCATTTAAATCAGTAAAGAGTTAATTTGATTAAAGATAAAACATTGAAACTATTACTTACTTATATAATAAAATATTGGGTACATTTTTATGAACAATTACAGGAATTACGCTTGAACGCAATACTATGTAATATTATTATGCTAGTATAAGTAGTAGTATACAATGTTAGAATCGGCAGCACCGCGCTCCATAGTACAGGAGTACCTTATATTACTGGAGTACACGATGACTCTCCTCCAACTGCAATAAGCACTTGCAGGAAGGTCAAAAAGCCTCGTTCCTCAACCCTCGAGTCACAGTTCATTTGCCACGACCGTGATTGGAGTTTCGCACCTGTCCGCCGGTGGCCGTCACGCATCGGCGCTGCTGACTTGCGTAATCACCACGATGCTACCACACACCACAAAAGCTCCTCGCTGAGTAGAAGGTAGTTGTAGAAAATTGTTGGACAATAAAACCTAGTTGTCTACTCAAAGTTGTCTACTAAAAGTTGTCGACTCAGAATTTTGTTCTAAATATTAAATATTGAGGAAAATACTAGGATATCGCGAGAAGTCTTAAAACGCTTTTGGGGAGCACTATTAGGATAGTAGATAATAGAGCTTATATAGCTCAGTGTTCCATGCGTCTGAAGGCACGTTAATTTCGATTATCACTGTTATGTGTTGAACCATTTTAGAGGCCAAGGAGGACTTACCAAACTGCCCAAAAGGCAGTACTGGGCAGTTTGGTAAATCCTCACAGCAGCTGCCTTCACCAACCCGCACTGGCACCGCGTAGTTAAGCATGAGCTGAAGCCCTCTCACTATGGTTCGTGAGGGCAGTCTTGTGCTCCCTTCTGGGTTGTCAACAGCCTTAGATCTTTAAGCTAAATGATACGACTTACTAAACCTGCATAATAACTGTACATATAAAAGAAACGCCATTTATTCCAAATTTATTATACTCACGCGCCGCACCAGTTGCACTCTCCCTTTTCCAACAAAAAGCTTGCAATAACTTACCTGAAATGAAAAAAGCCTCCATTAGAGATCATTACAATGGGCTCCTTACAGAAGTTTGCACCGACACCAGATGGTTGATCTATAAAATCGATCTCCGCCCGACATGAAAGGTGCAAATCGATCGGGAGGGAATCCGCAACTGTTTCATCAAAAACTGCCAAAGCTGTTCTTGTTTACGAAAAGGACCCTTCTTCCCCATGCCAGTTTTAGACTTTTATATAAAAAAATATTCTTTAAAGGAAGGTGTTCTTGATAGTGCTGTGAAAATAATAGGCGTACGGTTATTATAAGTATCACTATTACATTTTTATATTTATAGCTAAAATGTCAGTTGATTCAGTTAATTTGCGAAGTTAATGCACATATATTACAGTACCGCACCTGATTAACTCAAGGATGTAACAAAAAAAACATCGTCCAGTAACCTACAAAGAATTTGTTATTTGTTAATTGATAAAACAATCTTCTGAGGGAAGAAAGATAATGTCGGATAATTCACCGTAATTAGCTCCAGCTGTTAAAGTGTTATTAAACAACGTAATATAAGTTTCAATTTTAATAACCATAAAATGTGTCCTATAATTGTGGCAATTCCTGTGACCATGTTGCAGATATACGTAAAATACCGACACGGTTACCTTTCCGCGTGACGTAAAAAGTTTAAAGCGAAATTTGGATAAAACAGATTCTGAATCATGTCTCGACTTGCACACCTTGCCGCATATCGTTTGTTCAATCATAACCGACCAGAAGAGAGCTTACGACTAAATATAATTCAATATACACCCTCTTCCTGACAAATATATGCTCTTAAACTTGCAGGTTTATTCTGCGGTTCTGTTGAACTATATGTAAAGGATTTAAGATCGACTTTCGATTGAGTCGAACGCAGTTGTCTGCCGGCGCAGGTGTGCCCCAAGGGTCTACTCAAGGGCCACGTTTATTTTGGATTCATACTCGACACGTGGCTTGGGGTGGTTCTTGCAGAAAAACTAACGCAGCTTTCGACTTCCGTACGTACGGCACAAATACAAACAGAATTAGATCGCCATAATGTTTTTCCGGTTTGTCAAGTTTGTATTGCCGATTTAAGTGGGTTCTTGCCAATTATACTTGAGGTCTCGGTCAAGTTTGCCGGAGCTCAGAGGTACAATGTGAAGTGTGGGTACTGTTGCTGTGCTGTTGTTTACTTAAACAATTTTGTGTTTGGCAAATATTTTGGTAGGATGAAGCGGTATTAAATTCATCACGATGTGGACTACAAGTACTATTATATATTATAATTTTTGATTGTGCATACGATTGGCGGGCGAGTACTTTCTTTGATAGTTCACATTGTCACCATGATGGATTGTTTCAACCCGGGAATAAAAAACAAATTAGGGAAAACATAGCTATGTGACGTGAAGAGTAATGAATATGATGATCATCTTCCCGGTCTTTTAAGCAGGGCGTGAAACGGCATTTATGTTGACTTGAGCACTCAGCGCTTGTTACTGTGCTTATTCCGCTGTATTTGCGCTGTAATTTTTTTGACTGCATAACCATTCACTATTATTCCCGATAGGATGTGGTCATTTTGACTTACGGAAGAAAATAATTATCAAAACTGTATTTTCAAATATGATGCCTTCGGTCAAATTTTTTTTGGAAAATTGACGCACTTTTTTACTGCGGACAAAAGGTTGATCAGACAATAATTGAGCAAGAAATTCTACAAGTTTAGCCCTCCACATACTAAGCTAAGTTAAGTTAAGCAATTCAAGAACCACACAAATCTATCTCAGATCTACCTCAATACAATACAAGAACTACAATGTACCATTTAATAAAAAAGGTCTTTAACCTTACAAAAGATTGGAATCTCCGAATCCACGTTTTAATGGAAAAAGAAAAATGCTTGCGTGTCGTGAAATTTTTATCATAAATCGATGGTATTACTCAGGGGGTGGAGGGAGTTGTCAGAGCAACTTGCGGGCTCCATCCATGGCGATTTTATGGTGGTTCGGATTTACGACGCACCGAGTCGGTAGTTACGATTGAATGCTTCCAATTTAGATGATGGGTTTCCTGGGGCTGAAACTGATTGATTACTCTCATACATACATACATTCACGCCTGTTTCCCCGAAGGGTAGGCAGAGTCTTATTATACGCCCACACTTCGCCAATTATATAGACTCACTGTAATAAGTGGCGAGCCTATTATCGCTTACCGGGCACTGTTATGTTCGCCACAGCCTTGTCCGTTGGTCCCCTATACACCTTCTCATCTCTCACTTATACTGCTTGTGCTATTTAGTAAAATAGTGTTGTTTAAGTTTTTGATAATGGTTTTAGTAATATGACATTTTTTTTTAAGTTTCGCGTATAGTATTTACTTTTATTTTATATTCTGTCCATTACTTTTGGTATTTTATGAAAATAGGCCCAGTGTGTCGTGTAAATTTTTCCAGTTTAATCTGTTCTTTGCTTGTAGTTATAGTTTTATAGATATTTATTATATCAAAGACATTTTTTTTGGCTGCATCAATATATTTAAATGTCCAGCATATTTATTTGAACTTTCAATGTAATATTTATTTTGTTATTAATTGTTACAAGCTCGGGTCTAGGTAACATTGGTTTTTAATGATAAAACAACTGCAATATATAGCGCTGTTTTTTTCTTAAGTTAAACCAACTTGAACAAAGTATTTGTTTTAATTCATAAATAAATAAATAAATAAAATAAAATAACATAATATTAACAAATTCATATACTACACGATTGCTTTTGGGTAAAGAATTGCAGTAATTTATCAAATCTGTAAGTTGACAAAACGGGGCCAAATGTCAACCGGCTAGTGAGGCGGGGTGGATTACAGCGGGAGGTTGACAAATAGGCCTCCTAACACGCCACGTCACGTGACAGGGTCCTGGCTTCCAGACTGATGTTATGTGACAAGTTGCACCAGTTCTCTTGTGGGATTGCCTTCTACTGCAAAGCTACGAAATCTTTTAGCTATAAGTAAACTTTGTTATAACTGTAGATTTCTTTTATATGGTTGCAGCAAGATTACTGTCAATTCCAGTTGGATATCATGCTTAATGGAATAGTGACTTAACTCAAAATAAAACTTTTTGGGACATCACAAAAGAAGATCTTCTAAAGAATACTTGTCCTACTTGTAAGCGCATTAAATTGATACTGATTTATGAATTAGTAATTCTGCTTGTGTTTTGAACGTTTCATTAACATTGATGTGATCTCAGTAAGAAATAGAAGAGACTATAAGTATGTAACTCAAACCTAACCTATCTATTAATGGGTCGATATTCCTTTAAGCATGCGAATTATAATCGGAGAGACAAAGTAAGCCAGGCTGCGCTGACTCAACCACGTTGAGAGAATGGAGTCGGATCGAGCTGTCAAGAGAGCATATCTAGTCTACCACACGGGAAGCGTCCAGTCGGACAGGTGGCTGAGAACAAAGCTGAGTAGCGAAAATTCGTGTCGGAGCCCAAGATCCACTTCGAGTCGCTAAGCCAGCGCTGATGATTTCAATTGAATATTATGTATATAGAGTTAGAGTACCGTGTTCCCGTACTGTTATTCATGTCTAAACATTTTTATTATATATTTTATAAAATACGCTCTTTCTTATGCAAATAATCAAAATTTCATCACATTACTTTAAACGCACGCGCTCCGCTTGTTATTGCATCGCTTTAATCTTAATTTAATCTAAAAACAACATTTCATGCCACTTAAAATTCTACTGTATCAACCGGTATTTACGTACATTTTAATATTCAAACCGGCGTATGTCTTTTCAACCCCTCTAGAAGATTACCAAAAAATCCTTGAACATTAAAAAGACCTTATAGTTTAAGAAAGAAGACTCAAATCGAATCAAAGAAAAAGTTAGTGATCTGTTACTACGGGGTGGATTAAAAAAAAGTTGTAGTTTTTTTGGCGGCGCGGGCGCACGCCAGATGGCGCTGCGCTAAGGGCATTGACTCACCAAAGAGTATTTTATTTTCCCGTTCGGAAATCCGCGACCCCTAAATGCGGTCGCCATTACGCCAATGGGGGGTTTAATTTGGTTTAAGTAGCCCCATTGTGGTCTCGAGCGGTTCTTGTTGGACCAGCTAAACGCCCATTTTGTGCATTACAATTTGCGTAGTCAAGGGCAAATTTTACAAATCCAATTCTTATTTAGTCTGGATGACTTCAAGGTATCCTGTAAGAAATTGAGGATAAATAGTAGTTTTCGTTCTTCCCTCAAGCTTAAGCTTCGGCATAATTTCATCATCATCTGGCCAATAGACGGGTGGTCAAACAAACAAGCAACTATCGTATGTGGACCTAACTAATATAGCTCCGAGAAGACACTTGAGCTTGCGTGTCCCAGATTTCAATAAATTGATACAAGTTTAAAAATATTATTTTCAGATAAGATTATAGTGTATTTCATATATATTTCTATTGATTTAAGTATGTAAAAATAAAATATTCGTAGCAAACTTATGAATTTCTTTATTTTTTTCCTACGATACCCAGTGTGCATTTGTGCATCACGTCTGTACTTAAAACATCTGAATATCGTTCAAAAACAAAAAACCATCATTATCGAGCGCAGAAGTTGAAATTTTCAAAAATAGATGCCGCGCGTGCGTTCGGATACAGCCAGTCGTAATTGTACGCTCGGAACTCACCTGCGTACAATAACAGCACGCGAATCGTCTACTTTTTGTGTTTCAGAACTTGTTATTGCAACGAAATGTGGTGTACCTATCAACGTTCGTAATTTTGCGTAAAATTATATGTTAGCAGATCTTTTATGACTCGAATTGAGTTCGGATATTTAGAATGCACAATTGATATCGTTATTAACGTCTTTTGTGTAACACAATTGTAGCAGAAAGATATTGGGCGATTGCCACGATTGATTATGCTTTCATGGGTCCTGCAATAAACTCAATATTTTTTATATGTCATATTAATTTGCGTGAAATTAAAGGCATATCATTCTTAAAACAAACCTTAAAATTACAATTTAAATAGTTACTGGGTCTGGCCGCGTTTTTTTATGTTTAAATTTTGATCTATATTTTTCTGACGAACGTATAAATGCTAAAAAGCCCAAAACTGCTATAGACCATGAAATAACAAACCAAACGTATCACTACACTCACACTACACTCACACTAGGCCCACATAATTTTATCTAACTATTGCCTGTTTTTTAAGGTCCAAAAAAGTTGGTAACAAGCTTAACATTTTAAGAATAACCCTTAAATATGATGGCAAATAATTTCAAAACACTAAAAAGAAGCCAACAATGTAATTTGCAACAATTATTTAAAACAAAAAACAGGCAGCTACCTACCGTTTCGAAACGCATAAGACCCAAAGATTTCAGTTATAATCTGCAATTGAGATAAAAAGTTAAAAACTGAGGATCAAAACAGCATTGCCGTGAACCGCATTTTGGGGCAATCTTCTCATTAGGGTATAACCCGTCGCCTGGGGCTGGTCCGAATAGTCCCGGGCCTAATTTGCAGAATCGCCCGCAATAATGCAACGGTTATGTAACACGCCGGACATGCGATGCGTGCTTGCGTACAAAATAAAGCTTTTCATGTGTTTATTATGGAATTTCTGAATGTTTTTGTTTGAAAAGTTAAATTTTAATGAGTATATCACACGCTATGGCTTCTGGAGGTATGTGGAAATGGGGATTAGACTGCAGATCGATTTTTTTACTAATGGTAAAGGGTAAACAAAACAAATAATAAAAAAACACACAGTTTATTTTACTATTTTTTCCCAATGGTGTCTCGGAGATATTGCATTTTAAGTAATTACGGCAAATTAAATTAATGAAACATTTAAATTCGCTCAATATTGTTTTTTAATTTTTATTAATTTTTTTAATTTATTTCTTATTTCATATAATGAAATATTCATTATAATTATTTGAATATAGAAGATAACCATTAGCTCATAGGCACGCCCATAAGATGTGTATGGTTGCTGCGACAAATTAAAGTGTTTAAATTTAGATTTATGTATATTTCCCAAGAAAGATTCTAAGACATAATTTAAACTTGATAATGTAGCCTTTATCGCTTTCTACATATAAATTAGGTAAAGAATATCAAATATGAATAAACCATAACAATAACCGATAAATGTCCGTCACGCCGAAATCCCGGTCTTGTACGGAATACTAATGGTTGATGATTGTCGGGTACTGTTATATGCGCCTACGCACGAATTATCGGCCCAGCTCCGTCGTTTGTGTGCCAAAGTGTGAGATAAGGCAATGTACTTTACTAGTCTTCATTCTGAATATAGTGAGCGAAATATGAGCACTCTCATTTACTTACTATCCGAAAGAATTTGTATTGCCAAATGAGATATTAAACAAAACTCAACCGTTTTAGTCTTAACAAGGTACTTTCAAAATTAATACTCGTCTTTTGCAGTAGTCAGTACTTAGGCAGCTTCTATATGTTTTGTAAGAGAATCAGAAAGATTCCAAAAAGTTAATATATAAATAACATAGGTTAATTAAAGTGAGATGTTTGACATATTAATGAAACTTTTTTAAATAAACAAAGAATTAAATGATATCGATGTTAGTATAAGTGAAAGAACAAACTAACAAGCAAAATACCGAATCAAAAGATTATTCGCCCTTCAGAACCGTAATCAGGCAAACATCCATGAATTTAGTAAAAGCACTCAAATAACAGTACAAAAATATTTATTTCCCGGTGCAAGGATGAAACCGCTACTACCATTACGAGCGGTCGGGGCAAAAACACCGGCGCGCGCATAAATGACATCTCAAGACTAGACGAGACATCTGGCGAGGCCTGGCGAAATGTACACATGTCTTTTTATCCAGATGACTTGCTTGATAGCACACTGTGCGCTCAAATCCAAAGCAACATACACCTTAACGCTACCTCTGCAAAATTTAGTTTCCTAGCAACTTTTAAACATATTTTAAGGGCAGCAAAATTTACAGAACTTTGCGCTCAAGATGTTGGAAATAAAGGAGATATTGGCTTAAATGTTGAAGATTTTTTTGATGGTAACATATAATTCATATGGTAAGGAGTGTCAGGTTACGCGGCAGATGTAAGAGCACGTTTATTCTGCGCACGCGTCTCCCGGTGACGATAGTTTCAAGCTCCAGTTAGTTTCATTGCTTTTTTGTGATATAAGATTTTTGTTTTTTGTCCAGACGTTGACTGGATTTCTCACACCGGGAATGTCGTCATTCCGTATGACTATTATGTATGACATATTGAAGTGTTTGATTTTTTCAATTACATGTTATGGTCGTGTTAAGAATTTTTGCATGGCTAAAACATTCTATAGGATCGAATGTAATTGAATGTGTTCTTTGACATATTTTATACAATATAAGCTAATAATTTTTTATCTCTTTCATTGTTGTTAAGAAAAAAAAATATGGAATTTCCATTTTGTGTTTAAAAATTTGACGAATCTAAATGATCCTGTTGATCTTCAAGACAATAATGTATATTTTAATTATTTTTTTTCCATTAATTTCAAACATATAACTATGGTTTTAAAACAGGTGTGACATGTCAATTACAATTTAAGTCTTAGTACCCGGAAATAAAGTATGTAAAAATATCAAATTAATGTGAAGATTAATGAGCGAATGCATCGATTCTTTTTTACCAAAAGCCTAGCTCAAATTTGAGGTTCTAATTAGCTAAACTTTTTAGTAACAACGTTGTGAAAGTTGTAATACTACGAGATTTCCAGCCTCTGCCTGTTTGGTGACAAGATTACTAACAGGAGAAGTAAATCGCAGAAAGCTCATGAGCTACCACAATAAAACGGAGCACCTCGTGGTTTTGATAAATGAGAATAAAAAGAATAAGAATACAATTATTTATTTGGTCCACACAATTAGGTACTTACATTTCTTCATGTAGTTTTAAAGGCATAATAAAGCCAAAAGAAAACATCGAAAACAAAAAAAAATCCTAACTAGAATTCGTAGACCAGTAAAAGGGGGTCCTTCAGCTCGAAGTTATGAAGTATCACACATAATATTAGGCATAATATTAGCATTAGTTTAAACTATGTTTTTCTAGTGTTTTTTCATTGTTTTATATGTAAATTGACATTGTATTTTTTATCTAATTCATATAATTGTGATGAAATTGATTAGCATGTGTGTTTGTGTGTTAGATGCATTGCTCTGTAAGCCGGTATGTAGAACTGTATTGAATAATCGATAACAAAATAACCCTACCTACCTTAACGTACTTTCAAGGCAAATTGAATGCATAAAACATTTTTCAGCAAAGTCTAAAAAGTATACCGATATTGAAATTTGCACACATTAAATATCATATTTCGCCTTGTTTTTAATTCATTTGAAATTAAAAAGTACCAAGTTATTATGGTGCCCAACCCGTATTACACAAATTTAGCTCAATTTCATATTAATTAGTAACTTGACTGACATTTTTCCTAATATAACTTTTTAACCGACTGATCTCAATGTATGTGCTCAATAGTGGCACTCGTGAAGCGCTCGTAGCTCTGCGGTGCTCGGTGGTCGGAAACGATCGCCGAAGTACAGCAGAGTTTACAGAGGTCAGTCCTTGGATGGGTGACCGTTTGTGTGGCATTTGATATCGAGCGCTTACGTTGGTCCCGGTTATCACTAAATGTGGTAGTCGTTAGGCCATGTTAGAGGCCTAATGGGCGGCTTGAAATATTCTAACAGCAGGACGCCACACACCTGCCTCCGCCAATCCGCACTAGGTCAGCGTGGTGGAGTAGGCTCGTGCTCAGTAGTGGGACGTTAATGGGCTGTGATGATGATGATGAATAGTGGCACATTAATGGTGGATGACGTTAGAAATGTCTTTCCGGGAGACAGAATGTTCTTCTAGCCAACTTCTAGCAAGCTCTAATAAAGTGACGATCCTAAGATGTAATAACTCTTTGACGACCGATATGGCGTGGTGGCGAGAATACCCGCTCTCCGCTTTTAAGGTCGTGGGTTCGATTCCCACGCAGGACAAATTTTTGTCTGTACATGAACATGAATATTTGTTCTGGTCTGGGTGTTTTCCTATGTTTATTGAGAATGTATTTACAAAAAAAAAAGTTATTATAAATAATAAACATTTAGTATCCATAACACAAGTTCTTAATGATACTTATTTAACATATCACACCACGCTTACTCCTGGCATTTACACGCACACATACCCACACACATACCCACACACATACCCACACACATACCCACACACAAACACACACACTCATAATTATAACATCAAAACACAAACTCACACATAAATATCTGTAAAATTTGTTGCAAATTTAGTGTTGTGTTTTATGTTTCTTACTTTATAATTAGAGTTTTATATTTATTGCTATAATATGGAACGCTGTGTCCTCTTCTGGAGGTGGGCGCTAGTAACTACGACACAGTCCTTGGCTAATGTAGTTATTTACAAACACAATTTATTGTAAACCCAATTTCTGTTCCAGTAAAAAATATTTGTATTTGTATTTATTTATTATAGAAAATATTTATTTGTTTATATTTATTTATTGACTACCACTTGTAGTGATAACCGGGATCAGCACCTTAACGTGCCTTCCAAAGCACGAAAGTGCTCGATATCAAACGCCACACAAATGATCACCCATCCAAGGACTGCCCTCTGTGGTGAACTTTGCTTTATTTCAGTGATCTAGTAACGCAAAGCTACAAGCGCTTCACTCGCAGTATAGTCACAGTGACTAGTCTCTAGACTCTCGAGAGCTTCGAATTGACGCCAAGTTTGAATATATGAGGATATAAGTCAACAGTCCCTACGTACAAAAAACGCAAAAGTGAAAATGCTTCTAGAATAAAAAAATTGTAAATAGTTCAAAACATTACGTGAATAGTTTGATTTTTTTCTAGAATGATTTTAACTTTCATTTCACTCTCCTGTGAACCTTGGTTTTAGACATGTTCTTTTATCCGTAGGGACCGTCGAAGTATATATGTAAATATCAGTTCTTCTTGTGTGATGTCATAAACATTGTCTTTTTGAGTTCAGTCAGTATTTTATTATCAGTTATATGCCACTGTTATTCACCAATATTTTTTTTTGAGTGATATCATAAACATTGTTTTTTGAGTTAAGTCCGTGTTCAATTAAGCATGAGAATTATTAGTAAATATAAGTGCATACTAGACAGAAGCCAGCCTCCTGGCGGCAGTACAGATCGCAGCCGGCCGGCGCGTGCCGGTACAGTTAGGCAGATGGGCCGCAGCTGCCGGCAGGTCCTCGACTCCCGACAAGTTCACGCTGCCACTAAGTACCAAACCAACACCACTACGACGATTTGAACTACTATTAAGTTAATTAATGTAATGTATATAGTTTATTAAATTAGACAAAAAAAAATTCAAATCCGTCTATAATTGGCAAAAATATCGGTGAATATACATTAAAAAAAAATTATACATATAGACGAATTGAGAACCTCCTCCTTTTTTGAAGTCGGTTAAAAAGGAAAAGTATTCCGAAAGAAAAACAATTAAATTACCAAAAAACGTAAATTTATACCAGAAGGTAAGAACAGGTCAGATCAGATTATGGCGATTAGTTCATTAAAGGTCAATCATAAATGGTTTTTAGTTAATATAAATACTTCTATCGGATGGCTGTACGCTATCGCACATAGAGTTATTATGAAGAGTGTATGTACCAGATAGCTTCTGTTTGAATCCAATGGTAAATAAATTTGTTTATTTAATATAGTTATACAAGTCGGCTTACAAAGCAATGCATCCAACACACCGGCATGCCAGTTGTTACAATAAAATAACAATTATGAAAATTAATAAATATTAGATACAATGTCAAATTATACATTACAACACAAAATTGCTTCATTTTATGGAAATGCAAGTGAATAATAATGAGTTATTCGATTTAAATTTTGATAACATACTTTTTGTAAAGATAACTTTGTACTAATTTACAATTCACAATATATAAATGCTGGGCAAAAATTAAAACATACAATTTTAGTCGTAAATTCTACACAAATTGATAAAATAATAAATTTCTTAAATTTCTCCTCCATTTTCTGTCGTGTCAGTTTTAATTGTTCGTTCACAAAATATTTATGGAGTTCATTACAAAATGAGAGCATTATTTTTTATTTGCACACTTAATAGTATTACAAAAGGCAAACTTAATGCAATGAGGCCTTAGCCAGTTAACCTTAGGATTAGCAGAAAACTCGCAAATTTAAATTCGCATTTTTTGCATTATATAATTACTTATTTACCTAAACATTACAGTGATTCAACTATTTCACGTAACTAACTGCACGCACATTCAATTAACTATCCCCATAGAATAAAGCAGTAATAAATATACCGGCTAATTGTTTAACTTGAAATTTGGCAGCCGCCGCGATCAGCTGTCGTTAAAAGCCTTTAAATGTAGGTCTGTGGGGTGCTATTAATAGCCTAGACGGTGCGACACATACCTTGCTTTGCACAGTCGTTGGGCACAATGTGGCCTCAGCGTTACGGCATTATCAGAGATCGGTAGAGCAATTTTTGGTGAGTTCAATTCCTACATAGAACAATTTTTTGTGTAAGAATATATATCACTTTTCATACTATAGAGGCCCAATTCGAAAATCATGACTTATTAAATAGTTCTTTTGGAGATGTACCCTTATTGTAGAAAAGTTTCGAATTATGTCCTGGTTTGGGTGATTTCTATGTTTTTTAAGTATGTAGTTCCAAAAAATATAGTATGTAATTATGTTTATCTGTTGAAAAGTATTAATTTCACTAGTTCTTGAATTCGATTTCCATACAGGACAAATTTTTGTGTGTATGAATATGAAAATTTATTCTTTTCTGGGTCACTTCTATGTTTATTTAGTATGTATTTAAAAAAAAAAAATGTGTTTAAGTATGTTTATCCGTTATTTAATATTCATTTCACAAGTTCTTAGTGATATTTATCTTGGAACTTAGTTGGTGTGATTGTTAAATAATAATTCTTTTAGTATGTAATAAAATGGATATTCCCAAAAGATTTTTTGTAGATTCTATTATGTAAGTTTGGCAACATCGTGCTATCACTACCAATACGAACAAGCTTTTTTTTATCCTTGTTATAACAAATCAGTATAATTTATTTAAATCCCGAAAAAGTCATTTAGAAACCCGGGGAATGTACATATCAAAATCAACGTTTGCTGTCAATCAACAGAAATAGCTCTACGGATTCCGATCCTTGATTATTATTTACGCAATTTCGATAACCAATGACGCTTATGATAGGGACTTTAATTCTATAAATAGCCTAGAAGCTGCGTTGCATACGTTGCGTTGTATTTTGTCGCTTCATTGCCGGGCGACTGATGGCGTCAGCATTAAGATATCATTAACTCAATTTCAATCACAAATAACGTTTATGATAGTGTAGTTAGTTAAATTGTTTAAAAAAATACATTCGTGTTACCCTCCGCAATGCTTCCCGTCCGAAAATTGTCTCCTAGCGTATTTGCTGTTTAATTTAATTAATTTTAACTTATATATTTTTGATTTGTTCATAATTATTACATATATATTTTTTTAATTTTATTGCATTAATTTAAGTGTATAAGAAAAGAAAGAGTATTCATTTCATCGGTTTTTTATTTGTTTAATAATTTAATTTGTATAATTATATTAAGTAACCTCTCTTTGCACATGCTTTAAACATTAGTACAACTATTCTATGTGTGTTTATGATTAATGTCTCTGGTATTGCCTATTAAACACAATAAAAATTATTTTCAAAGATTATTTTTAATAATGCTGTAATGAATAGTGACAAATTATCATTCGTCTCTTTCGTCATTTATTGAAATTTAAAAGAACACTAATACAGTCTAATATTAAAGTAAACTTCTTGGCGGGAAAGTGAAGCGTCATGTCTGCAGTTTTGTATTATTTTCTAAAATTTGTGATATTTTGAACATTAATGTTTAATAACGGTGGATTATATTAACCGTTAAGTGTTTGTGAACATACACGAGTGTTGGTAAATCAAACAAAACAGTGCAACATCTCTTTTCATATTCTCTCAAGAAGTCCATGTGACTTATGATTTTTAATGAGCACTCAAGGAGTTTATGGGAAAGAATCTCATTTATCATCTTTCTCACCACTTATTCTCATTTACTATGTATTAATTATTTTTATATATCTTATATTACGCCCAGATACTTGTTGTAGTTTTATTAATATTTTAGTCATAGTAAAAAAGCTCCTATTCTACATGACCTATTAATGTATAACAATAAAATAGAAATATTAGAACAAATGAAATGTACAAAAAATATTGGAAATCAGACTTGGCACCTGCAATAAGTGTTTCTATATTATATAAGATTCTATTGTACATAATAATAATTGTTTGTAAAATTCACATCATTCTTTGTTAGGAAGAGATTATAAGATTTTGTTTTGTGTAAATCTCTTAATTATTGTAATAAAAGAAAAATTTCATTCATTCATGCGATGTAAAGGTTAGAAAACTGTTAGTTGGCATATTTTAACTTTAATATCGTAAAAAGCCTGATTTGCGTCAAATCCCAAAAATAAATCTATTGTAACCGATATATCTTTCTTTCTTTTGACAACAAAGTCACTCGCTGAAAATAAAACGATACCTAAGTTATTATTATCAATGGCGGCAAAAATATAATTTTACCAAACGATTAGTTGAACGGCGCCTATTTTTGGTTCGCAATTTCCTTAAAGAAAACGCCATGTAACCTTTCTTTGTGTCTGCACTAAAATAACTGTGTGCTGTGGTGTTTGTCATAAGCGAAAAGATAGAAGAATTTTTCTTATGACAGCACATTTGTCTTGTAATCTGTTCATTATCATCATCATGATTATTATGTCTTGTAATCCTTTTTTATCATTATGATAATAGTGTATAGTTTACAAGCTTAGTAATAATAAGCCTAAAATAGATAATCTTTTTTTAAAGTTACCACTACCTCTACTAATACTTTTCTATAGATAACGTTTGTTCTCTTGATATTTCCAGATTTAAATCTACAACGAATATGTTTTTGAGACAAATGCTATTAAAGTCAAAGTGAAATTTTTTTAATCAAGTTTGGCTCAATAGAGCTCTTATAATAATAATAATAAGTTTAATAATAATAAGTTTATTCAAGTCCACTTGTTTACACAAGCGCAGCCTGTATCGTGGTTATCAAGCTGACGTGTTTAAGGACACAGAAACAAAATATGTATTGTTACGAAAAAAACAAATAACAGAAAGTAATTAAAACCTTAACTAGTCTAGTGTTTCCATAATATTAATTTGTATATGTGTGTGTGCGTGCGTGTGTGTGTATGTGTGTTAACTGTGTGGATGCGGTGTGGGTGTGCGTGAGTGAGAAATTAGTCGTGTGTGTGTGTTATGTGTGTATAATCTACGAAATAATTTTAAGAGGTCTTTCGGTCTCATGGTATTTTAAATTACGTAAAAAGTATACAACTTTGGATGAGCTTCTCGCATTGTATCATGTTTTATATTAATATATTAACTGTTTTATTGTATAAATAAGTAAACATATTTATACAATAAAACAGTCTTATAAAGGTCAAATTTGCAATTTACCCTTCATCCTGTCATCATATGACAAGCTTTGCTTATTTTGACGCCATGGTTAGTAAAAATACTAAAGATAAACACACAAATGTATGCACTATACTGCACTATCCAGTGTTGTTCGGTATCCGTAGAGATCACACGCGTCGCACTTGATCTAGTATCTACGTGTTCGGAAGAGCTGACGCTGCAGTAGCGCGCGTCTTCGCTCGGTCGCGGCGATGACCCAGTTATCGGTAACACACATTATGCTGTTATTGTGAAATAATTGTTAAGGCGAATGCTACTTATTAATTAATAGTAATATGGCTTCGCAAAATATAACGCTAGTAACTGAAACGGAACATTTGTTATATAATCATTTTAACGAAGAAAAAGGAAAACGCAAGTTACTTGAGTGTCAAATAAAAGATCTCCAAAGTCTAATTATCGATCTCCAGCAGCAGTTGAAGAGCGCCCAAGAGCTAAACCTGAATGTTCTCCCCAAGAGTAAGCATTTAGAATCTGATGAGCCTTCTCGAGTCGAGTACGAGACCGATGAAGAAGAGCTTGCCAAAGAAACGGAGTGGGTTCGTAAGCAGAACCGAAAAAAACGGAAGTTGAATACAACACTGTCCCCACCCCATATTGATCATAAATCAAACATACCGACCGTAGAAAAGGTAAAGAAAATACCACCCCCGCCACCAGTTGTGGTGGAGAACATTAAGGACTATCAGAAGTTCTACGATCTCCTGTTGTCAGGTATTGAAAAAAATGCATTCATTGCAAAAATGATGAATGGAGACATCGTCAAAATCAACGCCGCTAACGAAGACTCGTATAGAGCCATTACAAATCTGTTGTTACAAAATAACTGTCTATGGCACTCTTACGAGAACAAACAGGATAGACCAGTTAGAGTAATGGCCAAGAATGTACACTCCTCCTGTACTCCAGGAAGAATAATTGAGGACCTGTTATCTAAAGGATATAAAATCCAAGAAGCAGTTAATAAGCTGAGTTGGAAGAACAAAGAACCTTTGAACATGTTTATGCTTTCTTTCAAAAATGATGAAGACATAAACAAAATATATAATATTAAGACAATTCTGGGTTGTAAAGTAGAAATACAGCCACTCAAAACATCCAGACTAATACCACAGTGTAAACGATGCCAATCTTATGGACATACACAGAAATATTGTTCCAAGGAAGCGAGGTGTGTAAAATGTACTGGGAAACACCTAACTATCGACTGTAAAAAACCAGTACAAGCAAAGCCGAAATGTGTGCATTGTGGGGAACCTCACCCCGCTAACTATAGAGGCTGCATCGTGGCTAAAGAACTGCAAAATATCAAAAATAGGAAGATGAAGTCAAAGTCAACGTTAATGCCTAAGCCACAGATTCAAACTAGCAGTGGAAATGCTAGGAAAAGTATCCCTGGACCTGCTCGAATAGTGTCCCAGAGTGCTTCCTTCGCACAAATAGCCAAAGGTTCTCATCCACAAAATGAGCTAAAGAGCCCTAGTATGGATGATAAACTTAATAGAATTTTAGATATTATAACTTCTTTTGAGGATAGGCTAAAGAAGTTAGAAAATGGCGCTAAAATTGCTGTTTTAAAACAAAAGCAATGACTACATCACTGAAAATAATGGCTTGGAATGCCAATGGACTTCTGAGGCATTTAAATGAGCTGCAAGTGGTCCTAAATTTAGAGAATATAGATGTGTGTCTGATTTCAGAATCTCATTGCACAAAGGAATCTTACATTAAAATTAATGGCTATCAGACGTATATTGCCCTACATCCAGACAACTCAGCTAGAGGAGGTAGCGCTCTTATTATCAAAGAAAACATTAGTCATTATGAGAAGTTTAAATGCGAAGAACCCCATATACAAGCAGTGGCTGTCTGTGTAAAAACTAAAAAGTATCCGTTGATGATATCTGCCATATACTGTCCTCCTAAGTATTCCTTAAAAGCAGATCAATATAAATGTTTTTTAAGCCGACTTGGTAACAGATTTATACTAGGAGGAGATTTCAATGCTAAGAACACCTACTGGGGTTCTCGGCTAACAAGTACCAAAGGAAAAGAACTAATGAGTGCAATTAAAGAGCTGAACTGTGACGTCATATCAACAGGTAAACCAACCTATTGGCCAACTGATCCAAATAAGATACCAGATTTAATAGACTTTTATATTTATAAAAATATTTCTACCTCATTTGTCAATATAAAGCAAGGCAATGACTTGTCTTCCGATCACTCACCAATCGTTCTAACAATTGGGGAAAACGTATCATATTTGGAAAAAAACCCAGTTCTTATAAATAGAACCACCGACTGGGAGAGTTTTAAACAAGAATTAGATAGTAATATCAAGCTAAACATACCTTTAAAAACCCTATTACAAATTGATCAAGATGTAGAGACATTTATGAAAAATATTCAACAATGTGCCTGGAGAAATACTTCACACTATGTACATAAAAATATAATTAGAAACAATAAGTATCCCATAGATATTAGAAACCTAATATTAGAAAAGCGAAAGCAGCGAAAAACATGGCAAAGAACAAGATTTCCTCCAGACAAACAGCTTCTAAATAACCTGTCAAAAAAGTTAAGCCGAGCAATACAAAGTTTCAATGAAAACTGCATGACAGACTATCTGACCAAGCTGTCTAACGATCGATTTACAGATTATTCATTATGGAAAGCCACAAACAATCTCAAAAGACCAACTGTGCAGATATCTCCGATCAAAACGAACAATGGGCGCTGGGCCATAAGCAATGAACAAAAAGCATCTAGTTTTGCACAACATCTTGAAAGTATTTTTGTACCTAACGATGGTGATGAGGATCACGTTACTTTAGACCTAAATCAGCGTAAAAGTGATGAATTGGAAATAAGGTTTACTACTCCCAGAGAAATAGTCAAAGAAATTAAACTATTAAAACTGAAGAAATGTCCTGGCTTTGATCTCATTACTGGTGAAGTACTTCAAAACCTGCCTCGTAAAGCAATTATAAAATTGACAAATATAATTAATGCCTCATTACGATTAAAGTACGTTCCTCAATTATGGAAAGTAGCAGAAGTCATCATGATACCAAAACCAGGAAAACCGCCCCATGAAGTCACTTCATATAGACCTATATCATTGCTACCAATCATGTCAAAATTACTGGAAAAGGTGATTTTGAAAAGGCTTAAGCCAATCATTGAAAGTAGAAAACTTATACCTGATTACCAATTTGGATTTAGAGAAAAACATTCCACTATAGACCAAGTACACAGAATTACTCACGTGATAGAAAAGTCATTAGAAGAGAAAAAAGTCTGTTCTACAGTATTTCTAGATGTAGCTCAAGCTTTTGATAAGGTTTGGCATCAAGGCCTTATATATAAACTAAGGAAAGTCCTTCCAGTACAATTTTCAAGTATTCTTGAATCATACATATCCGACAGGGTTTTTAGAGTGAGACAAAACGATGCATATTCAGAACTCTCATTAATCAAAGCTGGAGTGCCTCAAGGAAGTGTGCTAGGCCCGGTCCTGTACCTACTGTACACTTGCGATATTCCAGAATTAGAAGACAGCACTATTGCTACCTTTGCTGACGACACGGCTATAATGGCGTTGGGGTCTACACAAGTGGAAGCAGTGGAAAAGGTACAAACTGCTATCAACACCATTTACACGTGGACGAGGAAATGGCGAATTAAATTAAATGAGTCTAAATCAACTCATATAGATTTTACAAACAAGAAAAAAGTACACCATCCGATATATGTAAACAACACTGTAGTACCGTATGAAAATACTGCTAAATACCTAGGAATGACATTAGACACAAAGCTTCGCTGGAAAGCACATGTTAAGAAGAAACGCGAAGAGCTAGAACTTCGTTATAAAAAAATGTACTGGCTTCTGGGTAAACATTCAGCGCTATCGGTACACAACAAATTACTATTATATAAACAAGTCCTTATGCCAGTATGGACTTATGGTATTCAGCTCTGGGCTTGTACCAAACCAACTAACATAAAAATCATACAGCGGTTCCAGAATAAAGTATTAAGAGGCATTGTTAACGCACCTTGGTACATCAGAACCGACGATCTACATCGGGACCTTAAAGTGGATCTGGTTGTTAGCATAATAAGGAAATGTGCAGAAGCTCATGAAAGAAGACTTCATCACCATGTAAATGTTGAGGCTATCCAGCTACTCGACAACACAGACCTAGTGAGAAGACTGAGAAGGACAAAACCTTTTGAGTTAGTTTAGTGTAGTGTCAGTGAAGTGTAATACTGTGACTAAGAACACATTACTAAAGTGTATTCGCCTTAATAGAAACAATAAGAATAGTGTTATTGGACAAATTCTTAGTTTTGAAATATGTAGTAGTTTATGATAAAAGAAAATTACTAATTAGTCTTTAGATAGGCTAGATTGTAGTGGATATAAGATACCTCCTTTTAAAAAAGGACAGTATTTTGTATAGGTAAAAAAAAAAAAAAAAAAAAAAAAAAAAAAATACTGCATTTATGATTATGCTAAAATGAGAAACTAAGGCTGTCGATTAAAAATGTAAACTTTATATTATTTAATATGACCGCGGAATTCAATTTGTACATATAAATAATGTACAAATATGCGTCCGTGATATTATCTATGAATTTATATAAAATTTTCAAAATGGTAGTGATAACTGTTATTTAGGTAGGAAGGAAATGTTAAGCTTAGCTGTTATCAACTCTTTAAAGAAAAATGAGCTCATAATTAAAATGTATGTGAACTCGAAACTTTACTGGTAATTTTAGTTATTTCTTTAACAAATCTGAACATTGTTTAAAAACGCTTCCGCTTATCCCATGGGCGGGATCCCCGTCTGCATTCTAAGTCTGACACGAGAATGTTTGTGTTTCAGCAGCTTTTGTAGACTTTTATAAACGATTTGAGCTCAACATCCTCACAATAGACTGCAAATGTCGTAGGTCATGAAACTTTAAATATAACCAGCCGTTCTGGGTAGTCACTATGCGCCCATTCGGACAAGTTGGTTACGTTAATAATGTAAAAAAAAAACATAAATGAATTTAGTTTAGTCTTTTTCAAATAAGAAAAATATAAGCTATATTTAATTTGTTTGATTTTGTGTTAGTTTAGAATTTTATGCACTTTTTTGCTTTTATTAATATTTTCTTTATTGACATTTAATTTCAAATTTCAATTTCATATTTATTTCATACACAATTACATACATATAGTACTTAAAAACTACAACCGCATCAGTCAAAACGTTAGATTCGCTTACATAATAACAATTAAAAACAAAAAACATTTGAGTGTAAGCGAATCTAAGTGCCAGTTCCGAGCCACCGCTCTGTAAGAAGAACTGGCAAGAAACTCACAGGCTATGTACTTATGCTCTTTTAAATTATCAATTGGGTTGGTACTTAAATTACAATCTTATCTTCAGAGGTCTGTGACGCTATACAATGCAATGAAATATAACATTAACAATATTCATGTATAACTGTTATTGTAAATTTCCTAAAAAACATTTAAATTTTTCTATCTAATGGTCCCTTCTTTTTGCTGCAACTATTTTAAATTAAGGTATAGTCACACTCTATTTATCTTCGCTAGCAAATTTCCTGTGCTGCAACTCTTTAAAAAGCGGTCATGATCTATATTTCTAGTCAGCATTGATGATATTCCTAGCAAAGACGTTAAATCAGGGACAGATAGGTATATGATTAAATTAAACGGTCACTTATCGACAGAGGCGCCACTTTATGAAGGGGGGGGGAGAAGGGAGGGGCAGAGGCGTCGAGACGGCGCGACGTCTGCGCATCCCGGCGAGAGCGCTCTTTGATCTTGCGTACAAGCTTTTGGAAGATCTAGACATGGCATTGGGCATATTATGGGTTTTTTGTCTAAAAAGTAATTGAAAATGCAAACGGAGAGCATTGGTGGGAGACCAAACCCTGCCGATTCTCTTGCCAACTTCTTCCCGTAGCAGGCACCCGCTATACTGTAGTGGTGCTCCTAGATTTAGGTCACAAGTACTCCGTAAAAAAGCTTAGTGCAAATAATTTAATTTTAATTTTAATACCTCATACTAAGCCCACCTGATTGTGGCTACTGTAATTTTTGTTGGATGTAAATAAATGGTTAAAGTGGTCTTTAGATCGAGATTCTCAAAATGAGTTCTCTTAATATATATGTAACTCGAAATTTATTATGTTCGAACAACCGTCAACTTACGAAGCAACCATCGATGGGCTGGTGCAATGCAATGGTTAATGCAATGAAGAATCCGGAATGGTTCCACATCCATATTGATCCATCAGAGAGCCTTTAAAGCCGCCCATACTGCATCAATGTCGTTACATTCATTTGGTGTTTTACATTTTTCTGAGTGAAATGTTACCCCCTTCTCAATTCTTACTAGGAACCTTGAGGATTGGCGTCACATGCTATGTCTCTTGTCAAATAATTTGTATTCCAGAGCTTTTCTGCCCCAACAGCCTGTAATACACTTCAGCTTGCAAATTGTTTTGGACTATCGGTACTTCAGTTCTGCTAGCTATGTCCTCATATCTGACTCGATTTCGTTAAGTTAGCTTGCATTGTATAGCTTCACAGACAAATGAAGATTGTAATTCAACCAATGGATAAATGTGAAAGAGCATAGCCTGTGAGTTTCTTGCCAGTTCTACTTACAGAGCGGTGGCTCGGAACTGGGACTTAGATTCACTTACACTTAATTATTTTTTGTTTTTAATTTCTGCTTGCTAAATGCTTCGTAATTTCAGTGTAATAATATTTCGTTTTTTTTTTTATATTTATATTTAATTTTGACGTTTTCAAGTACTATGTAATAGTTTATGAAATAAATAATTTGTGACTTTGACTATATACATTAGGGTGGAGCGATTTTATTTTTTATTGCTTCGGTATACCTGTAAAAAGTTGCTATATTAGATTAACCACACAAAAAATCAGTTGGCTTATGCTATGTTTCGAGGTGCCCCCATCTTCAGAAAGTTTTGAAAAATTTAAGCAAATTATTAGTTTTGCCAAAATTTTTCAAAACATTTTATAAATGCTAAATAAACTCCTGAGCAATGATTTTACAGTTATTACCGGTAGAAACATGCGTGTTGAGACTCTAAGATAGCGGGGCACGGGTCCTGCGCCTTTATACCCAAACACCGATCGAGTGATATTTAGTTATTTTGTGCGCTTACAGCAGTTCACTTATTTGTACTAGTTTATCTTCAACTGGGATTGAGATATATATTGTAAGTAGTATAAAAGAGCCCCCGGTTCATGAAATATCTGAAAAATTGGCTCACGAAGTTATAAAAATATGGCGAAAATCGTCGCTGCCTACTGTGAGTGAAAAAAGAGTTCCACAACTGATTCGTAAATAAAAATATAATAAATAAATCAGAGTCCCATAGACTGTTCGATATTAGCAGTTGCAAATGCAAAGTTATATGTGATTGTAACTGTGTAAAAGGTAGTCGTGTTCCCAAGGAGAAAGTAAGGGTCTTAATTGACCCAAGAACAGACAGAAAAATGATGATAGGCATTGTCGAAGTGATTACAACTGTGAAGAAGAAACAAGAAAGAAAAGAAAAATGTTTATCGCGGAACAGCGAGGTACACTATTTTGACAAACCTTGTTGTTCTTATTCCTTGACCGATGATTTTTCAATCGAAAGCAGCAGTTCATGCGCGAAAACTCAGAACAGGTCAAACTAAAAGGTTCACCACCTCAGAAAAAAAGAGGTTAAACTTATCATCATTAGCCCTTGTCTGTGATCGTACTAGAGTATCCTATATCAAAGTTGCGCCGTGAAAGATCTAAAGTCAGGTTAACTTTACAAGAAGCGGACTGCAATAAAATGCTTTTCGGTTTAAGTCAGTAAGGCTGAATGAAACAGCTGTTGTTGGCTGCGATGGAACAGTAGTCAATACAGATTTTTAAGGTGGTGTTATTCGTCTGATGGAAGAAGAACTGAACAGACCATTACAGTGGTTTATCTGCCAGTTGCATTCTAATGAATTACCACTACGACATTTGTTATTACAATTAGATGGAAAAAACTACAGGGCCGAAATGCTTTTCAGATGCTATCGGATCACAATTACTAAATGGTCAAACAATGCCGATAGTTGCATTTTCCGTTATACCAATAATATTACCTGAAATTACTAAGACAGAGCTGAGTATCGACCAAAAGTATCTATACGATATAATGACCGCTATTAGTACTAGTATATTTACTTCTAGATTTAGCTAATTTGGAACCTGGACTCTACCCATCTAAACCATTCTAAATGGCTAACAACAGCTCATAGAATTCTAAGATTGTATGCCACAATAACTGACCCTGAAGAAAAATTTGTGGTATTAGCCACGTACGTAATGAAAGTTTATTTACCGATGCGGTTTACAATAAAATTTACTACCTCGTGCCTTGTTGGGGCTAAGCACCTGTGGCAAACTATTAATCTTAGTCGCTATTTGAACTCCGATATGAGGGCTATCATTGACAATTAATCCAACGAAACGGATATTTCGGTCATCCAGAAAATATTCTCATTGCCATGCTTTGCGATGACAGAGACTCGTCTACGAAACTTTAAGGTGTTCAATTTCGATGCTTTATACTGACTATACTGACATTATTTTGTGGCGTGACTTTTACATAACTCACTTCAAATTTGTCTGATGATACCTTGGAGGAAATTGTAAAAAATGATCTAGGCACATGTAAGGATATTAAAGATTTTCCCTGCATCGAGTGCAGTTTGTGGGGAAAATAAACGAGATGGTTTCATTAGGGCAAGATTACTATCTAGTCAACGAATACCTAGTTTTAACACAAAGAAACAATTTAATATTTTAACTGTATTTTTAGTATTTCTGGATATTTAATTTTCTTGAAATAAATAACTAAAACATAAAAAATGTTTTTCGTTTGATTTTCATTTCAACTGGGGCACCTCAGAACGTTAAGATAATATTGCGATATTTTCTATGTTCGTTTTATACATAAAAAGGCAACTTTTCATTGCTATGCCGTTGAAAAAAAAAATATTTTTGAAAATTTCATATATTTTCGCTCCACCCTAATATACATTTCTCTCGATGTGACTCTAACTCGGACACTAAGTAGTCTTCATAAGGCCTAGTCAAAGATTACGTCCTAACACACATTGAAATATTTTTTTTAATTTGTAATTTCTTATTGGTTAAAAACATGATACAATTTGATTGTATCTCTAATCCTATACAAGGTTTATCTAGTAAGTTAGTTCTCAATAATTTAATATTTCAATAATCTATAATTATGTAAAATACAACACTTCAAAATCAACAATAAAATATACAAACAATCCACATGCACCGCTCAAGGAGGCTCAAGCTTCCATTAGATATATCCCATAGATTTTGGTCTAGAATTTATTCTTTGTGTACGTGTTTTATAAGCATATTTGTTTCTTTAAATGTCGAGCTCGAAGACTGTAAGCTCCGTGAGATGGGCAAGGCTATGGAGGGCCGGTCTGTAGGGGGCCGCTGGTTGGTTTATTTGCACGCCGAACGCCGGGATGGATCGAAATACTTCAGCGATCGCGTTATTTAGACACATTTATTGTCATGGCCCTATTAAAATTTCAAATGGGCTTTTAAGTGATGATGTTTAAAGCTTTGTAAGTGTTTCTTACACGAAAACAAAAGCAGTTAATTTAATTTTGCTTTTAAACGTTCGGGATTGGATTTCTGAAATATGTACAGGAGCAAAAACATACAAATTGGAGTAAACTGATCTTATTATTATTGATTTTTTGTTTAAACTTAATTTAAATAGGACAATGTCTAATAAGTTAGCCAGTTATTAATGGTACTTACGAGTATATATATAGGCATTCAAAAAGGGCGTGAAACGATTATTATAGAGTCGGCGCGGCGCTAGTAATGCCTCTGGGGTTCAATCATCCAGAGACTTCAGTAACCACATTCCACCAGGAACCACCTGATGGAAAGTGGGCATTCTTAAGTGCACCCTTGTAAAAAAATAGGGATCATATTTAACGTGTCTTCAAAATTAATAAATTGCCAACCTAACCTAACCTTTTTGTACATCAAAAATACTGGTTGAGCACCTAATCACCTCATTAGATGCTCACTCAGTATTTTTGATGATCAAAAAAGCTTTTTTTAGAGGTTTAGTTTATTATATTCCAAAAAATAGTATAATATCGTGGATCCACTATTTATAGAAATACGTTTCAAAGTCTGTATACAACAACCACATGTTACTCTATTTTATGTGTATTTCATTTCATTTCATAAAAATAAAATTTCATTCGCAATTTTGTTATATTTGGATAAAACACAGTGTACAGATTTGAATCGCGACGTATTTTCTAGTTTATTGTAAAGATTTTTTTGTTTAATATTCTAAAAATTCAATTCACCTTGAGATAATAAAAAATAATTATACGTGTAAGTCCACAGTACAGCACAGTAAACAGATAATATTTTTCTTCCCAAATCGAACTACACACAGGGAAACCGCGGGATTTAGCTAGTGAAAAATGGAGGCAGTAAGCACGAAGGGCGACGTCAGTCAGCAACAAAATTAATATAGCCTTAATCGTGAGAGAGATTCATATCTCGCACCGAGCTCTCCACAAAACGCATATAAAACTTTCTTAAACAGTAGTTTTGTACTAATTATTTTTTCGCCTCACTTTTGATACGAAACACTGCATATTTTTCACGTTTTACTACTTATTATTTTGGTCCAAATTATGTTAGGAATTGACATTTCATAATTAAAAGTGCTCGTTAAGAGTTTTTGCATTTTTTACTTGAACACTGTCACAATTAGAATTATTGTAAAACCTTGAAGTGTCACAAGTCACGGAAATGTCAGTTAAGATCTGTGTAAAATGGAATATAAGTTAATATTCTCGCACTCCACTCATAACAACGTGTATTCGATTCCTAACACACATCAAATATTTGTGTGCCTGAAAGAGAGCCCTGTATACGAAAAGTAAGTTTTTGCAAAGAATATAAAAGTAATATTCTAGTAAAGATAAACACTAAGTACTTAGTATAGCATAAGCCCAATATATATGTATAAATATTATATAATATGTGGCTTAGTTTAGGGCTTGAGGCTACTGTGTAGGATGTCAAACGGTACTTATATTTTTTGTGTCGTTTTCCGAGTCTTAAATTTTACATACATTCATACATAATGTCACGCCTCTTTCCCGTAGGAGTAGGCAGAGATCACATCCTTTCACTTCGTAGCATTTCTTGGCACACTTTTAGCTTCATGTACACTCATCAACCTTTATTCTTAAACCTTCTCATACAAGACCGTCGGCTTAGGTTACTTTTGAAACGGCCCTTTCTCAAAAATCTGCTGGATTTTATATCAAAATTCATACAAATCACACACTTTAGCGGTTTAGTCGCGAAACAGTCACAAGAGACATTTTGGCATTTATAATGATTGTGATATAAAGACCACATGTTGGTACACATGTACCAACCACGCAAAATGCATTACACTTTAATAAAGATTTATTATACTTCCAAAACTGAATCAAAAAAACTAATGAAAACACAGCTATTGTCAGAGAGACGAAGTGTGAAGAAGGGGCGATAAGTCAGGCAGACGCGACAGACAGACAGGCAGCAGACAGGCTAATATATACGAGTGTAGAACGACGCAACACGTTAAGACATAAGTATTCAGGCAGGCAATTAGTGACGCAGAATTTGATGAAAGGGATCAAGTGGAAATGTTTCAGTAATGTAAGTTTTTGAATGCCAAATGATCGACAAAGAATAAGTTTTCTACTGCGTCTGTGTAAAAGCAAAAAGTAAAAAGTTCTTTATTTCATAAACTATTACATAGCATTTGAAAACGTCAAAACAAAATATACATGAAAAAAAAAATTAATATCAACCCTGAAATCACGAATCTTAGATTCACTTACATGCAAATAAATAAAAATTTGGTGTAAGTGAATCTAAGTGCCAGTTCCGAGCCCCCGCTCTGTGAGAAGAACTGACAAGAAACTCACAGGCTATGCTCTTTTAAATTATTTTTATTACAAAACACAAACAGTGCAAATTTGATGATACTGAAAGGGTCCCCCGAAGCTGTAACCAATAAAGTAGCACTAAGGGAACTTTCCATCACAGTCAACTAAGTATGTATTGTGAAACTGAGCTGAGCCTGTACAATAAGGGATGGTCACGACAATGATCTGGTTGACTTTTTATTCTAATATACACATACAAGTTGAAAATGTTAAGTGTATTGTGATAGCTGTAGCATAGGGGAAACCAAACATATATACCACCCCATGTCGGTCCGGGGGCGTCTTTAAAGCTAGGCGACTGAGGAAATGAGATATCAATGTAGGCGAAGCCTCCTTTTACCATTAGACACGTTAGACCTAGATATTTGTGTGTGCTAATAGTGAACTTTTCTGCAACTATATATAGACCCCTAATAAAGCGAGGTGTCTGTCTTCCCCAAAAGGGATATCGCATGCTTAATGGAATAGTGACTTAACTCAAATGACATCACAAAAGAAGATCTTCTAAAAAGTACTTGTCCTACTTGTAAGCGCATTAAATTGACACTGACTTATGAATTAGTAATTCTGCTTGTGTTTTGAACGTTTGATTAACATTGATTCGATCTCAGTAGGATATAGAAAGACTGTATAAGTACGTAACTCAAACTTGACCTATCCATTAATGGGTCGATGTTCCTTTAAGCATACGATATATAGACGAGTGATTATGTATGTGAAATATACTTAATCGCTGTTTTATGAATCTTTTTTAGTATTCGATACATTGAATGGCAAGAGTTACTCAAGCCTATGGCATATATTTGCTAAATGAACAAGCGATTTCCATTCTCTTGACGGCATGAATACGGAGCGACCTTACGAGGAGTAGATTTTGAGAGGCATATCCTATGGAGACGAAACGGTAGGTTTTTTATAAAAATAACTCTTTATTAAACTAACGTTAGCGAGGTGGGTCGTATAACGAGGTGTAGCCGTTTAAAAGGCAATAGTTATAAAACAAATGACTAAAAACTCTTTGGTATGTCATACTGTGCTTTTAGGCCCAAACTATGCCTAATCCTAGCTTGTACTATGAGTAGTAAACAACCGATTAACATGCGTACCTAAACACTTTTATTTGTCGCTAGTTTTAATCGAGTTCACTACCTTCAAAGTGGGGCTCTCCATGCCATATAGATCGTTACATCAATATCCTTCTGATTACCATTAGGTAAGATGTAGTTATAATGACGAGTCACATAAAAATAAGGGTTCGTTGCCAAATTTACCTTCAGCCTAACTGTCCGTGGCGAATGGAGCTTTAGGATTAAGTTATCACACTACAATCAAAAGTCCGCCATCAGGGCCCAAACTGAGTCTTCACTTTTCTTCTTATGGCTGACATGATGATTAAGACTTTTCATTTGCAAGAGCACCCAAGTCTATTTTTAGTGTCGCATGCACTTATATATTGCCAGATTTGTAACAACTCTATATGGTATGAGATTGATGATGCCAGGTCATCTGGCGACCATCGCTCAACGGGCCATCATATTCGGGAGCCGCTCGTCCATCACGGCTTATTGTCGGAGGCAGTTGTGACTAATGGAAGGGCTTCCGCATGGTTTTCATATTTTCTTTTCCATGTTTTGTTATGCCTTGCCCAATTAGACCTCTAACAACTGCCACATATAGTAACAACAGGGCCTTACATCTTTATTCTCTTTAAAGTTTATGTGCTCTGCCTACAGCTTTCCTGTTCTCTACTTTGCGTCGGGTTGCCTGGAAAAGATTTTAGCGCTGGATTGGCCTTAAATTTTTTATTTTTTATTTTATAATCTGTAGTTTTTAAGTTTTTTGGTCAATAAAGAGTATATTTATCTATCTATCTATTTTAATTTGCCTTCCGAAGCACTGAAATAAATTGAAGGTTTTAAATAATATTTTTTTTTTATTATGATCCCACACACTAATCTCTGACACTTCTGCTAGGGTTGGCTGGAAGAGATTTCTTATAGAAATAAGCTCACCTTTGTACATGTTCTTTGTTACTGTGTTTTTTTTATAAATGTTTATGTGCAATAAAGGATATATATATAATACTTGGACATTTTCACAGTAAGTAAAGCAGAGTTCACTGAAGTTCTTGAATGAGTGCTCGTTTGTGTGGTATTCAATATCGAGAGCCTCCGAGATTAGGAAGGTCTATTAAGCTTTTGGTTTCAGCTAAGTCATTAAGTGGTAGTACTACTATTAGAAGCCCAATATTGGGGGGCTTGAATAGCAGCAGGACACCACCCACCTGCCTCCGTCAATCCGCTTTGGGTCCGTTTGGTTGTGAACCCTATGATCGCGATTCTTAATGAGAAGAGGCTTATGCTCAGGAGTGAGGTGATGATGATATTCTTCGTATTTAATAAACTATACCATGTGGTGCCGATCTTGAATAGTGCCAGCCCCTTTCATCTCACGGGGAGTCGTAAGAGTCGACGAAGGGAAATCATATCGGATGATGGGCAGCAGCGTCGTCCTGCGTACTGGCTTGACCTACGATCACCAACCCGCCTGCCCAGCGTGGTGATTATGGGCAGATACCCCTTATATAATGTAATATATTGGGGAGGCTTACATTCAGCAGTGGACTTTATCAGACTGATATGATGAATAAACTGTAATAATTCACATTCACAAAGCTGCATTTAGTAAGCTCAGGTGTCCAACACATGTCCATAAAAATATATAAAAGAAATACAAAAACAAATAGGTTTTATTAGGAAGTTAAAAAAATATTTAAAACACTAATGTTTTTATAATTTAAAAGAATACATGTTGATTAACAGTTTAAAATAACTTTTGTTTTTTGTATAAAATACTACAATAATTTTTTATATATATAATGTATAAATTGAATACTTGTGTTTGTCAGTCACTATTTTTAGGTTTTTTTTTTAAAGTTTCATTTTGTAATGTAATGTCCTTGCAGTCATTTGATTGATACCTTTATAAGTTTATTAACCTTTGTACCAAATAAAGCATTTAAGATTTATTATTAGTAATACATGTATATGTTATACTTATTAATGTTATATTCAAACAAAAAACAGAATAATATACCACGATCATATTCCGTCTGTTTGTAAAGTGTCATAAAGTATGTAAAGCTGTACTCTTCCTCGACACTAAAACGGTCCCCGACCTTGTTATTTGGCAAGCTTCAAGGGCGCTTGGGCTGGAATGGTCTGGGACTAAGTTTCCTTAGTAACCATAGGGATGTGACTATCGGACGCCTAGAAGCGTGTTGGCGATATATATATATTCATGTCTTTATATCACCAAAGTTATTTATATAGAGCTTCTACCTAGATGTGAGGAGCCTTCTTTTTTCTTTTTTTTGTATTACGTCGGTAACAAAATGCGTTTACGCACTACCTTCCGGCCGGGCCAGCACCAGGGGATTTGTAGTTTCTGGCACCCCGCCCGCGGCCAACGTCCCCCGGATCAGAACCGGGAGGACCTCCTCAGCTAGGCGCAGTGTGTCGCGCCCCTCCTACCTCTTTTTGCGGCCATGACGTGACTGGCCGACTTCTGGGGGGTCTATAGCTAGACGGAAGGGGCCCCCTGCCCCCGCCGCCTAAGACCCCCAGGCGCGGCCGGGCGGGCCCTCCTGGCCCGCCCGCTGCGCCAACGGCGTAGCCGGAGAGAGAGCGGGTCCCGCTCCCTCTCCCGCTCCGCGGCCTCCTTCTGCGAAGTGGTGATGTCGCGCTGTCGACCATCTTTTGCATGTTGGTCGGCAGGTCGCCACAGATACTTCCCGAAGCACCCATGCCCGGAAAGTACCTGCGTGAGCCGGAAGGTCATCGACCCCCACCGACGGCCGACCCATCGCTCCAAGATGGGCCCGACCGCCTCGAGGATACGGCGCCTCGATCCTTCGGCACGAAGTGATGTGAGGAGCCTAAGCCAACATCAACTGCAAGTGGTGCACCTGCCGAAAAGCGGACGAGGCTCTGGCGAATACAAAAGTTTCCGATAAGCGGCAATAGGCTCGCCACTTATTACGTGGGACCAACAATATATTTAGCGACATGTGGGAATACAATATGCTTCTGCCTACCCCTTCGGGGCAACAGGCGGTATATTAAGTATATAAGTACAAAAGTCAGTTTCCCATGGACTCTTGAAATATACCACTAGCGTGTAAAAACCTTTATAAGAATAAATAAATAAAAATAAATATTTTCTGACAATCACACCAATTATTTCGTTCCAAGATAATTATCATTAAGAACTTGTGTTATGGATACTAAACAACGGATAAACATACTTAATTACTTTTTTTTTGTAAATATATACTTCATATACATAAGAAGACACCCAGAACAGATCCAATATTCATGTTCATGCACACAAAGATTTGTCCTGTGTGGGAATCGAACCCACGACCTCTGAAGTGAAGTGTAAGTATACCGACCTCCACGCCATATCGGTCGTCAAACCTCAAAGAACCTCTTTTAGTAAACTAGAAGTATGTTAAGGCTTTAGTTATTGCACACGTTTGGATTCTCACAAAATGAACTTAAACTGGTTAGTTTAAATAAGGACTGTATTCTATATCGAATGGATTTTAATATCCTTATGACTTTAATATTTATGTTTTGTGTCTAACTTAGTAAATTTTTCTATGGGTACACCTGTAATCTCAATCTCCCCGTGACCACATTAAAGTGCGTTAGGATAAATAGTTAATCAGATCGCGATATAATTAACTAGATGATCGCTCCATCATCTAGTTAATTATATCGCGATCTGATTAGTACCCTGTGAATCCAATACACTGTATATAAAGATACAATGTTTTGAATTAATAACGTTCATTTGATTTCTTTAAGGCTCATTTTCTTAAAATAAGGTCGTCGCAATTACAGTGTATTGGATTTTCAGGGTACAATTTACAGAATATTTATTAATTATTTTATTCAGTTATCGGAGCATCAATATCCCAGTGCCCATGGACTTCAAATCCAGAGGGTTTTGGGTGCACACACTGATCGAGTATCTATATTTTTGAAATTACGTGTGTAATTAATCTTGCTTCGTTGGTCCCGGCTGTCATGAACATCTATGGCAGTCGTTATGAAGAAGTCAGTGCCTTCTAATATGCTGACAGCTATTTTAAACAATATGTTTCCCTCTGGGCTGTGGAAGTAAGACGGCAGTCGCTTCATGTATAAACTGAAATTCAGCTAAAATCTGATTAGAACAGTTTTCTTTATTTAAAATGATGGCTTCGTGCGTCTAGCACATTTAGCCAGTGTCAAGTAAGTGATATATTAATAATATATAATTCATAGTAAATGAGAATGAGTGATAAAGATGATAAATGGTAAATGAGATACCCTCCCCTAAGCCCCTTGAGTCCTCAGTAAAGATGTGAGACTATACTGAGATCTCACATGGACTCCTTGAGAGAAAATTTGAAAAGTGATGTTGCACTGTTTGTTTGATTTACCAACACTCATGTATGTTCACAAACACTTAACGGTTAATAATCCACCGTTATTACGCATTAATGTTAGAAATATCACAAATTTTAGAAAATAAAACAAAACTACAGTCATGACGCTTCACTTTCCCGCCAAGAAGTCCCGTTAGAACAGTTAGCAGACTCTGGTTCCTAAGCTTATGTGAAGTGCAACAGTTATAATGATGATTTTATCAAGTTATCGATATAAACCAACAAAAGTCCCAACACTATAATATAAAGTCACCCCGTCTTAAATTACAAGGGCTTCGAGAAAATTATGCAGAACAACAAGGAAACCGGGTATCTCTGCCAAATGCGATTCGTAATATATTGTACAAGTGTGTAGTGGGAGTGGTGGAGTCATCGCACTAACACTACTGGCCACTAACTAGTCTTACTACAGAGTAATGAAACGTTGACTTTTTCGGTTCCTGTAATATTTGCTGGGAACGCTAATGTATATAGATACATCATCATCTCAGCCCATTAACGTCCCACTATTGAGCACGAGCCTCTTCTAACATATCAAGGTGTGAGGGTATTGGGTCATACTCCACCACGATGACCCAGTGCGGATTGGCGGAGGCAGGTGTATGGCGTCCTGCTGTTAGAATTGTTCAAGCCGCCCATTAGGCCTCTAACATGGTTTAACGACTACCACATTTAGTGATAGTGACCAACGGCTTAGCGTGCCTTCCAAAGCACGGAAGCGCTCGATATCAAATGCCACACAAACGGTCACCCATCCAAGGACTGACCTCTGTAAACTCTGCTGTACTTCGGTGATCGTTTTCGACCACCGAGCACCGCAGAGCTACGAGCGCTTCCCACAGATACATGCTACATGATACATGCTTTCACAATACACAGATACATGCTTTCACATAATATACGCCCACATCTCTGCCAATTATATTTAGGTCCCACATAATAGGTGACCAGCCTATTGCGGCTGGCTTATTGCAGGTGAGGTTGAACTCAAACACTAACTAACTACAAGTAGTTTAAGTAGAGCAGAATTAAGCAAGAAACTCTGGCAAGGATTTCTCGAGATGTTATAACATGATGCTCTTCAAAAAGGGCGCGAAAAGATATTGAATAGTTCACTATATAACATATAGCAAACAAAGACCAATTATTATATTAATGTGTGTGTGGGAATTGAACCCATGACCAGGAACAACCATTTCGGTCGCCAGTTTTATCTAGAAAATGTAAACAAACAGACTGAGTTATAGTTTATAAATTATTTGTACAGAACAGTAAAGGAGAATAAAATACGAAAAAAATGATCTTCCTGTTTAATTTTTGGCCCAATTTCACTACAAGCTGCTCATTATTATTCTATATTAAAAAGTGTGACAAAAAGTTAAATATTAACATATTTATATCGAAAACGAAGCGGGCCTAATTGTCCGGAATCAATTACCGGCAGTTTAACTCGACATTAATACATTTTTAATACGTTTCCCGTGAAGCGGTTTATTTGTTTTTATCAAATCAATTTATCAACTGGGGGACAAAATGATTGGCCATTTCGTCGCGTTTGAAGGGTTATTAATTATAATAATGAACCCTTTTATTGCACAAATAAAAATATGTTATATGGTTAAAACAAACAAAGTATTAAAAGTTCTATCAAATGATCTACATATCGTATAATATTACTTCATTTTCACTATGCTAAAAGCTATGCAAACTTTTGCTATTTTTAGCCGCAAGTATGATTGATATGGAGATTGAACCTTGTCAAAAAAAGCATAAATTTGACAACAATCAATTTACATAGGCAGTGTTACTAACCTAGGCAGTCTTCTCGAAGTCCAAAGGGTTATCGCGGCCCCGGGATATAAATTCACGCCTGTTTCCTCGAAGAGGTAGGCAGAGGCATAGTATCCGCCCGTGTAGTTAATCCCACGTAATAGATGGCGAGCCTATTGCCGCTTACCAGGCACTGTTATGTTCGCCAGAGCCTCGCCCGTTAATCGGCAGGTGCACCACTTGCAGGTGAGGTTGACTTGGGCTTCTAGGTCTTGGTAGGATCCCTATTCACCCTATATAATACTGCCTTCATATTTAAATAATAATAATAACTTTATTCCACATATAGTTCACAATTTTATTACAAACTAGTTATATAACTTAATTTCAGCAGCCAGTTTCTTCCCAAAATAAATTTTTTACAACATTTCAATGCTATACATGGTAAAAGAGTGCATGTTTGTGCGTGTGTCGTGTGTGTTGTGTGTGTTTGTGTGTGTGCGTTGTGTTTCGTATATTATTAAAGACTATAATGAATTTTCTAAAAAGAACAATGAATCAAGTAACCCCTCCAATGAAGACAGGCGTGAAACATCTCAAGTCAACGCCGAAAGGGTTGAACTTATAAAATCAACAAAAAATATATCACCGAAAACAAATTGAAAAGTGCTAATCCCGCTGCGCCATTAATTAACTATACTTAAAGAAAGTGTGTTAAAAATAATATCTCAGCCCCTCAACGGGCTTTTTATGGGGACCTCCTTGTGGGGAAAAAAGGGGCTCCTAAAAAACTTACTGCGAGGGATGTAAATTTTAAGATTCTTGCACAAGGTTGTTTTCTTATGTGTGTGGAATGAGAATATATGTTATTCATTTACTAGCTAATGCCCGCGACTTATTATAATTTTATTTATAGTTTTTATGTTTTTCTGATGTAAAAGCATTATACATTATGTTGTAAAGTTTCATAAAAAAATTGTTTTTGTAATTTGTAGCGTTCACTTTCACATTTATAATATCAGTCCTACTAATACTATATATAATAATATAACTATGACATAAGACAACTATTTGTGTTTATGAACATAAACATTTAAACTAGGCTGGGTGATTCTTATCTATATGAAGAATATATTAATAAAAAGAAAAAAAGGATTTATATATGTTTATCTGTTTTTAGTATACATATATTATTTTATCGGGCATTTATAATCTTTCTACTTGTATGTATGTGATATCATTTATGGTTAGACTTAATGACTTAACATATATGTAATAAGAATGGTTGTAAAATTATATTATCTACTTAAGTAAAAATACATAGGAGTTTTAAAGTAATTTATGTAGCATAAAACTCGTTCATCATAAAATTTTACAACCTTATTAGCATCTTGTTAGAACGAAACTTCGCAAAACGAGATATTTCGTCATTGAAAGCCTAATACTTGGAAAAAAAGTATTAAAACCTTAAATTTATTGATATTCGTTCTTTTCCATACAACAAAGAGTTCCTAACCTCCTTTCGCGGGTAGCGATAAAAAAACAAAAACCACGTAATGTGGCCGCACACATGGGTCGTATGTATTATTTGAATTTCCAAATCGGATGCGAAAAAAACCCGCGCAATGTGCGCGAGACGCACGCGCCATACGCCATATGCGCGCGCGCATGTACAGAAAAAACATTTTTTTTATTCATCAAACACCCAGATAAGTAAAAAAAATCGAAACATAAGCATAATATTAGTAGACGGTAAGTTAAATAAAAACTCCGGCAAAAACTCGGGCGGCGTTTGAGGTTAAATAGAGGATGGTACGGAAGGCGATTGCAGGGCTGTGCCAGATCTCACTCATTAGGAGCATATTATTTTATGGTTAATTTATGTAAACTTTGAAATTAACTTCGTTAAATTAAAAATTGTTATTAATACGTCTAAGGAATACGACATCCCCTCTATACTTAGATTATTTTTCAGGCTTCTTATAGTATTGTAATACTTTAAAGTATGATATATACATATATAATGATTATAGAATTTGCGTAATATTAATTACAGTTTATTATTCATATGCATAATAATAATTAGAATTTGACTAATAGGAATGCCTACACAATGCCTAAATTGCCTGGTTAAGAATTTTAATCCACAAAGATGGAAGCGCAGATCTGTGTTAGTCTTAACTATTTAACCAAGGAGAGGTTATGTCATCTTCATTATTCATTTCAGCCATTTGGAGCCCAATGCTGCACAAAGGCCCTCCCGATAGTTTTTCACCAGATCATCAGGGTGGAAGGTCAACCTCTATTAAATTTTGCAACGTTCAGTAATGCTTCGGAATAAAGTTTAATATATGAATTTTATTCTATGGTGTCAACAAAAGCAACAATTATTGTTTTTTTTACATAGGTCTAGTTGTACCTATCTTTTTTTAAAAGTCTAAAAATCGGCAGATAATTCTCTGGCTTTTAAAGATTCAATGTAAATAAACATAGATTGCACAATGTTAGAGAGAGTGGTGTGTCAGCCCTGTGCCGGCAGGCGCCCTGGGCCCAGCGCCCAGACGTCAGGACATCTGTCGCCAAATTCGTCTGTCACCAGACCTCGGCAGGCCACCACGGGGCACGATTGATAATTAGTTATTACTAATTCATAGGACATTTCAGCCACCCCGCCACAGCTTACGGATAATCTCAATTAACAGGATATTCCGAAAAACTCCGATGATTAACGTAAAAGCTTGTTAGGTGTTTCTTAAACCAAATGTATTTTAAAAATTCAGCGACTAACAGCGATAATTAGTAATTACTAATGTAGAAGAAAAACGAGGTCAGCTATAATACTGTTACGGACTCCCGTTCGAGGTTTTGAACTGGCTATTAACTGATTATAGTCAACGAATGCCTTTAGAGTATATTATTTTTCTGTACGGTAGCTTCACCGCTGAAGAGCTAACCCTAACAATATTGCTATAACACTGAATATTTTCATCCAATATAAGCACATAGTAGCTTTCACTTAAATTACTTTTTATGGTAGAAATAAAAATAAAAGCTACCAAATCTCATGATCTACTTACGCGAAATGAGGCCTAATTCGCGTCGGGCCTCTTTGAAGAGTTAAAAAAAATACGGCAAGAACAAACTTCTTGGCCATCGATCGGTATTATTTTTGCGCGCGAAATTATTCCTCGCGAAATTTTGGACTGGCAATTATTTTTAAGTGGTTTTATTTAGAACTCTTTGGTAGAAGCTTTTACACGTTTTAAGTATTTTTTTTTTTTGAAGATTCAAAATCCACATGCAGCCTTATTTTATGAATGGAGCTCATCACTTAGTGAGAAAAGTAAAATAAAGGATTACTTTTTAAAAGTCTGCGTTATTCTAGAATCTAGTGTATATACATTTATTAATTTGTCTTATCCTTTGTATACGTCGTTACTTCATAATATACGAGCCTCGATGCAAAAAAATCTCTATTCTTATACCTACATTATTATTATTTATTTATTCATTCAGTAAGTACAGGTTATAACAACTTATTTATAACATATTTCAACATTTACGACAAAACTTTTTTTCTATGTAATATAATTTATAAAACTCACACTAGAAAATTATATTTAGTACAATAGTAATAATTAAGGCGTATTATTTTTTACTATGAAAAAAACAAAAACAAATTTATTTCGCGAAATGTATGTACCTAATTAAACCCAGTGAGCGAACGAAGCCGCGAGCGATAGCTACTAATAAATAAAACGGTTGTCCCGTCAGCCTGCCGGCAGGTGCACTCCTCCCTCACGATTTGAATAAGATTTTTTTTTCCGGAAAAAACATGACACGGTGGAGGTTTTTTGGGCACAATGAGAGGCATTGTGTTGGGGCTTACAAATATTTTTTGGTGCCATCAATAAGTGTATGATGCGATGGCAGATAACGCTAATCACAACGTGACAAGTTTGAATATATTACAACGACGTTGTTTTTAATTAAATTCTGGGTAATGGTCGATTAGTCTAGTGTTATTTCGATTTGATTATTTTGCTTATTGGACATAATTTATGTAAAATCATAGACGGAAAATCATTAAAACAGTGCTTTTATGGTGTTTGATATCGTGTAGTATATTTAAAACTTTTTCTAGAAAGAAAATTCGTTTAAATTTATCAAAAACTACAGTTTTGCAACTTTTGATCACCTACAAAAAATATAGGAAAATGTCTATTAAAATCAGAGTGGACCTAGTTCAAACTCTTGTGCTTTCGCTACTACAGGAAAAATCCTATATATTATTAATTTCATACATTGATACATTCACGCCTGTTTCCCCGAAGGGGTAGGCAGAGGCATATAAAATGCCCACACTTCGCCAATTATATAGTTGGTCCCACGTAATAGGTGGCGAGCCTGTTGCCGCTTACCGTGCACTGTTATGTTCGTCAGAGCCTCGTCCGTTGATCGGCAGGTGTACCACTTGCAGGTGAGGTTGACTTGGGCTCCTAGGTCTTGGTAGGAACCCTATACACCTATATATGTCTAGAAATACTGTTTCTATATAACCTTTCAACTAATTGACATGTTGCAGTGAATTGTGATGCTCCGTGTTGATTCCTAAACTCCCTCGAAGCCTTTAGTTAAGTCTCCACAATTTACTGGTGTATGACTCTGCCTTGACTGGACTATAACGGACTTTAGTTGACTTTGTCTGTGTTGAGTAACGAAAATTATGCATTTATGCAAATAAATATATTTTATTACTTGACACTGGCAAATACTCTAAACGATCAATCGTTCGAAATTTTTCGATCGATCGAAAGATCGAAAAATTTACAAGAAAAAAACCTGTAAACGAATTTATTACTTAATATTCTCTTTATATTAAATCGGATTTTTATGGGAAGAAATATATTTCATAAGCATTTTTCTGAACTTAATTACCTACTAACAATTTTCTGTTTTGTATATGTTCCAAAAATAATAACCTAGTACTTAAAAAAGTCATCACATGTATTTCTTTTGAAAAAAACACATTTATATTGCCATATCACTATAAAAACCTGTGATATGTTAATCAAGCTGTAGTATTCAATTTTTCCACTCTTTTACGACGAACGGATAGCCATTAACGGCAGTGTTAATCTATTTTGACGTCATTTCTTTCAAGTTTGTTACAAATTCATTTGATGGAGCCCATTGATCAAACAAAGGCGTATTTTGTGAATGAAACGTCCACGTCCTAATCTAGAAATAACTATCATGAATGTAGCTTTGTTATTTTTAGCAGTAAGGGGAATCGATTTCATGAGTTCTGGGCTTATGTACTATCTATAAGATAATAAAAAACGAAGTCGCTTTTCGCTGTCTGTCTGTCCTTATGTATAGCTACGCTACGGGATTTGATATGGCTTTTCTAATAGATGGAATTCAAGAGTATGGTTCATTTATAGGTCACGTGAACGAAAATGCGGTCGGCCGCTGCTAGTACAAGATAAATAAGTCCTGTTCAAGGTTCTACATAACAATAATCATGAGTCCTTCTCGGGGCTTGATGATTCGCTGTTTCTTAACGACAATGTCTTGGTAGCTACAAACTTTATAGAAACGTACCTTCAAACTGGTTCTTCAATTTCATAACATCATCAGCCCAATGAAGCCCACTGCTGAACATAGGCCTGCCCTTAAACTTCTAATGGGGCCGATTGTAGGCCTGCATATAGCGTAATTTTATATATTCTATCTAAAGTATAATTTGCCTGTTTTAGATACAGTGATTTTGTATCATATAACATTTTGGTTACGTCTCAATTACAGCAAATAAATGAAACACGCAATTCAGGTTTATGAAACTAACAAACTTATACTTGTACATTAAAGTTAAATAAAATTAATAATATTTGCAGTTTTTTTCTCAGCTTAAGAGTTTCTACAATCCCGCAAACAATAATAGGCAGTTGTTAGACAAATGTTACTATCACATAAGCGATTTTCTGACCGATACACTTTATGATTAATTGTAATAGGTGTTTACTGACCCCGTTTTTTCTTGTAATTTAATTTAGTTGACATCATTTTCTTATAATATATTTTAATTTTATTGTTATTGTGTAGTTTTAGATAATTAATTTTTGATCATGAATAATTATACTGACATTTAATGGGGAATCATAAAACTGACATTTGCATACCACAAAATGGTAAACATGTTGAGACTTGGTCGAAAGACTTTATTGTAATACCATATTTTGTTAAGTACACATGTTTGAGCAAATAAATTATTTTGTATTTGTATTTGTATTTGTATTTGCAGTATGTATGTATCTCTTACGAGTAATATAAATACACTTACGATTGCCATAAAAAATGCAACCATCTCTAACAGACAATAAAGGCACCACAGAGTACGAAATAAAACTCGTCCGTTACATTTATCTAATCGAAAAAGTGCGCACCAAAAGCACGTCTTCGGTCCCAAAACGTGATGCAAGCCCTCCGCGCTCAAGTCCAATAATGCCGTATACAAATGTCCGTTTATGACCATAATCTTTTATGAATAGACCCGTTCTCACGCCCAAACAACACAAAATAACAACAAAAAAAAACTTCTAAGAACAAAAATTATTTTCACACCTTCGCGGAAAGGTTTTAAGATGCTTTTATTGTATGAATGTAAAATAATAATGGATGTAAACTTTCTTTGGTGATTTTTAGACATCACTGCTAGCGACATCTAGTGTGGATATTACGACTGAATTTAAACAGCGCCACCTAGGATAAGTTGAATAAACAATTTTATGCAGCGCCACCTACGTAACTTTAGAGCTACCTTTCTACTTCAAAAGCATATTGCTTGCAGCAAGCGACGAGCTATTCAGTGAAATGTTCCTACTTCTTTCGCTAGAGGGAGCGCCACTAATTTACTACGTATATCCAAATTTTAATAACAATTGTTTTTTTATCGTATATAAAAAAAAACAAACGAAATAAAGAAATACAGCAAATGACTTATTGCTTACGATAGTTGCAACATTTCTCAATACAAGATATTATGATAATATTTTTTATTAAGCAAAGTTTGTAAAAACTTCAAGAAATAGGTATTAACGTTAGATACTTTATTTGGTCTATAAGTAGGTACTTAATAATGTGCATTTGGTATAGTAAGATCAGAGACCTACCTTAATCCAATAACGAGTACTTAAATCCCAATTTACTTGTAAATCACACATTGATATCACTTAATAACTTAACTAGCAATATACAACAAATAATTTTTGCACACAATGATTTTGCTTAGATAAGCATTGAAAGTGAAATGAATGAGAAAACGCTAAGAAACTTAGTTTTATTGACAAACCCAAACCGCAGGTCTGAGATGGTAATTTTATTGTAGATTTAGGTACTCACAGGATTGATAGGGAAAGTAAAATAAACCAATGATTACGGCTTTTGTGATAGTTGCAAAGAGAAAACTTTATTTTGTACGTACTTTACTTCACTAAAGGAAAATATAGCTTTTAAGACCGGCGAAATATTCATCTCACATAATACATTCCGTTCGACTTGGAATATAAAAATGTATTAGATAACCTGACATTTATTAAAAATTATCAGCCGCATGGCTGGTTACTAGTACAGTATTATATTTACTGTTCTGGTATCTACTTTGTTATTTTTTAGGTTAATAGCAATGTAGCGCAAATGTATTAACAATTTTTTGTATATCGTCCGTAGAGCAAAGTCGCCCCATTCCTAAGTCCATGGGTTTGATTACCACACAAGGCTTACAAATAAGGTTTAGTGAGTTCTTAGGTTATCATTAGTATTTTCATTAAAATATTTAAATTCTCTTAAATCAAAGAGCTAACAAATTTTACACCATTTATTCTCCTCAATATTAAACTTGGATAAAATCAGTTTACAACTGTCTTTACAACAATAGTAACTGGTTGTACTTCTAGGCCTGATTCTTTATTCATATTCCACCACAAACACGCAGTGCGGCCTGCGCAACCAGATGAAGTCTTTAGATTTTTCAAGCGGCTCATAAGGGCCTCTAACTTGGCTTATCGACATACGTGTAGCGATAAACGGGCCCACCAGCTTAACTTGTATTCCAAACCCAGAAGGCTCAAATACCACACAAGCGGTCACCTATTCAAGAAATTACCTATATAAACTATGCTTAAGTTCGTTAATACATACATACATATATACATTCACGCCCGTTTTCTCCGAAGGGGTAGGCAGAGGCATATAATACGCCTTGGCTTGACACTTGGCCAATTATATGGTCCCACGTAATAGGTAGCGAGTCTATTGCCGCTAACCGGGCACTGTTATATTCGCCAGAGCCTCGTCCGTTGATCGGCAGGTGCACCACATGCAGGTGAGGTTGGCTTGGGCTCCTTATGTCTTCGTAGGATTCCTATACACCAAATTCGTTAATTGTTTCTTATAACCACTGCTTACCCTGCGATGGGATACAGAACTTTGCCGTCTTTTTGACAATTCTCGAAGCAGGCTTCCTTCATATAACCTGGTATAGCCTGACCTAAATGAATTAAGATTTATAACATTTTGTGCTTTTAAGGTGGGGAACAACACGGTGGGGATCGCTACAGTTGGGCTTATTTAATTATATGGTTCTTTGTGATCTTGTATGAATAAAATATGAAAAAAAAAATGTAAATCAGACTACACATGAGAACTTTTAGTTAAAATTATATGTCCCGTTTAGTTTCTCAATGTTATATTTTTAAAGTTGCGTCTCGTTTTTTTTTCGGCCATTATACTTCGAAACTATTAAACGCAAGTAGGTATTTTTTTAATGACTCCAGGTTGTTAGTAGATTGAATATCAAAGAGACCGTTTGGTTGTTTTTGTCATCTTCCTTATTTCTTTGAATTTTTATGTGCAATCAATGCACAAAACCCAAACTTGCTTGCTAAGCTCTAAACAATTGCTTAGAATAAATAATAACTAAAAGATTCCTTTAGTTAGACAACACAAGATTCATTAGTATTAGTAATAAATTAATGTAGGTATAACTATGTAACTACCTTTCAAATGACCGTCTTCCGCTGTGGGTGAAACGGAAGGGTGTGTCACACTTTTACTGACTAAAAACCATCCATGTTCCTTCTTGAGCCTGTAATACCAAGGCCGCGGTAACCCTTTCGAACAGTCCCGCAACCCCGGCAGAGACTATGTAACTACCTAGTTAAATTTTTTTACGTGTAATAATTTTTTGCTAATTATATAACCGTAACATAACAGCTATATTGGTAAAATGATTCCTTATTATGTCATGTTCAAGGGTTTCCGAGCTGACTTTCCGACCCCTACTCATAAATTAGGGGTTTGCAATAAACAACTCACTAGCGCCATCTGTCGCCACGCGCGCTCATTACTTCACGCGATAAATCATGAGAATCACAACTTTCATAACAGAGGGCGTTGAAAGTTGTTCAATATATCTCAGGGAAGCGGGAATTCGGGAAAAAATATTGTATTTACGATCGCAGTTCTGATAAACGGGTGCAGGTGCCGCGGCGGAAGGGTGGGAGATAAATACATTGTTAGGTACTTGTCTAAATTACATTCCTTTACTTTTTGTGAAAATTTGTCAAAAAAACGCAGTCGACACGGCCGGACGGGATCGTGGGCAGAAACTTGTAATATAAACAAACTGATTAATGTCGTGTACACAGAAAACTTATTATAAAGAAAAAAATTGTTAAAGGCACTGTTTATTTCATAAAGAAACATAATTAAAAACAAACAATACCTACTCGTAAGTCAGTCACCACAGGTAAACTATTGCCCTCATCTATTACTTAAATCACTTCGAAGTTTATGCAGTTTAATTAAGCATTTTAGCACAAAATGGCTATAAATTGACGGATAAGATCTCATGGAGGCTCGCCACAGGTGGTGGGCCTCATTAGAATGCAACCCGCGGCGATAACATGGCGACAGACGTCGGAGGAACAGACTAGTATTGTTTTAATTACATCAATCTTTAATGACTTTTCACTGGGTCGTAGTTTCGTAAGACAAATTTTGTTAATTTTGTGTGTTGCAGTAAGTTCTCCTTTTATGTTTAACAGCAGTTTAAATATTACATTATATACATAGTTGTAAATTTTTATCACCTAAAAATTTGAAACAGATATCTTGGTTCATCAATTGCGACCTTGGATTGGCAACATAGTGGAGGACGGTCTTCCCGAAGGACCAATGATCTGGTCGAGGCCTAAAGGAAGACTTAGGCGACTCGTTACTGTTAGATATTATTTTTAAATAAAGAAAAAAAATATTTTAAATTTAAAAGTAAATGAATAATTTCGATTTTTAAATGTTCTTGGCGGGAAAGTAAAGCGTCGTGTCTGCAATTTTGGTTCATTTTCTAAAATTTGTGACATTTCTAACATTAATGTGTAATAACGGTGGATTATTTACCGTTAAGTGTTTGTGAACTACATGAGTGTTGGTAAATCAAGCAAACAGTGCAACATCACTTTTCAAATTCTCTCAAGAAGTCCATGTAAGCTCTCAGTATAGTCCGACACCTGGCTAAATGTGCTAAACGCAAGAAGCCATTATTTAAAAGAAAAAAAATGTTGAAGGCAGGTGACTCAAGATCGTTCGGCATAAAAAACAATTGAGGTGGATAATATTCACCAGTTGGCTTCTTGTCTTAAGAGGTGATGATAAGTAAACACCACAATATTAACTCTAAGTCTCCGTTCTTTTGTGACGAAATATTATTCGTGGTGTCGACCTTATTACTTAAGTTATTAATAAACCAACCGTGAAATAAGCCACCATCATCAGTTGGAGGCCGCGATTTTGATCCGCGCCCCCGGAGCAGCGGCAGTCGAGTCATAAAGTGTCTCCGCAAAGAGCTTTTGTTCAGCACTTTAGGTGACTTTAGTATCTGAGACTGGCTTCAATGTCCCACGTTAAAATCGGGGCGGGACAATAATAATGCGTTCGCCGGTTGGTGACTGTCGACACACAACTTGGCCCTTGCAAATGTTCGAGTAACATTTACACAATTTTGCATAAATATATTTAGGCAGTAACAGATTCCACTGACAGCATTTTTATTGCCTTGTTTTGATGTAAAATGCAGGCCACTACTTGCAAAGAATTGAATGATTAATTAAGCTAACTTACTAATTATTGTGATTTGTAAATAGTAAAAAGTTTGGAATAACGATAAAAGCCAGACTCGTAGTTTAAAATTTAGTATTAATGTAAAAATTTCATCTGGAAAAGACATTATAGGACTAAAATCCATCAGAGTGAGAATATTTATTAATATTTGAAACATTATTAGATTACAATGGAACCATATTATCAGAACAAACGAGTGCAGACAGTCGGCAAGTTTCCACTGCATTAATCGCCAATAGACACGAGATGGCTTCAATGGGTACAGGGGAAGTAGGGGGTGCGGGATGCAGGGGTGCAGGAGGTACAGGGGGTGCAGGTTGAAGGGAACAGCTTTCATTTTAATAACCATTCAATGTCACGGCGCGATGGGTCGCCGGTTATAACAACTTTGAGCTTCTCTATTAGCAGAAATCTCAAATTATTATGGTTAAAGTTTTATAGAGATGCTGTGCAAACAGAGTCATCGTCACCATCATCTCAGATACTAGAATTCTACTGCTTAACTGATGCCATCTCATCGAATTCATGTGCAAACAATCTATAGACCTTGAGATGCTCTGCTTGCATTTTTGATTTATATTGATTTGTCTAATAGTAATTTTTTGAACCAAAAGGAAATTGTTTTTGTGTATGTCTTCAACGGGTAGGAGGCCTTCCTCTACTACGTATGCTGATTTTACCGAGGTATAATTTTATTTGTAAGGGAATGGAATCTCGTCTCTAGTGTCAAGGACTACCCATCCCCCACCGTTTGACTCATTTTATCTACAGTCCTCTGTGCTAAATTGATTTTTTCTACATTTATATAGATCTCTTTTGTATAGGGTTAGCAAGGTTTCAAGCCATTCCAAAAATGCGTGAGATTATGAATGTATGATTATGAATGTATAATTATGAAAGTATAATTATTAATTTATAATTATGAATGTATAAATATGAAAGTATAATTATGAATGTATAATTACTTGCACAGAACGTAATGAACTCGTGGGCGATGTCTTTAGTACTCTTAGTTCACTAATGACAAACTTACCTATAAACAAGAATGAATATAAAAAAACAAGTGAATAATTTTAAAAAAACTTTTCCAATAAACTCTTCACAAAAATTCGGCGAGGACGTTAATGAGCACTAGGAAAAATTCGTCAATTAACGTGAACAATTAAAAAGTTGGTCTGTTAGGGGCTGCCGCGTCCGCGAGTCGAACCCCCTGCTCGAGCACTTTAATTACCGCACTCAATTGCGGGGGAAGCTATCAAATTAAATATACCCGGGTGTCTTAACTAATTTTAGTGGATGACTTTTATACAATTTCGTCTTCTAAATTAAAGAAAAACTTTTACTGAGGAATTTCAAATAGCTGGGGCTAGTATCTTGAAACTCAGAAGTTTTAAACTTTTAAAGAAGGTTATAGAGCTTTGGCAACAGTGCAATGCGGACTAAAATACTTCGTAGAATTGTTTCATTTTCATAAACTGGTGTAAGTAACTAGTTATTGTGTGTAAAAATGATGATATGTGATAATAGATAATAATGTGGATAATCTCCGAATCAGTTAGAAGATATTTTTATTGTCATATAGCTGATGTTGGGTTGCGGGATTGTTCGAAAGGATAACCGCGGCTTAGGGACATAACGGGCTCAAGAAGAAACATGGACGGTAATAGTCTAACACACTTTTTCTCCACTCACAGCGGAAGGCAGTCATTTTATAATTTTCTATCCCAAAATAAAGATAGTACATGTAAAGTTTGTGGCCTTATAACAAGCTACTTTTATTCCAAAAAATATCCAAGTACCTGTGGATTACGAACGAAGTCACAGGCTACCATCATACTACCACTAATATGAAGTATTATCTATATTATGTAAAGTTATAACATCCCGTCACCACCCTTTAGGTAACGACCCCTTAAAACATGCAAAAAGTACTGCATTTGGATACAAACAAATAAATTAAAGAGATAAATCAAACTCAACCTTGTTCAAGGCCTTGCATCAATAAAATAATTTTCCCGGTGCCATAGTCGAAATTTGTAAGTATGATATCTTCATACATACGTACACACTGACAGGGTTTCTGGCTGCTAAAGGTGCGCCAGTCGTGGCTACGTCGCCGTAACTTATACCACCTACACCCACCTACGCTCCGCCCCCTGTGCTGACAATTTAATTTATGATATTATGATACCTTTATAAGCAAAAAACACTGAATATAGTAAATAAACTATTAGCCATAGTTCTACATGTTTGGAATAGAATTAAAATAACCGTTGAATGCATAGTGTCCTACCAAGACCTAAGGAGCCCAAGCCATCCTATCCTGCCAATCAACGGACGATGCTCTGGCGAACATAAAAGTTCCAGCGACAATACGCTCGCTACCTATAACGTGAGACCAACAATATAATTGGCGAAATGCCTCTTTACTAGTAGGTATAACTAGTATAATAATAATTCATTTCTATATAATAACTAGCCTAATTACATTATTTTGCGAACGTTAATTGGGTTAGTAATGCAGTTAATTAAAGCCTACCCTCTGCCGACCCTTTCGCGGAAACAGGCTAGATTATACGTATGTACAATTATTGACCACAAAAATATATAGTTTACCATGTGGTACCTGCCTAGAATAGTGCAACCCCCTCTCATCTGAACGGATTGTGGGCAGCAGCGTCATTCTGCGTGCTGGCTTAAACTGCAACCACCAAAGTTAAGGCTATAATCGCTCGCTCGGGGCTCAAGTTGGCCTACTTATTAGTTTTCACTATGTCAAAGGGAGAACTTTCCGATGTTTCCAAAATGTCGACCACACAAATACGGGAAGGGGAAAATAAAAAAATTGGGAGTATCAATTGCAGCAGACACTCCGAGGGGCTATGATTTATGGGAATACGGATTAAAATGTTAAAACGGGACTTTTACAGGGGGCTCATGCATTCATCAGCGGAGCGAATATTATTATATCTGCAACGGGTTTAATCTCTTTTAATTCTAAGCGGAAATATATAAATTTTATTATTACAAAAAAAGTTAAACAAATGTTGAACACGCGTTTAAAAAAGACGCTATTACAAAACCTTGTCTATTGATTGCCAAGTAAAACACTTCTTAGACATAGTTTAAATTTAAACACGAGCTGGCGCTTGTTTAGGATGCGTTTAACCTTATACCGTTGACATTTTTGAGTATCGCTGTGATGCTTGTTAGTCAAAATAAACATCTTTAACCATAACTTATCGATATGGAAGATTTAAATCAAGGCATACCTGTCGTGACACTCAAATAAAATGCACACGAATTAATCCGAGTGACCTTAGAGTTGGGGAATATTTAGATTGAATTGCATTTAAATTGTAACGTTTATTATCCTCTATATTCCATGATAATAATATATTTTTGCATATGTTCAAATTCAGTCAAATCTGGTTGAACCAGCCCTAAGCTTAAGTCTAGGGCAACCGGGATAATGCTAGGATATGATGATTTGTAATAACACTGCATACTGGTGTTACAAAGTTACTGTAGCACTGAAAACATTTTTAGTCTACATAATGATGTTTTGAACAATGCGAATAAATTATTCGAAAGAAGAAAAAGGAAAAGATACATAAGTAAATTAATTAATTAGTCAGCAATTTTCATCCGGTAAATGTGTTTTATTTATAAAATTTGTTAGGTTAGGATTATTTAAATAAAAGACATACCATAAAATAATCACGCTGGTGTTTTTGAGTCTAGACTAAAATAGTAGTTTGTATGTTTTATCCTATTTGGTCTCCTAAAAACTAAAGCGCCATTCACTATGGGCAAAATAAGTAAAATAAAAATAAAATATACTGTATTTTCTGTCATTCGACGACAATTTTAACATGATCATTAAGATTCGTTAAATTTTCACAAACAAATTGGAATTCGATAATTTGCTTAACAAAAATGGGAGAGAAGGGTAGGACCATATTCAAGAAATTAAAAAAAATTGGATTCGTTATCAGAATTTGTCAAGCTTGAGTGAAATGTGAAAAAAGATTGGCTTGAGCCTAACTTTTATTTTTATTTTGACATGATTCCATTTTTAAGTACCTATTTATTTTTAATATGTATATATTACCATGCCCGCTACCTTACTTGTCGCGGATAAAAGACTGCAAGCGTTAATACAGGGTGTACATAAACGAATGAGCGGCTTACCCGCCGGCTCACCTCGCCAAATTGCGTGCTGCTTGACAAATTCAACGCAGCTCATTTGCAACTTTATACAATTTTTTATAAGAACACCTTACCATGTAACAAATATCGTTAATTATGTACTACCCTCGTCCGTATAATTTACAGCTTATCACGTAGCTATGTTATTGAGGACTTACAGAAAGTATTTATTTACTAAACTGTTATCATAATGTTAATATAAAAAAGAAATATTTCTTAAAACCATTGAAGTTAAGTAAAAACAAAACAAATAATGATGGCCGTCTATGAAAACGTTGCAAGTCATCGGACCTCTTCTTTCAATCAGGGGTCTGTGAGACCTGAGCTTTGTACATAAAAGTTAATTAAGAAGGTATTAAGTAAGGGTAATGAATATAACCTCATTATAAATTACAAAATATTTATTTCCTTTACTTATGGAATTGGTTAATAACTTCTTAATTAACTTTTATGTACAAAGCTCGGGTCTCACAGACCCCTGATTGAATGAGGAGTCCCGGCGACTTGCAGCGTTTTCATCAGCGGCCATCTTAATAGGACAGTCATGTGCCCCCATTCGTAACGAAGAGGGTTGGATTGTGGTGAAACATGGGCTAGGTTATCTAAATCTGTTAAAATAAATAGTTTACCATGCTAACAAAAAGCGTCATCTATTTCAATGAAACAGAGGTACTCAAGCCTAAATCTACAGCTTCCAAAACTATGACCGGAAATTAATTGGAGGTCGTATTTAAGCTCGAGTCTTAAGGACCCCTTATTGAATGAGGACTTTCGACGACTTGCGACGTTTTCATTAGCGGCCATCATTACTTTTAAAGGGGGTTTGGCTCTGACGGAACATGGGAAATAAATCGACCAAAAAAATAAATATTATTTTTCGGATCGAACACAGTGTTTGTTAAAGATGCTAAATTGTCTATGAAACTAAATACCTTCACGAAATTGTGTCTGATTTGTGGCTCTTTTATCTAACTTAAAATGGAGAAGGTGTTCCTAAGGCGCCTAAATTAAATGAATACCTTGCCAAACAAAAGGAGTCATTTCAATGAATCAATACCACGAACCAACAAAAAGTGTTAATCAAGAAAACAGTACCTACTAAAGCCCAGACCTTTAACTATCCAAATGGTCACCGAATATTAATAAAAGCTCATAATAAGCTCGGGTCTTACAGACCCCTGATTGAATGAGGAGGTCCGACGACTTGCTACGTTTTCATTAAGATGGCAATAAGACAATCGGGTGCCACCCATTACTTTCGAAGGGGGCTTGGGGTTTGGTTTTTGGGGGGGAACATGGGAAAGATGCTCTTGAATCGCCTAAAAGAACATATTTTCGGATCAAACAATCAAAAACGATCAAAATTGTCTATAAAATTAAATATCTTACCGAAATTGTCTCTAATTCGTGGCCCCGGTTATTACTACTACGTATCTTAAACATGGAAATGGTGTACCTAAATCGGCTAAATTAAACTTTGCCAACAAAAAGCGTCATCTATTTTAAAGAATCAATACTACGAACCAACAAAACCTGTTAATCAATATCAGAAAAACAATACCTTCAATTACCCCTTACTCTTACCAAAAAAAGCCCAGACCTTAAACTACGAAAACGGTCACCGAAAATTAATAAAAGCTCATAATAAGCTCGGGTCTTACAGACACCTGATTGAACGAGATGGTCCGACGACTTGCAACGTTTTCATTAGCGGCCATCTTAATAAGACAGTCGTGTGCCGCCCATTAGTAACGAGGGGGTCTGGTTGTGGTGGAACAGGGAGAGGTGTTGCTAGTCCAGGCACGATTGGGAGCGTGCTGTGCTTTTATTGTTTTCATATATTTACGCGTATAGATTGGATTATTGTAAGAATATAAAAGTTATAGCTATTGTAAATATAGATATTAGTAGTTTTAAGAACAACAGCGGTAAATTTCATATATAATTTCTTTAATTGTATTAGATTTTAAGACATAATTTTAAAAAGCCGTGATGAGTTTATTGAGGCATTCTTCTCAATCTCGTTGCCTTTTGGAAGCTTCGTTAGAGTCACCGACAGAATGACTGACTTACGGATAATCCCCTCCCTCTTTAGAATGACGACAGGCTGACTGACAGATTCTCCCTATTAGAGTCACCGACAGACTGACCAATCTTGAGAAAAAACCACAACAGACAGATAAACTGACAAACCTTGACAAATTCTGACAAAGAATCAATTTGCTTTTATTTTTTGATTATGATACCGCTCATATCTCTTTTATTGTTGTTAAGAAAAAAAAATCTAATTTCCATTTTGTGTGTTAAAATTTGACGAATCTAAATGATCCTGTTGATCTTAAGGACCATAAAGTATATTTTATTTTGTAATGCTGGAGCTAGTTAATTTTTTTGTATTTTTTATTTTGTTTATTTGTTCTTTAGATCAAAATTATTACTTATTGTACATTATTGTACCCTTATTGTACAGGCTCAGCTCAGTTCCACAATACATAATTACTTGACTGTGATGGAAGGTTCCCTTAGTGCTACTTTATTGGTTACAGCTTCGGGGGACCCTTTCAGTATCATCAAATTTACACTGTGTGTGTTTTGTAATAAAAATAATTTAAAAGAGCATAGCCTGTGAGTTTCTTCTCAGTTCTTCTCACAGAGCGGAGGCTCGGAACTGGCACTTAGATTCGCTTACACCTAATTTATATTTATTTGCATGTAAGTGAATCTAAGCTTCGTGATTTCAGGGTTGATATTAAAAAAAAATTTTCATGTATATTTTGTTTTGACGTTTTCAAGTGCTATGTAATAGTTTATGAAATAAAGAACTTTTTACTTTACTTTTTTACTTTACTAGTCGCGCATTTTATTTATTTATACAGTAGAATAAATGAGTTTAAAATTAGATTATTTATTTATTTCACAGTGATTTCGATACAATACCGTACATTACTCAACATAATTATAATTAAAAATGTACTTACCTGTTTGCAGCATGTAGCGTGGTAGTTTTTGCTTAATTTCACGTCCAGCTTATTGCTTTGCTCAGAATTTGAGCACTTGTCGGAACGCGTAGCAGTTTATCGCGTAAAATAGCTTAAGCTTTTTTTTAATTGGTTGTAGCTTGAGTGTTTTCCTTAAACAATACATCGGCCTAAGATCTATATCAGAATATCCTGGGCTTTTCATATATATATTAAGTTACCGTACAGATGAGCTTTGGGCGCATCGGCGTAAGGCTGCATTTCCAACAGAAATGTGTTTTTTAAGAACCAATAGAATAGCTTTCTTTATTCAGCTTTGCTTAGAGCTGCGGGGTTCTTTTGAGGCATAATATACATTATTAGACGGACATTAACGACCTATCTGTCGTCGGTTCTTGGAGCTATGTGCCCTTTCGGCTCTGGCGACCGCGAACCGGCAAACGTAGAAGAGAACGGCCTCCCACGCGATGATCTGGTCAAGGCGGCGGGAAGCCGATGAAGGATCTATTGGGGTGATCTATGTTCAGCAATGGACGTCATGTTGCTGATGATGATGATGTTTATGTGCTCTGCCTACTGCTTTCCTGTTCTCTCGCTTTTAGCGATAAGACCGCCTAGATTGTTTTTTAAATTTTTTATTCAATATTTTTATCTGTAGTTTTTAAGTTTTTTGGTCATATAAGAGTCTATCTATCTATCTATGATACATTATTTACGAAAACTGTTTATGGTTTTATTATTTGCATTTATGTTTTATGTGCTATTTTCGTTTTCATATCATTTCACAGTCCCCGCAACACATTTTCGCACATCGCTGGTGAAAAAGCAGCCGTAGTCTTTTGGTTGAATATAACAAACTCTTTTTGATAGACGAATAAAGCCTTTTGTAATATCAGTAGGTTCAACTGCTAGTATGGATGTATGATGGTGGTACTCACCCGTTCGCAAGGTGCTGGTGCGTGCAACTGCCTCGCCTGACCCCTCCCCAGAGCCTCCCGTTTCCGCTGGGCGCTGAACAGTCGCAGCTCCTTGCGTTCCTCGTCAGACAGTGCGTGGCAGTACCGAACCTGGAATGCAGGAGGAACAGCTGTTTACTATGATGCAGGGTTTGATGCAATTTTAAATATTTGAGACATTAATTAGGAGTTTGGTGTTATGAAACGAAATGAAATGAAATTTTATTTAGACATTAATCATCTTCATCATCATCACAGCCCATTAACGTCCCACTACTGAGCACGAGCCTCCTCACATATATCAAGGTGTGAGGGTATTGGGTCATACTCCACCACGCTGACCCAGTGCGGATTGGCGGAGGCAGGTGTATGGCGTCCTGCTGTTAGAATTTTTCAAGCCGCCCATTAGGCCTCTAACATGGCTTAACGACTACCACATTTAGTGATAACCGGGACCAACGGTTTAACGTGCCTTCCGAAGCACGGAAGCGCTCGATATCAAATGCCACACAAACGGTCACCAATCCAAGGACTGACCTCTGTAAACTCTGCTGTACTTTGGTGATCGTTTCCGACCACCAAACACCGCAGAGCTACGAGCGCTTAGACATAAGTACATATAAATAAAGAACAGAAATCAAAACAGTAAACAATTTTTATACATAAGCTTAAATATAATATGCCTAAAAAGGACTCCACTCAGCATGTGCTGCAGTGGAGGACCACAACACCTTCACACTTCCGTGGAGACCTTATAACTTTCGTGTGCAACAGCCATGGAGTTAAGGGGTTTATAGTCAAAAACAACCAGGAAATATATATAAATCAAGCAGACTTCATAGAGGCTAATTTCTTGCTAAACTTGAAGGTCCGATTTCGAAGTGTAGCATGCTAAGCTGTTGGCTCCGGTTACCTCTACATATCTTATCTATCGGTATCTTTAAACCAAATAAAAAGCTCTATTGGTCTGCTTAATCAATACTTACGGCTGGTGGCCACACTCTTGCCTCCCTACCAATCCGCGCTAGGTTCGCGTGGTTCGTAAGAGAAGGCAGTTTAGCAAAAAACTTAGGCCGTTAGTATCTTGAGAGACTGCTGAAACCTCTTGATCTGTCAAGTCTGTGTGGGCTCCGAGAAAGTGGAATAGATTTTCCTGATTCGATCAGATATACGGTTCTCGCTCAGTAGATGATTTTAAAACCTTATTAACAAGGTTTATAGTGGGGTCACCCTACCCACTGTGGTGTATTAGAGAATTACCCTGAGAGATTACGGTGAGATGGGGGACATCCCACCGTCAGGTTGATGATGATAATAAATAAATAATAATAAATAAATATATATTTTTTGACAATTACACCAATTGTTTAGTTCCAAGATCATTGTCAAGTATCATTAAGAACTAGTTATGGATACTAAATTACGGATATACAAATATAATTTTTTTTTTCTTATTGTAAATACATACTTAGTATACATAGGAAAACACCTAGACCAGAACTAATATTAATGTTCATGCACACAATGATTTGTCCTTGAATCGAACTCACGACCTTAGGAGCGGAGAGCGAGTATTCTCGCCACCACGCCATATCGGTCGTCAAATGATGATGGACTGACGATCTGGCAGGATAATTGCAGGCAGCCTACAATAGGTCACGCTGAAAATTTATGTGGGTGGACTATTGTTCAGCAGTGGACTTCCTTGGCCTGATGATGGTGATGAAGATGAACTTAATGGACCGAACCTAACAAAGGCATGATGATAACCTTCAGGTCCAGACTCTTAAAAATAACTTTCTAATCCATGCCTACCTCATTATCCTGTGGTGGGAGCTGCTGAAGTAGCTGCTTGAGTCGGTACCGCTCGCCCACGCTGTTCACGTACGGAACCTTGTCCTCTGACAGCGCAGAGAAGTAGAGGTGCACCTGGAAAGTAAAACCACCAATTGATATAAGTATTTTCTGATAATTTTACATTAGAAATTAAAAAGATAAGAGATAAATTATATTTAAGAGGAGTGCCAAAGTTACAGGAACATTTTGTAAACTTATTTTACGGTATGAAGGGCATCGACTGCTTACCATCAGGCAGGATGTGACAGCATTATGATGTGTCATATTAAAAAAATGTCAAGATTATTATGTTTAATCGTCAATAGTTTAGCAATAAGCTGTAATAAGACACACAGTTATATCAAAACCCGTACTATTTTTGCAAGAAGACTCTTTTAACCCAAAAAAAATCACGGGCACCGCTAATAACTTACATACGATAACCTCGCTCAATCGATTCGCGTCTTTGCCTACAGTATATCGCGTCCTACAAATACATCCATTCCCCTATTTAAAACCTCAAACATTAAAAACATTTGCCATATTTTCTCCTCTGTTAAATATTAGGCATTAAACATTTGCCATATTTTCTCCTCTATTTTAAATCAGTAAACCCTGAACCACTACATCAAAAAAAAAATCCTAATTAACCCATCCAAATTTTTCAAAACAATAAGTTTATAACACAAGGATCAACCTGTCCTGAGCACCCTATAATTTAGTAGAAGTGAAAGTACTTTTACAATCCCAATTGAAATATCATTCTCGACTTTCACATTAACAACTCAGTCAAGAATTATTACATAATTATATAAATAGAACAATAACTTTTTGATTCAGGCGTTACTTTGCGGAAATCAAATGCAAGCGTAAGATTAAAAATATCTTTGTGACAATTCCCGCACAACTATAATTTCCTGAAAAACCGCCGTGATTTTATTAAGATATTATACAAACAATCAATAATTTGTTAAATAAATAAAATGAATAATTTTTAACAATTACACTAATTATTTAGTTCCAAGATATGTATCATTAAGAACTTGTATTATGGATACTAAAGGAATAAATATACTTAAATACTTTTTCTGTAAATACATTCTTAATATAAATAAGAAACTTAGACCGTTACAAATATCCATATTCATGCCCACAACGCCATATTGGTCGTCAAACTATAAAGAGCCCTTTTGAAAAGTCGATATACAATATTAACCGCCAGTACCGTACAGTACAGGGAGTCTAAGCAAGTATTAAGATATATGGGACAGAGTCAGGCATTAATCATCCGAGATTAATATAAGACTCCCTGAAGCAATAACCTCCTCGGTGTCCGGCGGCGATACATCATGTCCGGCACGGTGACCGGCCTCGGACACGGGAAGATTAGGACCAAGGCTTGGGCAGCACTGATAAGGGACTTATATGGACATTGAAACAATTAATGGTGGTTCAGGAAAATGCTTCTGATATTTGTTACAAATTTTCGCTTATACACGTGGAGTTATTTTATATCGCCATTTCTTTTAGGAATTAGTTCTTTTCCTTTGATAAGTAACTACGTTTTGGCTTTGTATGTAACAGGAGGATGGTTGAAGACCCTGAATCTAGTAATAATAGGTAGGAAGTACGGTTAAAGATTCTGGATTTCCGTGATTGTAGGATCAAGGATGAATAGGCACAGAGGCGATGAAAGCCTGGAAAAACTGATTGTCGTTGGAAACACAGAAGGCAAACGATTGCGTGGTCGTGCACCAACCAGATGGAACGATCAAGGATGGGATAGGCGCAGAAGCGATGAAAGACTGGAAAAACTGAATGTCGTTGGAAACACAGAAGGCAAACGATTGCGTGGTCGTGCACCAACCAGATGGAACGATCAAGGATGGGATAGGCGCAGAAGCGATGAAAGACTGGAAAAACTGAATGTCGTTGGAAACACAGAAGGCAAACGATTGCGTGGTCGTGCACCAACCAGATGGAACGATCAAGAATGGGATAGGCGCAGAAGCGATGAAAGACTGGAAAAACTGAATGTCGTTGGAAACACAGAAGGCAAACGATTGCGTGGTCGTGCACCAACCAGATGGAACGATCAAGGATGGGATAGGCGCAGAGGCGATGAAAGCCTGGAAAAACTGATTGTCGTTGGAAACACAGAATGCAAACGATTGCGTGGTCGTGCACCAACCAGATGGAACGATCAAGGATGGGATAGGCGCAGAGGCGATGAAAGCCTGGAAAAACTGATTGTCGTTGGAAACACAGAAGGCAAACGATTGCGTGGTCGTGCACCAACCAGATGGAACGATCAAGGATGGGATAGGCGCAGAAGCGATGAAAGACTGGAAAAACTGAATGTCGTTGGAAACACAGAAGGCAAACGATTGCGTGGTCGTGCACCAACCAGATGGAACGATCAAGGATGGGATAGGCGCAGAGGCGATGAAAGCCTGGAAAAACTGAATGTCGTTGGAAACACAAAAGGCAAACGATTGCGTGGTCGTGCACCAACCAGATGGAACGATCAAGGATGGGATAGGCGCAGAAGCGATGAAAGACTGGAAAAACTGAATGTCGTTGGAAACACAGAAGGCAAACGATTGCGTGGTCGTGCACCAACCAGATGGAACGATCAAGAATGGGATAGGCGCAGAAGCGATGAAAGACTGGAAAAACTGATTGTCGTTGGAAACACAGAAGGCAAACGATTGCGTGGTCGTGCACCAACCAGATGCAACGATCAAGTGAAAGACTCATCGTCCTCCAAATTCTACGCGGTCGTGAAAGACGTGCTGGATCGGAACCGGTGGAAGCTGATCATCCGGTCCAGATGTCACTCCGATGCTAACCACGATCCTCAGAAATGAGGGACCGACTATAGCGAGGATCAAGGATTCAAAAAGCAAACAGCTAGCGGCAAGATGAACTGACGATTTGGACATAAAGAGCTGACCATCATCATCCTGGATGCCCAAGACTTAAACTTAGGAACTGCTCACTGGTCTGACTGATTTTTAGTTATTATACGGAGAGAAATATCATTCTGTGGTCAAGCCAGCTGGGACGATGTTGAAAAAGGTAGCTGGTACCAGATGGAAGCGTTTGCTGAAGATCGGGATGGTTAGCGCTCTTCAGGAAAGACATATGTTCAGCAGTAAACGACTATCGGCTTATTGATTGATTAACCAGTGGCTTCCAAAGGCCTGATTCATAATGACTGTTCTGGAGATACTCGTCAGTTAAAATGTCAGTAATAGTCAGTATTGTGGGGGCTATCTGTCAAGTAAACTCTAATGTAAAGTTTTTTGTGTTGTTTTAAACAATGGCTCCGTGCGTTTAGCACATTTAGCCAGTGTCAAGTAAGAGATATATTAATAAGGTATAAATCATAGTAAATGAGAATGAGTGGTGATAAATGGTAAATGAGATACGCTTCCCTTAAACCCATTGAGTCCTCAGTGAAGATGTGGGACTATACTGAGATCTCACATGGACTTCTTGAGAAAATTTGAAAAGTGATGTTGCACTGTTTTGTGTCATTTACCAACACGCATGTACACAAACACTTAAACCCACCGTCATTACACATTAATGTTCGAAATATCACAAGTTTTAGAAAATAAAACAAAACTGCAGACATGACGCTTCACTTTCCCGCCAAGAAGTCCCTAATGTTATTAGAACACTGAGAAACAGGTCTCACGAACTATAGTACATAAACTATACTCAATGTCTTTATTGCACTCCATTTACAAAGATGTTATTTATAATATCACAGATACAATATAGACCCTGTAGGGTATGGCAACTTAGAAGAGAGGAGGATGCTAACTTTTATATTTAGATTATTGTATTCGGTTTATTATACAGTAATAATTATATTGAAAATTAAATTAATTCTTTCTAATAACTAATTAATACGGAGACACGCTTACACAACTAAACAATTAAATTTCTGATGCAACGTAGCATTAATGTAATATAATATTTAATATTGAGCTATAAACGGGAATCTTCCCCCAATGGTCCAGGGAGAAACGACTGTCATAAAGAGATCGTCTTAATACCACTATATATTATATTTAATAAAGAGACCCGCTAGGAAAATGCGTGATGAGAATAAAGAAGTCTTAATAATCGGAGACGCTGCGTAAACATTGGAGGTCTTTTTACAAAACAACAACTTAAGTTAACTAGTGCTGTCACTTTCATCTGATAAGATTAAAACAGTGACAGCTCTAGTTTTAAACCTTATCTAACTTTATATCTCGTTTTGGCATAAGCCCCCATGTTTCTGTTTGTAAATTGAACTCCAACTTATGATATATTATATTAATTCCTTAATGGTATTTAATTATTTCTTGTTGACGATGAAACATAACAATTTAGACATATCCTTTTAATATGACAAGGCGATATAGCTTGAGTGCCAAAAAAAACAAGAGGATAATTGTTGACATTCGTAAAGTAAGCAGAAATAACACGTCTATAGAAGTACATATAATAATTATCCCCTTTAACCGTTCGTCCTACGATATGGAGCCTTCATATTTTTATGGACTGCAGCGACTGCTTACGATTAGGCAGGCTGTGGTATCTATGAAGACTTACAAAAAATCTTTAATATTACTATGCAGTACTTTTAGAGTCAGGCCTTGGGCTGATGTGATGCTTCTGTGATCACGTTAAGCTGTTGTCGAATTTTCGGTGTAATTTTCAATACATCGTGAAGCCAAATTAAATAGCTTTTGGCAGGGTTACAAATTTAAACGTCTGAACTTCGCACTGGGGCTTAATTCGATGAAATCATAATCAAAATATCATTTATTTCATAAACTATTAGGTACATAGTACTTGAAAACGTCAAAATTTAATATAAATATAAAATAAAATCGAAATATTATTACACTGAAATCACAAAGCTTAGATTCACTTAAATGCAACATAACAGTTAAAAATCAAGAAATATTTAAGAGTAAGTAAATCTAAGTGCCAGTTCCGAGCCACCGCTCTGTAGGAAGAACAGGCTAGAAACTCATACCTACTCTTTTAAATTTATACATTGGTGATTGATGAATTTTAGCTATTTCATCTGCTATGCCCATCCAAGGACTGACCTTTGTAAACTTTGCTGTACTTCGGTGATCGTTTCCGACCACCGAGCACCGCAGAGCTACGAGCGCTTCGCTTTTTTTACGTAATATAATAAAAATAAATAATTTGTAATATAATAAAGATAAAAACAGTTAAATCTCACTTCAACGCCATCTTGTATTGAGTTCCATGTGTACGGCGCGGCGCGCGGCAGTACGACAGAATCAATCCGAAATACATTTTGCCTAATAATCGATTACCAGCAACTTAGGCGGTACGGCCTGTAAATTCCGGTAGTTATTATTTTCATTTCTATTATACGAATTATCTATCTAATCTTTAATTTTAGCACCTGTTAGTAAGCAATCTGAAATGGTAATATTTTATAAATAAAAACTTGCATTACTTGATTTACGAAATCTTATATTATTCAATGATTCATGTAATTTTAAATTCGTAAGAATAATAATCTTATAAAGGTCTTTATCACAAATGCAAATTATCTTCCATTTAAGAAATGGCCAAAGTTTAAAAAGTAACTTCTTACTTTTAATTCTTTTGAGTTTTGTGAGAGCCCTTCATTTCGTCTATATCCACAGACCAGCTAGACAAATAGATGCGTCATATGCCAAAAATGCATCATAGGCTGATGCATTTTCAAAAGTGCGAGAGGCAAAAAAGACGTTTTTATTAAATGATTTATTTTTTATTTAAGACATTTAATTTTTGGGTTGTCAACGCGCTAGTGATTCCTCAGATAGTGCAAGCATCCAAAAACTGCAGTGACCACTTAATCACACCTGATCTTACAGTCCACTGGCAGTAAGCTTGAGTGCTTAAAAAACAAGAGGATAAATTGATGACACAGTGTAAGCAGACTTGAACAAGTCTATAGAAGTAGATAGTCTATGCCCATAACCATTAAAACCGCATTGAAACTACGAAAATCAGCTTAAAAGCCGCCGGTTCTTCAGCTCTCGTACAAAAGACGTAACTCCGCGGAGACCTGCCCCCAAGGCTATTTTAATTTTTTGCTCTGTTGCCCTCGGAAATCCACACCGCACTTTATGTTTAGACGTAATTATAAAGGCTTGTATTTGGTATTCAAAGTGGGCGAGTCGTTTCGGGATCATTTCTCAAAGTAATGCAAATAAATCGCGAAATTCCACAGGAGTGTTGTTGCAAAGTTTTGAATTTAAATTATTACTAGCTGACCCGGCGAACCTTGTTGTTTGGATGTTGTTCATGCAAAAATATTTAAAGTCTTAATTATAATGAAACAGGCCCTTTTCCTTTCAAGGGATTGCAATTTCATGATTAAATCACCTTACAATTGTGCATAAGGTTCATTAATAACTTTCGTATGAGTCCATAATTAAATTTTGATGAAGTTACAGTCACATTAACAGTTAAAGTTGCTCGTATATTCGCGACTAAACTAAACACAACTAGTTGGTCTAAAACGACTATCGAAATAAAGCAGAATTTACATAGGTCATTCTTTGGATTGGTGACCGTTTCTGTGTCATTTAATGTCGAGCGCTACCGAGCACGATAGGCACGTGAAGTCCCGTTTATCACTATATGTGGTATTCCTTAAGCCAGCCGGTATTCAAACAGCAGGACGCCACACATCTGCCTTCGCTTGTCAGCACTGAGTCCACGTGGTGGAGTATGACTTAATCTTTGTCTACTAATATTAATATAACAAGCATAAAAAATATAAACCCAATATTGGTTTATGATAAGTCAGTAGTTAGTTGAGCGGCGATTGCTCAGCGGCTAGACCCCTTGCCTTTAATTCAGAGGTTTTCGGGCTTAAACCCTGGTGATTATGACTTTCAAAGTTATGTGCGTAATTATCGCTTGCTCCGCGCCTCTGAAAACCCGTTAAGCCGTTGGTCCCGGCTGTCATGAACATCTATAGCAGTGGTTATTGGGAGCCTGCTAATAGACTGGCAGCTGGTTTGACCACAGAATGATGTTTCCCTCTGGGTTACGGAGGTCAGACAGCAGTCGCTCCACGTAATAACTGAAATTCAGTCAAATCTGATTGAACCAGTGAGCAGACCCTGGGCCCTAAGCTTAAGTCTAGGGCAACCGGGATGACGCTAAGATATGATTGGTTTATGATTAGTCATAAGACCTATTTATATTAAAATAACAACTGCGGGCAAAGTTAAAAAAATCCTAGCACAGGGACATTAAATGGCTGAGATGAAGATGATGATTAAATTATTTGCAAGACATATAGACTAATTAAGAAAATACAATCATAAAAAGTTAAATTATCTTCCCAAATTCGATTATAAAAAATTACTGTTCAAACTAATTAAAGCAGGCCAATTAAACAATGTCTGGTGCTAATAAATCTCGTACATGTTTTCAGAGTAAGGTATCTATTACATCGTATTATTCAATGAATCTAAATTGGTATTCCAAAAGTGATACGCCGTGTACCAGTTGATAAATAGTTTGGAGCTTCTAAGAGCATCCACGGGAGTAACAAACGAAACTTGGTAATACAGAAATAATTACAGGTTAGCAATGATACACACTCCTAAAAAATGAAGATAAATATTAAAACTGTAATTCCCTTTCGACACATCGTATCGCTGGTTAAAAGCCAAAGAGCCACATGACGAAATAACAGAATTTTACAGGAGAGCCCATCAAAGTTTTTACCTTGATATTTTTACTATTTTTACAAATCTATAAGTGCATCTACATCTATGTTTTTTATATCTTTATTTATTTGTTACTAACGAATTTTAGCAACTTCCATCTAAATTAGTATAATCCTACTTAATATTATAAACGTGAAAGTTTGTATGTGTGGATGGATGTTTGTTACTATTTCACGCAAAAACTACTGGAGCGATTGTGATGAAACTTTGTACGTGTATAGCTGCAGTCCTGGACCAACATATACGACACTCTTTATCCCGATATTTACACGGGAACGGGGACCACACGGGTAAACCGCAGGGTGCTGCTAGTATCACATAAGTCTCGCTCTGAAATTGGTCACCGAATCACGGAATGCGAAAAAGGCGGTCGTCTGATTGGTCCATTTTGGCGCTAAAATCATGGGTTTCTTTTTCGAATATTAAAGTTTCAATGATTGAGATACCATTTTTGGAATAAAAAGAGTTTTATTTTTTTCTGGCTTGTGGCCCTTTGGCATTTAATCAGCGGTAAACATATGTTTATATATTATGGTAGATTACGCTTCGAAATTCCGACTTTTTTGGATGATTTAGTACATTTAATTGTAGGAAAGCATTACGTAAGATAAATGTTGAGATGTGTTTGACTGCTACGTGTTAGATTTGAATTTAATTATACATTTAGAGACGGGCAATGTAGCGTGAAGGTCGGTACAGTCAGCTGCTACATATTGAATACATATTAGCTCTTAAGTGAGTGTAGTAAGATGTAAAATTGAATGCACATGTATAAATACCATTGCAAATGACTGTACACCTGCTCTTGATTCTTCAAGTTGTTAGTTTGAAGTTGTAAGTATTTGAAATAATATTTTAGAAACATGAGTTATATTAGTAATTTATTGTTAATTATGTGGATTTCTATTTGGAATAAAAAAAAAAAAAAATATTTTTATAGTCGTACTTAAATGTCTTATACTTAAGCTTAGTTTAGGGTGAAATGGTGCAGTAATATTGTTATACTATATTATGATTGAAAATAATGTTATAAGTTTATCGTTGTTAAAGTGTCTAAATAAATAGTTTCACATTAATCAACGGTAGCATTCTGATCTAAATCATCTAGCATTTAATGAAATCTAAATTAGTTATAAAAGAGTCTTCGACATACACTTTTTGTATACTTTCCTTGATGACTAACATTAATTACATTGTGCTTTTAAAACTTGTACCTAATTAATTCCTCATAAGACTATTAATTTCATTATAAAACATATTTAGCAATATATATCGAAAAAAATTATTACTGCTGTAGTTATTTACTTTTTTTAGAAATTATACCCTTTAAGATTACTAGTATTCAATGTAAATTTTAAAATTCGTGTCTCTAAAAGCAACGTGATAAGTATGAATTACGAAAACACTCAGATGATTGCCAAATAAAACTCTCATCTACCTATATAGAAAGCTTTCAAATATCTAAAACAAAACAGAGTGCTAAAAAAACCGTAGCTACTGGACAAAAGCAAGTTCCAAGACCGTGAACAATGCTGTCCTGTGAGCCAGTGGCTGCGCCAAACAATGGCTCACTTGAAGCCATTCGCATTCTGCGGTTTTAGAATATGCACATACCTACTTCCACTTTACTGGAAAGCAGCGGCCGAAATGGACCTTTCAATGCACAATGACGCACTTGAGCATTACTTACGAATAAAGTGTGTATTTTATGTTTTGAATTGTTCAGCTTGTTACTATTTTGACCTATAAACTATTTAACTGGATTTTATTTGATTCAGTGACTAAATCCTATAAAAGTAAAAAGTACTTAATTACATATAGTACATAATTATAGTTTATGTACAAGTGTACAAGTATACATAGCACTTGAAAACGTCAAAACAAAATATAAATTTAAAAAAAACTAAACATTACTACACCGAGATCACGATGCTCAGATTCACTTACATGCAAAAAAATAAAAATTAGATGCAAGTGAATCTAAGTGCCAGTTCCGAGCCTCCGCTCTGTGCGAAGAACTGACTAGTAACTCGCAGGCTATGCTTAAATTATTAATCAAATACAACAAAACGGAACACACACAGTGAATTGAAGATATTGAAAGGGTCCCCAGATGCCGTAACCAATAAAGTAGCACTAAGGGAAACCTTTACACACACTTCACCTATACAAACTAACTAGACATTTACATATGTGAAGGTAATGCAGAATAATTGATTTTCTTGTAATAAATTATGTAATATAGATAATTATTCATATTAGCATGCCACCCGTGCGAAGCTGGGGCGGGTCGCTAGTAGTTTATATAATAGCAATGAAGTCTACTCAAATCAAATCATCAATGCATTGTGCAAAGATATAAGGAAACCATACTGTTAGTTTCTAGTTGAAATATATATAGATAACTTACTTGTTCAGGTCTCAATCCTGGTGGAACCCATGTGTATTCTTCCAAAGCGCAGCCGGAGTCGTCGTCGCTCTGAGAGTGTCTGTGGGGGTCTCCAGGCTTGATCAACCGTTCAGCATGTTCCAGCAATCCTCTGAACTTTCCCTGAGGTATTGGATGAGGAGACAGCGACATAGCTGACTGGGGAGATTGTGGAGATTGATAGCTTTGACTTGGTTGATTCAACTGGGATACACTATGGCTATGTAGAAGGTTCTGTTCAGGGTAATTCTGACTTGGAACTGGTTGACTTCTTCGAAAGTTTGGGTAAGAATAGGGATGGGGAGAATTTGATTGACTCGGTACAGAAGAACCGCTATGGCTCGGTTGCGGTGATGGCAAGGAAGGCAAGGATGGTAGAAGCCTTGGTGAAGTGATTGGTGATGACGGCGCGGGAGGGGGTGGCGATGACGTGTTCTCGTGGATTGGAGGTGGTGACGAGCCCGTGGGTGATACTACGCAGTTGCGGCAGACTGGCCTGGAAAGAAAGGAAAATGAAATTTAAGATGGTTAGATGGTAACCGGTTCTTAGTTGACAAGATGGAAATGGTAATAGAAATATTCCGAAAGTATTCAAGCTTATGTTGTTATGTAATTAACTAAACCTCTAAAAAAAGCTTTTTTGATCATCAAAAATACTGAGTGAGCATCTAATAGGTGATTAGGTGCTCAATCAGTATTTTTGATGTACAAAAAGGTTAGGTTAGGTTGGCAATTTATTAATTTTGAAGACACGTTAAATAACACCCATTAACTAATCCTTTATTTTCTGGGAACATCAAAATTGAGAAATAAACTGTTTTTATTTTTAAACATAAAACCGTTATAATCACACCTGTTGATAGCCCAGTGACGAGATCCATAGACTTCTCATTCAGAGTTCAAACCCTGGTGGCGCGGCTATGACTTTTCCAAGTTATCATTGCCCGATGCCATTATTTATAGGAGTGGAAAAGGTGGTGACAGAATAGCAGGGGTCGTGGTTTTTCTGCGACTTCTGAGTCACAAGCCGCTTTGTCTAAGATTAAATATATTATATAAGAAATGTACCTACAATGTAACTATTATTATGTTGAATAATTGAAGACAAATAAATTGATTTTATTATTATTCACATATATTTATTTAATTTACACATAATTTATATTTTTTACAATTATTATATAACAAAAAAGAAAAAAAAAAAAAAAAAAAAAAATACAATACTGTAAAAAATATAAAAAACGGAGACCGCCGGTCGCGAGGTAACACCCAAACGACTGGCGGCTAGGGCTGCAGAGAGAGAAACCTCCTGACAATGCGCGCCGTATCGAGAAGCACTGCCTTTTGTATCTGACCCTTAACCCAGCTACCTAGCTTGAGCTTCTTAAGATATTGGTCGAAGCTCTTCGCTATCAACCCGTTGACCGTAACCACTATCGGAACAATCGTGGCTGAGTCCACATCCCACATGGCAGAAATCTCGTGGGCCAAGTCCAGATATTTACTTAATTTTTCCTTTTCTGCCTTCACGAGATTTTCGTCATGTGGAACTGTGATGTCAACAACAATTGCCCGGCGCTCTGATCGATCCACCAAAACAATATCAGGCTTATTGGCGAGAATAGTTCTGTCAGTGATGATGGATCGATCCCAGTAGAGCAATGCATGACCATTTTCAAGAACTGGCACCGGTTCATATCTATAGTATGGCACTTCAGGTCCGACAAGGCCATATCGAAGAGCAAGTTGCTGATGGATGATCCTGGCTACAAGGTTATGCCTGTGCAAGTACTCGCCGTTAGCAAGATGCGAACAACCCGAAACCACATGCCTGAGAGATTCTCCGGGTCGATGACATGCCCGACATATGTCAATAGTTCCATCTCTCAGTATATACTTTCGGTAATTGTTCGTCTTGATAACTTCGTCCATAATTGCACAGACAAACCCTTCAGTTTCCCCAAAGAGGTCCCCAAAACGTAGCCAGTTCACCGAAGCGGAGATATCTACATCTGGGCCTGTAAGGGCCTTGTAGAATCGCCCATGGAGCTCCTTGCTTTTCCATATCTCCTTGCGATCCTGAATGCTTAACGTAAGCGGTTTACGCCAGTTCTCATTAGCTAAATTGAGTGGGGTAAGGTGTTTGTCAACTGCCACAACATCTCGATGCATCACGCAATTCGTGGTAAGGAAAAAATTTCTGAGATTGTACACCTCGCGATTGTGGAGTGTTTTAGCATTTAAAAATCCCCGACCACCAAATTTTCGCGGGATGTACATTCTCATTACCGACGAACGCGGGTGTCGCATGCGATGTGCCGTTAACAGTTGGCGAACCCTGCAATCAATGGCGTCTAGTTCAGTCTGAGTCCACCTTAGTATGCCAAAGGTATAAATGAGCAAGGGCATAACCCAACCATTGAAGGCACGGACCTTGTTACCACCAGACAAAAGACTATTAACCCAGATAAGCCTACTGTCCTATATATAGGACAGTAGAAATAAAAAAATATATCAGAATACCCTTTTTATCTAAGATTATTTAGTCTTATGATTTGCAGTAAGAAACGTGTCAGCTTTATTAGAAAAAATAAAAAGACAGTTATTTTAACAGTTTTTACCTTATATTTTACCTTATAAGTGTGTAATAAAAGTGCGTTGCAGACATGACAAATGACAGGTATGTATAAAAAGTTATATTTTACTTGTGAGTTGTTTTTTTCTGTGTTAATATCTAGTTGATAACCTTAACTTTTGTACTAAATAAATATTCTAGCAAAATAATATAAATAAATTACGTATAACTTGTTAGAAAACTAGCGTACTATATATAGGACAGTAGGATAATATACATGATTTTAGTACAATAATACAACTTTTTCTTTACAGACCGTTAGCTGCGCATGAAATTTTAGATGCTTTAGAAAATGTTTCTGATAATGAAGAAGATTATAGAGAACGACTGATATGTGTTCTACCTCCTCCTGTTGATCCTGACTGTCTCACTGACGAAGATTCGGGTGAAGAAGATAATATAACTTTGAATAATTTGCCACGAAACATTCTGCTTCAACCGGCTGAAGTAATGATTCAAGGGCAGATTATGGTGAGTGATACAGAAGAAGAACCTTCTGATTCTACAGGTTGAACTAAACGTAGGCGTACCTACGCATGGAGAAAACGGGACTTGGCAAAAAATTCCGTAAATTGGCCAGATGTTCAAGGCGCTTGCCAAGATAAGCGCCCAATTGAGTGGTTTGAAAACTTCTTAGATGAAGATGTTATTTCGTTGTTGGTGTCAGAGAGCAATAAATATGCTGTCAAAAAGAATTTGCCTGGAGACATAACCACTGAAGATATGAAATGTTTCATCGGCATATTGTTGGTTAGTGGTTATTCATGGCTCCCCCGTAGAAGAATGTATTGGGAAAACTCCTCTGATACAAAGAATGAATTGATCAGCTCGGCTATGACTAGGGATAGATTTGACTTTATTTTTCGCCACCTTCATGTCAATGATAATCTGGATTTGCAAGACAAATACACAAAAGTACGCCCCCTAGTTACACTTCTAAATAAAAAGTTCTTAGAGTTTTCTCCTCTTGAAGAGCATTACAGTGTAGATGAGGCCATGATCCCCTACTATGGTAGACATGGCTGCAAACAGCACATAAAAGGTAAACCTATTAGGTACGGGTTCAAAGCTTGGGTTGGTGCTACACGGTTAGGGTATGTTTTATGGATGGAACCATACCAAGGTGTTACAACTATGTGCAATCCAATATATAAAGAATTGGGGCTGGGTGCAAGCGTTGTTCTCACTTTTTGCGATGTGCTGATTTCACGTGGCTTCGACCTTCCTTACCACGTAGTTTTTGATAATTTTTTTACTGGGACGCCCTTGCTGGAAGAGATAACAAAGAAAGGCCTTCGTTGCACTGGGACACATCAAAGATTACATCAAATCATCAAATGATTACATCAAAGTTACTGAAAAAAAAGGAACGTGGTGCTGTCGATTATAGAACGACACATGACAACACGTTCATTATTGCTAAATGGCATGACAATAATATATTTAGTATTGCTTCTAATGCTGTAGGAATAAATCCTAAACAATCTGCCAAACGCTTCTCACAAAGTGAAAAGAGAAACATTGTCATAGAAGAACCACATATGGTGTGCACGCTTAAGCCCTGGATTACGACTGGAATCCTACGATGCATTAAGCAAAGAAATAAATTACAAAAACAATTACGTCACGACAGTCAAAATGCAATCTTAAAAATAACTTATACCAGGTACAGAAATTATTGTAATAATCTCATTAAAAAACTGAAACGCAAATACGAAAGAGATTTAATTACTAAGTCGATAAATAACAACAAGCTTTTATGGAAAAATATAAAAAACATGACTTATAGCAATACCGCACAAAAATGTAATGAAGAATTGATTAATTTTAAGGATAGTCCAACGGAGTCCGCTAATTTTATTAATAGCTACTTCTCAAATATAGGAGAACATCTTGCTAGAAATATACATCCATATCCCATCACCAACCAAAGAACCATTGACACCCTTGCGCAGACCAATTCTTTCGTTCTGCTAGAAACTGATATGGAAGAAGTTGACAAAACCCTTATGACCCTGAGATCTGATGGTGCCCCGGGTTGGGATAACATTCCAGTAACTTTTTTGAAACTTGCTAGGTGTATAATTGTTCCAATAATTACTCACCTTGCCAATCTCTGTTTCCAGCAGGGAGTATTTCCAGCCCCGTTGAAAAAATCTATTATTACACCAGTCTACAAGAGTGGGGATAGACACGTGGTCGGTAACTATAGACCAATTTCTGTCCTTCCTGCCTTTTCTAAAATACTGGAGAGACTCATAAACACTAGATTAATTAAGTACTTAAACAAATATCAACTTCTCTCCCAGTCACAGTTTGGCTTTAGAAAGGGTAAATCCACTGAAGACGCGGTGGCTGCTCTAAGTCAGCTAGTGGCTGAAAAAGTTGATAATGGTTCTAAGTGTTTATCGGTATTTCTTGACCTCAAAAACGCATTCGACACCGTGTCTGTCCCTATTCTTGTTCATAAACTGGAACTATATGGGATTAGAGACACAGCGCTAGCACTCTTCAAAAGTTATCTTTCTGAAAGGACGCAAAGAGTAAAACTGGGTCAGTATACTAGCGAAGACGCCAGTGTATCATTTGGCGTACCCCAGGGAAGTGTATTAGGACCAACACTTTTTTTAATTTATATTAATGACCTAGTTAATTTAAAAATTGACAACGCGCACATTTTTTCTTATGCCGATGATACTGCTGTCGTTTTCGCTGGTACGACTTGGGATTCCGCAAAGAGAAACGCAGAACGTGGCATGTCTTTGATATCGAATTGGTTAAATAATAATTTATTAACTTTGAACACAATTAAAACCAAATACATGTGCTTCAGTATACAAAATCACACACAACCTAATATAAATTTCAAACTACAAATCCACTCTTGTAATTTATTAACACAGCCTGACGAATGCAACTGCCCTGTAGTGGATAAAACTGAAAAAATAAAATACCTGGGAGTTATGGTTGATCAGCGGCTTTCCTGGCACTCACATATTGACCTAGTATCTGCTAGAGTACGCAAATTAATTTGGATATTTAAGAATTTAAGACATGTGGTGCCGGGCGGGAAGCTGAGTGATCCTGACTCCTCGAGAAATATTCTCAAAGAAATATACGTAGCATTAGCGCAATCAATCCTAACGTATTGCATTTCTGTGTGGGGAGGAGCCGGTAAGACGAAAATGAAGGAGATAGAACGCGCACAACGTGCTTTGCTAAAGGTCATGCACTTTAAACGTAGGCGATTCCCAACGGTGTCTCTATACGCCCTCAGTCAAGTACTATCGGTTAGACGGCTGTATATTCTCGCCTCAGTACTGAGAAAACATAAAAATACTCCATATGACCCCAGCATATTACGTGCTAGAAGGAAAAATGTTGTTTCCATCCCCCGTACTAAGACTTCCTTTGCACGCAGACAATTCGACAGACTTTCATCATATTTATATAATGAAATTAATAAAACAGTTAATATTTACGACAAAACATTGGACAAATGTAGGTATTCTGTCACAAATTTTTTACTATCATTGGATTATGAAGAAACGGAGAAAATAATAAAAAGTTGATGAAATACTAACACTTACCTAAACACACACGCGCGCACACAGACATACATACACACATACATATACACACACACACACACATACACACACACACACACACACACACACACACACACACACACACACACACAATGACCTATAGCTATGGAAGAGCGAGGTCATCTGGTACAGGCATTATTTGCTTAAAAGATGACCTCGGTCACTGTCAATTTAATGTAAAACTTTTTATCGCAAATAAATTATTATTATTATTATTATTATTATCTATATCAAATATATGGGAGGAGTGGATCGGTCTGATGAAAATATTTCACATTACCGAATTGGTATACGAGGTAAGAAATGGTACATGCCGTTGCTCACACACATGATTGATCTTGCCGAACATAATGCATGGCAGTTATATAAAATAAATCATGGAAAACTGGATCATCTTGGCTTTCGCAGAAGGGTAGCAATTGCTTTGATTGAATCAAACAGAAAAAATGCCAAAAGAGGGCCTAGCCGACCCTCCCATCATGAACATGCTGATAGTCGTAAAGACCAAATGAATCATCTGGTTATTCCTCAATCGAAGCAAACACACTGTCGTCAATGTCACAAAAAATGTTTGACACGTTGCAAGAAATGTGATGTTGGAGTGTGTGTCAAGTGTTTTGAAACATATCATTCATAAATAGTGTTAATCTAGTAAATTACATATAACAATGGGTAATAAAATCAATAGTTATCTAATAAACTACACTTTTTGATTACATTCTGTTTTGTCATAAATGGTCTTTTATTTCCTCTTATTATCCTACTGTCCTACATATAGGACGGCTGTTTCCCTGAAAGCCTTACACAAATTTTTTTTTTCATAATTTTTTTTATGTTGCATAAGATCTAATAAACTAAATAATGTAACTTTTTTCAAAATTTTCAGAAAATTTTAGTTTCAGGCTTATCTGGGTTAAGTACTTTTGTAAGACGACCAAAGAAACGTTCCTTCACTGATTGCTTTATGTCCCCATAATTTAAACCCAACGATTCTGACATACCAAGATATTTATAGGTTTCACCTTCAGAGAGAGATCTGAGAGAAATCTCACTAGTAAGTTGTAAATTTGATGAATTCACAACGTTCCCTCGTTGTACTTGCATGACCGCACACTTGTCGATACCAAATTCCATGCCGATGTCGTTGCTGAATATCTGAGTGATATTCACCAATGACACTAGGTCTGAATTTTTGGTCGCGAAAAGTTTTAAGTCATCCATGTACAGCAAGTGAGAGATAACCTCACCCCCTCTTCGAAGGCGATAGCCTGACCCGGAATTCGTTAGCAAGGTGCTAAGAGGATTCAGAGCCAGGCAGAACCATAAAGGGCTCAGACTGTCGCCTTGAAAAATACCTCGCTCAATTTTAATCTGGTCCTGAGAAGCCGAGAGCTCCCCTCGGGTGCCCGGATGGCAAAGGACTGTGGTCCACTGTCTCATGCAGGATTTAAGGAAAGATCTTAGTTTTGTATCTACTTTATACAGTTTTAAGACCCTCTCCAACCACGCATGAGGCACTGAATCATAAGCCTTTTTATAATCAATCCAAGCAGCCGAAAGGTTACCTCGTCTTTTTCTGACCTGATTGCAAATGGCCATGTCAATGAGGAGAAGTTCCTTAGTACCGCGGGACCCAACCTTACATCCATTCTGAGTAGGGGCCAAAATTTTATTTGCCACAATGTGCATATTAAGTTTTTTGGTCAGAATAGATGTAAGGAGCTTATAGATGGTAGGTAAGCATGTGATAGGTCGATAATTTTTTGGTTCCGCGGTACCACCGGACTTATGCAGCAGGAAAGTAACACCTGTTGTTAAAAAATATTATTATTATTATGTGCGAAATTATCGCTTGCTCTGTGCCTCGGAAAGCACGTTAAGCAACGGTATCTACGGAAGACCAGCGTCGAGGTGTTTTCGTGACACCTCGGCTTTATGCTGAGTGGATACCTTTTCTGTGACACTCTTCAAATTGTTACTTATATATAATGTATCTGTTTTATTTTGATGTTGTCACAGAATAAATTCTTTTTCTTTCTTTCTTTCTTTAAGCCGTTGGTGCCGGCTGTCATGAACATCTATGGTAGTCGTTATTAGGAAGTCAGTGCCTTCTAATATTCTGACGACTGGTTTACCCATAGATTGATGTTTCCTTGGGGTTGTAGAGGTAAGATGGTAGTCGTTCCATGTAATAACTGAAGTTCAGCCAAATCTGTTTAGACCAGGGCTTGAGTCTGGGGTAACCGGGATAATGCTGGGTGTAGTGTATGCATTTATTCATCCAGTCGTTCATTCGTACAAGCATTCGTTCTGTCGTTCATTCAGTTAGTCATACAGACAGTGACAGTCTCGTTCGCACCACGTGGAGAACTACGAGAGCCACCGGCGAGAGTAGACGTGTTGGTAGTCTGTCCATTAAGTGCGTGTACGAGCCTGTGCGAAGCCCCATACAAAGGCAGACTATACAAGTGGCGACGGGAAAAAAGGTATGTCAATAATTTTCTTAAAACTGAAACAAAAGGAGGAATGTGAGGTAGGACGCCGAGAATGTGTAAATAAAATCAAGCCTCGTGTGTTATCTACTCCTTACTGATTAGACAAAACGGAATAACCTTAAAAATAAATTTAAAAATGTAAACAATTTGCACTAATTTAGATTTTCATTTTGTCTAATATGAGTATCGTTTATTAAAGTAAATAAGCTGAATATATTGAATTGTCAATTTGATAGATATCCCGGAGTTAAGTTGAATTTAACAATGTCATTTCCTAACCTGTAAATAAAAAATAAATTTAAATGTTGACTAAAGATTATAGGACATAGTCCTGTGATTTAAAATAACTTTTACATAATACAGGCCCTGGCCTGGCTGGCCGGGGACTGTAGATTTCATTACCGTGCTGACATTATGGTTATTATTTGTTAGGCCTTGTTTGTTTTGTGTGTTTTGGTGGTTCCGTTGGTTCTGCCGCCAGTGTTGCGTGCGCCTGGTCAGGTTATATGTTTTCAGATAATTAAATAGTAACTATCATTTGGCAAAATTAATAATACGACTACTACAAATATTTAAGGGTGGATCACACAAGCGCAGCTACATATAGCCAACTTGTTGAAGTGCAGATTTCTTATGATCCTAATAACTTTTATGTTTTAATTTTGAAATAGGTATATATAATAATATATGATTATGTTATTGTTAGTACAGTTTGATTGTTTGCCGTAGTGATTGCTTATGAAAGTTATTTTACTTATAATGGTAATTATTCAAATACTTAAGGATGACCTTTAGGCCTGAATGTGTAACTTTTCTTAATTCCTAATGTACTTTGTTACGATGAGCCACGGGTTTGAGTCCCGAACAGGGTGATCGTTTTCCTTTTTACAATATTTATTTTATTTGCCGTTTTCATTTATTAACTTAATTAAAATAGAAAGGCTAGTTTAGTGCTTCGGATCTACTCTGCTTTCGGGTAATGAAAAGGGGATAAAGTAAATGCTGCCACACGAAGGTTTCAGAGGTAAATTAGGTTTATATCGTGCTGCCATTAAATTGGTAGGTTAATATCGTGCTGCCATTAAATTGGTAGGTTTATATCGTGCTGCCATTAAATTGGTAGGTTAATATCGTGCTGCCATTAAATTGGTGGGTTTATATCGTGCTGCCATTAAATTGGTAGGTTAATATCGTGCTGCCATTAAATTGGTAGGTTTATATCGTGCTGCCATTGAATTGGTAGGTTAATATCGTGCTGCCATTAAATTGGTAGGTTTATATCGTGCTGCCATTAAATTGGTAGGTTAATATCGTGCTGCCATTAAATTGGTGGGTTTATATCGTGCTGCCATTAAATTGGTAGGTTAATATCGTGCTGCCATTAAATTGGTAGGTTTATATCGTGCTGCCATTGAATTGGTAGGTTAATATCGTGCTGCCATTAAATTGGTAGGTTTATATCGTGCTGCCATTAAATTGGTAGGTTTATATCGTGCTGCCATTAAATTGGTAGGTTAATATCGTGCTGCCATTAAATTGGTAGGTTTATATCGTGCTGCCATTAAATTGGTAGGTTTATACCGTGCTGCCATTAGATTGGTAGGTTAATATCGTGCTGCCATTAAATTGGTAGGTTTATATCGTGCTGCCATTAAATTGGTAGGTTAATATCGTGCTGCCATTAAATTGGTAGGTTTATATCGTGCTGCCATTAAATTGGTAGGTTAATATCGTGCTGCCATTAAATTGGTAGGTTAATATCGTGCTGCCATTAAATTGGTAGGTTAATATCGTGCTGCCATTAAATTGGTAGGTTTATACCGTGCTGCCATTAGATTGGTAGGTTAATATCGTGCTGCCATTAAATTGGTAGGTTAATATCGTGCTGCCATTAAATTGGTAGGTTTATATCATGCTGCCATTAAATTGGTATCCCCCATCAAACTGCACAGTAAAAGGACATCATGGCAAATGGCATGGCTGGCCCAGACAGGCTGGATTTGGATGGCTATACATCTGCTATCGGTATAAACTGGGAACGCTGGAAAAGGTCAGTGCTTATATATCTTGAGGCCGCTGATATTCAAATCCCTGCAAAGAAAAGAGCTACTCTGTTACATTTTGGAGGACCAGGACTTCAAGATATTTATTCAAACTTACCTGGGGCTAATGCAGTAGTCTCTACGCCATCTGGAACATCAGAAGACCTAGTAGACGGTAGGGATGTTTTGAAATTGCCTTGGTATTTTTTACCGAAGCAAAGTAAAGTTTATGAACGGCATTCGTTCAGACAACTAAAACAGGAAGCTGGTGAAAAGATGGAAAAGTTTTAGTGAGATTACGGAATCAAGCAAACAAATGTAGAATTGAAAAGCCGGAAAATTTTATTATTGACCAAATTACAGAGCATTATACTTCAAGTGAGCTGCGCAAGAAGATTTTAACAATTGGGGATAAAGCTACTTTAGATGAAATAATCAAATCAAAATCAAACAATCAACCAAATCAGCAATAAAGGCCATAGAAAAAGTCAGTATCGTATAAAAAAAAAAATTAAAGAGAATAATAGAAAGAGGAAAAGGAATGATGACATGGTGACGGACGAAGAAGTGGACTACATTTTTCAAATATCTTCGTTGCGTGATCGGTGGAGTGGGAATCGACATGCTTATTGATTCAGGTTGTAAACCTAATCTCGTGACAGGAAAAACATGGGACAAAAAAAAAAAAAAAAAAAAAAAAAACGGTGGAGTATCCAAAAAAAATGAGATAAAAGAACATAACAAAATTCTTGGCAGCCAGTCTCCTTTAACAGTGAAGGGATCGTTTGAGGCAGAAATTAGAACCCAACGGCATAACACCTTTGGACAAGTATGTAAAGAGTATAATGGACTTTCGTGTGCCTAAGACTAGAGCTCAAAGTTTTTGGGTCTTAACTACATAAACAAATGGATTCCTAACTTGGCTACAACATCGGAACCTTTGAAAGAGCTACTCAGGAAAAAATTGGGTATATACAGTATTGAGAAATTTTGGTTCAAGAACCAGCAAAACTCTTTCAACAATCTAAAGCAAGTGTTGACAAAAATCCAATTGCTTGGGTATTATGATGTTCGCGATAAAACTCAGGTTATACCTGATGCAAGCCCTACTTGTCCAAATTGATGCAAATGGTCCTCGCATAATTGCATATGGAAATCGGACTCTTACTGAATGTGAACGAAGATACAGCCAAACCGAAAAGGAGGCGTTAGCTTTAGTTTGGGGAATCGAGCATTTTAACATCTTCTTGTACGGCAAAGAATTTGACCTTGTTACAGATCATAAGCCATTAGAAGTCCTTTTCGGAAATAAGTCAAAACCATGTGCACGTATAGAACGTTGGGTGTTGCGCCTTCAATCCTATAAATATAGAGTTATTTACAAGCCAGGAAATAAGAACATTGCCGATCCTCTGTCACGACTGTGCAATTTGACAGAGAATCCTACAAATTGCAAAGAGTCACATGTGTGTCAAATAGTTAGCTTTGCCCGACCACATGCAATATCATTGAGTGAGATTATTAGTGCATCTGAAAATGACATAGAAATATGTAGCGTTAAGAAAGGACTTTATCAGAATGATTAGGATGACTCAGTAAGGAGTTATAGATTTTTTGAGAATGAGCTATGTTTCTTTGATAACATATTATTACGAGGAAACAAAATTGTTATACCGCATAGTCTCCGTAAACAGGTGTTATATGCTGCTCACGAAGGTCACCCGGGTATCGAGCAATGAAAGGCCGATTGAGGTCAAAGGTCTGGTGGCCACGTATCGACGAAGATGCTGAAAATTTAGTAAAAACATGCAAAGGGTGTACCTTGATTACTTTACCTAACCCGCCGGTACCCATGAAGAGGCGAGGACTACCTTTGGGTCCATGGATTGAGGTGGCAATGGACCTTCTAGGACCTCTTCCAAGTAACGAATACCTGCTGGTCCTCATCGACTATTACAGCCGCTACAAAGAAGTGAAAGTGACCAAATCAATAGCAAGCACTCAGATCATAAAATTATTCAAAGAAATCTTTAGACGACTTGGATTTCCTGTCTCTATAACTTTCGATAACGGAAGACAATTTGTCAGTGGAGTTTTTCTTGAATATTGCAAAGAATGCAATATTCGCCTGTTCAACACCGTTCCATATTGGCCTCAAATGAACGGAGAAGTGGAACGACAGAACCGAGATATTTTGAAGAGATTGCGTATCAGTCAAATAGAACGAAAGACATGAAAGATTCCTTATCCAAATATCTTATGATGTACAACAGCACTCCACACTCGGTTACTGGTAGAACAACAATAGAACTGTTTTTTCAAAGGCAAAACAGGGACAAAATACCGGCATTAGATAATTCAAGCGGGAAAATGAATGGTCTTGAGGAGAGAGATAGAGACAGGGTTCAAAAGGAGATAAGAAAAGAGTACGGGGATAGGAAACGAAAAGCAGTTGAATCAGGGATAAGAGAAGGTGAAAAAGTCTACATAAAAACTATGGATAAAATTAAGAAGTTGACACCAAACTTCAATCCAACTCAGCATACTGTAGGAAGTACCAATGCAGGAGATTGTATCGTTAGAAATGATGATACAGTACAATCTTATAGGAGAAATATCGTTCACTTGGAAAAAGTTGAAGGCAAATGGAAAGCTGTACAACAGGAGGAAGGAAATGGAAATGGGGAACAAGAATCAGGGATAAGAGAAGGTGAAAAAGTCTACATAAAAACCATGGATAAAATTAACAAGTTGACACCAAACTTCAATCCAACTCAGCATACTGTAGGAAGTACCAATGCAGGAGATTGTATCGTTAGAAATGATGATACAGGACAATCTTATAGGAGACATATCGTTCACTTGGAAAAAGTTGAAGGCAAATGGAAAGCTGTACAACAGGAGGAATGAAATGGAAATGGGGAACAAGAAGTTGAAGAAAATTTAGATAAATCAATAAGGCATGGGCTCATTTAATTTTCAGTTTTAATAATATTATTTTGATTGTTTTGTATAATTTGATTTTAAGTTGATAATCATTTGAATAAAAAATTGTGGTAAGGAAGGGATGTAGTGTATGCATTTATTCATCCAGTCGTTCATTCGTACAAGCATTCGTTCTGTCGTTCATTCAGTTAGTCATACAGACAGTGACAGTCTCGTTCGCACCACGTGGAGAACTACGAGAGCCACCGGCGAGAGTAGACGTGTTGGTAGTCTGTCCATTAAGTGCGTGTACGAGCCTGTGCGAAGCCCCATACAAAGGCAGACTATACACTGGGATATAATAAACCGTTATAATAACACCGTATTTGTATCCAACGCCATCTATTGCAATATGAACGAACCACTAGATACCATGAAAATTCTCTACCTACTAATTTCGTGAGAGCAATATTACTCACTGAGATTATTCGTTTACCGATAACTAAACACCAAATATCTATACACGATATTGCTTTAAACAAAAAAAAAATCTCTTACATTCTCCATCAGACCTTTAATTGTAATGATTAATAGTTCAATTTCGAACCGACAGAGGTCGTTAGCCGTTATAAACCGATAGTTGTATAGTAGTTAATAACCATTATTCATTTCATTACCCTAATGCAATAGGTTAGCTTGATAAATTGGTTTGCTATGAATAATAATTTTGAAATAATATAATGAATTACATATTTCTATACTAATATAATAATTGCGAAAGAAACTCTGTCTGACTGTCTCGCTTTTACCTAACCTACTGAACCGATGTTAATGAAATTTGGTACACAGATAGCCTAGACCAGGGTCTAGAAAGAACATAGTCTAATTTTTAATACGAAAGAAAAGGTTGTAAGGATTGGGACTAGGGGATCAAATTTTTGTATGGAATGTCTTTATTTTTGAAGCTAGAAGGGTGAAAGTCTTTTGTAAGGTGTATTATTATATGATACAATTATGATATTTAAAGTAACATTAATTTGCCGTAAATAAAGATAAAAACAATCCCTTAATGTGCAAATCTTAAAATTATACATAAACTAGGTATATTTATTACAAATCTAGACAATACTAGCTTTGATAGATTAAATTATCTTTTAAGAAAACATTCAGTTACAACATTGTAGGCCGGTACTTTATTCTAGAGGTTTCTAGCATCTCGTATTCATTATACATTCATAGCTTCACAGTTCTGAAATTAACTTTATGTTGTAGACACTCGACAAACCGGGTTTTGATAACATCTATTCGTATCTTCTCAAAGCCCTATTTGCAATAAATATGGCTGATTCAAAACCAGACATGGAAGTCTACTTTTGTTTTATGAAAAAAGAAAATTAAAACTCATATGCAAACTCTTCGAAATGCATCCAGTTCGTTTTTTCAAAAATAATCAAGTAGTCTTCTGTTTTTAAAAAGCAAAACGTATTTTCGTTTTATGAGAACATAACAGTTTACACATATTTGTAATGGTCACCATACGACATGTCTCAACAAAAGCTATCAGATTTGATTATGTGAAATGAGTTTTATTCGTGAAATTGTACGTTATAGGTACGTAACGTCTTATGTGCATATTATGCGAAAGCCGAAGGCATACTTATGCTTCATTAATATCTAAAAGTAACTTAATGATGTGATATATAATGACTTTGATGTAATATGAGCTGGCGATGTTATGCATGGTGCATTTTAGAAGGGCGTAAAACGTTTTAAAGTGTCGGCAAAAAGTGATGTCTCTGGCATTACAAGCGTCCTTTGGTCTTCTTTATTTTTATTTTTAAAGAAAGAAAACATGAAATGGCTGCTGTGAATGGATCGAAAGGGTGTGTACGTGTGCGTCCAGACTTTTACTGACTAAAAATCATACATAATCATTCTCGAGCCCGTTAAGTTCCAGAGGGCCTACTCTAATTCAACGAAAACGAAACTTCGTTGCATCTATCTCTGTCACTCCTTGGGTATATCATTATCGAGTGAAAGGAATGGATATATACGAAGTTTCGTTTTCGTTGAATTAGAGTAGGCCCTCAGGGCCGCGAAAACTCTCCAAACAATCCCGCAACCCACGGCCACGATAGCGTTCTTAAGCCACTGTCACCACTTTCTATCAGGGGCCCTACCGCCGAATTCGATAAATTTCAGCTATTTCATCTGGATCTAAATTTGAGGTTCATCAATCCGTACCGAGGAATCTGCTGAAAGCCATAGATTATTCATGACCTTGGCAGACTACCGAAACGAAGAATGATTATTATTTGCGTTTCGATGACACATTTTTACCTAAATAGTAATAATTTGTAATAGAATTTAAAAAAAAAACACAGATTAGAGACTGTCAAATATTATGTCAATCCTTCAAAATTTGTGTCTTAATGGAGAACGCCATCTATCGAGTTTCATGTGTACGGCGGTACGAAAGTATCAATTCGAAATTGATTTTGCCTAATAATCGATTACCAGCAAGTTCGGCGGTAGGCCCCCAGGTGGGCCATGAGCTTAAGTGCCACTTTGTAGTATTAAAACAAATTCAGAACCCTTAAAAATTCAAAAAGTTCTTATCTCCAGCCGGCAAACGTAATTACATTATCAAAATTGGACAAAGTTCCATTCCCCGCTGAGGCATCTCAATAACACGGGCGGTCCGTTATCGATTGATCGACACGACTCTCGGTCGTCAATCGATCTGTATCGATTCATCATTCGATGCCGTAATTGCTCAGCGGATGCCGAGTTTTATTGATTTAAAAAAAAACCGAATGCCACTGTGAGAGGCGGCGGGATGTATGGGATCTTGTGTGGCGTTTAAAATCTGATTTAAAGAGCTTTCTTTGTGCCATAAAGATCATCTCTGTCCAACGGTTCTGTAGTTCAATTTCCAAAGAAATAATATTTGTATGCAGGAAACGGAATATTTACATTAGTTTGGGTGATTCCAAGCGTATTAATATTTTTTCAAATACCTGAAACATTTTTAAGACTTTTAAATATACTTAGTACTTGCTCTCCTAAGCTTGCGCCTGGAAGTGCTGTGTGAGTTGTTCAAGAATATTTTTTAATTTATAAACGTCAAAACACAAATTTTATTATAAAATAACTGACAATCAACACAAAACTTTACGCTAAAAACGATACCATTGAAACATCTAGAAAGTTTCAACAGAAATTAAAATTTTATAATTAACTAGCGGCCCGGTACGTGCTTCGCTACGTATAAGGCATAGTAATAAAAAAAAAATATTATTAAGTTCATTTATTCAAACAAAAAATATTTTAAATTGCTAGCTATTTTAAATTCCAAATGACCCAAATGATATATTGTTTATATATTATATTTATCAGCAAAGAGTAAAAAATAAAAAAGAATTGGGTACTCTTACTATGGTGGGTTTATATGGGTTAGTCTAAAACATTTGGATAAACAATATTTTTGTTTTCCCATTTTGAGCATGAATAAATAAACAGTTGGGGGTTCTGGAACAGGCAACATAAAGTTGGCCATGTGAAAAACATTTTGCCATCACCAATTTCTAACAATTGTTTTGAAAACTCATGGGCAGTTGCATCATTATGTAGGTGAATACGCATATTAATGTTCATTGTAAATTTTCGTACATATCTCCAAAGAACTGATGACTTCAAACAGGCGTTTATTTCATCAGCAGGAGTTGATCGAGAAATGACAGTCAATTTTTTACGAAAGTCCCCTGACAGCAATATCAGAGCACCACCAAAAAGCTGTTGATTACCGCGTAAATCTTGCATTGTTCGATTAAATGCTTCTATTGATTTTTTATTCGCCATTGTGCACTCATCCTATAAAATAATTGACGTTAATCGCAGAACTTTTGCCATAGCAGAATTTCTCGAAATATTGCATGTTTGAGTTTCAATCACCTGTACATTCAAAGGCAATTTTAATGCAGTGTGCGGTTCGACCACCTTCTAATAATGTAGCAGCAATTCCTGAAGATGCAATGCAATTTTCTGTTCCGATCGAATAGTCGCTAAAATCAATGTTACAACGAAAGTTTTGCATTAGAATTGAACTTCTGCTCATATTGCAATTCACGATCAAAAAAATCATGTATCTCACGATTTGGTGCGGTCATACCCAATTGTGCTAATGCTTTATAAAAAATCTTTAGACACATATCTTCAATTATTATTAAAGCTTTGTTGTACATTTCCAAGGTAATCAACAAATCGGTATTTCTTTTATGATGACGCATACGAATTAAAATGTCTTCTGCCATATAATGTTCATATTTGTTCAATAATTTTGGCATACGATCGAGAGCAATTTTGAACAATTGAACTAATGCGTTATGCTGATGGAAAAACCTTGGATGGTCTTGTATTTGAAACAATTGCACAACGTTCATCCAATTCACGAAAGTTAGCCGCATCACAATGTGGACATATTGCGTTCATCATTCCAATGTATCCGTATATACTATAATCAATCTGACTGTTGTAATTAAAAGCAGCACGCAGCATTTCATCCAAAACAGCACTACGTTCTACGTTCTTGATCGCCATGCAATCGCCGGCCTATGTTTTGTCGTCTTGCTCATGGCATTTTACCTTCACTCAACAACTCAATAATATTTTGGAAAATATAAACACAAATCAATAACAATATTTTTGAAAATATAAACACAACAAAGCAATAATTATCGCTGATAAAATGAAATGACATAATTATGATGACATACAATTTTTTTGATTTAACTAACGTCACTTTTGACATTAAATTTGTTTGATAAAGTTCAAATTGGCTTTTATGTATTAGTACAAATTGTTGGTATATGGGAGTATAGAAATATGTTGATTTTACACTTTTTCAAGATTTTATTTTTATTTTCTCTACGTACAAACCTTCTCTGGACTTCCACGAATAATTCAAGACCAAAATTAGCCAAATCGGTCCAGCCGTTCTCGAGTTTTAGCGAGACTAACGAACAGCAATTGATTTTTATATATATAGATTACAACCAAATATATAATTGGTTGTAGTATAGTATGTATTCTTATGAAGTATAAAAAACGTATATATTATAAATACTAACTATGCGAACATATTACTGATGTAATGATTAGTACCTCATTTCAGTTAAGTTTCACATTTTAAAAAGGTTTATAAAAAAAATAGAACAGCGCCATCTATTGAGTATAACACAGAAGTAAGTTGTGATAAAACGAATGATTCAAGGTGCAGTTGGTTCCACTCATTATCGAAACCAAATTGGGAGAAGTTTAATTATTGCATCTGAATTGATTGGCTACACGACGAGTCCGACAGAGGCGTGGTATTAACTTGGACATTCAACTGGAAATCCGTGCACAATTGCGTATTTTTTATTGTTTCCGAGAAAGCGTCTCAGGCTTCTATAACACCATCTTGTTTGAGTAACTTTAAATATAAAATTTATATTAGCTAATACTTAACCTAACAAAGTAGTTTCACACTTCTAGGTTCAAAAATAAAGACTTTACATACAAACTTTGATCCCCTATTTTTACCTCTTGCAACATTTATTTCGCATTGAAAAGTAGCCTATATCCTTTCTCAGGTTCAGGACTATCTGTGTACCAAATTCCATTTAAATATGTTTAGAAGTTTTGGCGATAAAGCGAGATAGACAGTCAGACAAAGTTCCATCCACATTTATAATATTAAGTATGGATATCTGAAGACCGACAAGGCTTAAGGTCAAGATTTTGACTAAGCACACAGGACAAATAGCATGCTTAATGGAATAGTGACTTAACTCAAAAAAGACGATTTTTGGGACATCACAAAAGATGATCTTCTATCTTAAGAATACTTGTCCTACTTGTCAGCGCATTAAATTAATACTAAGTTAATTACAAGTAATTCTGCTTGTGTTTTAAACGTTTGATTAACATTGGTTCGATCTCAGTAAGAAATAGTAAGACTATATAAGTACGTAACTCAAACCTGACCTATCTATTAATGGGTCGATGTGTCTTTAAGCATGCGAAATGTTTGTTTGTGTGCATAAACATGCAAATTAGAATGTATTCACTAAAAGAGTATCTGTTTGCTAATACTCATAATAAAAGCTCTGTTTGAGACTATGAGTGCTTATAGCTCTACACACTTGTCGCTAATGGCCGCTATAGACGTTCAAGTAATTTGATCAAACAGCAAGTTCAAACAGTTTGATCAAAATGTCATGAATGTCAATGGTAACATTAGATTAAATTTAATGAAAATAGCTAAAAGAAATATGAAGTTTCGTATTTTTATTTGATAAAAACATATTTCTTGCGGCCATAACCGTCAGAGATGTTCACTCACTTTTTCGATGTCCCACTAGACACCAAAATGCGAATTTAGCGAAAAATAACAGGCTCAAAGGTGCTGCTATCTACACCTACTTCGCGCTCAATGTGTATATTTAAAAAGTAACATGGATGTTCATTTTGTATACCCCATATTTATTTTAGAATAAGAGAAAAATTACAAAAATATACAATGGATTCTAAGCGCGTCGCGCATCCACTCGTTTCCCACGTATGCGCCTGCGCACCGCATACTGATTACGGAGATACCAGTATAACTTTATTGTAATGTACAGCAATGAGGTCTACCAAGAACTTTGTCATTAAAATATGTTTCGCATTTATTGTAAACCTAACTGCGTTGTTGTCGATTTGAAATAGGATATCTTTCCTTGATTTACTACGAAGAAACGTTTTAATATGGTTAATCCTATGTTATCTACGTAAACAAATACATATTTCTAGCTCTTATGAACGTCACCTTAGTAATACGAGTATACGTGCTCATTTACTACAGGGAGTAGCTTGAGTGAAAATGGATTGAAACATCAGCGCTTTTCTGTCTGTCTGTCATTCCTACGAAGCAATGTACAGTTCTAGTAAACGGGCGCTTATAAATTAATTAGACATTTACAAGTGTTTCTAAGACATCATATTATTTTCTCATTTTTAATGGTTTCCTAAAGACAGATGTGATTAGTTATTTAACGGTTATCTTACACTTACAGCTAATGTTAGATTACATGAATTCATTTGCATAACTTAAGTAAAATTAATCCTCTAAGATACTATTAGGTGAATTTAAGATAAGATACAATGTGTTACCGAACGGTAATTAATAGGTTATAGATTTATCTGAATTGTTTTTTTTTTGATCTTTGTTATTATTTCCAAAACACGGAATTATTCGATGTGCGATGTGTAGTCCGTGCAAGAGTTGACCTTTATAAAGCTTATTTTTATTATCGTATTGAAAAACATTAAATAACCGTCTGAGGGTAGAGCGGATGGGTGTGCCAGACTTTTACTAACAAAAAAACCATCCATGTTCCTTCTTGAGCCTGCTATGTCCTGTGGCCGCGGTAACCATATCGAACAGCCCGAAACCCCGGAAGGCTTCACGCCTGAAACCTCTCAGAGTGCTGACATCTCTTTAGGGCTCGCGTGAAACACAAATGCGCCATCAAAGCGGAATCTAGCACCTAATCCCACGATCAGAGCAAAAAGTACTTTGTCATTCCGGAAGCTCTAAGACTCAATAAAACTTTATTATAAACTGAATTTCGAATGAGAAACCTAAAAGTAAAACTTACAAAATAATGATCCATTGTTCTCTAACCGTTTATCATATCGTTCCATTTATAATTATTACTATTCACAGTATTTAAACCAAACAATGCGCCTGTGAACCGGTACACTAGTTTACTAAGCCTGTGGTTTAACTATTTAACGTTAAACTTAATTAATCTGAAGTTTAATGCTTTTCGTTATCTGATGTTTAATCGTGGATGCGAAGTAATATATTCGTCGATTAGGGTTCTGTGCAAAAATATGCTAAGCCTCCGTCCGTCTGTAGATCTGTCTGTCAGCAGTTGGGGTCTTACGAACCGTTATAAATAAATGTTCTTGCAGGAGCGCCATACAATTCCGAACTCAGCATAGCTTGTGGTATGGATGTGGAGGGACAACGTATTTTTTATCGGTAATGTCACGTTCAAAAACTTCAAGAACACAAATATTTTCATACATACATAAAGACCCGCCTGTTTCCCCGAAGAGGTAGGCAGAGGTATATTATACGCCCACTTTTCGCCAGTTATATAGGTGGCGAGCCTATTGCCGTTTATCGGGAACTTTTATGTTCGCCAGAGCCTCGTTCGTTGATCAACAAGTGCTCCGCTCCACTTGCACGTGAGGTTGGCTTGGGCATCTCAGATCTTTTTAGGAGCCCTTTACACTCACACCTACACTATTTATTGTAAATGCATCCTTATAAGACTTCGAATTGCATGGTACAAATACTGACTGATATCGGTCGTCAAAAGTGCTACTAATTTATTATTTCAAGACGTATTAAAGATCCCAAGAAATGCTAACAATTAACTACCATGTTACCAGATTTGTTACTGTTTTAGTATTTAATCTAATGGTTATTCTTGTTTAACTTTAAAAAAAAACATGTTACCAGGTTTTTACGTATGTCCCCAGAGAGGTGTAGTTGTGTAGTTAGTAAGTATATACCTAATATGTAAGGTGCATAATTATACTCAATAAAACAGTCTATCACACACATTCAATTGTATTACTTCTCTCCCGAGCTCCCGGCATCGCATTCGCAACCATTTAATAATTTCAAATTATAACCTAAATCATCCTTATCTTTGTTTGTTTGTGGAGGCCGTGTAAAGTTGTGGTTCGGCCTAGGATGACAATGATTTCAGAATAAAAAATATTTTACGCTTGTCCGGAATCTTTGATGTACAAGTCAAACTCGTGCCCGACCGGATTCTTTCTTCATTGTTTGTTGTAATAAAATTGTTTGTTAATGTATTGTTTACATTGTAATGGATTATGGTGGTGGTGTGGCGGTTATTGAAAGTAGGTCACCTGACCACTTTCTACGGTAATGTTTCTAAATAAATTGCCTATTACAATAAGACCATAGTTTACGCTTAAATTATGGTTTGTTGGCTTGCACAACAGTTCTTAATTTGATTTAAAATAACATTGCATTCCGTTTGTTTGAAGATGAGAAGGACAGAATGATGTTTTAACGCGTTCAGATCGGGACCAAATGAACTGTATGTGGTATCCGACGGGGCACATCTTCATATGGCAACGTGGCCACCGGTGGTACACCCCGCCTTGTCAGCGAGTACTCCGTGCTCCACCGGTGGTCAGAACGTGTTAAATAGATTTGGCACAGAATAGGTATAGGATAGATGATCGTTTCGCAAGACACCCTTTATCTAAGAAATTGAAAGTTGAGCTCTGACATGCCTAATTATCATCGTATGGTCTCTCAGGTGATTAACTACTTAATGAGGGCTTTCTCACGCGAATCATGGTGAAAGGGGAATCATACTCCAACCCGCGGATCCAGTACGTAATGACGGCGACAGGTGTGTGGCGTCCATTTTATTATTTTTGACTGTAACCCACTTAACGCTTGATACCTTATCAAGAGAATACTCATTGAAGAAAAAAATTCTCTTTCATTGAATTATACGGCGCCCTTCCTCCTCTCTCCTACACTATGCTGTGCCCGACAGGGTCCACAAATGTACCAAATTGTAATACCACCTTATAAAACCATTGTGGAACGCAATATATATTGAGTATTGAGTATCAAGCAATGGAGAGAGCTATGCTCGGAGTGTCACTACGTGATCGAATCAGAAATGAAGAAATCCGTAGAAGGACTGGAGTGACCGATATAGCGAAGCGCGTTTGCAGGCTGAAGAGGCAATGGGCGGGGCACATAGCTCGAAGAACCGACGACCGATGGGTTAAGGTTCTTCAATGGCGACCGTGAACCGGCAAACGTTAAAGAGGACGGCCGATGCGATGTACCGATGATCTGGTCAAGGCGGCGGGAAGCCGATGGATGCAGGCTACTCAGGGTCGCTCAATGTGGAAATCTATTGGGGAGGCCTATGTTCAGCAGTGGACGTCATATGGCTGAGATGATGATGATGATGACCCAGTAAAGTCTAAAACTTAACTTACCGACTACCATCTATTGGGTCATAAGAGAAATAAACGTTTTTACGAGTCTTTCAACGTAAAAAAGGGCTCGAAAAGAAATGCCAAACAAACGATCACCTATCTAAAATTCAGCTTTACTTGCGTAATCTCGAAACTAAGTGTGTCTTAAAGTGAAACCTAGACTGTCGGATACGAAAAAGGTTCTACCACCAACCAGACCCTATTTTATTTCATCCAGGAGCCAGATAATTGCAGAGTAAACGCCCAAAAGAACGACTGCGCCAGAAGGCGTTCAAACAAGTTACTTTAAAAGTTATTACACTAAAAGAAAGTAAGGAACTACTTTAATTAAAAAGCAATTAATGCAAGCAGATCTAGCGAAATAAGTTGGAGATATAACAAGTACCTATAGATTACTATGTAAAGCATAAATTACGGTTTATAACCCCAGTGTCATAAAATCAGACATTTATTGGCCTCTGCAGTACCAAAGTAGAACTCGCTAACGAATCCAATTCAAGCCGGACTACTATCCATCATAACTAGATCCCGATGCATTTGATCCCATTGTGGCGACGTGGATCTATTCAAGTGGGCTAGATTTATTCGACCACTAAACGTTGAACTCGACTGACTTGGATTTCCAAACGAATTAAGGGGCGTATGGAAATGGTTAATGATAATTATTATTTACAGATGTTTTCACTTGTACAACTTAGATATACAACGTATCCGAACCACTGTAGTATAATAATGTTTTTGGTTGTAAAGATTTATAGTTATGAAATTATTCAAAGTTCCATAATAATGGCACTTATATGATTTAATATTGTACAACTGTATTATAAGCAAGCGCGATCTAGATTGTACGTGATATAATCTTTTTAAGTGTTTTTATTATTATATTCATTAAATTAAAACTAGTGGTAGCATGTGACTTGCTTCTGTGTGAAGAATACATTAGTTTTAGTGTTTGGCTTTTTGAATAACTATGTCTGTTTGGAGACAACCACTATTAATTTGTAGTTCTGTTTTTATATATTCAGGGTTCACTGCATACACTACACTTTAATTTGGTCTATTTACTAATTTAATATAATTTTTTTTTTAATTGACGACCGATATGGCGTGGAGGTCAGTATATCTGCACTTCAGTCGAGAGGTCGTGGGTTCGATTCCCACACAAGACAAATCTTTGTATGCATGAACATGAATACTTGTTCTGGTCTGGGTGTTCTCATATTATTATGTATCTTAAGTATGTATGTACAAAAAAAAAAGTATTTGTGTATGTTTATCCGTTATTTAGTATCCATAACACAAGTTCTTAATGATACTTATCTTGGAACTAAATAACTGGTGTGATTGTAAGAGAATACTTATTTATTTATTTAATTAATTAGGACATGCACGCTAGTTATTATTTAATCGCAGCTTTGGTAATTCTTGAATTTGTAACAGAAGCTTTATTTATTTTGTTATAAATTTCTAAAAAATACTATAACCAGTCTGAGGTTGTATTTGTAGTCAATATGTTTTGCAAAACTATCATCATCATATCCTAGCATCATCACGGTTGCAGACTAAGGCCCAGGGCCCAGGGTCTGCCCACTGGTAAAGCCAGATTTGGCTGCCTACAATTCTTACATGTATAGTGGTATAGGGATCCTACCAAGACCTAAGGAGCCCAAGCCAACCTCACCTGCAAGTGGTACACCTGCCGATCAACGGACGAGGCTCTGGCGAACATAACAGTGCCCGGTAAGCGGCAATAGGCTCGCTACCTATTACGTGGGACCAACAATGCAATTGACGAAGTGTGGGAATATTGTATGCCTCTGCCTACCCCTTCGGGGAAATAGGCGTGAATGTATGTATGTATGTACAATTATTACATTAAGCGACTTCCATCTGAACTCCACAACCCAAAGGGAACTAAGTTATATGGTTAAACCGGTTGTCAGAATATTAGAAGGCACTGACTTCCTAATAACGACTGCCATAGATGTTCATGACAGCCGGGACAAACTAAACGTGCCATCCGACGCACAGAGCAAGGATAATTACGCACATAGCTTCGAAAAATCATACGTACGCCACCAGGGTTTGAACCCTAGACCCTCTGAGTTAGAAGTCTATGGGTCTTGCCACTGGGATCGTCACTCAAGTTTTGCGAAACTATATAATATATTAATAATAATGCATGTATCTACCCAAAAAATAAATAAGATATAATGCTTTGCACCGCAATTTACATAAAGTTAGTCTATGTAAATCACATTTTATGCATTGTATAATGATCCATACTGTTATGGATTTTACTCTTTTTTTGCATCAGTATAGGTTTGTAAAATTATGTAATTACTATAATATTTTATACTTATAATTCAACACCACAAAATCACTCGTCTGATCTGTTATCAAAGATTTTATACCAATTTATTTCATGAAGCAACATTCTAGCTTAGATATTAAAACTTAAGTTTGACGACCGATATGGCGTGGAGGTCGGTATACCTACACTTCACTCCAGAGGTCGTGGGTTCGATTCCCACACAGGACAAATCTTTGTGTGCATGAACATGAATATTTGTTCTGGTCTTAGTGTTTTCCTATGTATATTATGTATGTCTTTACAAAAAAAAGTATTTATGTATGTTTATCCGTTATTTAGTATCCATAACACAAGTTCTAAATGATACTTATCTTGGAACTAAATAATTGGTGTTATTGTCAGAAAATATTTATTTTATTTATTTAAGTTTATTAGAAGTTACATTAACACACACCCATTTGTGATATTTTTGCGTACACACAATATAAATATTATATAATTAGTACTTTGATGCAACCGTTAAATATTTCTCTTATCGATTCTCTAGTTTTTATTGTAAAGATAGGACATACACATAGTGACCTCTTTCTCAATATTTAATGATAATGATCTGACCCAGTAATGGACAACTTCGAAAGTACAAAATCTAGCAATGCAAGTTATAGATTTCAGGTTAGAGAACAAAGCCTGCTTTTTTAAGTATTTGGATGTGACCTGATGGCATCTATCAACTCACGAGAACCAAGGTCATAGACCATCAAAGCCACTTCCTAAACCTCCAATACTGCTAATTAGTAGACAGCAATTAATAACACCGCGTGGATTCCAATTAGGGGCCATATACATTTGTATAATTGCCAATAAAATTTACATACAAGGAATTTAAGTTCTCCCAAACGTTAAAAGAGAGAGCGATAGTAAATCCCTGCTCTGTGCTTTTGAGTTTTTATTAGTCTGTTAAGTCAGAATGTTATTGGTCCCAGTCTGGTGATATATACTAAATTTTATTTTATTTTATGTCGTATTCAATTTACCTTAATTGGTTTCAAAGTCTTTGTAGTGGCTCAATCGTCAGCATTCTTTTTGTGATTTTTATGGTATTTTGTACCATGTAAGATGTTTTATTTATTGGCTTTTCTAAATATTTTGATTCTGAGTTATTACTGTTAAATAAAATTATTATCCGAATTACTTATAGCTATAACTGCAGTCCAACCAAAAACCATTAAAAGTGTTTTATAAGACAGACATACATACATTCACACCTGTTTCCCCGAAGGGGTATGCAGAGGCATATTACACGCCCACAGTTCGCCAATTATATAGTTGGTCTCCGTAACAGGTGGCGGGCCTATTGCCACTAACCAGGCACTGTTATGTTCGCCAGAGCCTCGTCCGTTGATCGGCAGGTGCAACACTTGCAGGTGAGGTTGGCTTGGGCTCCTTAGATCTTGGTAGGGTCCCTATACACCCTATCTTCGTTTTATAACACCATTATTGGTACTCTTTGTCGGTGCAGGTGTTTATCAGCATTTCCCGACACTTCGCTGCGTTAAGCAAAGCTAGGTAAAAGAGACGCTTCCATTGGTTGTTAACAAACACCCTCGCAACGTCCTTGCACATTTCTGGTGGAAAAGCAGCGTTATGCAGCCGGCCATGGTTGTGTCTGTGCGCTTTTACCGTTCTTATCACAGGGTGTGGAGCTCTGTCATTTCTTTCGACTCCATTGACTGTCAGATTCATTCAGATCCCCAACAAGGTTAAATTACAGCTTGATTAAGTAACAAAGCAAACATGATTACACCTAAATATAAACTTAATAAAAGATGACAACCACATGCTTGTGAAACTAGAACAATAATGATATCCTAAAAAAAAATTACAAAAAGTAAACTGTTACACAGTTAGTACACAGAATTTAAAGTTCTATCAGAAATTTGGCTTTAAATTCATTTGCAGTAATATTATAAATATCTAAGTTAGTGTAATTTGACCTAGACAGGGAATTATATTGACTAGACATTATATTCAGAGGAGAGAGTAGCCCTACAATTGATTTATGACCATCGTCACATTATATAAAAACACTTGAATCGCAACTTGATCGTAGCCGAAATCAAATAAGCATCCCAAATACCTGGTTTGTTGTTAACTTACGCATCCACTCAGAAATCAATATTAATTCTACAGTAAAGAAAAAGTAAAAAAAAAATATTTCGTAAACTATTATACATAGGACTTGATAACGTCATAATTAAAAATGAAAAAAAACAATCAAAATAACAGTTCTGAGCCACCGCACCGCTCTGTAAGAAGAACTAGCAAGAAACTCATAGGCTATGCTCTTTTAAATATATCCATTGGTTTGGTACTAGAATTACAATCTTCATTTGTCTGTGAAACTATACAATGCAATATAATATAATATTAACAATATTCATGTTTTAAGTCATTCATATTAGAATAGCCTGTATGAAACGGCAGTTTAATCCCAAGCATTTTTATCTGCCATATAGTCTTTGATAGAATAGTATCCCTTTGAAGCCAGCTTGCGTTTTATTGTTAAATTGAATAAACAAACTATCGCGAAAGACTTCTACTGAGTATGTTTCACTTCCTAACGTTGCTGAGATTATCTTTATAGTCGGTACACCCACAACGGGGAAACAATAGATGTTTTGAAATTTATTAACGTTGAATTGATTTTATTGTGTTTTAAAGACTTGTTTATTGACAGGAGTTTTGACGATATTATAAATTGTATGTGAATGTTGTATTATGGATCATTTTACCTATTTTGCTATGTATTTAATCTTTGTTTTATCATGTCATATCATATCACAGCCTTATAAAGTCCACTGCCAAATCAGAAAAGATGACATTCGAGGCATTTGCCCATAATTATCACCCTGGACATACGAGTTACAGCCACGACCACCATAAACAATTGAACTCCTATAATAAATGACAGACTTCTTGGCAGCAAAGTGAAGCGTCATGTCTGTAGTTTTGTTTTATTTTCTAAAATTTGTGATATTTTAAAAGTTAATGTGTAATAACGCTAGATTCTTAACCGTTAAGTGTTTGTGAACGTACATGAGTGTTGGTAAATGTAACAAAACAGTGCAACATTACTTTTCAAATTCTCTCAAGAAGTCTGCGAGATCTCAGTATAGTCCCACACTTTACTGAGGACTCAAGGGGTTTAGGGGAAGGGGATCTCATATACCATTTATCATCTTTATCACCACTCATTTTCATTTACTACAATTTATATGTTATTGATATATCTCTTACTTGACACTGGCTAAATGTGCAAACCGCACGAAGCCATTATTTAAAAGAAAATAATGACAAAATATTATCGTCAATGGTTGATCATGAGCTGTGTACCAATGTTACCACCAGTAGCTACGTAATTCCATTTCTACCACCGTTGTGTATACGAGTTTTTGAGTAGTTAGCAGTAGTAGTAGTACCACGATACGGAAAACGTATGGCTCACTCAGGACTAGGTAGAGTGATGATTTTAGGCTTTAAGGTAGTAACACTAAAAGCTGGATCAGATCTATATCCAAAATGAGCTGTAAGTCTCTCTGCAGCATTGTTTAATCCGGAGCACGGTTTTAAGTAGATTGCATGTTTTTGGCGGCACAATAACCTGGTATTCTAGTGACATGTATCTTGATGTTTTCTGACCCTTTGACTTTGTCTGACACACTAATATAATATTTTTTGCAGTAGCCAAATTAATGAAGAAAGAGGTCAAGTCTAGTTAAGTATTATTATTAATATTAATAGAGCGCGAAAGGTGCTTACTATATTATTATTAATATTAATAGAGCGCGAAAGGTGAGCCATGCGATGGGCAAATCAAATCTAGGAAAGTAAATAACAAGTAGGTAGGATTACAAGGCGCAATGTTGTAAGGCAAGTCACATCTGCCCATAATTAAAGGTCTTCTCGATGACAAAACCCGCTTTGTCAAGACTCGAGAGCACGGCGAAGAGGAAGGAGCTATTAAATGCAGTCTGAATATTACCTTCCAAAGACTTGCAAGCAATACTTCGCTGTACGTTTCTTTATTTGATAAATCGACATTAAATAATGCGACGCCATATTTCAAGATGGCGTCACGATTGCCGCCAATGGGCGCCATTCCGCCTCCTACTGCCGCGGGCAGACCAACAGGCTTCTACTAGGGCATAGTAGGAACAATTCAGTATGATATCTTCATATATCTGCACAGAACATCCAAACGTCGATGCGTGGTCGCTCGCACCTCATCAGCATCCTAAAATCTGGTTGTGTTTAATGTACGCTTAGGGCCCAGGGTTTCTTCACTGGTCTAATGGGATGCAGATTGCTGAATTTCAGTTATTTCACGGAGCGTCTGACCGCAACCCAGAGGGGAACATCATTCTGTGTTTTAACAAGCTGTCAAGATATTTGCTGTCCTTTGAACTTGCTTTCTAATAACGACTAATACTGCCATCGACTACGACTGCTTTCCGAGACACGAAACAAGCGATAATTACGCACAAAGGTGCTTAAAGGTGCGAACAGGTTTTAAGCCCGAGATCTTCTGAATTGCAGTGTATGTGTTACCGGCCAAACCCGATTTTAGGACACACTAGTATGGTCTATTCCAAACTAATTTAGGTGGGCTGCAACTATTATAATAAAATGTTTTTTAATGGAAGAAAAAAAATAACCTTAATCTAAACCAAAACAGAGATGTATAAGTATCTCTTTTAGGGTTAGGTTGAGGTTATTTTTTTTTTCTTACCTTTAAAAAACATTTTATGCAGCCCACCTAAATTTGTTTGGACTAAGCTATACTAGTTTGTCCTAAAATCGGGTTTGGCTGGTAACATATGCATCTTGCCACTGTACTAATGATATCACGGCATTGCACGCATATATTGACGAAATTTATAGCTACTGAAGGTGCGCCAGCCGTGACTCCTCTGCTAACAGATAACGCCTGCGCTTGAATAAGCATTTTAAACTTTGGAATAAACTAAAAGCGACAGCTCTACGTGTTTAGACTATTTATTTATTCATTTTATTTATTAGATTAACCAACCTTTGGTTACATTATTTCTTAAAACTAAACACATTTACAGAGGCATAATTAATGTAACAAACTATAACAGGTAAATACAACATATTCCAATATCTAGAATATAGAGACCAATAAACATAAAACTTAATAATTTACAATCAGAATGTTGGGCTATACTCAGCCTTAGTACTTTGCAAATGTCCATGTCGAGATAACCCGCCGCTTTGATTTAGAACAGCCAATGCAACTTATTGTTGTAAATGTAGGTTGACAGCACGACGGAGCCTACTAGGTCAGAGTAAATATCAATAACATCATTCATTTTCTGTGATCGCTCGCTCGGGGCTGAGTTCGTCTACTCATTAGTTTCCACTATGCCATTGTGCTTCTACAGGGGCCTGTTATTAACTTTTTTGCTAACTGTCAAACGTAATGTTTAGTACTCTTATTAAGGTTTTGAAAAATACTTTTAATGTGTTGTAACATAAAAATAGGCCTGGGTAATTGTATAGTCTGTACTGAAATGTCAATGTCAATGATGTTTCATGGTGGTCATAAAAGTCACATAAATGTTAGAGGTTATTCTTTTTACTGAAGTTTGTTTAAGTCTTTACAAACGGTCGTGATTTTTACTTTTAACCCCTAATTGGCCAGAGGAAGATTAGATTTTTTATTGTATTTCTACTTTAACTTAATCCCTTAAGGTTCATTATTGGTGGTAACATACTTCCTACTGGCCATTTAAGGGGTTAAATAAAAGTAATTGATTACCATTATTCTTCACTTCCACTTTGAGTATGTAACTATGCCTCAGACACTGGAACAGCCCAACCAAGCTTGGGGCGGGATATGAACCGGGGCTTCTAAGATTAAAAGCAAACGCATTAGCCACTACACCAGGAGGTATATTATCTGCGTGTGCCTTATCAAGCAAAAAAGAAATAATATAAAAGTAGTCACAATCACAGATTTATAACTTAAAAACGGTAAATTTATGGTAATAAATCTTGACAAATTTCAAAATTCAATAATTTCACATAGTAAAATCTTGATTAATCCGAACACAGAATCTTCAGTTTTAACCAATATTTCACTCCTTTTCTAATTTGCTAAGATTAATCGTTTATTTTTCTGTTTGTAAATAATGAGAGCTTAAATGTAATAAATATGTAAATTGGAATGATTGAACATAAAAATATTTTTATAAATATTACGAAGATTTATGATTTATGTGGGTTAGACCTAAAATAAAATGACGATAAAGGTGATGATGAAGATGATGGTAATTATGTGCAAAATACACTTAGATTCACAGACGTTTTTAACTCTAATCAGTGTCGTATTGATATAAATAGTAATGATAATTATTATTACTCTCATTAAAATATTTATACATACAGGCATACATTCTTAAGGGCCTATGTGGCATTCAGTAGAAGTTCAAAATGATGTACAGTTGGAATAAATAAATTTAGACACATGCATCGCCATCGCCTCGCCTCCACCGCAGAGACATTTGATATGTAATGTAATGAACTCCGACATACGTAAGTCAGGAACTTTTACTATCACTATGTAACCTCAAACGGTAACAAAACCCATCACTTTCACGCTTCACGCCTCCTGTCTCTCCATTCATTGCGGCGACTGCTTTGATATAACTCTTGTATCAAAGAGAAATAGCACATAAACCACTCGATGTATCATTTTACCGGCGTTTTTCGCTTTGCTGCACATTTGTGTTAACAACTTTAGTACCCGGATAGAGTACCTTTTCAGTTATTGTTAGCCAACGGTGTGATTGTGAGTACTTGTCACTTGGGTTTCTGTTTAAATATCTTGTTACCAGTGGTCCAACAGCTGAAAGAAAAGGAAACCTAGTACATAGTAGAGTATTGTTATGTTATGTCACTAGAATGTCTTTAGAATACCCTCCTAGCATTCACAAGTCGTCAATTGCGCAAAAACGAAGTATGACATATGACAAGTATTATCCAAATCCTTAATTTGAAAGTAAGTAGGTCATAATTGTTATAATTCTATGTTTGTTTATTAAAAATGATAACCATATACACACATACATAATGTCACGCCTCTTTCCCGTAGGGGTAGGCAGAGATCACATCCTTCCACTTGCTCCGATCTTGGCACACACTTTTAGCTACATACACACTCATTAACCTCCTCATACACGCCCGTCGGTTTTGGGGACCAATTTGCAATTTAAATAATCTAAAGAAATTTATAACCTGATTACAGCGTGGAATTTTGTTTTGTGTTACAATCGAATTGTGCATGAGCGATCAATTATTGAAATTTCATTTAAATCCGTTTAATAGTTATAGAGCGACAAAGAATACGCACACCTATGACAGTAATTCATAATGTTTTGTTCTTATTTTGAACTTTGTTTTTTAATAACAGGACTGTACTTTCTTGTTTAATTCAATCTTTTTGTGTATGTACATATACATTTAGATATGTATAATGCTAGTAATAGTATAAAATAAGATATTATAAAAATAGTTCAAGTAAAGTGCATGTTCATTGTATTTCAACAAGTTGTTGCAGTTGCTGTTAAAGTAGACCATGATAGCATCCAGAGCAATTTGTCCACTGCGAGCCGGCGTGGTACAGTCAGCCTCATGCAGTTGATAACATCCGAAGCGCCATAAAGATCGAAATACGTCTTTATTGTCAAGAGCGTTAGGAAGTGTTCCGATATATATGGCACTATAGGTGCTACCAATTATTAAACGCTGACTGTACCAGACCACTTCCGGACCCGCCCACGGCCACAAACCGCTGGCAAATTACACGACAGACCCGACTTCAAACCAACACGCCCGATGGCGCAACCTGACATTAAACTTATGAATAACTCGATCAACTTATTAAACTTGTACACGACTTGAATCTAATACAAGTAAGACCCCACATAGATAGTAAAGAGTAAAAAGGTCAAACTTGAATATTTTTATTCTAATGAATAATTTGTGTTTTTAATTATAAGATTAACAGAGTAACCATTTTTTCGAGAGTTATCAAACCTCGTTAGAGTCGGACAGAATGACACATTTTGAGAAAAAATCCACATCAGACAGATTAACTGACAAATAATTATTTTTGTTATAAGAAATAATATATTTCCATTTTGTTTGTTAAAATTTTACGAATCTTGTTGATGGTAAAGACAATTAAGTACATTTCATTATTTTATTTTCTTCATTATTTTTAATTTCCAAATCTATTTTATGAGTGGTTTGTCCAATTTTTCTTCTAATCGAATCATTCTAATAAAATCGTTTTCGACCATATGAGCTCTATGGAGTCAAACTAAAATAAACAATTTCGACCTTGACTTTGATTTGTCGTGTTTCATTATTCTTTTGACAGCTACATTTCGTAGTTTGAGATGTCATTGGTGAAGTGACGCCTACGTTTTGACTAAGTGAAAAAGTTTGTAGCTTCTAGAGACTCGGTGGTCATTTATTGAAAGGAAACCGTTTGTGTGGAATTTGATAATAAGCGCTCCAGCACTTAGGGATTCATAAAAAGCCCAGAAAACTATTATGCTGTACGCCATATATGTAAACTACACATGGCCGAGACAACCTTTGCCAATCCGTACTGGTGAATCCACACAATATACGCCATCGCATAGCGAAGTATAATGTGACTTCCTCTGACCTTGCCTAGTGAAAAGAGGCCTAAACCCAGTAGCAAAACATTCAAAATATGCTGAAGTGATGAAATATTTCTCTAAACTAACCTAATGTCTAATAAACATTAGAGGCATCAGCCGCTAAACATTATTTTCGTCTTCAACTTGAATATTGACAGCGGCATCGTTTAGCCGACGTTGTCAATATTTAACTCAGCGACTCGGATTTACCGTTCTGTATTGACAGCAATCTACTTAAACAACCAATAACATTAACTTTAAAAGTCGATCTCACAGCACTGACATGAATATTGCTCAATGAAACTAAAGAAACATTAATAACGTCGCTTCTTTTTGTCTTCACAATCAGCTCAGGTTATATGCAAATGAAGACGCTTTAGACCACCTCGGTCGGACGCTGGAGGAATGCCGTAGTTATTGCATTCATAACCATTTCATATCGGTGATCGGATGTTTCTGTGCTGATTGCAATATACGGTTCTTGTAGGAATGTGTCACACAGCTTTCTTTGTGGCAAGTTATTGAATTGAACAGTTCTTAAAGTGTCTGTTTGAATCTACAGTTTATAATTTGACCACCGATATCGCGTGGAGGTCAGTATATCTGGATTCCGCTGCGGGTTCCATTCTCACACAAGACAAATGTTTGAGTGAATCAACATGAATATTATTGTTCCGTTTGGGTGTTTTCTATTTATATTAAGAATACACACATACATTTACGTCCGTTTCCCCGAAGGGGTAGGCAGAGGCATACCACACGCCCACAACTCGCTAATTATATAGTTGGTCCCACGTAATAGGTGGCGAGCCTATTGCCAGCAATTTTTTAGTGATACTTATCTAGGCACTAAATAATTGTGATGGTAAGAAAATAATCCTTAATTTCCGAATTTTGTTTTTGTTATCATGTCATACATTTGAATGTTCATGTGCACTAAGCTATATGTGTAATCATGAAAATATAGTCAGTCCTCCAGCTTTAGGCTCTATCGTAAGATCAAGATGCAATGGTTAACGCTGTATTATAGAAATAGTTAAAACGTTAACTATATGCAACTGCACATGCAACAATTTTATAAGTTAATAAAAATATATATATTCTTGCTTTAGTTATTTTATTATCAGATTTTTTCCATACATTAACATACAGAAATGGAACGGTAGAATCGTTAAAAACATATATAATGATACCAAAGACAAAAAGAATGTTTATGCCCGGCAGGATAATTACCGTCGAACTTATCATATCTGCATAAGAATTGAAACTTTATTTCCCAAACACTAATGGCGGTTTTCGCAATGAATTTGTGGTATAATGATTGCTCCTTTCTCTTTTTTTCGTATCAGTATTATATTGCGGTCTCTCTGTCTCTCTCTTAAGGACATTCGATCTACAGGATTTGATCAAAAATATGAAGATCGAGTTTTGGTGTTGACTTTAAAGTTTGTTATTATCACGAGAGCGCATCGAATTTTTAATGAAACAAAGTGCATACTAATGATGTCGAGGATCACGTGGTATCTTTAGAAAATTAACTTTATATATTACATAGATAGTACAGCAAAGTACAGAAATAAATATATGTAACCAACTTTACATTAAATATGAAATTGTTTGATGATAACTATACACTTTTAAGAAATTAAGAAACTCTTTAATTTAATCTAATTAGGACTTTGTGATTTTTAAGATCTACCAAAAGCATATGACTCTATTTCTATAATTATAAGGAAAATTTGTGAAAATATTATGAAAATCAACAGCTTTCTACTTTTGAAAACAATCCGTTGATTTTAAGTTCAAAGAAATTGACAGGCACAGTCAAAATTATTGGAAGAGTTGGGTTCTAAACCAATATTACTTAGGGGGTTCCACAAGGCAGCATTTTTGAACCAAGAAATAATAATTTAATTTATTTCAATAAGCTACGGAAAGACACGAAAATTATAGATATTTTTTGTTTATTGCATAATTATAGGCTCACAAGATATATGGCATAAAAAATATAATGGTCATCTATATGTGACTTGATGGTTAGCTTACGTAAATTAAGTTTTATTAGTTAGTATGAGTACTTACGCAATACTCAAAAAGAGATAATCACAGCATAATATAAAGAAAACGTGTTTAATATCTGATAAAAGGAATAAAATAACATGTTTATTTACTGCATCTATATTTGTTAAAGTGGCTTTAACAGAAGTTCTTTTTAATCGCCAGTATATTACCCCGTGCCGAGCAAATATGGCATTAATTAAATAGGGTCAAGAGTATAAATCAGCTAAACAAACAAGTACCGATAAAATCTAACTCAAGAGCCTCGTATATTGTGTCATAGTAAAATTGAGATATTTAAACGTATCTTACGTCAGTTTTTGACTTAAAACCTGCAGCAGATATACTGATCATATCAGAGAGAGAGTGGCAGACTGGTGGTATTTTAACCCTTCATTAAATTAACATGTAATTTAATATTATTAATTAGACCTTAACTACATCAGTCTAAGATCTTTATTGATATATGAAGATTAACTATTACATAGTTCCGATTTTACACTAATTCATTTACAGATATTTACAGTATCTGTTAATGAACGATGAGTGTATTTACAGTAAGCCAACCTCACCTGCAAGTGGTGCACTTGCCGATCAACGGTCGAGGCTTTGGCGAACATAACAGTTCCCGGTAAGCGGCAATAGGCTCGCCACCTTTTACGTGGGGCTAACTTTATGATTGGCGAAGTGTGGGCGTATAATATGCCTCTGCCTACCTCTTAGGGAAATAGGCGTGAATATATGTATGTATATTTACAGTAAGCAATTTTTGTAAATATCACATCTTTTAAAAATAAGAAAGGCATACAAATCATTCACCAGAGAACAAAACGTACCGACATCGCGCATAGGTGCGGTCATGTCTCCAGACGGACTGATAGACGCTGCAGCCGACAGTTGGTTGGAGTGGAGAATTCATTTAGACAAACGAAGTGTAGGACGACCTGCAGCTAGGTAGACCGACAGCTTGAGACCGGTGGCTTGGCTGACAGCGGAAGCATGCATTCTGCAGAGGACCGGGATGGTTGGCGCTTTTAGCGATGTCTATGTCAACTAGTGGAAGGCGATTGACTCATTGATTTGAAGTAAGGCATTATTCAGAACAAACATATTGTCGGCCGCTGACTGTGAGCATACTTTACGCAGTTTATTGCTTGTCTTTATTATCTTCTTGTATATGCCGAACTGAAAACACGCTTGCAGAATACTAATAGCAAAATTTAGCATGCTTACAGTTGCCGGCGTACAATACTTTTGATGTGGACTACGCCTAAGTATATAAACAAGTTCTACTGCTCTTCTTGGACTATGCAACAAGTATTGAACATCTTAAAAGCGTCGTATATTGTGTTGTGTCGCATTAGTCGTGTAGGGTTACTGCCGTCTGACGGATAGTCGCATGGATTTATTATGTGTCAGTTTTCTCCATTAACATTTATCGTAATATATGTTTCAGGTATCCTGGCAGCGTGTCTGCAATGAGGGTTTTGTTGATATACTGGCATATTACGAGTACAAGTTTTGGTTTGAATTATCTGCTGAATTGTTGTTAAGATAGGCATTTTGTGTTTGTTACTGCTGATGACTTCGTCAGTATCTTTTTATAGTATGTCATACTAACAAACTATACTTATGATGGTAACGCATATAGCTCTCAGGACAACATTCATCTGCGTGTATTTGCCTTAAGCTTGTAGGTGTGAGGTAAGTTTCTTAATTACGATTTTGTAGAATGGAATTAGCGGATATTTGGCAATTTTGGCACACATCTTTATTAACATTATATGCATTTATGATTTCTTCAACTGTTATGCCTTCGCGTGAAGATGACAGAAGCTGTCAGAGTTATCCTTTTACACTTAGCTAGTAATAAGGGCATCTACTATTATCTAATATGTTTCCACCTGTCACCTAACATACAAGTGACACCCCTATAATATTGTAAGGCTGCAACTCTCTGGAAGAGTAAGTAAGAGCCCATCAAACTATCGTCTGGCCACGATCGGCGAGCGAGCAGACATTCTCAAACATTTCATTTTATTATTTAACTTTTAACTCAATACTCAATTTCTCAACTCAGTGCTCAATACTCAACATTTGTCATAAAAATCTATACTGCTATGTCTTATCTAAAGAAATTGAGACCAAAAGGTCACCGGTAATTTGATGTCATGCAAACTCTGGAACTTAATGTACAACCTTTATGATATAAGTACCAGACTACATAGTCAAAAACGACGACCCAACCTGCAGTATTCGCAGATATCTTTAAGTGTTGAATTCTTGCATGGGTTGACCATTTCTGGTAGTGTAATCTTTACTTATCTAGCCATGCATGTCAGGAATCTTATCAAAGCTATCAATGGCTCTATTGGTTGATTGTTTCTGACTTGGTTAGACTCATGTGAGTCTAATCAAGTCCAACCGAGACCAACGGATTAACGTTATTTCGAAGCAAAGAAACACTCGATATAAAATGCACGCAAATGGTCACCCATCCAAGGATGCTACCTAACTTACGTGATCGTTTCCGACCACCTATTATCACAACATTTTCTTACACATAATTTTTATTATTACAAAAAAAACATGAATAAAGCTATTCATTCCGGTTTTAGTCGCTAAAGCAATTTTCCATATCGCGATATGAGATGAAGATATTATCAAGATATAGAGAGGGTATATTTGAATAACCCGCACCGTTTGAGCGCCGCGGGCGCAGACAGATCTCGGAGATAGTGTGAACATTTGCTTTGATGCACAAGCCCTTTGTACAGGCGGTGGCCATCGGGGATCGTAAAGCTGTGTCTCCACAGATGACGCGAGACGAGAAATTTGTATACAATACAAGAATTGAACTAATAATTATTTAAATTTCCTCCTAGCACATCTTAAGTGCCTGGTTTCAAACTTAGGGGTAATTTTCTCTGCGGGTGTAAAACTTGTATTTCGGTTAGAAATAGTGCAATTGGCGTTTATGATGTGGATGAAATCGGAACAGAGTTGAGCTAATAGAAAATTATATAATTGTAACATTATAATTTATATCCGACTAAATTATTGCAATTCAGGTTTGCGAACCTAATGTAAAATAACCATTGTAATTATTTACGTAAAAAAGTTATTAATGACCTCATGAAAAAACTGTATTGTATGTGGATGTATCGGGTTCCTACCAAGCTTTGAGGAGCCCAAGCCAACCTTACCTGCAAGTGGTGCACCTGCCGAATTACGGACGAGGCTCTGGCGAACACAACAGTTCTAATCAACGTGGGACTAATATAATTGGCATATAATATGCCTTGGCCTATCCCTTCGAGGAAATGTATGTATGTAATTAAAATAATTTTTGTTGGGTTCAATAAAACTTATACATATTATCCTTACTAATGTGGTAATATTACATTTTCGGTTTACGCTTTGTCGTTGGAAAATGAGCTAGTGCAATTTCAATTAATATCTCGCCTTATATCACATTGCCTCGCTTCGTATCGCCGCGCGCGCCGGTGTATGCATAGCCTTAATGCGGTCTGTTGTACAGATACCATCTGGTCGAGATTGTGCGACCAATTTCATTACAGGAGCCTCTTAAAAGGGTTCATTTTGTTGTGTGTGCGAACTTTAATGCTCTTGTTACGTGGTAATATTAAATAACTATTTAAAAATAAAAGTTTTATTTAATATAGTTACAAAATAGGTCTGAACACTTTGATCGTAGAATATTAACTGACTTAATTCTAACAATGATTGGTTCTTATATTCTAAAGGATCGCATGAGAGCGGTAAACAGAATTATTAAGGATTGAAAACAATATCATTACATGAGAACATTAAATAATTAAAATGGGAATGGTAAACAAGTGATTAGATATTTACTAATGGTTCTTATATTCTAAGGGTAGCATAAGAGTGATAAACAGAATAAGTTAATGATAGATAACAAAATCATTACATAATTAGATGAGAACAATAATTACAATGGGAATGGTAAACATGTGATTAGAAACAAAGAGTATGTTATTTACTTATGATTATTACGTGACTTAGGATCTAATTATTAATACTATAGTTAGACATATAGGTATTATATACTAAGGTTAGATATATGGGTACTATATAACACCTCCCCCCTTAGAACAAAGATTGGGCGTTAATGCCCGAACTTTGAGAGGTGTTGTTGTGGGCAGCATCGTCTTCATCTTCGGAAATGCATGAAGTTGTAGCTGTCGCCCTTGTGGTCATCGGGATAGCGTGGATAGATGTCACTCGTCGTCGTGATGTTGTACCAAAACAGTTATTAAAAATTTGGACACAGTGGTTGTCTTCATTGATGTGTCTTCTATTATGGTATTTAAGACATTTTTTAAAAACTGCGTAGAGTAAAAGTAGGATCATGGAAGTTCCAGTTATGAAGGAGAACCAGGAGAAGCTACTTTGGTTTCGTTGAATGAATGGCTTGTTTTTTATCTTCTGGATTTCTTCGTTGTGATGATCAATCTGGTGTTTTATATTGTTGAGTGAGTCTAGGGGTACTTCGTTGATTGAAATAGGAAGTAGAGATGGAATATTGAAATTTTTAATTTCTTTGAAGCAGTCATCTGTTCTTATGTCGGGAATTATTATGGGAAATGTTATGTTTTCTTCTTTCATTGTATGTGCGGAGAGAGTACTAGTGCCTGTGTGCACTTTGCAGTTTTCTTGGAGGGTTATAATACCAGATCCTTGTATATTATAATGAGAGACTTGACTGCCACATTGTAGGATGCATTGTGTTACATTGGTGAGTATGTACAGCCATCTGTTGTCATCTAGAGCTTGAAATGTATTGATTTGTGCGGCAAATGTTGAAGTTGTGCATGTTTTTGGTATTTCGTTTGATGCGCTGAACAGAACTTGTAGCTCGCAGATTTCCAAGGAGCTCGTGCTGATGTATTGTTCACCGCTAGGGTTCGTAGCCAAATACTTGTGCTCTGGTAGGATAGTGGTGTGGAATGAGGAGTTAGGATGTTGTACAGGAATAGAAAATATATGATATAGCTTCAGGGATTCGGGTCTAACTAGCGGAAAATCTAATATAAAGACTAGTCTATTAGAATATACGTATGCGGAGAGTTGAGACGAATCTAAAATGATATTGATATTATTAATAGTAACGGGGCTAACTAATTGCTTGTTAGTCCTAGCGTGGGTAGACAAGAGAAGTTCTTGATGAAGTTTGTAGAGAGATATAACGGATGGATGGATTATATTAGATTTGGCGAAAAGGATACTGGTGAGACAATCATTTATTTCATTCTCTAGGGTTGTTACAGATTCCAAGATTTGAATAGAAATAGAATATATTTTTTCACTTGATATGAGATCGAATATACTGTTTGAAGTGTTATTTAGATATTCATTGAGACGAGCAATATTTTCATTGATGACTTGCTCATCGTAAGCGATTTTAAATACAGTTTCATTGAAATTCTTGATGGTGGACGAAGTTATTTGAATTTGTTTTTGCATTAAAGAAGTAAGATCAAGCTCACGTTTTTCGAGTAGGTCGATACATTCGTTGTAACGTTTTGCGTCTTTTGCGTCAGGAGTGCCAATTAGATATTTAAGCAAGGAGCTGAGACCATCTATAAGCTCTCTCTTCTGCCTTGAATTTTTGCCTAAATACATTTTTAATTCTGAAAGTCTGTTATCGATTTTATCAAGATTGATTTTTAAATACGAATTGGTAGTAAGAACGTTAGGAGTAGTGGTATGTCTAGAAATAATATGCTCGAAATTGGCAGATAAACGTTGAAGGGATTCGTGGGCTATAAAAAGAGGTTTGAGGTCGCGATATATTATAAGTTTCCATGAATCTTCGGATATATCAATGGAACCTTCTTCCTTATAAAATAATCCGGCATGACTTGGTAGATTTTGTGTTAAATCGGCAACGACTCCGTTTGTTGCCCTGTAAGAGACAAAATTTTTTCATTGGAGTTTGAATTATTTTGGCATTTATTTTTAATGATATTTCGAATGCAAATAAAGAGTTTGTAAAGGACTATGTAAACGATTAGTTTTAAAATAGACATAACTATGAAACTAATATAAGGATTTTGTAACAACTTATATAAATATAAACTATGGGATTCAGGTTTCAGAGCTGTCGCTGAGCTGAACCTGCAAGGTGTATTTATTTTAAAATTATTATAAAACTATACAGAATAAGAGTAATGTATATGAATGTATATGTATATGAATGAATATAACTTAAACTAATGTTTCATGCATATGATATGGCCTAAGTCTATCTGCGTGCACCAATTGGTTACGGTTGGACTTTCGTATAACGTAGTTATTGTTGAAGCCTACACGTGTAATTTCGAAAGGTCCCTCCCATTTGGGATCTAGGTTATTTGGATTTGGAACACGTAGCATAACCTTGTTTCCTATTTGATACTGAGCAAAATTCTTTATTTGGCTATCATATCTATCTTTGGCTTTTTCTTTCATTGACTGTATATTTCTCAAAGCCGAGTCTCGGGCAACCCTAAGACGTTCATTTAAATCTTTTAGATAATCACAGGCTGTGTAATCAGGTATGTTTTTCATGCTGTAAAATGTACGTGGTTTATATCCAAAGAGTAATTCGTGAGGTGTATAGTTGGTAGTGTTATTTACTGAGGTGTTGTGACACATAATAGCAAAGGGTATTATTTCATCCCAATTTTTCAGCCGACGATTATGGTACATGCGGATGTGGTCACGTAGTGTAGCATGAAATCTCTCGAGAGCACCATTCGTTTGAGGGTGATATGCGGTATTGAATGTGTGATTACATCCTAAGAACTTTGTGAGTTGTTTAAAGACATTGTTTGTAAATTCAGTGCCTTGGTCTGAGTGGATTCTTTTGGGTACACCATAGTGTTGGCAAAAATGAACTAGTTTTTTAGCTACAGTAACGGCTTCTTTGTCAGGAATTGGGTATGCTTGTACGAATCGGGTTAGGTCGTCTTGGAGTGTCAGAACGTACTTGTTATTGTTTTCACTAAATTCAGAATATGAAACTAAGTCCATAGAGACTCGTTCAAACGGTTCGGTGGATTGAGACGTAATAACCATTGGAGCTTGAAAGTTCTTTCTTTGGATTTTGTTACGTTGACAAATGATACATGATTCTACGTAATTCTTTATGTCGTTCGTCATACCTTTCCAGAAGTATTCATCGCGAATTTTCCTAGTGGTCTCAGTGATACCACGGTGACCAGAAAGGGGTTCGTCATGGAAGGTTTTCAGGATGTTGGGTATTTCTTCAGGTCTAGGGTGTTTGACATTATTTTGGCAAATGGTGATGTTACAATCGTAGATTTCTGCTAAATAGGCTGTAATGCGTAATTGTTCGTTACCTTTTAGTTTACAGGTGGGGTCATTTTTTAAATCAGGGACATAAAGGTCTGTAAATTCGTTTTGTTGAAGACATGCCATAAGTGATTTGAAGTAACTTTCGGAGTCCCATGGGTCGAAGTGCATCGGTCTTGTGGGGCAACATAGGAGGTTTTGATTTTCGTTTGAGATAAGAAGATCTACGTCATAAAGCGATTTTGACTTTTCTAAATAAGGCTGTACTTGAGAACAAAGGCTCATGGCATCGTTAAAAATAGTGTTTTGGTCTGATAGTTGACATGATACAGGGATAAAAATGTTTTTGTGTCTTGGATCTAGAATATTGTCTGGAGATATTTTTAATTTTGGACTATCAAAGGATCGGTCTTGTGAGTTATAGTGTTCATAGTTTAATTGTAGGTAATCTGTTAGGGTCAGCGAGTTCGAGTCTTCTGAGGCCGAGTTAGTTGTTGGATTTGGTGAGTTCGAATCCTCTAAGGTCAAGTCAATGATGTTAGAATTCATAATTGGTGGTCGAGATAATGCATCTGCGTTAGTATTGGTTTTTCCGGCTTTGTATAGTATCTCGTAGTCATACTCTTCTAATTTTAGTCTCCAACGTACAAGTCGACTACCTGGATCTTTGATTGAAAATAGCCACGTGAGGGGTTTATGGTCCGTCACGATCTTAAACTTTCTACCAAACAAATAGGGACGGAAGTGTTTAACAGCCCATACAATGGCGAGAAGTTCGCGTTCTATGGTGGAATAGTTCGTTTCAGCTTTATTCAGCGTACGAGAAGCATAGGCAATGGGAAGATCTTTACCGATTTCACCTTGGGATAACACTGAGCCGATTGCGTGAAGAGAGGCGTCTGTAGTTAATACGAATTCTTTACTGAAATCAGGATATTGAAGTATCGGTGTCGTAGTAAGAATGTTTTTACACTTTTCAAAGGCGAGTTGTTGTGATTCACCCCAATTAAATGGGACGTCCTTTTTCAAAAGGCTTGTTAGAGGTTTAGTAATTTTGCTGAAATTTGCTATGAAGCGACGATAATAGCCAGCGAGGCCTAGAAAAGATTTTATATCTTTACAGGATTTTGGAACAGGGAAGTCTGTGACTGCTTTGACTTTGTCAGGATTAGGTTTTACACCTTGGTCGGAGATTATATGACCTAGATACCCTACTTCGTGTCTGAGGAATTCACACTTGTCGGGTTGTACTTTTAGACCATGTTGTCTGAGTCGTTCGAGTACTTCAGTGAGTTTTTGCTCGTGTTCCTGAAGACTAGATGCAAAAACTACGATGTCATCAAGGTAAACAAAGCATCGTTCACCTTGTAGTCCATACAGTACGCTGTCCATCGCTCGTTGAAAAGTCGCAGGTGCGTTCTTAAGCCCGAATGGCATTCGTGGGAATTCATAATGTCCGAAAGGTGTACTGAATGCAGTTTTGGGTATATCTTTAGAGTCTACTTCGAATTGATGGAATCCAGAGGCAAGGTCTAATGTAGTGAAGTAAATTGAGTGTCCTAATTTGTCAAGTATGTCAGCAATATTAGGTAGAGGATAACTTTTTTTTTGCTCTGGCAACTCTGAAGTGGTCGTACGTCAAAAGTACGGCTCCGTATTAAATTTAAAGAATTTATTTAATTTTAATGTTAATTGTAAAATAATACTTTGAAAAATAATAATAATCTTTTAAATAATCGCTTAATTGTATTAATCTGATAAAAGTGAAACTAAATTAAGTGTAGGCGCCGGCTCAGTGAAGTGCTCGTGACCAGAAGCAGCTGTTATAATTATATTTAAATTTGTTTTGTGCATATTTTCCTGGACTGCATTGTCATAAACCTGGGAAGTATTTTGTTTTTCAATTATCTAAGCTTTATCCACTAAAGGATATATTAATAATACTAGATAGGTAGATACTTTAAATCTATAAACACAGACTTCGCAAGCCTATTAATTCCTTAATCAGGGTTAAAACAGCTTTGTTGGTTATTTCTTTTCAATATATCAAAGAGTTCTAAGCTAATAAATGGTTAAAATCTAAATTTCAGTTAAAAATCTATAGTTTTATATCTATTTGTTACCTACCCTCTTATTTCAAATATAATTCTCACCATTGTAGACAATATTATTGACCGACTCTGTTAAACAAAATTTTTTTTATACTTATTAGTTCATTATAAGTATATGTCTAAGTCATAAGTAGAATGGTGATTCATATTCAGTCATTATATCTCAATTATTAAGTCTCAAGCATTGTGTGAGTTTAATAATTAATCCTGAATTTTGCTTAATTGTTTCTCTTTTTGCTCGGTTAAGCCCAATAAAGTTAAGACCTGACCATTGAAAACACTAAACAAAATATTTAATTCTAGACAGCAATATTCTTGAATATTCTTTTTACTTTTACTCTAATAATTAATTTTTAAAAAAAGAATAGTAGTTTGTTTAAACATTGCCCTTTGTTATAAAGTCCTTTTAGTCCCAAATTATTAATACCACATTAACAGTGTCACATTGGACATTATTAAGTAGTTTCTGTTGTGTTCATTACAGTCTCCATCATGCTGACTAGGCGTGCAACAACCCAAAGTATGGAACTGAAACTAAAACAAACTGCGAAGGAATTAGAAAAATCAAAACTGCTGTGTGAACAGTTGTTGTCTGACCGGGATGAGTCTGAGCAGGAGATACTAAAGGTTGTAGACAAAAACTCTGAATTAAAAACTGAGTTGTCTGCATTATTTATAAAACACCAGGAAGTACTGGGGCAGCGTGACCAACTTCAGCTCACCTTAAATGATCTTGACCAATGCAGCGCTACATATGAAAAAGCTTTGAGTCGCATAAATGACCTAGAAGTTGAAATATGTGAGGCTAATAACACAATTAGAAAGATGTCCAAGGAGCGAGCGCATGAAGAGGTTAGGCATTCCAATAGTTTATTTGAGGAACTTGCTTCATCACCTGACAATAAAAATGTAATAAATTTAAGGCACCTTAGTCATAATAAAATTAAAAAGTATATTAATGTTAATAAATTTATAAGAAAAACTGAGAGAATGGTTAAAAACAGTAACTGTTTTAAGAAAAATGTCGCTTGGAAGAAAGAAAGATTAGACCTGTTAGACACTATTGAAATATATGCGAAGAAGTTAAACATAAGTAGAACTAGTCATGAAAGGGATATTAAACAATTACAGTCTGACATTTTGCATTTGCAAGCCTCTCTTGATAGTATTACAGAAAATTATAACTTTGCTCAAAAAACAATTCAAGAACATGTTTGCACCTTCAGTGATTTAGCGGTAACTAATATTAAGCCAACTAATATAGATTTAAAAAAAATTGATAGCACGGAAATAAAATTAAATAATGTCAATTCAAGCTATGCCTATACACAAAAGTATGTAATGTTTTCTGATGAAGCTGGAAAGGACATTGGTCAGTTATTTTATAACAAGTCCGGATCACATATAACAAACAATTGTATGCCAGGGGCTTCATTTAAAGTAATTATGGAAAAGATAATCAATAGTCAATTTTCAAGGGATACCAATGTCATAATTTGTATAGCTAATAGGGGTACAGTCACAAAAAAAACTGTTGCCTACTATATAGAAAAATTGTCTATGGTCACTTGTAATAAAATAGTTATCTTTTCTTTTCCTTTTAGTAAGAGCTTATCTCAAAAAGAAAATTATGTTAGATATAATTTAAATCTATCAATTGATAGTTTGACATTTTATTACAATAACAAATTGCATGTTATTGATATAAATAACTTAGGTATTAATTTCTATTTGACAAATGGTAATTATTACATACCTAAATATATTAAAAAACGATTAGCTTCTACGCTATATTATTACTTTTTTAACTTAGCCAAAAACTTGGCTGTGAAACCTGCTTTTATTGAGCAGAACATTATTAATAATTCAAACTTGGAATCAATTCCAAATAATTTAAATTTACTCATAAGACAATAGAGGAGTTCTCTTGCAATAGATTGACCAATGAAAAGCCGCTCTTAAATTTATTTCATCAGAATGTTCAAGGCATTTCAGGCAAAGATCTAGAATTAAGTTTGTTATTAGAGTCATTAAATATCCATGTAATGTGTATAACTGAGCATTGGCTAAATGTTAATGAGTCTCTACTGGGACTACAAAATTATAAAGTAGCTAGTGCATTTCACAGGAAACAATCTATAAGAGGTGGATCACTTATTTTAGTACATAATAGTTTAAACAATAGGGCTCGTAGGGATGTTGAAACATCTTCAGTTGAACGTGTTTTAGAATTGTCTTGTACAGAGCTTAACCATTTTATTGTTTTATGTGTTTATAGACCGCCTAGTGGCAATTATCAACAGTTTGAAACTGCAATGGAGGATGTTTTAGCAACCTTATGCAAAAGTAATAAAAAAGTTATAGTATGTGGTGACTTTAATGTTAATATTTTGGAATCTTCCTCAATATCAGTTAGGTTTTTGAATTTGTTCAAGTCTTTTAATTTACTTAATTCTTTTCTTGAACCCACTAGAATTACGCCTACGTCTTCAACATGCTTAGACAATATTTTTTGTAATTTTACTATTATACATAAATCAATTGAGTATGGCGTAACTTCCGACCACAGTGGACAGATTATTAGTTTTGAATATAATTTTCAAAATGTAACTAAAAAAATATTAATTAGACCAATAACAAAGAATCTGGTTTTGAAATTTCAAAGCAATGTCAACGAAAAGCTTACCACGTTAGAAAACAATTCCGCTATAAATTATGATAAATTGTTCGGAATTGTACAACAAGAATTTAAGAATAACTTTAAGCTGAAAAGTGTGGAAATTTCAAACAAAAGGAAGTTTTGTGATTGGGCTACTCCCGGAATTTATAAAAGTAGGAAGAAACTTTTTGATTTATATAGAGAAAAAAGTACTTCAACAGATTCAAATTTTATTCAATATGTTAGAAATTATTCAAAATTGTTCAAACTTGTTTGCACCACTGCTAAGTCAATGCATCTTAAAAATAAAATTATGAATTCCAAAAATAAAATTAAAGCTACATGGAATGTCATAAACCAAGAATCTGGAAAATACAAGAATAATCATAGCATGATAACTCTTAAAGTCGATGATAAAGATATTGTAGAAGAAGAAGAGGTGGCCAACGCATTTCGGAAATTCTTTGTGAATATACCATTAGAGACAACTCAAGCACTTGACTCCTCTACTCAGCGTGCAGTCTTTCTTCTGGAAGACAATGTACCTCTTTGTAGTGAATTATTTAGTTTTAGACATATTGATGGCTCTACAATAGTTAATACTTTTAATACAATAAATTTAAAATTAACTGAGGATTTATGGGGAATCTCAACCAACATTATTAAATCTATCATTAATATTATTGCTCCTCAGTTGGCAGTCATCTTTAATCAATGTATTGATGATGGTTCATTTCCAAGTTTAATGAAATACAGTAAAGTAATACCTCTTTTTAAAGCTGGTGAGAAGTCTGATCCTACTAACTATAGACCAATATCAGTACTCCCAGCTCTTAGTAAAATATTTGAAAAAGTTATTTTTAATCAATTACTTTGTCATTTCTCTCTGAATTCCTTATTTCATTCTCAGCAGTATGGTTTCACTAAGAGTAAATCCACTACAGATGCTGGTGTAGCCCTAATGAAGCATATATTTGACGCCTGGGAGGACAGGCAGGATGCGATTGGAGTATTTTGTGATCTTTCGAAGGCATTCGATTGCGTTGACCATCCTACTTTGTTAGCTAAATTGACATATTATGGTGTTAATAGTAATTCTTTAAAATTAATTAAATCTTACTTGAGTGACAGAACTCAAAAAGTAGTTATTAATAGAGTCGAGTCTTCTGGCGCGCCATTGCTTATGGGAGTTCCACAAGGTTCGATTTTAGGCCCTTTATTGTTTCTAATTTATATTAACGATCTACCTTTCTATACTAGAGATCTGTGCGAAACAGTTTTGTTTGCTGACGATACGTCTCTGATATTTAAAGTGAACAGAGGCAAGGATCATTCTGACGTGATAAATAATGCTCTTGCGAAGGTTTTACATTGGTTTACGGTTAACAATCTATCTCTTAACGCAAGTAAAACTAAATGTATAAAGTTCTCATTGCCTAATGTTACAAAAGTCTCAACTAACTTGAAAATAAATGGCAAGAATATCGAGTTATTAAATGACACAAAGTTCTTAGGCATCAATATTGATTTTAAATTGCAGTGGAACCCCCATATAATGGATTTGTCCGGAAGGCTTAGCTCAGCATGCTATGCCATCAAAAAGATAAGACTCATAACAGACGAAGAAACAGCTAGATTAGTTTATTTTAGCTATTTTCATAGCATTATGTCATATGGTATGTTATTGTGGGGATCTGCTGCGGACATACATAATATATTTGTACTACAAAAGCGCGCCATAAGAGCTATCTATAATCTTAAGTCCAGAGATTCTCTTAGAGAGATGTTTAAAAGAATTAACATATTAACGGTTGCATCTCAGTATATATTTGATAATATAATGTATGTTCGCAAAAACATTAATACATTTGATAAAAATTCAAAAGTACATAATTTTAATACTAGGAATAGAAATAAGCTCTCTCTGCCAAATTGTCGACTTCACAAAACAAAAAATTCATTTTTGGGTAATAGTATCAGATTTTTTAATAAAATTCCGCAGGAAATAATTGATCTACCATTGGCAACTTTTAAAACTGTAGTTAAAAAGCAGTTTCTTCAAAAGGGGTATTATGCTGTTAATGATTACTTATCGGATAAACAAGCTTGGGCTTAACATTTTCAACTTGTATGTGTATATTAGAATAAAAAGTCAACCAGATCATTGTCGTGACCATCCCTTATTGTACAGGCTCAGCTCAGTTTCACAATACATACTTACTTGACTGTGATGGAAGGTTCCCTTAGTGCTACTTTATTGGTTACAGCTTCGGGGGACCCTTTCAGTATCATCAAATTTACACTGTGTGTGTCATGTAACAAAAATAATTTAAAAGAGCATAGCCTGTGAGTTTCTTGTCAGTTCTTCTCACAGAGCGGAGGCTCGGAACTGGCACTTAGATTCACTTACACCTAATTTTTATTTATTTGCATGTAAGTGAATCTAAGCTTCGTGATTTCAGGGTTGATATATATTTTTTTTCAATTTTTATATTGTTTTGACGTTTTCAAGTGCTATGTAATAGTTTATGAAATAAAGAACTTTTTACTTTTACTTTACTTTACTGTCACCTATGGTAATATCATTCAGCTTGCGATAGTCGATTACGATCCTCCATTTTTGTTTCCCAGAGGCATCTTTCTTTTTAGGTACTACCCAGATGGGGCTGCTCCAAGGAGACGAACTGGGACGGATGATGTCGTCTTTTAACATTTTTTCTATTTGGGTTTTGACCTCTTGTTGATGTACGTGAGGGAATCTATATGTTTTTGTGTGAATGGGTGTCTCTGATGTAGTAGGAATTGTGTGTTTCGTGTGGGTCGAGGCTGTTAACTTATCACCTTCGGTGTAAAATATGTCTGAGTACTTTGTTATGATTTTATCCAGAGATTCGCATTCTTCTTGATTTAAATGTTCACGTCTGATTAATTTGTTAACTTTTTCATAACGGTTTTGTTGTTCAGTTTGAGCACATGTATTTACGGAATTAATCTGAAAGCTATCTTTTGAGTCGGTGTAGGGTTTAGCATCGGAAATAGTGGGAATCGGAATATATTTGTCTTCGTTGCTAGAATTAACACAAGTAATTAGGAAATTGTTGTCTTTAATGTTAACTAGAGCGTTTGGAATAGTAAGATTATCATCTATATTTTGTTTACAAATTATGGCTAGGCCGTTAATGATTTTGTCGCTGCGGCACTTAATTGAGAGAAACTGAGTTTGAATTACGGTTTCTGTACGTTTACCTAGGAACTGTTTGTCTGTAGCTTGGTTCACTAATTCTTCGCCCAAGAAGAAAAGTTTGTATGAGGTATCACGGACGCGCATGGTTTTAGATTGGACGTAAATGCTGACATTAAATTTTGACATAAAATCGTTACCTAAAATGCCGTCTGTTGCGATGTTTAAATCGGCAACGTGAAACTTGTGCTTAGGGAATCGATCAAGAGATATTTCGGAAGTACCGTGTGTCTTTATAGTTGATTCGTTGTTTGAGACTCCTATGATAGATACCTTATTCTTGCAATTAATTGGATTGTTGCCTATTTTGTCCTTACGAATGACGGAGATAGCAGCGCCTGTATCGATTAGTAATGTTAGTGGTTGGCCGTCGACATGGAATTTGCAATGTAGTAGGTTTTCAGGTGGAATATTAAGCGAAGCGATATTATATTGTGATTCGGAGATATTATCTAAGTTTGATTTAGTAGATTTTATTTTTGGTTTAGAGTTAGATTTTTTTTTATATGTAGATTTGGTAGGCTTTTTAAGAGAACCGAGAGTTTGGGGCTGGCTACCCTGTCCGTTGGTTTTCTGATTTTGATATTGAATAAGAGATTCAATGGACTTGGTGGAATCAGTGGATTTAGCAGATTTGGAACGGTTAATGGATTTAGTAGAAAAACCGAGGGTTTGAGGCTGGTTACTCTGTTCGTGGGTTTTATTGGATTCAGTGGATTTAGAAGTTTGATGAATGAATGACTCGAGTGTTTGAGTACTAGTGTCACGCATTTGTTTATGGGAAATTGAATTGGCTTTTATAGTAGTGAGATCCTGGGTTTGGGCTTGTCCCCGATGGACTGGATGGAGCCTTAGCCCTGGGCGTCTGGTGCGGTTTATTGGAATTGCAGATTGTCTACATTCAAATGATTCTGGTTCGATGTTGGTGTCTGGACTGTTGAATAAAATGTTGAAGCGGTTTCCGAGATGTCCAGGGGCTCGGCCGCCTGTGAGTTTAAATGATTTATGTGTGTGGGATTATTTATACGAGAAGAAGCATGAGGAGGTGCAGGCAAAGCACGCTGATTTGTGAGAGGGGCAGCGTTTTGACGTTGACGAATGTTATTATTATATTCTCGTTTCCTACATTCGGAAATAACGTGTCCTGAATTTTTGCAATAGTTGCAGATTTTTAGGGGTGGATTGTTGTAATTGGGTCGTACTGGGTTCGGTCTGTTAGTTGGTCTTGGTGCGGCGGGTGGCATTTTGTAAAGGGACTGTCTGGCGAAATTCATTTTCCTTACTTTTTCTTCTTGTATGGCAAAATTGCCGGCCTCGGAAATTCGAGTGAACCGTTGTGTACGCAACATGACACTAATATCGGAATTAAGTCCATTTATGAAAACGTTTAATGCCGTTTCTTCTGCGGTTATTTCGCGACCCGGTAAGGTGTTGTCTGTAATTTCGGTTTTAAGTTTTTCGAGTATTTTATTTCGACATAAATCTACTCTATGATAAAATTCGGTAACAGACTCTGCCGGTTTTTGGAACATCGTTTGTAGCTCCAAACTTAAATGAGCCAATGTTTTTGTTTGGGAGAACTTTTCTATTAAATGGCTTTTTAATTCTGCCCATATTTTATATTGTTTTGCATGAACGTCCGCGGCGGAAGGTCCTATGATTTTGTTTAGTGCGTAAACTAGGAGTATTTCTTGTTGAGGTATACTCGCTAGGCTGAACGCGGAGTCACATGATCGAATATATCGATAAACTTCTGTCGCGTGGCTTGTGTCGAAGTTAGGTATAAGTTGTAATAGAGTAGGAAGCTCGATCCCTATTACCTTAGTATCTTGGACGTTTGTGTTGGCCATTTTCGTGATAATGAGTTTTGTTTAGAAGTATGTAAAATAATAAAAATAGGATTTGGGATTGAGATAGAAATGGACACAGAGCAAAAGTAGTTCAGCCACTTACCATAACAATAAACAGATCGCAGCGAGCATGTCGGTTCGGCAAAGTTCTTCAAAAGCCTTCGGCTACCGTGGCGATTCCTTTCTTCGGCGATTTTTGTCCGATGGGGGTCGTCACGTTTTACTTTGTCTTCATGCACTCGCGATCCTACCGACTGCGCCAATTTGTTACGTGGTAATATTAAATAACTATTTAAAAATAAAAGTTTTATTTAATATAGTTACAAAATAGGTCTGAACACTTTGATCGTAGAATATTAACTGACTTAATTCTAACAATGATTGGTTCTTATATTCTAAAGGATCGCATGAGAGCGGTAAACAGAATTATTAAGGATTGAAAACAATATCATTACATGAGAACATTAAATAATTAAAATGGGAATGGTAAACAAGTGATTAGATATTTACTAATGGTTCTTATATTCTAAGGGTAGCATAAGAGTGATAAACAGAATAAGTTAATGATAGATAACAAAATCATTACATAATTAGATGAGAACAATAATTACAATGGGAATGGTAAACATGTGATTAGAAACAAAGAGTATGTTATTTACTTATGATTATTACGTGACTTAGGATCTAATTATTAATACTATAGTTAGACATATAGGTATTATATACTAAGGTTAGATATATGGGTACTATATAACACTCTCTAAAGGTTAACAGGTTAAAGGATATTTTATTGAACAGCTTTTTCCACTGTTATTCGTTTTACGTTGATGTTGTATTTCAAAAGATGAGCGATGAATGTGCCTCTATACTTTAGTAAGAGTTCCGTAAGTCCGATAACGTAATGCTTATAAGATCACTTGTGTGTATGTCTGTTTGTTTTATTATGACAGTTGACTTGATCCGCGACTTGATCTGCGTGAAATTCGATTATATATATAGTTTTACGTATTATATTAATATCACTTCATATTAAACCTTCAAAAATAAAGACTTTTGAACTTTCATTCCCCTTTCCAACCCATTACAACATTCTTCTCGATTTAAAAAGTAGCTTATGTCCTTTCCCAGTATCTAGATTCTAGTGACTATTTGTGTACTAAGTGTCATTTAAATTGGGTCAGTTGGTTTTGGCAAGAAAGTGACAGACAGACGGAGTTACTATCGTATTTTCTATATTCTTTTCCCCTAATACTAATGTTTCTCTAGTGCGGGAATCGAAACCGTAGAAAGTAAACGCCAAGTCGTAGTCTATTGCCGTATCAATCATTAGATTAGTTGTACAAATTGTATTCATGTATTTAAATTAAGAAATTACTTGCGAGCAATAAATATTTACTCGTGAAGTCGTAAGTCAAATTTAAACCCACGCAAACAGGAAACTTTACACGAATAAATATAAATTGAAATAGCTAAGAGAGCCTTCGTCATTCGCCGACGTTGTTTAGGGGTACTAAGAAGACTAGCTAGGAGGCAAGAAGACTAGCTGCTTAGAACTTTCCATCAACAAAAATATTATCTTGCAATTCCATCAATGATTTAGTTCCAAGATAATTAAACTATTGATGTGTATAGGGATCCTACTAACATCGAAGGAGCCCAAGTCAACCTCACCTGCAAGTGGTGCCTGCTGATCAGCAGACGAGGCTCTGGCGAACTCAATAGATTAGGACCGACAATGGAATTTTCGAAGTTTGGGCGTATAATATGCCTCTGCCTACCCCTTTGGGAAAACAGCCGTAAATGTACGTATGTATAACTTAACCAATTGAATATTAATGATAAAGAATATGTATTAAAAAAAATTGTAAAGTTAGTTTTTCGATGTCTCTATCAGATAGTTAAATTAAAGTGCTAAAAGAGGAGTGGTTGCAAAAAACAATAATGTCATGCAGGTTCACTTAGGAGGGATATTTTAATAATTCGTTTTGGCCTGCCCCCTGCGCCCTCTAAAGGTCCCTCTTAGTTTCCCCCCCGGTTGTCAGTACTAAGGGCACCCAAAGTCGCCAATCTCTGAGTGTTACCTTTTACCGGCCTCCGAGAGGTAATCAGCCCCCCCACCACGCCAAGACCTGTTCGGAGGGGAAGAAGCTGGGACCTAAGCAACCTGGATATTGCTAGGATATGATGAACTTAACCTATATTGTATAAAAGATTCCAACGAAAACTCTAATAATGTAAACCATGCATCCTTGGTCGGAAAGTCAGTTAGGTAATCCTATTAATATTATAAACGTGAAAGTTTATATGTGTGGATGGATGTTTGTTAATCTTTCACGCAAAAACTACTGGAGTGATTGTGATGAAACTTTGTACGTGTATAGCTGCAGTCCTGGACTAACATATAGGACACTTTTTGTCCCAATATTTCCACGGGAACGGGGACCAGGCGGGTAAAACCGCAGGGCGCTGCTAGTATGTTATATGACACAGTTCGTTAGAACCCTTGCCTTCTCCAATGATTATAGTGTTATTGACTTCGTAGCTACCATGTTACTATCATTAGCTAATAAATGTGACACAGTTCGTAAAAACCATTGCCTGCTTTACTGACTATGGTGTTATTGATATAGGCCACACTCGGCCAAACCGGTACAGTCGGAGTCACGGTTTCCGTTACCAACGGAAGCTGATAGTTATTGTAAACTGGCTGGTAGCCGATGACTTTCCACGTGGGGCTAGACGTATCTTAATATGTAGGGCAAGGTCTAAGGCCTAGTTTCATACAAATTCTTTTAAAGCAAACCTTTAATAATAGCGCGTATTGGAAGCGTGCCTTTCGGATGCAAAAACGCGCCATCCGTGCGCTCGTCACGCATAAGACGATTCGGCCAGGCCACTGTTCAAGTCGCTCGGTATCCTAAAGTTGCCAAGTATCGTGATATTGCAGGTCGCGGTTTATGTCAGATAACGAGCATGCAATTATAAGGCGCGGTGATGTTCATGGGTATAACACTCGACACGCTAATTTGCTGGAAGAATTTTCCAGACGCATTACGAGGTCTGATAGAATTACGCACATCATGGTACCGTCTGTGTATAATAAATTGCCTCGGGGACTTCTTCTTCTTCTTGGCGGGAAAGTGAAAAGTTATGTCTACAGTTTTGATTTTTTTTTCAAAAATGTGTACATTAATGTGTGATAACAGTGGATTATTAACCGTTAAGTGTTCGTGAACGTATATGAGTGTTGGTAAATGAAACAAAACAGTGCAACATCACTTTTCAAATCTCTCAAGAAGTCCATGTGAGATTTCAGTATAGTCCCACATTTTCACTGAGATGAGGACTCAAGGGGTTTAGAGAGAGGGCATCACATTTACGTATGATTTATGTGTTATTAATATAATATCTCTTACTTGGCACTGGCTAAATGAGCTAAACGCACGAAGCCATTATTTAAAAAAAAATTGCCTCGGGCCGTGTTGGCGGCTATGACATTAATGACTTTATGAAGTAATTAATTCCTAAGATTTATAATTTTAATTGTTTTGTGTTTTTATGTAATTTAATTGTAAGAATCTGATTGACATTTGCATTATTTTAATTTACATAAATAGTCACCGTTTATTTTTTTAAATTTCATTCATTACTTAATTCGATTGTTTGTCATTTTTTATTTTGACATTATTAATTCCTAATAATATTGAGATTTAATTGAATTTTAATAATTCTAATAATAATGTAGTTTTCTTTTCTGTGATGTGTAATGTTGTATTACCAATAAATGAGTATTTGAGTAATTCATTATATTTTTGGAAGCTGTTTACGTCTTCTTGAGTGAAATCCAAACGCGTGTAAAAATTTTCACAGCAATATCAATCCGTAGAATGTTTTTTATTTAATAAGTATAATCGCATTAAGAAAACTACAAATAAAGTTATGTGAGATGTATAGGTTAGGTACACTTGATTTTGAAATAAAATGTATAAGTATCTAGAAATTTTGCGAAAGCATATTTCAAAGTGCGCGCCCACCGACCGCACGCAAAATACATCAATGTCGCTGATACGAATTTGCGTCGAGTCGTGTTCCGTCGCAGCGAGTCGCGATCTAGTCGCAGATAGGTCGCAAGTCGCCTACGTCGACTCACCACATTCCTGCTATTAATATTATATTGTATACTTAAAAGTGTTATTTAGAAACATACGACATACATCCTACTAATGTTACAAGTGTAAAAGTTTGTAAGTATTAATAAATGTTTGTTACTCTTTCACGTAAAAACTACTTATCAAATTATGTAACTTTATAATATTATAGCTTACTGCGGCGGTATATACCGCAGTATTAGTAACATAATATTCCATCTGGGATCCTTGCTACAAATTTTATAAGGTATCAGTATAGTTGTCATTTCACTAAGTTTTAAAAGTTCACTGTCAGAACAGAAATCTCTAAGTAGGCAAGTGATGAATTGAAAATATCTTTGTAACAATTCCCGCGCAACTTTAATTTCCCGAAAAATCTAGAAACAATTCAACACTACACAGGGCATCTTCAGGTAAGATAAGTGCCTCAAAACAGCGATGTCTTCACGACCAACGCTGAGACGAGAGAAAATTCGTTGGTATTAGTATTGTTACAAAGATATTTTTAATCCTTCACTTTCTTACAATGGATTTCCGCAAAGTAACGCCTGAATCAATAAATCATCCAAGTAGGTAAGAGTGTCAAATGGTTAGAGGTGGGTAGCCTACATTCACACTAGAAGTGTGTATAGAAAGGGTGTTTAGGGATCCTATCAAGACCTAAGGAGCCCAAGCCAACCTCACCTACAAGTGGTGCACCTGCCGATTAACGACGAGGCTCTGGCGAACATAACAGTGCCCGGTAAGCGGCAATAGGCTCGCCATCTATTACGTGGGACCAACTATATATTTGGCGAAGTGAGGGCGTATGATATGCCTGTGCCTACTCCTTTAGGTAAACAGGCGTTAATATATTTATGTATGTATGTTAGGAATAAGATCTAGCCATTCCCTTCTAAACATACTTTATATGACCAGTGTTTCATATAATATAAGGATTTGAATAACATGTTCACACACATAGATTAAGATTAGCATTAACACTAGGACACCTATTAACAGGGGAAAAGTATTGTATCTTGTATCGTTAATATCGTCTTTTATCTTATTTTAATTAATTATTCTTGCTTGCACTGCTTCTTTTAAAAAACATGTCAAAGTACACTTTCTGTCCTGTTGTTAGGTTTCGGTTTAAATTTTTTGTACACTTCATGTTGCTATTGTTTGTATCTGTCTACTTCATTAGTAAACCATTTTGTATTATTTCTTTATTTATTTACTTTTTGTAATGTATAATTGTATTTTTTCCTTTGTTTATTGTATTACAATGCACATACTAGCCAGTTTAATCTTAAGTTTTTTTTCTTTCGCGGGCCAGCTGGGAGATATTTCTTTTTGGAATAACCTGTGCCCTATACCCAATGTTCCTTAGTTTTCAGTTTTCCTCTTTGTATATTTCTTCGTGTGTACTAAATAAATAAATAAATATTATTTTTTAATTAATTATATGGAATAGCATATAAGTAAAAACAATGATCTACAGTTGTTCAAACAGTTGACTGTAGGATCAATAACTATAAACTAGGAACGTGTCATTATCAATTATGTAAAACGTAGACTCTTCTCCTCTTCAGTAAAGTCAAAATCAAAATCATTTATTCAAGTTTGGCTCAATAGAGCTCTTATGAAGGTCAAACTTAAAATTTAACGCGCCCATTTACTGCGGGCGGGAGCGTACAACATCATCGTAAAAGAACGGGCAAGAAAATCGTCAAATTTGGTTTTTTCTCCCGCCAGTTACAAATATACTTAAATCAAAATCATAGTTTACATAAAAAAAACCTGTGTTTTGCAGTCACAAAATTTTAAGAAAAGAAAAAATATAAATTAAGCTCTATCTTCTAAGCAAGGTGCACATAACTAAGGATTAAAATAGTAGAAATGATAAAAATACCGACGAAAAGCATAAAAATAGTTTAAGAAAAATCCACAAAAATCTTATTTCTTAGAAGAACCGTATAGAAAAACGGACAAATATTAAGCAATGAGATTTCATAAAATCTTCGTTCCTCTACTGTGCGCGAATCCTATTAGTTAATATTTCACCGTCTTTCCACTCTGCTGCCTCTCTCCGCTTCAGTGGAAGGGAGCCTTAAACAAATTACACATAGTTTTAATATGTTTTTAAGAGATTACTAATAAATTTAAAAGTCCTCTTGAACTTGAAGTATGTGTTTTAAAGAACTTTACTTTTGTAATACTTTTGCGTGGCGATTTTTTTTGTGACATGTCTTGTTACCTCATTCTGTCTGATGGTAACCAGTGGATGCAGTCTAAAAATAACTATTTTATACCGTGAGATGACGGACGGTAAGGTTTGAATTTCTTGCCATCTAGATTCCTAACCTCTCATCGTCTAAGCATATTAAAAGAAGCTTCTGCATAAGCCTCAATAAAAACTCCTTAATAAAGCCTTCTTCTTCAGTTATCCGATAACGTCAAATTTAACCGAGTTTGACATCTGTAAAATCAGTAGCGTCGCCGTATCTGATGACATCTCCACTGACAGGCGTCGCTGTGAGATGACAGCGGAGATTAATGTTGATCAAATGGGAATTTGTCAGATGGTCAGCGAGATATTAGAGTTGATCAGTGGGAAATTATTCGAGTGTGACAGATTATAAAGGTTTTTTTATATTAAGTTTCCGTATACCAAAAATTACATACATTTAAACACATCTGTTGGTAGGGTAGGCAGAGCTGAATACCACACTTCGTCAATTTTTATTTTGGTCCCACGTATTAGGTGGCGATTCTATTGCCGCTTACCGGGAATTTTAATGTTTGCTATAGCCTGGGCCGTTGATAGGTACTAGACAATGGATAGTCATAATCAGAATCAGATTTATTGCCAAATGTGGGTATAATATCAGATGGTACAGTCAAAATGTTATAAAAGTTTCATTCACATTTTTATCCCTTTGGGATATGCAACTATTGTAACAATTAGAGAAAGACATTACATAGCAGAAGCGCTCGTAGCCTTGCGGTGCTAGGTGGTCGGAAATGATCACCGAAGTACAGCAGAGTTTACAGAGGTCAGTCCTTGGATGGGTGACCGTTTGTGTGGCATTTAATATCGAGCGCTTCCGTGCTTCGGAAGGCACGTTAAGCCGTTGGTCCCGGTTTTCGCTAAATGTGGTAGTCGTTAAGCCATGTGAGAAGCCTATTGGGCGGCTTGAAAAGTTCTAACAGCAGGACTCCATACACCTGCCTCCGCCAATCCGCACTGGGTCAGCGTGGTGGAGTATGACCTAATACCCTCACACCTTGATATGTGAGAGGAGGCCCGTGCTCAGTAGTGGGACGTAAATGGGCTGAGATGATGATTACATAGCAAACTATTTTTGTGATTTTAAATACAATATGAATTTTAAGTAGGTAGGCAGAGATACTTGAATGAAAAAAAGAGATGGAAATTTTGTTCCTGTAAGCATATAGAAAATATTACGACCAAAACAAGAATCAAGAATGAACATTTAGTTATTCAAAACACGGAAAATATCGATTCTTTAAATAAAAACATGTTGCAAGTCTCATAAATTAGTAACAATTATATAACTCATCGTCTTAAACGCTTTTAAAATGAGGCTTTGTATAATCTTCATCTCAGTGGAACCATTAAGGGATTAGTCCGTCCAATCAACCGTCTAAATCTTAACAGCTTCTCAAGATCCTTGTACGTTTTACTTTTCTTTTCACAGTTTCAATGGGTCATGATTCTTGTATGTCTTCAAGATTAAAAATAAGAATTGTCGAATTATGCTGTATGCAGATTTTGTGTTGGTGACAATTTTCAGTGCCAGAGTAAACTTCACACATAAATATTTGTTCCTTACAAGAAAGTACCATTCTTATGACGACCGATATGGCGTGGAGGTCAGTATACCTGCACTTCTCTTCAGAGGTCGTGGGATCGATTCCCACACAGGACAAATATCTGTGGGCATGAACATGAACATTTGTTCTGGTCTGTGTGTTTTCCTATGTATATTAAGTATGTATTTATAAAAAATGTATTTAAGTATGTTTATCCGTTCTTTAGTATCCATAACACAATTTCTTAGTGATACTTATCTTGGAACTAAATAATTGGTGTGATTGTAAGAAAATTCATATTTTATTATATTTTTTTATTTATATGCAAATGTATCTTATGTAATATATCGTGCTTTCCCCGCAATAAAATTAAAATTATGCTAACATCTTCTCGTAGTCCAATTTCCGCCCTTAGAAAGTGGTCGGACTTCTAGATTTAGTAATATCATCTACAGAACACTAATATTATAAAGAGGAAAGATTTGTATTTTTGTATGTAACGAATAAACTCAAAAAGTACTAAACCGATTTTAATAATTCTTTTTTCATTAGAAAGCTACATTATCTGAGTAACATAGGCTATATTTTAATTTGTGAAAAAAAATAGGGTTCTTTAAGATATTTGGGGTTTTTCGGACACAAAGTGTAAAAAATCAACCAGAACAGTTACTCATTTTGCGTACGCTGCTTAAAAAGTATAAAAGATAGAACCACAAAATGTATGAACTAATTGTAGATCTTATAAATATCTACTAAAAAGTCCGCGACACATTATACCTATCTATGTCCAGTGAGGCACAACAACCATTTTTTAATTTGAAATCTTGAATTTTTTTTGGACTACATTTAAACGCATTTATTTTACCTATGCTAATAATCCTTATCAAAATTCATCACTAAGTGCAGTTTGTGTAGATAATATTAGGTCTTCGAATGATCAAAATTGGACGTTTGGTTTGGAAGTTATGACGAAATTAAATTATTACGAATTCTGCTGCACGGCGCCCTATCACGGGTCGGGGCTCATCAGTTTATTTTGTTACCTGAAAATAATTTAACGTCAAATATTGTTTATAGAGAAGCTCTACAATAATCGCTTTAGTTATTTATCCCAAAACCACGGGGTGCACTCCGGGACTGCCGGGAGGAGTGACAACTTAGTATCAATTACATTTAAATATTTTTATTATTAACAACTTTAACATCCACAAAAAGACAATATATGCAGCCTGCGGATAATTTTGACCTGGGAATCATTTTGCTGACCGTGTTAGGCATTTTGCAGCGGTAACCGACAACCACGCGGGCGGAGCCGCGGGCGACCGCTAGTAAGAGCAATAAAAAGAATCAAGCTTCAATAAATGGATTTAGAATTTAGCGCTCTAAATTTATTTTAGGGAACCCGAATTTGAAGTATTGGTAATACTGGACGATTGAGAAAAGCACCACTTCATTGTTTTGTCAATAAATTCATTCTTCACCATTTCAGCTATATTAAGTCAACTGCTGTACGTTGGTGTCCCCAATAGTTTATTATACTGGGGGAATTTAATTTTGCCCATAATCACCAAGCTGGACAAGCGGGTTGGTGATCGCAGTTCAAGCCAGTCCGCTGTATGACCCTTTTTTTTTTTTTTAATCGCCGGTAAAAAAAATGCTGTTTACGCACTGTCTCCCGGCCAATGGGGGGACCGAGAGGGGAGTGTGGGGCTCACTGCTTCAGACACGACCACCGCAGTCCTACCCACTAAAAAACTTCCGACGACGCCCACCGCTGTTGAAAAAGGGGCAGGGGGCAGTATGACCCTGCTGCTCATAATCCGGTGGAAAGTTTTTTCATCGACACTTACGACTCCCAATGATACGAGACGGGGTGGCACTTTTCTAGGCCTGCACTAGGCCTACACTGCAACTCACATAAAAACACAATGTACCTTTTTATGGTAGGTATATTTATCCTGTTCGGCGATCAAACCGACAACCTTTTGAAAATGAAACTAAGCTTTGCATCGTAACGGCAGACATTATAATAAACATTACATTGAACCTTAATAAATGTTGTATAAACGCTGTAGCTTTTTCAGTAAACGCGCTCCTTGTAATCTTAAATGGATAGTATCTAAACAACATTAGCTACTTACATTAACCAGAACCCTGCTATTAGGTTGACATTAATCCTATTGCATTTTAATATCCACCTATAAGCCCTCAACTAGCCGTATAAGTTTTAAAACCATTAAAAATTCAATTAAAATTCCGTTAAAAATAGAAGTAGATTTCATTAAATCCAAGCGATAAAATATTAAAAAGTAAAGCGTGCATAATCTGTGGCCGATAAGGCGGCAGAATCAAAACGCCTGGAGCTGTTTTAAAAAGAAAAAAAACGTCAATAATGGCGGGATGTCGTGCTCCTGTAGAATTCAGGGTTGCCACATACGCATGGCGGGCGGAACGTTTTAAGTTTGTTAATTGTTGGTCGTTTAGCGATCATCGATATCCAGCCGGTGCGCGATGGAATGTTGCCCTTTGTAAATAATTAATGGTGATAATTAACATCTGTGGTGTTTCATTGATTTTCACAGCATTACATTTTTATTGTAAAAAAGAGATTTGTGAAGTTATGACGGAACATAATGCGATAAGCTTAAGAATTTTAAGAATACTTTGTTACTATTTCTAGCAGCTTCCGGTGTCTCTGTTTTCGTGACCCTCACCAATGTTGCAATAAAAAGTATCCCTTTTTCTTCTTAAATTTAAAAAAAAGCAATAATAAAAAAAAAATTGAAGTTCTTCCTTCCTTCCTTATCCTTTCTCTCTCCCGGTAGTCGTCGAACTTCTCACAAACTGAAACTCCATATTTGCGATGAAATTCATATATACAACAACGATTGACAAGAATTTGAAATAACTCCAATTAATTTATCGACGATTTTTATTTTTTAAATAAAAAGTATCTACGTAGAAAGAAGTATTTGTCTAATACAACCCTAAGCTGAGATGTGATCTCACTAAAGATGGAGAACTATATGTATTTATCGAGTTGCGCAGCGGTATGCTACATGCCGCCCGCTCGGCTGCCGCCTGTTGTTTTGAAATACTGTGCGCTACCATGATCTATTTTGTACTACACATCGGTCACTGATTAAAATGCGATTTAGAGAACTCAAATAGACTTATAGCTTCTCACTCGGGCCACCGCGGCATCATCATCATCATCTCAGCCATCTGACGTCCACTGCTGAACATAGGCCTCCCCAATAGATTTCCACATTGAGCGATCCTGAGTCGCCTGCATCCATCGGCTTCCCGCCGCCTTGACCAGATCATCGATCCATCGCGTGAAAGGCCGTCCTCTACTACGTTTGCCGGTTCGCGGTCGCCATTGAAGAACCTTAACGACCCATCGGTCGTCGGTTCTTCGAGCTATGTGCCCCGCCCATTGCCACTTCAGCCTGCAAACTCGCCTCGCTATGTCGGTCACTCCAGTCCTCCTACGGATTTCCTCATTTCTGATTCGATCACGTAGGGACACTCCGAGCATAGCTCTCTCCATTGCACGCTGAGCGACTTTGACCGCGGGATAGGTATTTATTGTTATTTTTCTAGTAAAAATGTCATCCTTTAACTTTTATAGAGTTCAACATCAAATGGTTGGGCACTTGAAGCGCTATATTTATAAGAACACGCTCTTACGCTCTTAACTATAGAGACTTGTGTCCATTTTTGTGGCGCTTTGTATGATACCAACTGTACATGTTTGTGACTGTACATGTAGACATCAACACTGTAAAGTATGTACATAAAACTATACAAAACTTATTTAAATAAATATTTTTTTTATTTACGATATGTGAAGCCATGACCATAAGACAAGCTTTCCCATAGACTACCTAATTTCTTAGACAAGGGCCCAGGTGAATTATTAATGATTTCCTATTACGTTTCTCATTTATTTATAATTAGTGTGATACATTGATTCTGGGAGTTGTTATTTAATTTATTTTCTAATAATTATATCTTTTCAAGACTATGAGTGGTTTGTTCCCACTAACACACGACCAATTTCTTGAACTGTACCGATAACATATTCCCATTTAAGAAATATTTTACACATTCACATTAAACTAATAACATTACTAAAAACTCTCTAATAAAAAATACTATGTGAAATCAAGTTTTAGAGTTAAGATACTTTTGGTTTTAAGCTTTAGTTAATCACTAAAAATGAAAGTCGAGTCATTTAAATTTAAAAAGAATATCCTATTTTAATTCACTTTTTAAACCATTTCGAATTATCTTATTCATGTCGATAAATCGGCGGTAGGCCCCCAGGGGGCCTACCGCCGAGTTCGATGGCAATCGATTATAAGGCAAAATGGATTTCGAATTGATTCTGTCGTACCGCCGAACTCATGGAAATCGAAACAAAATGGCGTTCTCCATTTACCTATTGGTCTGTCACGGACTGAAGGTCATAATTGAGAGGTGGCTGTCGGCAGATTCCCCGGTACGGATTAATGAACGCAAAACAAAGTTTGATCTAGATGGATTACCGGTAATCCATCGAATTCGGCGGTAGGCCCCCAGGTCGTGAGACAGTGGAAACATCCATAACGGTGCCATCCATCAATCAAGCCGACGTCGCGGCGACTTTTTATAAAAAATAAATTCATTAGTTGATACCTCTTTGTGTTCCGCTTCCAAATTGACTTACAACATGATTATAATCACGATGAAATTGCTTTCTAAACAATATTAATACTGGTTTTGAACAACTTATATACTTACCCAATGTTTTGTATATTTGGATTTCGAAAGGATGAAGATAATAGTTGGTACTCACCTGAAACAATAAAATAATGAAATTAATTTCAATTACGTAACAAATAATATAATAAACAAATCATATGTTTTGGATTTAAATGGGTATTTATTATATAATTTTAAATTATAAACATACAAATATACTGCTAGGCCTGTTTTCCCGAAGGGGTAGGCAGAGACATATTTTATTCTCCCACATCTCGCCAATATTGGTCCCACGTAATAGGTGGCGAGCCTATTGCATCTTGCCGGGAACTTTTATTTTCGTCAGACAGAGCCTTGTCCGTTGATCGGCAGGTGCACCACTTGCTGGTGAGGTTGGCTAGGGCTTCTAAGATGTTGGTTAGACCTCTGTACTTTAAAGTTGTAATTTTGAAGCTATAGAAATGAAGTATCTTGAATGAACTTGAATAGAAAATCTATAGGTGTATTCTCTTACACGAAGACATTAGTATAAATTCATTTAACTATTTGTTTGTGTGCCTATGTGTTTTGGAATGGTACTTAAGTCATTTAAGTGCTTAAAAAAGTATCATCTGCGAAACAATTTATTGTTATATTACTAATTAATAAAAGTGATAACTACCTGCCAAATGTTATTAGCATAAAACTACCTTATTTGTATCGGCGCATAAAAGCTAAAGTTCCAAACAGTTAATTAAAGTAACTGAACTTAAAATAAATAAACCGTGTTATTGCTTTATTAGCTATACTCTTACTGTAACTGTACAGTCAGCGTTATATAAATGGTAACAACCAAGAATTTTTTTTTTAGATATGGACTCACTCGTTTAGAGTAGGTAATTGCCTGTGCCAAATAATTTAATGAATATAATGAATCAATTTTATTTTCATTTGGTAATTTAGCCTTGGAAAAGGTCAGGCAAAGTCCATCATAGTGAGGTCACTTCAATGTCATGCCCCAGTAAAGTAGTGAGAACTTTACGAGAAGCGTCTATGAAGTTTTGAAGTGAACACGGAAATATTACAATTCACTGTAATATGCCACTTTTCTACACTTGTAAACGTTGCCGAAGAGTTATGTCCAAAAATCCACAATATTTACTTATAAAATCTCCAATGTTATTTACTTCATACACTATATTTAATTTGAAACCAGTTTTGAAAAATAAAATACACTATATTTAATTTAAAACTAGTTTTGAAAAATAAAACACTCTCGCTATGTGTATTTTTCCGCGTTGCGCCAAAAGTCCACGTCCCTAATGCCAAAAGCGTTAGGGGACGTGTTTTGACATATATGGCGCTTTGGGTGCCACCAATATTTTGACGATGACTGTACAAGTGTGTGAGTTGTGATCGTGACCGCTGCGGCCGGACTATAAACACATATTTGGATCGCGATAAAATTGAAACTTGTTTCGCGTTTAATGGCTCCGAATTAAATGTTTAATCCGCTATTTGATTGTACAATGTAAAGAGGTCAAGTTTAGATAGCTCATTGACTTAAGGTTTGTTGCCGTAAGGCTTTGAAGTAACAAACAATATGTTTTTAATCTTTGGCTAAGCGCGTGAAACGGTTTATGTGTATATGGCCATAGACTACGATGAGCACTTTCCATCAGGTAGGCTGCATGCTTAAATGTCACCTTGTGATATTAAAAAAAAATTAAATAAAAAACACGCCCCTGCAGAGGTTTATCCACTGATATGGACTTCTTGGCGGGAAAGTGAAGCGTAATGTATGCAGTTTTGTTTTATTTTCTAAAATTTGTGATATTTCTAACATTAATGTGTAATAACGGTTGATAATTAACCGTTAAGTGTTTGTGAACATACATGAGTGTTGGTAAATCAAACAAAACAGTGCAACATCACTTTTAAAATTTTCTCTCAAGTAGTCCATGTGAGATCTCAGTATAGTCCCACATCTTTACTGAGGACTCAAGGGGCTTAGGGAAGGGTATCTCATTTACCATTTGTCATCTTTATCACCATTCATTCTCATTTACTATAAATTATATATTATTTATATATCACTTACTTGACACTGGCTAAATGTGCTAGACGCACGAAGCCATTATTTAAAATAAAGAAGAAGAAAAGATCCACTGATATAACGCATTGTCCGAAACTAAGCAGAGCTAGTACTATGGGTACTAGACAATGGATAGTCACAGAAACTTTGTTCCTATGAGCATATAGAAAATATTAAGACCAAAACAATTATCCTGTTCATGGTCAAAAATATTTGGCCAAGGTATGATTAGAACCAACGACCTTTAGAATTAGGAATGAACATACTGATTCCCGTGCCTTAGATATTGTTTCGGATTTAGTTATTCAAAACACAGAAATTACCGATTTTACTTTAAATATATAACTTGGTAATAATTTTTACTTCGTAATTTTAAAACTTTTTTGAACTGCAACTTATATGCTATACTCGAATAGGGTCACCTTCTCTTGACTTATGGGGAGTCCTAAGAGTCGACAAAGTGATATCCTACCGGATGATGGGCAGCTGCGTCATCCTGCGTAAAGGCTTTAACTGCTCAGCTCAGTCACCCGCCTGCCCAGGGGCCACCCTCACATAATCACAAGCCAAGGTTCAGTAGTGGATTTAATTAGGCTGATTTGATGATGGCAATGATGATGAAAACTGAAGGTTAGGAAATCATTAACATAATTTAAGCAGTAATCTTACGTCAGTTCACTTAGAAACTGCTCTTTTTGTAAAAACTAATCCACATATGTTTCAAAAACTTACCCCCACTAGAAAAAATCCAACACGTACACAATATAAGAACCGATTATGTAATGTAATATGTAATACTGCTTTAGTAAAAAAGTTTCTTTGGCACTGCTTCACAAATTTACAACAAAATACCTAATGTAATAAAAAGCATGACCTTGCATGAATTTAAAAAATCTTTAATTAAAATACTACTTGAAAAATGTTATTACCAAGTAGATGAGTTCCTAGATGATAAGACTTTACTGTAATTTTAATTATAATACATTATTAGTCTAATATTCTTTGTTAATGTTTGTATGTCTCAACGACAAAACATAGCGCACATATTGAGTATGCAACACCTTAATGTAAAATACCTATGTTTAACAAATTAATAAATTCTATTCTATTCTATTCTACTTAAAACTTCATTTACCTTCAATGTTTTCCAAAACCTCAGACTTAAAACGATTACTTCTCAGGTCGGAGTCGATTTCCTCGAAATCGTAAAATTGGTACAGGAACTCCAAGAGCTCAGTTCGGGAATCAAACCGACCAGTGAACTAAAACAAACAGCACGTTGACCTTGGGCGCGCCGCGTGACCGTTCCGGTTCCGGTGATCCGATCCGATCCGGTTAACTTACTGTGTGTCGATCTGTCCATCATTGATTGGGAAACTTTATTATCTTTGTAAGAGTGTTTCATTGCTACTGACATTATAAAGTTAAATGATTCGTAACTATGAACAGAATAGTTAGATATTGTGCTTGTTAGGATTAAAAATGTAAGGAAAAACTTTTTCAGAGTTCCAATAATTTATTATTATATTAATTTGACGACCGATATGGCGAGGAGGTCAGTATACCTACACTTCACTCCAGAGGTCGTGGATTCGATTCCCACACAGGACAAATCTTTGTGTTCATGAACATGAATATTTGTTCTGGTCTGGGTGTATTCCTATGTATATGAAGTATATATTTACGAAAAGAAATAGTATTTAAGTATTTTTATTAGTTAAACGTAGTTTAACGATTACCAGATAATTAGTTATCGACTTTTATGTAATTTTCTTATTTTGGCAAACAAAATCTATAGGTCTTAAGGAATAAAGATAAAAAAACATAATATGTAAACAATGTATGTGTTGTGTTGGCGACCCTATTGCCGCTTACCGGGAACTTTTATGATTGCCAAAGCCTTAGATTAATCGGCAGGTGCACCACTTGCAACTGAAGTTGGCTTTAAATCCTAAAACCAAAGTGGGATCCCTATACACCATAAATATTAATTTGAAAAATACCACACCTTCACGTAAACAAATAAATGTAAACTTTAATATTTACAAACATAGACAAAATAAAGCCTATTTTTAAAAATTGGCTTCTCTCTCTTTCGATTCGCTTGAGCAATCATAAAAGGCAATATTTATTAGGTAAATACCTCTTAAAGATTGGAAATCTCAAGTGGAAACGGAAACACTAAGTATGGATGGTTTGTTAGCAATACTTATCACAAAAACCTGCTTGTTTTGACCCACTTGGCTTAGCGGAGGAGCTTACTATTAGAGCTTCGGTTAGATAAACATAAACCTTGGATTTAAAGAGCTTTCGATAAAAAATATCAACATCAAAATATTTCTTATGTACAAGAATTTATCGGTCAACTATCTTACACTATCTTGATATAAAAATATCAGGAAAATAGATGGAATTTTATGGAATAATTCTAGTTAATTAAAAAAAAATTACAAAACAATAAGTAGTTTCTTTCACATTCGACAGATCATTCGTGTTTTTTGATTAAAACTATTTCTAAAATTTTAAACTACTGCAAGATATACAAACTACATACATCTTAAATAAAAAAAACCAAATAAGTTTACATTAAACAAAAATCCAAAAAACAATAGAACAGGAAAACAAAAGCCCAACTCTGACACAAAATAAAACAACCAAACTTACAAACCTCTCGACCAATTACACCGGAATGTTGTTCTAAACTAGACCAAAATTCTCCGTACTCACGTGCCGACCAAACCACACCATATCATATCAGCGCCGCCATATTAACAGTAAAAAGAAGCAAAAAAATACTGGTAGCTTTGTTTTACGATCCAGGGTCGGAGTCAGACTGTGATTTATGTGACCGGAATGACTTTGTAAAGCTAAATAATGTTGAATAAATCTCTTTAGATTTTGATTTCATTAATTAAATAACAAAACAAACAGTTTACGGAGTGGTTAAGCTATAGTAAATTTAATATCTACACTAACATTATAAAGAGGAAGACTTTGTTGGTTTTAATGGTTTGGTTGTAATAAACAGGCTCAAAAACTACTTGACCGTTTGTTAAAATTCTTTCACCATTCGAAAGCTACATTATACACAAGTAACATGGGCTAAATTTTAGTAAGGAAAAATTAGAGTTCCGTAAAATATTTGGGTTTTTTCGGACACAAGGTAATCAACCAGAAAAGCTATCTCGATCCTAAAACAACTGGTTGCACACCGGGACTGCCTGAAGAAGTGAAAACTTAGTATGAATTACATTTAAATATTTTCATCAATAACATACTCATAAAGACAATCTATGCAGCCTGCGGATAATTACTGCGTCATCAATGTTATTGTGTCGGTGTCTGACCATAATATCCCCTAGTATTTAAGAAAATAGACGACCGCTATGGCATGGAGTTCGGTATACCTCATTTGATGATTTTCCATTCAAAAAAAAAGGTCACCATACCTGCACTCCGCTCCTGAGTTCGAGGGTTCGATTCCCTCAAGGGACAAATCTTTGTGTGCATAAACATGAAAATTTATTCTGGTCTGGATGTTTTCCTATGTATAATAAGTATGTGTTTACAAAATAAAAAGTATTTACGTATGTTTATCCGTTCTTTAGTATCCATAACACAAGATCTTAATAATACTTAGCTTAGAACTAAATAATGAAATGAAATTCAATGTGTTTCAAGCATATTGTTTCTTGTTATTGTTTGATTATGATAACAATTAGTCACAAATTAAATAACAATCCCTTACTCCGCTCCCTGCCTACATCAAACATCAGCCACTTTACAACTGTTACGAGCACGTCACGATCATGCTCCTAGCTAACTGCCCCTGACTCGAGGCTTTCTTGTGAGAGGTTCTTCATCATCATTATTAAGGCTTGTTATAACAAAGCTCGGAGATGAAGCGCTTGGAGCTTCGCGGTACTAGGTTCCTAGGTGTACGTTCCACGATTACCGAAGTAGATTGCACAGAGGTTTCCCGTTGGAGTGTGGCATTTAATATCTAACGCTTCTGTGCTGAGGAAGGCACGTTATAATTTTAGTCCATACTATCACTATAATATATAAATATTTTTAACAATTACGCCAATTATTTAGTTCCAAGATAAGTATCATTAAGAACTTGTGTTATGGATACAAAATAACGGGTAAACCTACATAAGTTTTATTTTTTTTGTAAATACATACTTTATATACATAGAAAAACACCCAGACCAGAGCAAATAATCATGTACATGCACACAAAAATTTGTCCTGAGTGGGAATCGAACCCACGAACTTGGAGCAGAGTGCGGGTATACTCGCCACTACGCCATATTGATCGTCAATAATATAGTATAATGTTACGGGACTTCTTTGCCTGCCTATTTGCCATGATTATAAACGTAAAAAACAGTCTCTAAGCCTTACTGTCTTGGTCCACCGTAGTGCCTTCGTAGTCCACCAGGCACTCGCCTCATGGACTACGATTACATACATATAATCACGCCTGTTTCCCCGAAGAAGTTGACAAAGGCATATTATACACCCACATTTCGCCAATAATGTTTGTGGTCTCCCGTAATAGGTGGCGAGACCATTACCGCTTGCCAGAGCGTCGTCCGTTGATCGGCAGGTGCACCACACTTAGGTGGGGCTGGCTGGCGTCGTTAGGTCTTGGTAGAATTAATATTTACCGAAACACCATATTTATAATGCGATTTAATATTCCGTTGGTTTATCAGAGGATGAAGGCTTTTAAAAGTTCTTTAGAGGTGCCTCTATAGATAGTAGCACTTCCAAATAAATCTAGCTCCTTACCCGAGGGTGTTGTAGAACACTACTAAGAGAATGGAATTTCGTCAAGTGTCAATGTGGGCGGAGACCTTCCTCCATATGCCATGTTTCACCTAGAGAGGTCTGTGCTTACAGTAATTTTGCTTCAACTAAATAGATTTTTTTAAATAGGAAGGTTGTGCACACCAAACGGAATATATTAGCGGGAGATTCTGTATGTAAGATATTAGATGAGATATGAGAGCAAAACAGCGGTAAACTTCATATTTTATTTCTTTAATTGTATTAGATTTTGAGACATAATTTAAAAAAGCTGAGATGAGTTTCTTGAGGCATTCTTCTCAATTTCTTTGCCTTTTTGGAAGCCTCGTTAGAGTCACCCACATACTGACTGACTGACGGACAGTACCCTCCCCCCTTTAGAATCACGACAGGCTGACTGACAGATCCCCCCTATAAGAGTCACCGACAGACTGACAAATCTTGAGAAAAAACCACAACAGACAGATAAACCGACAAACCTTGACAAATTATGACAAAAATCCATTTGCTTTTATTTCTTGATTATGATACCGTTCATATCTAATAAAATAAAAAAAATATGGAATTTCCATTTTGTGAATAAAAGTTTGACGAATCTAAATGATCTCAAAGACAATAAAGTATTTTTTTAAGAGCAACAAATACGGACCTAGACTATAAGTTTCTGGTCTAAAATATCCACAGCAATTCAAAGCTTTAAGACTAAGAGCCCCGGAACTTTAATTAGAATCGGCCCTTACTAAACTAAACTTAAATTCGACATGAGAATGCTATCAGCGATCTTAGATGCCGTTTCCCTTTGCTCAATTGACACAATAATGAGCAAGAGATCTCATTGCACCTGTCAATTAGGTCAAATTCAGTAGCAGAGGCATGTGCAGTGGTTATTGAAAGCTAACCCCTTTCATTAAATAAAATATTATAAATCGGCTTCAAAAAAAGAAAAGGTTCTCAATTCTACTTTATGTTTTTTTAAATGTTTTTTACGCAATATTTTGAGATACTGTTCATATCTATAGGATAAGATTTTGATAATTTATTCCTGTTTAGATACCATCTTTTCTAAGCTATGCTAAACTATCGATTTGTAAAATGAAACAAATTAATAAAATCCTTATGTTTTATATTCCATGAACCAGTTCTGACAAAAAGTACCAATGCAAACTATTTGTCAGAATCAATAGTACAATAAAATTTCCTCGGATATTTCACACAGTGCCATCTTGCCCAGAACCAAGTAAAGCTTACTACTATGAGCATTGAATATTTCTATTAATAAACCGAGAAATTAACTAACGAAATTACGAAAAAATATAAACGAATTAACCAAAAAAGTTACACAATTAAATGTCGCTCTTGTTCCCATTTTAGTTTGTATAACAAGAATCTGTGTAAGATTTGTTTGGTTTCCGAACATCGAAAAGCTGCAAGCGTTTTAAAAAAAATAGTTAAATTGTGTATATATTTCAAGAGGAATAAATGAGTAAGAAACAAAATACTGTGGTATAATTCTACAACTACAACAACGACAGATAAAGGGAGACTCTATCTAGCCTTTCGATGTTGCTGCTTGTAATTGTCTGTCTGTAGGTGTAGAAGTATGTTCGCCTGTAATTACTACAAGTGTGTTTAGAAGGCGGCCATAAATAAGCCTCGAGAACGCCTACTCAGCTCAACTAATTATCGAGGACCTAGACCCGGCGTGGACAGCGCTCGAAATCTTCAATTAATTTTAATTTGCGTCTAAAGTTCAGTGGCTTTTGAATAGCTGCACTGTTTTATGAAATAGTATTTCTTTTCTATACTATCCGATGTAAGCTGCAGAACTTTCTGAGGCCAAAAGTAGCTTAAATGGAGCTGTATAAATAAACTGTTTGTTAGAGACAAGCGCATTAAAATCAATCCGGCAATTTCAGAGACTGAGCACATCAAACTTTTTTTTTAAAATAGTTTGGTTATATACTTTACACTTTCCTATGCATTTAATTTTATTGAAAATCTAAGAATAGTTTTTAAGCTCAAAGTATAACTAACACACGCATTCGATAGATATAAAAAAAAATATATTTCGTTTATTTATTTGAAACAGAATTATGTACCTCTATTTATAATGAAATTTAAAAATGATATTACTAATTGCAATAAATTCCAGGTCAGTACAAATGCTATCTCAAGCTGGCATCGTGACTAGTGGTTCTAGGAACCTGTTCCAGTATTACTTTCATGTAATCAGGTTCTACAAATGATAACTAATTATACCAAGATATGCTGGACCACTTTTACATTAGCTCTAGTTACTTCGATTGAATGTACAAGATATAACTTCACTCTTACATTTATTGCTATTTTCTGCTAGCGGGTTTGCCAGTGTCAATCTGTGTTTCTTACAAATCAATTAATACATACCTACATATATTCACACCTGTTTCCCCGATAGGGTAGGCAGAGGCATATTGTACGCCCACTCTTCGCCAATTATAGTTGGTTCCACGTAATAGGTGGCGAGCCTATTGCCGCTTACCGGGCACTGTTATTTATGTTCGCCAGAGCCTCGTCCGTTGATCGGCAGGTGCACCACTTGCAGATGAGGTTGGCTTTGGCTCCTAAGTTTTTGGTAGGATCCCTCAACACTATTCAATTCAATTAATCATGTGATAGAATAAGATCTTTCCGGTTGTAATTTGAACAGCACGCGCTACCAATAAGCAACATTTCTTAAAACTACTTAAACAATAAAAAAAATTATGAAGATATGTTTTTATATAAAACTTTACATTGTGTGTTAGTAGTGTGTTAAATATTTACTTTAATCACATACATGTCACGCTTTATTTTTGTGGGGGCAGGCAGGGGTCACATCCTTTTACATGATAGGATTCTGGCACACGCTCTTAGCTTTATTAATTCAATTTAGAGAGAGAGTACAAGCGCAGGGCTCCATCTACCTAGATCTGAGGAGCCCAAGAGGGGACTCTGACGAACATAAAAAATCCCGATTAGCTGCAATAGACTCGACACTTATGGAATATAATAAACTAAACCTCTAAAAAAAGCTTTATTGATCATCAAAAATACTGAGTGAGCATCTAATAGGTGATTAGGTGCTCAATCAGTATTTTTGATGTACAAAAAGGTTAGGTTAGGTTGGCAATTTATTAATTTTGAAGACACGTTAAATAACACCCGACACTTATTACGTGGGGACCAGCAATATAACTGGCGAAAAGTGGGCTTATAATATGCCTATGCCTACCCCTTCAGGGAAATAGGCGTTACATTGTATATGTATGTAATACAAGTAAGCGCTCGTTCATTTTTTTCTTTTTTTTTCTCTAAAATTAGAAGTCCGTTTGTAAGATTATGAATAGTTCCCAATAATCTCTTTTGGTAAGCTTAAAGCGCTTTTGTTACGAACAGCTTCACGTCTGTAGTATAACAACCGTTGGTTTGAACTCCATGCCAATTGCCAACAGGTTCTACAACCAAAAGAGTACGCCTTCTTTATCTTATCTAAACCTCGTAAAGATTTCGTGTTATGCTAGCATTTTCACAAGCATTAAACTTCCGTATACTATAGTAGCAGTATCAGCTCGCCAGTAGTATAAGCCCATACATAGCTAATTACGCAGTTGCTAATTAGCCTTAATGAGCACGACACGGCAACCCGGCGTTGACTCGTTGCTTCGTTGCTTATTAGGGCTTCTAAAAAACTGTCCAACTGAATTTATATCTTTAGTAGATAATTCAAGTTTAGCCAGTCATAAATAACAATGTAACCTTTATTGTTTATTGTTTAGGAAGGTTTTTTAAAAGAGTATTGTTTTTATTCGATTAAAGTTATTTATGTACTTCCATACATACATTCACGCCTGTTTCCCCGAAGGGGAAAGCATGGGCATAAGAATTGCCCACACTTCGCCAGTTGCATTGTTGGTCCCACGTAATAGGTGGCGAGCCTATTGCCGTTTACTGGACACTGTTATGTTCGCCAGAGCCTCGTCCGTTGATCGTCAGGTGCACCACTTGCAAGTGAGGTTGACTTGGGCTACTTAGGTATTGGCCGCGGGCGGGGTACCAGAAGCTACAAACCCGGGCACTGGTGCCTCGCCCCTTTTCAACAGCGGTGGGCGTCGTCTGAAGTTTTTTAGTGGGTAGGACTGCGGTGGTCGCGTCGGCCGCAGTGAGCCCCACACCCCCTCCCGGTCTCCCCCTTTTGGCCGGGAGACAGTGCGTAAGCAGCATTTTTTTACAGACGATAATAAAAAAAAAAAAAAGGTTTGGCCACAGTCTGTGAAGCCTGGCCAACTTTCGACCACGACCTTTTTCGCACGTTCTTGTCGTACGTGATCCACTTTTCATCGCCTATAGACTTTTTCCCCGACCTAATATATAGGGACTATGTCATAAATAAGTTGTTATAACCTGTACTTACTGAATAAATAAAAAAATAATAATAATAAAAACGGCGGCCTACATCCAGCGTATTCCATCCAGGGCCACCTGTGATCAGCTGCCCAAGATCCATCGATGCAGAAAGCAATTGAAAAGGCCTATGCTCATCAGTGAAATTAAAAGTAAAAAGTTCTTTATTTCCTAAACTATTACATAGCACTTGAAAATGTCAAAACAAAATATAAATTATAAAAAAAACTTAATATTACTACACTGAAATCACGAAGCTTAGATTCACTTACATGCAAATAAATAAAAATTAGGTGTAAGTGAATCTAAGTGCCAGTTCCGAGCCCCCGCTCTGTGAGAAGAACTGACAAGAAACTCACAAGCTGTGCTCTTTTATATTATCAATGAAATATAACAATACAAAACACACCCAGTGAATATTTTAAGATACTGAAAGGGTCCCCCGAATTCATAACCAAGCGAATTACTTGTGACTGCTATGATAATCTAGGATAATTATGTTTCACATATTATTAATTAATTTAATCATTATTGCATACTTAAATTTATTACAACAGGCGAACTTAATCTCATTCTCAGTAAAATTTTCTCTGCCAGTTAACCTTAGGGTAAGCGGAATACTTTAATATATTGTTAATTTCATTCATCATATCAGCCTTGTAAGGTCCACTGCTGAACATTGGCCTACAAAGATTACATTCTATTAGGTGTATTTGCCCAGGGCAAACGCTGGGCAGGCGTTGGTGATAGCAGTTCAAGGCAGCACGCAGGATGACACTGCTGCCAATCATCCGGTATAATTTCTCTTCGTTGACTTCGACTTTGATGCAGGCGACTCAGGATCGCTCAATGTGGAAATCTATTGGGGAGGCCTATGTTCAGCAGTGGTCGTCGGATGGCTGAGATGATGATGTTGATGATAACTTCGACTCATCATGGGATGAGAGGGGGTAGCACCATTCTAGGCCGTTAACGGCATAGAACATACATACATTCACGCCTGTTTCCCCGAAGGGATCATATTATACGCCCACACTTCGCCAATTGTATAGTTGGTCCCACGTAATAGGTGGCGAGCCTATTGCCTATAGAATACTATTAAACGACAAAAAGCTTCGTTAAATAGACAATGACAAACTTTAAAGAGATTTTCCTCATCGTTAAGTTCCGAAAGCGGAACTAAAACGAGAACTGATGCCCTGATACAGCTAACTCATTCCCTGTCTCACGGCCTCGAACCCCTCATAACCATGATGTATGCCCCTTTCTTATCAACAGGGGCACCGATACATCACACCGTGCGCTTAAATCACAATAACTAACTTTAAATCACGATAAGTGCAGTCGTCAGTTCAGAGATGGGTTATTGTAGTCTGCTGAACTTGGCCTTGCACAGCCGTGTGCTTGCTGTTATCTATTTTTATTTTTTAGTTGTGGTAACGGATTAATTCCACATCCATATTTTGCTATTTACTGCACACGTCAAGTGGATCATAAAACAGCTTACAATAATAATTTAAAAGAAAGTGAAAAAAGGTATTCAGGATGGTAATTTTTCTTTGTGTTAAAATAAACAAAAATTTTTTTTAAACATTTTTTTGTTATGTTTCATAACCACAGAAATATATAAAATTAGCACTAATTTCATTAGTTCATCAGGTATATGAATCTTATACATTAAATAAAAGACTTAGTCAAATTTGCGAATTAATTAAAAAATATTTTAAAATTACGTCAAACCGCTATTTTATTTCGTGTATAAAGTTGACATTACAGACAGACACTTAAATTTTATATATTTACATCTAAGACTATTCTCTATTTACAACCCAAGTAGGAAATAGAAACAAGAAAACTAATTATAATGTTTTAATGTGGTGAGCAATATATGGCATGGGAATAATTAAAACTTTAATAACATTATAAATCTTAGCATTATCGGCACAAAGCGACCGTCATTTAACACGAATAAGTAGGCGTTCGTGCTTTTGTTGCTAGTTTTACCACAGCCTAGTAAATTTCAGTATATGCAATTGATTAATTTATTCAGAGAAGCAACAAATAAATTATATAGTCAACTTCAGAACGTACAATGCATTCGGGGAAGCATTCTTAGGTTTTATTAGTAGTACTAGTTTTGTTTTGTTATCCTCGTGTTAGTCAAAAAATTTTTTTCTTGTGTTTTTTTTTTTCAATTATTATTTTAAAATTACGTCAAACCGCTATTCGCCATACGTCAAACCGCCATGATATAACAATAAAATGATTTGATTGGTTGATTGTTGGTGTGATTGATGTTGGCCACTACATCACGATGTGCGCTTCTGTGTCCTTAACTTTTCTGTGAATTTAAGGTTGCCTGGAAGAAATTGCTATAAGCAATAAGGCCGCCCATTGTATCCCATTGTGCCCATTGTACCTATCTGTTTAATTTTCTTTGATTTTATGTGTAATCTTTATCATGGTGTACAATAAAGAGTAAATTATCATTATTATCATTTAGATATCTTTATCTTAATTTAACTTTATAAACTTATTTTTATGTAGCCATGATATAACAATAGAATGATTTGATTGGTTGATTGTTGGTGTGATTGATGTTGGCAACTACAATCTAATTATGATGTGAAAAACAAAATGTCAGTTAATGCAATCTCTACTGGCGGATAAGCTAGACGAATTTGTTGCCCGATTCTCTAACCACTCAAGCTCCTAACCGGAGAGAACTAGCGCTTAATTTTTTTTGGTATGTAATAATTGAATGAAATACAATAAAACACCGATCACCAACCAAAAATAGACATTTATAAGCGCTTTATCGGAGCATTTTTCATTCCATGTATTTTAATCCCATTTCCGGTACATCTGCAACTTGGCAGTCTATGGCGCGCAGCTTCCGTGCCAAACGGCCATAAATCGAAAGTGCGCGTAAATGATTTACAACGCGCACTCGGCCTCTGCGTCTGCGCAGGCAGGCGGCACGACTATCTCAAATCTTTCTACAAGATAATTTGATGCAGATATTTATTGAGGTTTAATTAGAATTATTTCATTATCAAAGTTGTCATCAGCTCCTTCATGTTCACTTTTACTGAGTTTCTATATTTATTGCTATAGATAATATTGGCACGCGGTATATAACTAATAGACTTTATCGGATAAAGTATTAAATATTTACTACGATTCAACCACATAACAAAGTGCCGTGTTATAGGCCTTCAGAACAGTGCCACCCCTCTCAACTCAGGGGGAGAATAGCGAATAAGAATAGCGAATTTCTCAATAGTTTTTCATAAACGTTTTTAAATTTTTTCCAACCAAACTCTAATTAACGTTAACGAAAAACGCATCCATTCATTTTGCTCGCTAAGTTTTGTTCTCCAGCCAGCAAAAAAAAATGTTGTACAGCCTGTATCAGCCACAAAATCAAATAGCTGGCAATACGCAATAATACGTTTCCAATTGTGACTACGCATATTTAGTTAACCATCTTACAAGCAGCCACCTGCCTTCAATGAGAAAGGCTAACGGAGATTCGAGTGCATGACAAATAATTACATCGCATGCTACCGAGAATTTTCACAAGGCATCTGTCTCGCTCTCACGTCAAAGAGAGCAAGAGAGAGTGAGGGGGACAGAGAAAATAAAAGAATTGGTGTGGACAAACATTTGTGGATGTTCGATTCCTGAGAATTGGTATCGTCAGGCATGTTATTTTAGGTATTTCTTTGTTGGATGGAATTTGTTATTACCCACAGTTTTTCCAGCCGGGGACCGCGGTGACCAGTAGGATTAGATTTGATTGTCGTGTTTTTGAATGGAAAAGAAAATATCATCATTATCATCATCATATCAGCCATTTGAAGTCCACTGCTGAACATAGGCCTCCCCAATTGCTTTCCACGTAGATCGATCCTTTGCCGCCTGCATCCACCTGATCAGGTCATCGGTCCATCGCGTGGGGCGCCGCCCTCTGCTACGCTTGCTGATTCGTGGTCGCCATTCAAGGCGTTAACGCCCCATCGGTCGTCGGTTCTTCGAGAAGATATGGTTATTATTACTAAATCAGATAAGTTTCATCATTTCAACCATACGGAGTCCATCATCAGTCAACCATGCCATAGATCTCTGTAATGGTCTTCCATGTTGGATCTATCAACGTGGATAACTATTACAGAGGTGCCGCATGCATCCCCCTAGCTTTCCACCGCCTTAACCAGATCATTGGGTGAAAGTACGCCTTCTACAACGTTTGCCGGTTAGCGGTCGCCATTATAGATCCTTACCACTTTATCAGTCGTCGGTTTTTCGAACTATGTGCCCCGCCCACATAAAATAGCATGATTTTAGACGGGATTTGCATCGCTGATCTTTCGTAAACCATCTCCACCTAAGAATATCTTACAGGCAGAGAAAGCCCTACACTAAAACAGTTGTCCTGCCGATATCCTCACTCAGTAACTCGCTGTCTGCAGCAAATACGACCAGCCTACCACTTCAGCTTGCAAATTTAATCCACTGAACTACTAATAACTTTCTACTTCATCAAAACTCCATTAATGTAAAACACGTTTCAATATTTACAGTAAGCAAACAAATAAATTCCGCAGAAGTTATTTTAAAACGATTACTATAAGCCACGCGAGAATACATATTATTTTTGTGTTCCGTCCGCTGCGGCAAGGCTTGGTGGAACCCCCATTGCGACTATGAGAAAGTCGCCTCATTATGAGCCAATAATAAATAATGTAACATAAACTATACAAGATATAAATGCTAGAACTATTTATTCGTTTACAAATTAAGAAAAGGACCTATTACTGACCTTTTCTTAAAATTTAGGAATAGCTTTGTGGATGACACTATTGTAGTCTGTCTTCGTTAGTATATGTATTTTGTATTTTTTGTTCTCTGTGTTTAGTATATTACAACGCACAGACTAGCCTGTTTTATCTTAAGTTTTTCCTATCGCGGGCCAGCTGGAAGATATTTCTATTTGGAAAAAGCTGTGCCCTGTACCCAATGTTTCTTAGTTTTTTAGTATTTCTGTATATATATTTCTGTGTGTGTACTAAATAAATAAATGTGGAAAACTATTTTATTTCCAACAGTTGCATCTGTGCAGAGAAATTTGATGATATTGATTTGCTATAAAGAAACCATCACCTTATTCAACTTCCAAGACATGGCTTTATAGATTTACTTTATGTATGGTCCCATCCAAAGCTTCGTGAACCTCAATTATTTCAATCTAAAAAAATTGTGATAATTCTTGTCTATATACTTCTTAATGCTACATGGTTTCTTAGTGTAAAATCTCATCCGTCTCAATCTGCACTGTCACCGGCATCATAATCAAATCTCCCTCGTAATTACTCTATGACCTCATCAGTAAACATTTGTCTGCCGGCTCATGTGTTGCCTAGTTCCTATAATCCCGCGTCTTTTAAGCGGGGCGTGAAACGGCATTTCAGCAGGCCGTCATGAGTGGGTGCGCTTTGTACCGTGTTTGTTCCACGTTGCGCGTTTATTTTTCGGACTGCATCGTCTGCTTACCTTCAGGCAGGAGGACATGTATTGTTTACAGTGGTTTCTGAACAATGGCACTTATTTTATTATTCTCTAATTTGAACAAGAATTAACACTTTCAGTATGGATACGAAGATTCTGTCGGAAAACCAGTGCCGCTGTAGCTTGATGCTGCAGCAGTGATATCTGAGGCAGAGATCTATTTGTAGTTTAGTAGTTTCTAGTATACATTATTTCCTAAGATAAACTTATTCTTTTAAAATATAAAACTTAAGAGCCTTAGCACCTTTGTCATGTAGCAGGAAACAGACACTTCGGCTGCAGGCGAGTGCGACAAACGGCGCTATTCACACATTTCTCGAATGTTCGCTTTATCCCTTCAACGCTTATCCACTCGTATTTCAACGATCGTGACTGGATCAGGAATTCAATCTTCACTCTAAGCTGTTAAGAGTTTTTTAACAACCGCGTTTAGCTTCGTGTAAGCCCTCAATCAGGCAATACGGAATATGTTCCCACCATTTGGTGTTGGACTTATTGAGTTAATTTCAGATATAAGACTGTTACGACTGCACATTGCCATTGACGTTCATGACAGCGGCTTAACGTGCTTGCCGAGGCACGGAGCAAGCGATAATTACGTACATAGCCAAGGTTTACACCCGAGACCCTCTGAATAGCCGCACACTGGGCTTTCGATAAATAAATAAATCATTTCTGTTGATCATTACTGGTTGGAGGATAATCCTTGACAAGCTTCTTACCTAGCTCCTTCCCGCGGCAAAAGGGCGCATTAGTTTTTAAGTTGTTGTTCGTATGAGCTTTATTAAGACGAAGTTGAAACTTGGTTAAAAAATAACTACTTTGGCGTTAACCAGTTTAACCATTTCATTAGGACATAATTATCAATTCACCATACTTTATTATGCACAGTCTGGCATTTAATCTGTCGATGGGTCACCCTTCCAGTACTGAGCTCTGTTAACACTAAATAACTTCGTCTTGCGTTAAGAATGCTTTCTTTATTAAAAACCAAACAGTCTTGGCTTATATTATATCAGCTTTGCAGGAAGGATGTGGCGACGCCTTACAAGTGTTAAAATGTCTGTTATGATCGGATTTTTACATGTTTTATTTGGATTTTGTTTGGTGACTCATCATTAGAAACCCTATCTGATATAGGCCAGTCCATTTATATTTTTAAGCATCAATCAGCAAACTAACGATATTACAAATAAACAGGGTCACCGGAAATTTTATACATTCCTTCGGTTTAGTTAAAGTAGTTTGGGTGAGTCAGTAGTATAGTTTAGTATGATAGATTTTTTCATGTGTTTTGTATCAAGCTGATAATCGTTCCCTTTTGAAATAGTTATTTTTCAGTGAATATATTATTTGCTAATGTCTGATACGGTGGTGGTTGGCACAGAAGTCTAAAATATCAGCACATAGATCTTCTAAAGGGGAAATGAAAGAGGCCGTACATTCTATTCATTCCATCCATTATCCTGAATGCTTTTAGTGCCTACCAACGTCAATTACATAAACAAAAATAGTTTGTAAGCTATTAAACTATTTTTAACACATTAATTAGATATGTTAACAAAATAACGACTAGTTTTTGAATATTTGAGAAACGTCCGATTGAATGATAGATAATAAGACACCAACAAGGTAACATGTTACTAGCAATCCTGAACTAGCTACCAAAACTTATATTACATGTAATAAAGACACTATCCATCACTCCAGTATATTGGAACCGACAGATACCTCTGAAAACAGGAGCTGCACGCGGTTCCCGCCTGTCGCTCGCTTGTCCGCCATCTTGTCGTGTAATCTTTGACTTTTTCTTTTTTTACGCGACCGCAGGCAAAGGGATTGTGATCGCGAGGCGCTGTCATTAAATCGTGCGGATTAAAGCCGACACGGGAGACATTATTATCTTAATATTAAATTCGCGCTTGCGTGTTCTCTTGTTGCATTGCTGATGGAGATAACAGACAGACTATTATTTGCTCAATTATGTTGCTTATGTAACTTTGTATTATGCCTACGTTTCATGATTATTTAAATGTAATGCAATATTCATGTTTTATTGATAGTTGACTCATCTTGATTATGTGCATTTAATGGTGTTATAGCTACATTACATTTGTCATCAATAGGCAAACATGTATGTACTTCCAAACTGGCCTACTTACCTACTGCTTTAGCAAAATTACCTGTTTAATGATTAAGGTAAGTAGACAGTTAGTACCTAATCAGTAATCACCTGAAGATTTAATTTAAGCAAAGTTTGACAATTCAGTAAGCGTACTTCATGTATGCAACCTAAACATGGTATCACTTTACCGATAAGTGTCATTCATGTCTTCTAAGTACAACATAAAAAATGCTGGAAGTGGCCCCCACCGGTCCCATCGTACGTTCCGTTTCACGTGCGGACCATTGTTCGCGCAATTTCCCGCGATTATTGTAGTTCCACCTAAATCGGTACAAGTGGCGGGAGACTGCGCTCCTGTTGCCAATTAAAATAAATTACACTTTATCGGTGGACATGCACGCTGCTCTTGGTTATTAGAAAGATGACCCTAAAGTGCCTTTATTAAAAAGTTATCCTTTTCCAATGAACACACGAACTTTATTAATAATTATTATAATTTTTTATTCAAAACACGAACCTCACTGTTATTGATATTTTATTTATGATTCAATATACCTAAGGAGACACAGGGTTATAGATGGTTTGAAAATCAACGAAAATGAGCAAGTCTATTTATTCTTACTAATTAAATGGCAGTTGCACTTGATTTAGAAAGCACGTTTATAGATTGGTTGTCGCTTTTTTCGATCTGCATGCCATATGCCAGAAACGATTTTTGTCACATACCTGCATATTTGAAATAGGTTGTTCGAAAAAGTTTAAAAGAGATTCAGGAGTTTTTATTTGTATGCGCTTTAATATTCTGTTTTGTTAGCAATGTTGATAATGTTAAAACAATTACAAACATATGATAAATTGGCAACCTATGTATATAAGTGTGTAGGACGAATCGCGTTTGTGTCATATCAGATATTTCTTGTAACTTGAGTAATTGTATCAGTAGTTCACATAGATTTTTCTTTCTTTATCTATCTCTCTCACTCTTTTACAGATTATCTTGATTTATAAAATAAAATAATAATAGGATATATACTATAGTTACGCTCAGAAGTTTGACTTGTACAACAATAATAGGTAGCAACCATATTAGTAACATGACTGTTTAAAATGGTTGTACTAAAATCCGAACAAAATTAAATAAATCATGACATAAAACTAAGTTATATCATGATACATTTCGGATAATAGAGGCAGAAACCATCTCTCTTCAATAACTACATTCGTATTGCGGTCAAAAGGTTTGCGAAATTGTCAATTTGTGGTCAGTGGTCGGTTGGGATGCAATTAGGTAGATACATTGAATTCTAGGCTGAGTATAAAAAACTGGGATTGCGTAATTAGGACATACAATTAATGATAAGTTAGTCCGCAAATTAATAAAATTAATTTACAAAATAAAATTGCTTTAGTATACACATCATACCATCAAACAAGTCTCCTTTAATTTGTTTACTCTCCAAATTTAAAAGACAATAAAGGAAAAACAAATTCTTCGAGGTATCGTATTAGAATTTCCTATGAAAATCCATCAAAGACAAAGACAATTGTTGAATCTATCTATGAAACAGAAATAAAAATTTCTCTGGTAACCCTTAAAGAAAAGAACCCTTTCATTCAATGTATAGATTAATCAAAATACAATACTTTTTTATTCATAGCAACAGATCTTTAATTTACGAACTATCAAATTTACAGTCCATTTAACAGAGCCGATAGTTCAACACATAAACAGTATATATTTGCATAAGACTATTTTCCAACGACTTCATTCATATATTACTGACGGTATGTTAATTTTACAGACATTAGCATCTAGTTGACATAAGCAGAAAAAAGTACATACTTTGTAAACAATCATTAATATACCTACGAACTAATTACCCTGAGTTTCTTTCGCTTTTTGCAGTGAGATTATTTGCAGCAAGCTAAGTACAGCTGTTATCTCGTTTGAATAGGTATGCATAATTAGAATTTTTTAGTTCCACTTCTACGCTAAAGTAGTATAGCAAATTGTCCTTGTACGGCTAGCGACTGTTATGCGGGCACGTAGCACTCAACCCATCTGACAACTACAAATTGAAGCACCCAGGAATTTAAACGAGATTCTGTCTTGAGAACGTCATTTGTGTGTACCTTAATATTAAAATAAACATAGATTTTTGTCATCGCATCGTGAATACAAATGAGCTGACGTATGAGTATTACTTACGACGTTACATTACGCGTGATGATGATTTGCTAGTTAATTGGACATAATAAGTAGATTCACCAGCATGCCAGTCTAGCGCGCAACTTCTGCTGAACATTGGTCTCCTTGATTTTCCAATAGCCCAGGTGATACATTTAAAAGTAATCAATCAAAATCTATTAACTTTTTAAACGAAACTTAACGAAACTTAAACGAATTGGCACAAATATTTAAACTACGAACAATACACATTATGTAAACGAAATGATATAGAAGGTACTCACTCGTTGCAGCAGGTGACCGAAGTCTGCGACACAGTAACCAACGTGGTGGTCGTTGTGGTCAACATGTCCCCGATGCATTTCTTCCTCAAACACTCCTTCAACACTGCATCCTCCTTCACAGACTGAAGCACTTCTTTCTTCTTGTTCGGGCTTGTTTTCACAGTTGACCTTTGGAACTTAAGGTTAGCCGTGGACGTCCCATCAGTTGAAATTTCAGATTCTTCAGTTATTATAGCCCCTTTTTTTGTTCTACACACAGTCTTTGAATTCTTTCCAAAAGTATTACCGTTTCTTAAGATTTCTTCTTTACTATCTAGGAGCTGAGGCTTAGATTTAGATGGTCGAGGTAGTCCGTTCTCTAACATACTCTTTATGCTATCACCACTTATAGTTGTACCTAATATTTGGTCTAGATCTGCAGTGTTCATGTATTCATCATAGTTTTGTTGCAAAGGTTGTCTTCTTTGGTCTTTTTGCCATGTTGATTTGACATCGAAGCCATAGATAGGTTCGGACTCGACACCAAACGTATACTCTTTGTTTTTATTTGTCGCGTCTGTTTCATCAGGTGCTGGTTCAATTTCAGGACTAAGATTGTCATCAAAAAACTCATCTGTAAGCTCAGTAATTTGGGCACCTGGTCTTTTGACATCCGCGTTATCAAAATTAAGAAAGTTTGTGTTTAGGTTATTGATTTTTCGCTTGCCATAAAGCTGTCTGTAGTATTTCTCTTGGTCGCCATACATCCAACATACTTTCCACCATTGTTTGCACATTAGGATATTTGCCGAGTTGGATGATTTCACATGACGCGTCGCTGTCGCCGACATTTTGAGATCTTCTCTTATCTTTGTCTACAACTTTATAATTGAAAAGATTATTTACTTATCATCGAGTATAGTTTAACACAGGAATTTTCGATCATCGATGAGATTGCTTTACAGAAATTGCAACATATTACTAGCATACATGTTAAAGATTGCGAAGTAAGATGCGTTTACAAGGAGGGCGTATTAAATCATAAGTGCCTATAACTCCACTGCAATATTTCCTCGTCGAGGTCATAATACGCGGAGAGACTGAAGGCATCTCGAATGGAGTTGCTCCAGAGTTTAATTCGCTCCCGATTGGGATCTGCCTACTCATCTACCAGCAATTTTCACATCAGATCGCTTGGAATCTAATTCATAGTTAACGATAAATAGTCCGCGATCCATCTAGGAAAATGATGGACTTATTGTATGTCCGTCCGGGGCTAACGGTGTAATCTTTTGTGCAGTTGCTCCACAATTGCGGACTACAATCTCGCTTCTGCGGTCGCAACCAATTACGAAGGTATCAACGCAAGGCGGACAGCAATGCGATTTGCGATTGTTTGCAATACTACTTCAGGAATCCAAGGAACAAATTGCTAAGCTGTCTAATGCGTTGGTTAAAACTTCAATTTATTTACTTCTTCACAACGGAATAGAAATAACTGACGCGATGGGTTATATCCAGTATTACTTACAACAACTTATTTTTTTTCGATTATGGTTTATGTAATTTAATAAAAACTAAACTCTTCCTTTGATGGCCTATTAAATGTTGTTTTATAAGATTACTAATGCAGTATTAATTGAAGTTACCTACCGGTTTAAAGAATAAATAAAATTTTAGTTAAATAACGTTTGGGATTTAACATTACCGGCAAAATGAACTCTGCAATGGAGGCATAGTGAAATAATAATTCTACCACCAGATCCATCAGAGATTGTTATCAATATATAAAAAATATTAAGCGCTTGTTTTGTAAAAATATGTATTTAGGAAATAAGTACATACACGGTCGATTTACTTTAAGTTAGAGAACATAAATGTGTTATAGGACCTCTAGTTTGAGTTCGCACATAATAAATTCCGCATATTTAAGAAGGTAACACGGAGTGTTATAATAAGAGTTGTCATGTAATACTTAGATTCCTCTTGTTTGAGTTTCAGACTCAAGCATTACAACTTTACTTAGGTACTTGATTGCTAGTATCTTTGACACAAGTTAATCCAAGTATGGTACACCTATTTTCTTTGCACTAGATTCTCTCTCCTGATCTACTCTACACTTGATTCAAAATATAAATGTGATATGATGATGTTCAAGATGGCACACTCTTACAGTAGGATATTACCGACTATATCTATAACCCTCTCTGCGGACCCTAAGGTTAACTGGTAAAGAATGTCTTTGGCATTAAGTTTGCCTTTATATTACATTTATGTGTGCAATAAAGATTAAAGATCATAAAAAAATATTATTTTAGGTAGGTAGATAGTTTGCCTTCTTTACATTTTCTTTTTATGTAAATGTGTGCAATGAAGATTAAATAAATAAATATTTATTATACTACTACTTTTCGACTATGGCAGCGGTTGCGCAGACAATTAGGGATGGGCTCGGCCATCTTCTATTTCTACGTGATTTACCAGTTAATAGCGATGCTGGGTTCAACGACAGCTTCTTTAGTAGCAGCAGTACGTGCTTTATTGAATAAGTAATAAAGGACTTCTGTTTTGTACAAACTATGAACTGGATTTTAATGATTTGAATTTTAACGTTTTAAAAATAAAAAGATACATATATTTAAAAACAAAACGGTCTGAATCAGATATACTTTATTATTGTGTCAGTTTTACTGCCTTGCTATCTTATTTCGTATTTTTCTGCACAGTTAGCTTCAAAGACAATTCAATATATATATCCTACTAACATCTAAGGAGTCCAAGCCAACCTCACCTGCATTCGGTGGACCTGCCGATCAACAGACGAGGCTCTGGTGAACTTAACAGATCCCGGCAATTGGCAATAGGTTTGCCACCCGATAGGTGGGGCCGACAATATAATTCGCGAAGTGTGGGCGTATAATATGCCTCTGCCTACCCCTTCGGGACAACAGGCGTGAACGTATGTAAGTACAATTTTTATAAAAAATTGTCAATTAAGCATACATATCATACTGGCTCTCACAAGTAGCCATTACATGTTTTTTTCAATCAGATAGATCAAAGTATGATTGACAGATACTAATGTTTTGTCAGATTTAATAGTATTATAAAAGTTACGTGGTCGCGGCCTTTCGATTGAACATACAGTAAGAGGAAAATTGTTACTAGTTAAACAAGAGCTATAAATTAATAAGTTAACTGTAAATATATATATATATATATATATTCTTTATTGCACAAAAAACAAACAATAACAAAAAAAAGCCTTATGTGAAAAAGACGATGTACAAAGGTGAAAAATATGATATAAGATACATATCAAATATGTTTGGAATATAAGTCTATTCTTTCATCAGTTTCATCACTATTTATCGTCATCATCAGTAAGATAGTAGATTCCTATTTTAGTAGACTTATAACAAATTATTTATTCTCAATACAACTCAATGCTTAGATTATAGCTTTTTGACTCAATTTTGTGTTAAGACGCAAAATTCAGTGATCTGTCAAATTAGGTATACCCCCAGTTGACATGGTTCGGTCATCCTTTTAATGGTGACGTTTAATTTATAATAGTAATTAGTCACTCGATTCTTCCGCAAGCACTTGCAGGATATTTATCATTGTAGAATTGTTAGCATTGAAATTTTAACAAAATTATTTAAAATTTAGTAATGCTTTAAAAAGATTGATGAAACCTAAGATCTTTTAAACATTTTAAAGATATGTTTAAGTTTAACGTATAAATGTTATAAGTATACTAAATGCTATTACTAAACTGCTGGTGTATGCTGCAAAAGGAATTCTATGTATCCCTTCCATCTGGTATCACCAAATCTTACGGTTAGTATAGGGACACTAAGCTGTTTTAATCTGGAGTGTGTGATTCTTGCTGTGTCCTCTAGTTTCGATGCCAGTTCATTGACGTGAGTTTATATTTAAAGCCGTAAAATGTGTTTTATATTGTAATTAAATTAGTTAGATATATACGCTTTATTGACCAAAAATAACTTGAAAACTACAGATTTCAATGAATATTGAAAACAATGAAAAAGGCCAATCTAGGCAGTCTCATCGCTATAAGCAATCTCTTCCAGACAACCCGACGCAAACGAGTGAACAGGAAAGCAGTAGGCAGTACGTACGCAGGTAGTAGTTCTTAAATAAATACATAAAGCATGATGTAGCTTTATAATAAGTCAAAAAGACTTTACTGAAACGAATCTAACGAAAAGCTTCATTCAAAGTTACTTGTATGTGTACAAAGCTAGTGTAAGATTACCATGTCACCACGTCGCATCGTGGTTATGTGTACGAACCTTAATGGTAAAGGTGAAAGCACTATTCAGGTGCAGATGTAATATCGCAGTATTAAATCGCAGATTACTCCTGCCGTGCGTGTACGCTTGTCGACAGTCCACCGCACCCAACTAATTGCGGTCGGCGCGAATGCTCAATTATCGATAATATCGATACCTGAGTGCGCGCATCCTTGTTCTAAAATACAGAAATATTGATTATTATATAATGGATTTTTTATTGCACTTAATTTTATTGCGTCGGGGTATAAGAAATACAAGCGAGACACTATAATAAAGCTTAACACTTTAATTGATAAAATGTATTTTATGGATATACATAAAACGGATAAATAATGACAATGAGGATTTTTAAGATATAACATAAAGCTTTTTATGAGCAACATAAAACGAATTAAAAGCTATGAACTAAAGCTTTATTATATTCAGGGGCTTTATTATATTTATATTTTATTTTATTTTTAATTTCGTACCTCCAAGAGACCAAGTAATAGGTGTAGGATTTTGTTGCGGAACTGTACGAAAGGGTCACCGCGGCCCTGGGACATAACAGGCTCGAGAAGGGACTTAGCAGGCTCGCGAAGGGACATAGCAGGCTCGAGAAGGAAAATAGCAGGCTCGAGAAGGAACATGAATAGATTTTAGCCAGAAAAAGCCTGACACACCTTTCCGCTCCAGCAACAGAGAAAGACAGCCAATTAATGACTTTCCATTCGAAATAAGAGACATCGAAATTTTATTTGGCTAAGCTTAGGGCATGCAGTTTTTATTGACGCGTATGGTGAGCACACCACCGATTATGGTGTACTTTTGAACTTGTGTTGTTTTTGAACTTTTGTTGAAGTTATTTAAAATATTGGTTAGCACCGTGAACAGAAAATCTACAAACATACATACGTAATGTCACGCCTCTTTGCCGTAGGAGCAGGCAGAGATCACATCCTTCCACTTGCTACGACCGTCGGCTTAGGGTACTTTTGACCTGCCCTTTCTCCAAAATTTTCTTAAACAGTAAATCTGCAGGCTATATAGTAACAGGCCCTGTACTTTTTGACAGCGCTCATAATGTTTCTTTTGCGTTAAGCCTCAGGAGTTTATGTAATAACTCAAGCTAAAATAAGTAACATTCTGATTTACACATTGTATGCGATCGCTTGTAATTTACTGCAGAATACATAAACACAGTATTTTTTTAATTTATACTTTTTTTGATTTTTTTTATTTAAGATTTAATGAGTGACATAAAGCTATATTATTTGTGATTATCATTGGTTATAATTAAAGCGATTTAAAATAGGGATTCATTCGAAAACTTCAAAAATGCAACCCAAAGTGTAAAAGTAAAGGCGTCATAGGATTTCTAAGATCTTAGGAGCCCAAGCCAACCTCACCTGCAAGTGGTGCTCCTGCCGATCAACAGACGAGGCTGACAAACATGAAAGTTTCCGGTACGTGAGGAGACCAATATGATTACTGGCGAATTGTGAGCGTCAATTATACCTCTGTCTATCCCTTTAGGGAAACAGGCGTAAATGCATGTATATGTAAAGTGTAAATATTTAATCTAAGCTACCGAAGAGTGCACGCAACTAGTTTTTATACTCAATTTTTTTACAATGAGTTGTTATATATGTACATTCATATAACCTCAACGGAAACCGCACAGCGGTTTATTTGCTAAAATTGAGTCGCCACTTAAACTAAGTTTAATATGTTGCCAGTATATGTACTAGTTTTGTATGTAGTGTAAAATATAATATAGGTATGTAGTATATAGTAAACGTGTAGAGTGTAGGTTTATAGTGTAGGTATTAATTATTTGCGCTCAAATAATATTCTTTAAGTATTTTTTTAAAGGCCTTGACATTGCCTTATATATATATTTATGTATTATATAAATATATAAATAATAGGTTGGGGAAAAAGTCTTTTCGTATTTTTGTATGAAAAGTCAAGACATTTTTTTCAAAGTTTATTTACATTTATTTACAATATATATGTACCGTTTTGTTGAATAACTTTCTGCCATTTTGTGGGCAGAGACATTATCCCGTTACTGTAGAAACTTTGGGACTTCTGATCAAAAAAACGGGACAAATAGTTTTGGCAGTCCTCTCTTTAGGTCAACCTTACAGAACCTAAAGAATTCTGCAGAGACCGAAACAGGTGAAAATCTGAAGGCGCAAGGTCAGGGCTATATGGTGGATGCACTAGGACCTCCCAGTCGAACTCTCTTAATTTTTGCTGAGTGGCTAAAGATGTGTGTGGTCTAGCGTTATCGTGATGAAAGACCACACCCTTCCTGTTGATCAATTCCGGCCGTTTTCTCTCGACTGCTTCCTTTAATCTCATCAGTTGCTGGCAGTAAAGATCAGAATCGATGGTTTTGCCGGGCGGTAAAAGCTCATAATAAACAATGCCCTTCCAATCCCACCATACACACAGCATCACCTTATTTCGTGTTAGGCCAGGTTTGGCCACAGTCTGTGAAGCCTGGCCAACTTTCGACCACGACCTTTTTCGAACGTTCTTGTCGTACGTGATCCACTTTTCATCGCCAGTTATCAATCTCTTCAAAAACGGCTCGGTTTCATTACGTCTCAATAATGAATCGCAAATGAGTACACGGTTCATTAAGTTTCTTTGAGTGAGCTCGTGTGGCACCCAAATATCGAGCTTTTTTGTATAACCAGCTTTCTTCAAATGGGTCAAAACTGTTTTGTGGTCAATTCCCAGTTCTTCAGCTACATCGTAACTACTAATATGCCGATCTTGCTCCACTCTTTCAAAAATGGCGTCCATTTTATTCGTAACAGGGCGACCAGAGCGAGGTGCATCTTTAACATCAAAATTTCCGGACTGAAAACGTTTGAACCAAATTTGTGCTACTCTTACTGACACTGCATCAGGTCCATAAACATCACAAATTTTTTTCACTGCTTGAGTTGCATTTTTGCCTTTTTTATAATCAAATTTTAAAATGTATCGAATTTCTTCATTAGATTCACTCATTTTTACGGAGAGAAAAACAAATGAAAAATAGCGGGAAACAACTTTTTTTTATTTTTTTCTTTTCTTTATAATGGAACCTTTTTAATGTTACCAAAACCAGCCAGACACAAATAGTATAGTCAAAAAAATTTTATAATAAGTTTATACCTACGTTATGCGAAAAGACTTTTTCCCCGACCTAATATATATATATTATATAAATATATAAATATTCATATATTTTAGTATTTATTTTCTTTACAAGCCTTATACATAGTTGTACTGGTTTTCCATCTCGTAACTGTCAGAGCACGAGAACCAACCCGTTAAGAAGCTAGAGGTGCTATGTAAACCTGGTAAAACCAGTAAAAATGTAGATTTAAAGTTTTAACGAATAGCAGTATGGCTAAGAATAGCAGAACAAGATTTATTTGCATGTGAACACGAATAGTATGAATTATGATAGCATTTTACGACATTTAAATTCTTTCATAACGCATTCATCGTTATAGATAGCTGTTCTGAATATTCATACTGCGGTCATGACTTCGTGAGACTAGATGGTCAGTAAGGAACATCCAAGTTATGCTGTGTTTACACAGGTCAGTTTTTGGATGGGTGATTGTTTCTTTGGCTTTTGATCCATTTTTTTTTATTAACAATTACACCAATCATTTAGTTCCAAGATAAGTATCATTAAGAACTTGTGTTATAGATACTTCATATCTGATAAACATACAATAAATACTATTTGTTTTGTAAATAAATACTTAATATACATAGGGAAACACCCAGACCGGAACAAATATTCATGTTCATGCGCACATATATTTGTCCTGTGTGGGAATCGAACCCACGACCTCTGGAGTGAAGTGCAGGTATACTGACCTCCATGCTACATCGGTCGTCACAAAATTTTTGCCTTTAATCTTTACCTATTAAATACTTATCTTGGTTATAGATAAATGGTGTTTTTGTAAATTATAAGATAATTATTCTCTGGAGTTGTTAGTTAAAAAGCCATTGTCACTGCCATTGCGTACTGGGTCCTTGTGGTAAAATATAACCTGCTTCTCCTTCTCCTTCGTTTGTGAGAGGAGGCAAAATCCGGCAGTGGGTCGTTAATAGATCGACATCAAAATGATAAGGAAAATCTCAATCAATCTTAATCTCTCAATCTCAAATATCAACTCCGGTGTAAAAAAGATTTTGTTAATAACCTTTTCCAAGTAAAGTTATATTTTATATAAACTATTTCAAAGTTGATTACTATGCCATTGTCAGTAGTCAGATCATTTCTCAACTAAACTCTCATTACAGATCGATTGAAAACGAATGACTTAATTATGGCATAAACGCTTGATTTATGATAAAATAATTTATATAAAATAAAAATAAAATAATGGCTTCTACTTCATCCCACCACCGCACATTCCCGTTATATTAGGTTTACAAATCGCCTTATTATGCGCACGCAGGCCGCGCTTACGCACCTACGACGCATGCAAATGAGCATCTATCTCTTTCAAACATACCAATTTCCAGTACAACAAAAAAGGACAGATAACATTTTTGAGGTTTTGAGGTACGTGTAGCAATTTGGGGAAGATTTCGGTGGACATGGCAATTATTTTGGGTCTCGTATATCAAGGTAGAGGCTTCTAATGATACTTTTTGTTCGTACCTCCAGGCTAATTTGTTTTGTAGTTATTTTATACAAATGATCTGCGGTGAGAGATAAAAACGCGGATTGTTGTAGACTATTGTATTCGACTTTCTCCTTGTTAAATCTTGATGGGTGACTGTCACTTGATATCGGATATGACATCTGTACTGCCTGCCCTTTCTAAGTAACAGATCAATTGTTGCGTAATAAATATAATTAAGCAGATATACGTGGGAGAAGAAATTTGTTAAAGTCTAAATATTTTATACATGTTATGACAATTAGGGTCATATGAATTATAGCTGCATACTTTAATTGACCTTAGCATAATAGAATTTAAAAGTAAGTTGTTTCGCTGGCTCAAACTGAAGTGCTTTTATTCAGTCCAGGAATATTTAGACGTTAATATAAAAAAAGAAGTTAAGAAGACATTTTAATGTGACCATAATAGTTTAACATTTTTTGTCATTCATACGCCCTGCGTTGGCAAGATAGTAATAGAACTTTAAGAAATTGTTTTAAGATTCCTGCAACGTTATATTTTATGAAGAAATATTTTCATTTCATTTCATTTCATGAACTCAAAAGAAAAGCTTCAAATGAAAATCCTGGTATTAGCCGCAAAAATACTTCTCATATATTCTCTTTTAATGCAATCTCTGTATTGCTTCTTGGAGCCCAGACAACACCCCATAAAATTACTGTGGATATAGCCGTTGGCGACTACTGTAAATTAAGCGTTTTGGATTATATATACACGCCTGTTTCCCCGAAGGTGTAGGCAGAGGCATATTATACGCCCACACTTTGCAAATTATATTGTTGGTCCCACATATAGTGACGAGCCTATTGCCGCTTACCGGGAACTTTTATGTGCCAGAGCCTCGTTCGCTGTTCAGCAGGGTGCACTTGCATGTCCAGGAGGGCCCGTCCAGCCGCGCCTGGGGGGTCTTAGGCGGCAGGGGCAGGGGGCCCCTTCCGTCTAGCTATAGACCCTCCCAGAAGTCGGCCAGTTACGCCATGGCCGCAAAAAGAGGTAGGGGGGGCGCGACACACTGCGCTTCTCTGAGGAGGTCCTCCCGGTTCTGATCCGGGGGACGTTGGCCGCGGGCGGGGTGCCAGAAGCTACAAACTCAGGCACTGGCCCCCTGCCCTTTTTTCGTTGGGTTGGTTGGGACTGAACGCGGTGGGCGTCGTCGGAAGTTTTTTAGTGGGTAGCCTGAAGCAGTGAGCCCCACACTCCCCTCTCGGTCCCCCCATTGGCCGGGAGACAGTGCGTAAACAGCATTTTATTACCGACGATAAAAAAAAAAAAAAAAAAAAAAAAAGGGTGCACTTGCATGTGAGGTAGGCTTGGCCTCCTAAGATCTTAGCAGGATATCTATACATACAACCCCAAACACAGTTTCTGATTATATAAACTCAAATTCTAATTACTTATTTACATTAAACATTGTGCTTGTATCGTAATGCTAAGCAGGGGGCCTACCGCCGAATTCGATGGATTACCGGTAATCCATCTAGATCAAACTTTGTTTTGCGTTCATTAATCCGTACCGGGGAATCTGCCGACAGCCACCTCTCATTCATGACCTTCAGTCCGTGACAGACCAATAGGTAAATGGAGAACGCCATTTTGTTTCGATTTCTCATGGATGTTTGGCGGTACGACAGAATCAATTCGAAATCCATTTTGCCTTATAATCGATTGCCATCGAACTCGGCGGTAGGCCCCCAGGATATCGTGCCTATGTTTTAAAATAGTAATTTTATAATCTTTTTATAAATTATTCCACTCCCAAAATGTTTCGAAGCATATAAATTAAAAGCATCTTTCCAGAAACCAATCATGATGATTTTATTAAAAAGGACCAATTTGGGGTTAACACTGGGTTTCTGAAAATAGCAAAAGTTTAAACAATAGCGGTTTTTAGTTGCTATTACCATGTGTGATTTTATGTACAACTTTTAGTGTTTTTATAAAAATTGAGTTTACGGTGACAAAAAACTGAATAAATTATCCTCCTTATTATAAATATTACGACGACGTTAGACAGACATTTGAACTATATAAGGCCGATAAATATATTTGGTATTCAGAAAATCCAATCAGATATATCTATCCACCATATCTGACAAGTTATCAAGATCAAATCGAGACAGATGGTTCGATAGAATCGAATACAAGTAGAGAAATCGCGGAAACCGTTCGATTTATTTCAAATCGAGATTCATAATGAATTTAATGTCATATTGAATTGTTGATGAGATGTCTTTAGATTACTATCGTGTCGATAAAGAGCGGGCTTCTCAGATGAAGTTCTCAAGGGTAAAATTTAATCTAAGCCAATAATCAAGACGCTTTAGTTTCAAGTTGACGTTTATATAATCTATATTGAGTCAAATTTAAATAAAAAATGTTGGCTTAGATAGCATAAACAACTGCATCCGATTTATCTACGGTCTTCGGAAGTATGACCATGTTTCGGTCTTCCGTAAGCAATTGTGTTGGCTCCCAATCAGGTTACGCAGAAATACTCGGATCCTTTGCCTCCTCTATAATGTTCTCTTTAATCCTTCCTACCCTTCATATCTGCGTGAGCGGTTCTCCTTTCCCCACACTCGCGATGCTCCTTGTAGACCTCATCTTCGTTACCTCTTTCAATTCCCTCCTCACAAGTCTACATCAGAAACTAGCGTCTGATCTCGTCATTGTACGTACGCTTTTTACCGACAGGGTTTTATAATCATTAACAACAGATGCTGTTCACTGCTGAACAAAGGCCTCCCTGTCTTGCAACCAACGTAATTCTGCACTCTTATCATGTCGTCAGTCCATCTTGCAGGGTTTACATAGATCTTTATTATGTGATTAGAATATAATAAGTCGACAGTCCCTACGTATAGAAGGACATGTCTAAAAATAAGATTTACAGAAGAGTTAAAGAAAAGTAGAAAATATGGCTCTAGATTTAAAACAATTGTAAATTGAACAAAACATTACGTGAATAATACATATATTTATAACAGAACGTTTATTTTTTCTAAAGCGATTTTAACTTTCATTTCACTCTCCTGTAAACCTTAGATTTAAACATGTTCTTATATACGTAGGGACCGTCGAAGTATTGAGACCTTAAATCAAAGCTAAAATTTTACAAAACCGTTTTACAGACTTTTTGAAGAACCTCGTGCTGTTAAGCTAGGAATTTAAGCAATAAACAGCGGATTACCAGATAAGAATTCCATTGGTCATCCCAAAGTGCTAATAAAATCCACTCAAACACACCTAGATAACTAAAAACATTTCTTAGTCACACGTCTGACTTCTTAGTTCAGCTCCTCGTCCATTTTCGAAACCCTTACATTTTTACGTCGAAGCCATTAAAAATCAATTATGTGAAAAAAACTACAACAGTTAAGTAGCATCCGCAGGTGGCCGGAGGCGGAACCGCGAGGGAATACTAGCTTACTACCATACGAACCAATTAACAGTCCAGACAAGGGACTTAAAATCCTATTGACTTATAATAAAGACTTCTATAGCAGCACTATCTTAAGGACCTTTGCCTAAGAATATTCAAGCAAAATTTAGCTTTAACGTGAATGAAATAAAGATGCTTTATCTTTAATTTAGATTCCAAATGCAGCAGGCATAATTTGAACAAAAATAAAATTTCCCTTCATTCAAGCAATTTTTAATTCTATAACATTGTAAATACAATCTTCTCGTCTGTAAATTATTGTTGGTTCTATGGTTGATCCTTAATGACAGCCTGGGGTTAGGTCTGAACAAAATTATTGACTTCCACCAGACCTGAGCGGACTCCAATGTAACAGGATCTTCGGTAATTTTATTGGAAGTTAAGTAGAGGACGGGCACGCGAGCTCTTTCGCTGAGAGCGGACAACACTGCCTTATGCGAAGGGATTAAGGTTCTTGTTCGCATGATTGAGGACTTTGATCGGTGTGAACTGTCAGTGGGTCTAGACAAGCCTGAGGACTGGCTACTGTTGTCTTGGACGAGTAAACTGTAATACACGTCATCTCATGCTGTAATCTTTATGTCTAAAGCCAGTTCGAGATGTTTTTTTACTGCCCATTCATGCTAATATGCAGTTTCTGAACTTAATTGTGATTATATGCATTGGCAGTTACTTTAAATAACATTGTAACAGTAAACATTAAATTTCTTTGTAAATTTTTTTGACGACAAAAATGTCGTTTCTTTCCGTGGGGATGTTATTAGAAGTTATAAAAAGTAAATGGTATTTTGTATTAATACAGGTTTTAATATAATTGTGTTACAAATATTAGCTTTTAAAATAGGCTGTATGCATAATATTTTGAAACGTAAAATTTTAAATTCTATTTTTTTTTATACCTATCTAAATATTCTCCCTTTTTAAACTTAAAAATTTAATTTAGAAGCAATTTTTTTATTCTTTGGCCAATTATCGAATAAAAACAAGTTACTATTGTTAGTCATATTGCATATAAATTTATAAATATTGTTGAACATCTGATCGTATTTAGGTTCAAGAACGTTTTTCTTATACAGGAATGAAGCCCACCATTTTAAAAGTAGATATTTTATATTATACTTTCAAATTAAAACAATATAAACTATAGATTGCAAAATGCAAGTTGCTAACGCTCTGAGGAGACCATTAAAACATAACAAAATTCAGTTGCAGTCACACAACTGCACATTTGAATGCTGCCCAATTAAACTGGCGTCCATTTTGTAAAAACATCCAATTACAAAAGATGCCTGGATCTTTATTAAGATCACAGGTGATGCTAGACTAGCACTTGGCATTTTCTCTAGCCTTTACTGCTTTGTATTAAGGGTTGTATTGGTTAAGCATCGACCATTGGTGTGGCATTGTTGCACCTGCTTCATGCTCGTGCCAACCTGTTCGAAGAGAGGTGAGGGTGCTGCCGTGGCCGGTGTGACTTAAAGGGAAGCGCTTATAATAGATATGAATACCTTTTTTTCTTTTTACTTAGGCCCGTATTCACAAATCGCACTAAAATGTGGAAGCGCTCTTAAACAGTTTTAGCTGTACAAACTAGAGTTAATTAAAGTACAAGATGCGTGGGATTTATAACTAAAGTTCTAAACTCATTAAGATTTTTATTCCTTTTTCTTGTACAACGGAATTATTCATTCTTAAACATTTCGCGTTGCAAGATCATAGTACGGGTTTTTTTGACGTTCCTTATATATGTCACCGTAAAATTGTAAATAACGTTAAATTATAATCTATCCCGCGATATTGTAATCTGTCGAAAAATTGTGATCCGAAACAAACTGCTCACAATTTAACGCATTATTTTTCGATAGATTATAATCTATCGAAGACAAACCGTCAGATTGTAAAATGGCATGCGACAGAACGCACCTCGCGCTCTGATTGGTTGAACTTCATGTTCCCCGCTCAGCCGCCCGTCGTCGCCATCTTCGGTTGTTATTAGTCAAATTCATTTGTTGTGAAATGTAAACAAACAGTGTTTTGGTGATTTAAAACAGATTTCGTGTTAATAATAATAACATATTGTATTATGCAGAAGAAGTGCAGTTAAATAAATAATAAATAAGAGAGTGGTTGGCTGGTCTTGATGACAAGACCAGCCAATCATGGACAGGCTTTAAACAGTTGACAATTTAACGCGCGACAGATTGTGATTTAACGGTTTGTCTTCGATAGATTATAATCTATCGAAAAATAATGCGTTAAATTGTGAGCAGTTTGTTTCGGATCACAATTTTTCGACAGATTACAATATCGCGGGATAGATTATAATTTAACGTTATTTACAATTTTACGGTGACATATATATATCACAAAAAACAATAACAAAAGAAGCCTTAATTGAAAAAAGGACTTAAAGGACCTTTTGAGAAATAAAGAACTTTGTAGTTTAACTATTTACTTAATGTAGTTTTTACAATTAATTATTTTTAAACATTTTCGCATTGCATTGCTTTTTAGCAACAAAACAAAATTAACTATTACTATTTATTACTATTTTTAGTACGACGTGTAACCCCATCACATTATGATCGGAACGTCAGACGAACCACAAAGTCCTTTATTCTAGAAGAAAGATTCAATGAACTCTTTCACAGCAAAAATAACAAACATTTTATAAGTGTATTAAGTAAATAACATTCAAGTGAATTCAAATTACCAGTACTTAGCGCTACAAGCAGCATATTTCCATATCTGGCACATAAATCTATCGTTACAACTTTCCACAAGAAACTGACTGCGAATACCATCACCAAATCTGGAGTTATCGTGCCCATAACATCCTCACCTCAATCTACTGACGTTACGTCAGCGCGGCGAAGAACCTGTATAATGCATGTTTAATGGAAGCGAATTGAATACGCAATTTAGAATCTAGACTTTCGCAACTAGATATAGGTAGGTTATCTGCAAAATGATCTATGGCCGCGTATTTCTGCTAATTATAATTTATAACTGCTTCTTCTGTCGCTAACCTAACTATTGCTTTTGAGTTACAAAGTAAGCGAGAGGTTGGCTGGCATTGATGATGTATCGTCTTGAATTTCTGTTAAGTTTAATTTATGATCCTTACGAAATGTTTTAATAGATGGTTGTCTATTACAGTCAATTCTACCCGCGACATAGTATAATTATATATTTAATTAAATTTCAATTTTTTAATACAACTTGTAAGCTCAGATCTTAAAGCTGAGAGGTAAATCTTTGGACGGGTGATCATTTGTGTGGCATTTAATACCAAACGCTTCCGTGCTTCGGAAGGCACGCTTAGATGTTGGTTCGAATGTGTAGTGGTCATTAAGCGATGTTAATCGCCCTATGAAAAAAATCAATAGCAGGACGCCATACACACCCATGTCAATCCGCACTGGGTCCGTCTGGTGTAGGATGACTTGAACTCCTGCGTTAGTGAGAGGGGGCCTGGGTTCAGCAGTGAGACGTTAATGGTCTGAAATTGTTCTATGCAGGCTTTAGCTTAATTGCTAGACATAAAAGAACTTAGAGCTGATGTTTTGGTACCGTGGTTTTCTTTAACAGTATTAAAATTTAACTTCGAAATATAACTAAGCCATTATACGACACCGCCGCCATTAGCGAAGCAAATACATGTTATTAAATATATATGAAAACCGCATTATGGTCTAACAACCAACGACACATAACATCCTTGACGAGTGGGAACATAACAATTGGCACCATAAACGGCCGAGTGGCGATCGCTTCAAAGAAACTCTCGTTCACTCACAAAGAAGACGATTTTTTACGACCATTTCAGAAAACGTTTAAAAATATATTAAGCTTTTGACCGATGGAGAATATGGGAACTAAGTTTTTGAAGATCACGGTGTTATGATTTGTGATGTCGAAATGTCGTTTTGAATAAAAATGTGACGGTGAGCGGGGACTAAAAGCACTACTAAATCATCAGAATTACTTGTGAATGATGTTATAGTATAGTCTAACTCAAACTGTAAGTGTTATCTGTAATTCATTATATTTCTGGTAATCTATATAATATTATGGGCATGTCCACAGAGAATTGTATCTCCTTTTATAATTCCATACGGAAATTTAAAAAAGAAAAAGAGATAGTGTTAGATTTAGTATAATTATCCAGATGTTGCTAGTGAATGGGATATGATGAAACTCTTAATCTATTGCGACATCAATTAACTCCAAAATATTCACTAACATGCGGAAAGCGGAATTAACGCAAAGCTTAATACTGTAAATAAGAAATAAAACACAGTATTTTGTTAAAAATGAATGATTAATTTAAAAAGACTCCAAAACTTTATATTATTTGCTTTTCTATAAATAATTGCTTAAGTTTTAAGTTAGAACATAAAGCTATGCGCCGGTTCTAGTTTTAGTTTGAACAAAAATATTTGCAAATATTATAGTACTCATAATTAGAGATTTCAACGCACATTAACAATATTTCCAAAAACACTAATAATTTTTTTTAAAAATATATTTGAGATTATCATTTTAATTGCCAAAATGATCTAGGACGAACAAATTGAGGTAAGTTAAAATGTTGTTCAAAAAACAAATAAAATTTGTTACTTCATTTAAATAAACTTAGTGGAATATAATATCATGTAATCTTAATTGTATTATATTTTTAATAAGTAATTCTGGAGTAATAATAATAAAACTTTATGAACGCAAAACTTTATGTTACTTACGCATAATGTTTCTGAGGCACATTAACTAGGCATAATCTTACTTGGTATCGATGTTTCAAAGTGTGTGATGAAAGTCTAATGCTGTTATTATGAGGAGCCATATTTACTACCCAATACTATGCAGAATTTATTACTGAATAGATTAATATGGTAGGTAATGGTGTAACATTATTATTATGTAATACACTCTTGCAGGGAAAATTATTTATTATTACCTTGTATGTAAAATTCTCATGTCACACGTGTTAGTTACCATCTTCCGAAACGGCTTGATCGATTCCTATGAAATTTTATATGCATATTCAGTAGGTCTGAGAATCGGCCACTGTCTATTTTTCATACCCCTAAGTGATTAAGGGTTGCCAACTATAACAATTTTTTAAATAAAAATTAACATTTTTTTACTAATTTAAAAAATATATGTCATGATGTGACATTAAAAATAAGTACAATCCTTTTTTTTTTACATTCTATCACCAACCCCTTTTTTATAATATTAAGTTTAGTAGATTTAAATTTTTTTATCCCGCCCGATAACTGATCAATTTTAATACTTGGTAATTTATCCCCGAGACAGTTTATTCCTGCTACACTAAGTAATAACAGTACCAGTTTTTTTTTTAATTCGCGTGTTTCATTTATCAACTACGGACTGCACGGAGTAGGGATGAGACCAAAGTCAGTCTCCTGTATCTCTCATACAATAATCCCGCTCTTAAAACCAATGTTAGCAACATTCACGCAAGCAAGTCATAAACAAATAAAATTTACTTCAAAAATGTGTAATAGGTGTTAGTCATTACGTATGTATGAATTTGACGTATATCATGGCCGAAATTTTGGAATTAAAATTGTGTAGGAGTAAAAACCTCTAACTAAATGAGATTCAATTTCAATGTGACGGTTTTAGTTTAGTGCCAATTATGCGATCGCTTATCAGCTCATAGTTAATAATACACAGAAATAATATTATGTTACTAAATAAGAAATGTTACATGTATAAATAAGGTTAATAGAAAAAAAATACAACCTTATCAAAGTTACAAAAGCAAATAAGACAGCATCAGTAAATAGTCATTAAGAAGCAGATTGAGTACAAGCAGACGAATTAGCGCTGACTCGAGTTGATTACAAACAGTGATGTATCATCAAAGAGCCAGGTGCCAATTTGTGCGGAGAAATGCGGAGTAATGCGGAGAATGCGGAGTGCATCTCGGAGACATCTAACACTGAAATAGCTGCAATTTTCCTTAACGGGCCAACCAGCCAACCTTGCTTGGATTCTCGATGGGAACCTGGTGGCGTTGATTTACACTAGCTTAAGTGAAATTAACTTATAAGGTGCTGTTAGCTTGGAAATGGAATGGACAGGTTTAACAAAACTATTGTTTTTCAATCTTTATTGGAAAATTGTTTTTGTTTGTTTTAAAGGGATAGTGGAAAATATTACTAGGAAGGTTTTCTGTTTAAAAGAAACAAGACATTTTATCATTCTTTGTAATTGTGGTTTTTAAAAAACTAATAAATTTCTGAAATATACCATTTTTTGTTTGTTTGGAGGAATGCGAACTCCTGATCACTGAATTATTAATTATTATGGATTTGAGAAAATCTTTCACTTAAGGATTTTACATATATAATTAGTACAGGCTACTTTTATGTTTTCATGACGAAAGCCATTAGATACTGCTAGTATCAAATAATTTGTTCAAGCAGCTCATCTTTTATACTGAACGTTAAAAAAATAGCAAAATAAACTTTCTGCCGAAGGGACTTTCTAGAGATTACAAAATGGGGTTGAAGTGCGTGGCATGGTTTTTATAGGGCAAAGCATCTTAAATTTAAAGGGCATTACTAGTGCCCATGGTGTTGCGTATAGAGATATGTATAGAGTATAGAGATTGTGGTGACCGCTTTCCACCAGGTTGCCCCCATTCTTGACCGCCACTTTGTGGTATTAAGAAACTACCTAATATCACCAGACTCTAAAAATATTTAGCTTTGTTGAATGTATATCTCGGTATTTTAATAATCGAGCTATCTTTAACTATTTTACGGAACTCAGATATAAATCAAATCAAAAGGAAATAAAATATGACATAACTTATATGGTTTTAATAATGTCTTCGTGCGGTTTGGACATTTAACCAGTGTCAAGTAAGAGATATATTAGTAACTGAGATTGAGTGGTGATAAAGATGATAAATGGTAAATGAGATGCCCTCCCATTAAGCCCGTTGAGTCCTCAGTAAAGATGTGGGACTATACTGAGATCTCACATAGACTTCTTGAGAGAATTTAAAAAGTGATGTTGCGCTGTTTTTATTTCATTGACCAACACTCATGTACACAAACACTTAAAAACAGTTAATAATCCTTTCTAACATTCATGTTAGAAATATCACAAATTTTATAAAATAAAACACAACTGCAGACATGACGCTTCACTTTCCCGCCAAGAAGGCCAACTTATATGGTTTGGACGCGTCGAATTAATGTATTTTTTAATTTCCTCATCTTGGTGTAGGCATTGAGAATCTGGAAATAGCTAGGATTTGAGCTAGGCCAGAAAAGTTTATAGGTGGTGTATTTGGGGTGGCGATCATAAAGCTTTTTAGTTTACGTATTTACTTTTTAATAAAATCATTATCTTTAAAAGACTACCTACAAGATGTGTTTCCACAGTATTTTTTGTTAATTACATTCATATTGAAAATTATAACATTTTAACTGCTATGCGTTTTTGTAGTCCTAACTGTATTTTTAACGTTTTATGACCTCACCTTTAACTTGCACTTTGTAACCGTTCCCCTTCTAATCATAAACTTAATTACAGCTTCCTCCACTGCGGTATGTAAGGAAACCAAAGCATCTACTTATTATGATTTGCAATTAGCGTTTACATGAATCGTTCTCGTGGGTCTTTCCTCTGCATTGTTTCGTACGTCTGGTTCCCTTGTAATTCTAATAGCAGCAGATATGTGATGGAAAGTGATTGTCTTTTTTGCTACCATGTCTACGTATGATTTTACGCTATATATTTTTGTGTTCATTGTTTTGTCAAGCGCTTTTAGATGCGAGACTAGGTGATCGGAAATGATCGTCGAAGTAAAGAGAAGGCACGTGCGATTTCAAACAATTTCCTCCTCAATACCACCTTATTTTGAAAAAGAAAGCCTGAATCAACTAACAGCGTTAATTTTGAGGAGATTATAATATTTGATACGCTCTGCAATTCAATTCTCCATTTCCTATATCTGGTAGATAATAGGGTCAATCCCAAAATTTCTATTGTTTTTTTCACATTTTGATTAATACACCTTTCTAGCCAAACATTTCAAGTCATAATTCTTTTGTTTCTTAAGACAGTGGTCACACCACAGATACAGTGGATTGGAAATTGCTTTATAAATGTAGATAATTAAAAGGCTGTATGTCTTTTCAAATAGCGAGATTTCAACTCAGTGCCCAAATATTAAGTGATAGGCTACGACTGCTTTAAACTTTACGTCAATTAGACAATACACCTATATGAAAAATAGAATAACGTTTATTTTGTAAAAAGCGATCTCCCACGATCATTAATATTTAATATAATTTCGCATATTTTAACAAATAAACTATTATACAAAATGTTACAAACAAAGTAGAGGAATATAGCATAGATATTTTGCTTCTAATCCCATCCTAGCCGACATCTATAACAAGATGAAATATTTCAAGAAAAACTTAATCCACTCAATGTGTTTACGAGACCAGTCAATAATAAGCGGTCGAGGAACATGTTTTTGTAATATTTCTCGTTCTTTAGAACGTCAGTGATTAGTTCCAAGCCTACTTACCTGGCTTCAACTGGCTTGAAGATGCCGAGCGAATAGTTTCATTAAAAGCGTTGACATTTTTACGACTGTCTAGCGGTTGTGGGATTATTTTTCTCTTGCTTTCTTATTCGTGATATTCTCACTCAATGTCGGTGGTGTTGATTGTAATCTGACGTGTGGCGTATCTTTTATTTGTTTAATTGATCTAACTTGTATATAATGGTATTTCAGAACTGCATCGGCTAAAGGTTTTGGATAATATTTATTTTAGGTTATTACCTTTATCCTGTAGCTTGAGTATGTCATGCTCATTTAAATGTTTTTGCATCGGTGGCGTCCCCTAAAATGTGGTTGAGCGAAACGATGGCTGGTTCATGCATCATACTCGTGAACGGATGCCGCCAGTGGAGACTGGTCAGCTCATGTTTACTATTTTTATCCGTAATTATGTTCATCTTGCTAAAGACAGAGATCTTATTAAAAAAAAAAAAACATTTATTCAAGTTTGGCACTTTAAAATTTTGTAACCGCAAAACACTTCTTTATTTGTATATTATGTTTTAATTTAATTACATTTGTAACTGGCGGGAGAAAAAACCATTTTGTAGATTTTTTTGTCCGTTCTTTTACGATCAAACTTCCGCCCGCAGTGAATGGGCGCGTTAGTAAGTTTGACCTTGATAAGACCTCTATTTAGCCTAACTTTAATAAATGATTTCGACATTTAAATTTTGACTAGGTGAACTGATAAAAGACAGTAATATACTGTCCTATCACAAAGAGTTGTCATACCTTAAAATAAGGCATGTACTGTATAAAATTTATACGACCGATATGGCGTGGAGGTCAGTATACCTGCACTTTACTCGAGAGATCGTGGGTTCGATTCCCCCACAGGACAAATCTTTGTGTGCATGAACATGAATATTTGTTCTGGTCTGGGTGTTCTCCTATGTATCTTGAGTATGTTTTTACAAAAAAAAACATTTAAGTATGTTTATCCGTTATTTAGTATCCATAACACAAGTTCTTAATGATACTTATCTTGGAACTAAATAATCGGTGTGATTGTTAGAGAATATTTATTTATTATTATTTTAAAGAAGGAGGAGTTTTCACATTTGTACAACAATGCGAATTACTTTTGTTTTGGTAATTTAATCGAATTATATCTCATGTTTAAACGTACATTAACCGTTTATTCCTCAATGCAACAAATAAAACTAATACTTAAGATGTAATCAGCATAGTCTAATAAACTGGAAGTTGAAAATTTGTGTGCCTAAGTCATGAGGGGAACAGAATCGATAGATTAAGATTAACTTGTGTATAGATCAAATACTAGCTGTAAGGCCTGTACACGAAAGGCTTTCGTTTAAATTTCGCTTTGGATCTCGCTGGTGTGTGCATGGCTTGCTCCGGTATGGATTTTAACATAACTGAAGTCCAAAGCAACACGTTAGAAACATCCTGGTAAGTCCTGAAAGTGGTTTCTGCAGACTATGGAAGCTTACATCATCAGGGTCATCACCAGCGCTTGCCGACACTTGCATGAAAGATTTTACGCCCTATGGAGTATTTTTAAATAAGAGACATAGATAAAGAGTAAACTGTTAACAGTGAAATAATGAGTCTTTACCCAGTTACGATAGTTACTTTGAAGAACGATATGGCGTGGAGGTCAGTATACCTACACTTCATTCCAGAGGACGTGGGTTCGATTCCCACACAGGACAACTCTTTGTGTTCATGTGTTCATGATGTTATGTTTGCCAGAGCCTCGTCTGTTGATCGGCAGGTGCAATACTTGCAGGTAAGGTTGGCTTGGGCTCCTCAGACCTTGGTATCAGAGATCCACGCCAGAAATTAAAGACTGCATAAAGCTATGAAGTACGTGCATTGCCTATAAACACACAATATGTTTTGTTTATTTATAATAAAGCTGATTACTTATTTTATGAACTTCATAAAGTATTTATAGTCCGCAAGTAGTAATCTACGAGCTACAAGCCTGCTGTTTTAATCGCCATCACTTTTAAGTCTTGTAAGTTTTATAAATATCACGCCTCTCATAAAATTCTTAATTTATTATAACGCATTTGACTTCACATAAGTTTCCTTACGTTACGTACAGTCAGCCCTTATAATAAGTGTCAGTTTTGAACAGACCTTCTACACCTGTCTTAACCGTTTCAATAGACTAGTTTTGTAGTACTTTATTAACCTTGTATACGTATCTTTGACCGTAAAAAACTTGAGTTACGATATAAAGTAATCGATGAAATTGCAATCTCATTGATGATCAAGTTACGCCGGTATTTGATGAAAGTCACCTCTTGAATGATGGTTGTTCTCACGGGTGTTTCCCAACAATATTAATCACTGTAATCCTTTGTGATGGTATCACTTTCTACGCACAACAAAAAAGTGTAAATCACTTTAGCACACGCTAATATAATCACTAGTAAATTAACAAACTCAATTCACATAAACAACCTCTGTAATTCGGAACCTTTTTAAATGTCAGAAATGAAAACTTTTTGTAACACAGTCGGGGAAAATCAGATTGGTCTAACAGTACGCGCAAAAATCGTTTTATCGAATTTGAACGCACACTCGCTTCCCGCGGCTGCGTGTGCGCAACTGGCGGGCGTCAGCCAACCGCGAACAGCGTAAAGCCTCCTAAAGCGAAAAGGAAAATAGGTTTCGTCTCAAGCTTGAAAAGGACAGACTGATATAAAACCATCCCTTTACTAGAACTATTCAAATTTTCCTCGCCATTAATTTGAACTGGTTATGCGGCGAATATGTCACGCTGTCGGCGTTGTACGTCATAAATTAGGCGGGGCCTACTGTCTGATCGCCGCCGGATAGAAAGTGATTGATAAAATTGATAGATCCAGCGTGCTCGTGGTGGCTCTGATGGATTTTCACAGGAAATTGTTGAGAGATGATTGAGCTTGCAATGCCAATGTTAATGTCGGCGGTTTTTCAACCGCAGAATTATCATATTTTTTACTATTTTAAATTTATTTCAATGAGTCACTTGATTATGGAGGTCAGTAGAAAGGAGAAAACTATCTATGTCTTCTAAAGCCTTAAAAGTAGATAATTAGAAGAAGAAGAAGTCCACATACCACATAATTCATTACATACAATAACAACTCACTAAATATAAATATACAAAAATATTAGAGTGGCGCTACAGTCTACAGGAGCGTAAGACTTAAAAGAGAGCCCCAAAAAATATTATAGTACGATAGAGCAATAACATGGTAGCTTGTGTTTTTCTATATAATTATGGATTTCACAAGAGTAATAATTCTAGTCAACTCAGTGTACTTCGGAGTCAAAACATACCTACTCAGCGCAGTCCACTCAAATCAAACTGTTAAATTCATTTTATACCCTCTAACTACCCTAATTGCAATTAAGTGGTTGGGAAAACCTCGTGGACGCAGCCATAACATTGGTTCGACCAGATCCGCACCGCTCTTGACCATACAGTTCACATCGTCAATCACACCGCCGGAGACAGGAACGGATGGAGGAAAACCACAAGGGAAAAAGAGATGAAGAAGGGAAATCGCGACTCTCAACGGCAATCGACACAAGGAGGAAGTACTCTTGTGACATTTTGAAGCGGTTTGGAGCTGTTATATACAGCTTACAGCTGAATACTTTTCCCCTAATTAAAGCAGCTGTCTACTACCTCCAAAGACTGGACACATGCGATGCGCCAGATGGTAAAGACGGAAAGGCGGAGTTAATACTGTACCATTGAAAAGCCATGTCAAACCGAAAATTCTACCTATTTTAAAATGTATTTTCTTCAGCTACAGCATATCTTTGGGATAAGGGTATTTTTTTGAAAACCCATCCCGTATCTTCTTTCTTATCACCTCAAGATTATTAAATGGTTGTATCAAAGTCATTCCAAATGAGATATATGAGCGATAGATGTAAACTTCATCAATTTCGCCTCAGAGATTTAGCCATTAGAAGTTTTTTTTTAAATTCATTTATTTAAGCAAACGAGTTTTTAAATCTCCATTAATATGGCCGAAAAGCTCGTATATCCTAACTCCGTTCGACAGTGTAATTAATTACGCATAGATAATCAGAATTAGGTTAATTGGTTTAAGTGAACTTTACAATTATTTATATTATGTACTGATAGTTCTAAGTTTTGATTAGATTTCTAAATGTGTCACTAGATTAGTAGGGAAATGGTGTTCGGCGATGAATGTATAAATTACGATGCCATGGCATTGGTTCTCAAACATTATATTTGTTTTTTTCTATAGAGCGTATGTAATATGACCTTTTGACAGGTAACATTACCTATGTTGTTGTTATTATTATTGTAATTTTTTTTTAATTTTTTTTGTTTTTATTCTGTGTACGTTTTTTTTGTAACTGTTTGATCTAATGGTTTATGTAATGTTATTTTGTCAATAAAAAATATTATTATTCTTATTTTTAATATTTAGGGTGTATAGGGTATATCTGAGGAGTCCAAGCAAACCTCACCAGCAAGTGGTGCACCTGCCAAGTAACAGACGAGGCTCTGGCGAACATAAAAGTTTCCGGTATGCAACAATAGATGTGCCACCTATTACTTGGGTCTTACGATTATTGTACCAACTAAACTACACATGTGAATTCTGTGTAAAGGCCGAAACCTGTGTCCTGTTGAGTTACTTCAAGATTTCCCTTACATCACTTATTTACTATGGATTTCCACAAAGTAAAGCCTGAATCAATAAATTATTTTTTATTAGTTTACTTAATTTTTTATTAGAATTAGAAAATAATAAAATACCACCACATCACACAGACTAAAATTATGTCATAAAGGTATATAAAAATATTGAGAACCACATCTCAACACAGACCGCAGAACCATAAAGGAAGTACTATGTCAAGTTAAATGCATCTACTTTCTATTGCTTTTAACTTAATCTAAAAACGATTAACTGTGCAATTGAACTCCGAGGAAATCAATTAACTGTTAACGTGTCAACGAGGTCGTATATTTGTTAAGTGATAAGTAACGGGGGGGATGGGCAACTTCGGTTTGTTTCAGGAAATGTTACTTAGATAAAGATAAATATTTTTTTTTAAAGCCTGGTGCTCACTATTGACATGTCACACCAGTATATCTTACGGCTTACCCAGGGTTCGATTCCCACACAAGACAAATCTTTGTGTGCACAAACATGAATATTTGTTCTGTTCTGGGTGTTTCCATCTTTATCAGATTATAAAACACTTATTCTAACCTACTTTAGTTTGTATCCATAACACAAGTTCTTAATTATACTTATCTCGGAAGTAAATAATTGGTGAAAATAACTTTAAAAAAAAAACACAAAATCCTGCCTACTTTAGTTGGAGTACCTGATCTGAAGAAGTTACAACAGCTACACATAACATATCCTACAAGAAGAAACCTACTGAAGCCTGGTAGCCTGAAAGTCTAAGGGTGACGCCATTTTTTTTATTGGGATGGAAAATCATCAAATGACCGTCGCGCGCTGTGGGTGCAGCAGGAGGGTGTGTCAGACTTTTACTGACTAAAAACCATCCATGTTCCTTCTTGAGCCTGTAGCAAGGCCGCAGTAACCCTATCGAACAGCCTCTGCCTAAACAGGCGTGAGGGTGCCCTTTGGTTCGCCTAAAATTGTTTGTCCTAATATGGTTTGGCCAAACCGTTTTGGCCTAAACTTAAAACGTACAATTATTGTTTCGCCTAAAAATTGTTTTGCCACCATTATAGTTTGGCCTAAGAATTGAAAGGCCTAATTTTAGAATGTCTAATGTAAAATAGCCTAAACTATATAGGTATAACTTTATTTTGGCATAACGATTATTTCGCAAATTTATAAAAGCTCTAATTTAAGCATATCTAAAATGAAATGTGCCAATCATGTATTGGAATAAAAGCATAGAATTTTATTGAGAAAATAAATTGACAGAAGCGAATCGCTGCAAACCCGACTCCACGTAGTCTTGTCTGCCCTACCCTAGAGTGCAATATAAGCCCGCGTAGGCGCGGAGGGGCGAGGCGGCCCGCGAGCTAAGAAGCAGGTGGGTTGAGCTCGCCGCCGGGGACTGAGGCTGGCCAGCAAGCCGAAGCCTCGGTGGTGAGCGAAAATCATCTGCGACGAAAATCTCGCGTGGGACCGCCGGAGCCCCGCAGCGCCGAAGCCGTGACGGAAACTATGCATGCTGTATGCCTGCATGCATGCTGCTTCCTTGCTTGCATGCTGCACTTTACCTGTTTTGTACTTTATGATTTTTAATTTTGTGCGAATTAATATTTAGGAATTGTAAACATTAGGGATTACGAATTGTTCTGCCAAATGACGCATTTGGTAAATGACAATGTGGCGATAAAAAGTTAGGCGAAGTGAAATTATGGCAAACACGATTCTGAAGAGTGAAATTAGGCGAAAAAATTTTAGGCTTTTCGTTTGGGTGTCATTACATATTAGGCGTACAAAAAATTAGGCGATCCGATAGGGACCCCAGGCGTGAATGTATGTATATATGAAAATAATCATTGTATACCCTAAGCTTATCTAAATAAAATATAAATCTCATCTCCTATTCGAGTACCTGATCTGAATGAGCTACTACAAATTAATGTTAGTACATTCAAAGATATAAACGAACCAAGTTTTACTTTTTCATAATATCACTACAGTCGACATTTTAATATTTTCAGCGGCTCGTATCTTGACCTGAAGAAACATGTATTAATTTTTTTATTCTTTAGGGATGTGACATGGAATTATTTCGCGGCGACACAAAGTACCGCGCGGCAACATTCAAAATACCTGGCTCAATTGGCGTGTCAACGTCGCACGGGCAATATGAGCAACATGAGGCCTGCCGAGTGGTTGCCGCCCGATTTGTCACTGCTATGAATTTGTACGTTGTGGACGAGTCAACAAATTATAAATTGCTATGAAAAGAAACAAACACGTGGCCAATACCGCGCGGCAGCCGCAAGTAAATTTTTGCGTCGTCTTTCTGCCGGGATGGACTGCCTTATAGTTAAGCAACTGCATTGGAAATCATTGGATTTATAGTTATGATTGCAGTTTTGTTCCTAAACCCCACACTTTTCATAATTATAACCAACTAAACAACTGTGTAATATAATAATAAAAATATTGAGCCACCAGCGTTCACATTCGGGTCATCCCTGCCTCGCAGAACGCCTGCAGGAACCAAAACCGGCACAATTGATGCCGTCACCGGTATCATTTGCTGCCCCGCAATCATCTTAATAACGGCGCGGACGATTCGACAGGCCGGCAGGCCGCTGTGCTTTAAGGTATTATGTTCGAAATAAACAGCAATTTACATTTATCATTGAAATAAGTTTATAAAGAATATCATTGAAAGAAGTACATGAAATAAATTCGTTTTATATGAATAAGCACATGTACAAGAACTATCGATTTTCTTAATCCTGTACCAAACTATTAAATTAAACACATAGATATGTTTTTACAAATATAACTCAGCAAACTATGCAAATGCCAAAAGAAAAATTATATAAAATACTATATTACGTTACCTGATGTGTGTGTAATTCTTGTCTTGTTCTGTCTTGCTGAAATTACTTTGAGCTTAGCTTTAGCTTTTAGAAAGGCCGCTCATTATACAAAAAATTGTAGTTCACTTTTTTCTATTACTCTATTTTTTATTTTATTTTCATGTACAATAAAGTGTTTCATTCTTTCACTACAATTGAATTATGAAAAAAAATAAAAGCAAATAAAAATATGTCGTAAGCCGATCGGAATGATGTAAACGACTGAAAATGCTTCAGACACATGCTTAGCGTGTCAATCCACACGCTTTTGTCGCTTGCTATGCAGAATGTCGTGTGCCGAACGCCACATATAGGCTCTTACACATAAAGACGTACAGGCTAATCTGCAAGCTTCAACCAAATGAAGTAATTGTATGATACTCTTTTAATTCGGTTGATGATATATAGATACTTAAAAACACTGCGAATATATTTGGCAGAATTTCGGTGTCATACTTTCATGATGACATGATGATGACTGATGCCTCGATCACTGGGCAATCACGAGTATTAAAATCTTGAACAATTATCACTACACTGTGCACTGATGGTTCGTAAACTATGGTTAGAAATATACTAGAATCATCTCAGCCCATAAACGTCCTACAACTGAGCACGAGCCTCCTCTCACATACTAAGGTGCGAGGGTATTGGGTCATACTCCACCACGCGGACCCTGTGCGGATTGGCGGAGGCAGGTGTATGGCGTCCTGCTGTAAGAATTTATCAAGCCGCCAATTAGGCCTCTAACATGGCTTAACGATTACCACATTTAGTGATAACCGGGACCAACGGCTTAACGTGCCTTCCGAAGCACGGAAACGCTCGATATCAAATGCCACACAAACGGTCACCCATCCAAGGACTGACCTCTGTAAAATCTGCTCTTCGATGATCGTTTCCGACCACCGAGCACCGCAGAGCTACGAGCGCTTCAGAAATATAGAAATATACTTAAAATAGCCACTAAATACCAGTTCGTAGTAAGTTCAGTATTCAAAGAAAAACTTTTGCTGGAATTCAGTTTCAATACTTTGTAAGTTACCCATAAAATTCGGAATGAACGATTAAAAAGCTTACTGCTTCCACTAACGACGTTTACTAAAAGCCCTCTTTACGTCTTCCAGTAAAACCGCAAATGCACGCCGCGCCTCCGCGGGCTGACACACTTACATAATTATTTGCATTGATTATTGGAAAGAATATTAAAAGCATGCATTAGTGTTCATGTGTGGTACATTAAATGTTTATTTATAAATATTATTTTACTCTGGAGACATTCCTTTTATCAGTGTCTTACCACAACCTTTAGAAGACCTATTCTATTAAATCAAAGACGTTAGCTACGTAATTTTATTTATGTATTGGCTTACAATCTCACATTTAAAAAAATAAATAAATATATAAATTTACGGAGAATCCGTCTGTGTACAATAAATTGCCTCGGGCCGTGTTGGCGGCTCCTAGCCTGCCCGCCTTCAAAGGGGGGTTAAAAAAATATCTTCTTGAGCAAACGTTCTATGACATTAATGACTCTATAAAGTAATGACATTTTGTTTTATTTTAATTTTCATAATTATTGACTGTTTATTTTTATTAATTGCATTTATATTTCTTGATTCATTTGTTATTGACATTTTTTATTTTGACATTATTAAATCCTCATGATATTGTAATTTAATTTAATTTTAATAATTCTAATAATTATGTATGTTTTCTTTTCTGTGACGTGTAATGTTGTATTACCAATAAATTAGGGTTTGAGTATTTGAATCAGACCCCGCAGTTACACCGTAATCACGGTTTTGTTGGACTATGTTATGATTAAGTTGTTATAACCTGTAATTACTGTATAAATAAATAAATAATAATAAAATATTTATATATAAAATATTTTACTTAATCTTTTCCTCTTATGAACACACATCTTATAGTTTTAAGGTACTATACTTATACAACGACTATGCAGACTATCGGCACTTGAATCAATAAATTCGGAAAGTTCTCCTCAGTAAGACCATTAGGCTTTGGAGTTCTATGTCGGGGCATGTGTTTGTTAGTTCCTATAGTCCCGGGTGTTATGTGCATTTATGCAGGCCTTCATAAGTGGGTGCGCTTATTCCAAGGTATAATGGGCTCTTATTTTTTGGCTGCATCTATTGCATACCATCAGACATTGAAGGTCACTGTAATATAATACGTTCCGACGTTAATATTAGAAACCTCTTTGCTTATTATGTTACATATAAAACAATGTTTAATTTTATATTAGATTAGTTTAAATTTAGGAGAATGCTGTGTACGCTTCTAAAGGCCAACATATATGTAATTTTTGTTGTTGTATTATGGTTTTGTATATGTTTGTATGTTTAGCTGTTAGTGTACCTATATATAAATAAATAAATGAATAAATAAATAAATAAGAAATACTCAAATCCATTGAAATAATTATATCTTAAATAATAATAAGTTAACAATCTTGTGGGTGGCTTCTAATTGCGTTTACATCCTGGGTTATTGAATACGGTATGACTTTGAAAGGGTGGGGCTCACACTCCCATCACGAAGCAGGTGAAGTGTGACGGCTTTTCAAAGGAACCGTTGAAATTAGTTTGTGGTGTGGGAAAGTTGGAGACATTCCATTTCTGTTCAAAACATGTCCTGGTTTGTGTACTTAATTGCATTATTATTATAAGTATTTGTTATGATCAGTTTGTGTGTCATTGGCAAAAGTTCCCGGTAACGTATTACGTGCGACCAACTATATAATTGGCGAAGTGTGGGCATATAATATGCAGAGGCATATGGGTAGGCAGAGGCCTACCCCTACGGAAAAACAGGCGTTAATGTACGTATGTATGTATCATCAAGGTTCAAATCAAATCAAAATATCTTAATTGTGAAACATGGTTTACACTGGTGTTATTGGTTTACATGTCATGGCTAGTTCAAGCCACGTTCTGCCTCATGGGCGTACAATATTATACAACACAACAAAAAACCAGTGATATACAATAATATAGATTTTAAAATGAAAATTGGTTAGTACGTTCTTGATAATATATCGGAATTAAATTACGTTACCTTATCAAATTGTCATAGACAAATTGGTTCATCTTGATTCGTTGATCGTATTCAAAAGCTATTTATATAGTAGGACTGTTAACTTTAAGCACAGAGCTCTAAGTGAAACGCGTCTAATTCTTAGCAGCGCGGTTAGACATTCGCCAACGTGGACAAGAGGCGACATCTTTGGGCAAGAAATTGATAGAATCCTATGACAGTCTATAATCATGATGAACATAATGATAATAATTATTAAAACTACTGACCTCAAAAGCAACTGCTTTCCAACACAATGGAATAATAAAAAAGAATTACCAAAACCACAGTCATTAAAATATATTAATACGATCAATTCTTGGTTCTGTTGAAACGGTATATTAAATACGATTGTTGGGTGAATTATGGAACGTAACATCGAATCTTAGATTGAAACGTAATAACAGACCAGGGTATTGGATCACGTACATCCAGCGACACGTACATTTATTGTTGACTAGCTTTAGCACGCAACTTTGTCCAAGTTATTTACTTATTATATAAGGCGATGAAAGCCTGGAAAGACTGATTGTCGTTGGAAACACAGAAGGCAAACGATCGCGTGGTCGTGCACCAACCAGATGCAACGATCAAGTGAAAGACTCATCGTCCTCCAAATTCTACGCGGTCGTGAAAGACGCGCTGGATCGGAACCGGTGGAAGCAGATCAACCGCTCCAGAGGTTACTCCGATGCTAACCACGATCCTCAGACATGAGGGACCGACTATATGTAGAGAGACATAAGTGAAATTCAGTCAAATCTGGTGGTTAAGCGTGCAGTGAGCAGACCCCAGGCCTAGAGCAACAGGGATAATGTCACATGTCTATGCCAGCTGAACAGATAAACATGTTTATTTTTGAGACCCTGGTAAGGACAAAGTGTTGAATTGTTTTAAGAGATTACAGTTACACTAATGACCTCTAGTTATTCTCCTATACACGAACAATATTCATACTTAATACTAATATTCATAATTACTTATAAACGTAAACTTACTCGTAAAACATGACTGTTTAAACTTACCACAAGAGGTTAACGGGAATTATAATTATGCGTTCAGTACATTGTAATTTTCTCTAAAAAAAATATAATAATGTTAAACTTTACAAACCAGCTAGAGGTGAACACAATGTTGCTGTATTGTAACACTGAATTACTGACAGCTCTGTTCGATCATTGTTGACGTACCTGAAAAAGAACAGAAATTAACTATTAATAATAGATACCTTATACAATGAGAAATAATAGAAATATATTTTATAGAAATTATAAATATATAAATTACTTATATATTATAAAAATTATACAATTCCCGCGTGAAATGCTGTTAAGCCAATTTTAACATAAATCAAGCTTACACATTACGGACACATTCAAGCACATCATGTACATCATGTACTCATATTGAACATATAAAACACACATCGTACACATACCGTACATAAAATAGAAATATAGTTCATATAACGTACTTACAAAAAAACGTAAACCTACATTAATGAATGTTTGGCACGCCGCTGTCTAAATAAAGCTGTTATGTAATACAGCCGTATAACTTACAACTAATTGTATATTTTTTATGTAATAGAAAATAATCTCATTTATAAGAAGATTCGTGAAGCAATCATTTATCTTGTAAAAAATCTTACGAATAGACAAATTTTGAAACTGTAATTTTAAAATTAAGCGTTTTTACGCTTTTTTCAAACGGCTCCTACGTTGCGACATACCGTCTCCATTTTATGTATGTATATTTATCGACTGCTATATTGAATGTTTCGTTTAATGGTTGCATAGTAAAAATTGCGCGAAATTTTATGGTTTAACGAATCATAATACCTTCATTAATTGGTATTAAACTTTTGAAATGAATTTGCTCAGCTAGCTATAAATGTCTATTGCGGTTTAATAATGCAAACGATTTGAAATGTGAATATTGTAGATTAGCATTTGCGCTCGAACGCAGAGTTCGTATATCCTGCGTTTCTTCTCTACAGTAAGTGTAATTTTTTTGCTGAAATGCTGCTGATTAAACAAATAGAGATTATAAACAAATAGAAATGACATATGGACTTTTTGGCGGGAAACTGAAGTTTCATGTTTTGTTTTATTTTCTAAAATTTGTGATATTTCGAACATTAATGTGTAATAATAACGGTGGATTATTAACAGTTAAGTGTTTGTGAACATACATGAGTTTTGGTAAATCAAACAAAACAGTGCAACATCACTTTTCAAATTTTCTTTCAAGGAGTCCATGTGAGATCTCAATATAGTCCCACATCTTTACTGAGGACTCAAGGGGCTTAGGGGAGGGTATCTCATTTACCATTTATCATCTTTATCACCATCATTCTCATTTACTATGAATTATATATTATTAATATATCACTTACTTGACACTGGCTAAATGTGCTAGACGCACGAAGCCATTATTTAAATGGAAGAAGAAGAAATGACATAAAATTTAAATAAGGCGAAGTCAAGAGTTTCTTCGCTCAATTTTACTTGTGGCAAATACCTACGTGGCGATGGTACTTGCTATACAAACATATTATATGTTTAATATTGCACTTGTCTGCAACCAGCGGTGACCACTTTTCATCAAGTGACTGTATGTAGTATAAAAAATAACGATAGTTTGTGTAACTGACTTAGAACAACAGATATGTTAAGATTTAAGTAATATCTGAACTGCAAGACTTTGATAAACAAGTTTTAGATTATAAAAACAGCATTTTACATATAACCAATTACTGTGTACAAAAATATCAGAATGTCAGTTGGTTTGCTCCGTTTTTTTCCTGCAAAGCCTCGGGCTACTCGTGGAACCAGAACTTGCCTTTGACACGCAACAGTCCTGCATTTTTTACTACTTTGTAACGCATGTCTACCACGATTATAATTGAACTGAGTTGAAAAACTAATAGGGAACACAGTAGTTGATATAAGTATCACCTTATAACGTTCTTACAATCTTATCTTACTAAGTAAACTATAAAAAACTGCAGATCTTGTGACGCTGTAAGACTTGTTGAAGTAAAGCAGCTTTTTTTGTGGCCGTTTCAGTAGCTTACTAAGTTAAATAGCTTGATAAATTCTAATAGAAGGATGTCGTACACCTCTCTTCGTTTATCCAGCTAAATCCGCTTAGTTACCTTTAGTCCTTTCATCATTACCATCAGCCTAATATACACTGCTGAATAAAGACCTTCACTGTAAACTTCCAATGTGATTCATTGCAGGCAACATGTTACCAGTTTAATCCCAGGGTCTACGGTGGGATGTCTCATGTCCTGACCATTAACCCTATCTCTAGCTCGATGTGCGACTTGGAGCCCTATCATAAGCTATTTATCTTGGTCTTTTAGAAATAAAAGTTATAATTATCATCCATGTTAATATTCTATCATGAAGTCGGGGAACCGCTTCTCTTAAATTCTTATTTCACTAACACAACAATTACAAAAAAAAAATGTATAAACCAGCCAGCTGGGGTGTTTTCGTTCATGGCTCAATAAATATGATAATGTTTCAAAGTGTTTGTGGCTGGTCGCTAGATCGATACTCAAAGGACAACGTTCTGGAATGAGTAATACTGGGTATTAACAACTTGTAGGTATTAAGTCCGTTATAATTAAGTACGAGTTTGAAGTTCAGTTAACTCACGTCCTTGAAGAAGTGGAGACCTTAGCGCCTCGATTGACAACCAGAATGTCAAAATAATGTCGCGACAACGAAGTACAGTCAGCATGAAAAAATTGGTAGCACTCCAAAGCGCTGAATTAAGTACCTACTGGTCTGACGCAGAATGTGCACTTCGCAAAATGTCCCCTGCTCTAATAACCTATAAGGATCCCAGTAGGTTAAGGTTTTTTTTATAACCAAGTGACAGCAATTTCGCTTTTATAATTTACATTTATTTCTCATACAGTTTTATTCCAGGGTAGATTTTGCGAAGTGCACATTCTGCGTCAGACCCGTCCCTACCGGCTTTTTAAATTGAACTCAATCAAAATAGGTCAGGCTTTTTATACGAACGCTTATACGTAAAGTATAATTTTATTGAAGTATTATTCTTAATTTTCCTATAAAAAAACATATTTTCAACATGGCCTAATTTAATATGTTAGTTTTCATAAAGCTGTCCAGTATCAACCTTACGAGTATTTCTTACGAGATATCTCACATGCATAAAAAACAAGTTTTAATTGCAAATTTTAAAATAAAACAAGTATTCACATTCATATAAAGCTATCTTTAGTTATCTAGAATTAACGCTTACCTTCATACCCTTTTCCCTATACTAGATGTTAATTTAAAATGGTTGGTCGCTCAAAAGCAATAATGATAAGATCGTAATTAAAAGTATATTTTATTGGTTACTTTATTTAAATAATGCTTAAAACCTATTTAAATATTATAGCGGACAAAACGAAATGAATAAAATCTTTAATGATTTTAGGTAGACGACTTAAAAAAAATATTTAATCATCTCGTATACTTCTTTTAGATATAAAATTGAATTCATAATTAAGTTCTTGAATTATTAAACCCTTGCCACGGCATCTGCCATTTTAGCTTAATAATACTTGGAGACAGAACAAAAGTCACTGACATAGGGCAAGAGATTAGTAAGCTTAAGGGTCAATGAGCCGGTACTATCTTCCGTAGAACCGATAGTTGCTGGGGTAGACGTGTCCCACAGTGGAGACCTGGGGGCCTACCGCCGAATTCGATGGATTACCGGTAATCCATTTAGATCAAACTTTGTTTACGTTCATTAATCCGTACCGGGGAATCTGCCGACAGCCACCTCTCATTCATGACCTTCAGTCCGTGACAGACCAATAGGTAAATTGAGAACGCCATTTTGTTTCGATTTCCATGAGTTCGGCGGTACGACAGAATCAATTCGAAATCCATTTTGCCTTATAATCGATTGCCATCGAACTCGGCGGTAGGCCCCCAGGTGTAGGACACGACTAACCCAGCGGCTATAGTGCAGGACACCCTCCAGGTAGGTGGAGCGACGATGGCAAAACGGGTATCAGTGTGATATGTCTCGAGCTAAAAAGCGAGCTTATTGGCGTGCCATTAGAGTGACCTGTGTCCAGCTGTGGACAAATGTGCGCTCAAAAAAAAAACTCAAACTCAAAAATACTTTATTTCATAAACTATTACATAGTACTTGAAAACGTCAAAATTATAAAAAAATAACAAAAACAAATAAAATATAACTATACTAAAATCACGAAGCTTAGATTCACTTGCAACCAAATAATTTAAAAAAACAAAAAACATTTAAGTGCAAGCGAATCTAAGTGCCAGTTCCGAGCCACCGCTCTGTAAGAAGAACTGGCAAGAAACTCACAGGCTATGCTCTTTTAAATTATCGATTGGTTAGTAACAATCTTCATTTGTCTGTGACGCTATACAATGCAACATAATATAACAATATTCATGCTTTAAGTCATTCATATTAGAATAGCCTGTATGAAACGGCGGTTTAATCCCAAGCATTTTTATCAGCCATATAGTCTTTAATAGAATAATATCCCTTTGAAGACAGCTTGCGTTTTATTGTTAATTTAAATTTATTTAGGCTTAATTGCTGTATATTGCTTGGGATTTTATTATAGAATCGCACACATTGACCTTTAAAAGATTTGTTAATTTTTTGGAGCCTAGTGGCAGGTACAACTAGTTTATGCTTATTGACGTGACAACGTCTTAAATTAGGTTGCGGCTGGGAGTCACTTATGAAAAAGTGTAACGCTCGGTAACGTTACGATGAGTCACCGAACGAGAGAGAGGCCCGGCGAATGCCTTGCGTCTCTCTCCCACTCAACTATGATCGGTCTGCCGCGCGCGCAGCACTAGTGTACAATGTTTTAGTAAACAAAATATATTTCTATAGTTAAAATTTGTGCAATTCTTATTTTCATTCAATTCCTTGTTCCTATTGTGCAATTTAATTATATTCATATCAATAAATATTCTACCGAGAAAAAGACGTTGTCACGTAAAATCTTCGCCCGTAAAAACGACTTTACAGGCAACCATTTTTTTTTTCTTGTGTTTAGGTTATGTATATCACTTTTCTTACTCAATTTATCAAAATTTTTGTGTACATATACTAGGTTTTCATAAACAAACTGACCCGCCACTGTCAAAATACCAATTTCTTTAAATTTATCCCTTAGTGAATGTCTACATGGTAGATTATAAATTGCTCGTATGGCCCTCTTCTGCAGTACAAAAATATTTTGAATATCTGCGGCACAACCCCACAGAAGAATACCATACGACATAACACTATGAAAATAGCAATGATAAACAAGCCTAGCTGTTTCAACGTCTGTTAATTGGCGAATTTTCTTTACCGCATATGCAGCAGAGCTGAGTCTATTCGACAATTCACCAATATGTGGGCCCCACTGTAACTTAGAATCTAATATAACACCCAAAAATTTGGTGGTATCCACAAGGGTCAACTCATCTTCCTTTATTTTAATAGTGGTGTTTACTTGTCTGACGTTAGGCGTCACGAATTTAATGCATTTCGTTTTAGCCCCATTTAATAATAAATTGTTAACGTCAAACCAGTGCACCACCTTTGAGATCGCATTGTTTACATCGTCTGGGTTCTGATATCGCTTTATTTTAAATAATAATGATGTATCATCAGCAAACAATACTATCTCGTGATTTTCCTTTACCAAATGTGGCAAATCATTAATATAAATTAAAAACAAAAACGGGCCGAGAATCGAGCCCTGCGGTACCCCCATTTTTACTACAGAACCCTGAGATCGCTTTCCATTAACTTCAACCCTTTGAATCCTATTACTTAAGTAAGAAGTAAGAAGATCCAATGCGGAGCCTCTTATTCCATAATAATCTAATTTTTTTATCAATGTTTCATGAGGAACACAATCAAAAGCTTTGGACAGATCGCAAAAAATACCTAAAGCGTCCAAAGAATCTTCCCAAGCATCAAAAATATGTTTCAAAAGCTCAACACCTGCATCGGTTGTGGAGCGACCCTTAGTGAATCCAAATTGTTTTGAATGCATTAAGCCATTTTTATTAAAAAATCTTAACATTTGGTTGTAAATAAGTTTTTCAAAAATTTTACTAAAAGTAGGCAGCACTGAAATAGGTCTAAAATTAGTTGGGTCTGCTGTACTGCCCGATTTAAATAGTGGAATGATTTTACTATTTTTCATTAAATCTGGAAACGTGCCGCAATCTATACATTTATTAAATATTATAGCTAAACTGTGCGCCACCGAAACAATGATAGGCTTGGTAACTACGATGGAATTGCCCCAGAGGTCTGCAGTCTTTTTAACATTAAGAGTATTAAATGTCTTAATTATATCTATGGGTGTTACATGATTAAACATAAACTCTTCTGTACAAATGTTTACATTATCTCTTAAAATAGCCTCCGCTAAAGTAGGCGAGGAATTTAAAGTTTTTGTAGTAGACACTGGAATATTAGTAAAGAAGTCTTCAAAAGCATTGGCAATATCTAAGTCAGATGTAAGCGTCTTGCTATCAATGTTGAGTTTAAACTTATTATTATAATTCTTATTTCTTCCCGTTTCACTATTAATAATATTCCATGTCATTTTAATCTTATCATCACTATTTTTAATTTTATAGCTCAAATAACAAGACTTTGCCGTATGACATGCTTTTCTAAATATTTTAGAATATTTCCTTACATAATTATGAAATTGTTCACTATTGTTAACATTTCTTTCGTCATACAGTTCATACAGTCTCTTTCTACTTTTATGTAGCCCAGGAGTAGCCCATTCACTAAAGGCAGCATTATCATTTACCTTAATCGTTTTGGGAGTAAATGTTGATTGAAAACTACTACAAAAGTCGCTAAAAAACATATTATATAAAATATTAGGGTCATTGCTTTTATCTACCATGGGTAAACTAAATGATAATAATTTATTGTTAAACCTCTCAAAACGATTATTGGTTTTTGGTATAAATGTTATTGTTCTTTTAGCCACAGTTTTATTTCTACAAAGCAAAGATATTTGTTGACCACAATGATCTGAATCTAATTGATTAATAATTTTTTTACTGTCATCACTCAGTATAATATCTGTAAATATGTTATCCAAGCAAGTGGCAGATGATGACGAAGATTACGAATACTTGGACGTATATAACTTTAAGCCCATTTATTTCATTTGGAAAAGGCAGAATCTTGCTACACTAATTATTAAAAGTTTTCGAAACTCAAAGTCAAAATCGTTTATTCTTTTTTGGTTCAATAGAGCTCCTATGAAAGTCAAAAATAAAAAGTATGTCTATTTTTAAGAATGCAATAAAGGAACACTTCCTTGCTGCCTGCTAGCTGTACCTTTTTGTCTAATTGTTTAATTTTAGTATGTTATTGTTTGATTTTAGTCTTTTAATGTTGTTTTATTTTTGTTCGTTTTGTTACGTATTTTGTGCACGTGTCTACTTTATACATGTGTTTTCGGTCTGCTGGAAGAAATTGCTTTTTAGGATAAGCAGTGCCGTTGTACATGTCTTTTATAACTTCTATCTTTGTGTATGTTTCTTATGTGCATAAATGTTAAATAAATAAATAAAAACTTAAAAACTAGCGCGCCCATTTACTGCGGGCGGGAGCCTGAACGTAATAGAACGGGCAAGAAAATCGTCAAGGTTAGTTTTTTCTCCCGCCAGTTATACAAGAAAATGAACATAATAGTAAAACAATTTGACAAGTCTGAAAAAACCTGTGCTCTGCAGTCACAAGATTGGTCCTCCTTACATTTTTTTTATTGGGATGGAAAATCATCAAATGACTGTCTCGCGCTGTGGGTGGAGCAGGAGGGTGTGTCAGACTTTTATTGACTATAAACCATCCAGGTTCCTTCTTGAGCCTGTAACACCAAGGCCGCGGTAACCCTATCGAACAGCCTCTGCCTAAACAGGCGTGAATGTATGTATATATGAAAATTATCATTGTATACCCTAAGCTTATCTAAATAAAATACAAATCTCATCTACTATTCGAGTACCTGATCTGACTGAGCTACTACAAATTAATGTCAGTACATTCAAAGATATAAACGAACCAAGTTTTACTTCTTCATAATATCACTACAGTCGACATTTTAATATTTTCAGCGGCTCGTATCTTGAAGAAACATGTATTTATTTTTTTATTCTTTAGGGATGTGATATAGAATTATTTCGCGGCGACACAAGGTATCGCGCGGCAACATTACAAATTCTGGCTTAATTGGCGTGTCAACGTCGCACGGGCAATATGAGCAACATGAGGCCTGCCGAGTGGTTGCCGCGCGATTTTGTCACTGCTATGAATTTGTACGTTGTGGACGAGTCAACAAATTATAAATTGCTATGAAAAGAATTAAGAACGTAGCCAATACCGCGCGGCAGCCGCAAGTAAATTTTTGCGTCGTCTTACTGCCGGGATGGACTGCCTTATAGTTAAGCAACTGCATTGGAAATCATTGGATTCATAGTTATGATTGCAGTTTTGTTCCTAAACCCCACACTTTGCATACTTATAACCAACTAAACAACTGTGTAATATAATAATATAAATATTTAGCCACCAGCTTTCACATTCGGGTCATCCCTGCCTCGCAGGACGCCTGCAGGAACCAAAACCGGCACAGTTGATGCCGCCACCGGTATCATTTGCTGCCACGCAATCATCTTAATAACGGCGCGGACGATTCGACAGGCCGGCAGGCCGCTGTGCTTTAAGGTATTATGTTCGAAATAAACAGCAATTTACATTTATCATTGAAATAAGTTTATAAAGAATATCATTCGAAGAAGTACATGAAATAAATTAGTTTTATATGAATATGCACATGTACAAGAACTATCGATTTTCTTAATCCTGTACCAAACTATTAAACTAAACACATAGATATGTTTTTACAAATATAACTATGCAAATTCCAAAAGCAAAATTATATAAAATACTATATTACGTTACCTGATGTGTGTTTACTTCTTTTCTTGTCCTGTCTTGCTGAAATTGCTTTTAGCTATAAGGCCGCTCATTATGTACAAGAAATTATAGTTCAAATCTTTCTATTGCTCTATTTTTTCTATTTTAATGTACAATAAAATATATTACATTCTTTCACTACAATTGAATTATGGAAAAATATAAATGCAAATAAAAATATGCCGTAAGCCGATCGAAATGATGTAAACGACTGAAAATGCTTCAGACACATGCTTAGCGTGTCAACCCACACGCTTTTGTCGCTTGCTATGCAGAATGTCGTGTGCCGAACGCCACATATAGGCTCTTACACATAAAGACGTACAGGCTAATCTGCAAGCTTCAACCAAATGAAGTAATTGTATGATACTCTTTTAATACGGTTGATGATATATAGATACTTAAAAACACTGCGAATATATTTGGCAGAACTTCGGTGTCATACTTTCATGATGACATGATGATGAATGACGCCTCGATCACTGCGCAATCACGAGTATTTAAATCTTGAACAATTATCACTACACTGTGCACTGATGGTTCGTAAACTATGGTTAGAAATATACTTAAATCATCTCAGCCCATAAACGTCCTACAACTGAGCACGAGCCTCCTCTCACATACTAAGGTGCGAGGGTATTGGGTCATACTCCACCACGCGGACCCAGTGCGGATTGGCGGAGGCAGGTGTATGGCGTCCTGCTGTTAGAATTTATCAAGCCGCCAATTAGGCCTCAAACATGGCTTAACGATACCACATTTAGTGATAACCGGCGAAGGCTTAGCGTGCCTTCCGAAGCACGGAAACGCTTGATATCAAATGCCACACAAACGGTCATTCATCCAAGGACTGACCTCTGTAAAATCTGCTGTACTTCGATGATCGTTTCCGACCACCGAGCACCGCAGAGCTACGAGCGCTTCAGAAATATAGAAATATACTTAAAATAGCCACTAAATACCAGTTCGTAGTAAGTTAAGTATTCAAAGAATAACTCTTGCTGTAATTCAGTTCCAATACTTTGTAAGTTACCCATAAAATTCTAAATGAACGATTAAAAAGCTTACTGCTTCCACTAACGACGTTTACTAAAAGCCCTCTTTACGTCTTCCAGTAAAACTGCAAATGCACGCCGCGCCTCTGCGGCTTATTAACTTTTACATTTTTACATTAACATAATTATTTGCATTGATTATTGGAAAGAATATTAAAAGCATGCATTAGTGATCATGTGTGGTACATTAAATGTTTATTTATAAATATTATTTTACTCTGGAGACATTCCTTCTATCAGTGTCTTCGACCACAACCTTTAGAAGACCTATTCTATTAAATTAAAGACTTTAGCTATGTAATTTTATTAATGTATTGGCTTACAATCTCACAATTAAAAAATTCAATAAATATATAAATTTACGGGAATCCGTCTGTGTACAATAAATTGCCTCGGGCCGTGTTGGCGGCTCCTAGCCTGCCCGCCTTTAAAGGGAGTTTAAAAAAATATCTTCTTGAGCAAACGTTCTATGAAATTAATGACTCTATGAAGTAATGACATTTTGTTTTATTTTAATTTTCGTAATTATTGCCTGTTTATTTTTATTATTTGCATTTATATGTCTTGATTCATTTGTTATTGACATTTCTTATTTTGACATTAATAATTCCTCATGATATTGTAATTTAATTTAATTTTAATAATTCTAATAATTATGTATGTTTTCTGTGACGTGTAATGCTGTATTACCAATAAATTTGTGTTTGAATCAGACCCCGCAGTAAAACCGTAATCACGGTTTTGTGGTACTATGTTATAATTAAGTTGTTATAACCTGTAATTACTGTATAAATAAACAAATAATAATAAAATATCAAGACTTAATCTTTTCCTCTTTTGAACACACATCTTATAGTTTTAAGGAACTATACTTATACAACGAGTATACTATGCAGACTATCGGCACTTGAATCAATAAATTCGAAAAGTTCTCCTCAGTAAGACCAGTTAGGCTTTTGAGTTTTATGTCGGGGCATGTGTTTGTCAGTTCTTATAGTCCTGGGTGATAATTGCATTTATGCAGGCCTTCATAAGTGGGTGCGCTTATTCCAGGGTATGATGGGCTCTTTTTTGGCTGCATCTATTGTATACCATCAGACATTGGAGGTCACTGTAATATTAGACATTGATATTTTCTCTGATGGCTTGTCGAGATTTCGGAAAACCATCATTGACTCCTTTAATAATAGAATATGAGGTCAATCGGTCATGTCATACGAGTATAGCTTAGGTGTTTTTTTATTTGTGTTTTTATAAGTAAAATTGTTTGTATGTATCTTCTTATTTTTGTGTTAATGTATGCCGTGGTGACTTGTAAGTAAAACAGCACTTAGCTTTTAAGTATCAACTGTATTTGTTATGATCATTTTTGGTGTATGTTTTGTTAGTCGCCCTAAATGTAATAAAAAAAAATAAGAAATACTCAAATCCATTGAAATAATAATAACTTAAATAAAAATAACCATACAGAAATATTGCAAAACTAAAGAGTAAAGTTAACAATCTTGTGGGTGGCTTCTAATTGCGTTTACATCCTGGGTTATTGAATACGGTATGACTTTGAAAGGGTGGGGCACACACTCCCATCACGAAGCAGGTGAAGTGTGACGGCTTTCAAAGGAACCGTTGAAATTAGTTTGTGGTGTGGGAAAGTTGGAGACATTCCATTTCTGTTCAAAACATGTCCTGGTTTGTGTACTTAATTGCATTATTATTATAAGTATTTGTTATGAACCGTTTGTGTGTCATTGGCAAAAGTTCCCGGTAACGTATTACGTGCGACCAACTATATAATTGGCGAAGTGTGGGCATATAATATGCAGAGGCATATGGGTAGGCAGAGGCCTACCCCTACGGAAAAACAGGCGTTAATTTACGTATGTATGTATCATCAAGGTTCAAATAAAATCAAAAAATCTTTATTGTGAAACATGGTTTGCACTGGTGTTATTGGTTTACATGTCATGGTTAGTTCAAGTCACGTTCTGCCTCATGGGCGTACAATATTATACAACACAACAAAAAACCAGTGATATACAATGATATAGATTTAAAAATGAAAATTGGTTAGTACGTTCTTGATAATATATCGGAATTTAATTATGTTACCTTATCAAATTGTCATAGACAAATTGGTTCATCCCGATTAGTTGATCGTATTCAAAAGCTATTTTCGACGACCGATATGGCGTTGTGGCGAGTATACCCGCTCTCCGCTCCAAGGTCGTGGGTTCGATTCCCACACAGGACAAATATTTGTGTGCATGAACATGAATATTTGTTGTGGTCTGGGTGTTGCCATATGTATAATAAGTATTTATTTACAAAAGAAAATAGTATTTATGTATGTTTATCCGTTATTTAGTATCCATAACACAAGTTCTTAATGATACTTATCTTGGAACTAAATAATTGGTGTGTTTGTTAGAAAATACTTATTTATTTACTTATTTATTTATAAAGTAAGAAAGTTTGCTTTAAGCACAGAGCTTTAAGTGAAACCTTTGGGCAAGAAATGGGATGATAGAATCCTATGACAGTCTATAATCATGATGAACATAATGATAATTATTATCAAAACTACTGACCTCAAAGGCAACTGCTTTCCAACACAATGGAATAATAAAAAAGAATTACCAAAACCACAGTCATTAAAATATATTAATACGATCAATTCTTGATTCTGTTGAAACGGTATATTAAATACGATTGTTGGGTGAATTATGGAACGTAACATCGAATCGTAGATTGAAACGTTATAACAGTCCAGGGTATTGGATCACGTACATCCAGCGATACGTACATTTATTTGTTGACTAGCTGTAGCACGCGACTTTGTCCAAGTTATTTACTTATCATAAAAGTGAAATTCAGTCAAATCTGGTGGTGAAGCGTGCAGTGAGCAGACCCTAGGCCCTGAGCTTAAGTCTAGGGCAACAGGGATAATTTCACATGTCTATGCAAGCTGAACTGATTAAGATGTTTATTTTTGAGACACTAGTAAGGACAAAGTGTTAAGTTGTTTCAAGTGATTACAGTTGCGCGGAAAATATCTTAAAGTTACTTCTGATTATATTCTATCCAATTTCGTACAAGGGGTGATATCCCCCTTGTACAGGAAAAGTACATACAAAAATCGATTACTTTTCAAGTAATTTAAAGTTATTTTAATTGTAAACACTTGTAGCTAACTATTTTTAACGACCGATATGGCGGGGTGGCGAGGATACATGGTCTCCGCTTCTAAGGTCGTGGGATCGATTCCCACGCAGGACAAATCTTTGTGTGCATGAACATGAATATTTGTACTAGTCTGGGTGTTTTCCTATGTATATTAAGTATGTATTTACAAAAAAAAAAGTATTTATGTATGTTTATTCGTTATTTAGTATTCATAACACAAGTTCTTAATGATACTTATCTTGGAACTAAATAATTGGTGTAATTGTCAGAAAATATTTATTATTTTATTTATAGCTCAAACCATATGACCTCTTGTTATTCTCCTATACACGAACAATACTCATACTTAATATATACTTATAAACGTGAACTTACTCGTAAAACATGACTGTTTAAACTTACCACAAGAGGTTAACGGGAATTATAATTATGCGTTCAGTACATTGTAATTTTCTCTAAAAAAATATAATAATGTTAAACTTTACAAACCAGCTAGAGGTGAACACAATGTTGCTGTATTGTAACACTGAATTACTGACAGCTCTGTTCGATCATTGTTGACGTACCTGAAAAAGAACAGAAATTAACTATTAATAATAGAGACCTTATACAATGAGAAATTATAGAAATATATTTTATAGAAATATAATATATTAAAAAATATATATTATAGAAATTATACAATTCTAACACATATAAAAGCTAACACATTACGGACACATAACGTACACATTCAAGCACACCATGTATCTCTCAAATTAAACACATAAAACACACATCGTACACATACCGTACATAAAATAGAAATATAGTTTATATAACTTACTTACAAAAAAACGTAAACCTACATTAATGAATGTTTGGCACATTGTCTAAATGTAGCTTTTATGTAAAACAGTCGTACAACTTACAATTAGCTGTATATTTTTATATGTTAAAGAAAATAATCTCATTTATAAGAAGATTCATGAAGTTCACTTATCTTGTAAAAAAATTTACAAATCTCCCCCTATCAGACAAATTTTGAAACTGTAATTTTAAAATTAAGCGTTTTTACGCTACGTAGGAGCCGTCTACATTGCGACATACCGTCTCCATTTTATGTATGTATATTATCGACTGCTATATTGAATGTTTCGTTTAATGGTTGCATAGTAAAAATTGCGCGAAATTTTATGACTTAACGAATCATAATACCTTCATTAATTGGTATTAAACTTTTGAAATGAATTTGCTCAGCTAGCTATAAATGTCTATTGCGGTTTAATAATGCAAACTAAAATTAAATTAAATTAAAAATTCATTTATTCAAGTTTGGCTCAATAGAGCTCTTATGAATGTCATACTTATAAACTAACGCGCCCATTCACTGCGGGCGGGAGCTTGATCGTAAAAGAACGGGCCAGAAAATCGTCAAGGTTGGTTTTTTCTCCCGCCAGTTACAATTAAAATACATAATATTAAAACAATTGTGTTCTGCAGTCACAAGATTTGAAAAAAAAAAGGGAGATAAAACGATTTGAAATGTGAATATTGTAGATTAGCATATGCGCTCGAACGCAGAGTTCGTATATCCTGCGTTTCTTCTCTACAGTACGTGTAACTTTTTTGCTGAAATATCATCATCCACTGCTGACAAAAAAAAATGCTGCTGATTAAACAAATAGAAATGACATAAAATTTAAATAAGGCTAAATCAAGAGTTTCTTCTTTCAATTTCACTTGTGGCAAATACCTACGTTGCAATGGTACTAGCCATTAAACATATTATATGTTTAATATTGCACTTGTCTGCAACCAGCGGTGACCACTTTTCATCAAGTAAGCTGTATGTAGTATAAAAAATTACGATAGTTTGTAGAACAATAGACATGTTAAGATTTAAGTAATATCTGAACTGCAAGACTTTTATAAACAAGTTTTTGATTATAAAAACAGCATATTACATATAACCAATTACTGTGTATAAAAATATCAGAATGTCAGTTGGTTTGCTCCGTTTTTTTCTGCAAAGCCTCGGGCTACTCGTGGAACCAGAACTTGCCTTTGACACGCAACAGTCCTGCATTTTTTACTACTTTGTAACGCATGTCTACCACGATTATAATTGAACTGAGTTGAAAAACTAATAGGGAACACAGTAGTTGAAATAAGTATCACCTTATAACGTTCTTACAATGTTATCTTACTAAGTAAACTACAAAAAACTACGGATCTCGTGTCGCTGTAAGACTTGTTGAAGTAAAGCAGCTTTTTTTGTGGCCGTTTCAGTAGCTTACTAAGTTAAATAGCTTGATAAATTCTAATAGAAGGATGTCGTACACCTCTCTTCGTTTATCCAGCTAAATCCGCTTAGTTACCTTTAGTCCTTTCATCATTACCATCAGCCTAATATACACTGCTGAATAAAGACCTTCACTGTAAACTTCCAATGTGATTCATTGCAGGCAACATGTTACCAGTTTAATCCCAGGGTCTACGGTGGGATGTCTCATGTCCTGACCATTAACCCTATCTCTAGCTCGATGTGCGACTTGGAGCCCTATCATAAGCTATTTATCTTGGTCTTTTAGAAATAAAAGTTATAATTATCATCCAAGTTAATATTCTATCATGAAGTCGGGGAACCGCTTCTCTTAAATTCTTATTTCACTGACACAACAATTACAAAAAAAAAATGTATAAACAAGCCAGCTGGGGTGTTTTCGTTCATGGCTCAATAAATATGATAATGCTTCAAAGTGTTTGTGGCTGGTTGCTAGATCGATACTCAAAGGAAAACGTTCTGGAATGAGTAAATACTAGGTATTAACAACTTGTAGGTATTAAGTTCGTTATTATTAAGTATGCGTTTGAAGTTCAGTTAACTTACGTCCTTGAAGAAGTGGAGACCTTAGCGCCTCGATTGACAACCAGAATGTCAAAATAATGTCGCGACAACGAAGTACAGTCAGCGTGAAAAATTGGTAGCACCCCAAAGCGCTGAATTAAGTACCTACTGGTCTGACGCAGAATGTGCACTTCGCAAAATGTCCCCTGCTCTAAAAACTAATAAGGAGCCCAGTAGATTAAGGTTTTTTTTATAACCAAGTAAAAGCAATTTTGCTTTAATAATTTACATTTATTTCTCGCACAATTTTATAAATAGACGTGTTTTGTTCCAGGGTCCATTTTGCAAAGTGCACATTCTGCGTCAGACCCGTCCCTACTGGCTTTTTAAATTAAAAACTCAATCAAAATAGGTCAGGCTTTTTATATGAACCCTTATACGTAAAGTATAATTTTATTGAAGTATTTTTTTCAATATTTCTATTAAAAAAACATATTTTCCTAATGGCCTAATTTAATATGTTAGTTTTCATAAACCTGTCCTGTATCAACCTTACGAGTATTTCTTACGAGATATCTCACATGCATAAAAACAAGTTTTAATTGCAAATTTTAAAATAAAACAAGTATTCACAGTCATATAAAGCTATCTTTAGTTATCAAGAATTAACGCTTACCTTCTTACCCTTTTCCCTATACTAGCTGTTAATTTTAAATGGTTGGTCGCTCAAAAGCAATAATGATAAAATCGTAATTAAAAGTATATTTCATTGGTTACTTTATTTAAATAATGCTTAAACCTTATTATAGCGGACAAAACGAAATGAATAAAATCTTTAATGATTTTATGTAGACGACTTAAAAAAAACAATTTAATCATCTCGTATACTACTTTTCGATATAAAATTTAATTCATAATTAAGTTCTGGAATTATTAAACCCTTGCCACGGCATCTGCCATTTTAGCTTAATAATACTTGGACACAGAACAAAAGTCACTGACCTAGGCCAAGGGATTAGTAAGCTTAAGGGTCAGTGAGCCGGTCCTATCTTCCGTAGAACCGATAGTTGCTGGGGTAGACGTGTCCCACAGTGGAGACCTGGGGGCCTACCGCCGAATTCGATGGATTACCGGTAATCCATTTAGATTAAACTTTGTTTACGTTCATTAATCCGTACCGGGGAATCTGCCGACAGCCACCTCTCATTCATGACCTTCAATCCGTGACAGACCAATAGGTAAATTGAGAACGCCATTTTGTTTCGATTTCCATGAGTTCGGCGGTACGACAGAATCAATTCGAAATCCATTTTGCCTTATAATCGATTGCCATCGAACTCGGCGGTAGGCCCCCAGGTGTAGGACACGACTAACCGAGCGGCTATAGTGCAGGACATCCTCCAGGTAGGTGGAGCGACGATGGCAAAACGGGTATCAGTGTGATATGTCTCGAGCTAAAAAGCGAGCTTATTGGCCTGCCATTAGAGAGGCCTATGTCCAGCTGTGGACAAATGTGCGCTGATGACGAAGATTAGGAATACTTGGACTATATAACTTTAAGCCCATTTATTTCATTTGGAAAAGGCAGAATCTTGCTACAACAATTTTGAAAAGTTTTCTAAAGTCAAAGCTAAAATCGTTTATTCATATATGTTGTTCGTTTTGTTACGTATTTTGTGCACGTGTCTACTTTATACATGTGTTTTCGGTTTGCTGGAAGAAATTGTTTTTTAGTATAAGCAGTGCCGTTGTACTTGTCTTTTATAACTTCTATCTTTGTGTATGTTCCTTATGTGCATAAATTGTTAAATAAATAAATAAAAAGCTGAAAACTAGCGCGCCCATTTACTGCGGGCGGGGGCCTGACCGTAATAGAACGGACAAGAAAATCGTCAAGGTTAGTTTTTTCTCCCGCCAGTTATACAAGAAAATGAACATAATAGTAAAACAATTTGACAAGTCTGAAAAAACCTGTGCTCTGCAGTCACAAGATTTAAAATAAAATAAGAACATATTTGTAGCAATGTATACTTTTAACACCTCTGTGATCAGAGATATCAATCTAGGTGAAACATTTCAGATGGCGAGAGGTAGCTAGCTAGACTGTGGGCTGAGGGCATCAACATAAATCTGGATCCAATTCCCTAACAGTTAGAACCGTTTTTAGTTTAATTTACCTGCACATTTCTGAGTGATTTCTCACAAATCAATGCAAGTACCTGTTACATTATTTTAGTACGAGGAATTGTGAACGTACAAGTATCACTAACGGTTTAATTGTACATATATCATTGTATCATCGAGTACAATGGGTCAATACAATATGCTAATTAAGCGGCGAAGTGCCAATCGGAACGACCCATCGGTGGTGACCTGGGGCCATAAATTACAATATATTACGATCAACTTTAATGACCATTGCTGGCTTTGCTTAAAATGTGTAATGTGTACTGTATACAAACGGTTCAATGGTTGTTGTTTAATTGTAAGAGCGATAGATTATAAGTTTAACATTTAATAGGAGAGGTCAAGAGTTAATTCGCTTGTCTTCCATAAGATACGCACCTCTAGCAAAGTCGCATTTGACAAGTGTAATTTGAACAGCAATCTTAGTTTTTTCAGCTGATAACATCAGACGAGTCCCAAATATGGTAGCGATTGAAAGACCCGTCAATGGAATTGACCGTAATGACCGCTGACGTAAGATACTTTATGGCGCATAACAAATATACTTATAAAACTAGATGTATAATATAATGCGGCCTCAGAAAGGATTAAGAATAAACTTTAATATTTGTTCAACTTTAATATACAGGCCAGTTTTTTAATGGGAGATCGTGTGTGTTGTATGACTTATATAATGATATTGATACCGAATACTTTCTGTGTAGTAATGTAGGTATTGCACTGGTTGTGATAGTCTTAATGACAAATGAGGGCCCGTCAAGCAGCGTCTGGGGGTCTTAGGTGGCGGGGGCAGGGGGCTTTTTCCGTCTAGCCATTTAGACCCTCCCAGAAGTCGGAAGACATACCCACAAAGATAATCGATTCAATTAAACATAAAAGTAACGCGGAAGTTCAGTTAAAACAGGTGTCCAACCACGCAAGGCGAGGAGCTTGGACAGTTCATTTAGCGAAACCGAATAAAGGCGTTACTGCTTTCCGTCGCGAGATGGCGTTGATTGGCGCCCGATTGTATCTGCCTGCGCTTGCGCCTGTCCACCAGCTTGCGTGCAGAATTTTGTAAGTATTCCTTTTTTTATAAGTCCTCGTATATTTAATGGCTGCGATGGATTTAAACAGATAGAAGTAAATCGAGTTAATAACGTTGTTAAGTAAGTAATAATCATGTATGAGATATGTTGAAAGTTTTGAGACAAAGTATGTTGTTGTAATTAAAATTTTGCTTTAGACAAGGAAGGAGTTTAAGAGAAGCTATTTTACTTTATTTGAGAGTATGATCCTAGTAGTTTTTTTTTAAAGTTCCCCTTGCGACATAATGTGCTTAAGTAGGTACCAGATTTAGATATTAGAACTAATTATGCTCTAGCTGTAGCTAATTAATTACTGGGCATGAGAGACCTATGAACTTGTGCCTCAGAATGACGAACGCACTGTTTCAACACAACAATGATTTTTCTAAACTTTCCCAAATCCGCGTTAGACGCTGGAAGATTTCTTTTTCATTGTTAATTTTCTGCACTGAGCTGCAAGATTCTTAGCTCTTATTCATAAGATGAATCGGAGTTTTGTTTAGTTATCTACGTTTACCTTTATGATTCCGTCTGCTATTATACATATAATAATATGTATTGACAAGAGCACAAATTTAGTAACAACTATAACTTTGGCCAAGCCGTGTCACCTGCACTATTGCATTCCTTATAAGTTTTTAAAATAGGTTGAAATGTAGGAACTTACGAGAAACTATTGAAAATTGTTCCTACTAAGATCAATGACCAAAGGTACTTAAAAGTCACAGTTGTATCATAGAGTTATTTTTCTATACAACAGAAAGCCTGTCACATATCCGTGTCATTAATTCAATCAGCCCATACCTCTCCGAAACGTTGAGTAATCGTCAAGACCATTTGTTTTGACATTCAACTCGGCATCCTCCTCTTCATCCATCATGGATTGTCCACAGCTGTCATCTGTCACTGCTGTGATGCGCACACGCAATATGCATATTATCATTGAAATTTATTTCATTACTAACAAAAAGAATTGAACCTCAATATATGTGTAAGTACTTAGTTACAGTAAATTTATCAACTCAGCCTTTTTGACGTTCCCTAATAAACTCTTACATACGATGGTGAGAGAGATTCCGGTCATTTCCTTTTTCTAATTTTCTTTCTTTACTTTGACACGTCAAAATTACCACATCTTACCTGATGGTAATCAGTTGATGCTGTCCAGAAAATTAATAGCACTCCATGCCTTAGTACAAGCACACTAACAAGCGCACCCACTCATGACGGCCTTCAAAAGTCTACCATGTGGATCAAGTGCAGATTGGTGCAGTTAATGGCCAAACAATAAATTATGCTGGTTTTATTTGTAATTCAAGTCAAAGATCAGCCGTACAGGCATATACGGTTGATCTTTCTTAATCGTGGAAAATATACTAAAGATTTTAATAGCAAATACTAATGTCAGGAGGGTTTACGATTTTTATTTTTATTCCAGAGTACATCTTTACTTCTATAATTAGAAGAATATCACAAAACAGGCCCTAAGATATTTGATTTACACTACACTGTACCCATCCTCTCTTAGGCGTGTCGGTACTCATGAAACAATGAAACGCAACAAATACAATGAAATCATAATAACATATAAACAAAAAATATAGGAGCAGTCCCGATGGCCGCCGACACGCCGCATAACTCATAAGTCATAACAGTAATTGTTTCAACGCTTAGATTGTATCGAAAACACCACTTGCCTCCATCCGGTTCCGAAGGCTGATGAAAAAATATGGTCAAGTGACAGTTGGACTTAAGTGGTGGGTTCCTTTAGACTGGTAATGGTAGATATTCAATATTGAAGATATTTGAAATATTAAGTCAAAATATCCCATGCTTGACATATCGAACTTACTTATTAAAGCAGAATTTTTTCGGCTTCTGTTCTTTATGAACTTACCTAACATTAAGAGAGGAATTCTTCACGTGGATATAGGGGAGATAGTGAAGTGTTAAGTGTATATTGTCCTGCTGTTTATAAGTTTGAAGATTTTAACATGGCATAACGACTACTGCTGAATAAGTATTAGGATTATTAAGAAGAACAGCCTCCAACCAGCAGATAATATGCTTTCCGAAGCACTCGTTCAATGCCTCGTGGTCTATTATACATTTACAGATTTAACTAGTCTAGCAGATATAAAAAATTATGATATGACTCACAGAAAATAAAAAACAGGCCAACAACTCGTTTGTCCAAAGGATCTCCAAAAACCCAGAATCCCACATTACGAACCATAAATCCGAGCGACGCGTTTGTCTGTAATAGCTCATAATACCAGGGTTCGAGACCCGAGGCGCCACAATTTGGGCAGGTAGAACTGGTACAAGAATTTTCGGTAATAAAAAAATTGGTTTAATTTGTAGAGTTTTAGGTGGGTGGGTTGAACCACCATAGATAGCTTAAAAGTATTTTTAAAAACTTTGCATACGCAATACATTTTACAATACAATACGCACGCAAAGTCCCGGGCGCACGTAAGCTCGAATAGCTGAGCGATAACTTTTTACGACCGCAGCGCCGCGGCGGGGAATAGCCGAACTAAATCGAACAAAACTCTAACGCACGACCACAGATGGCGCGGTAACCCAACATCTATATAAACATCAGTTAAAATTAATTGCTACAAAAGTAAGCGTTCCCCAAGCCTCGTATTTTGATTATGGTTTTTATTCGTTCTGTCTGGTTTCGTGAATTCCATAACGATTTAATATTGGTCGTTTGCATTGTTCGGAATTGGTCGTGCAATAATAATTATATTCCATTGTTATTGCTCATTTAATTTGTCTGGTTCAGCGCCACGAGCTGGAGAACCTGAGGGCTGGATTATAGTTTAATAGCTCTATTAATGCAAATGGCTGTATTTTGTATTATAGCTGGAGCTTATGTTTACGTTAAAGTGTTATCATTATTATAAGGAAAGATATCATCATACTAATATTCTTAAATTGTGGCTGTACCATTATTTTATACTAAGTTCTCTAACCCTCGCACCTTGGTATGTGAGAGGAGGCTCGTGCTCAGTAGTGGGACGTTAATGGGCTGTGATGATGAAGTTCTCTAAGGTTTTAGCTAGGATATAACTAAAGGTTTTTTAACTGAATGAGCTGACTGTAAAGTGTAAAAATTAAACTGGAGGTAGGTAGGAAGTACTACTTAAACGGTGTTTCCCTATGTAGATTAAGTATGTATTTACAAAAAAAAGGGATTTAAATATATTTTTCCGTTATTTAGTATCCATATCACAAGTTCTTAATGATACTTAGCTTGGAACTAAATAATTGATACTTATAATTGTTAGAAAATATGTCTTTACTTATTTTTTTATTTATAGACGTAGGTAGATCGGATTTTTTTATGAATCTTTAGTCCTTAAGCATTTTTTTTAAATACTCTCACTAAAATAGCACAATTCACTGATAACCGCTGGGGCTAAAAGGTCCTCAATTATTGGAGATCTAGTGATACAAAATGTAGAGTGAGACTACGTCCAAGTCCGTCCAACTGCAGAAGAGACCTCCAACCTCAAAACGGTTGTGGGATCACGCTGAATGCAGACCTGTGCCTAATCTATAAATCTGGGTCAAAGTGCGCCACGGTCAGTATGTGGCCCCCGCGATAAGATAAGATAAGAATCTATAAAGTAGGATTTTGACTGATGATCCCACTGACTATAAAATTCTTTACACTACATTTACCTAATCCACACACATTACCAGTATTATAACGAAACTAATAACTTATATTCTCTATGACTAATGATAACAATTTAAATAATATGCCTACGAAATGATGTCTTATATCAAAACAAATAACTTCTCTGTGGCATAATGGCAATAATTCAAATGCAGCAGTGATGAGGCAACGACAACCTGTGGGGCTCAGGGAGAGAGGCGATGGTTTGCGGCCGAAGTGTCATCGCAATTAAGATAATTGGGAAAATTGCTTTCACACGCGGCGTCTAAACATTATCGTCACGAACGTTTAGATAACCATTTCCGTTTCCAATTTTTTAGATAATATTCCAACTGTCTGCCTATCTAGCTGGTATTACACATAATATCGCAAATTAATGTTAAATTTAAGTAACATAGTTAAGTTCTAAACTTATACCTCACGGAAGCCGAGAGAGATATATATGTCACCGTAAAATTGTAAATAACGTTAAATTATAATCTATCCCGCGATATTGTAATCTGTCGAAAAATTGTGATTCGTAACAAACTGCTCACAATTTAACGCATTATTTTTCGATAGATTATAATCTATCGAAGACAAACCACGCACCTCGCGCTCTGATTGGTTGAACTTCATGTTCCCCGCTCAGCGTGTTTTCGTGACACCTCGGCTTTATGCTGAGTGGATACCTTTTCTGTGACACTCTTCAAATTGTTACTTAAATATAATGTATCTGTATTATTTTGATGTTGTCACAGAATAAATTCTTTTTCTTTCTTTTCTTTCTTTCTTTCTTTCAAATAAATTAAGTAATTTCGTGATCAACTAAATTAGTATCATTTATCTCCTGGCTTCTTATATTAGATGTTAGTAGGCTGCCTATACACCCAAGAGAGATGGTACACTAGAAACAGTCCAGAGACATTGCTCCTGCCTCAGTACTTGCTGAATCATTTCTTTTCTATCCAATGAGGTTGTAACATATATCTAACATAATTATTATAGTACCGAGTATGGCCAAATGTACGAAATGGGAAATGCTTATCATCCGCGGGCAAAAGCTAGTTAGTAACTATTATGACATCGCCACAATTGAGTAAAAATAGAATCCTACATGAAAATAATCTTGTTCATACATACTAAGTACATAAAGTTGCAATAAACACAAACTGGGACACAAATTTAATCTACTAATGGCTGTGCCATTTCCATAAATTGCTTGCTGAAGTTGAGTAAGTAAGTATGTAGTTACCTCCCCTCCTGACAATACACGTGGAACTTGGATGCCAAATTATCTACTAAGGATCCAATTTTATATTTTTTTAATTTATTATTGAAAGAAAGAAGACTTTTTTTAGTTGTTTGCTTTTATTATTCTTATAAAAACCTTGCTAAAAAGACAAATAATACTCAAAATTATTTTAAAGCAGACTGATAGTTGCTTTGCAGAATGCCTGTCGAACTAAACTTAGCAATCAACTTTTGTTACGCGTTTTTGCTGTCGTGAACCTGGCAGTAATTATTAGTAAAATTTACCTACAATCTGGACTTAAGAAAATGTATGCTTGATAATATAACTATAGTAGTACAGATAATAATAATTATAAGTCACATGTACAATTTTCTTTGTCTTGATTTGATAAGGCAAAAAATATTACCATATATTCGTATTTTAAGCGTTTTTACGCTTTCATTATCATCTCAGCCCATTAACGTCCCACTACTGAGCACGAGCCTCCTCTAACATACCAAGGTGCGTGGGTACTCCACCACGCTGACCCAGTGCGGATTGGCGGAGGCAGGTGTATGGGGTTCTGTTGTTAAATTTTTTGAAGCCGCCCATAAGGCCTCTAACATGGTTTAACAACTTTTTTACGCTTTGCCTGATACAGTATAGTATTTTTGTTATATCATATCTTCCCACGGGAATTTGTTTACATTTGCTATATTCTACACCTAAGCTAGGTCATGATCTATTAATTACTTAAGCATATCATTCAAAGGTCGTTGTTTTCATGACCACAAACTTAATGGTTTGTTGACCACTTGTTGCTTAACTAACCGTTAACGTCGTCTCGACCGTCGTTAATGAATCATTGATTACTTAGTTATCGAAGGTGAAAGCAGTAGGCCTATTGGGGGCAACCTATTATTATAGTGAAGATCGCGAACTATGCTTAACCAAAAATAAACCTAAGGGTCAGTAACGCATTCTTGAGTACCATTTATGGTACTTAAAAGAAACTTAACCGAAAAAATTTTACCTAGTGTGTGTTATGTAGAAAACATTATTCTATAAAATTGAAAAAAATATTTGATATCATGTCATTTTACTAATGGCTGGAGTACCAAAGTTGACGAGTTCTTTTGATCCATTAACTTTACTTATTTTTCTGCCTGAAGTAAACTAGGGCGTTAACTAGTATTTAAGTTGACATTACAACTATATTGATATAAACTTGAATAAACAATGGAGACTAGTGTACCAGTATTTACTCCTAAGGTCTCGGGTGATGGTCCAAGACAGACAGACGTACCTACGGACAACAGAACCCTAGTAAAAGGGTTCTTTAAGCACTATTTGATACGAAAATCCGAAAAATCTATTCTATTATTTTTAGAAACATCATTCTACATGTAAAAACTATGTTAACAGCCGTCATTTCGCCGAAAGATGTACTAAAGAGGTCGGTAAACCACTCTACCCTTCAACCAATCAATCAACAGGCCGTTTGAGTCCACTGCCCTTGAGATCGACGAGTTCTAACCCAGGGCAAATAGGTTAATTAACTTAGGATACCATTACTTAACCCAAACTTGAACAACATTTGTATTTATGTAATTTTGTTTAGTGTGTATTATTATGTAATATGTATGCCATTAAGTACTAACTTATGTTATGTCTACGCGACAATTCACTGCGGGAGGTTACGACTTACGAGTGATAATAATGGATTGGGCGCTTTTCTCGTTTTGATCTCCCTTCAACACATTTTCTTTATACGCACCAATTATTTCGTTTCAAGATAAGGATCGTGAAGAACTTGTCATTCTACTAGTCCTACTAATATTATAAATACGAAAGTAACTCTGTCTGTCTCTCTGTCTGTGTTTATTTCACGCCTAAACTACTGAACCGATTTGTATGAAATTTGGTACAGACATAGTTTGGATTTCGAGAAAATTTGTACAAAATTGGTAACAAATTGCATTTACGCTTTCCGGCCAACGGGGGACCAAAAGGGGGTGTGGGTCTTACCACCAGCAGACGCGACTGCCAGCAGTAATGCCCACTGTTAATCTTCCGACGACGCCCGCCGCTTGTTGAGAAAAAAGCGGGGGCCAGTACCTGGGTTGCAGCGTCTGACACCCCGCCCGCGGGGTCTTCCACCAACGTTTGTTTTTTTTTCCCGCCTCCGGGATATACTCAGCCCCCCCCACCACGACAAGGTCGGAGGGGACCATCTTAGGAGCCAAAGCCAACCTCACCTTTATGTAGTACCGCTGCCGATCAACGGACGATGTTCTGGCAAATATAAAATTTCTTTTCTTTCCATTCTAACTTATTATAAAGTTAGTATGCGGCAATATTTAGGATTGCCACCTATTATGTGGAACCAAATATCTGATTGGCGTAATAAAGGAGTCACATATGCCTCTGCTTACTTTTTTGGGAAAACAGGCGTGAATGTAAAATTAAAAGTACATATTCATGTCAAACTATTCGTTAAGACTTTTTAATTACTTTGTGATATATTGTAGCAAAGTAACAGATAATTTAATACTATACAACCCTGACTATAAGAGTTTTTAACAATGGCTTATTCAATGAATAATAAACAAAGATGTTATTGTAGCCTGTATATTCAATGAAATCTTTGTTTCGTCTACAACATTCGCACTAATTGAAATATCGAGTCGACTACCTACTGGAACTGTAACAATGTGATATTTAGTAAACATTTTTATTATTGAATGTAAACAACAAATTCTCAGAGACGCATGCTACCACGACCCACTCTTGGCATTTAACTGACAGGCGAGTTATAGATCGACCAACCGCAAAAACTTTTTAAAAAACTATTCATTTTAACTTTATAAACACAGTTTCAGTTTCAGTAGAAAAAAAAACAAAAGAATAACAACAGAAGATTCTATTTTTAAATTAGAACATTTTTTTATACAAGTACAATTAAGTGCCAAAACAAAAATACGGTGGGACATAAATTTTCTATTAAGTGTATAAGTGATTTATTGTGAATTATGAATAAGAAAATGATAAGACAAATATAAATGTCACCCCTGAAAAAAATGCCATGACACCGGCCAACGCTAGTGACCTTACTGATGACCTGTGCAAGATCTGTGACGGTAGGATTGAATGCGCTCCTACCGCCATACTGCTGATATCTCTGGTCCACACCCTGTACGGTCACATTGGCCCTGAACCCAATTACTTCGGCAGACACAAGAAGGATCTCATGAAAACTGAAGAGAAGATTAAAATCGATGAGAAATTCACCTTTCCATTATACAGGTAATTTTTATTAAATATAAGTCGAATAATTTACACTCTCAAAATTAGAGCGTTTTATAAAATGCATAACAAAACCGCCGTATAGTACCGACCTAGACTAATTCCTTCCTCTTATTTCACGGGGAGTCGTAAGAGTCGACGAGGATGATGGACAGCAGCGTCATCCTGCGTCCGGACATGACTCCTCAGCAACTAAGCAAACCAGCTCAACAACGCGTCCGTATTTACGGGCGCCAAGAGAGACCGCTGCCATTTTGACGGGATTTTCATTGGTAGATCGCTGATGTTATAGGGAGTTACAGAAGCAATTTCGTAATCAAAAAAATATAAAAGAAAAAAACGATCTTTCGGGCAGCCGCTAGTTTATTCACAAGTCTCTTTTTCTAAATTATTTTTATGTACAATAAATTGGTTAATATTTTTGTACCTGTATTCATTGTAACTACTTACTTTTTTTGCAATAAATTATTATTGTGTAATGAAAGAAACTATTATTAAAACTATCAGTGTTGCCACGCAATCTTTCTTTTCTTCTGTAAGTAAACTTGAAGCCATCATTATCGTAAAGTAAGTAAAAGACAACACTAATGTTTCCTTCGCCGCATTTTTAATTCTATTTTGAATAATTGTATTGCTAAACGGCTTCCAAAACTACAGATGGCTACCAACAGACGATCCGTAACTATTTGAAAAAAACAACCAACCCAAGCTCTTATCGATACTTTTTGCTCACATTCAATTTATTTTTCCTGGTTAGTTGTGCTTTACGAAAAATTATGTGCTACTGGACACACACTAAATTAGATGATAATACACAATGTTCAGTAAATTTTGTATTATTTTCAATTTATATTTATTAATTTAGTAAAATAACACGCTGCAATGGCTACTGCCGGCCTAAGCATCTGTTGAAAAAGCGTCGCCAAGTTAAATGGAAGCCATCACGGCGCCAAACTTAAATATAAGTAGAAGAGACCTATAGAACACCGCGTAATTCTAATAATAACTAGCCTAGGAACAAAGCAAACCACTAGGTATAGTATACGTAAGGTGGTTCTCAACCTCAGTTCTCAGTCTACTTAAAAACCAACAAACAACCAAACTTAAGGCCTAAATCAAATACGCGCAAGTTCTGGAACCACTACACCAGCAAAATCTATCACAACAACGCTCATAGGCGCAGCACCTGTTACTCATTACAGAACCTCTCCACTCTATCGGCCATCGGATCTTCAAGCTTTGTGTATACGCCTCGCCCACTTCCACAATCAGTTTATAGATACTCCTAAGCAATGTTTTACTTAGAAGATACACGGCAGTTGAAATTATAGTTTTATATGAACCACTAGCAGCGCCCTGCGGTTTTACCCACGTGGTCCCCGTTCGCGTGGAAATATCGGTATAAAGAGGTCTCCTAGTTCTCCTAGTTAGTCCAGGACTGCAGCTATACACGTACAAAGTTTCATCACAATCGCTCCAGTAGTTTTTGCGTGAAAGAGTAACAAACATCCATCCACACATACAAACTTTCACGTGTATAATATTAGTAGGATGTGTCAATTACACGCTTTGTGAAAACTATTCACAATGTGAAATAGACCAATAGCAATAGGCTTGCCACCTATTACGTGGGACCAACTTTATAATTGGCGAAGTGTGGACGTATAATATGCCTCTACCTACCCCTCTTCGAGGAAAAAGGCGTGCATGTATGTATGAAACAGACCATAAATATGTCCAATCTGTTTCTTGTTAGTCACGATCGAATCGAGAAGTCGTTCCGGGGTCAGAGTGACCAGAAGATGGATATGGACAGCAGCCCTCCTCAGGAGTACGATTTCGTCGTGGTGGGCGGAGGCACTGCCGGGTGCGTCATCGCCAGTCGGCTATCGGAAAACAGGAAGTGGAAGGTATATACGCAAAATATGACAGAAAATATTTGCATGGGGCATTAGGCGATAATAACCGATAAGAGATTCTTGGATTGATAAAGGCAATAAACCTTAAATTAAATCACATTAGGTTAGATTTCATCATTCATTCATTAGTTTTACTTACATTCTTATGATTGATAATTTTCATAAGATACTAGTTACAAAATTGTAGTATCTGAAGCTTTAAATCTAAACAATGATGATAATGACTGGTTTTCTTTCATCAGCTCCGTAATCTAATTCATCAAATTCTCAAAATCTAATCATAATTTTTTACTATGTTTCACTATCGATTTAAATTCGTTCTATAAGTCATAATTTCTTCAAGTGAAAAACCGTATATACTAGTGTAACAAGTATAAGCTTATCTTATATCAAAAAGCTCTTGTGGTCGGTAACAATCTATCGAAATTTCAAATGCTGTAATAAAAATTTATTATGCTTTTTACTTTATTCATTTATAAAATTTGTCTATAATTAATTTCAATGTTTTTTCTGTTAGGTTTTGTTAATAGAAGCCGGTCCAGAAGAACCGAAGATTGCTTTAATCCCTAGCCTTACTAGCGAGTTTAAGGGATCATCAATAGACTGGAAGTACAGCATGAGACCGAAACAAGGGTGAGTCATCTTTAAATTGATAGATCCAACAATGCGGTCTTCGTCATAAATCATATAGGCCTACATTGTTCTAGATTCTGTCAAAATCGTCAAGAAAAGGGCTGTGAAGTGGTCCAAGGAAGAGTCCTTGGAGGCACTTCAACTATCAATGATATGGCTTACATCAGAGGTAGTCCAGCTGACTACGACGAATGGGCATTAAACGGCAATGAGGGCTGGGGCTTTTCACAAATACTTCCTTTCTTCAAATATTCTGAAGGAAACTACGACAAAGACATTTATAAAAACAAAATATATCATTCCACGCAAGGACCCCTAGATGTCGGAAGATACCCTTACGTTGACGATAATGTTGATATACTGCTCAGTGCTTTTAACGAACTCGGTTACAACTATAGTGATGTCAACGGTAGGAATCAAATTGGCTTCATGAGAGTACAGACAATGTCGTATTTTGGGGAAAGAGTAAGTACATACACAGCATTTATCGAACCAGTCAAGAAAGTTAGACCTAACTTAGAGATTGTAACTGAAGCTTTAGTAACTAAAGTATTATTTGAACAGAGAAGAGATTTATATCAAGCAACAGGAGTACAGTACATTAAAAGTGGCACAAAATATAGAATAACCGCAACAAAAGAAGTTATATTGACAGCTGGCGCTATAAATACTCCAAAACTAATGATGCAATCAGGAATGGGGCCTAAAGACTATTTAGAATATTTGAACATCAGGACTATTTACGATTTACCAGTTGGAAGTAACTTTCATGACCATTTGTCAGTGTGTTTACCAGTGATAAAACTGACCAAAACAGCAACGATACGTAAATTTCCAGAAAAGCTTAAGGATATTACAACGTACTACGCCAAGGGTGTGGGACCACTGGCAGCGAACTTCCAAGTACTTGCATTTTATGAAACAACATACTCTGACGTTATCGGAACACCCGACATAGAAATCAGATTTAAAGGTCACAACTCTAACATGTATTATGATAAAATGGATATGTGTATTTCACTCCTTACTCCAAAGAGCAGGGGTCAGGTTGTTTTAAATGCAAGTAATCCTATATTTGGAAAACCTCTTATTTACCCGAACTTTCTCAAAGATCCGATAGACGAAAAGAAACTCCTAGCAGGAATACATGAAGTCACAAAGCTCTTCGACACAGAAGTGTTTAAAAACGCTAATTTTGAATTCGATCCACGACCTATTTTAAAGAATGAATGTAAAAATCATGAACGAGTATCTGATGAGTTTTGGCTTTGTATATTTAGACACTTTACGAGCCCACTACATAATTATGTAGGAACATGCAAAATGGGCCCAATAACAGACCCGGAATCAGTTGTAGATAGTAATTTAAAAGTTTATGGTACCACTAATTTAAGAGTAGCCGACGCTTCTATAATACCAAAGATAACCAGAGGGTCTACTGCTGCTCCTGTGATAATGATAGCTGAAAAAGCTAGTGATATAATAAAAACAGCTTGGTATTGACTACATTTGTTTAATTAAATATTTTATATAAAATAATTGTCCTTACATATACTCTATTATTTATATCCATTATCTTCTCCGATTGTAATAAGTACCACTGTTTTCTTTCCAGTCTTTTAAAATCATTTTTGCAGTCTTCTCTGCAATCATCATTGTCGGTCCAAATATACCACCCCGAACATGTGTAGGCATTATTGAGGCATCTACTATTCTTAAACCTTCAAGCCCATGAACTCTAAGGTTAAAGTCTACCACAGAATCGGTGCTATTCTCTCCCATCCGACAGGTACCAATTGGATTACCTATTGCTTTGGTATAGTGTCTCGCAATACAGTTCCACTGATCTCTATTCCTTAATCTGTCACAAGGAAACAAATCAATAGGGGCTAGTTTAATGTCTGCTTTTTTCATTTCCTTTGTTTCCAATAATTGTAATGCAATGTCTATACTGTCGACTAATGTGTCCAAATCCTCGGACTCTTTTAATAAATTAGCTTGTATCACTGGTCTCCCAAGCTTGGGGTTTCTTTTATTCAACATAACTTTACCCTTGCTTTTAGGTCTAAGCAAAATAGGATATAAGTTTACTATGTTGTAGTACGGCAAAGGAATATTGGACTCTTCAGCAACGTGCACGCTAATGTTGTTTAACATAAATTTGTCACTTCTTATAAAGTTACCTTCTAAAGATAATTCAACATCAGGAGCATTAAAGTTTTCGTAAAGTTGTATGAACGCGGAGATTTGATTTATGCCTCTAGAAGCCAAAGGACCACTTCGGCTTTGGAACCATACCTTGAAGTCATTGATGATTTGGCTCTCAGTGACAGGTGCCACGTCACTTATGGCAAACGTCAATCCACCTGTAGAGACTTGGTCTTGATAATTTAAGCCGACGGGTAAATTGGCTATAGTAGTAATATTGTGTTTTTTCAAATCAGCTTTTGGCCCAATTCCAGATAAATGTAATAGTTTAACGTTATTAATAGCTCCGCCTGTAAGAATCACTTCTCGTTTAGCGTAAGCGGGTTTTTCTTTGCCCTTTTCGACCTCAAACATAATTCCGTCCACATTCTTCTCCTGTTTGTCAACCATTATCTTCGTAACCGTGACTCCAGTCATAACGATTAAGTTTTTCCTGTGTCTGACTGGTTTTAGGAAAGCGCTATTTGTGCTAAGTCTTGTGTTGTTGGAGATGGCGAATTGGTGGTGAACCATAGCTTCTGCCACATTGGTGTTGATGTCGTGACTTCGAAGACCCATTTCGGAGAAGGCAGAGTCAAACACTTCCATATATCGATCGATGTGCTTGAATCTTTGAACGCGCATTTCGCCACCTCGTGAATGGTAAAAGGAGTTCAGTAGAGTGTCGTAGTCACCTTGAAAGAATATTACATTAATTTTTAAAAAGTTTAGAAGAAGTTGGTTTGTTTAAGTAGAAAATGCTTATAATACATATTAAAAAAAGACATTTGACGTATCCTACCCTACACAATTAATTTCAGTTTTAACAACAGGTTTTCAAATTACTTTTATAAGTACAATAAAGTTTTTGTACGAAATCAGATAATGCAACACACATTGCATGATTGCCAATACTAAAGAAGTAAATATTATGATGTATATTTAACGTAAATATATAATGATTCGCAAAGAGCCAGAGATTTTTTTTTTTTAAATTGAAGTTAGCACTGATCTCTACTTCAACTACTACTCTAAGATCGAGATCTGAAGCTTATGAGCCCTAACTAATACTTTAATGATTATGAATATCTGTAAGGTAAGGTAGGTCAAAGCTACAATTTTCAAGATTTGTACTGTGTAAATCATCAATTTTAAAAACTCTCTCACCTTAGTTTATGAGAGCAGCCTAGCAAATGAGACGATAATGAAACGAAAGAATATCGTTGTCAATATTATTATATGTGAAAGAAACAACAAATATACTTGGTCGTTGGCAACAAATAATAGCGAAAGGTTCAACTATTTAACGATTCATCTACAAAGAGTTCTGCCTACCCCAATAGACGTGATATTATAAATGTAACATATTTGCATTAAAGCCGTTGCGTTCAGTCCTATAGTTCCACAGGATAGGCCTGTAGTCCTTGATAGGGACTATTGGGATGTCATAGTCTATGTTCTCATCCTCACCTGCTTCTAAGAGCAATACCTGTGGGTTTATTTAGTGTGTCTGAGGTATTGTGAGAGAATGGGATAAAAGAAGTTAGATAGATATGTGTGAGATTTTAATATTATATTTAACTTTTACTGTTTTTGATAATTAGTGTATTTTGTGTATTCCGTTCTGATTAAATAAATATTGAATTACCATTATCCTCTGATGCTTTAAACATGTCAATTACATTTCCGAACTTCCAATCCAAAGACTCCAAAGACTTGGAGTTGTACCAGCTATCATAATCGACTTTATGCCCCCTGGTATACTTCATATCGTTGGTGACGCTGGATCCTCCCAACACCTTCCCTGTGCGTACCTCGCAGCTGCCTCCGGGCCTGGAGAGGCAGGAGAAGCCGTTGCGTTCAGTCCTATAGTTCCACAGGATAGGCCTGTAGTCCTTGGTGGGGACTCCTGGGATGTCATAGTCTATGTTCTCATCCTCACCTGCTTCTAAGAGCAATACCTGTGGGTTTATTGATTAATTTATCGAATCAGTAGAAAAAAGTAGAAGAAATTCTTAGTTTAGTTGATGGGACTTTAGACTAAGACTAATTTATATACCGAAAAAGTTCGCTGAACGCTGAAAAACACTAAATTGTCTATAACACACTAGGTGGAATTTGATGACATTTAGTACGAGTGTTCATCATTTGTATAGATTCTTATTTATTTAAAAAAATACATATGGATCGTGTAATGCCACAAAAACAAATTACTGAAAATAACTAAGCAGACACCTGTAAAAACTTCACATAGTATCAAAGAATTTTCAAGATCGTTACCGTTTATTCAGCTTTCAAACTCCTGTCCGTAGTAAATGGGCGAGTTATTATTAAATTATCTCAATATTTAAAAGTGTACCAACGAATCATTAAATTACTACTGTAGTATGTATCATTTAGGAATAATAAATAAAATTCCATATTTATTTCTTTTTATCACGAAAGACAACAGTTACATTTATTTAAGCAAAAGTCATAACTTAAAAAGAGCTCTTACAGCATTAGTATCATTGTGACAACTATACAATAAAGTGCGGGTCTTCCGTAGAACCCTGAAAATAGTATACTGACGGCTTACTAATGTAACACTTCACTTCAAAATTAATTCTTATTACCTGGTGCATACAATCAATATTACTCGGATGGGTCGGACAGCCGAAACAGCCGGACACGAATAGTTTTTTTATGTTAACTTGTAAAAAGTAGTTTGTTGCAATTATTAGGTTGAGTATAAAAAATCGTGTTGCTGTTTTTGTATTACGATTTGTTAGTGGCTTTTCATAAAATGTCGTTTCGGATTCAGTACGTGTTAACCTATATAAAACATGGCCAGATACTATTTAGGTCAGTCTACTTAGAACCTATAATGACTAACCTAAACTTTTTTGAGTATATTACAATTTGACGACCGATATGGCTTGGTGGCGAGCATACCTGCACTCCACTCCTGAGGTCGTGGGTTCGATTCCCACACTTGACAAATCTTTGTGTGCATAACCATGACTATATCTGTGTTCTGGTCTGGGTGTTTTCCTATGTATATTACGTATGTATTTACAACAAAAAAAAATATGTATGTTTATCCGTTATTTAGTATCAAAAACACAAGTTCTTAATGATACTTATTTTGGAACTAAATAATTGTTGTAAGTGTCAGAAACATTTATTAATTTTTGTTATTTGGCAAATTTAACAATACAATTTATTTGAAGAACAGGAAAAAACGAAATGAAAACTTCTTTTTGAAGCCAACATTGACAATATTACAAGTACCTAACCGGAAGTCCGATAAGCAGTTAAATGCCTCTAACTGTGTAACAAAACTAAAGAAATATTATTAGGTAATGGTTTGGTTTTATCTAAATGTGAACTACAGCATAACACCCTGTTTATTAAAAATATAGAACAAAATTGTGTACATTGTCGACTTTATAATTTTCTACATATTATTAAAAATATTACTAGTGATTTACTTGAATTAGCTGTTCATTTGTAAATAACTATTTTATTAAAATTAGAATATCTCAGGATATAATTAATTATTTACCCAATGCTAAAAGTCAGTTTGTGTTTTAATTGTTTGTTATGTAATATTATAAACTTAATAATCTTTTTAATTCTAGTTCTTTGCTTTAAATTTACAACGAAAAACTTACATAAAAGAGTAGATGCTACTCAGTTTTACACAGAAAAATTGCTATAACCTTACAGGAGTAAGGATTTGAATCAGCAGCTATTTTCATAGCATGTGCTACCACAAGGTGTACAGGGATCCTACCAAGACCTAAGGAGCCCAAGCCAACCTCACCTGCAAGTGGTGCACCTGCCGATCAACGGACGAGGCTCTGGCGAACATAACAGTGCCCGGTAAGCGCTACCTATTACGTGGGACCAACTATATAATTGGCGAAGTGTGGTGTATAATATGCCTCTCCCTCCCCCTTCGGGGAAACATGCGTGAATGTATGTGCGAACACCACTACACCAAGAGACAGCTAATTAAATCATCATTCCAGCCCATTAAGGTCAACGGTGGCAAGTTATAAATACAGAAACCTTCCAAGTCGGCACTGCAGATAGCCTGTTAGCCAGAATGCACCCAGCAGTGCCTCCCCCCACTATGATGAAGTCGAACACGCTGCTCTTGAGTTCCCTCTCGTCTGCCTTGGTCCTGGTGGCCTTCGAGAACAGGTCAGGAGTCGAGGACGAGATGCCCAGGATACTGAGTAGGCACACTGTGTTTCTGAAGTAAATATTGTAAAGTCAGTGCATATAAACAATTACATACATAATCTCACGCACTGGGGGGTGGGTGGTTTAAAAGGATCTATATAATAGGTTGGGGAAAAAGTCTTTTCGTATTTTTGTATGAAAAGTCAAGACATTTTTTTCAAAGTTTATTTACATTTATTTACAATATATATGTACCGTTTTGTTGAATAACTTTCTGCCATTTTGTAGGCAGAGACATTATCCCGTTACTGTAGAAACTTTGGGACTTCTGATCAAAAAAACGGGACCAATAGTTTTGGCAGTCCTCTCTTGAGGTCAACCTTACAGAACCTAAAGAATTCTGCAGAGACCGAAACAGGTGAAAATCTGAAGGCGCAAGGTCAGGGCTATAGTCAGGGATGCACTAGGACCTCCCAGTCGAACTCTCTTAATTTTTGCTGAGTGGCTAAAGATGTGTGTGGTCTAGCGTTATCGTTGTAAAAGACCACACCCTTCCTGTTGATCAATTCCGGCCGTTTTCTCTCGACTGCTTCCTTTAATCTCATCAGTTGCTGGCAGTAAAGATCAGAATCGATGGTTTTGCCGGGCGGTAAAAGTTCATAATAAACAATGCCCTTCCAATCCCACCATACACACAGCATCACCTTATTTCGTGTTAGGCCAGGTTTGGCCACAGTCTGTGAAGCCTGGCCAACTTTCGACCACGACCTTTTTCGCACGTTCTTGTCGTACGTGATCCACTTTTCATCGCCAGTTATCAATCTCTTCAAAAACGGCTCGGTTTCATTACGTCTCAATAATGAATCGCAAATGAGTACACGGTTCATTAAGTTTCTTTGAGTGAGCTCGTGTGGCACCCAAACATCGAGCTTTTTTGTATAACCAGCTTTCTTCAAATGGGTCAAAACTGTTTTGTGGTCAATTCCCAGTTCTTCAGCTACATCGTAACTACTAATATGCCGATCTTGCTCCACTCTTTTAAAAATGGCGTCCATTTTATTCGTAACAGGGCGACCAGAGCGAGGTGCATCTTTAATCATCACATCAAAATTTCCGGACTGAAAACGTTTGAACCAAATTTGTGCTACTCCTACTGACACTGCATCAGGTCCATAAACATCACAAATTTTTTTCACTGCTTGAGTTGCATTTTTGCCTTTTTCATAATAAAATTTTAAAATGTATCGAATTTCTTCATTAGATTCACTCATTTTAACGGAGAGAAAAACAAATGAAAAATAGCGGGAAACAACTTTTTTTTAAATAATTTATTGATTCAGGCGTTACTTTGCGGAAATCCATTGTAAGCAAGTGATGGATTAAAAATATCTTTGTAACAATTCCCGCGCTACTATAATTTCCCGAAAAATCGAGAAACTATTCAACACGACACGTGTTTCGCCCTTACACAGGGCATCTTCAGGTAAGATAGGAGCCTCAGAACAACGATGTCTTCACGACCAACGCTGAAACGAGAGTTTTGAGAGAATTGTTACAAAGATATTTTTAATCCATCACTTGCTTAACTTTTTTTTATTTTTTTCTTTTCTTTATAATGGAACCTTTTTAATGTTACCAAAACCAGCCAGACACAAATAGTACAGTCAAAAAAAATTTATAATTTATAAGTTTATACCTACGTTATGCGAAAAGACTTTTTCCCCGACCTAATATATATAGTCAAAGCAACGTTCGCTTTTAGCACAGAGTTCTCTAAATGGACCACATGGGCACTATTGCATGGAATTTTACCAATTCCTTAGGGCTCGTACACATAATCAAAAAAATCTAAATCAAAAAATTATTTTAAATGTCATAAACTAAGTACTTGAAAACGTCATAATCAGAGTTCCGAGCCACCGCTCTGTAAGAAGAACTGGCTAGAAACTCACAGGCTATGCTCTTTTAAAGATATCCATTGGTTTGGTACTTGAATTTACAATCTTCATTTGTCTGTAAAGCTATTCAATACAATGCGATATAATATAAAATTAACAGTATTCATGTTTTAAGTCATTCATATTAGAATAGCCTGTATGAAACGGCAGTTTAATCCCAAGCATTTTTATCTGCCATATAGTCTTAACCACGATATGACTTGTTGAGGAAATCAACGACGAGCTTTATACAAATACATGTGACTATGTATGTAGTACGTCGTGGACTTACACGATAGGACGTCCCATCGTGTTTATGTGTAAGAGCCTTTAGGCGCTTTCTACGACATCTTCATGCAACACACGGTGTGGTAGACTCCTTTGGAGATGCCCCCGTGCGCTAGTACAGGGGAATTCGATGGATTACCGGTAATCCATCTAGATCAAACTTTGTTTACGTTCATTAATCCGTACCGGGGAATCTGCCGACAGCCAACTCTCATTCATGACCTTCAGTCCGTGACAGACCAATAGGTAAATGGAGAACGCCATTTTGTTTCGATTTCCATGAGTTCGGCGGTACGACAGAATCAATTCGAAAACCATTTTGCCTTATAATCGATTGCCATCGAACTCGGCGGTAGGCTCCCAGTTCCTGGCGGTATATTGCACGTAGACTTTGGAAAAAATAAGTTGTCTTACATATCTATAAAGTTTATGCGGGTATCAAAACAAATCAGATAATTCACTTAGTTGAGTTCAGATTCTGATAAACGATAAACATGATGGACATGAAAAGTAGCATTCGTTTGCATTGAGAAATGCGATAATTACCGATGTGTAATATTTACCGCCGGGTTGTTGACAAGGAATTTCCCAGTATCATAATATATTTTTTTTGTAAATTGAGTGGGTTATTTTAGATAGCACATTTCTATTAAACATATTGGGGTTCATTACATAACAAGATTTAAAGTCAAACCAGGTTTAAATCTACGACTGTCACTTTTCTGATAAAATGAAGGCAGCTGCCCTACTAAGCACAAACCGGTATCTCAGTGAAAGCTAGTTTCGAGATAATTGACATTATGTAAAATTAGTTTTTTCGTTAATTTACAGATTGTTATTTTTTTTTTATGAAACGTAATTTATATATATTATTAGGTATATTTGGCGGTATTCAACTATACGGCTGGTTGCCGACGTTAAATTGATATACCTCTAATCTCCTTAGTAATTTAAGGTAAAACTGAGATAGAGAAAACTTTCTTATCGTTTTTTTATACCTTATAAATAACATACCGCTATAAGACTTAGTTCAATAGAAGCGTATTTTTCTGAGTTATCCGATGCCATAAAAATCAAATTTACGGATTTTTTTGAGATACCGCTTTTGCGCTTAGTAGGGCCACTAGTTTAACTTTAAGATCTAAAGTTTTGTATAAGCCCCAATTTATTCAAATTTAATACAAAAAAAATTAGTTAAATTATAACTTGCAACTATTACTTGCGGAAGGTTACTGTCAGGGTTAAGGTAAGACATAACCTTAAATAAAATAAAAGTTCAATTAATGTTCTAAATTCAAAATCGTTCATTCAAGTTTGGCTCAATAGAGCTCTTATGAAGATCATGCTTAAAATTTAACGCGCCCATTCACAGCGGGCGGGAGCTTGATCGTAAAATAACGGGCAAGAAAATCGTCAAGTTTGGTTTTTCTCCCGCCAGTTACAAATCTATAGTTATTATACAATATAGTATTTTTTATACAATAATCTATCATATTCAGGCTTCAGTCCTGCCTCCTGACAGAGCAGCGTAGAGCATCCTTGAGAGCACATAGTTGTATAACTGTAGTGTGGCAATTAGCATAACTATGCTAATTGTTTATAATGTATCGGTTGCATTGTAAATTAGTTACGTATTTATGGTAAAAATTATGCTGTTGTAGATAGATAGAAAATTTTTAATTGTACCTACACCAAATTAAAATAAAACAAGAAAACAATTGTATAAGAAAAGTGATACAATTGGCGGCCTTGTCGCTTACAGCGATTTCTTCCAGGCAACCTTAGGATGTTGTATTTATTTACAAAATTAAATCTAAAGCAAGATCCGGTCTGGTGGGCAGTACTTTTTCCATCATATCAGTTTTGTGCTGGGGCAGATCAGGTCTAGATTGCGTTCTATATGTAAATTTTATTAATAGCCAGTAAATCTTAGTTTTCATTTTATATAGTTACTAAGACTTTTAAGACAAGCCACCCTTTTTTATGGTTAAATCTTGCAAGATTGTACCATATCCACACTTGGTTTATCAACGTATTTAATGTACAGGATACTGATTGCCGGGAGACAGGAAAAAATAAAAAATATTGACTAGGTAGGTACTATTAGGAAAAGCCTGTCTTTTAAGTTTAAGACATATGTTTTGAAAAGCCAATGTGCTAACTTGTTTAAAACCTTACCTCGTAATAAACCAATGATTTTTCCAGCACGCCTATTACATACATGTTATAATTACTATACAAGCTATTATTATACTGCTATTACACCAGCACAATGAACTCCATAGAAAATGGAAGCCGAACTAAACTCTATTATATTGAAAGCGATGATAAACATTTTTTTGTGTGTTCAATTGTGCGTGAATACAATAATTGCTTTTCGTAATAAAGCGATTTCCATGAACAACTGACAATACATTTGTTTGTTAAGTTATTTCTACTTCAATAGAACAAATCCAAAGAGTTTGTTTATTTTTATTATCGATGATTGAACGCACAATACTTAAGAAAGTAAATCATGCTATGAATATTAAGAGCGGAGCTGAGACTCAATGAAAAATGCTTATTTTGATGTGAAACAATTTGTTTTGTTCGAACAAGCAAAACTCAGAAAGTACTGGTTTGAATTAAAAACTACACTGTTATTAGATGTTACATCACGCTACGACAAATGGTTGCGGATTTTTTTTTTGATAAAATTTATTTATTTATTTATAATCTTATGCTACCATTACAGGTGTCTTAACCTAATGCGATAGCATAGCAATGTTTATAATAAATACAATATTATATCTTTTTAATTATCAATCTACAATATTATTTACATATAATATTCTAACATAAACTAGCCTACCTGATATATAACATTAGTATTACATCCTATATTTACAAAATAAGTTCTAAATCTGACGTAACTGATAACTTATTATATGTAACGCAGTTCTGGCGAATTCACTAAAAGTGCATGAAAATATATCCACCGTGTCATGAACCGTGTTTATATTATGAAACGCGCGGATAACCGGCGTTTTCGCCAGTAGGTTGGTCCTGGCCACAGGCACAAAATGGGAAGTAATACTCTGTTTCATATTATCCGTTACATGCGCTGCGTTTAAAGTAATGCAAACATAATGAATAATAGATTTGTTTCCATTTAAAAGTCTAAAGAATAGCCAGCAATATTATACTTCTATCTTTTAAAGTTTACTGACTACAACCCATTTTATGGAAATAAAAAGTATTATCTAAAACTAAATCTCAAATCAATATTATAAGACAGATACAAATCTATAATCTGTGTAAGAATCGACACTGTAACCATAAAAGTGCAAGTAAACGGATTACTACGCCATAAGGTTGTCTTTATTAACTTTTATTTAGCCGAGATGAGTTTGTTGAGGCATTCTTCTCTATCTCGTTGCCTTTTTGGAAGCCTCGTTAGAGTCACCGACAGGCTGACTGACTGACGGACAATCCCCTCCCTCCTTTAGAATCACGACAGGCAGACTGACAGATCCCCCCGATAAGAGTCATCGACAGACTGACAAATCTTGAGAAAAACCACAACAGACAGATAAACTGACACATTCTGACAAAGAACCCAATTGCTTTTATTTCTTTATTATGGTACCGCTCAAATCTCTTTCATTGTTGTTAAAAAAATATATCGAATTTCCATTTTGTGAGTAAATATTTGACGAATCTAAATGATCATGTTGATCTTAAAGACAATAAAGTATATTTTATTTTTATTTATTTTATTTAAGTCACATAACTTATGATGGGACACTGAGTTTGAGTGTTTAAACCTCGCTTCAGCAATGATTTGATTATCATAATGTCTCACTTGGTTAAACATTGCACTACTTATCATGCTTTCATGTAACAAAACGTAAAATACCAGTATTTTTCTGCTAAGGAAAGAAAAAAATACTAGCTACCTTGAAATTAAGTGATCATTTCATTATATATACTATTTAACACTTATAAATACACACTGACAAAATGAAAATGCATTATATTATAACGCGTTTTAATAGGAACTATGCGACATAGATTTTCCAATCACTTCACCTTTTCAATAATCAGAAAAATCTATTAATAATGTTACAAATTATTAATTTATTCAGACGTTACTTTGCGCAAATCCATTGTAAGCAATCGAATACTGATGGCAACCCCGTACAACATAATTATCTTCCGAAAAATCGAGTAACAATTCAACATAACACCTCTTTCCTTCCCACAGGCCATCTTTTGGTAACAACAACATCAGAACAACATTAAACGTAATTGACACAAAGTTATTTAGCACTTTCAATTGCTTACAAATGTTTGAACAGTTAATGAAAAAAGTTGTATAAAATCAAAAAGAAAATTTACCCAATATTTAACATATTTCCTTCAATTTAAAACCACAATAAACACGTTCACGAACCGAAAACTCTTTGTGAACACTGCCAGACATTTCCCAATAAACGTACGTTTCCACGTCCTGTATCCTGCTGGCTACTTCTTCAAGGATTCTTTCGCAATTCGTAGGATGGGTGCAGGTATTACGCTCGGGAAATTGGAAATTGTTAATTAACGAACCGTTTTTTATATAGGAAGGCCTGTTGTCAAGATTGAAGGTATACCAGGTTAGAGGAAACGGCGCTTGGCAGCTCTAGTTATGTTAGGAATTTGTACAAATCTAGCGGTTAGACAAAGACAAAGACTTTTCATTTCACATAAAATATGTTACATGAGTGGTCTTAAAATTTAATACAGTCCGCATATTTCACCAGTAACTGGTATGCAAAAATATAATTAGAGGATTCTAATAAAACAAACATAAATTTATTGTTCAAAATATTCACTCAGTGAAGAAAAACATTTATCAACAAGCCATTTTTTTAAATGTACCTACTTTGAATTTATTCAATGGCATCAGCTTAAGGTGGATGAGTGATCAACACAGCGTACGCGTTATATAGATAATTTATTAATTTACGTAAATATTATTAAGTTGAAAGGAGCAGTTCTTAGAGCGGTGGTAGGATCAGCAAAGTGAAGCAGAGCTCACAGAGGCCAGTCCATGGATGGATGACTGTTTCTGTGGTAATTAATATGGAGCACTTTTGTGCTTTGAAAGGCACTTAAATCGGTTTTTACTATAATAATATGTGGTAGTAGTTAAGCAGTTAAGCTATGTAAAAGGTCTTTTAGGGCGGATTGAAAAATTCACGCGCTCGTCTCAGCCTACCCGCACTAGGTCGCGTGGCGTAGTACGGCCCTATATCTTTTCAATTTGGTTCGTGAGGAATGGCGCGTGCGCAGTAGTAGTGCAGGATAGTGATGAATAGTGATGATATAATGATGTTGGGATATCTCGTGTTGCGCATGCTAGGCTTAAAGAATTTTTCGTAATATAAATTTATCGAATGTATTTTTGCCAAAAATATAATATAGGGGTTTGAGAGCCTCTGAGCAAGGTCCATACTACTTTAAATTATAAATATTCTTGGACATCTTACACAGCGCCTCTAGCGACCTAACGACTATTACACTTTTTAACCTGACGACTACTGAGGCGTGGTGGTCAGTGTGAGTTCGAGGATTCGATTCCATAAAACACATTCAGCTCTGCTTAGTTAAATGCTAGAAGCACTATGTCATATGACCTCTGATATTTATTTATTATTATTTTAGTAAGAATACTTACCGTCGTGGTGGTACCTAGAAAAATGCCATCCCCTCTCATCTCACGGCGAGTCTTAAGGATGATGGGCAGCTGGCTTCTGCGATCACCAACCCGTCTGCCCTGCGTGGTGATTAGGGGCAAATACCCCCCAGAGAGTATAGTCTATTGGTGAGACCAATGTTCAGCAGTGAACTCATAAAGCTGATATGATGAAGGATACATAAGGCGTGCCAAAATAATGTATTGTCACATAGCGAAGTAAATAAGAATATATACGTGTATAGATTTTGTCAGCAGCTCTTTTCTTTAATTAATTTATTGCACTTCTTCTATCATAACCTAGCATTATCCCGGTTGCCCTAGACTTAAGCTTAGGGCTCAGGGTCTGCTCACTGGTTCAACCAGATTGGACTGAATTTCAGTTATTACGAGGAGCGACTGCCGTCTGACCTCCGCAACCGAGAGGTGACAGTCTGTTAGAAGGCACGCAGTATAAAAAACGATTGTTATAGTTTTTATTCGGATGTTATGCAGACAGTTGACTAAAATGTTTTTAAGATAAACGCTTCACAATGTTTTTCATTTAAACTATACATGTTACCGCGTCTAATTCCTTTTCTTCAGTTAAATTCAATACTTTCAAGGTTGTTTCCAAGTATCTTTGAGACGAGGACATCTTTACTATACTGGCCTGCGAAACTTAGTTGGTACTTCAGTTAAACATTGTTTTAGTCGGAATAGTATCATCCTTGTTTTGAATTGCAAATATATAGTTTCGAAGTTTCTAAGATAGCTGATAGAATTTTCTATCAGAACTCTTATATTTTATTTACATCTTTAACTTCAATAGTATAAAAACTGAATTAAATTTTCAAACAGTATGTACCTACTTATTTTTGCAGACCAGTAAATTATTATAAAGATAAGATTTGATTATTTGTTTATTCTTATTGAAGTATATATTGCATAGTATAGCTTTCCAGACAAATGAAGATCATCATAGCCTGTGAGTTTCTTGCCAGTTCTTCTTACAGAGCGGTGGCTCGGATCTGGCACTTAGATTCACTTACACTAAATTATTTTTTGTTTTTAAATTGTTTTGTTGCATATAAGTGAATCTGAGCTTCGTGATTTCAGTGTAATAATATTTCAATTGTTTTTCTATATGTAGTTATGACGTTTTCAAGTACTATGTATAATAGTTTATGAAATAAATAATTTTTTACTTTACTTTACTGATATCAGTAACATTTGTAGTGTAGTGTAAACGTTATTCATTAATTATTTGTGTAAATTGCGTGGGAAAAAAGTTAGGCGGAATTAGGTCACGCGATCGAGGTCGCGGGCGGAAAGTAGTTAAAGAATATTCACTTGAAGAGAATATAGACCCAATTTAAATTTTATTGTTGCCTGTCTACCGCTACCCCACAGACTAATATTGTATTATCTAACATATTTTATAAAATAAATAACTATGACCTACATATAAACCTTCCTCTTGAATCACGCTATCTGTTAAAAAAACCGTATCAAAACCCGTTGCGTAGTTTTAAAGATCTAAGAATATACATAAGGGACAGACAGAAGAACACACTTTGTTTTATACTAGTTGGTGATAGGTACTGACGTATTATAGAAGCGCTCGTAGCTCTGCGATGCTTGGAGGTCAGAAACGTTACAGCAGAGTTTACAGAGGTCAGTCCTTAGATGGGTGACCGTTTGTGTGGCATTTGATATCGAGCGCTTCCGTGCTTCGGATGGCACGTTAAGCCGTTGGTCCCGGTTATCACTAAATGTGGTAGTCGTTAAGCCATGTTAGAGGCCTCATGGGCGGCTTGATAAATTCTTACAGAAGGACGCCATACACCTGCCTCAGCCAATCCGCACTGGGTCAGCGTGGTGGAGTATGACCCAATACCCTCACACCTTGATATGTGAGAGGATCAGAGGAGGCTCGTGCTCAGTAGTGGGACGTTAATGGGCTGAAATGATGAATGATGACTGACGTATCTTACAGCACCTTCTAAGCAGTAGCTACTATCTAACTAGCCCATGATTGAACTTATGTACATACCTACATGAATAAAAAACTATTTTCTGACAATTACACCAGTTATTTAGTTCCAAGATAAGTATGGGAAGTACAGGGATATAGGGATCAAGGGATTATAAGGATCCTACCAAGGCCTAAGGAGCCCAAGCCAACCTCACCTGCAAGTGGTGCACCTGCCGACCAACGGACGAGGCTCTGGCGAATATAACAGTGCCCGGTAAGCGGCAATAGGCTCGCCACCTATTACGTGGAACCAACTATATAATTTGCGAAGTGTGGGCTTATAATATGCCTCTGCCTACCCCTTTGGGGAAACAGGCGTGAAATGTATGTAAGATAAGTATCATTAAGAACTTGAGTTATAGATACTAAATAACGGATACACATAAATACTTTTTTTTTTGCAATTGCATACTTAATATACATAGGAAAACACCAAGACTAAAAACAAATATTTATGTTCATGCACACAAAGATTTGTCCTGCGTGGGAATCAAAACCACGACCTTAGGAGCGGAGTGCGGGAATACTCGCCTCCACGCCATAGACAAGTTGTTCAATGAATGAACACAGCAAAACACCTATAGTCATAAACAAACAAAATATATGCCCTTTTATTGTTTAATGTGAATCTTTATAATGACTACATATACCCTGCCTGATGGTAAGCAGTCGATGCAGTCCAAAAAAATTAAAGTGCTTCATACCGTCGAGTAGCACGGTAAAAAGCCCACCGCTCAAAAGACCCGGGATTATAAGAACTAGGAAACACATGAGCCGGAAATTCCAGAGCATAATGGTCTTACACAAGAACGTACCAAATTTCTTGGTTCAAGTACTGAAAGGCTGCCCTGTGTAATAATCGAACCCACGATCTTAAAGTATTTTTAATGCAAAACGGTTCATTAAAATAATATACCATATTACAACCCACTGGTACGAATGGCTCGAACTTATAACAAAATGTCATTAATACATCAAGACTTTGATATTTTTCGACCAAAACTGAATCAATTCAGAAAAACAGTCAAAGGCATCCTCCATGGGGGAAATGCTTCCTCAGCCGAGGTACTTGAATCCCTCTGAATTTAATTAAATTGTATTAGTATGTCATACCTTCTTTTATTTTTATTTATATATATTAATAATTTTTCAATATATACTATAATTTTAAATTTTAAAAGAAATTATTTATTAGCTTAAGTTGCAATTTGTTTTGTGTTAGAATAAATAAATAAATAAAAAATAAATTACACAATTGTGGATGATTAATGTATCATATTCCTTTAATTATATAAATATTATGCACTACTTCAATAGTTAACTGCTTATCAATATATTGAGCAGGATGCAGATGTACCTACGAGTAGGGCATTGAGATAATAGTAGGCACGGACGTTCTATGATTGTATGTAAAATGTAGTAATTTTCTGGTTTTAATATTCTGGTTGTTCTTAGTTTACATAAAAAATCTTAAATATTTATTTATTATATTCATCATCATTTAAAATAAATAAATAAAAAATCATTTATTGCTTCCCTTTACATAATACGGTTAAATAAAAGCAACCAGAATTAATTTTAATTAAGAAGGTCCAGAGAGCAAAAGGTGATGGCTCAGCTTGTGCTGGCCAGCGTATACACACTAGACGGCGCTGGTTTTCAGCCACCCCTGTTCCCTGAGATGTACTTATGGGAAATATGTGCTAGGGGGCCACGCTTAGTTCACAATTCTACTAAATAAAAGAGTTCACATTATCTTAAAAAGGACCAGTATAAAACATGTTAATATCTCTCTCAGCTTGTGTGTGTGTTGGTGAGTGACTGTGAGTGTAAGTGTGTTTGTTTTGATTAATTATTGTATGATTTACTGTTTTTTATAGAGTTTTTTATGTAAAATAGTTCTTTAGTTCTAAATCTGTTACGTAAGTGTTCCTTAAACTTTCAGCAGCGAGTTGTAATTTCAACAATGCAGATTTATAAATATTTTTGAAGGATCCTGTGCTCATTTTCTCTCTAAGGGGAGGCGGCAGGTCGTTCCATATCCTTGCTGCTAAAAATCTGAAACACCATCGGTACCGAGCTGACCTGTGGCTAGGGATTTCTAGCATATTTTCCTTTCTAGGACGAGCACTTTTTGTCATATTATTTTTCCATATTACTTTCTCAAATAGGTATTCAGGTTTTTTGTTATAGATTGTTCTATGAATGTAGGTATGTGTGTAGATTTACTACACACATACGTACATTCACGCCGCATATTTTACACCCACACTTCGTAATATTTTGGTAGGTCCCACGTAATAGGTGGCGAGCCTATTGCCGCTTACCAGGAACTTTCATGATTGCCAGAGCCTCGTTCGTTGATCGGCAGGTGCACCACTTGCAGGTGAGGTTGGCTTGGGCTCCCAAGATTTTGATTGGGTACCTATAAACCCATTTCCCGTGTGTTGTTCATATTTAATTACCATGTATTACATAAAACATGATTATTGAACACACTGACATAACTAGCGAGGCTCAATTCTAATAACTTTTCAATTGTAATAAAGGTTTCAACTTTTTATACTACTAACGGTAATTAAAAAAACAAACCAATCCAACTTTAAAAAACAACTTAAAATTTTACTACTGGATAGGCAAAAGTCGGAACTTCTGCATGGTCACTTTGGAGACGGTGTCTCAGTGCCCGGACCGCCGTGATGTCATATTTTGTGGTAGTATTGACTTTGGTAATGTTGGTTATATTAACTTTATTTATTATATACGTAAGATCAATGGTTTAATTGTCATGATAGTGTTATATTTTAAATGTTTTTACTTTTATATAACTCTATAAGTACCTATTTATAAAAATGTACGTTATATTATAAATTATACACGGTATTTTGGGCGCGTCTCGTGTTACTGTTTCGGCAAAAGCTGAAAATCAGTGTTTTGCTCTCTCAGAGCAAAAAAACCCACTGAGCCGTAGCCATTCTGCAGCGCTGCGACACACATGCACACTATGCGAATGCCTTACTTTTAGTTTTTTTTGTTGTTATATTTTTTTTAAATTATTGTAATTTTGTTTTTATTGTTTTAAATGTATGTGTGTCTTTCGTTGCAATAAATAGTTTATCTATGTATCTATCTAATTGTAAGTTATTTTTGTTAAGGTGTTCAACGTTTGCAGTAAATAATATCCATTTTTTGGTCAGCTGCAGCTACTGTTAAACATCAATGTACATCAGGTTTACATTAATTCATGCACCATCTGATCCAATCTTACTGCTCAGCCCGGACCTCCACGAACCAAGGTAATGGGTTAAATTCCTCAATAACTATAAAAACGAAAAACTGGCTAAATAAGTAGAATTAGGACAATGTTATTACACAAGGAAAATTATGTGAGGTGATTATTATAAGGATAAATATACTTAGGTCCTTTTTAGAACAGAGGACTAGATTAACCATTACTCATGTACAATAATAATTATGGACTTATTTACAAATAATATCGCTTACACAAACTGAGAGGTAATGACAAAAATCACAAAAAAAATTTTTAGTTGGTTGCATAGAAATGAATAAATACTTTAATTTTTTTTACATCCGTATGTAAAATGCACAGAAAACTGCTAAGTCAAGAACATATCAGTATAGATCTTTTCTTAATCATAAAAATAAGCTTTCGCATTATAGGTCATTGAGAATGCCTTTTTTTTGTTGGAAAATCATCTAATGACCTTCGCCCGCTGCACGCTGTGTGTGAAGCGGGAGGGTGTGTCAGATAATATAATGTATGTTCGCAAAAACATTAATACATTTGATAAAAATTCAAAAGCACATAATTTTAATACTAGGAATAGAAATAAGCTCTCTCTGCCAAATTGTCGACTACACAAAACAAAAAAATCATTTTCGGGTAATGTTATCAGATTTTATAATAAAATTCCGCAGCAAATAATTGATCTACCATTGGCAACTTTTAAAACTGTAGTTAAAAAGCAGTTTCTTCAAAAGGGATATTATGCTGTTAATGATTACTTATCGGATAAACAAGCTTGGGCTCAACATTTTCAACTTGTATGTGTATATTAGAATAAAAAGTCAACCAGATCATTGTCGTGACCATCCCTTATTGTACAGGCTCAGCTCAGTTTCACAATACATACTTAGTTGACTGTGATGGAAGGTTCCCTTAGTGCTACTTTATTGGTTACAGCTTCGGGGGACCCTTTCAGTATCTTCAAATTTTCACTGTGTGTGTTTTGTAAAAAAATAATGTAAAAGAGCATAGCCTGTAAGTTTCTTGTCAGTTCTTCTCACAGAGCGGGGGCTCGGCACTGGCACTTAGATTCACTTACACCTAATTTTTATTTATTTGCATGTTAGTGAATCTAAGCTTCGTGATTTCAGGGTATTAATATTAATTTTTTTTTATGTATTTTTTGTTTTGACGTTTTCAATATGTAATAGTAATAGTTTATGAAATAAAGAACTTTTTACTTTTACTGACTAAAAACCATCCATGTTCCTTCTTGAGCCTGCTGCAACCCTTTCGAACAGTCCCGCAGTCATTGAGAATGCCTAAGGAATGCAATGGAGATACATCTGATTTTGGTGTCCCTACGTCATCATCATCATTTCAGCCACATCAAGTCCAATGCTGAACATTAGTCTTCCTAATAGTTTACATAAAATTAGAGGTACATCATCATGTCAGCCCATATACGTCCCACTACTGAGCACGAGCCTCCTCTCACATACCAAGGTGTGAGGGTATTGACTCATACTCCACCACGATGACTCAGTGCGGATTGGTGGAGGCAGGTGTATGGCGTCCTGCTGATAGAATTTATCAAGCCGCCCATTAGGCCTCTAACATGGCTTAACGACTACCACATTTATTGCTAACCGGGACCAACGGCTTAACGTGCCTTCCGAAGCACGGAAGCGCTCGATATCAAATGCCACACAAACGGTCACCCATCCAAGGACTGACCTCTGTAAACTCTGCTTTACTTCGGTGATCGTTTCCGACCACCTAGCATCGCAGAGCTACGAGCGCTTCGAGCGCTACGAGAGGTACATAATTACCCATAATCTTCACGCTGTTCCAGCTAGTACGCAGGATGACGCTGCTGCCCATCATCCAGTGGGATTCCTCTCCGTCGACTCTTACGACTCCCCAAGAGATGAGAAGGGGGTGTCACTATTCTAGGCCGGTACCACGGCACTTTCGTTATAAAATTAAATTTTATATAGTCGCATAATATTCTTGAACCACAAACTCATTACGTTATAAGTTGTTGAAGCGTGACGTGCGGTGAAGTCACTGACGAGTAGTAACGTCACGGAGGACGTCAAATGGCGATATATTTAGAAGTAAGCGCAGGTGCTTCAAATGACTAGTATTTATGCAAGATTTATTATATTCACATTACAGGTCATCTATTTCAGGCACAAAGTGGTGGTAGGCTATTTTGGTATCTACGGCTAAAGAAAAATAAACTGTCTCGGCATTGAAGGACGCCTAATGACGTTTACTTGGCATATACATATATTATTTTTTAAATATGACTGCCAAAGTGTTTTTTTTTAATGTGACACGTCATAATGACTACACTCTGCCTCATGGTAAGCAGTCGATGCAGTCCAAATAAAAAAAATGAAAGCGCTTTATAACGTGAAATAAGCACGGTATAAAGCGCATCCTCTCATGACGGCCTGCTAAAATGCCGTTTTACGCCCCGCTTAAAAGACCCGGGATCATAGGAAATAGGAAACACATGAGCCGGCAGCGAATTCCAGAGCTTAGTGGTCTTGCTCAGAAACGACTTTCCAAATTTCTTGGTTCGAGTGCTGATAGTCTGCACAGAATGAGGACGGCGTGTTTTCTTGCCTGAAGCTTTCCAATGGCGATTCAAATAATTTTTTATAGGGTATGGTAATGGGACTATAAAGTAGAATATTTTTTATACCAAAAAAAATCGTGGTTTCTGTGGAATATGATATGTTATATTGCGTGATTTGAAAGGAACGTTATGCCTGTGGCCCGGTGGCGTGATAGAGCCACACATCTCTCTCTGTGAATCCAGAATTCCCCTAGCCTTGGCAATGGAGGCTATATCTGAGCCCGAAATGCGAGACTTTACACACACACAAGCATCAGCTTGGTGTAACATCTATGGATCCTAAGCCAAAGACACCTTCTTTTTTTTTTGAAAATCATAAATGACCTTCCCCCGCAGTGGGTGGAGCGAGAGGGTGTGTCAGACTTCTACTGACTAAAAACCATCCATGTTTCTTCTTTTGAGCCTGCTACGTACCGAGGCCGCGGTATCCCTTGCGAACAGTCCCGCAACCCCGGCATGCTTGGCCCCCACCATTGGGGCCCCTAAGTGTGCTGACATCTCTTCGAGGCGCGCGTGGAAAACGATCTCGCCATCGACGCGGCCTGTCGCCTATCAGTGTCAATGAACTAAAGTGTGTGCTGATTTTATTTAAATTGTTGAATGCACTGAGTTATTATCTACATAAAATAACAAGCTTTATTACAAGCACGTGATGGATTTAAAATACAAAATACGAGAGTGAACTCTCGTTGCAGCTTTGGTCGTGAAGACATCGTTGTTCTGAGGCTCCTATCTTACCTGAAGATGCCTGTGTAAGTGTAATCACGTGTCGTGTTGAATTGTTTTTCGATTTATCGGGAAATTATAGTTGTGCGGGAATAGTTACAAAGATATTTTTAATCCATCACTTGCTTACAATGGATTTCCACTAAGTAACGCCTAAACCAATAAATTATTTAGCTTTATTATAAGCTTCGTAGCATAGGTCAATCTTTTTCCGCAGACTTGGCGCGTCGTATGTGTGTGTGAATGTGTGTATATGAGTCGTGTCGCCTTGTATGGAGTCAAATGACAGGTGTTGTTTTTAGGTCACCATACAATAGTAACAAGAACAGGCATGTTGTTATTGTATTAGGCAAATGTTTCGCTTGTTATTCATAAGAAGCACCCTTAACCTGGGTTAAAAGCACAGTTCACAGAGGTCACTCTTTGGATACTTCGCCTCATTTGAGACTAAAGTCGACAATGTCAGATAACAGAGCATTTTTAACCTTTTACCAGGCAGTGGTAAATATATTATGACCACCATAAATTGAACCTTATGCGGTTAACTTAAGGTATAAAACGAATGAATATTTTTAACATGCTCTGCCTGTTAAAGGGTTAATTTGTAAGTATGTGTATTCAAATATTCGACTGGAATTTTGGCGCCAAAACGGAAAAAGACACATTGCGGAAATAGTTTACTTGTCAAAACTAGTGTACATTCAAGTATTTGTTTGTAAATATAGTGGATTTTAAAACAACTTCGTCGACAACGTATACAAGTGCAGGAAAAGAGCAAATTATAGTAAATTGTGTCAACTCCAATACTCCATAGACGCCTGAGGGCCTACTTTAATTCAACGAAAACGGAACTTCGTTATACCCATCCCTCTCACTCGTTTACAATATACGTAAAGAGTGGAAGAGATAGATATAACGAAGTTTCGTTTTCGTTGAATCAGAGTAGGCCCTCTAAAGTAAAGTTTCCACTACTTAACTAGAATGTCTTTGACATGACGGACTTAACAGTAACCACATGACAAAAACGCTGCATTTATGCAAATAACTTAATTTATCTACTTACTTGACTTACTTGAGTGAGTACCTACACATAAAAAAAAAACTATAGATTGAAAAATTGGCCCTAAACTGACCCAAAGCTGATTTGTATTTGAATCTAATTATATCACAGACTAAATATATTATATACTTATTTGGACGCAAGTTGGGCATTCAGTATTCTTATTAATAGCTAATAAAACACAACAAACTTTTAGTAAAAACATTATTTAATTTGCTTTTTAGCACATCACAAATTTGCTACATTCATTAATAGTGTCTGAAAGCTAACATAATTATAACGAAGTACTGTATGAGAAATCATATTCTATATATTTATTAATCTCTATGACTGTATTTGTACTTGTTATTAACTCTATAATAATGAGTACAAAAATAAAGAATTAGGCACAATATGATAAACAATACTATAGGACAATTCACATTCAAATAACGACATTGATAAACAATTACGTACGTAAGAAATAACTAGCGGGGATTTTAGTAAATAATTGATTATATAAAGGGTTATGTACTGAGGAACTGATCGAAATTCTATCATCGCACTGCTCACCATCAGCTGGGAGTTTATCCTTAAACCTCAGAAATTCTACCACATACTCTTGGGTTGTGGAATGAACTCGCTGGCGAGATTTTCCCAAGAGTTTTCAACATGTTTAATCTACAAAGATCTGAGGAGCCCAATGCAATCTCACATGCAAGCAGTGCACTCTGGTGAACACAAAAATCCCGGTTAGCGGCAATAGGCTACCCACCTATTACGTGGGACCAACGATATAACTGGCGAAATGTGGGCGTAAAATATGTCTCTGGCGACCCTGTATGTATTACAGCATGGGGCTCTTTAAAACGGGTGCGAAACGGTGTTTAAAGGTGACTATAGACTACAACATTTACTTGTAACAACAACGAGCCGCTCTATGATATGTTCTAGTGTATCATCCTTTTACGAACTAAACGTCGAGCACGCTCGCCTCTTTGTAAACCAACTCTCTAAGCCAACGAGCATATTGGTGTAACGTTTCGTCGAGCGTATTGGTGTAACATTTCGTCGAGCGTATTGGTGTAACATTTCGTCGAGCCACGAGTGCGGGCGTTGCGCGGTTGTGGGGTGATGCGGAGGGAGAGGGATGGAATGAGGTCCGCGTTCACCCGTAACATAACGCCGAACGTTCGCAGGAACGTTACATTACATGGAAATGCTTTGGAAACTTAGCTTTTGCCTGTATTGTACCATTCGTAACGTTACATTACACAGAAATGCTATAAACACCTTTAGAACAATACGCTAGTGATGACCTTGGTATTGGAAGCTTCGCTATGCTGCGGAAACCAAAAATAATCTAGCCAGTTATATTGCCCCAAACTAACTAGACACTAGACAGTACTATGGTCATTAAACAATGGTTAAACATTCTTAAATCGTTTTTTGTGTAAATACCTACATATTTACAATACATAGAAGCTTTTCAATAAAATTAAGTAAGAATATACATAACTCAAATATACAACTGATGCTGTGTAGAGCTATATATACATATAGCTATTCGTTACTATTGAATTGTATATGTTAACTTATAATAAGTACATAGTTAATAAATACCCGGACTAAGACAAATAATTTTCCTGGGAGGAAATCGAACACTGGACCTAAGGAGTGGACTGCAGACTAACCAACCTCAACGCCATTGGTTATCAACAGCAAAAATAATTTTCTCACTCTGACAATTCACCTAGCCATTTTGTAAACAGCCTGGAAATATTATGTAACTTATCGGGCGAGGAGTCGTAACCTAATTTTAGGTATTGACCTTTTAATTTAACCATGGACCTTTCGGTAACAAATGTCACCTTTAGTAAGTATCTATTATAATTATCCCCTCCCTTCCCCTCCCTCTTGGTTCGTGAGAAGAGACCCGTGGTCAGAAGTGGTCTGACGTTATTGATCTGATGATAATGCTGATGATGAGAATCTAAATGTCAGTCACTAGCTGTAACGGAGCTGGATAAAGTATCTATAATTGAACCCTAAAGTTATCTGTATTGTCAATGTATGTGTTCTTTAAACCAGCACATTATTTTTAATGTAAAATCTTTAATGTTCTTTGGCTACAAATATTTGAAGGAACATATTGTTTTTTTTAAACTATTTTACGCGATTATATATAATACTAAATAAAACACCTTTCATCTCAGTCCCTTGACCACGAATTACTCTTAAGCTGGACATTAAGGGGTTCTTACAAAATAAAATCTAAAGTTAAACTATGTTTCAAACGGGTGCTGTCATTTTGATTTGATAAAATGAAGACCGTGACAGCACTAGTTTTAAAACTGCTTTAACTTTAGATCTTGTTTTATTGTTACTGTTCTAAAACTGAGGTTTAAGTGACGGTTATCCTAAGAAATACTGTAAATATAATATTACAGTACAAAATGAGTAATATTAATATACAAAAATATTGACGCATCATACAGTTTAAAATTAAAAACTTGTAGGTTATCTTAGCATTTTTTAGAACAAAGTTTTAATACTGGTTTTCAGCTGGGCCATTTTAGGCAATTCAACTTTTAAATCAGTTTGTAATGGTATTTTTTCCTAAACCTCAGTTTAAGGACAGCCCTTAACCACAGTTTCACCCGTGAATGGTTATATATAAAAAAAAACGCGCATCGAGATAAAAATAGTTGGCTAAATCGCGTCGCGGTTAAAATGTGTTTTATTTACTATTTGGTGGCAAGTTATTAAAATCATTGTTTTAATATTATTATTTTGGTACCAATGAAACTTAGCTAATGATAATGTTCTGCTAAAAAACGTTAGCAACGCACCTGTGGCAGTTAAGACTGACTTTGCGAGTCTAAGACGGATTTCCGACATTACGAAAATCCGACACTATGCTATTACGACAATACGTTAATCCGACAGTTTTATTTTACAAGTAAAAAATTACTTTTTACCCAATTTTTAAACGTTATTGTGGTATTGGACAATTGACATTACTTTTCTATTATTTTATTTTCGTGGACAAAGCGTAGTGATGAATTAAGGTATGTCGTAATAAAGTTTTCAGACCTATTTTTATATATATTTTATATTAAATAGGTACTATGTATGTACAATGCTGATATTGATTACCTAGTTATGTCTTTTTATGTAAATTCTCAATTTTTATATAAATATTTCGAAATAATTATAACATTAACGCTATTACAATAAAAAAATGCGACATTAATATATCAATAATACGACAACAATTTACATAGCTAAGCACCATCTTTTACGAAAAAAATCTGTCGTTTGGCAGGCACGAGACGGCACGACAGACGCACAGTATGTGCGCACCCTTATTCTAGCAAGGCATTCCGATTTTGGTAACATTGTATTAAAATTATTATCACATGAATCTGGTCGGTTAGGGCCTCTTGTGGAGGGCCTCGCATAGACCGCATAAGCTATACACTTCCTTACTGCTAAACGACGTCACTAAAGGTTCTTGTGCGCACTTCTTAAACTTACTGTTGATACATTTCTTACTGACTTCTAGTAAATATCTTTTCTCAGGATCCATAAAAGCTGTCGCTTCCGACAGCAGGTTCCTTTCGGCGTGGATCAGCACAGCGTCGTACTCAACAATTGGCAGGAAACCTTTGTTATTTGTTAAAAAACATTTTCCGCAGCTTTTAAACAAATCAGCACCCTCAGTGTCGTTGAGGACGGGCGAGTGTGGCGCCACCACGAATATATAAGCGTATTTGTCGCCCACCCTAAGTTGATCCCCGACAAAAGTCATCTGTGTTTCTGGCGTGATCGCGTATGAGATGAGAACGTATATGATGAAGTACAATATCACTAGTAGCACAGTCTTCTGTAGTTTGGTCACTCGTCTCCAACACATGTTTTCACGGCGCGGGGCATGATTCCGCCGCGACTGACATGTGCACCGCCGCCGCGCGCCCAACTGCTTCTGAGAGGGAGATAGCTGTCGGTCGATATTCCCGCGCCCTTCTGGCGGCAGTCCTCTCCTGACCCAATTTCCACCTTCGATACCACACTTTACGGCTTAATTTTGATTTTATTTAGCGAACATTTGCAGATAGTGACGTACCCAATGTGACAGGTCCTCTGATCACTGCACTAGAAATATAAGCCTTAACATCGGCTGATTCTGCGTGTTATAAGGGTTGTTTTTCAACACAAATTCAAATATTAACGAAGCAATTTAAAGTCATCGTTTCATTTATTTTTATTTTTGTATGATTGTGCAGCAACAAATAGGCGTTAAGTATATAATTTCTATTTATATTGTTCTTTTCCAAATGTTGAAGCAAATGCAGTTACAATTTTTAACTATATTACTTAAGTTGAATTTAAACTTTCCTGTGTTAAACTGACAAATGTTAACTAATGAATACTTAATTGTTAATTATTAGTATTAACAGGAAATAATTTATTTTAAATGTACGAAAATGTTGAAAACTATTATAGTATAGAATATTATTGTTACTGTTATGCTATTAAGCTACATTTTAAATGTGTACTAAATCTTATTGTCACAAAACAGCTTAAACTACATCATTCAATGAGTCTATGACCTGAACCTCTCTCACCCTGGTTCTTAATTCCCACACAGGAAAAATCTTTGTTCTGAATGTAAGTATATGAAGTATTATAAGAAAGTAAGTATATTTATGTATATAGGGATCCTGCCAAGACCTAAGGAGCCAAAGCCAGCCTCAACTGCAAGTGTTGCACCTGCTGATCAACGGGCTCTGGCGAACATAACAGTGCCCGGTAAGCGGCAATAGGCTCGCCACTTATTTCGTGGGACCAACTATATAATTGGTGAAGTGTGGGCGTATAATATGCCTCAGTTATTTTATATCTATCTATAACACAAATTCTTAATAATACTTATCTTGGTACTAAATAATTGGTGTTATTGTCGGTAATCATTTATTTATTGTGATGACGCATCTAGGTAACATGACGTTGAATATGGTGGATATTTATTTAGAAATATGTTGAATTTCATATTTATAATAAGATAAACTCCATCGATTTAATTTTTATTCCACAAATTGTCACAACACAAAAACATAATAATAAGTCACTCAGGACGTGAGTTCAAATCCTATACAGCCTTTAGCGATAAATATATTTATTTACCTTTAAATTTACTTATGACAAAATATAGACTTGAATTATGAGAACATTTGAACATAAAAATTCGTTCGCAAACCCGTAAGTGCTTTGTACACTTCGGGAATATGGTAGATAGATAAAACGTTAATTTTACTGAATAAGAACGCATACAAAACAATTAAAATAAAAGATATATAATCTTATCCTTATAAGTAATTATCCGAGTACAAATGAAATTTTGTTAATGTCAATCCTCCAGCAGTCTTCCACCACCCCACTGCTACATATTTAAAACAGTTTGTATAAAGTATGTCATTTACAATGTAATTAAACATCGTCAAATATACAAATTTAAAAACGTCAAAGTTACATATAAAAAGCAATCGGAATATGATGACACTAAAAATAAACATATATGCACTTACACACAACAAATAAAAATTAAGTGTAAATAAGGAAAGTTAATTTTTAAAGGTAAGTAAATAAACAAAATATTTCCATAAGTGCGCCTTCTGGAATAACAGTAGCAAAATCACACAGCATTGATTATGCGGAAGATTATATACTGGCGCTTTAAGAATTGTTGTTATAATGTGATAAGATAAAGTTTGTATAACTTAAAGAGGTCCATTTATATTGTTTCATAAAATAACTAACAAACTAAACTTGTATGAATTTCCTTATGATATATAGTATCCGTTTTGAAACCCATAGCACAATAAGGGAAGTCAGGAAATGCTGATAACAGATAAAGGACGGCTAGCGGAAATTACACTGACCCGTGGTTTGTTTATGTTATGACTATTTATGATTATATCTCCTAGGCATTTGTAGAATACGCCGTTTTATTAAATGACTAGACATGTGGCCAAAGTGTGTGAAACGTTTTGGTTTATGATGCTTCACTAAGAGTTTTGGACAGTAGATCAATGTAACATAAAAAACCCAGGATTGTCTTAAATTGCACGCTTTATATGAAATCAACAATATTTTTTAAACCTACTTTTACAATTAGCCTAGATAGACGTTTTGTAAAATACCGGATTCAACAATCTGCCTGCAACATATACGGTAAAGTTTACTATGAAATGCATTTTATTAAAATAGTTTTGTTAAGTTACAGTTGTTAAGTTTCAGTTCCAATAATAATACTATTATAATAAGCCTTAACAGTTTTGTGTTACTAAAAAGAAGATTACAAAATAAAAAACAGCTTTGAAAGCTCTTTCTTTTAACGATTTTTTAACATAAAAAAACATACAAAGCTACATAGTTTCACTTTAACCTTCCGTTTGAAATAAATTATAATCATTCTGTAATAAAAGATAATAAGTTAATACACTAACAGATAGGCAACAAGGTCTACTATCATTAACTTCTACGATACCATAGAGACCTTGGTACCTATTTAATTAGTAAAAAGCTGAACCACAGCAAAACTTTCGCATTTTAAAAGAAGTCAGCGCCATCTTCCGTGAAGGATTATTACTAATATCCATAGATTGGTAAAAGTGTCCTTTACTGATTATAGATGGCGCTATTTATTTTATAGCGCACTGGGTTAAAACTCACAAGTACATTTCGTTTACATAATTTGAGGTTTATTGTTATTTTTTTTATAAATTCACTACACAAAAAATAGCGGTACAAAGTTTGCCGGGTCATCTATTATTTATTAATCTATTTGTTTATTTATAGCACATTTTTACCGTATTGTCTAATTTGGGCTAATAATTCATATTTTCTTTAGAGAACATTATAACAATACAAAAATATTAAAAACAATGTAACCACAACTAAATACAACCACTTTCTTAGTTAAACTGCACGCAAATTACCCCAAAACTAAAATTAATAATACGGTTTGAAACCAATAACCGGTCAATGCCATGAATCAGCCGCGCGGTGTCGTGGTTCATATTAACTGTGGTATTCTGTGATATTCTGTAGTAAATCATCGCTTATCGAGCTTATGGGGCGTTGTTTATTGATGTACAGTACTGTGCTTTAAACTGCTTTATACAGTTTAGAACGTATGTACTATTTTTCATCGGAAACAAGTACTACTATTATACCCCCTCATTGGGCCTTACTGTACTAGAGGGTTTCCATAGTACTTTAGTTTTCGATTTAAGTTAAAGAGCTCTATTGAGTCAAACTTGAATGAATCAATTTGACTTAGTGTTTCTAAGCGAACCTCTCTAACCTATTTATAAAAAATTCTTGGTGGGAGCCAGACTCTCGTCGACTTTCGTATCAATTTCTTCTGCATCCTGTGCTCCTCTCTCTAAGTGACGTTCAAGGTGGTTCGTAATGAAACTAAGCTTAAATAATAAAATTGAGACTTTTGAAAATGGAAATAAAATTAATTATTGATCTACAGCATATGCAAATTTGTGCACTATTGATGGTATTCAAACAAACGCATATTTTCTACTTTTTTTCTGTTTTCCGACTTCCTATAATTCTGGTGCTGACTGTACAGCGTGAAGTTTAATTTGTAGCTCCATCTGATACCATCCGTACACACGCGAAGCCGGGGGGCATCATTAAACTTGCTACGGTTATCTGCGACACTAAACTTAAACTTATGACAGTTCATATGTTTAAAGTTTAACAATATTTAAATATATGTTTCTGTATATTATTTTAGTGGGTATTTTATTCTTTATGCTTATGTTTACTTATAATATTTAGCACTTAGATTCACTTAAACTTAAATATTTTTAAATAATTTATTGATTCAGGCGTTACTTTGCGGAAATCCATTATAAGCAAGTGATGGATTAAAAATATCTTTATTATACGAGAGTGACTCTCGTTTCAGCGTTGGTCGTGAAGACATCGTTGTTCTGAGGCTCCTATCTTACCTGAAAATGCCCTGTGTAAGGGCGAAACACGTGTCGTGTTGAATTGTTTCTCGATTTTTCGGGAAATAATAGTAGCGCGGGAATTGTTACAAAGATATTTTTAATCCATCACTGGCTTTAATATTTTTGTTTTTTAATTGTTTTGTTGCATGTAAGTGAATATAAGCTTCGTGATTTCAGTGTACTCATATTTGGATTTTTTTATTTAGTTTGACGTTTTCAAGTACTATGTAATAGTTTATGAAATAAATGATTTTTGATGTAACTGAATAATTTCTAAATGTGTCGGGGTAGAGTAAATATTAAACCATCATCTCAATCCATTATAGTTCCACTTCTGAGCCCAGGCCTCTTCGCACGATTTAGGTCTTAATTACGAGGGCGGCACTAACAATTTCGGAATACAAGGAACTGACACAACCATACTATTTAAAAATTTATTAATTGCTTTTCGAAGTATTCTCCGCGAAATTTGACACATTTTTTTCATACGATGGAACCAATCGTTGAAGCAACCATTACATTCGGAAGTAGGGGGCTCCAAAATGGCCGTTTTGTAGGCGTCCACAGCTTCTTCAGGTGATGAAAATCTCTGACCACGCAATTTATTATTTATTTTAGGGAATGTTTAGAAATCATTAGGGCTTACGTCGGGGTTGGCGGATGGTCTAATAATCCTATGTTTTCTTGTTCTAAAAACTCTTTTGTTCTGTGCGCGGTGTGAGAACTCGCATTGTCGTGATGGAGGAGCCTCGCATTCCACCACGCGATATGTTAATACCACTATCTGCCGCGTACCCTTGCGTTGTGAAATGAGCTCCCTGGCGAGGTTTCTGGCGAGGTTTTACCAAGAGATTACAGCATGGGGCTCTTCAAGAAGGGCGTGAAACGGTTTTAAATGGGTCGGCAACGTGCTGGTGATGACTTAAGTGTTGCAGGCGTCCGTAGGCAGCGGTGGTCACTTTCCATCAGGGAGGCCGCATGCTTGAGTGCCATCTAGATGGGTGCCCTTTGGTTCGCCTAAAATTGTTTGTCCTAATATGGTTTGGCCAAACCGTTTTGGCCTAAACTTAAAACGTACAATTATTGTTTCGCCTAAAAATAGTTTTGCCACCATTATAGTTTGGCCTAAGAATTGAAAGGCCTAATTTTAGAATGTCTAATGTAAAATTGCCTAAACTATATTGGCATAAGTTTATTTTGGCATAACGATTATTTCGCAAATTTATAAAAGCTCTAATTTAAGCATATCTAAAATGAAATGTGCCAATAATGTATTGGAATAAAAGCATAGAATTTTATTGAGAAAATAAATTGGCAGAAGCGAATCGCTGCAAACCCGACTCCACGTAGTCTTGTCTGCCCTACCCTAGAGTGCAATATAAGCCGTGACGGAAACTATGCATGCTGCATGCCTGCTTGCATGCTCCATGTTTGCATAAAAATGAGTAGGCGTTTTGTACTTTCTGATTTTTAATTTTGTGCGAATTAATATTTAGGAATTGTAAACTTTAGGGATTACGAATTGTTCTGCCAAATGACGCATTTGGTAAATGACAATGTGGCGATAAAAAATTAGGCGAAGTGAAATTAGGGCAAACACGATTCTGAAGAGTGAAATTAGGCGAAACAATTTTAGGATTTTCGTTTGGGTGCCATTACAAATTAGGCGTACAAAAAATTAGGCGATCCGATAGGGACCCCATCTAGATGTTTCTTGCCACCTAGTCGTTTCTGGCCACCTAGTCGTGTCTGGCCACCTAGTCGTTTCTGGCCACCTACTCGTTTCTGGCCACCTAGTCGTTTCTGGCCACCTAGTCGTTTCTGGCCACCTAGTTCCGCAGAACGAGTGCTTTAATTAACATTCAACTTTTTTTGAAATATTCCATACTACGTTTAATCACATTGATGATGACTCATCTTCTTGTATAATCTTATATTAGCTACAACTGCATGCTTCAAAGACGACGGGTGCGTTGTAATCCGAATTGTACGTGATCCCAGTCATTTCCAGGGTCCGTAAACGACACAACCAGATTTGTAGCTGGATTAATAGGAGCGGGTCATAAGTGACCCGCTTGGAGATAAGGGGCCGTCTTGGGACTCAGTGCAAACTTAAAGTGTTTCAAGGGCCATAAAGTTATGGTGAAATAGAGGTGACTATAAATCAGCGTCTCCCACGAAAGTGATGGTACAATGAAAATAGGATTTAAAACAAAACTCACCAATTCAGTGCAGGCAGAAGATATAGATAAAATATCGTATGTCTTTTTCTTGCTAATAATAATAAAAAACAAGACATAACAATCTAATTAATTTTGATAACGACTCATACAGTACCAGTATGCAACCTAACATTTGAAATAGAGTAAATTCAACATTCTAAAGGTTTTGAGACTACCATTTGCTATCTCATGAGTAATTTTTGTAATTGTTGCTTCTGTGGTTTGTTAAAAATCCTATTTTATATACAATGATGTGATGATTTTTACAAACATGAGTGATCGTATGTACTTACCGGTTGACGATATTTTTATCAGGTTTATTACCAACCTACCTTACCTTAGATTTAGTATTTGGTGGTTTTAAATAAATGAAGCTAAAATTTAAAAAACAAATATAAATATAACCAATAAAATTGCCCTTAATTAACAATTAACCCTTTGCTGAATAATATTTATCTACGATTACCCAGTAAATCGCATCGTATCCGAGACTCCCGCGCGCACAAACTATTTGAGCCCAAGTTTTGCAGGACCAGGGCGGGTGAGCGTGCTCCACTGCGACGTATTATGCATTTTTACAATGCGTATTGCTCCAATATTGATCTCTTCAGAATGTCACTAAACCAATTTAGAAACAGTGTACTATCGCAACTTAAAGATAATGATATGGACAATTAATAATTATTTTCTAAGTAACTCATAATGTATGTTAATTTTTTTAATTATTTGTATACGTACTTAGACTAATCGTTGTATATTACTCTGTGAATAACGTTGTTGGTTATCTTAAGATTTAGAACTAAGCAAATATTATGTAATTGTTTGTTGTTCCAAATAAATAAAAATAAAATAAAATAAAAATTAATAAATATGTAGACAAAGCTTGATGCATCTATACATTATAAGCCCTACGTCTCAACCCTCTTAGGTCAGCGAGACAAAGCGGCGAGATCGCTCAGACGGCGATAGGGCCGCATCTGTCCGCATCTTGCCGGGTCACATTTGGCCGGCTTTACCCGGTCCGGGTCAATCCGGTCCAAGCCGGTCCGGTCAGGGTAGGTAATTCTGTTTGATTAGACGCTGCAGAGATATGCAGGTGCGTGACATTTGTGGAAAGGGTTTTTAGATTGATATTTGGTTTGTTCAAACACAAGAAAATCTTAATGAATAGCCATATTGTTTTTAAAGATAAAAATCTTTTATAATTATTCCGACATCAAAATTCTCGTAAACAATTTTTTTTACTAGAAATATTAATAGATTTTTATTTCTTACTGGTTAAAACATAATCGATTTAATGGCACAGGAATAATTAATACAAACAACAGAAAGAAAATGAAATAAAAATACGAGTATAACACAATATCATAGACATTTCATAGACAGACCAGCTTGTTTATGAAATTTTTGAGAGTGTGATAGCGATTGAGCTATTTGAACGTAAGTCTGTTTCGGGATGATAAAAAGTGAACTTTTTTTTTAACAATTGCTTCGTGCGCTTATCACATTTAGCCAGTGTCAAGTATGAGATATATTAATAATTTATATAAAGTAAAGTAAATGAGAATGAGTGGTGATAAAGATGGTCAAACGGCAGTCGCTCCAAGTAATAACCGAAATTCAATCAAATCTGATTAAACCCGTTAGTAGACCCTGGGACCTAAGCTTAAAAGTCAATATAATCAGTTTTAAGGTATTGTAGATTTGGTTTCAAGACAATTTTAATTTTATATTAAATAATATAATAAAATGTAATGTAATTATGATAACATTAGGCGTACTTTATCTTATTGAAAGTAAACTATTTTATGAGAAATGAAGTGTCTTTATTAATAACTAGCTGTGCTCGCGACTTCGTCCGCGTAGAATAGTTATTTTGGGCATCATTTATTATACTTAAAACGGTTCTAGTGATATGGAGCGCCTTCATTCTTTTGGACTACATGGCGTATATCAAGCAGCCGTACTTACAGGCAGTATGTGGTCATTATGACGAGTCACTTAAAAAATCTATATAATTGTTTTTTTTTATATATACACATTTGTGTAAACTAATGTAGTTATAAATGATAAATGTTTTAGAAATACCTGAGTCAGCTAGTAGTAGTCTTAAACTCTGAATCTTACCTGGAAAAAGAGAAACAATATATTTAGTTTAGAATACAAAAGCGACAGAAATTGGCAATTAGGACCCTAGAAATCTAGGATCCAAGATGGTGCGGAGGGAAAATCACGAAATTATTTGGGGTAAATAAAAATACCTCTTTATATCCTACCCAAACCTAAGGAGCCCAAGCCAACCTCACCTGCAATTGGTGCACCTGCCGATCAACGGACGAGGCTCTGGCGAACATAACAGTTTACGGTAAGCGGCAATAGGCTCGCTACCTACCTGCCTCTGCCTACCCCTTCGGAGAAACAGGCGTGAATGTATGTATGTATGAATGTATGTATGAATGTATGAATGTATGTATGAATGTATGAATGTATGAATGTATGAATGTATGAATGTATGAATGTATGAATGTATGAATGTATGAATGTATGAATGTATGAATGTATGAATGTATGAATGTATGAATGTATGAATGTATGAATGTATGAATGTATGAATGTATGAATGTATGAATGTATGAATGTATGAATGTATGAATGTATGAATGTATGAATGTATGAATGTATGAATGTATGAATGTATGAATGTATGAATGTATGAATGTATGAATGTATGAATGTATGAATGTATGAATGTATGAATGTATGAATGTATGAATGTATGAATGTATGAATGTATGAATGTATGAATGTATGAATGTATGAATGTATGAATGTATGAATGTATGAATGTATGAATGTATGAATGTATGAATGTATGAATGTATGAATGTATGAATGTATGAATGTATGAATGTATGAATGTATGAATGTATGAATGTATGAATGTATGAATGTATGAATGTATGAATGTATGAATGTATGAATGTATGAATGTATGAATGTATGAATGTATGAATGTATGAATGTATGAATGTATGAATGTATGAATGTATGAATGTATGAATGTATGAATGTATGAATGTATGAATGTATGAATGTATGAATGTATGAATGTATGAATGTATGAATGTATGAATGTATGAATGTATGAATGTATGAATGTATGAATGTATGAATGTATGAATGTATGAATGTATGAATGTATGAATGTATGAATGTATGAATGTATGAATGTATGAATGTATGAATGTATGAATGTATGAATGTATGAATGTATGAATGTATGAATGTATGAATGTATGAATGTATGAATGTATGTATGTATGTATGTATAAATGTATGTATGTATGAATGTATGTATGTATTATTAATGTGTAATTAAGATCATTCGACTAATACCATGACTATTTATGTTTCTGTTTTCTCATGATAACAAAAGTGAGTGGTAAGTGTGAGTAAAGAGTGGGTCTCGATTAGAAATCGATGCTCATTGGCTCAAAGCCGATCGCTGCACAGATAGACTACGATCACTTTAAAAAATCTACGAATAAACCTATCAGCGTCGAGACATCACTTACATTATCCGACTTAATTTGATTAGTTACCATTTTTTAATTGATTATTTTAAAACCAGCCAGAATTCATTATGAAGTGGAGAGCCGAAATTAAATTCCAAATAATTGTTTTCGCTCTCGCCCGCAATACTATAGCGATAAATCTGTCTGTCTGTTCATCACTGCGGTGCAATGGTCTGGCGGGGACTATTGGACTAACTTATGCAATTAGGAACCAATTTTACCAATAAGGCTTTAGAAAATGCTTGACATAATTATGGTATCGATTATCACTAACGTGGTAGTCATTAAGCCCATACAATTACATACACACGTACATTCACGCCTGTTTCCCTGAAAGAATAGGCAGAGGCACATCAGAAGCCCACATTTCGCCAATTTTATTGTTGGTCCCACGTAATAGGTGGCGAGCCTATTGCCGCTTACCGTAAACTGTTATGTTCGCCAGTACCCTCGTCCGTTGATCGGCAGGTGCATCACTTGCAGGTGAGGTTGGCTTGGGCTCCTTAGATTGGTAGGATCCCTCCACACCTTTAGCCCAATAAGAGGTTCTATTGAAGATTTACAAAGTAATCATGTAATTTGATATAACTATAAGGTAGGTACTTATTTCTCTTTGATAGAGTCAGCTAGTTCTGTATGAAGGATGAAATCAAGTAAAGTCAAAATAGAATACTGCAAGCTGTAAACTGGGTTCCTTTTGCATAACTGCGTGGATTCCAATTGTCCGGACTGCAGCTTAATTTCGATTCGAATGAAAACTACAGCAAAACCCGAAAATATGCACCATTTAACCCTTCAAACCGTACGTACGCAGACAATATTGCAGTTCTATGATAACATGGAACTGCAATATACTGCATAGCTAACCTTGCTTATTTGGATAAATGACCTACGGGATGTTTAGTTGAATATACAAACAAATAGCCTTTTGACTTTACGAAATGATGATTAAAGCTAAGCAGTAATAACAAAGAATCCATTTGCTTTTATGTCTTGATTATGGTACCGCTCATATTTCTTTAATTATTGTAAAAAAATTGTCAAATTTCCATTTTGTTTGTTAAAATTTGACGAATCTAAATGATCCTGTTGATCTCAAAGACAATAAAGTATATTTTATTTTATTTGGACGGTCTATGGGAAGTAACTTATTTTAAGAGCAGTCCCTAAAACCACCAGGACCAGTAATCGAAAGATCGTGAGTTTGATTTTCACTCAAAACCAAAGTTGATTTTTTCTAAAAAAAAAAAATCTCACTAGCTGACCCGACAAACACGCTATGACATTCTAGACAGCTATGTAAAAGAAATGGTTGCAATGAAAAGTTTTATTTTTAATTTTTAATGATGAGATCCCGCTGAAGTTTCTTGATTTTAACTGTTACTTTCCTTATACTTTACTTGATATACATAGATTTTAAATTAACTGTATGTCTTAAATTGCATTGTTATTAGTATGTATTACATATTCAAAAACGTTATTATTATAAATAATTATGCGGCCATGAAAATATTACTAACACAACCAATTTAATCTTTCAATACTCAATACTTTATTGCGATCCACAATAGTTTTATAAGGTGGTGAATATTACAATTTGATACATTTGTGGACCCTGTCGGGCACAGCATAGTGCAGGAGAGAGGAGGAAGGGCGCCGTATAATTCAATGAATAAGAAAATTTATCTTTAAGAAGTATTTTCTTGCTTGAGTATATCACGCTCACTTATATGTTTCTGCGGTGGTAGCGTCATGCGTCGGGTCGTTGCGCTCCCTAAAATATGGTTGAGCGTAACGCGTCTGCTCATGTCTACTATGTTTATCCGTAATTATGTTAATATTGCTAAAAAGAGTTTTGTCTCCCTTTTTTTTTTCAAATCTTGTGACTGCAGAACACAATTGTTTTAATATTATGTATTTTAATTGTAACTGGCGGGAGAAAAAACCAACCTTGACGATTTTCTTGCCCGTTCTTTTACGATCAAGCTCCCGCCCGCAGTGAATGGGCGCGTTAGTTTATAAGTATGACATTCATAAGAGCTCTATTGAGCCAAACTTGAATAAATGAATTTTTAATTTTAATTTTAATTTTAACTTGATAAAGTGTCAAGTGTTTCTTTATGGACATGATAAAAAGCTAACAATAAGTGTAATGTCTTGAATATAACATAGAATTTAATTACAATCACATATTAAAATAACTAGGTTAATGAGAGTGATGCGCCTGTGTGCCATATTTAAGCCATGTAAGCGGAGTTAAGCCCGTGATAAACTCCCATGGTTGGGTGTCTAATGGAAAGTAAGCCCTGCATCGACGGGTTGAGCTGGCAGGGTTTAAGTGAAGCACACTGTGATAGTTTCATTATAGATTTTATTGTTAATCATCAAATTACTCTAACACAAAAAAACAACACATATATGCTACACACAAATAATCAAAGCCTAATGACATACGCCATAGGTGCCTACTTCGCATATAAGTTTCACACTACTGATGACCCCAATTGCAGCTACATCGATTCCACCAATAATGTATTTTTACTTCACTTTGGTTTTAACATCGACCTTAGGCACAACCTCTTGCTTTAATTTATTTTATTATAATTTATTTTAATTAAATCACATAAATAATGTCACGCCTCTTTCCCGTAGGGGTAGGCAGAGATCACATCCTTTCACTTGCTACGATCTTGGCACACACATATAGCTTAGGAATAAACAGTATCGTTGTACATGTCTGTTGTAATTTTTTTTTTTTATCTATATGTTTGATGTGCATAAATAGTTAAATTTACAAAGTGTTATATTGAAGCAGACAATTATTAGTTATGTTTATTTACACAAATAGGGTCCGTGTAAGTATCAAGCCCACGAACTTTGCAGTAAAAAGCACAACAAACAGATCTCCACGGCAATCAATCTCCAGTGCTCAAAAGATGGCTTTAAACGAAAGTGACATCAAAGTCCTTAACTCCAGAGAGCGCAGCCCCATTCCTCTTAACGCCCCTCTAAACACATAGTCGTGTAAGCAATTATCCCACAATCACATATCATTACTAATCCTCTGTAACGCCTAATGGAATCCTACGCTTACTTTACTACCATTTGTCTAAAACATTATTGAAGTTTATTTAACTAATTACCGATAAGACAATTCAGCTACAAATTCTCAAGTCCCAGGTAGTAAGTATGAACCGGGACTATAACAGCTGGGAAACACATGTGTCGGTATAAGACCGAATGTTTTTACAAAGGAACGACAAGGAAACCATTTGACGACTGATATGGCGTGGTGGCGAGTATACCCTCACTCTGCTCCTTTGAACCTGCTGGACATTTTGAAATATCACGCTTGTCTCTTTAGTCCAGCAACCCGCCTTTATGTGGCATTTGTTGTATTGGCGTTAATGCGCATGCGAAATCCCGTTCTTCGCCCCGGAATCTGGTGACTCATTGACTTTGCTAAGTACTCACTAATTTGTTTTCTTATCTGTCACCACGCTCAAAGTGAACTTGAATTAATATCAGAGAAAATAAAAAAAGACAAAAAAAATACTGCATAAATAAAATAAATAACTAATTATAATAGCATAAGTTAATTAAAATGATATGCAATAGCTTTACCGCGGCAGTGCCGCATGTCTTTTATATCACACAAGGTAACCACTACAAACGACAAGTCATAAGATATTAACAGTAACAATTCAATGACTATATAAAAGTTTCTACTAACAAATCAATTGGCTCCACTTATATCAATAACTACAGTACAGGGGTAACACTAAATTGGCACCTCAGGCTTAGCGTGTAATTAAAACCACACAAGATTACAAAAGATGAACTCACACGTTATAATTAAACTAATGAATCCATGATCTTTTACTGCTGTAAGAGCTTATTAACTGTATATCTTATTATCTATCTGTAATTGGGAACGCTTTGATAAAACCTGCCTGGGTCACTTAGTTCTTGGCAGTTGCCTGAAGTAGCTCATCATGGCTGTAATACTCCATTCCTGGAAAGTCTTGATGGTGATCGTTGTCTTGGTGGTGCACTTAAAAAATGTCCACTCGTCCAAAGAACTGATCAAGAAAATTAGCGTTTCATTCTTGAAGTTTGTAGATGATTGCAAGAAAGAGGTAATTTTATTTATCTCTTATTTATAATGTACCTGATAGTTTATTTTTTCTCAATCACGGAAAGTGTGATTTATACACTAGCCTGTGAGTTTCTTGCCAGTTCTTCTTACAGAGCGGTGGCTCGGAACTGGCACTTAGTTTCACTTACACTTAATATTTTTTTGTTTTATAAATTGTTTTGTTGCATGTAAGTGAATCTAAGCTTTGTAATATTAGTGTTATCATGTTTTGATTGTTGAAGTGCTCGTAGCTCCGTGATGCTCGGTGATCGGAAACTATCACCAAAGTACGGCAGAGTTTACAGAGGTCACTCCTTGGATCGGTGACCGTTTGTGTGCCATTTAATATCGAGCGCTTCCGTGCTTCGGAAGGCAAGTTAAGCCGTTAGTCCCGGTTATCACCAAATGTGGTAGTCGTTAAGCCATGTTAGAGGCCTGATTAGGCGGCTTGAAAAATTCTAACAGCAGGACGCCATACACCTGCCTCCGCCAATCCGCACTGGGTCAGCGTGGTGGAGTAATACTCAATACCCTCGCACCTTGGTATGGGCGAGGAGGCTCGTGCTCAATAGTGAGACGGTAATGGGCTGAGATGATGATGATGATGATATTTTGATTGTTTTTTATATTTAATTTCGACGTTTTAAAGTGCTATGTAATAGTTTATGACATAATTATATTTGAATTGGATTGCATTGTGTAATTATATTAAAAAACATTCTTTGCATTTCATGGAATGGACCTATGCTATAAAATTAAAAAATATATACGTTAAAAATTACTATTTTGGAACCACATAATTTAAATCATAAACCTGTTAAACTCTTTTTGTAGGCTCACATAGCTTGGGCAAAGAGTAGATTTACGTGTGTAGTCTAACGGCAAGGTTTGAACTCGATGCCAACTGAATTTTAACAACCCAAAGCCTAGACGCAGGACTATGACTGCCTTAAAATTTACATAATTGACACATAAATATTTCTGTCGCTGTGTTCAATGTAGGTCTACATTGAATTTAAAGACTGTACAATCTATCATTCCCAAGGGACAACATATTAGCACACAAAATTGTATTTATCTTATTTTTAAATTACCAAGTATGCAGATTTTTACTTTTGTAATATCAGTAAGATTTATTTATTCATCCTCTTGTAAATAAGTTTGTAATCAAAAAGTAGGTAATCATAAAGATATATTTAATTTAAAATCAAAACATACAACTTTCTATGTGTCTTTCTAATGTATGACTAACTCGACCCAGAGAAATATTACCCAATGATGGACAGCAGCGCTATCCTGCGTACTGGCTTGAAATGCGATCACCAACCAACCTGATCAGGCATGGTGATTATGGGCAAATACCCCCATACCCTCACCGTATAACATATTGGGGTTGGGGAGGCCGATGTTCATCAGAAGATAAGATTATTATTTGTCAGATAAACTAACAAACCTTGACAAATTCTGACAAAGAACCCATTTGCTTTTACTCCTTTATTATGGTACTGCTCATATTTCTTTCATTGTTGTTAAAAAAATATATGGAATTTCCATTTTGTGTAAATGTTTGACGAATCTAAATGATCATGTTGATCTTAAAGACAATAAAGTATATTTTATTATTATTTTATTCTATTTTTTATTTTATGTGGCTTGATCATGATGAAACTAACACTTATATTTTAACTTCCAGTTATCTCTGTCAGAAGATCTGGCAGAGACGCTGTTCAAGTTCTGGAATGAAGACGAGGACTTGGGGAATCGCGAGCTGGGCTGCATGATCCTCTGCATGGCGGAAAAGCAAAACCTCATCGAACTTGAGAAATACAAGATGCACCATGAGAACTCTTTTGACTATGCTATAAGACATGGGGCAGGTACGTATTAATTTAATTTACAATGATGCAATCACGCCTGTTGCCCCGAAGGTGGCTCGGAACTGGCACTTAGATTCACTTTCACTTAATTATTTTTTAATTGTTTAGTTGCAAGTGAATCTAAGCTTCGTGATTTAGTGTAATAATATTTCGATATTTTTTTAAATTTTAATTATGACGTTTTCAAGCACTATGTATAATAGTTTATGAAATAAATATTTTTTAAACTTTTTTTTTAACTTTTTTTTAAGAGGTAGGCCGAGGGATAATAGACTCCCACGTTGTGCCAAGTGTTTTGTTGGTCCCCCATAGGTGGCGAGCCTATTGCCGCTTACCAGCTAGTTTTTTGCCAGATCGTTGAGCGGCATGTGCACCACCTACAAAGTTGGCTTGGTCTCCTTATATCTTGGGGTCCCTATACACCCATGTAAATTAATTTAATTACTGTTCAGCGACATGAAATGCCAGATTGTTACTGAGAAATATTTTAATAGCATTAACCACATAAATCTTTAAAACCTTTACAGTAATCTGACTTAGTCAACATTCTGCTAGACTTGAGATTTTTCTCAGAGAATAAATTCAAAGAATTTCAGCTAATACTGGTTCTAAATAGCTAAGACATTTGAGTGGGCTATAGTTGTTTTTTTTTTAATTCGTCTTTTTAAATACCACATTCAATGACTAAAACTATAGGTTTTTATACCTTTTAAACACGCCTGCCTGCCACTGCTCCAATTTGGTGTTAATTTCCAGCCGCTTCAATCAGCTGTCAATCCTTTTTATTTCTTAAACAGGTTTAGCTAAATTCAAAAGTAGAGGTCTGCACATTCTAAACATTACATGTAAAAAATAAAGCTATTGTTAATTTTCGCTTAAATCCTTATCCAGATGAAGAGACGGCGAAGCAGTTGGTGACCATAGTAAGAGAGTGCGAGATGAAGTCCAATAACACTGAGGACTACTGTCTGAAGATCATCGAAGCAACCAAGTGTTTCCGAACAGAAATACACAGCCTGAAATGGGCGCCGTCTCTCGAGGTTATGGTCGGGGAGATTTTGACCGACCTTTAGATGATGATATAGAATTTATGGATGATTTTTGTGCAGATAATCCCAAACTATACTTACCCTATATTATCTTCAAAATTAACTTACAAAAATACAAATATGTCTCGTATGGAGCCCACAGACTATTAAAACGAAGAGCCATTTGACCTGAGCCAAAAATGCGGTTGGTTATTGTTTTATAGTAAAGTGTTTCCGAAATTCTGAAACGTGATTCCATAGAATATAGGTAATAAAATTTCATTATTTGATTAGGTTTTTCAGAAGTATCTCATTTTTGAAAAAAAATAAGTTGAACAAGCTGGACAAACACATGCAACCGGTCAAGAGGAACTTGATGCAGATGAATTGGATACAGGCGCAATCAGTTTTCAAACTGCCTGCCTGTTAATTAATAATAATAACATAAATTTGAACATTATAATTACTGTACAAAAGTCATCTTGCTTTGTTTCTGGATTAATGTTATTTTGATACCTTCTCTCAGTTACTTGCCCAAATATAGTTAGTTATAGTTATTTAAGTTCGACAAGCTCGAAGTTATGGTGTGGTTAACTTTACTGGTGGAATAAAATAAGTAACTACAATTGTTTTGTTATTTATTTCATACATTACATATCGCAAATTTGATTCGCTTTATGTTCTTTAACATTATGAACTAATTACATAAATAAACGATTATAGAATAAATTAATAAATAAATAAATATTTTCAGACCATTACACCAATTATTTAGTTCCAAGATAAGTATCATTAAGAACTTGTGTTACGGATACTAAACAACAGATGAACATACTTAAATACTTTTTTTTTGTAAATACATACTTAATATACATAGGAAAACACCCAGACCAGAATAAATATTCATGTTCATGCACACAAAGATTTGTCCTGTGTGGGAATCGAACCCACGACCTCTGGAGTAAAGTGCAGGTATACTGACCTCAAGGCCATATCGTCCATATCCATATCAGAAAGAACCAACAAGAATTTAACCTTTTGTCGACCGATATGGGATATTATGAGGTCGTGGGTTCGTTTTCTACACAGGACAAATATTTATGTGCTTATATATGAATATTTGTGGGTGTTGTCTTATGTATATTAAGCATGTATTTACAAAAAACTATATATGTATATTTATCCGTTATTTAGTATCCAAATGTAAGAACTCCTTTACTCTTTAGGAACACATGGAGAGGAGCACATAGGTAGCAAAAATATTAACACCCATGCTTTCAGCTTCACTATATATTTCCAAAGACTATACTTAGACTAACGAATATAAAGTTAACAACTGTACGTCCGATAAGCTCGGGTACCAAAATCAGAATGTCCCAAAGTGGCTTGCTCTTTACAAAGTAGACTCTTTTCATGACTACGTCACTACCGGTAACGTTCGCCTGAAAGCATTCGTTCAAAAACGAAGATTGATGAAAATGTTCAAACTGAAGTTTGAAACAATTAAAGCAAAGCAATCACAAAATTATAATGAAGTAATTTCATCATCTCAGCCCATTAACGTCCCACTACTGAGCACGAGCCTCCTCTCACATACCAAGGTGCGAGGGTATTGGGTCATACTCCACCACGCTGACCCAGTGCGGATTGGCGGAGGCAGGTGCATGGCGTCCTGCTGTTAGGATTTTTCAAGCCGCCCATTAGGACTCTAACATGGCTTAACGACTACCACATTTAGTGATAACCGGGACCAATGGCTTAACGTGCCTTCCGAAGCACGGAAACGCTTGATATCAAATGCCACACAAACGGTCACCCATCCAAGGACTGACCTCTGTAAACTTTGCTGTACTTCGGTGATCGTTTCCGACTACCGAGCACCGCAGAGCTACGAGCGCTTGAAGTAATTTACTTATATTTAAAAGCCTAACACATAAGACAAATTCCTTATGATACTTATCATATCATTTATTATGAAAAAACTACAGTCCTTACAGCAGGCAACTCATATTACATTGTCTAGTAATCTAACTCAACTGTTGTATTTTGTATTACTAAAACCTTTTATGCTTCTAGCATTTTTATTGAAAATTGAATTACTTACGAAAAATAAAAAGTATACATCGAAAACATCTAATATTCAGCAGGTGATATAATAGATCTCTCTTGTTCAGATCAGCGAGCAGAACCTGGGACTAAGGGTAAGTCTATAGGGCAATCAGAATAAATTCTAAGATGATAACATATTAAACAGATCTGTCACTAACGATACCATAACACTGTGCAGAATAAAAGGTAAAAACACATGTGCGAAGCGACATTAATATGTAATAAAATGATGGCAGTGTATTGTAACGCGGCGGTTTAATGTTCGAATGTTCAGCGTGCGTGACAGCGACAATAAACAGGGCCCAGGTGGGCCCGACCCCCGGGGGCTCAGATTAAGGGGCACTTCAAAACATGCGTCGACGAGAATGGTACTTGTTTTTGAGATTGTTGAATCTTTTGCCGCATAGATTAATACTGATTTTTTTGATATTATTTTTTATTTTTGTGCTTGTATTAATATTCATTTACATCTCACCAAATAACACTTGTGCTATACTATACAATAAAACGGATAAACATAGTTAAATACTTTTTTTGTTATGTTAGTATCTATCTACATACGTAACATAGGACACACATACCAAAACAAATATTCATGTCATGAACACAAATCATGATATAAATTCTGTGTAGGAATCAAACACTAGCCTTAGAAGTGTTAAACGAACGCGCCCATTAACTAAGTTAACCGCGGAAAAGAGTTTAAGTGAAGATAAAATGTTGAAACTTATAGAAAAAATATTATAAGCTTAATTTTGCATTTACTATGCTATATATAATTACAGCAATTTTAATGCAAAGTTTTATTTTCCTGGCATTATATTAAACGATTTTCTGGCAATTACACCAATTATATAGTTCCAAGATAAGTATCATTAACAACTTGTGTTATGAACACACAGATATACACCCAGACCAGAACAAATATTCATGTTCATGCACACAAAGATTTGTCCTGTGTGTAGTCCACGACCTCTGGCGTGAAGTGTAGGTATACTGACCTCTACGCCATATCGGTCGTCAAATCCAAGTCGTCAAACTTATGAACCGTAATAAAATAAAAAGCAAAAAATACTTTGTTTAAAATTTACGAGCACAATGTTACAGTACTGGAGACTTAACAGTGTTTACGTCACCATTCACTGCTGAAGCGCACAATTCGTGAACTTCTTAATAAATCTGAGTGTACAATACGCAGTGTCCAGGGGAGTACATAAATTGACACTAACAAAGCCTTTATCGGCACATCGCGGCTTCATCAAGTCTAGCTTATCCTGGGCTGGACTAGGCACAGCCTAACAGGAATAGCTAGTTTACGTGTTTTACTACCTTGAAAGAAGTCATTACCTATTTTCTCTTCCTATAATCATCAATATCGGGATCGAAATATGATCCCGAGTGTTTTAAGCGGGGCGTGAAACGGCATTTTAGCAGGCCGTCATGAGTGGATGCGCTTTATACCGTGCTTATTTCACGTTATAAAGCGCTTTCATTTTTTTATTTGGACTGCATCGACTGCTTACCATCAGGCAGGGTGTAGTCATTATGACGTGTCACATTAAAAAAAAATATATTAACAAGTTAACAAGTAGGCATGTATAAAATTATTAATTCTTTTCATTTAATAGTTTTTTTAGTACAGGCTCATTTCATTTATTTTCTTTTTGAACAGTACATATTATTTACAAGTATATTGCTTTTGGATAAAGTGGTAAGAGAAAACAAAACGCTACACGTTGATGCTAACAATGTAGCGTTCGATAAAAGGGCTTTAGGACAACAGACTTGATACTTCGTTGTGAATTTTTATAAAGGTTTAAACATATGATTCTTGTCATCGTGGGTTACACTATTTTTTAAGTTAAAGTATCTCTGAGTTTTTTTATTCTGTGACTTTTGATTTTGTGAAAGATCCTAAATGTGTCTAAGTATATAATTAAATCTTGATTTAGTTGGGAAATAATTTATTGATTCAGGCGTTACTTTGCGGAAATCCATTGTAAGCAAGTGATGGATTAAAAATATCTTTGTAACAATTCCCGCGCTACTATAATTTCAAATTATTACTCGAAATTATAGTAGCGCGGGAATTGTTACAAAGATATTTTTAATCCATCACTTGCTTAGTTGGGAAAGACGTGTCGTCATCATCTAACAACCCAGCAAGTAATTATCAAAACTTAAGATTTCTAAATTTCTTAAGACTTAGGCCGACTTGCACAGCAGTTCTTAATTTGATTTAAGCTGAATTTGATTTAAAATGTTGTTTTATTTCTGTCATTTGTTTGAAGTAGACTGGAATAGAATGCTGTTTTAAATAGATTTAGCACTAAATAGGATTAGTGACCGTTGTGCAAGACAACCTAAGTGTCTATCTGATAAAAAAATATTACTATGAATATAAATAAAAAATACATATTATCACGCCAGTTTCTCCGAAAAAGTAAGGTAAAAAGTAACACAAATGTAAAGTCTAATCTTCAATTAGTATTGAATCCCGTGTCTGTGAAGGTGTAGGGCATTTGTGAGTTAGCTGTTCAATGTAGACTGTGTCCATTTGGCCCAGCGTACCTTAGTCTTACAGCCTATTCCGTAGCGGCCCTAATGGCTGAGATACGAGCTAAGTTATGGCACAATTAACTGCTAGTTCGAGGCCTTAGAGTGTCGGCAAGATGGAGGGAGGCCTGTGGAGGGATTGTGGGTCCGAGAACCGGCGCGGCGCTTTAGATTGGACAGGATCGTGGTTAGACAAGTCGTGTATTGGTTAATTTACGATTGGAATTACAATTATGTAGGAAAACTGTTTTAAGGGCAGGTTTTGTTTAAGAGCGTATGTGAGCTGCGATAAAGCAGGGTGATAAATGAGTATTTAACTGTTTACTGGCTTAATTGAAGTAACAAATAGTGATTTAGGTTAGTACACAGGACATTACTTGTATGTTTGAGCGTGTACAGTGAGTTTTGGTAATGTGTGTGCAAGATTTCAGTATATTTGAAGAATTGTCTTGCATTTTAGTATATGTAAAAAATATTAGTATTCATATTTAAACACTGGTTAAGAGACATTTTACCAATAAAGAAGACAGTGAATGCAGATAAAGGTATTTTATTTATATCTTTGAAAATAAACTTTATTTATTTCAAAGTAGTAGATAAGATATAATTTACGCAAAAATAAATTAGTATTAGAGCGATTATTGTCTGTTATTGATTTCAAGATTATGATCACTTTATTGATAACTACGAGCTGAGGTGGAATACGTAAATTACTTACTTATTCTGACCAATAATTTTAGTTATAACAAGTTAGAAATTGATCATGTTACAAATAGAAGAGGAAGAAATAAAGCACAAGTTAATAAACAAATGGAATATTATAATAGCATTGTCAATACACTTATTTTTATAAAAAAAAATATACATAAATAAATATGTACCTATTTAAATTTTTTATTAATTAAATATAAATATATAACCAAACCTCTAAAACTATTACTGTGTTTCTCTATTACATATATTATTATATGATATAAATTAAAGATGGTTTTCTTTACACGGCTAATTCACCGGATTATTTTTTAAAGATATATACCTCGTCCTGCGCCCTGCAGGAAAAAAGATATTTATCTGTGTCTACGTCCTCTTCTTCGTTGGTTATTTAAATTTGGTTGTGTGTGAGCGTCGGTTGAGTAATTCTGTATGTTTTGTGAGAGGTGTGCGTTTTGTGAGTGATGTGTGTTATATGAAGCTTGTGTGTTTTGTGTATTACGTGTATCCTCCGAGCTAAGATTGTCTGGTGTATTAAGTGTCTGCTGTGTGTATGTATTTATATGATATATAATATATATAATATATTATTATATATATAGTTATATATATCTAATTATAGTTAGGTATTATAGTTATTTTTCAAATATCGATAAATAAAATATAGCTAGTTATTGAAAAATTGGTTTAAGAATGTGTAACAAATATTTCCAGTTAGAATCTCCATAAGACGTTATCCAATATTGTTTGTTTTTTTGCTCGTTTTCATTGTGTTTGATAATTTAATATCTCCTGGTGGCGGATCAAGCTTCAGCGATGATCTCATCCAGCACCACCTCCATGTTGGGCTTCCACTGCACCTTCTCCATGCTGTCCCGGACGCAGCGTGACATGTTGAGGGCCCTGGTGCACTCGTCAGTGTCTGAACCGTGCTTACTCTCGCATTCTTTCAGGAACGCGTGGAGATCAGATGCTGCTGCTTCGTCTAAAATAGCAACTGATTGTTAACCGACGGGTACCTTATGTTTCTTTAGGTCCTAAAGTAGTCTAAGTAGGGCATTTTAGCATCAGCTGTCTGCCAGTGAAAAAACCTTCAGTATTGATCCTGGTGTTTCCGAAATTATCCATAACAGACAGACAGAAAAACCATTCAAAAACATTTTTTAATAAAAACATACATACATTCACACCTGTTTCTACGAAGGGGTAGGCAGAGGCATATTATACGCCCACACTTCGCCAATTATATAGTTGGTACCACGTAATAGGTGGCGAGCCTATTGCCGCTTACCGGGCATTGTTATGTTCGCCAGAGCCTCGTCCGTTAATCGGCAGGTACCACTTGCAGATGAGGTTGGCTTGGGCTCCTTAGGTCGTGGTAGGATCCCTTTACACCCTTTATTTAATAAAAAGTTGACTTCTAATCAAAATCTTCTATTTTGTCACTAAGTATATACAGAATTTTATTTAAATAAATAATTTTTTAAAAAAAATATTGATTCAGGCGTTACTTTGCGGAAATCCATTGTAAGCAAGTGATGAATTAAAAATATCTTTGTAACAATTCCCGCGCTTCTATAATTTTCCGAAAAATCGAGAAACTATTCAACACGACAAGTGTTTCGCCCTTACACAGGGCATCTTCAGGTAATTAAAAAAAAGTCTTAGCCAAAACAAGCTAGTGAGCTTAATAGTCTGAACAGGCACAAGGTCATTCGCAAGACTGTTTACTATGCCTGTCTCGGTTTAAAGACAATACGTTTTTTTCGTACTGGCGCAAGGACAAAACTACACGAGTTTCTTGGTCTTTCCTTTTTTTATAAAAGCTTTTGCTGGTAGTAAATGAGCACGTGATTTTTTAAATGGACGTAAGGACATAAGAGTCAAACTTGACTTAAAAAAAGACTATGACTTGACTACTTTAAGATAAGAATGTATAATTAAAAGTTCCAAAGAATACCAGCTCCGTTATTCATAGCGAACTCTTTGGTGTTTCCTTTACGCAGCTTGAATGTGAAGAGTTCCACCTTGGAGCTCATGCAGTGCAGCACGCAGCCCGCCTCCCGGCTGACCTGGTCGTACTGCTGCCTCCAGATCCGATAGAAGTCCATCAGAACGCTGTTTGTGATGGTCAGCTAAAAGTTTACGAGGAGTTCTCAAGTGTTAGCAGTTCTACATACTGGTTACTACTAGTTGTTACAACGCTCCAAGTTGTCGAGAAGTTTTAATGGTTTTACATAGGAAACTATTTCTGAATATTCTCATAATTGTTTTTCTAGAATTAATAATCATCATCTTTGGTTAATATCGTCCCGCAACTTCCCGTCGTGGCTCAGAAGATACATCCACATAGATTTCGGGTAGGATATGTATTTTGTATATGAGCTTATTTTTTTAATTTGATTAGGGTTTGCACGCTGACTTTAATCAAAAGGTTTGCCGCTTAAGTGTCCTCTCACAAGCCAATCTGAGAGATTCAGGAAAGGATATTAAGAATCTGTGCTGATTGGAGGAAGCATATGTGTTAGAAGTTCCCGAGCAGTTAAAAAAACAGTCATTATAATTTAAAAGAAAATAAAGTTGTATAACTTACTTCAGATTTACAATCGTCCATAGCTTTCATAAAGTTCGCTCCTAACTGCTGTTGGACCTCAGTATTCATAGCTATCTCTCTTACACACGCTGATGCAAGAATGAGCAAGACTGGGATAGTGGTATGTCTCATTTTGAACGTTTAAGCTAAGAGCAGATCTTTAGAGATGAGCGTTCTTTTATACGGCTGTGTGGGAACACACGCTCAATTGAGTCGTCGTTTAGTGTTAATTGGCGGTAATCAATAGATGGGATGAAATTGATTTAATTAATGTCGTTGAGGTGATAATGTCCTTGTTTACAAGTCTTTAATACATCGCTGGCTTCCGGCAATGGCCGCGCGTGAGGTGTTGAATACCTTTTATCTGTCATGAGCAACGCCCAGTGGTGTCACCTGCATGGTCTTCCTAGTCGTGGTTTTATCGGAAAAAAGCCCTCGCTGCCTCAGACCCTCCTTCGCCCTCCACAGGTCTCTCTTGGTTTCCCTCCCGGTTTAGTACTAAGGGCACCCAGAGTCGCCAATCTCTGGGTGTTACCATTTCCCGGTGGCCTTTTCCGCCCTACCGGGAGGTATTCAGCCCCTCACCACGTCAAGGTGAAGAGACCTGTCCAGGGGAAGGGCAACAGGGATAATGCTAGGAGATAATGATGAAAAAAGAATAATCCACTGAAGACTAGTTCAGCTTTGACGTGTTTCTTGTCCGGTTCTTCTCGAATCAGGCTCTTGCCCGCAGTGAATAGGCGCGTTAGCTTATAAGGTATCTTAAGTGCTCTATGGAAACAAAAATTTAATAAAGATTTTTTCTTTCATTTTCGTGTCTTGAAATGACAAGCCCATCAAAATGCTAGTTAAGATTTTTCTTATCTATTCCGAAATCGGAAGAACATCATTGTACTCTCGTGCAGTTACAGGATAAATAATAAAATAACAAAACGACGAGACGCTTCGAGATTACGTATAAGAGTAGTACCCGTGAGTTGTCCTAGCGCGTCTAAATAATTGTGAACATTGATCCTGAATTTACAAATATGTTTGGAGATTAATAAAAAATCATTGCATACTTAAGAGTTTATTACTTAATACTTAAATCTAATAAATCGAAGCTGGCTATAAAATTAAATCATGAATCTGCAGAGAAGCTTTGAAAAACCCCCAAACACCAAAATAATTACATTTAATACCCGTATTTGCTGTTGCATATACATAAACTAATGCATTTAGACAACATACTTAATTTACTATACCTAAAAAGATTAATAGATCATAGCCAAGTCATAGATTACAGCCATATCATATTTTTGTGTGTCTAATCTTATCCTGTGTTCTTTGCCCCAAGTGTATATTTAATATTTTAATAGAGTAACATATTTTTCGATTTTCATGTGTAATTTCAGGCTTGAAAATAATAAGTGAATACAATATTATAAGATCTATTAAATTCAATAACTTTAATTTAACTGTAATTTTTTTAATTAATTTAAGTGTTACTTTGCTGAAATCTATTATAAGCAAGTGATGGATTCAGCGTTGGTCGTAAAGACATCTTTGTTTAGAGGCTCCTATCTTACCTCAAGATGCCTGTGTGCGAAACACGTGTCGTGTTGAATTGTTTTTCGGGAAATTATAGTAGCGCGGGAATTGTTACAAAGATATTTTTAATCCATCACTTGTGAAAAAAGTCTTCCATTTCAATTAATAAAAAAACAATCAGAAATTTATAAAAATATTTGAAATAAAGTTAAGTGTTCAATGTTCAAAAGAGTAAACACATAAATTAAAGTACTACTAAAAATAAAAAAAACAAATTATATCCTTACTTATAATTTCTCCAGAAATGTATAGAAATTTAAATTGTTTGTTTCTGTTAATTCAAAGATAATGAACTAAATTTATTTTATATGAAGCCTCTATCTACAGTCGTTTAGTAAGTGTCAGTGATTAATAACCTTGTTATATTCACACCTTCTAATTTACAACTTTAACATCATAAATTATTCATAAATTCATAACAAAATATAAACACAGACATCTTGTGTGTATTGTTCAGAGGATGAAATGCATATGAAGATGAACTTATTCAGACAGAATCAATAAAATCAGTCTACAAAAAAAAACGACGACACCAAATAAATTAATATCAGGACAAAGACAGACAGACAACGTTAAGCCTCAGCTAAGACCTCGGCGACGATAAGCTCCATGCTGGGAGCCCAGTCCAGCTTGTGGATGGCGGCCTTGAAGCACTTGGCGATGTCCAGGACCTTGGCACAGGGGTCTTCAGTGTTGTCGGGGGAGCTGGACTCGCACTGATGCAGCAGCTCGATTAGCTGCTTGGCCATCGAGTCATCTATAGATTATATATATTTGTGTACAAAAATCAAAAGTTCGCGGTAAGCGGCAATAGGTTCGCCACCAATTAAATAAAAAATTTAAAATAAAATATACTTTGTCTTTAATATCAACAGGATCATTTAGATTCCATAAACTTTTATACACAAAATGAAAATTCCATAACAACAATGAAAGAGATATGAGCGATACGAATCAGGAAATAATAGCAAATGGATTCTTTGTCAGAATTTGTCAAGGTTTGTCAAGGTTTGTCAGTTTATCTGTCTGTTATGGTTTTTCTCAAGATTTGTCAGTCTGTCGGTTACTCTTATAGGGGGGATCGGTCAGTCAGCCTGTCGTGATTCTAAAGGGGGAGGGGATTGTCCGTCAGTCAGTCTGTCGGTGACTCAACCGAGGCTTCCAAAAAGTCAACGAGATTGAGAAGAATGCCTCAAGAAATTCACGTGGGACCGTGGGACCATTGCCAATATTATTCGGTGTATCTCTCCTTTTGTTTGCATTGACACGAATGTGTGTTAATTTAGCTCGTAAATTTTATTTATTTAGACAAAATTTTATTAACCTTAATATAACATTACTAAAAATAGTCGGACATGTTAAGGGTATGAGTAATAATTAGGCATTGTTATGCTTCAATTATATATGTTCGATAAAGAGTTCTGCATCTTTTAAAAGTTAAGAAACATTAAATAATATAGTTCATTAAAACGACCCTTTATTACGTGGAGGTGGACCCTTTATGATGTGGTTTCGATTCTCACATCATCTCAGCCCATTAACGTCCCACTACTGAGCACGAGCCTCCTCCCACATACCAAGGTGTGAGGGTATTGGGTCATACTCCACCACGCTGATCCAGTGCGAATTGCCGGAGGTAGGTGTATGGCGTCCTGCTGTTAGAATTTTTCAAGCCGCCCATTAGGCCTCTAACATGGCTTAAAGACTACTAAATTTAGTGATAGCCGGGACCAACGGCTTAACGTGCCTTCCGAAGCACGGATGCGCTCGATATCAAATGCCACACAAACGGTTACCCATCCACGGACTGACCTCTGTAAACTCTGCTGTACTTCGGTGATCGTTTCCGACCACCGAGCACCGCAGAGCTACGATCGCTTCGATTCTCACACAGGACGAATATTAATGTGCATAAACATTAATAAATATTAAAAAGTTATTTTCTTCTTTTATTTTAAATCATGTGACTGCAGAACACATGTTTTTGTAGATTTGTCAAATTGTTTTACTACTAAGTACATTTTCTTGTAACTGGCGGGAGAAAAAACCAACCTTGAGGATTTTCTTGCCCGTTCTTTTACGATCAAGCTCCCGCCCGCAGTGAATGGGCGCGCTAGTTTTTAAGTTTTGACGTTCATAAGAGCTCTTTTGAGCCAAACTTGAATAAATGAATATGAATTTAGTTTTAAATTTTATTGGAATAATTTGTGTTATTTATACTTATTACAACGACCATATTTCGAAGGTTTATTAGGATATGTATACAGAAGTAAGTGCTTGCATTGGAGATCTTTCTTTTGGTGTAGGTGGGTTAGGTGTGAGTGTGGTTATACAGTGACGCCTTCTTCTTGACGTATCGCCCAATGGCTAAAATTAAACAATCATGCGTATTGGTTATACTATGTAACGATCTAAGAGACGCAAAACTCGTGGCCCGCGACTGTCGAAAGCGTCACTATAAATGAGCTATGTTAAGCAATAACGTGTTAAGCCACAAAAAAACCAAGTTCCTGTTAGTGACCTCTAGTAACCCGGGACAGTACTACTCAACGCTCGAAAAAATTACCAATCCGGTACATACAAGTGCGGCACTGAAAATTTCGGGAATACTGTCCCGGTATACTAGATGTCACTAACAGGAACTTACTTTTTTTGTGGGTTAACACATTATTGCTTAACATAGCTCAAATAACACTTAGATGACGTCTGAGTGCACTATTTACCCGCGCCGTGCTTCTTGGCGAACTCATGGGTGTTGCCGTGATGCAGCTTGCCATCAGGGTCCACCAGGTCGAGTTTACTAGACATGCACATGATGGCGCAGCCTGTTTGCCGGTCGCTGAGCTCGTAGCCCTCTTTCCAGAAGTTGTAGAAATCCGTGTTTATTGAGTCTGGCAGACCTAACTGGAGAGGAATTCCAACTGGTCATTGGTATCTGTTTTGATTCATTTGGGAATCGAAATGTGGTCTATATGAGTACAAAGCTTGAAAAGGGGGGTTTTATGATCTTTTAAATTTTAGATTGAAGAAGTCGAATAACTAGGATCGGTCTCAACTCCTTCCTTGGTGAAGTGAATTTTTTTATTGCTCAAATCTAGAAAATACTTTTTTTAATTTGTCCTTAGCTCTTCAGCAGTTAAAAGTTATTTTTAGTTTAGTTGAAACTGTACCAAAATATAAACGAATATAGTAACTACTAACCGACCAAGCAATTCAAAACAACAACGAGGGTTTATCAGGTAATTATTGAAGGTAGATATAATATTGAATATATTGAAAACATATAACATGTTTTAAAAAAAACAATGTAGGTAGGTGTGATTTAAAGTTCTGATGGAAACGTATGATCTATAAAAACTAAACCATTGGCAAGTTAAATTAAGTGTTAATTGTATCGAGCTTACCTCTTTTTTACAAGTGTCCAAAGCTTTGGCAAAATTTTTGGTCATTTCCTTCATGACATCTTGAGAACCTTCTGCGTCACCAACATTGAAAATGACAATAACGAGACAAGACACTTGGACCAGTACCTTCATCATCATGCTATCCCGTCTTCCATTCACAACAAAATTTGTGACAAGAGTATTTATAAATCTCGTACTATCCATTACTCATCTCCTTAATTGCTGTCATAATTACCACTCGGTTAGATTTAAAAGGTGCCTGTGGCTGTTTTGGCGGATCAAATCATTCATAAGCTGGTTTCATTCATTCATTAAGACGTCAGACGCATGTTTTAACGAAAATTATACCACAATACACTCAATTAATTTCATTCATGTCTCATTTTGCTACCATATAATTAAACTTCATTGAGATAAATGATTCCTTTGACGCGGTTTTCTGCAAGTTTGGTGGCAGTAAATACTGATTTTATCTTTCAAAGAAGCAGGTCAAATGCCGCTTTAAATCCTTATTTTAATTTCAAAAAAGAGTTTTAACGCTAATTGTTTTGATATTGTAGGTAAGTACAGAATTATATTAAGAACAGATTTGTTTTCAAATACGTTATCACAAATATTCAGATATTTAAACACGTTAATGTTTGATCACTTTTGATTTCAGTTTAATATTGTTTATAGTGGTAACACTGAAACTTATTGTGGTATTAAGATGTTTTATTGTAAAACCAGTCTTTTTCAAGGGAATAAGTATGAAATAATAATTCGTGCAGTGTTGGACCGTATTAAATTAAACATTAATCTTTTTATTATTTTAATGTATTCTTTAAACAAATAATATTACATCACCGCCACCAAAGTTTTTCTTCAATACATACTAAATATTAATTAATATTATACATAAACCGTCATCATTACTAATTCAATAAAGCATCATGTATTTGCTAAGCATAATCTAATATTAAAATCCGTTCTTACTATCAATAAAAATCTTACTTTTATGACAATGTTTAATCAACTTATTGGTGCGCTAACATTATTAATCTGGGATTTGTAAATAAACTTAATATCTTAATTGTACTTATTTATGCTTCTCTTTTTTTTCTTTTTGATATGCCAGTTTCGTGCAGTTGAATACATTAATTATTGAGTTTTAAAAAATACTATTCGCTATGGGTATTTCATTTCCTTTAGCTTCTTCCCATTTACTTGGCTTCCCCTATGACCTCTTCCATCATCAATTTGGGGTCTGGAGCCCAGCCCAGCGCGTGCATCTCCTTTTTGAAGCACAGAGCCACGTCCAGAGCCTTCAGGCACTTGTCGTCCTTGTTCCCTGATGCCTGCTCACACGTGTGGAGGACTTCCACAAATTTCTTCACGATTGAATCATCTGTTGGAATTGGTGAAATATTTTGAGGCCTTATCATCAAAGTAAATCATTTGAAGGGCGACTTAGGCGTGTTTGCAGATCAAAAAAATCAAATATGCTTTTGTAACAATAGAAAGACAAAATTAAGATCTCATTAGTTTTGGACTTGGGATGAGAGAAAGATAATAATGAATTCTATAATTTTTTTGCAGATCGTATAAAGTTTAAGTGTGACATATGCCTCTCCCACGCCACTGAGGTCAGACCTCAGACGTCGCTCCACCTAGTTGGAGGGCATCCTACACTACTCTTTCCGAGACGGCGGTTATCGGTTCTATGGCAAAAATAACCCACTGCCACTTCAGCTTATTAATGCTTTTCAGTAGCTTTTGTTCTTTTTATTGGAGTACTAGCTGTTACCCGCGACTTCGTCCGCGTGGTATAGTATCTTTGGGTAGCATTTTTAATAAATTAATAAGAATCATTAGCATACATACTATAAATATATTTTTTTAATAAATTGTTTACAGTAGGTATAAAGTACCTATGTATTTCATTGAGAGGCAGAAAGTACCTAGAATCAGATTTTTTTAAATTAACGGAAACTATCTTATCTTACTTACTATGAACTAAACGATCCCGAAATATTAAGTATATGTTCAAAATTAATTTACAGGACCTAACTAATAAAAAATACTTACTTAAAAAAATATACGAAACAATAAAATAATTTTACTGGATCAAAAAATGTAATTCTCTGTAGCGCAAATTTCTCTAATCGTATGCGTCCGACAACGACGTCTAGGTATAGTTAGATTCGTGCGCACGAATGACGAACACCCATAAAAACTTTCAACCCCTATTTCAACCCCACATTGGTAAAAATTTTAAAATGCTAAGACAAACGATTTTTGTATATTATTTAGTGCCTAAATACAAAATGTAATTTTTTTATCTTCAAAAATGACGAACTTCATACAAACTTTCAACCCCTATTTCATCCCCTCACAGGCCGAAATTTCAAAAACCCCAGAACAAATGTTTAATTATTTCTTATCAAGTGCTTAAATATGAAGTTTCATGGTTTTATATTTTAAAATTAAGAAGTCCCATACAACTTTTCATACCCCTTTTTAACCCCTTACAAACCCCTTATCGCAATAAAAAGTAGCCTATGTCTTTTCTCAGGGTCTAGACCATCTGTATACCAAATTTCATTAAAATCTGTTCAGTAGTTTTGGCGTGAAAGAGTAACAGACAGACAGACAGACAGACAGAGTTACTTTCGCATTTATAATATTATTATATATTATATATTATATATTATATATTATATATTATATATTATATATTATATATTATATATTATATATTATATATTATATATTATATATTATATATTATATATTATATTATAGTAAGGATAAGGATAATAGTTATCTCAAGTAGGATTGCGCTTACCTGAGCCATGAGTTTTAGCAAATTCGGAAAGATTATCATGGTGAAGTTTCCCTTCAGGGTCGATGAGCTCCAATTTGGTGGACATGCAGTAAATGGCACAGCCCACGTTCCTGTCGGAGCTGGTGTATCCATCGTTCCAGAATTCTGCGAGACTCTGGCCGACTTCCGGACCCAGGGTGTACTAGAAAGGGCTTAAGGTGTAAACCTGAACATTCGTATTGAATATAGCAGTTGAGAATTGGCATATTGGTTATAAAGACTTATTTGTTGATGATGGTATGCTCTCCGCTGTTTTCCTCGTTAAAGCGCTTCCCCGTGTTTACTAAAACAATTTGGTCTACCTTAAAAGCGGGACATCACAGGATGCACTCCACTTAGAAGCTCCCTCACGCATAACTACTACTGAAACGAAATACTAATGGAAATAGATTACTCCAATTCACCTGATATTCGGGTGACGAAACATTCCATAATAATGGCACTGATCGAAGACCTTTTTCTTCAGGCAGAGTCGTAAAGACTATGACATCAATGGCCGTTAATTGTCTAAGCCTTTCCAATCCAGCTGTATTTTAATGTCAAATTTTAGTTTCTGTTATGGATCAATAAAAGATTAGTCCATAATCCTACCTACCTAATTTCCACTTGTTAGAGCTCAATATTCAATCCTGTATTTAACTCTTAAACAAATTCCTAATCTTACCTCTTGTTCGCATTGCTGATAGGCTTTCACGAAATTATCGGAAATTGCCTTCAAAGCCGTCTGTGATGATTCCACCAACATATTTGGTACTGAAATCATTATCACCAGAAGCACAAAACTGATTATTCCCCTCATTTTGATCGGATCACTATTCGTTGTGTACATAACGGAATCATATCTTCTTCTGTTTATATAGCTTTATTTGTGATTGGATTTGTATGTTATTAATCTGTCATAATTAACGGTTCGGGCCGTGGGTGCGAATCAGCAAAACTAACAAGCCAGTAATTAAAATGTTGATCACCTGTATGTGGCGTGGTGATAGACAGCTCATGGCGAGCTGACAACGAATCTTCCTAGGTTAGTCATTATGGTAACTGTCAAGACTTGTCTCAAATGAGCCTCAGTTATTGTGACGCTTGTATTGGGAGGCACTAGCGCCTGTTGTAAACTTATTTATCATTATACTATAAATAATATCCTTGGATTCTTATGTTAAAGAAAATGATAGAAATAACAGGTAAGTAATATAAATTAACAACACATCGAGTTTTATAATTACAATTAAGTAATATAATTATTATTAACGCGCACTCATGAGTTGATTGAGTTGTCACGTGATAGGTATGTTGTCTTACCGAACATGTAGTAGTGATAGTGTGGGCTCTCATCTGATAGTAGCCCATATCAAATACAAATACAAATTATTTATTGCTAAACCATAATGTGTACATAGGTGTTGTACAATTTTTAACAATTTTATGGACCCTGTCAGGTACGCAACTTTAAGTGTCTAAACACACTATGCCGAGGATACGCGACGGAAGTTCGGCATGATTACGCCTGCAATGCCATTTGAATTACTGGCGACACATTATGCCGAAATTACGTTGCGTTATAGCGTACAGCCGAACTTCAGTCGGGCGTAAGTTCAACGGAAATTCGGCGGCAACGTATTCTGTAGAACACACATTATACGCGACCGAACACATACACACAAATTTTTGCCGCGTAAGTTCGGCACTTATGGTGTGTCATATCAGCCGAATACGTTGGAACGTAAAATCAGCCGCGGAACTTCGGTCGCGTACGTTCGGCATAGTGTGTTTAGACACTAAGACTGAAGAGCTGCAATCAATAAGTAAATCAAACTGCATGTAGTTAGCTATACATTCGTTAAAGTTAGAAATATATAAAATATATTAGTTGTGTGTAATATATCATTTTACATAAGTAACTCCATATTTAAAAACAAATATATAAAAGCATTTCGGGATGTGCACCATCGGAAATGGTGTCCCTTCAGCAAACTGTACAACACCACAGGATGATGCGACGCCGATTTTCCGTGGAAATACATCCGTGCAATATGTTCTATGTCAAGCATTTGCATCAACATTTTTTTATACTTCACTTGCTGACACTGCGAAATGAAAATGAAGTCAATAAATAAAAAAAAATGAATTTTTATTTATTGACTTCATTTTTATTACTATACATCAAGATCTGAGGAGCCCAAGCCAACCTCACCTGCAAGTGGTGCACCTGCTGAACAACAGACGAGGTTCTGGCGAACATGAAAGTTCCCGGTAAGCGGCTATAGGTGGCGACCTATTACATGGGATCAACTGTATAATTGGCGAAATGTGGGCGTATAATACGCCTCTGCCTACCCCTTCTAGGATACAGGCGTGATAGTACGTATATATTTTTAATACTTATTATCCTATTCCGAAGGGCGTATATATCCGTGCCTGAGGTCGTGGGTTCAATTCGCACATTGAACAAATCTTTGTGTTCATGAACATGAATATTTGTTGTACATACATACATACATTCACGCCTGTTTCCCCGAAGGGGTAGGCTGATGCTTATTACACGCCCACACTTTGCCAAATATATAGTTGGTATCACCTAATAGATGGCGAGCCTATTGCCGCTTACCGGGCACTGTTATGCTCACCAGAGACTCGTCCGTTTATCGGCAGGTGCAGCACTTGCAGGTGAGGTTGGCTTGGGGTCTTAAGGTATTGGTAGGTTTGGCCTGAGTAAATTCTAATTTTCTATGCATATTAAGTATTTCTAGAAGTTAACTCTTTTTTGAGATCCATAAAATATGCTATTAATGATGGGAATGTCTTGGAACTTAATAATTGGTTAACATTGGCTAAAAACATTTTTCCCTTATAATTTCTAAATCTATTTAGACGCTTTTCTTCTTCATTTTTTATGCTTTTTGGATGATTAGCTTCTATATATGTGAATGTAAATCAAATATAGGAGGCAGGAGCTTGAGTAGGAGGTATCCCTAAACTTTTATTCCTAGTGCATTTTCTACCGCTTAAACAGACAGCGACATATTGTTAGTATTATCCATGGTGTGCGCCTATATATATGGCGATTTGGATGCTACCAAATATTTGTGGCTGACTGTACAATGCATCCGTACTGTAGCTAGAAAGCTTATAACTTTCAGTGGGTAATTTCTAAAATATAAACTCTATTGTACAGCAGCGATTAAATTCCAAAAATAACCCACTGACAGTTAGCGACTTTCTAGCAATAGCACGGCAGAATGGAGTGTGTTTGAGATGATGAAACCATGTCTAATGCTACTGGAAGCACCCGATTAAAAGTATAAAGGTGAGTATAGACTACAACATTTACTTGTAACAGAACAACGAGCCGCTTTATGATATCTTTTAGTGTATCATCATCAAGCATGCCTCTTTGTTATAAACCAACGAGCATATTGGTGTAACATTTCGTCGAGCCACGAGTGCGGGCGATGCGCGGTTGCGGGGTGATGCGGAGGGAGGGGGATGAAAGACGCACGCGGTTCGCATTTACCCGTAACATAACGCCGAGCATTCGCAGAAACGTTACATTATATATAAATGCCTTGGAAACTGAGCTTTTGCCTGTATTGTACCATTCGTAAGAACGTTACATTACACTAAAATGCTCCAGAGAATGTTGTAGTCTATACACACCTTAACGCATTTATGCTTAGTGAACGTGACAACCCAAGCATGATGCCATTGTCGCTGTAGGAACGATTATTTAAAGTAGTATTAGAGCTTATTTTAATTTTAGTTCAATATGTTATGTTTCCCTTGATATGTGTTTTTTTTATAACTGGCGGGAGAACGAAGCTTAATGAATTTCTTGCCTGATTCTTTTCTGATGAAGCTCCCGCCCGCAGTCAATGGGCGCGTTAGTACATACATACATACGTTTCCCCGAAGGTAGGCAGAGGCATTTAATACGCCCACACTTCGCCAACTATATAATTGGTCCCACGTAATAGGTGGCGAGCCTATTGCCGCTTGCAATAAGCTATTATTCATTTTCCATTATTGAGCTAACCACGAAACAAAATATGTCTTTAATTTCATATTAAATTAAACTTTATATTGTGTTACGAAATAAACTTGAGATCTTTATTTCTATCGAAAACGTTGGAAATTGGAAATGTCAGATTAAGCTGAACTGTGGAAATTGTTGTAAAAGGAAAAAAATATCATGATGTCAGTTTTGTAAAATTGTCTTTATTGTGCTTGGTTCTATTTACTACTATGTGCTTCTGTATCCATAGCATCCGTTCTACTCTACTTAATATTATTCAGATAACCATTAGTCTCGTAAGTCGTCTTCGAAAAGCATTACATCAGAGTCTTGATAAATGATCTACTTACAATTATTTGTATTTCAGTACCCATCCTTTTCATAATTTTTAGAGAAATTAGTTTTTTTTTAATGATGATTCTACTTTATTGCTTGATAAAATATTGTACAACAATGAGGCGGGATGTGGCCTGAACATTGAGTATATTTTATATTGAATTGTAATAATGTAAATTCAGATTCGAATGGGTTTGATATGGGCCTCAATATACAGCTTATTGAAAGGATTCTAGTAAAATTGCTAAACATTAGGTAAGTCAAAAAAAATCTAGTGAAATTATTTAAACCTAGAACACAGCGAACTCTTTTAATTTAATTTTCGAAGCTAATAAATGATATAGTTTTAATATTTCTCCATGACAGCTTCAATCATGGCGACTTCTGGCGCGATGCCCGCCTTCCTGCAGTCCATCTTGAAGCAGGCGGCCACCTTCACGGTCCTGGTGCAGTCGTCCTTTTCATCGTCAAAATTCTTCTCACAATTGTGGAGAAGCTCCACCATTTTAGCTGATAGGACATCGCCTGGAATATCAACATGAGGTGATAATGACTCGAGGATTTGTGCTGTGAGGGAACTTAAGAAGCTTAGAGCTGGTATGCTCAAAGGTTACCCCCCCGACTGGTCTCCACCTTGTCGTGGTGGGGGGGCTGAGTACCTCCCGGTAGGGCGCAGGAGGCGCTAGGGAAAAGGTAACACCCAGAGACCGACGACTCTGGGTGCCCTTAGTACTGACTACCGGGGGGGAAACTAAGAGGGACCTATGGAGGGCGCTGCGGGTAGGCCAGGAGGGCCCGCTCAGCAGCGCCAGGAGGGTCTAGGCAGCGGGGGCAGGGGGCCCCTGCTGTCTAACCATGGACCCTCCGGAAAGTCGGCCACACACGCTATGGTCGCAGGGGGAGGTAGGAGGGGCGCGTCCATTGCGCCTCTCTGAGGAGGTCCTCCCGGTTTTGGTCCGGGGGACGTTGGCCGCAGGCGGGGTGTCAGAAGCTGCAACCCAGGTACTGGCCCCCGCCTCTTTCTCAACAAGCGGCGGGCGTCGTCGGAAGATTTTTAGTGGGTATTGCTGCCGGCGGTCGTGTCTGCCGGTGGTGAGTCCCACACCCCCTTTCGGTCCCCCTTTGGCCGGAAGGCAGTGCGTAAATGCATTTTGTTACCGACGTAAAACAAAAAAAAAAAAAAAAAATGGTATGCTCAAAGGTAGGCCGGAGGATATAAAGTAATAATTATTAATATTAGAGAGTGAACGAACAAAACTTTTATTTGATAACCCTACTCAGAGTCTATTAGAAAAACATCTAATTCCTCAGCACTTCGTTCTTCACCCAAACACCTGCCCTTCATAAATGGAGAATAAAGGAATCTTCGGCCTGTGATTGTGGAGCGCCAGATCAAACTTTAGCCCATATTGTCAACGACTGCCAGCTGTACACTTTTCCCGGTGCGGTGGTTAATGAAACCAAGATTTAATCTCGTATCAAAAACACGACGCGCAAAAAATAAAGATTTCAAATATGCTATCGATAGGTACATAAGCTAATCAATGACTGGTTATTATCATTACAATATGGCAAAAAGCGAAGATGGATAAATAACGCTGAAGAAAATTGCATTGGAGATTATCCTTCAGGTAAAATCGTCTATTAGAGGGGATGGAATACCCTATTAACTTTTTATCAGTTTAATTATTCAATTATCTGCTTCTACCTTGGCTTATTACACGTATACAGGCACGGGTAGTGCAATGAGCTTAGATGCGCATATGCATATACATAGTACATACTATACTTCACATTAATTATGTTAAAGTCTCTGATAATACCCATTTAACAGCATGAACAGATTTTTCAAAGTTATAGTCAGGAAAAGTTTTTAAATAAAAAATAAGCAAAATTAAAAGCAAATTGGCTCCGCTGTTTGGGAGCTACAATGCCACAGTTATATACAAATATGCAGTCACTTTCCTAAAATCTACAAAACCCCTCTGTTTACGTAGGGACATAAAGAATAATATAACTATTACAATGTTATTAATTTAGTTAATAGCAGTAACTTAATAGTTCTAGTTCCTAATAATACTGTATATCGATTTTTCTATTCTAAATATATTTCGAATAGTAAAGGACGATTACGAGATGACCTAATCATAATCTGTAAAATATATTAAATCACGCTCCTATATATAAGTTTTTAACTTTTATTCACTTGGGCATACTTTTAAATTAGAGCATCTAGAGTAACTTTTTAGCGACACAATATTCTAGTGGTATTCTTAATTATAGTTTAATAAAAGACCAGACTTTTACTAAATGTAAAATTTCACAAATCGCCAGAGATAATCGTAATTCCATGGGAATAACCGCATAATTTTAAAGACTCAATATCTACATAAGTTATCAAGAAATACCAAGAAGGCGCCTACAAAAGACCCTCGGGACATCATGATGACTTCCGTGTTCATTTAATGATGCTGTATTCCAGTAAGTAATGTTTGCTCAATTCGAATAATATCATAGATCGTCTATTAATTCTCACTATATCCATGTAAACATTAAAATAATTCATAGGTTTGAATAAATTTGTCGCTATGCACCAGGATCATATTCATTGCAAGTAATTGCTGGATTGAGTTTCACATTTACGTTTAATATTATTGAAATATCGTGCAAAATAATGTAAGTGTCTTCTCATACCCGTAATGCAGGGTTATTTGCATGTCGACTAGATTTTGCAAATAAGTAAGTACACTTCTTTCGGAGTAAAATCTCCATAAATACTGTCATTATAATAATAATAATAATAATAAAGCCCGTTTATTTCCAATCTACAATTGTTATTACATGCTTATTTAAATATGTATTACAAATATAACGACGTGCAGTGATTAATTTTAAATATAAGTCTATGTATATATAACTTAGTTTATCTTTTTCTTCTACTCGCTATCGTTGCTTTGTTCAGTACCATTGATCGGAACCCCTTCACGGGTAAAGGCCTCCTCCAGCTTCTTCCAAACCTCTCTATCTATAGCCTTCTTTCTCCATTCACTTCCCGCTGCCCCTTCTATACCATCTATCCACCTCTTTAGAGGGCGCCCTCTTTTCCTTTTTCCTCTTGGTCCCTTCCATATAATTGTCTCTAGAGTCCATCTTTTGTCTGTGTATCTCGCTATATGTCCTGCCCACTGCCACTTCTGTTTTAGGGCGTATTGTAAGGCGTCTATAACTTGCGTTGTTCGTCTTATTTTGTCGCTTTTCACTTTTTGTATCCTTCTTATTTTCAGTATGCTTCTCTCCATTGCTTTTTGGCACACTACTAGTTTAGTTTTTATTTTAGTGTTGTATGTCCACGTTTGGCATCCATATGTTAGAGTGGGTAAGATACAGGTGTCCAAGACTGTTTTCTTAAGGTGGACAGGAAATTTCCCTTTTAAGATTTCCTTTAGGGACCAGAATTTTTTCCAGCTCATGTTAATACGCCGGTCTACCTCTAGTTCTTCACTTTTGTCTTCGAATGACAGTTGTTTTCCTAGGTATATGTAATTGTTCACGTATTCAAGCGGCTTCCCGTTTAGGTTTATAGCGTTTATGTGGCTGTTTGTCAGTATTTTAGTTTTATTCTCGTTCATTTTGAGACCCACTTTTTCACTTTCTTCGTTTAAGGTGCTTATCATTTTTTCTAATCGTTTACTTGTTTCAGCGAACAATACGATATCGTCCGCGAATCTGAGGTGTGTAAGTCGATCTTGATTAATTTGAATCCCTTCTGACTGCCAGTCGAGATTGTCAAAAATGTGTTGTAGTACCATTATGAACAGCTTGGGTGAAAGAGGGTCTCCTTGTCTCACTCCTCTACAAATCAGTATAACAGGTCCTCGTGTCTCTAGTTTGACTTGGCTTACGCTACCCTCATATATGTTTTTGAGTACCCTTATGTAATTTTCGTTTATGTGGCATTTATTCTGAGCTACCCAAATAACGTCATGAGAGATCGTGTCAAACGCTTTGGCGTAATCTATGAAAGCAATATATAGTGGTCTGTTGAACTCCTTGTATTTCTCTATTACCTGTTGCAGTACTTGTATATGGTCCATTGTGGAAAAACCGGAGCGAAAGCCGGCTTGTTCGACTGGCTGATAGGTATCAATGTTCTTGCTCAGCTGGCTTTGTAGAATTGTGGTGAATAGTTTATAGGTACTTGAAAGAAGACTAATAGGGCGGTAGTTAGAAATGTCTTGAGGGTCTCCCTTCTTGTATAATAGAATTATGTCAGATCTTTTCCATTGCACCGGTACTTGACCCGTGCTCAGAATTTTGTTGAATAAATACGTAAGTGGGCGAGTCAGCAGGAAAACACCGGCTTTCAGTGCTTCATTTTGTATACCATCAGGGCCAGGGGTCTTATCGGCTTTGAGTTTTCTGATGTGGTCAATAACTTCCTTCTCATGTACTAGTGGCAGATCGTTCATGTTATGAGAGTTTGTTCTTACTATGTCATTTGTAGTGGTGCAAGAAATTGGTTTTGAATATAATTCCTTATAAAAATCTGTGGCGCAGTTCATGATATCTCTTCTGGTTTTTATTTCTTCTGATTTTGATTTTAAGTTTGGAATCCAATTTTTGTGTGTGTTCAATTTCTTATACGCTTTTTTCGTGCTTCTGTAAGTATTTAGATTATTTTCTATTATTTTGTATCTGTAGTCTTTGTAGTTTTTATCTATTGCCTTACTTGTAGTTTTAAATAATATGCTCAGCTCTTTCTTCATTTCTTTAGTCTTTTGTTTCGTTTTCAAAAGTTCAGTTCGTCTTGCGAGGAGAGTTCTGGTAGACTCACTAAGTATTTTGTTAGTAGTCTTCATTTCATTATTCTTTAATCTGCGTACAAGGCTGGTGTTGATGATGTTGGCTAGCTTATTGTAAAAAATTTGGATATCTTCTTCTTGCTCTGTTTCTAGTTGATGTATGTTGATCTCTAGGTTTTTTAAGTATGTTGATATATCCTCGTCCGACTTAAGTGGCTTAGGTTGTGATTTGAATGATGTTCTACTCTTTTTTCTTTGATCTAGCATGTACGTAGCTCTAACTAATCGATGGTCAGATCTGAATCCAAAGCCATGTAATACTTCTACGTTCCTGATCCTCGTGGGGTGGCTTGACAGTATAAAATCAATTTCGTTTTTAAAGTTGCCACAAGGGGAGAGCCAGGTCCATTTGCGGTTATTTCGAGCTTTAAAAAAGGAGTTCATAATTGCCAGTTTATATTCCAAGGCGTGTTGAATTAGTTTCTCTCCTCTTTTATTTCTGTTTCCGTACCCAAATTTTCCTAGAACAAAGTTTTCACTGTCTTCTGTTGTGTGTTGGCCAACTTTTGCATTGAAATCACCGATAACGAATACGTTATCTCCTGCTTGGCTTTGAGCTAGCTGCAGATATTCATAGAATGAATTAATTTCTTCATCTGTAGCGTTTGCAGTAGGCGCGTACACTTGTATTATTGCAAGCAGTTGGTTGTTGTATTTCATTTTTAGTAACGCAACCCGATCTGAAAACGCTGTAAAGCTGACAATGTTATTTTTATGTTCTTTTTTTATTAAAAATCCAACTCCATGTAAGCCGGGTGTTTCGCCTCTGTAACAGAATATATATTCTTGATGTTCTTCAATTGCATAGCCCTTTCGCTTTACTTCTGCCAAGCCAAGTACGTCGATTTTAATTTTTTGTAGCATATATGTTAGTTCTATAAATCTATTTGTTGTTGCTAGTGATCTTACGTTGAATGTTCCAATCTTGAGGGTTTGTTGTGGTTGTGTTATTATTCCAGTTGTTTTTTCTAACCTTGCTGGAGGGTTGTGGTCATTTTCCCTCACGGGGACCAGCCGGCTTGAGGGAGAGTATATATTTTCTGTTTCTTTATGCTTTTTATGTTGTTTTTGTTTCCGATCGCTGGTAACTAATTGTTATTGCTTCGTTGTTGCCGTGCTTGTTGAAAGCGAGTGAGATCGGCCTCTCAATACATCGAATGCATTTATTCTATTATTTTTAGACACGTTCATGTTCAGCGTTTGCTGTTTCCTTGGCTGTAGTAATTCAGCTTGCGGTGAGGTGGACTTCTCTCTCTTCCTTTTGTCTATGGCCCTTGAATTTTCTTTTACAATAAGTTTATCGTATTTTATGTACGCCAAGTTTCCTTTTTGCCTTTCTTCCATTAGTTTGGGTTGTAATGACTTCCTGATTTCTAAAGTTTCTTTTGAGTAGTCTTCCGTTATGTATAAGTCTTTTAATTTCTTTTTGTTCTTCATTATTTCGATTTTCTTCCATCCACTAACCAATGAAAGGAGCGTAGGCCTCGGTTTCTCATTTTTATTTTTTAAGCCAATGCGGAAGATTTTATTTATTTCATAATTTTCTATGGTTATGCCGAGTTCATCTAAAAAGCAGTTTTTAATGAGTTTGATTAAATCCAGCGTCGTCTGCTCCCGTTCTGCTAATCCATGAATAATGATATTGTTGGTCTTCTTTTCCCTCTCTAGAAGTTCCACCTTCTTTTCTAATTGATCCATTTTTTGTTTCAATATTTGGTTTTCTTCTAAGATGGGTTTTAATTTTTCATCCATTTTTTCAAGTATTGTATTAGTAACTTCAATAGTTTGGTTTTGCATTTCAATCCGCATCTTGTCAAATAGTAGTTGAAATTGTTCATCCATTTTTAAGTGTAATGGAACGTATTATTTTTTGTTGTTGGCAGCACTGAAGTGGCGCTGTAAAGCGGTGCCGTTTTGACTTTTGACAACAATGTGACACTGACAGTTTAACAGTTTTCTATAATAGTTCGGTGATCTATGGATGTAATTCTAACCTCAATGTTTTGCCAATGTTTTATTCCAATCTTTTGTGCAGATCCAGCAAATATTGCGATGTTTATTATCGAGGTCACTCAGTCGCACTTTGTTTTTAGTTTAGGTAAAGTATTATTGTGAGAATTGTGGCTTCAAACTATATAAATGAAATATTCTTTCGGAGCACTGACACTGTGATGTTTATAGTACGAGCACCGGAACCAAAAAAAAAAAAAAAAAAAAAATAAATAAATACTGTCATTAAGTTGTAGTCTATTTCTGTTCTTATTTCTTTAGAATATAGATACTATTTTACAAACACAAATATAAAATATTGCATGATTAAAGTCTGCCACTATTGTTTTATAAAATTGCAGACTATCCCGAGGTTTATAGCGTGCGTATTCACGTTTTGTTTTTTTTTTTAAATATACTGATGACTATGTTCTAAATAGCAACGGTAGTTTAGAAGTTTCTTTCGTAATATACGAACATATTTTGGTAGTAAAAATATTTGTAATGATTACAAAACTGATCGAACCATTAGGAAAGCTCTTGATATAGTCATGCATGTTGACGTGATGGATGCGAGTGTCTTCTTGCAGCAGGGAGAACTTGTTGGACATGCAGATCAAGGCACAGCCGAGCTCCCTGTGGACGACCTCGAAGTCATCGCTCCAGAAATGCTTGAACTCTTCCAGGATTTCGTTTGAGAGACCAGACTAAGGATATAGAAAGATGCACATTTTGAAGAAAAGAAAACTTGGAGTTGGTATGTTAAATATTTTACAATTTGCTAGAGGTATAGCAGACCCATTTCATCAGTAACAATAAAAATATTGGAAATGACGATTATAGTGATCGCAAATAATTTAAAGGCCTAAAGAATATTCTATTAAATTTACATAATAAATATTTAAATTCATTACCTCCTCTCTGCACTCTTCCAAAGCCTTCCCAAAGTGAGCAGTAACATGACTCATCACCTCCGCAGTTCCTTTCACCGAGGATACTGCTGCCATCATTACCAGTCCCAAGCACAAACCACCGGCGAACATCGTGAACGTCTACCCGTTGAAGTCTGAAGAAAATGGCCCCGCACATGCCCGCTGCTCATTATATGCTTATAATTTTTTTATTTTGGCATCGTATGTCATTATCATTACAAAGTGCATTTGCTGTTGAATCAACATTTAAATGTTTGTTGACAAAGAATATTTTACGTTGACAAGTGTTGGAATTGAGTTTGTCGAAGGACATATAGTTTCTAATAGAAATAATAGTATGTTGCTGAATGACAAGTCATGGATGTTAGTGGAGGCTATAATCAAACTCATTAGCATGAGGCCGGTGATCATTCGTTTGTGGCAGGATCTCGGGGCAGTGATTTAAAGACTTGAAGATATTAATAGTACTTTTCAATTACTCTTTGTCCATTTAGCTGCAGGAGATGATTTGCCAATGTTATATTATTAACGTTTACCTACAGGTAATTATTACTATAAAATCTCTAGACGTTTGCGCATTTATATGACTTTGTTTCGCACCTAACAATTAATAGTATGTTTTTAATTCGTCATTAATTTGTGAAGATTTTTATTTTTAGATTCCAATGTCAGACAACACCTTTTACTCAAGTGTTAAATAATTATTGTTCTTATCTTTTATTATAGCATTATTTGAAAAGTTTTAACGAGGGCGGCACTGGAAATTTCGGGAATCAAGAAGTGACACAACATTACTATTTAAAAATGTATTTATTGCTTTTAGAAGTATTCGCCGCGAAATTTGACACATTTAACCAATCGTTGAAGCAACCATTCCATTCGGAAGTAGGGGGCTTCAAAATGGCCGTTTTGTAGGCGTCCACAGCATTTTCAGGTATGTTTTCTTGCACTAAAAACTCTTTTGTTCTGTGCGCGGTGTGAAAACTCGCATTGTCGTGATGGAGGATGATACGGCGATTGCAGTTCTCTTTACGGAGTTTAGAAACGACCTGTGGCAAATAAATTGTGGTTTTGGATGGGGCTTCATCACCAAAAGCAGAAGTCATTCGGTCAATACACTGTTTTTGTGTTAAACTACTTTGAAAGTCATAATAAATCATCGCTCTTGAATTTTCTCGAGTCAATTGCATTCTTTTCAACGACTAAACAAGTTGTGACAAGACCGAGATTCTTTTTTTTAATTAAAGAAATTGTATTCGATATTTAAAACCAAGTAGTTCTCAATTAAACAGATTTTAATATGACAGATACTTTTAGAGCAGCCCTCGTAAAAGTTACATCCGTGTACAATATTTGATGAAGGTTTTTGAAATGATTGACTGCAAGTAAAGATTGCCTAAGTGGTTTGAGTGTTTTTCGAATTGACATTGCAAATTGACATTTGGAATATACAGAACAAGGTGATCCGACAAAGAACAAAAGTTACAGATAGCCCAAAGAATGAGCAAGCTGAAAAGGCAGGGGGCTGGTCATATATGCCGTAGGAGCGGTAACCGTTGGGTCCTACAGTAGAGACCACGGGTGGAGCAACGACGTACGCAAAACGGTTGGCAGTGGTTGGAGTCAAAGCGCTGAAGATTAAGCTCAGTGGCGTGCCATTGGAGAGGCCTATGTCCAGCAGTGGACGAAGATAGGCCGACGATGTTAACAAAACTTTTTTTAAGATTTTTCTAAAAAATTTTTTTTTTGATACCTATGTGGGATTGAAATCAACATTATTATCAAATCTGCACTATTATTTTGAACGGAGGTCACACATGTAAATTGCGAATCGTCTGCAGTATGTAATTTGATACAACCTAGTAAATACAGACATCACCTAGGAGGTGTTGCGAGGAGGGGGGAGGGGGTGATTAGTGCGCAGACTTTGTCGTTTCGAGGACATTTATGAATCTTTAATAATAGGTAAAAACTAGGCCGAAGTTTAGAATTAATATAATGATGAAATTGGTAGTAAAACAAAAATGTGTATTGGCTAGGACTGTTTTCTCGTGATCTTATTTTTAAATTTAGACGGCAGTTAGGTGAAAGTGCCTTGTCATTCTAAATTTTCTGGAATCATTGGCAATTCATTGAACTCAGCATGCATTGTCCGAACAAGAACTATAACTTAAAATTTTCCTAAGTTAGCTACTTTACAGAAGCTGGCTTAAGTATTCGATCTTCACATGAAATTGGTGTTTTATTGCACAGGCCACTTTGATCTCAAAAATTCGGCGTTTGGCTAGGAATTCCAAAATCAAATTTAAAGCTTGTCTGTTCGTGATCTGATTGAGATAATTAATTTTTTTTCGCGCTATTTAATTTTGTTTTGACATCGTTCTGTGCTCAACATGGAAAATATTATATACTATACAACTATTGAATTCGAGTTCCATCGTGTCACAAATGCGAATTTTTCGGCATTTGAATAATTTCTAAGCTGGAAAAAAAATTATACAGATGAGGCATACCAATACACCTTCAAAGTTTGTTCAATGTAGTCCCTATAAAATGGCAAAAGTGCAAAGAAAATAACGGCACATACTTTGATTGATTAAATTAAAAACTTGTGACAAAAAATAGCTTTTCTTTTTCCATGTAAAACATCAATTTCAAGCAATACCTAATATAATGCGCACTGAAGAATAGTCTTCTTTAATAAACAAACATTTACACACAGAAAACTTATACGTTTACAGAAATATATAAAAACAATAATTATAAACTTACAGGCATAAATAATTATATCTGATTCTTTTTCTATACCTTTGTATGTTTTGCTAAACTGCTGAAACTGACGCTTTTTTTTTAATTAACAAAAGGAATACTTGGGTATTCTTTTTGCCAGCCAAATTACTTAAAGTCCCCAACTCTTTGAACTTGAAGTGAAGAATGTGTCCAGGTATGGGTGGGGCAGTGATAAGTGGTTTAGTATTAACATTCTACCCTCGATTGCTATTACACAGACGACTGGTCGCAGAATCGCTGTTCACCGTCAACTATTTGTTTTCTGCAGATCCTGGCAGCGTTCAACTATTAAATGACCTGCAAATATTCCAATTTAGCTGAACTCTTAGTGGGTTCACTAGATGATAGTTCTTTTCATGATGGAAGGCTTAACCACCACTACTTAACCACCACTTGACCACCACTGTGTCTGATATATCAGCTGTGTTATGGGTGTTATAATGAGAACGGCAGTTCATTACTAATGTATTGCGCTAGAAAATGCAAATTGAACTTTTTCTTAAGTGACACTGACATCACACTGTGATGAATTATCTCTCCTAAGTTTGCCGTGCCCAACAGGGTCCATAATTGTAACTTGTGTAGATGTAAGACCTTCTGCAAAACATTATGAAGTGCAATAAACATTGAATTGAATTGAATTACTTATTTAACAAGTGAAAATATAGTTGCCCTAATATTTTATTGAAATTTAAGGACACAAATTACAAGAAATATTAACATCGAAATAAATATGAACACCGAAATATTAACATAACGTGTTATGTTTAGCCCGAAAACATTTCAAAAAAATACTGTTATTTGATAAATATTCAATAAAACGATAAATACGACATAGTTCACATTATACTGTACTGGAAATACTTTTCAATCTTAGAAACCAACAAAAAACATTTATTGATACAAAAGAAACTCGCATATATAGGTATCATAAGTTCTGTTCCATCAAAATTTATGAGCAACGAGAATTTTTGTCTGAATCTCAATTGGCTCGTGGGCTCGACGATCCGCGGGAAATCTCAGAGAGTCGTAAACACCGCGGGGAGACAATGAGCGATTATACCACGCCGCCCCATTCCGCTCACGTAGTGTTGCCATGGGAGAAATAAATTCTTCCCGAAATCGCGACCTGCTCTATATGGAAATTTTATATTTTCCCAAACAAAACTGCGCTTGTCGTGTATTTCTTATTGTTTACCGTAATGGGGTGAGCAGGTGGTGCAAGATACTGAACGCGTGCTCCGAATGTGGGAGTATCTTTGTTTTGTTAAAAACTTGGGGAAACTTATCTGTATGGAAATTGGGAAAGGATACTTATAAATTTTACGAGGCAAAAAAGATTTTGCACTGTTTTACATATTGAAAATTACAAAATACTACAAATTCATTCCCAATATTTATCATTTACATACATTCTTTTTTACATATGCAACGCATTTTGTAGGAAAAATATAAAAAGAGTAAGCCTAGGGTTAAATTAAGTTTTTGTACTGGTTTTCGTGACGTGTTCTCAATAAGTCTAAAGAATTTGTTAAACTGATAAAAGTCTATCAAGTAAGCTGTAATCATGATACACTAGCGAGCAACCAAATCGACTAAACCCAGATTTAAATTCAAATTCAAATCATTTATTCTCTTAACAGAGATTATTTATTTATTTTCTTTTAAATTATTTATTTTCTTTACATTATAATATCGTGATCGAAGTTGCCTAGTAAGCAAACAATGCTTGTGACAAGATTGAAGTAATGACAATAATTTAATAACGGTAATTTAATAATAGTAATTTAATAATAATAAGAATTATACGGCGCCCTTCCTCCTCTCTCCTACACTATGTTGTGCCCGACAGGTTCCACAAATGTACCAAATTGGAATATTCACCACCTTATAAAACCATTGTGGAACGCAATAAAATATTGAGTTTTGAGAAAGATTACATTGAAATAAAAACAATATTTCATTTGAAGGTTTGAAACTTAAATGATTAAGTTACAAATTACATATGTTGTCGATGAATGTGTGCGATTCCCACATTTTCTAAGGAATACGCAGCATGTAATTTGGTCCTCTTTCGTGTTTCTTTATCGATACTATAGACAGCATCCTAAGATATTCTATATCCTAAGATTATACTCCGAGGTAAAATTGATTGTCCGCAATTACTCAGTAATTTTATGTTTCGGGCTCCTGCAAGATTCCCTCGTGCTCCTATTACACCCTTGTACCCTCCTCCTCGCAGAACAGTACTAGGCATGAACTCTATCGTCCCTCGGCTTTGCAAACTGTTAAATAGCTACAGTGACCTTGTTGACGTGCAGTTTGACTCATTTGGCAAGTTCCACAGAATAACCAGTAATAATGTTTAATTTAAATTTAAATTATAATCATAATTCAAATAATGTAACTCTGTAATGTCTTGTAATATTTAAGTTTTATTTCCTCTTCATACCAATTTTAATGTTAATTTTTAGTATTTTTTTTTTTTTCCTTTTAAATCATTTCTTTTTGTCTTTTCACTAAATTTTAATTGTCACTTTTAGTTTGTAAGTTCTTACTATTATGGGGCATGCGGTGCTAACCTGTAAGAAATTGTTACACTAACCCTAGATTTAAAAAAATATTATTCTATCATGTATGTATAAGTGTAAACAATTGTTGGTTGGCCAAAAAAATAAATAAATAAATAAATATTAATAATTTTCTTTAGTTGGCGCTTGGCGTTTATACAACCCTTAATTAATTACATAATTAGTTTCCTAATCATTATGTAGACAATTTAACTACCACTCCTAATAAACAACTTGATAACATGTAATTTCGCTATCAATTTTATTTCTAACTATAAATGATTAATGAGCAAACTTGCTACCGATAGTAAGTAATTCATTTCCTAGTTCAGTTTCCAGTTTGAAAACTAATCATCATTTGCATCAAACTTAGTTATTATTCCGTGATATGTCTCCCGAACGGTTTCCGTGACTGCTGATTCAGCAAATGATTGATCATCGTATTTTAAATTTGATATAAACGCAATGAAATCATTAACATTAGCTGAACGATAACTTTGTAGTAAGGGAAAGTAGCCGTCATATAAATAGAAACAATTGTAATTTTTTGTACTAATCAAACTATTTCAGAGATTTGTATCGCCATTCGTTTATAATCTATAGAGATAGAGAATAGCCAGCTTGATAGAGATCAAGCTGGCTATTACAAACAGTAATGATTGTAATAAACAGATTGTCGAACTTTGATGTTTAGTATAGAAACATTTGGGACCAGGGAGTATAGGGATCCTACCAAGACCTCAATACTCAATACTTTACTCAATTATCCTTTACTCAATTAATCTAAGGAGCCCAAGCCAACCTCACCTGCAAGTGGTGCACCTGTCGATCAACGGACGGGCGTATAATATGCCTTTGCCTACCCCTTCGAGGAAACAGGCGTGAATGTGTGTACAGTTGAGAAAAGTTCTTTCAAAAACAACTTTTCTCCGAATCAAGTTATGAGGTGAAATTAGCTCTTGTCCGACTTCACCCTAGTCAATTTAGGGATATTTCGTACCACAGGAACCTCTTAAAATAATTTTAACTCATTTTTCGAGTCCTATTATGTTAATAATAATGGCTGATTCATTGATCGGGTTCAGAGATAGATGAGACCTTGATGAAGCCAACAGGATGATGATGATGTCACCAACGTATTCTCATAATGTTTCTGCAGGTATTTCTTGTCCGCGTGGCTTTTACGACAAGACTTAAGAAAATTTTATTCCCAGGGTGAATGTAGATTACTCGCTTGTTCAGTAATAGCGAAAATCTCTCTTTTTGTTTAAGTTTTATTCATATGTCATTGCTATAATCTATTTGTTATAAATGTTTGTATGTCCGTCTGTAACGTTTTCGAACACAAAGAAAAACAAAAAGAGTATAAGCTTTAAAGATTTTCTAAATTAGTATTAAAGTATAACACTGAAACGTACCGTCATGAAACATTCATGCACCCATTCATCATTCTGAAACGGAACCATGAACTTTTCTGCAACAATCCATCAAGCTGTCAGTACGATCCTTAAGGAGCTCTTGACAATCTTACTTTTGTCGACGAAAGTATTAAGGGACCATACGAAAATGCATAACACAGACGCAAAAGAAAGTTTGTTGCTAAACATCGTTAGGAACTTACCATTTCAAATTCTGGATGGAGAAAAATGAATTCTACGTTCACTGACTTTAAGATAAAGAAAAAAATAACTGACGAAATAACTCGGATTGTTGATACTACAATTTTTCTTAATGTCGAAGGCAGCAAAGTTCATAATAGCGTGAGGAAAGATTAAAATAAGTTGGTTGCAACTTTGGCGTGTCTCAAATGGATACCGTTGAGAGTTAGAACCATTTTTCACGTAAACTAACGTCGTGAATGTTAATGTTGGCGGAATACAGCATGTGACAGCAGCCTTTACTTACTAACTTACTGAGAAATTTCTAAAAAAGGGGAATGCTATATTAATGACATGTCAGCGACAAGGTTTGAATTGATCGTTACGTTCTTGACATTAACTTGCTAACTATATTAATAACACAACTTTTATACCTAAACTTAAATTGCGTCCCAAAGAACTTACATACATAATGTCACGACTCTTTCCCGTAGGGGTAGGCAAAGATCACATCCTTCCACTTGCATCTTGGCACACACTTTTAGCTTCACTCACACTCATTGACCTCCTCATAAACGCCCATTGGTTTAGGGTACTTCAGAAAAAACTTAATGGCATAAAAAGTTGCATTTATTTCTCGCATAACATTCAATGTGATCAAGTTATGGACGGACGGACGACCGATATGGCGTGGAGGTCAGTATACCTACACTTCACTCCAGAGGTCGTGGGTTCAAAAAAAAGTATTTAAGTATGTTTATGCGTTATTTAGTATCATCCATAACACAAGTTCTTAATGATACTTATCTTGGAACTAAATAATTGGTGTAATTGTCAGGAAATATTTATTATTTATTTATTTGTCAGAAATATTTAAGTTGGGTGAAAAGGAACTTGAAGCCTGGGATGTCCAAGACATGCTAAACATTGAATCACTATTAGTAGAATGACAAAAATCTTGGCTGGCTGGGCCACGTAGGGTTTTCTGTAAGTGTACGGTATGGAGCGTCAGAATTTTGCTATACTGCATCGATTGCTTACTCCATTTTAGGTTAATTTCATCAATGGCTCTTGCAGTGCATCCACACCGCAGTAACTTTTTGTTAACCAGCGTTTTCAAAAGTTACTTAGCAACATCTGATAACAAAAAGTTATATAAATCACAGTATAAAACTTACAATATGTAACCAAAATGTTGTTAAAATTTACCATGTTGCTCAACAAAAAGTTGCATCGTTAGACAGATAGATAGATAAACTTTTTATTGCAACGAAAGACAAACATACATATAAGACAACAAAAACAAAATTACAAAAAATTTAAAAAAAATGCAATTGCATAGTGTGCATGTGTTGCGCTGCATAATGGCTACGGCTCAGTGGTTTTTTTGCACTGAGAAAGCAAAACACTGATTTTCAACTTTTGTTAAAACAGTTACACGAGACGCGCCCAAAATATCGTGTATAATTTATAATATAACGTACAATTTTATAAAGATGTATCATAAGGCAGCCAAATCATCCAGTAAATGGTAGCCGGCCCTTCGATTCAAGCGCTGCTCCTAAGTGATTTCACTCACCTGGCTATAGTGTGTAGAGGTGCGCAAGCGGCCAGTTTGACGAGCGGCCGGTGAGGGGGCCGCGTGGGCCTCGTGGGGGGACTGTACGTGTACTCCCCCGCCTCGGCCCCCGTCAGCCACGACCAATGCTCCGTCATTCTCACTCCACTTATATAACTATTCACTTTTATAACACCACCATTTGGCAGGTTTTTTTAAAGAAATCTATGTTAAAATTCAACTTTGCTATAGTTTTATAAGTATAGTTTAACTTTCTCATAAAAAACATAATCCTTTATTGCAGGGGTACCCTTGCAAAACTTTAAATTCACATTTTTCCTTGATATTTATTAATGTTCATAGTAGTGTAATTATATCCTAGTTCAGAGAAATGCAACCAGTAAATACTGCATGATGACAACACTTTTTGAGTGTTGAAAAGTATTAAAACCTTATTAGGGTACAAATTTAGAAAACTCAAATTTAAAACGATTATTAATTATCTAAACTATAGTTCTATTTACCAGAATCTTTATTTCATATCATTTTAATTTCTATTTTTATTTATAAATCTTGTCTGCTCTGATTGACAGAAAAAATATTTATCTTATACCACATCACATATATACATTCACGCCTGTTTTCCCGAAAGGGTAGGCAGAAGCATATTATTCGCCTACAATTCGCCAATAATATAGTTAGTCCCACGTAAATAGGTGGCGAGCCTATTGCCGCTTACCGAGCACTATTTAGTTCGCTCGTCCGTTGATCAGCAGGTGCACCACTTGCAGGTGAGGTAATGAGGTTGGCTTGTGCTTCTTAGGTCTTAGTAGTATCCATTTACACCCTTATCTTATACCAATTTGAAGTAATATAATAAACAATAGAGTATATAGACTCAAAATGGCCGAATAATGGTCAAATACTGCTTATTTTACGCCCGCTTAAAAATAAATCAAATAGGATTAAGCTAATGGGGACTTATTCAAACATAGTGAAACAGGCCCTAACAGTTTTAATACAACTGCTTTTGAATCAGCTAAACAAACGACTAGCCAAAATAAACTTGATGAATGACCCTGTCAGTGGAAACAGAAGTCAATATTTCAAGATGGCGGACGGGCCTCCAAACTTCAAACGATCTGGCTTTATTACTCATCCCGTATATTAATTCGGTTATAACTCACAGAATGATAAATATTGAATTTAATAAATTTCGCAAGACAATACTCTTGCGTAATCAAAAAGTTGTTCTATTAATCATAGTAATAACAACACTGGGTTGATTCTGAAGCGATTTGACACGAAAAGCATAGAGCCCGAAGGTTTTTATCCTATACTTACTATTTTAGCGATAAACTGTAGCTGAGGAGAGCGAAGCATAGGCTAGAAGGTAGTGTTTCATGAAAACATTGTGTATTTCATGGCTTAAATTTATAGGATTTTAAACAAAAAATTAAATTATATTCCATTCGTCATGATACTGTTTGATTGCAACAAGTAATTTTTGCCATTACCATCGTTTTCTATCATTATACGAATTAATTATTAAATTATGTAATCAATCATCATTATAGCATATTCCCGGTTGCCCTAGACTTACGCCATGAAATCTGGTACCAACTAGCTTGTAGTAATCTTTAAGGACCGATGGATAAATTTAAAAGAGCATAGCCTGTGAGTTTCTTGCCAGTTCTTCTTACAGAGCGGTGGCTCGGAACTGGCACTTAGATTTACTTACACTTAAATATTTTTTGTTTTTAAATTGTTTTGTTGCATGTAAGTGAATCTAAGCTTCGTGATTTAGTGTTATAATATTTCGATTATTTTTTAAAATATTTTAATTATGACGATTTAAAGTACTATGTAATGTTTATGAAATAAATATTTTTTTACTTTACTTTGAGGTCGTGGGTTTGAATGGGAATCAGGACAATTTTTTTGTGGACAAAATTATATGAAATTGAATTGATTTCAATGTGTACTTTACCAGAGTTTATAGCAATACTAGAAAGTTCTGATACATTCACAACTTTATACTTCATCATTTCAACCACATTATTTATAGTATATGTACACCGTAATTGTCGTACATATCAGGTGTAATTTATGTTATGTCCTTTTTTATTTAAGATTGTGTTAAATTGTATGATGTCTGTTTTAACTATTGTGACTATTTGTAACTGTTGTGGCTATTTTCATAAATAAACCACTGGACTACTCGCGGATCCAGTGCGGATTTAGCGATCTAGTGTTAGATTTATTCAAGCTGAGTGCCTAATGATTAAAAGCCTTAACTTAACGTAATTATTTCTGATGTTACACTTTCTAGATTATTATTTTCTGGTTAATGTTATTTGATTGTACCTTTTCTCTGTCGAGTGTTAAAGTAGCCTTGTAAGGCATGGAGTGGCAGGTCTCGAACCCCTACCCTCCTAAGCGTCACGGTACTCACATTTATAGCCCATCTGGGCCGCCGGCTACGTACACGACGCGACGAGGCCATGAATAAATGCATCAATAAATATTACCTTCAGGTTACCTTACATAACTGTGATTTTGAATTAAACTGTTCTACGTGGAGGTAAGTTTTTAATGAGATAATTAAAAACGGTTTAATTCATATTAAAATTCTTTGAAAAAATTCTGAATTTTATTTAGCGGACCCGTTGTCTAAGGGAAGCTCTCGTAGGTTCTCGGTGGTCGGAAACGATCACTGAAGTTAAGTTACAGAGGTCAGTCCTTGGATGGGTGACCGTTTGTGTGGCATTTGATATCGAGCGCTTTCGTGCTTCGGAAGGCACGTTAAGCCGTTGGTCCTGGTTATCACTAAAATGTGATATCCGTTAAGCCATGTTAGAGCCTAATGAGCGGCTTGAAATATTCTAACAGCAGGATGCCACGCCAATCCGCACTGGGTCCGCGAGGTGGAGTATGACTCAATACCCTCGCACCTTGGTTTGTGAGAGGAGGCTAGTGCTCAGTAGTGGGACGTTAATGGGCTGACATGATGATGATTGTCCAAGGGAAGTGCTTGGTGATGAAGAATCGGACAAGGAACTAGTTTCTTTTGCCCTCCAATTAACAAGTTTCCTTCGATATTAAGCACAGCGCCATCTAACCCAAGCTGATACTGCACTGCACTTAGACAAATATCCATATTTGTTCGCATCATATATAACATCGAATCCATAACGTTTAAAGCGAAGGACTGGTGTGCCGATCTTCTCTTATATGCGGCATATTGGTCTTAAAAGAGATCAAAACAGTAAGTATATAACACAAATATTATTTTTCAGCACATGAAGAGATTTTGGAAAGAACATATCTTATTAAAATTCGCGTTGGTCATTTTCTCAACAGTTCAAAAATTGGCAATAATATTTTTTCAAACTGTCATAAGATCGATGGCTAAGACTAAAACTACTTTTTAAATATAAATTTTGATTTGAATAGAAAAAACAAGTTGTTATTAATTTGCCCAATTTCGTGAAGTGCTATTCTATCTACCTATCTACTTAGATGCAAGTGGTTTGTTGCACTAAAACTGCACCCCTGTTATTTTCAGCTATCTCTTTCACTTCTACTATATGTAACTATCTGTGTCACTATCTCACCTTAATTGTTTGTTGCATTTGCCGAAAAAACTGTGGAGTAGCCTAGTAGTTAACTATTTTTGATTAAATGAAATTTGTAATTAAGTTAACTTTTGTATTATCCATGTAAATTGTGCAAAGACATAATAATAATCTTTAATGTACGTAAAGCCAAAAGTACTTACAAACAAACATTACACATTAAATAATTATATTGTAAAGATATTAATAAATTAATACATTTTATTTATTACATTTTTTCTTTTAAAATTTTGACAAAACTACTATCAGCTAGCAAGTAATAAAAATGTACTTTAGCCTATATAAAATTGTAATTTTATTAGAAATTACACATACAACATGGCTCGTAAATTTTGTGACATTTTGCATTATATATTGGGTATATATTGGTAAATGTTACTATACTGGTTACCAAGACTTCTGGTTTAAAAACGTCGGTGCCTTTTCTCTTCTTGGCGATATAAACAATATTATTAATACATAATCTAGCTGCCAATTTTCGCAAAAAATCTGGTAAATGTTACTATAAATTTCTCAGTGAAAACGTCGCCGCGTTTCAAATACCTGATTTCTATACACTATTGTGTGAGTCCCACTAGTCCCAATAGTCCTACTACAGCGTAAGTTGGAGGGTCCGCCCCTCCTCCGAGGTGATTTATGTCACATTATCATTTCTACATGCCGTGGCGGGCCGGGGGCGCGTGCGATTGTACTTTTTAATTTACCAGAGTTGTAAATCTTATTGATGACGTGCTTATTGTGTGCATCTTTATACACTATATACTTTTAGATTATGTAAAAAAAGAAATTTGTATATTGCGCCTTGCGATTAAGTATAGGCAATACTGAAGTACAGATTAATATTGTTGATGAATTATCTCTGTGCATATTGTTACTTAATACAATACAATACAATGTGTTTGAAGAACAAGTATCTAAGGAAATAAATTCATATATTGTAAAATATTTTATGAATTTCAGTATTTTATGTTAAGTTTATATTTTTTCATCACATATAAACTGCTCAATAGATTTGATAACAGTTATCACAAAGATCAATTGCCTACATTACATGCAAAAAATTTTATCACAGAAGTTTCTTTTATTCCTACGGGCAAATTGAACACAAAGATGATTAATGCTGTACTACCACACGATTAATTATATTAATTATAATTACTTCGAGCATATTAAATAACGTAACTGCACCGAGTATATCCACAGCTCAGAGACTAATTAAGAGCGTCTACGATCGAACTTGAAGTGTATCAATTACACGAACGCACAGCCAGACAGACTAGACGTCTAGATAAAGATGGTATCTAATCTCAACGCCAAAGAGGACTCAAAAACCCAAGAGGGACAAGTCTAGAATTTGATAAGCAGTAAAATATTTTGTTAAAAGTAGTTTTTGGATTCTTAACATTTTTACGTCTGTTTATTCCTTCGTTACCGTACGTAGAATGGTGGAGTAGAATCATAAACTAGTGCTTTAACCTAAACTAGAAAATAAAATAAAATTACAAAATCTGTGTAATTCTGTAATAACAATTAGCATCCAAATAAAAATAAATAAATATTGTGTTTAAAGGCCTTAACAAATAAATTACATTGATATATTTAACTGAATCACGATTTATAGCATTTTTTTTTCTATATTTCGTATTTTAATCTCTGAAGTAGAAAAGCGTAGGTACTCTGTAATGAAAATGGGTGTATAGGGATCCTACCAAGACCTAAGGAGCCCAAGCCAACCTCACCTGCAAGTGGTGCACCTGCCGATCAACGGACGAGGCTCTGGCGAACATAACAGTGCCCGGTAAGCGGCAATAGGCTCGCCACTTATTACGTGGGACCAACTATATAATTGGTTAACGGCACTTACGGTCATTTCGCCGCGCGCTGCGTATGCGATTATACGTGTACGCTCCGTAAAATAGTTTTTGGCTATTACCTACCTTGCACAGAGTAGTTTAAAGTTCAGAGTAAGCGGAGCAAAATAATAGGTTAAGGAAAAAGTCTTTTCGTTTTTTTGTATGAAAAGTCAAGACATTTTTTTCAAAGTTTATTTACATTTATTTACAATATATATGTACCGTTTTGTTGAATAACTTTCTGCCATTTTGTGGGCAGAGACATTATCCCGTTACTGTAGAAACTTTGGGACTTCTGATCAAAACAACGGGACAAATAGTTTTGGCAGTCCTCTCTTGAGGTCAACCTTACAGATCCTAAAGAATTCTGCAGAGACCGAAACAGGTGAAAATCTGAAGGCGCAAGGTCAGGGCTATATGGTGGATGCACTAGGACCTCCCAGTCGAACTCTCTTAATTTTTGCTGAGTGGCTAAAGATATATGTGTGTGGTCTAGCGTTATCGTGATGAAAGACCACACCCTTCCTGTTGATCAATTCCGGCCGATTTCTCTCGACTGCTTCCTTTAATCTCATCAGTTGCTGGCAGTAAAGATCAGAATCGATGGTTTTGCCGGGCGGTAAAAGCTCATAACAAACAATGCCCTTCCAATCCCACCATACACACAGCATCACCTTATTTCGTGTTAGGCCAGGTTTGGCCACAGTCTGTGAAGCCTGGCCAACTTTCGACCACGACCTTTTTCGCACGTTCTTGTCGTACGTGATCCACTTTTCATCGCCAGTTATCAATATCTTCAAAAACGGCTCGGTTTCATTACGTCTCAATAATGAATCGCAAATGAGTACACGGTTCATTAAGTTTCTTTGAGTGAGCTCGTGTGGCACCCAAATATCGAGCTTTTTTGTATAACCAGCTTTCTTCAAATGGGTCAAAATTGTTTTGTGGTCAATTCCCAGTTCTTCAGCTACATTGTAACTACTAATATGCCGATCTTGCTCCACTCTTTCAAAAATGGCGTCCATTTTATTCGTAACAGGGCGACCAGAGCGAGGTGCATCTTTAACATCAAAATTTCCGGACTGAAAACGTTTGATCCAAATTTGTGCTACTCTTACTGACACTGCATCAGGTCCATAAACATAACAAATTTTTTTCACTGCTTGAGTTGCATTTTTGCCTTTTTTATAATAAAATTTTAAAATGTATCGAATTTCTTCATTAGATTCACTCATTTTTACGAAGAGAAAAACAAATGAAAAATAGCGGGAAACAACTTTTTTTTATTTTTTTCTATTCTTTATAATGGAACCTTTTTAATGTTACCAAAACCAGCCAGACACAAATAGTACAGTCAAAAAAATTTTATAATAAGTTTATACCTACGTTATGCGAAAAGACTTTTTCCCCGACCTAATAGTACGTTGAAGCGTGAATGTAAGCGTAAAAATAACCTCAATCTAACCCAAAAAGAGAAGTATAAGTATCTATTTTTGGGATAGGTTGAGGTTACGTTTTTTTCTTACCACTAAAAAGCATTTTATGCAGCCCACCTAAATTAGTTTGGACTAGGCTATACTAGTTTGTCCTAAAATCGGGTTACGCCGGTAACATTGTATATGTTATAAAAAAATTGCAATATTTAAATCTAAAATAAGATTTGTATCATGCTTGTCTCCTATTTAAAACAAAACACTACCAATATAAAAATAAATACCATGTCCAATAAATAGCATTTTTTCATATTTCCCAAACCCACTCCACAAGTACTGTAAATAGGACGTCTTTTTTAATTTTATCAATTTCGACCCATGTAGTCTGAGTCCGGCTTAGGGGATCTCACCCTTTTGGTGTAGTCCCAAGGTAATGACAACCCTGATCTAACGAGTTAAGGTGGAAGTTGGAATGCTTCCGAACTTTGTTTTGATTCACTCATCGTTATAATGAAGAAGCAGAAAACCGTTTTGTGTGTGTTTGAAGATAAATAGTATACTAGGTGCGCGCTATTAATTAGTTAGAAACTGTTCTTATTTTAGTAATTAAAAAACGTGAGTGTAATAATATACCTAACGATGTTAATAAGGTTATGAGGGTTTGATTCTCCATTTTTGTAAAATATTTGTAATATTCTTAAAAAAATAATTTGAATTCGCTTAAATTTATTAGATATCACTTAAAAAGTAACTTGTCAAAATTTTGACTGTGTTTTATTAATTCATACCAGCACCAATATTAACGCTGTATTATTTCTCATAAAACATATCTTTAAACTATTTCAAATCGATAATTTTTAAGATACAATTTTTATTCTTCCCTTATTACAAAATATTAAACAAGATTTTCAAGAAGACGCCTACAAATATTTCGCTAGCAATATTGCGCCGCAGCGTGAGTCACTGTAAAGTCCACAGGCGCGACGTCTGACGCGATTCTGTATATTATAGAGCTTATGCTACGCCGACAGCGATGCTTATCTAAGGAAATTATTTGTTTAATTATATACATCTTCTACCTTAAACTTTTGTTGTTTCATATACTCTGAATATGAACTAATGTTCTCAAAACAATTAACAAATTTAATGACTTCTAAACTTTTTAACTAAGAATAATTCATTGTTAAGCTCATAGAAATCAAAAGTAATAAAATTTCAATCAACTTATTGCAGAAACCCTTTCCCTAGCTAAGTTATACAGATCTGTCAAATATCCCGCCATATTTGCTGTTGTCAGATGCAACCGCTCCCGCGCCCGCCCCCGCTCCAGCTACTTCCGCGGCCGCCGCCTGCCGCCACTTTATGTGAAATCGATGCACAACGTGTTTGTAAACACTTGCACTCTGCTACCAAATTGTTTTATTTATTTACAACTACAGTGAAAGTTATTGTTCGAAAAAGTTACAAAAAATATAGTTAGTATTTTTGGAAAATATTTTCAATACAACATAAGTTGTTATGTTTGTATGAAAACTTAATATGGAGTTCAAACTTCAAATAAGATTTAGTTATTGTGTAATAGTTTTGAACGTTTTATTTTATAGTAACAGCAACTTGTTGCATTTCTCTAGCTAGGAGTTATAGGTAAATTTATCCTTCTCGCAGATATGTTTTGGATATAAAATATCCTCTCTTTTTTCATATTCTTTTTACGATTATGGCGGATTAAAAACCATAATCATACACGTACTCAAAATTTAACACGTTAAACTATACTTGACACACACATATGTATATTTCACTCATACACGCACTGAACATTGTCACATATCACGAAAAAACTTCTACCTACAATATTAGAACTTTTTAGAACTAAAAACTTTTTGGGTTAAGTATTCGATTTTTGAAAACGCGTCGCGGAGGTGGCGCTCCCCGGCGGCCACGTTGCAAACTAACCTAACTTTGGCGCGTGCACTCCTCGCTCGCTCGTAAAGCCCACAGGAATAACGATCTTGGTCCTTCAACGTTTATCACTAACATTCACATCTAGCGTGAAATTACATTTTTGATGTTTTTCATACAACACTTCTCTAGGCAATTTAATATCAAATTTTCACACAATAAAACTGTCATACCGTTGTGAACTTTGGATAGTCACAAAAATATAATATTAATGCTAAAATGGTTTATTTGTTTATTTTGGTCAGCGCTAACAATGAAATTTAAAATATAATTATGACGACCGTTATCTTATAATACACAATTCATTACTCCGAGGAATTCCATTGAACCTATAAAATCATAGTGATTGAATGTTACAATTAATTGTTGGGTCAGGTTAGACATTCAATATTTTATAGTTTGCTAGTTTATACCACCATCATACCATAACTATTCAAAATTGAACCACTTTATAGGTAAGTACCCATAAAGACTAACAGGTTACATTATACTTATGCCAACCGTGGAGGTGAACTATTTACATACAGGTAAAATCTTTGTAAATCTGGTTCGGGTGTTTCCTCTATGCAATATTTCAGATACGTACTATATATCTATATTTATGTATATTTCCGTCCGTCCGTTCCGTCATTTAGTCCTATCCATAGCACAAGTTCTTTATAGAAGAGAATTATTTATTTATACTACTTTTATATACTTAAATTGTATAATTTAATATATTTTTATTTTATCACCTTGTAAGTTTATTATAAATAAATTTTCAACAAGTATCAAAACCGCTTAGTCGAATTATGGGGGTTCCCACCCCTAGTCCGGCGCCCTCCGTTCATTCATCGGTGCCACAGACTACAAAATAAATAATAGTACTACGGCACAGAGGTGGGGTGGAGTCGACCTTGCCTGTGGCTACCTCGAGGGTTTTGTTCATGTCGCTTTGTAGTGACGAGTTGCGTTTTGTTCATTTACACTGCACTCCACCCTGAGGTCGTGTGTTCGATTCCCACATAGGAGAAATCATTGTGTGCATAAACTTAAACTTTTTTTGTCTTAATTAGGGTGTTTTGTGTGTATATGAAATTAGCTATTGTCGTAATCACATAGAATACTTTTTAAGTTTTTTTTGTCAATCATAACATTATTAACACGTTAGCAATAATTATTATAAGCAAACTATGAACCATATGGATTTCGTCCACAAATAAATAATTTTATTATAATAATTTAAAAGGCAGTGTTACTGCGGATTGGTAGGAGCGACGATAGCCCAGTGGCGTGATCAATAGACATCTAATTCAGAGGGTCTAGGGTTCAAACCCTGGTGGCGCTATAATTTTTCCAAGTTAAAGCTCCGCACTTCGGAAAGCACGTTACGCCGTTGGTCCCTGCTGTCAGGAACATCTATAGCAATCGTTATTACGAAGTCAGTGCCTTCTAATATTCTGGCAACTGGTTTAACCATAGAATAATGTTTCCCTTTTGGTTGTGGAGGTCAGATGGCTGTCGCTCCATGTAATAACTGAAGTTCAGACAAATCTGGTTAGACCAGTAAGCAGACCCTGGATCCTGGAGGCTTAAGTTTGGGGCAACCGGGATAATGCTAGGATATGATGATGATGACAAAGCAGTGTTACGAAACTCTATATGTGTTTTTTAACGTCTACATACTATGTACCAACATACATACATACATACATACATACATTCACGCCTGTTTCCCCAAAGGGGTAGGCAGAACACTTCGCCAATTATATAGTTGGTCCCACGGAATAGGTGGCGAGCCTATTGCCGCTTACCGGGCACTGTTATGTTCGCCAGAGCCTCGTCCGTTGATCGGCAGGTGCACCAATTGCAGGTGAGGTTGGCTTGGGCTCCTGAGGTCTTGGTAGGATCCCTATACACCCTGGTCCCAAATGTTTCTATACTAAACATCAAAGTTCGACAATCTGGCTATTACAGTCATTACTGTTTGTATGTATCTATCTACCCTATATACCAACATGATGCAATAAAATATAAAATAATGTAGATACTCAACATTTGCACGTTTTAATTGTTTGTCTACAACACTGTTCCATCCAGGTGGAAATGAATTTCCCGTTGCTTCAGGTATTTTTGTACTCAGGAATATTCATAATAGAACATTCTATTTGGAACTAAATGAATTCAATAAAAGAATGTTACAAATATTCTAAATATCACGTGGGAGATTCGACTCCCCTAGAAATAAATAACTCCATTATTGGATTACTTATTTTATTCAATTTCGTGATAACTTTTATACGTTTAGTGACACCCATGGGAACAAACATAAACTCCTAACAGGCATTATTAAAAAAGGCAATCTCATTCAATAGTTATTCTTATTATTAAATAAATACCTTAGCTTTTCATGTTTAGTAAAAATTGAACATTGTCACAGTAGGTATTAATGATTCGGATAAACAGTGAATTAATTTCCCAAGACATTGCCTAGTTTGGGTTTATGCACATTTCAAATTAGTGTTTTTAGATTCGTCTACTGTAACTACTTTTGTGCTATAAAGATTACTATTATTATTAATACTAGAGCGCTCGTATATAAAAAACGGCTTAATAATATACCTGAAGACATTAGAGTGAAAAAAAGGAAACACAAGTTCAAGCAAATTTGAAAAAAACACTATTTGGTGTATGTGCAAAATTGTAATTTATCTTTTTTGTCTTCTCTATTCTTACTAACTTTGGTAATTAGTATAGAATAATTTGTAATTAATATATAAGAGACTGTGACCCACAGACAAACCAGTCACTCGGTTTTGTGGGATATATTTTTATGTTACTTGCATTATTTAAAGGAAATAAACGTTTTACCTATCTATATCACCAGGTAAGAAATGATTAGCTAGTTAAGTTAACCTGAGACCGAGATCTGTCCTTAACTGACTGTTTGGGTGGAATGCAATATCGAGCTTTTCCGAGTTTCGGTAGACTCTTCAGGCAAGAATCCCTGTTATCCCTCTATGTAGTAATCGTCAAGCAGATATATTTGCCTTTGCAGAGCCCTATTTGGGCAGTTTAAAAAGTTCTAACAGCAGACCGACGAGCTTGATCTAATCCGCACTGGTATGGTGAAAAAAAAGTAAATCTTTCTCTCAGTTTGATTGTTTTAGAAGACTCCCTTTAAACGAAATGTATGCAAAGTCAGTTTGTATGGTTGTTAAGGTTTTACGCCTAAGCCTAAGATTTTGATGTATGTTAGTTTAAAGAGTGCTCAAGCGCAAGACAAGGACTTGGGGTGACTTTTAAATAATAAATAAATATTTCTGACACTTACACCAATTATTTAGTTTCAAGTTACGTATAATTAAGATCTTGTGTTATGGATACTAAATAACGGATAAACATACATAAACACTTTTTATTTGTAAATAAATACTTAACATACATAGGAAAACCCCCAGACCAAATCAAATATTCATATTTATACAGACAAAGATTTATCCTGTGCGGGAATCGAACCCATGACCTCAGAGTGGAATGCGGGTATACTCACCACCACGCCATATCGGTCGTCTTTTATTTATGAAATATGTAAACATACAAAGCAGTGTACAATACCAGTCAATAACTGGGATTATAATATTTGATCCTCTAAAACCCTAATTGATCTATGAAACATAAGCAATTTAGAAATGATAAATAAATAATAAATAAATAAATAATAGGTTGGGGAAAAAGTCTTTTCGTATTTTTGTATGAAAAGTCAAGACATTTTTTTCAAAGTTTATTTACATTTATTTACAATATATATGTACCGTTTTGTTGAATAACTTTCTGCCATTTTGTGGGCAGAGACATTATCCCGTTACTGTAGAAACTTTGGGACTTCTGATCAAAAAAACGGGACAAATAGTTTTGGCAGTCCTCTCTTGAGGTCAACCTTACAGAACCTAAAGAATTCTGCAGAGACCGAAACAGGTGAAAATCTGAAGGCGCAAGGTCAGGGCTATATGGTGGATGCACTAGGACCTCCCAGTCGAACTCTCTTAATTTTTGCTGAGTGGCTAAAGATGTGTGTGGTCTAGCGTTATCGTGATGAAAGACCACACCCTTCCTGTTGATCAATTCCGGCCGTTTTCTCTCGACTGCTTCCTTTAATCTCATCAGTTGCTGGCAGTAAAGATCAGAATCGATGGTTTTGCCGGGCGGTAAAAGCTCATAATAAACAATGCCCTTCCAATCCCACCATACACACAGCATCACCTTATTTCGTGTTAGGCCAGGTTTGGCCACAGTCTGTGAAGCCTGGCCAACTTTCGACCACGACCTTTTTCGCACGTTCTTGTCGTACGTGATCCACTTTTCATCGCCAGTTATCAATCTCTTCAAAAACGGCTCGGTTTCATTACGTCTCAATAATGAATCGCAAATGAATACACGGTTCATTAAGTTTCTTTGAGTGAGCTCGTGTGGCACCCAAATATCGAGCTTTTTTGTATAACCAGCTTTCTTCAAATGGGTCAAAACTGTTTTGTGGTCAATTCCCAGTTCTTCAGCTACATCGTAACTACTAATATGCCGATCTTGCTTCACTCTTTCAAAAATGGCGTCCATTTTATTCGTAACAGGGCGACCAGAGCGAGGTGCATCTTTAACATCAAAATTTCCGGACTGAAAACGTTTAAACCAAATTTGTGCTACTCTTACTGACACTGCATCAGGTCCATAAACATCACAAATTTTTTTCACTGCTTGAGTTGCATTTTTGTCTTTTTTATAATAAAATTTTAAAATGTATCGAATTTCTTCATTAGATTCACTCATTTTTACGGAGAGAAAAACAAATGAAAAATAGCGGGAAACAACTTTTTTTTATTTTTTTCTTTTCTTTATAATGGAACCTTTTTAATGTTACCAAAACCAGCCAGACACAAATAGTACAGTCAAAAAAATTTTATAATAAGTTTATACCTACGTTATGCGAAAAGACTTTTTCCCCGACCTAATATTTTCTGACAATTACACCAATTATTTTAGTTCCAAGATAAGTATCATTAAGAACTTGTGTTATGGATACTAAACAACGTATAGGTTACATACTTAAATACTTTTTTTTGTATATACATACTTAATATACATAGGAAAACACCCAGACCAGAACAAATATTCATGTTCATGCACACAAAGATTTGTCCTGTGTGGGAATCGAACCCACGACCTCTGGAGTGAAGTGTAGGTATATTGACCTCCACGCCATATCGGTCGTCAAAACGGTCCCCATTACTTATTGGTAGGTTGACATAAATTGATGACATATTCGAGGTATTTTTTATGCTAATTTTAATAAACACTTAGGTTGTATGATGGTATTAGTTTTATGTCTCAAAGAACTCTTTCTGGTCTGGTCTTCATTATCCATCATCAAAAAGTTGACCCGTTTGATTCCTTATCGGTATTTGCAAAATTTAAACGATCGTTTAAATACATGTGCTAACAATTTGCAATAAATCCCCAGAGCATCATTCGACATGGCTTTATAAATTTTATACCCAGTGATGATCACAGTTTGTAAGCGGACCCAATTCCCTATCACCCCTAAACAGCAGCAAACAGATGAAACAATGTTAGAACACAAACAAATAACACCAAACCCTGTCTGTCCGTCCGTGCCGCTACGGAACCGTGCGGCTGCATAAATTAGGGTTCCGTCGGTGGGGAGGTGGTTCGTGCTTATAAACCGTTGCGTTGCTGGATAAGAGACTTACCTGGAACAAAAAAGGGATATTAAAACATGCTTTTTTGAAATTAATAGTATAATAATCCTTACCTTCAATTTTAAAGTTAACTTGAATGCTAGGTTATTGCGCCTAAATCACTACGCTGATTGGGATGTTTTTAAAGAGGTGAACTTTGAAGAGAAAGGTATCCGCTACTCTTATCCCGTAAAAATCGTTCTACCTGCTTCTTTCGGTGTTAAATGGCATAGTGTTAATTGGACATGTCCTTCCTTAGGAGCTATCCATAAACTACGTCAACATTAATGGGGTGGGAGGGGGTTGACGAAGTGTGACAAGGGGATGGGAGGGATCCTAAATTTCGTGACGCCACATTTCAAAATCCAGGTCCTATAAACATTTTGGAACTGCTGTTTTAATGTAATCATTTCTTGCTGTACAATTGCAAAATATGTGACATTACACTAAGGAGGATGGAGTCTCACAAGTATGACCAGCTGTGACAAGGACGGAGGGGGGGTCAAAAATTCACGTTCAAGTTCATGTGGCGTATTTTTGGATGATACAGTTAAAGTCTTCATTGTATAAAATTAAATAAAAATCTTTCTCGTAGTTAAGAGTACAGTTACTTTAAGCAAGTGACAAACAAATGCATAATTTTTGTTTTTTTTAAACTTTATAGTAGCTTATTTATTTTTGGCATCCTAAATACTATACAGATCGATCCCTAAAAGCCCCATTAGTCGTCAGTTCTGCTTGCTATGTGCCCCACCTACTTTACTTACTATAATGGGAACACCGCGCAAATGCGCTCGATTAATAACGCCTCAATATTTTTGTGTTACATGTCTATGAAAAATGAACGCGCGCGCACTTAAATGCTTCTTAGCTTAGTCCATAGGACAATTTACATACTTTGCTTAATTACTAAGATTTTGGGGATTCCGTTGGACAACATTTTGTATTTTTATGGATATCTCAAACCATACAATTTCTAGACCTGCAATCGGTCAAGTAGATCTCTAAATACGCCTTAGCAAAATAATACTAGTTTATAAGATTGGTGATTGATGAAGAATTGCCGTGTGATACTGGCACCTTTGAAGAAGTCCACTAAGTAACCAAGTGTCATAGAGAAGACATAGGGAATGGGATCATGTGGATGAAAGGGTCCTATCAGCATTTAATACATTTCATCAAGAGATCTTTGCCATCATCATCATATCCTAGCATTATCCCGGTTGCCCCAGCCTTAAGCCCAGGGCCCAGGGTCTGCTCAATGGTGCCACCAGATTTGGCTGAACCCCAGTTATTACATGGAGCGACTGCCGTCTGACCTCCGCAACCCAGAGGGAAACATCATTCTATGGTTAAACCAGTTGTCAGAATATTAGAAGGCACTGACTTCCTAATAACGACTGTCGAAGATGTTCATGAAAGCCGGGACCACGGCTTTACGTGCTTTCCGAGGCACAGAGCAAGCGAAAATTCATTCATCTAAAGTTCTCTGTGATGATAAAAAATGTCTTTGTTACTATTTTTACATAGCTCAAATAATCGTGTTATCCGAAATAGTATATATGATAAGTACGACGACCGATATGGCGTGGAGGTCAGTATACCTGCACTTCACTCCAGAGGTCGTGGGTTCGATTCTCACACATAACAAATCTTTGTGTGTTATAAATATGAATATTTGTTCTGGTCTGGGTGTTTTTCTATGTATATTAAGTATGTATTTACAAAAAAAAAAGTATTTATGTATGTTTATCCGTTATTTAGTATCCATAACACAAGTTCTTAATGATACTTATCTTGGAACTAAATAATTGGTGTAAGTGTCAGAAATATTTATTTATTTATTATTATTTATAAGTAAGTAATTAGGTTGATATAAAAATCTACAAATACGGATTACAGTAAAGAGAAAAGCTCTTCGTATAATTTAGGTCACAGTGTGTAATGGAAGACGGTTGCATCACACAGACTGACGCAGTGCTGCGGGTGCGTTCACCTGAAACCACTAAAAATAGGTTAGGCAAAAGTACATCCTACTTATTTAGATCGTCGATGTTCACGGAATACTCCTACGAAGTGTTTATGATATTTTTTAAGAAAGTAAGTAAAATGTAAGTATTTTAATGTGATACGTCATATAACTTTATTTTTGGATGAAAATACTTTAAATGACCGTTTTCCGCTGTGGGTGAAGCGGAAGGGTGTGATGTTCCTTGAGTCTGTAACACCAAGGCTGCGGTAACCCTTTCGAACAGTCCCGCAATTTTGAACAGTTCCTCAATTTCGAACAGTCCCGCAATTATGAACAGTCCCGCAATTTTGAACAGTTCCGCAATTTCGAACAGTCCCGCAATTTCGAACAGTCCCGCAATTTCGAACAGTCCCGCAATTTCGAACAGTCCCGCAATTTCGAACAGTCCCGCAATTTAGAACAGTCCCGCAAAACAGTCTCGCAATTTTGAACAGTCCCGCAAAACAGTCTCGCAATTTTGAACAGTTTCGCAAAACAGTCTCGCAATTTCGAACAGTCCCGCAATTTAGAACAGTCCCGCAAAACAGTCTCGCAATTTTGAACAGTTCCGCAATTTCGAACAGTCCCGCAATTTCGAACAGTCTCGCAATTTCGAACAGTCCCGCAATATATGCCATATCATATTGTCTCCATCCTGCCCAACGGTAAGCAGTCGACGCAGTCCAGATAATTGAGAGCGCTTCATACCATGGGAAAAGCATGCTAACAGACTCACTCGTCAAAGAAAGAAAGGTCTCACAGGAACGACTTTTCAAAGTCTTGGGTTTTAAGTGCTGATAGACTCCACAGTATGAAGGTAAAAGCATTTTAAAAGAAAACAATTTTATACTATATTGACGACCGATATGGCGTGGAGTTCAGTATACCTACACTTCACTCCAGAGGTCGTGGATTCGATTCCCACACACGACAAATTTTTGTGTGCATGAACATGAATATTTGTTCTTGTCTGGGGGTTTTCCTATGTATATTAAGTATGTATTTACAAAAAAAAAAGTATTTAAGTATGTTTATCCGTTGTTTAGTATCCATAACACAAGTTCTTAATGATACTTATCTTGGAACTAAATAATTGGTGTAATTGTCAAAAAATATTTATTTATTTATATTCAAAAGGGTTAATTTACAACAGAACCTCACATTCTTCATTGTATCTCTTACTAGCTGTGTCTTGCCGCTGACGGCGGATTTAAAATTATCGTTACTAGAAATTAAATTAAAAGTAACTTATTATTTAAAATTAAAAGATACTTTTTTCCGTATACCTACTCTTGAATTGTGAATAAATACACCAAAAGAATATTGATAAGTATTAACAAACTAACAATACAATTTTTTTGGGTGATGACAATTCTTTATTTTTAGTAAGAAGGTATGCAGTCTAATTTACCAATGACATTTTGAAACTATATAAAAATTCAAAAATTCGAAGCATTTAATATTCATCATTAAAATTTTTATTATATTGAAATAATAAATATAAATTAAATAACTATTTACCATACCAACAGTGCATTTAGATCAAGAAGCCTAATGGCCGTCATGTCGTGAGCACTTTCTAACCTAGATCCAGCACTGCCTAGGCATTGTGGGCATCGATAACACAGAACAATAGCTTGTTAAGCTATCTGCAAGCTTTAATAGCTCGAATTCAGCTTCAATAGCTCGTTCCTCATTGATTATATCACTAGTGGAGGATTTTGTTTAAATAAATATTTTACTACTTTTTGTTTATTTTATGATATATTGTTATGCAGTTAATGTTTACAACTTTTTATCTCTTTATTTACTCTTTTACAGGATGGTTGTAAAATTTAAGTAGTTCAGGACGAAAATTTATAAACAATTTAAAAAAAAAAAATGTTAAAATTATTAAAAATCGCAAGTTATTATTAAAGTAAAGTAAAGTAAAGTAAAGTAAAAAAATTATTTATTTCATAAACTATTATACATAGTACTTGAAAACGTCATGATCACAAATGAAAAAAAAAAAACAATCGAAATAATATTACACTAAATCACGAAGCTTAGATTCACTTACATGCAACAAAACAATTTAAAAATAAAAAATAATTAAGTGTAAGTGAATCTAAGTGCCAGTTCCGAGCCACCGCTCTGTAAGAAGAACTGGCAAGAAACTCACAGGCTATGCTCTTTTAAATATGTCCATTAGTTTGGTACTAGAATTACAATCTTCATTTGTCTGTGAAGCTATACAATGCAATATAACATAACCTTAACAATATTTATGTTTTCAAGTCATTCATATTAGAATAGCCTGTATGAAACGGCAGTTTAATCCCAAGCATTTTTATCTGCCATATAGTCTTTAATAGAATAATATCCCTTTGAAGACAGCTTGTGTTTTATTGTTAATTTAAATTTATTTAGGCTCAATTGCTGTATGTTGCTTGGGATTTTATTGTAGAATCGCACACATTGACCTTTAAAAGATTTGTTTATCTTTTGGAGCCTAGTGGCAGGTATTGGTATTGTTATTTTCAAAAGGATACAAGTATGATTATCCTAAAAATAATTTCTGGACGTTACCATGAGGAGCAGCCTGTATATGTCTATGATGACCGATATGGCGTGGCGAGTAAACTTACACCCCGCCCTTGAGGTCGTGGGTTCTATTCTCACACAGGACAATTTTTGTGTGCATAAACATGAATATTTGATCTGGTCTGGGTGTTTACCTATGTATATTAATGTTCTTAATGATACTTATTTTGGAACTAAATAATTGGTGTAATTGTCAGAAAATATTTATTTTTATTTAAGTCTTGTAAGTTTGGGTTGTAGCCCAACAAACACGTTGTACGTTTGTTGGAACACTTGAAATTTATATTCTGGTTATTTTTAATTTTCCAAAACTAAAATAATTGTCTCACTGTATAATTTTGTATGTTCACATTTTTTTGATTATGATTTAAAAAAACCTCATCACCTGCCTACGTTCTATTAAATTGTTCATCTCAAATACCGAAGCACATAAATTTCATCAATAATTTTGGGGAATTGACTTCCTACCGCACGAAGTACGTAAAAATCTCAATTCCATAAAAGACGACAGGGCGGCGGGTGGCGCAAGGTTTCCATCAATTTGTGACAAATCACTTTGAATAATATTCATATTTTCGCGAATAGGAAGTCTTGGGGTGAGCCATAGACCTAATTATTTGATAGACTTGAACATATAATTTTTTCTTGAAAATTTTGCAGTTATTTTTTAAAAACTTTAAGTGTATAAACGTGTGAGTTAACACGTTGATGGACAGTACCTCCCACAGACGTAAATTCTAAAAAAGTAATACGACAGTACGCCTCTCGACGTAAGAGATTAGGTTAAGCCAAAGTAAATAGGTACGCCCTTAGATATATTACAAATATTAGGAACAACGTGCTGCAGTCGAAATGACCTAGATACTGCATACATACATACACATACATTACCGCCTGTTTCCTCAAAGAGGTAGGCAGAGGCATATTATACGCCCACACTTTACCAATAGTTGGTAATTACATAGTTACTAAACGATAAATAACTTATCACAAATACAACTTCTATACTAGTAGTTCTATACATTAGTAGGTCTACAAAAATCATATCTCCCGTTGACAGATTTCGCTCCTCTTGACGAAAATATGCCAAAATTGTGTTTTCAATAATAAAAATGGAGTCGGCGCCTATCTTAATGGAATATCGAGTCTCAGCCGTTCTGCATGCTCCGACTCAACGCGGGGGAAAGTGAAAACTGTGTTGTATAGAAAATGAAGGGCCTACGAAAGAAATTATCGAAGAATTGTCAAACACACACAAATCTTTGTGTGAACGTGAATACGCATAAACATGAATATTTGTTCTGGTCGGGGTGTTTTTCTACATATATTAAGTTTGTACATACAAAAAATAAGTATTTACATATGTTTATCCGTTATTTTGTATCCATTATACAAGTTCTTAATGATACTTATCTTCTTCTTCTCATCTTGAAAGTAAATAATAATAATTTATAATCATTTATTTAATTGTGTAAGTGATGTGAGTCTGGATTATGCAGAAAATCAAAATTGTTCATTTATTCAGTGCAGAAATGACCGATCAATAATACTTACTTTTTTTATGTGACTTGTCATAATGACCACATCCTGCCTAATGGCGGCCTGCCTAAGCAGTCAATGCTGTCCAAACATGTGAAGGCGCTCCAAGCCGCAAAAGAATCACTGTAACAAGCGCACCCACTTATGATGGCCTGCACAAATACCCAGTGCTATAGGAGCTCCTGAGGAGGTCCTTCCGGTTCTGATCCGGGGGACGTTGGCCGCGGGCGGGGTGCCAGAAGTTACAAACCCAGGCACTGGCCCCCCGCGGGGGGGTTTAGTGGGTAGGACTGCGGTGGTCGCGTCTGCCGCAGTGAGCCCCACACTCCCCTCTTGGTCCCCCCATTGGCCGGGAGACAGTGCGTAAACAGCATTTTTACCGACAATAAATTGAAAAAAAAGAAAAAAATGGCTATAGGAGTTAGAGAACATAAGCGCCGGCAAAGACTTCCTAAACCGAATGGTCTTACGCAAGAACAAGGTACAGTTGCCGACATGATTTTTTCTCATTAATCAGCTTGTTGCTATGTTGGAGTAAAATAGAATAATTGAAGAAATTGTTTCTTTTTTTTCATTTGAGTATATTATCGGAGAGCTTTGAACACAACACTTTTTATATTGTGATATCCTTGCAGAGTTCATTTGAGGACAAAATTTTATTTTTATGACCTAATTGTGCACCAAATGAAACAATAAAGAATTAAGATTATGATTGTAAAAAAATAAACGTTGATTTCCGCCCCAATAGCCTGCAGTTCAGATTATTTCATAGACTTATGTCAATTTGAAAGGGCCTCGAGTTTTAGCAATAGTTGTGTAGTAGACATTAAAGCATTTGTCAAGTATACCGTAGTGTTCAAAGTTATTTGAAAGGACATGATAACCGGCGACATTAAGCGTTCACAGTACAGAAGCGGATCTTGAACTTGTAACTGTATCCGGTGTGGCCACGTGCACGCCGGAGGACCATTCCAGCGGGACAGTGCACTCGACTGCACGTCGTTATTATATAAATTCAAATACAATTGGAATAATATATTTCAATATTTAATATGCAAATAGTAAAGAAACCTAACATAGCATCTTAAAAAATAAATAAATGTAAGTTATAAGTAATTGAAGGTATAAGTAATAATTATTATAAATGATTTGGGAGTATTCAGAGCGTTTTTTACAATAAATTTGTGACTTTAATAAATCATCATCACAACTTGGCGACAAGAAGTCCACTGCTAAGGCTAGACTTCTCCAATTGTTTTTACATCGATCGATCTTTAATTCAAAGCATTCACCACGACCATATTATCGATCCATCAGGTTTGCCAGTTCGCGGTCGCCATTCGAGAACCTTAACGCCTCATCAGTCGTTGGCTCATGAATAAATGCTAGGTACATTTTTCTGCATGAAACTTGTATGTGAATGAAATTATTTTTCTCATAAGAATAGTCATAATGAGGTCTAATTTAACACAGATAAATCCCAACCATCCTAACCATGCGTTTTTTATACTTGTCAATAGAGGCATAGAATTACGGCCTCTCATAATCTGGAAAATGCTTTAACCACTAGACCAAGAGAGGTCTAAACTTATATTATATAGCATTTAAGCAGTGCGGGTTGAGTGTATAATATTATGTATTCGAAATTTTATTATGTTATAACTTTGACATATTGTCCAAACTGGCAAAGAGTTATCAGATCTCATGTAGAGCTGAGCTTTTAACTTTACAAGCACCGACTTAAAATATTCTACACCTTATTAAAGTTAGTGTATTGGCTGTTTTTAAGCCAGATCATTATAAATAAATAAAATATTCTCTTAAAATCACACCAATTATTTAGTTCCAAGGTAAGTATCACTAAGAACTTGTGTTATGAATACTAAAGATCGGATAAACATACTTAATATTTATTATACTTAATATACATAGGAAAACACCCAGACCAGAACACCTATTTATGTTCATGCACACAAATATTTGTTCTGTGTGGTAATCGAACCCACAACCTCTGGAGCGAAGTGCAGGTATACTGACCTCCAAGCCATATCGGTCGTCAATTATGCTTGTAGGTTATATTTAGTTCTTGAACCACGAACAACGAAGCAAAAACAGGGTTTTTCATAAAGAAAAACACTTTGTTTTGTACATTAAAATCATAAATAAATGAATTTGTATGAATCATTGTCATGTCCTGTTTTGTTGGGATCCTAAAAAGTAACGAAGTACAAAATAAAGATTATTTAAAGAATTGTTTGCTCTGTATCTTTTGCTATTCAAGTAGCGGAGAGTGACTAGAAGGCTCCTGCGAGTTGTCGTGCGCGGTAAGTTTACAGTTTACACTGTTGTTTATTTGCTGCCGCAAACCCCGAGCTATATTTAGGCAGTTCAGTCGGTTTGTTCCTCCGCACCTCCGACCAAATGATTAACTTACACATTTCCACAGTTAGCTTACTTGATTCACCTGTTATAATAGGATAATATGGGGCTTAATTCGACAGCGTTAGGGTTTTATATATACAATCACGCCTGTTAATCGAAGTAAGTAGGCAGAGGCACTTTCGCCAATAGTATTGTTTGTTTCATTGTTTTTAGGGACTTAGTGGGTTTGCCGGAGCCTCATCCGTTGATCGGCAAGTGTACCACTGGCAGGTCAGGTTTGAACCCAAGGTTGTAAGATATTGGTGGTATTCTGATATTTTTGGGTGAATTGACTGACAGCAGGGTATCATATGCATTCCTCTGCCAATTCACACCTGAATCATTTTCTCCTGGGTTCGCGAACCTTGAGCCCAAACATTATCTTATAAGAACCTATGAACGTGATACTACTGAGCACAGGTCTCCTTTCCCAAGCCAAGATGAGATAATATTCAACCGAACAGTTGGTGGAATATGACTTGCCTCCGCAAGTTGAAGGTTGGCGCCCTTTTTCGTTAGATTTTATACTGATGATTTTATGATGATGAAGTAAGTTGAGTTGATGATTATTATTATTATAACTATTTTTATATACTTATATACATTCATGCCTGTTTCCCCGTAAGGGTAGGCAGAGGCATATTATACGCTCATACTTCGCCAATTATATAGTCCGAGTTTATTGCCGCTTACCGGGCACTGTTCTGTTCGCCAGAGCCTCGTCCGTTGATCAGCAGGTGCACCACTTGCAAATGAGGTTGGCTTGAGCTCTTTAGGTCTTGGTAGGATATACACCCTTTATATTTCTATAAGATGCAATAATGTTGCAATACTCTTACTAAAGCCTTAAGAACTCCATATAAGAACACTCCACCCACTTCGGTATTTATAAACTAGTTTGAAGTATATGTCACTTTGAATCTGGCCTGCAGCGGGCGAGGCTGTCAAAATGACATGTGGCTTAATTGCCACTTTGAGTTAAGGGATTAATAAAATAAATTATGCAACGGCAGATACTATTTTGTAGCAAGAATTATGCAGTTTATGTCGTTTATCTTTCAGTTTAGTATTTTTACGAAGCGTGGGTTTTTGTTTTTGCATGAACTTATGAATCGATCTATTTTACATACTATATTTTCTTCTCATCCGACTCACAGGGCTTGGTTCACAATGTCTGAGTTAGAGATACTTGACAGTTAAAATGACAGTATTGTATGAGAACTTTTTTTTTCTTTTAATTAATGGCTCCGTCCGTTTAGCAAATTTAGCCAGTGTCAAGTGAGTGATATATTAATAAATAAAACAAAATATACTTTATTGTCTTTAAGATCAACATGATCGTTTAGATTCGTCAAATATTCACACACAAAATGGAAATCCACAATATTTTTTTAACAACACTGAGATATGAGCCATATGTACCATAAAAAAAAAAACAAATGGGTTCTTAGTCAGAACTTGTCAAGGTTTGTCAGTTAATCTGTCTGTTGTGGTTTTTCTCAAGATTTGTCAGCCTGTCGGTGACTCTTATCGGGGGGACCTGTCGTGATTCTAATTTTTGTGTTTTAATAAAAAAAACATAGCTGTTTGAAAGCCATTCGATTTTACATAGCATTCTTTGCCATCAAGTAAACCGTAAGAAACAATGTATATTTCTCCTTGCATAACTATATTGTAAGTGTATGCTAAATATTTATCGCTTTATGTTTTAAGAATATAAGTTTGTGAATTTTGTCAAAATATTGTGTAAAAAAAATACATTGGCAAGTTCAAGGAATTAACTAGGGTAAAGACCGGAATTGATGTCACATTCAATCATAAAGACACATTTCATAATAAAGACCTTACCGTTAAACTAATACTTAAATTTGTATGAAGCATGAATGCCTGATATTACAAGTGCTTTTCTTTTCATAAATGCTTTTTTCAGACACTCCACCCTATGAACACCTGATAAAGTATCACCTTGCATTGTGAGTGCAGGTTTCTGCCAAGTAGTGGGACGTCAATATTGGTGATGTCAATAATAATTTATTCAACATCACCAATAGCTTATCTTAAAGTAATTTGCCAATATTATAATGAATAATATTTACCTTTCAGGAATACGTCATGTGTTGCACAAAAAACTTTCCTTATTCTCAATTAAAATCAAATATCAAGAAAAGGTCACTAAACACCCACAATGGTACACCAAAGATTTAAAACAAAACAAATATCCAATGGGAAGCACCAAATATTCCGAAAACCGAATAATTCTTATGTCACTCATAAGATCCTGTTAATCATAGATCACTATTCAAGTTACACTTATTTCCTGTACGCACTTTTCACAAATTATAAACGTTATTACTGTCTCAAAACATTTTGCTTTCAGAAATAGTTGGTTTTGTAATGCATTGCACATTTAAACAATCTTTTAACAAACACGTACAAATGTTTACAAAATCTGAATACGTGCGTAACATCGCTACACTTCCAAAGTATGTCAGCAGAGGGCGGGCGGCGCACACCCGTTTAGGCGGGCGGTGCGAGACCAACTGCACATTCGGCCGCATCTGTTCTCTCGCCAAGCCCGCCCTCGGCGCTGGGCGGCGCAAATACTCAAGGAAGATTTACGCTGCTTTGTGATTCGTTGCGAAAGGTCATTTGATTTGTCTTCACAGGTGGGTTAAGGTGGCTATTAAGTTCACAAAAGATGTGTGAAATAGTTTATTTAGTTCACATAGAGCTTTAATAATTTAAGTGGAAAAATATTGTAGTTTTATATCCACTAGGAGAAAAAAACAAGCTGAGCTCTTTTACTTAAACTTTTATTTAATTTATCGTTATCACCATTAATGTTATTTGTATACAAAATTTACAGAAACGTTTCTGCCCACATTGATTGGGATTATAATAGGCGTGAAGTTATGTATGTTTATAATTAATATGTCCATATATTACTTAAAGAGTTTGAGGTGATATCTCAATTCAAATTTTTGTATTAAGAAATTGCATTTGCATTGAGATAAGAAGTCTGCTAACCTGTGCTACAAAGGCAGCTACTCTTGTAAATAATTTAATGTTTTAAAAATCTATAGAGGCTTCTCAATCTATTAGGACATTAAATAGATAAACTATATAAAACGCGAAGCCACGGCAAAAGCTAGTAAATAATTCATTAGCTCAGATTGGTACTAACGTCCCGCCTCGCCATAAAATAATTATAATAATATATTCAAACACATCACCGCTTTGTAGAGGAATAAAACCTAGTTCCCGGACGCGTGTGTGACTTTGACGTTGACATTGACAGTTGACAGATTTACTGTTTCCCCGGTGACAGAAGGCATAGACAGGGAAACACTATGCCAGCCTCTGTTTCCGAGCTGTGTCTTTTACAGAAATAATATAATACCTAGAAAATCAACCCCATATTCTGGTTACTAGGCAAGATTGTCCCAAAAGATGGGGACCTTGGGGCTCTTTAAATAGGGTGAAAAGGAATGTACAGAGTCGACATAGTATAGTGATCAGCCCATTAATGTCCTACTGATCAACAATTGGGGAAGCCTAAGTTCTTCATAATGGCGGAAATGGCGATGATGATACTTGATCACGGGCCTCCTCTCTCAATCCAAGATGATAACCCCATCAAGACCATACCCATGAAGGCATACTCCAACACGCAGACCCAGTGCTTTCTTAACATTTTTTTTAAATATTTATGATTCGTTCTTTCGTTATTATATAATTGAATTCTGTACGGGGAACATAGTCCGTAGACCATGCTGGGAGATATTGATGCAATTCCACCATCAGTAGGCTTGTGTATCATTCTAGAGCATCTATCATGGAATTTGATCTTACCGGGAAAATTAATGTACCTATATTTCTATTCAGTCTAAGTGAATATACGTTTTTTCTAGTAAGGGTTCATAAAGCTTTTATGAATGTCAACCTAAAAACCACCACGGCTACATTGTTCATATATCATATATCCTAGCATTATCCTGGTTACCCTAGACTTAAGCTTAGGACCCAGGGTCTGCTCACTGGTTTAACCAGATTTTGACTGAATTTCAGTTATTACGTGGAGCGAATGCCGTCTGACCTCCGCAACCTAGAGGGAAACATTATTCTATGGTTAAACCAGTTGACAGTCTGTTAGAAGGCACTGACTTCCCAATAACGACTGCCAGAGATGTTCATGCGAGCCGGGATCAACGGCTTTACGTGCTTTCCGAGCCCAGAGCAAGCGATAACTTCGAAAAGTCATTGGTGCGCCACCAGGGTTTGAACCCGAGACCCTCTGAATTTAAAGGCAAGAAAGAGGTCCGCCACTCGCCGCTTCTCAACCGCTGCAACATTGTTAGTTCCTATATTTTTTAGAGTACATTTTGTGAATGCGATATTTTTATAAATACTAATAGCTCTTGCTCTAGGCCTATTTTCTGTTGTCTATCTATTACAGAATGATAGTATATAGGCATTTTAGTTGTAAGTAAAAAGATTTTTTGTAAAACCCAAATGTAAAGACCCGTTCGTAGTCTTACTTACATCCATCCAAGTATCTCAATAAGGAAATGCTCTCGAACATTCTCGACCCGTTGTATGCTAATACGCTCGGGAGTCGAACCCGCGACCGAGCAGATAGCATCTCGGGTCGGAATGTCGACGATACAATACTAGACGTATAAACCGCCGTGGTCGTCGGAATTGATAAAATATGCCAGATGAACCGAGCTAATCTGAATATCAAGTAAGGGAACCCGAATGCGATTTCTCTTGAACTCTAATTACACTTGTAAAATATATTCGACTTAACTTAAATGTTTGTTTACGTATATGGTTTCGTTTTTATTTATTCGGAATAACAAACTGTGGTACAATATGTTTATTTTCTAGTGTTACAATATATATTTTATTACTCATTGCATCACCAGCATAGTCTTCCACAAATTACTTTAACAATGTTTTCAGCATACAAAATTTGTCGTCTTTTTTTATTAGTAGGTTGTGCAACTGTCCACTATAGTATTCCTTACTATTTTTACAAAAGCTATAAAATATGAGGAAGTGAAACCATTAAACTAATTTTGACCAAATTTTACGAGATAGTCTACTTTTACCTTAAAAATTATGGTTCCTGTGGGAAGCCATACACTGGACACGCGCTTTTTAATCGACTTCCTCTTAATATTTAAATTTTGTCACGATATGAGACACGGTTTGTCATACTTTAACATCTAATGTAAACTTATGTAGTGTAAAAATAAAATGAGAATTGAGTAACTTTACCAAATGGCTACACCCTTTCATGCAACGAGTATCCAAACAATTCTATTTCCTATGTCCTTGCTAACAGCCGCCATCTCACAATTTAATTCAAAATCATTTATAAAATTTTAGCTCAATGGAGCTTCAGGCGGGAGCTTGATTGTAAAAGAACGGGCAAGAAAATCGTCTTGTTAGGTTTTTTCTTCCGCTAAATACAAATTTACTTAAACTACAAACATAGTTTACAAAAAAAACTTGTGTTTTGCACAAAAATTCAAGAAAAGAAAAGAAAATATATTAATTTCTCACTCTTTAGCAAGATGAACATAATTAAGGATAAAAATAGTAGAAATGAGCAGACCAGTCCCCACTGGCCGGGACCATGTTTTAGGGAACGTGACGACCCGATACATGACGCCAATACCGCAGAAACATTTATGTGAGCATGACATACTCAAACTACAAGATAAAGGGAATTTAACTAAAATACAAATTTCACTAATATTAAAAGAACGAAAGGTACTGCAAATCACAAATACTTTTACTGTAAAGTAGTATACCATATGGTATCAGTTGTACTCTGCAGCCATCAAAACAATTATAAATAAATCGTATATAATATAATTTCAACCGTCATTGAATGATTTCATATTGGGAAGAAACTTTTTATAATCTATACACATTTCATCATATTTAGGCACAATTATTTACGTGCAAACTGTGTCATCATAATTATAAAAATTAATATTTCAAGATTTAGAAAACAACATTCATACAGCGGGGTGCATGTAACATTCGCAAATAAACAACAAACTGCAATATTTCAAAACACTGCTTGCCATTTCACCACTAAAAACAATAAATTCAACACGTTTTTTTAGAACATCAACCAAGATAAAATGTCTTTCGTAGGCGCAAATAAAAAGGCTAAGTTTACTATGCGCATAACTCGAAGAGCCATTTGATATATTATTTCAATAGCCCAGCGTTGAATATTGTAATTTCCTATCGCGCACAAGAACAGCATGAATCTTGAGAAACGCTTATAAATTTTGCACGTCCATAAATATGTCCGAACAGCGCTTGAACATCGTTTTTCAACATTTATTCTTTGTATGACATTGACGGCATGTCATATTGTATGAGCTTCGTAGTTGACTGTAGTAAAAAAATACGTAGGTAATGTTGAAATCTTTGTGAGAAGACAAAATTGCTTTTCTATCTTTCTTGTCTCGTTTTTACTTATTAGGAAGGTCCTTTTTTCCATTCATTGTTAAGTAAATCCGATTTGTATTAAGATTTACGCAAAAGCTTTTGATTGTTCTCCGATTTTTCCTTTGCTTCTAATAGTTTTATTTCAGGGTAACATTTCTGTGAAAACCCCAAGTTAGTTTTTACGATCTGAATATCTAATATGATTTTCTCAGAAGCCATCTTTTATACCTAGTGCACTTGTAGCGTTAGCGGTGCCAGGCAATAAGTTAAGGTTGTGGTGTAGTTTTCTAGGTCACGCAGAAGTATCCGAGAAAACTTTAAAATTTGATATTTTATGAACCCAGTATTAATGATTAAAGGGAATTACTGTCAGTTGTTATTATGTATTTACAGAGCCATCTATTGGTGCGTGACTGGACTACATGTTAAGCTTTGTGCTTTCATAAGATATTTGTGCTTTACATCGTGGTCGTGGGAAATATTAATTGAATCCATTATGTCAGAATACAAAGTAAACAATTTGCATGAGTAAAAACTTTTTAAGTGAGATGGACGTATGAGTGAGTAATGAGCGCAGTCTGGTGTAGAATTATAACATAAAATGGGACAATTATATCGCTATTACCGCGCTATATGTTGTTATTAAAAGTAGTTAAATACTTGTATATTTGCAGACTTGACAGACGGAATTGATGTTTCCTGTTCAATTTAATGGTTGCTTATTTGTAATAATTTTGTATTGAAAGACATGAACTAAAAAAATAGAAGAGGTCTTATAGGCTGACAGTTTTATGTCATTAATTTGTTATAATTACGTGACAAATATACGTAATTTCTTAACGTTCCATTTATTGTTAAGATTTGTCTATACCAATTATTACAGTATCCAGTACTTAAACTCAGATCGCCTAAATTAATTCGTATTATCTAAATTAGGATTTTTCATTTCGATCAATATTTTATGTAAGAAAATGTTTTTTTCCATAGAGTTACAAAACTTGCTAGACGTTATCCCGATGGTAGGTGCAATTTAGCCTTGATTAGCAGTGTACTGTTCTAGTTCTGCTTTTTAGCTATTTCCCATAATCCTGGGAGTAGATTAAAAAACATAATCTATTATAGATGACTGTAATAAATGTCAGTGAACCTCGTGCAGCAATAAGTATATGGATATTATTTGAGAATATAACGTATAAAATGTTATAAGGTTTAATACTTATGTTTATAATTTTTAAGATGAAACTGAAAAAAAGTGAAAGAAGTCGTTGTCTTCAAATTCACGCAATGAAACCCATAATTATTTAGTTTACGACACAAAATATAATTTTGAAGAAAATTTTCTTATTTTGTAAAAAAAAAAATTTTACACTTTTTTTTTACAACTCCAGCTCCCTTCAAAATACCAGTTTTACCCCCGCGGGGCAACGTACTCTGGATGTAACTTCAGTTATTTTTTGACCTAGTAGAGGAACAACTCTACAATAAAAATTACAAACGTGTTAATTTATAACAGTAAATTAACGCGTTTGTAATACACGTTCACTTTTGAAATAAACACCAGTCTTTATAATCAATCTCAATAATTACAGTATCCAGTACTTAAACTCAGATTGCCTAAATTAAGATTTTTCATTTCGATCAATATTTTATGTAAGAAAATGTTTTTTTCCATAGAGTTACAAAACTTGTTAGACGTTATCCCGATGGTAGGTGCAATTTAGCCTTTTGACTTATAGTTTTTTTATAGTTATTTATTTCATAAAGCTTGTGTATATATAGTATAAAGTATAAGAGTTTGTGTTGCTAAATTCAAACCTAGTTATAATGTTTTTTTTTTTTTAATTTCCTTTAATGGAGGCTTTGGGGCTTTGTAACATAACGATACAACCAATAAGAGCGGAGAATCATTATTCCGTTGCGTGGGCTGCGATAATGTATACTTATAATCCTTTCTAATATTAGAAACATGAAGGTTTGTACAGATGTTTGTTACTCATATATGCATACATAATATGCCTGTTTCCCCGAAGAGGTAGGCAGAAGCATACTATACCCACACTTCGCTATTTATATTGTTGGTCCCACGTAATAGGTGGCGAGCCTATTGCCGCTCACCGGGAATTTTTATGTTCGCCAGAGCCTCGTCCGTTGATCGGCAGGTGCACCACTTGCAGGTGAGGTTGGCTTGGGCTCCTTAGATCTTGGTAGGAATCCTATACACCCAATGTTTATTACTCTTTTACGCAAAAACTACTAAATGTATTTTGATGAAACATTACAATAATATGGCTTATATATCAAAATAGCACATAGTATTCCATATAGATATTGCAGTACTGATCCTGCGCAGACGATGTCGCGAACACAGCTAGTGGAATACACTTTAGTATATTTTTTTCTCAAATTAGCGAGGGTCGAACCGCAGGCGCAGCTAGTGTTTTTAAATCACTCCTTATTAATCAGTTTAATCACCCTTCAAAATATTCTTAGGCCAAGGAATGTAGTGTTGGAACAAAAATAAATAAAACTTAAAATGAATGACCATCATTTCTCCAAAGGCTTATTTTTGCATTGCATTATTATTTTTCTTTATAAACGTACAAATGCATTCATTATTCAAAAATAAATACAAATAGTTATATAGAACCAACTTCGTAGCTTCGCTTGTGTGATAATTTTATGACCTCCCACAGGAACCACACAGTTTTCGCGATGAAAGCGGTCGGCGGTCGGTCGATGGTCGGTCGGCGGTCGGTCGGCGGTTGGTCGGCGGTCGGTCGGCGGTCGGTCGACGGTCGGTCGACAATCGACCGACGACGGTCAGTCGATGGTGCAGACGTTTATTTTCAGAGCAAACTTTTAAATGATGAAATGATCACAGTGATTTAGCACAGTTCTTAGACGTCACAAGGATGGGTGATTGATTATTGTAGATATATATTTTTGTTTAGGTGTCTTACCAAGATCTGAGGCGCTCAAGCCAACCTCACCTTTCAATGGTGCACCTGCTGATCAACAGACAAGTTTCTAGCAAACATAAAAGTTCCCGGTAAGCGGCAATAGACTCACCACATATTACATTGGACAGACTATACAATTGGCGAAGTATGGACGTATAATTTGCCTCTGGCTTTCCCCCTCGGGGAAAGAGGCGTGGATTATTGTATGTAAGGATGCATTATCTCATCCACAAAAAGTCCACTGCTGAACATACCTTCCGACTGTTTTCCGAGGGGATCGATCTTGAGCCATCGGGTTAAGAGGCTGTTTTTTAATACGTTTGCTGCAAATTAGTTTCCTATTTGATCCAATAAATAACTTAAATGACATTGTTGTCTAAGGAAAAAGCAACAACAATTTCATTGATTAATATTTGTATTATTATTTAAGACAAATGAGAATTATTTTACGCAAGCGCAAGCTAGTCAATATTTTTTTTAATTCTCATTTTAAAGCAACATCAATGCAGACAAATGAAGGCAGTTAAAAGCTTCGACGCATAAATTGTGCGTACTTTGAACAATAAAGTATTATCTGCGTCAGAGTAAAGGAGGCTCCTGTTAAGCCCGTCGGCCAGGCGCGAATCTAGGATACTGTCGGATATTGTAGGATACTGTCGGATATTGTAGGATATTGTCGGATTATCGCGGGAAGGGCGCGCCCGGCGACAGGGCTGCGGGTGATATATACGGGAGTATCTTGGGGACGGGACCAGCGCGGGAACGGCTCGGTTTATCATCATCATATCTTAGCATTATCCCGGTTGCCTTACACTTAAGCTTATAGCCCAGGGTCTGCTCATTGGCTAAATCGGATTTGGCTGAATTTCAGTTATTACACAGAGCCGCTGCCGTCGGACCTTGTCTTGTAGAAACGCTTAGATAATAACGCCCTCTGTGGGTATTATTCCCGCTCAGGAATATTTGTGTGCACAGAAATGGAGTTATTTTCTTGTCTTGTGTGATTTATATGTATTGTAGGTAAGTATTTGCTTAAAAAACATATTACTTTGTAAGTAAAAGTAATAATTAAGAAGTATCAAAGTATTTCCGTTCTCTAGTATTAGTGTTGTCCTATTGCGAGGTTAGTCAGATTCATTTTGGCCTTAATCGAATCATATAAATTATTAATACTACTTAATATTTCTCTTAACAAAATACATAGCACCTACTCATCTGAAAAGTAATTAAATAGTGTATATTTGCATAAAAGATGCCCTACACACCATTACATTTGCAACCCACCATGTGATTTTAAAGAATGAATTTGATATAATTGACGCAGATTTTTCCAGATAGATCCAGATTACAAGGGTAAGAGGGGTATACTCTGATGAAAGCATTATTCTTTCATTTCATTTTAGTATCCGAGTAACTTAATAACATACGGAAGAAACATTTTTTGGCGTGAGAATATGTAGAGTTTGTTTACCAATTCCGCAGCCGTGTGTTTCCAGCCAATCCTGCCGATAAATTAGGGTCATTTCACATAAAGTGCGCTTCGATCGCCTGATTTGCATCCCGCTTAGACACCAGCCAACAAGCAACAGCTAGTGTAGTCATTCCCACTTTTACATGTATCATTTGTAGAGTAACTTATTCATATTAATTGTTTCTGCATAGAAAATAATATTGATTTATTATCTAGTGTGTACTTAGAATAAGTGGATGTCACCTTCGGCTGTTATACGAGACAGTAATAGTTACATGCTTTAGTTTATAATAGAAATTAATTAATGCGTACACTGTTGCTGTAACATAAATAAATAAAATCCTTATGTTCCGTGCGTTATTCTATTTATTTTTTAACTACTTCCAACGATAGTTGCAAATTTAAGGCCTACTTGATAATTAGGGGCTTTAAAAAAATAGTCGATTTAATTTTATTTCAAGCACACCTAAATAAATCAAAGTACCACATTCAGCGCACTTAAAATAATAATTGCACAAAAGTTGAGAAAATATTGTTGTTTTTTTAAAAGTCAGCTAGCAGAAATGAACTACCTGACCCCAATCAGCTGTGTCCCTCGGCCATCATTAGGTAAGTAATCTGTGCGTTCGTTACGGCTAATGGGCTCGCCATCGGCCATCGTCCAGGTTGCCTTCAACCAACAGGCACTTCCTCAGCCACGGCGTACCAACCCATCCATTCCAATCTCCAGTATTTATGGAAGACAATGTGCTTGAGGTTTTCGTTCGTGCTAAGAATATATAAGAATATCTTTACGTTCATTTTATAAAAAGGTACTTTGATTTATATAAGTGCTAGGATAGCTCGCGACCTGTAGAACCGATCTTAGGCAACCTTCACCGAGGTCAGTCTTTGGATCGGATCTGATTGCTTCTAGCACGATAATAGATATAAATTAGCATATAATGGGGTCACCATAAGCCGTTTCTTTAATATTTTGAAATTTAGGATAACCTCAGACGGACGTTACTCGTAATATCTAGTTTATTCAACCCGTTTTTTGAAGAAAGCATAAAGAAGCATTTATTTAACAATATTAGGGTGTTAACTATTTTTAATATAATTAAAAAAGATCGTCTCCCCTTTATTATCTTTTTCTCAATTTATAGTGTCGATGATAAATCATTATAAAATGAACCTATACTTTGTCAAATCAATATTCTTCACAGCAATATCAATTTCAATGGTGTGACCATTTTTTATATGGTTTAAAACGATCGATTTAGGGCCTAACTTTATTTTTGTTCCGTTTGCGGTGGAGACATTGGGTCCATGGGGGCCGGAAGCAAAGCAGCTCGTGAAAGAGTTAAGTGCTCGCCTCATTGCTGCTTCCGATGACAAGAAGGCTGGCAGCTTCGTCTGCCACCGTATTGGCCTGGCAATCCAAAGAGGAAATGTTGCCAGCATTCTTGGCACCATACCCATGGGCAAGTTGGAAGACATCTTTTATTTATAGTTTTTAGTTTTTATTTTTAATAATTATGTAAGTAAGTAGATTATTAAGAATTATATGTATCGATTTAACCATATTTGATGTGAAAGATTGTGTAGGCAAGTACAAAGGTTTGATAAATAATGCACAATCAAAAATAGCAACCAGTTAGTCGAAAGCCGCTCAAAGCCCACCTATCCCGCGATTACCGTGTCGATACTCAATTCAATTTGGCGGGAGTGTACCGCCTCGGGAACTTTCTATGGAAATGCTAATGTAATTGAGTGAGAATAGGAACGGAGTCGGGAGGCTTGGCTAGGTTTATTCTTTGTTGTATCAAAGGGTAAGGTACTGAATGCGACTTTTACCTAATGGTATAGGATACGTTTTATCATCATCTTGCTACTGGAAGTCCACTACAAAGGCCTGTCCTGTTTATTTCCTCGTCGATCGATAGGCATAGAGCCACCTGCATCCACCGGCTTCTTACCCCTAGCCCTGATCATTGAGCGGTTTATTAGGACACGCATGCCAAAAGGAAAGTCTAGTAATAAGTAATGCAATGCAGAGAGAGAGATGTAATCCGGACTACAGGTAGAAGGAAAGATAAATAATGTCAGGACGAAAATATATTGTGCGTCAATGTTCGTAAAAAACAGTAATAAATTTAAAACTTTTCTTCGGTGCTGTAAATTATTTAACATTAATATTTTTCTAAAGACATATGTAAATAGTATTAGACTCATCTAGTATCTATCCGCTCTAGACATATAGTATCCGCTTATTCAAATCTACATACAAACTGTATCTATTAAACTCTCAAAAGTTTTACCAGTCAGTGTCTTTCATCTTAATTTAGATTTATATACATTTTCTAATTTTATGTACACATTAACTTTTTCTTTATATATACATCTTATTTTACCTCTTGGGAATACCTTTATTGTATTAACATATTTCAACAGAAACTATTTATATACTTTCATATATTAGGTCGGGGAAAAAGTCTTTTCGCATAACGTAGGTATAAACTTATTATAAAATTTTTTTGACTGTACTATTTGTGTCTGGCTGGTTTTGGTAACATTAAAAAGGTTCCATTATAAAGAAAAGAAAAAAATAAAAAAAAGTTGTTTCCCGCTATTTTTCATTTGTTTTTCTCTCCGTAAAAATGAGTGAATCTAATGAAGAAATTCGATACATTTTAAAATTTTATTATAAAAAAGGCAAAAATGCAACTCAGGCAGTGAAAAAAATTTGTGATGTTTATGGACCTGATGCAGTGTCAGTAAGAGTAGCACAAATTTGGTTCAAACGTTTTCAGTCCGGAAATTTTGATGTTAAAGATGCACCTCGCTCTGGTCGCCCTGTTACGAATAAAATGGACGCCATTTTTGAAAGAGTGGAGCAAGATCGGCATATTAGTAGTTACGATGTAGCTGAAGAACTGGGAATTGACCACAAAACAGTTTTGACCCATTTGAAGAAAGCTGGTTATACAAAAAAGCTCGATATTTGGGTGCCACACGAGCTCACTCAAAGAAACTTAATGAACCGTGTACTCATTTGCGATTCATTATTGAGACGTAATGAAACCGAGCCGTTTTTGAAGAGATTGATAACTGGCGATGAAAAGTGGATCACGTACGACAAGAACGTGCGAAAAAGGTCGTGGTCGAAAGTTGGCCAGGCTTCACAGACTGTGGCCAAACCTGGCCTAACACGAAATAAGGTGATGCTGTGTGTATGGTGGGATTGGAAGGGCATTGTTTATTATGAGCTTTTACCGCCCGGCAAAACCATCGATTCTGATCTTTACTGCCAGCAACTGATGAGATTAAAGGAAGCAGTCGAGAGAAAACGGCCGGAATTGATCAACAGGAAGGGTGTGGTCTTTCATCACGATAACGCTAGACCACACACATCTTTAGCCACTCAGCAAAAATTAAGAGAGTTCGACTGGGAGGTCCTAGTGCATCCACCATATAGCCCTGACCTTGCGCCTTCAGATTTTCACCTGTTTCGGTCTCTGCAGAATTCTTTAGGTTCTGTAAGGTTGACCTCAAGAGAGGACTGCCAAAACTATTTGTCCCGTTTTTTTGATCAGAAGTCCCAAAGTTTCTACAGTAACGGGATAATGTCTCTGCCCACAAAATGGCAGAAAGTTATTCAACAAAACGGTACATATATATTGTAAATAAATGTAAATAAACTTTGAAAAAAATGTCTTGACTTTTCATACAAAAATACGAAAAGACTTTTTCCCCAACCTATTATATTGTGCGTTAATTTTTTCTTTTCAAAGGGTGCCCACGGAATATCAGCGTCGTGACATCTCTGTGATGTTCGACAATATGCTGGGTGGGCACCATTTCAATACAAGTTCAGTTCTTCTTAATTTACTCTTGATTTTTGTTAACTATTTTTTGTACTTATTTTTATGTATATTTTTGCAACTTGTATTGAATAAATATATTATATTTTTAGTAGGGAGGTGTAACATAGTATATTTGTTGGGTACATACAACTTGTTATCAAAATAAAAACGCAATGCCACAGAACGAAGGTTCTAAGCTCACTGTATAACGTTACTTGCTTTTGTTACTGATTAATGTTTGCTTGTTTACATAAAATACAGATTAGTTTTACCGCTTTTTCTTTGTTACCACAATAATATATCAACACAGTCATTATTTTTCCAAGCGTAATTGTGTGCAAAATGCAAATCAGTTTAATGCTTTGTTGTCCTATAGGTTGACTCGAGATAGGTTTCCAGTATTAAGGTAAAAATCTGCTAATATGAAAAGCCTGTTTAGTAACTTAAGCTTCTAATTGAAAGAAGTGGGATTCCGGGGACGCCCACCGCTGTTGAAAAAGGGGCAGGGGGCCAGTGCCTGGGTTTGTAGCTTCTGTCACCCCGCCCGCGGCCAACGTCCCCCGGATCAGAACCGGGAGGACCACCTCAGAGAAGCGCAGTAGGTCGCGCCCTCCCTACCTCCTTGTGCGGCCATGGCGTAACTGGCCGACTTCTGGGAGAGTCTATAGCTAGACGGAAGGGGCCCCCTGCCCCTGCCGCCTAAGACCCCCCAGGCGCGGCTGGACGGGCCCTCCTTGCCCGCCCGCTGCGCCAACGGCGTAGCCGGAGAGAGAGCGGATCCCGCTCCCTCTCCCGCTCTGCGGCCTCCTTCTGCGACATCACCACTTCGCAGAAGGAGGCCATCGCCTCCCACGCCGCGACTCCACCCAGGGACGCGGTAAGCGTCGCCCGCGGCCCCGCCCACGCTGGGCACTCCACCAACGTGTGCTGCGCAGTGTCGACTGCGCAGTCACAGTGGTGGCAGCACCGGGTCGATTCCCCCCCGGCGACGTCACACAGATACTTCCCGAAACAACCGTGCCCGGAAAGCACCTGCGTGAGCCGGAAGGACATCGACCCCCACCGACGAAGGAAGCGGACCCTGGGCAGATCGCAACCGGGATAACGCTTGGATGATGATAATGATAAAAAAGTGGGAGTGTCTAAAGACCAGGCCAGACCAGTACTCATATCGTCTTTGTGCACTAGTAGAATAAGATATCATTTAATTATGTAAAACACTCTCGTAAAATACACAATAGTGTTCTCAGGCCTCCTGTCACCAAACTCCTGAGACTGGTCATACTCAGCTACGCGGACCCAAAGCGGATTGACGGAGGTAAGTGGGGGCGTCCTGCTTTAGAACTTTACAAAGCACCTTCTAGGCCCGTTACTTAGCTTACAACTACCACTATTATAATAACCAGGACCAACGTCTTAAAATGTCTTCGAAATCGTAGACGCGCTGGATTGAATGTCACACAAACGGTCACTCATCCAAGGATCTTCCATGAACTATGCTGTATTTCAATGATAGTTTGTTACCTAATGCCGTCCACATATATTTTGGGTAGGGTATATAGTGTGTAACGCTAGTAGCTCCCTAAGACAATGTGGTGAGCTAAAGTAGGTATCAGAATTGCATAAAGATAGGCTTTGGGGTATGCAGTGCTTATTTGCATGTATAGAGTGCATGCCACTGATTGTACTTTTTTTTAAATAGGCTTCGTCCTAATCACATTATTTTGCATGCTGGTAGCTATCCATAACGTGGAATGGTCCCTGTAACAAGCGCACCCGCTCGTGACAGTCCGCATTAATACCATTTCACGCCCCACTTTAATTACCCGGAACTATAGGAGACTATAGGTTTCTTGCAAATTCTTTTCATATTAAGGCTGCACAGTTATGGAACGCTTTGCCTATTGATTTTAGACTTGCACAGAGTAAAAATATCTTTAAAACTATGTTGCATGATTGCTATTTAAGTGAGTCCTCGTCGGTTTAAGTCTCCCTACTATCATTTTGCCTGTATTATGTATATGTAGTGTACTTTATTAGTATTTTAGTAATTGTGTTGATTTATGTAAGTTTATTAATATTTCTTTTTTTTACTTTATAGCACCGCCTTTAACCCTCTCTGCTAACCCTATGGTTAACTGGTAGAGAATGCCTCCGGCATTAAGTTCGCCTTTTGTATTACTTTTTTGTGTGCAATAAAGATTAAATAAATAAATCCGAAGCCCAATGATACAGGAACGAGTTATCAAATTTCTTGGTGCGAGTGCTGATAGATTGTACAAACAGAAAATCCCATTAGAAAAGCTATTAATCTCCGCAGCCAAAGTCGATTTCCTTCCGGCGTGTATCGACGGGTCTTGCTCGTTTTGTGTCTGCTGTGTCCCGCTACACGATTGTCTGACATGATATCATTCACCTTACATCCCCCTACTTCCCCCTCACCTTCCACCACCACAAAAAGAACACACAAACTTTAATCATAGAGACCAATGCTCGTATAAGTTATGTCGTAAATTTCGTTACGTTTGAGTAAAGTAAAGTAAAACGTTCTATAATTCATTAACTATATATCACTTGAAAACTTCAATAAGTTCGTAGTAAGTAGTAATAATGTACTCGTACGTCAAACAATTAAAAATCTATATTGCATACAATCAAAATAATTTATTGATTCAGGCGTTACTTTGCGGAAATACATTGTATGCAAGTGATGGATAAAAATATCTTTGTGACAATTCCCGCGCATACAATCAAACAACGTGCAGTTTTAACTATATCCTCTCTGAAAATAGAAATATATTACTGTTTAATTGGTAGTCATGAAAAGGAAAAAATATTTCATCCAAGCTTTATGTTCAGTGTTGCTTCTTAAAAATTTACACGGGTGCATTAATTGAAATAGTTATATACTTTATTTTAATTTGGTAGAGTTTTTAATAGACACATAGTGAGATAAGCTCACTTCCTGAGGGAATGAGATTATGTAAGGCTATGGCAACAACCAAGGCGATCCCACTCACGACTGTTAAGAAGTCAAATGGGGAGCGCACGGAGTCCATACATGAGACCCTAGACACACTTTTAAGGACCCACTTTCCGGGGTCAATAGCCCTAGGGGCGAATGATGATCCACTAAGCCTGGAAGACCAGATAAAACATACTTGCAGGGCAGACTGGCGACTGGCAGGGCAAATTGCGAAGAGAATTGTAGACGACAAAAGACTGAGATGGGCAACTGGTAGCTTCCAACCTTTTAAAGCTCCTGGCCCTGACGGAATCTACCCTGCAATTCTTCAAAAGGGAGCCTCAGAATTGAACACTCATCTCTGTAGGCTTTATAAGGCCTGCATATCGTATGGATATATTCCGAAAGCCTGGAGAAAGGTTGAGGTTATATATATACCGAAGCCAGGCAAACCGGACTATGAAGAGCCACGTGCGTACAGGCCCATTAGTCTTCAATCGTTTCTTCTTAAGACCCTGGAGAAACTAATTGACCGTTACATTAGAGATGGTCCGCTCAGGAAACTTCCCCTACACAAGTTTCAATGTGCGTATCAATCCGGGAAATCAACGGAAACAGCACTACACCTAGTTGTTAAGAGGGCCGAGGCCGCGATCGAGAATAAGGAAGTGTGCCTGGGAGCCTTTGTTGATATAGAAGGCGCCTTCGACAGAACAACCTTTGAATCGATAAGAGCAGCAGCTAGGGACCACGGTATCCCTGACACGATCTGTAAATGGATAGACTGCATGCTTAAGGGTAGAATCATTACCTCAGGTAAGTTTGGTGAGACACTAATGGTAAAGACCACGAAAGGGTGTCCGCAGGGGGGAGTTTTGTCACCCCTCCTGTGGAGTCTTTTAGTGGATTCTATTCTAACCAAACTAAACCAAGGACCATATCAGACAATAGGCTATGCTGACGACCTTGTCATTATGGTCAATGGGAAGTTTCCCAATATCGTATCACAACTGATGCAAAGAGCCCTGGGTCAGCTTGAGGAATGGTGCGACGACAACCACCTCTCTGTAAACCCAGGGAAGACGACCGTGATTACATTCACTAAAATGAGAAACCTGTCAGCGTTGAAAACGCTGACTCTCTGTGGTACACAGCTGCCTTGGACTACAGAAGTTAAATATCTAGGTGTAATCCTAGATAAGGAACTAACTTGGAAGTCACATGTAGAACAGACCCTTAAAAAGGCTCTTAGGAGCTTTGGATTGTGTCGTTTTACTTACGGGAAAACTTGGGGGCTAAAACCAAGAATCCTAAGGTGGATTTACACAGTACTGGTGCGGCCTATAGTGACCTATGGGTGCATTGTATGGTGGCCTCGAGCGAGGCTATCTATTTGTAGAAATGAGCTCAGTAAGGTTCAAAGGGTGGCATGTATGGCCATTACTGGGGCATTCAGATCTACACCAACGGCAGCGATGGAGATCCTACTGGACCTACCGCCGCTGCATACTGTTATAGAGGCGGAGGCCTGGAAGGCAATCCACAGATTGAAAGTGGCTGGTCTGTGGGATCCGTCTAGTAACCAGGGTAAACATACAAGATGTGAGGCTAATTCCAGCCTCAAAAGGCTCATGAGTATGGGGACAGATAAACAATGTCCTGTATTCATGTTCAAAAATAAATTCAAAACAAAGGTCCCCACTAGGGATGAATGGGAGCAAGGGCCACCTACTCCTGATGTAAACAGCCTTGTCTGGTATACTGATGGTTCCAAAATGGAATCTGGTACTGTTGAGGCACCAGTCTCAACATCGCCGCGCGCGCTCAGGCGCCAGCGGCACTGAATGAGGAACGCGGGGGGCAGGGGGCTCGCCGGCCGGTCTACGGCTGATCCCGCGCCCCGCGCCACATTAGTAAGCTGTTGCACGCCTCTACGCACGGCTGCGCTTACGCATTTTCCTTATTGTCCATTTTTACATACTTATTACATTTTTATACAGTCCACTCGCATTTCAATTATCTCTCAACAAAGGGCTATCGTCGCGAATAGGTACGGGCGCGGGTGTTTATTCCAAAAACCATGAAATTAGCCAAAGCTTAGGCGAATATGCTACGGTTTTTCAGGCTGAAACATATGCAATAATCATATGTGCTATGAAGATCCTCGACCTGAACATCAGGGACCGAGTGATTTACATACTCAGCGACAGTCAAGCTGCACTCAAGGCTATCGCCTCAGTGCGAGTAGACTCAAGGCTGGTACTAGAAGCTGCTCAAACCCTTAACAGACTGGGCCGGACAAACAGGGTAACCCTCATGTGGATACCAGGCCACGCCGGATTTAAGGGGAATGAGCACGCTGACAGGCTTGCCAGACAGGGCTCGGAATCAATTTTCACTGGACCGGAGCCATGCATTGCACTCTCTATGAGTACAATAGCCACGACGCTAAAAAAGTATACGGTGGAGAAACATCTATCGGAATGGCAGCTGCTACCGGCGCTTAAGCATTCAAAGGCCTTCATCGGGGTGACAGGGAGCAGCTGGTGTAAGGCCCTCTGCGAAGGTAGCAGGAATCAAGCCAGACTGATAATTGGGGCTCTAACAGGGCATTATGCCACAAACAAAATGCTCCACAGGATGCGACTAGTGCAATCACCGCTATGTCGTAGATGTGGGGACGAAGAGGAGTCTATGGAACACCTGCTGTGTACCTGTGACTCGTTGGCTGCTTGCCGAATGAGTCTCCTGGGGGTGGCCTACCCACAACCAAGGGACTATGGGCTCCAATCTGCAAAGACTGTCATAAAGATGATGGTAACAATATTTGGAGATTTGGAGTGATAGGCAAGGGGATGCACAAAAGATCCGGCATAAGGGTCAAAGTGCGCCACGGTTAGTCTGTGGCTCCCGCTATAGGATAAGATAATAGACACATATCTGTAGCGAGTTAGATAGCACGTAAATACTACTGTTTACCACCAAGCCTAAGTATGTAGTAGATAGTACTACTAATGTCCATTTAAAAAATAAGAGTAGTAAACCATTATGTAATTGGAAACTGAAAAATACGACTCATTTAATCTTTAGGAAATAAAATCTACCGAACACAGAGTAGTGTGTTAAATTAATATCTATTAACATCAGAAATTGCTTTATGATACCGAAAAAAAGTACCACCCCCTCTATCCCACGAGGAGTCGTAAGAGTGGACGAAGAGTAATCCTACCAGATGAGAGGCAGCAGCGACATCCTGCGTACTGGCTTGAACAGCGATCACCAACCCGCCTAGTGGCCGTGGTGATTATAACGAATGAAATGTAATCTATTACGAAGGCCAATGTTTAGCAGTGAACTCATAAGGCTGATACGATAACGAACCGAACCGCTCCCTAAAATATGGTTGAGCGTAACGCGTCTGCTCATGTCTACTATGTTTATCCGTGATTATGTGAATATTGCTACAAAAAGTTTTGTCTTCTGTTCTTTTAAATCTTGTGACTGCAGAACACAATTGTTTTAATATTATGTATTTTTATTGTAACTGGCGGGAGTTAAAACCCAACCTTGACGATTTTCTTGTCCGTTCTTTTACGATCAAGCTCCCGCCCGCAGTGAATAAGCGCTTTAGTTTATAAGTAGGACATTCATAAGTGCTCTATTGAGCCATCACCATCATCATCTCAGCCATCTGACGTCCACTGCTGAACATAGGCCTCCCCAATAGATTTCCACATAGAGCGATCCTGAGTCGCCTGCATCCATCGGCTTCCCGCCGCCTTGTCCAGATCATCGGTCCATCGCGTGGGAGGCCGTCCTCTACTAGTTTACCGGTTCGCGGTCGCCATTGCAGAACCTATTGAGCCAAACTTGAAAAAATGAATTTTGATATCGATTTGATTTTGAACATTTGAAAATATTCAAAGTTACCTCGAAAAAAAAATCTTTTATAACAAGTAATGTTATTAACAGATTAAAACCCAATCCGAAGAAAACTGATCCAAAATGTAAAAGCTATTCCCCTAGAGCCGCTCCGACGCGACGTCCCATTGATGGTTTTCTTATTCAAAGCAGCGTCGTAACTGCTTCATCAGCCCCTGGGTATGCTAATGTCCCGGGTTCGATGCTCGATAACAACTGATTGAGTTTTTGCTGCAGGTAAGACTTGTATTTAAAGGGAGGTTTTGTTCGAAATGTTGGATAGGGAATGGTTAATCGCACTTTTGATATTTTACTCACAGTGTTAACTTGCTTATGAAATAAATCGATTTTGCATGACAAGGAAATATAAGGTAAGCTCGTCTATCACTGTACAAAATAAAAAGTTATACAATTTTGAGTGAACTCTCATATCGAACGAACTAACTATTTAGTATTATAATATTTATACTAGCTGCGCATAGCAAATCTATTCATGTGACTTATATTATGAAGCTGGAAGACCATTCATCACGCATACTTGGCATTTTTAGTTTCTTAAAAAAATATATTTGAAAATGTTACATTGAAATAATCGCGTGGAGGATTTCGCGTGATTAAAAAGGTAATTTATAGATAAAACTATTTAGTTTAGAGAATTTATCAATTTCTATATATTAATCAGAAAAAAAGATCTTTTTACCAAAATTATGACAAACTATTAAATTCCATTAGAAAGATTTTCTTTTAAATTTATATGAAAAAAATGACCTTAAATTTCTTTTTAACTTTAAAATGTGTAAGTGTTTTTGTTTTCTTCTATAATTTATATGTTTATTTAAGTTAATTCATATAGTTTACATTGCTATTTCATAGTGCATACTTTGTTAGTGAAGCCTACCACGCGTACTATTAATCCCCGTCATTAAAACAACAGCAATATTACCGTGTACGAGTATTTATCACAGTGAAGGTGGTGCGACCGTCCGTTACGTCGAACCATTAATTTCTATGAAACGCGTGCGTATTTTTCACCGTCACCGTTATCAGTATACCGCACTTGTCCGCGGGTATAAATTGTGCGTCCCCCTGCCAGGCAGGCTGTATCGATGTGACACGTGAAAATACCATAAATATCATGTAGGAAGCCGTGCTGCCTGAGCCGAACGCGCCCCTGGGACTAATTAATAGATTATGATTAACTAACTGTGCGCCACAGTGTAGGAATGTCTAACAGTTCTACAAGTAAGCAAGTAATGGATTAAAAACATCTTGGTAACAACTCCCGCGCTACTATAATTTCCCGAAAAATTGAGAAACTATTCAACACGACACGTGTTTCGCCCTTACACAGGGCATCTTCAGGTAAGATAGGAGCCTCAGAACATCGATGTTTTCACGACCAACACTGAAACGAGAGAGAACGAGGTTCTACAAGTGTTGAAATGTATGAAAATAGATAATTTTATTTATAAGTGCTGCCATCTTTGTCGTTAATTGTCATACAAAAGCTTTGTTTCAATTGTGGTTTATGGGTCCTATGCTAAATGTTTTTTAAAAAGGAACTTCCCCTCCTCTCACGCAATAGTTAAATTATGATACATATTTTATAAAAGCGCTTTTGGATTTGCTTAAATACGATCACAAAAGTTAACCAGGGCCCACAGATGCGCTTCTATCTAAAGGTCCAGTTAATGCTACACTTATTTGAAGATTCAACGTAAGTGTCATTATCATCCAGCAGACCACGGTTGTGCCCTAGACTTACGGTTAGAACCCAAAGTTTTCTCACTGGTCTTAACAGACGTAGCTAAATTTCTGTTAGCGTTACTGTAATAGTTAAAACTGTCTTAGCTCACGAAAAGCAATGATGATACTGCAATAATTTACTCTGTGGCGAAATTCAGTTATGCCATGAAGGAAATGCTTATAAATGTCATGACGCTTTATGGGCTGCCGAATGGCGATGGTAATTTGATGATAGTTGTAACGGTTGCTTAGGGACGGCGCGCCCCACACGGGCCTTGTGTGGACCGTCAGCACCAGGCCAGGACCTTGGGGATCACACTTGTCATTGCTGTTATCAAAACTGTCAACGGTCTTCGAAGTCACAAACCTAGCTACAGCTATTACCACCAGCTCGGGGACCTCCCGCCCCACATGTCATAGTGGATCGTCAGCACCTAGGTAGGACCTAGGGAAGACTGTCAACGGTCTCGGAAGCCATACACCTAAGTACATCACCAGCTTGGGACATGGTATAGTACAAGATCTCTATAGTACAAGCTTATTTTGTGTGAATCTGAATATATTAATGTCGGCAGTTTTAAAATTGTCTACTCATCTCAGTCTTTTCGTAGCCACTAATTAAAGTTACAAAACGTAGACGGTATTAATTTTTTATTTATAATAACGCAATTTTAATTTGTAAAATGTGTTTTATGTAGTAATAAGTTATGTTGACTTGGTAGAAATTATTATATGTTGTTAAAGAAATTGGTGGGCACTTCTGAGGCAAAATAATTGTATGACTTATTTAAAAGACGGTTAATGAACAACAAACCACGTGAAGCACTTAAAACGACTACTAATACCCGCTTCTAGAGTTTAATCGAGGTGTGTAGGGATTTTACCAAGATGTTAAAAATCCTGCCAGCACACCTGCAAGTGCTGCACCTGCCGATCAACGGACTAGGGTCTGGCAAACATTAGTACCCAGTAAGCGGCCATAGGCAAGCCACCTATTACGTGGGACCAACTATATAATTAGCAAAATGTAGGCTTACAAAGCCTTAGCCTACCCCTTTGGGGAAACATACGTGACAGTATGAATGTATGTAGAGTATAATATAAAGGCATGCGTGACAGTATGAATGTATATAGAGTATAATATAAAGGGTAAACACTAGATGAGTTGCTTGTCTCATTTTCTACTCAAGGTTCTGTTCTCTGAATAAGCTCGTTAGTTTTTAAGATGACGTTCATTCAAACATAAGTATACTATTTCAGCCCGACAAAAAAGCCGGAGAAAATCGTCAAAAGAAACCTAATTTAGGTTCACCTTTTAAATTTTTTATTACCATCTCAGCCCTTTACCGGCTCACCACAACCTTTCCTGAATACTTTTTTCACATCCCAAGGTGAAATAGAGCCCACATTAGGGACCATACATAATGTGACGCCTCTTTCCCGTAGGGGTAGGCAGAGATCACATCCTTCTACTTGCTACGATCTTGGCACACACTTTTAGCTTCATTCACACCTTATTAACCTCCTCATACACGCCCGGTCGGTTTAGTTTAGTTAACCAACCAACCAAAAAAGAGCATAGCCTATGAGTTTCTTGCTAGTTCTTCTTACAGAGCGGTGGCTCGGAACTGGCACTTAGATTCACTTACACTAAAATATTTTTTTGTTTTTTTAATTCTTTAGTTGCAAATGAATCTAAGCTTCGTAATTTTAGTATAATTATATTTTAATTGTTTTTTTTTTTTTTAAATTTTGACGTTTTCAAGTACTATGTAATAATTATGAAATAAAAAGTTTTTGATTTTAATTGATTTTGATTTTAACCTTACTCCAAAACTTGTCATGGAAGGTCTTACGTGGTCTTTCCCTCGCAACACTTCCATTCACTCGACCATCATAAATCACTTTCATTAGTCTACTTTCATGCATCCTCTCAACATGACCAAACCATCTACGCATACCTTTCTCAATTCTTGCCACTATATCTCTTACACCAGCATCGGCTCTTATCACTTCATTCGTAATCCTATAACTCAATTTAACACCTGTTAGGGACTAGGCATATATACGACGACCGATATGGCGTGGTGGCGAGTATACCCGCACTCCACTCATGAGATTGTGGGTTCGATTCCCACACAGGACAAATCTTTGTGTGCATAAACATGAATATTTGTACTGGTCTGGGTGTTATCCTATGTATATGAAGTATGTATATACAAAAAAAAAGTATTTATGTAAGTTTATCCGTTATTTAGTATCCATTACACAAGTTCTTAATGATACTTATCTTGGTACTAAATAATTGGTATTGGTATATTTATTTAAACAATATCGCACACATTATAAAGAATTGCACATGAGGCGAACTTAATGCTACAAGGCATTCTCTACCAGTTAACCTTTGAGTTAGCAGAAAGGTATTAAAGTAGTACGAAATGGAATTACCCCATTAGGGGCTATTTTACATAAATACAATCTTGTTTAATATCTTAAGAATAATGAAAGTTATAGAGTTTCAAAACTGCCTCTTCGTGATAAAATAGTTTTAAGATCCAAAACACACCCACACCGCTAATTCCAATATTAAACAAAACATTTATTGTCCAATTTAACTCCCCTATAACAATTATGCACAATAAACTGGAATTGCAGAAGAGCCGAGAACATTTATCGTAACAAGAACATCAAAACCGGAACATCCACCTGCGATCCCCGCTGACCACTTAATTCTATTACGAATTCAACAAACGAAACTCAGTTAAAATATCCTCACATAATCTGTGATGAATGTGTTTCGAGCAATTGAGACCCTTAAAACTCAGTTCATATTGCAATAGGCAAGCAAATTTGCATTTTAATTAAAAGGTAGATACGTCTGTTTCACATAATATTTTAATTTAAGTTAGTTTATTGAAACGCGCAATTGTTAACCTTTTTTACACTGCTGTAAAATACAATTTCGCTTGTGGTTTCAGTAGGGTGGTGCAGGCTATTTTCTGTTATCTAGATGGTGGTCGCTGTGTTTTTTAATCCGTAATGGTCAGGCCTCCGATAGCGGACACTATGATGCATGGGTCGGTGTAGGTTTTTGGGAAAATGCTCGGTTTGTGAGGAAAACGCTTTCTAATATTTTTCATATTCATTTTTTTTTAAAGTTTCTCTTTGAGCCGTTGTCTTTAATGCTGAGAGTAGTGACCTTCATTAATCACTTTTCGGATAATGTAATAAAACCTTAATTAGGAAACAGAGGATAATATAGAAAATAATTGGGAAATATAGTCACAAAAAAATACGTTTACTGTTTGAGTTATCAAGTAATCCAGCTAACAGCTCTGGCAATTTCTACTTAACAGAAAGCGACGAGAAGCCAAGTTAAGTATCACTAACATGGTTGAGTACTCTTTAAAATTTCTTTAAATACACATTAAACAATTTAAAATGTTTCTGAAACCCCGCCTTCTGGACTTTGCTTGTGGGATAGCTGACATTTTTAATGCACAGAAAATTATAGAAAAAGAACACCATAATAATATATAAACATTAAGTATTGGGAATTATTAATTATTTTCCAGATAGATTTCATAAAAGGTTTTTATCTACATATCTTTCTTCTTTGAACTTATCAAAATGCAATGTCATCAAAATCTACTGGTCATTTATAAGTAAGTGCTTGTTTCACAGTATCGTTTTTATCACTGTGTGTGTTTTATATTGTTATATTTGAAAAAAAATATTTCAAAGTGGATTTAGCCTGTAAGTTTCTTGTCAGTTCTTCTCACAGAGCGGGGGCTCGCATCTGGCACTTAGATTCACTTACACCTAATTTTTATTTATTTGCATGTAAGTGAATCTAAGCTTCGTGATTTCAGTGTAGTAATATTTAGTTTTTAATTTATATTTTGTTTTGACGTTTTCAAGTGCTATGTAATAGTTTATGAAATAAAGAACTTTTTACTTTACTTACTTCACTATGTCAATTCACATACGACAGAAACTATATAGCATGAACAATATATCATCATATCATATCCTAGCATTATCCCGGTTGCCCTAGACATAAGCTTAGGGCCCAGGGTCTGCTCACTGGTTCAACCAGATTTGACTGAATTATAGTGATTACGTGTTATATGAACAATATTAAGACGGGGCAATGGGAACCCCTCCTCCATACAACGGTGCCATCGAAGGTCTGCAGCCCAGCAGGCCGGCCGTGAGTAATGTGCTCCGGGCACGGGGCGCGGGGCTCGGCACGGAACCAAACACAACATACTTAAGGTGCGTCTACGCTAGGCGAGACTAGCATAAGCCGAGTGTAGTGTGGACTTACAACTTACAAGTTTTACATAAAGGGGTATACAATAAAATATACTTTATTGTCTTTAAAACAACATGATCATTTAGATTCGTCAAAATTAAATATTCACACACAAAATGGAAATTCGATATATTTTTTTAACAACAATGAAAGAGATATGAGCGGTATCATAATAAAAAAATAAAAGCAAATAGTTTCTTTGTCAGAATGTGTCAAAGCTTGTCAGTTTATCTGTCTGTTGTGGTTTTTCTCAAGATTTGTCAGTCTGTCGGTGACTCTTATCGGGGGGATCTGTCAGTCAGCCTGTCGTGATTCTAAAGGGGGGAGGGTTTGGTCTGCAGTCAGTCAGTCTGTGGGTGACTCTAGAGGCTTCCAAAAAGGCAACGAGATGAAGAAGAATGTCCCAAGAGACTCATTTCGTTTTTTAAATTATGTCTAAAAGGACAAACGGCTTAACGTACCTTCCGAAGCACGGAAGCGTTCTTTATTAAATTATTTTAACAGCATTTTGACTGGCAGATAACTGATGTTATATACCTTCTTTTTGACTTTTTTAAATAATATAGTATTTATAGGACCCGTAGTGTGGTATTAAGCCACAAATTAATGAAATATTAGTATTCTCTTCACTTCCAGCAAATATGTACAGTTATTTCGTTCATTCATTGATCTTTACATCATCAATTATTCAAGCTACAAACTGATTAGTAGCTATTAACAGAACACTAGTGGTTCGACCGCGACTTCTTCTGCGAAAACTTAATTTATATCGCGCATCTTTTTTAAGTAATTTTACATATCATATTTATGTCAGCTAATTATAAACCTAACAAGCTATTTTCACGCTTTTAGTTTCATAAATGAAGCCTTTACAAATAAACTTTCTTCCCTTATTTCTTTCCTTTAAAACCTTTTTTTCGCATTAAAAAGCCTATGTCCATTCTCACGCTTTAGTCTATCTGTGTACCAAATTTAATTTAAATTGGTGTTGTAGTTTTGGCGTGAAAACGAGACAGACTGACTTAGTTAATTTAACATTTATAATATTAGTATTATGAATAAACTTTTGTTACAATATCAATAAGCAACATTAACCAGTTTCGTAGTTGGTAAAGTTGAATATAACTTTTATAAGCCAACTTCTTTTAAATCAATTATTCCTTAGACCTTTTAGATAATGTATAGCGATAGTTGTGGACGAACTAAATAGACTTTAACGAGGGTAATAATAGATTTTAGGAGCAATTACGCTGCGATGATCATGGTTGCAATAAAAATGGATGGATGGTCTGGTGAAGAGCTTACGGCGCACAACGACGATCATTAGAGGCTTCTAGCTCCTTATTGGGCCTGGTGGCTAGACAACCAGTGCATCATGATGGCTCATCCTGTCACCCATTTACATCTGAATTGTTCCTTGAAGGAGTTCAATTATCAATCAAGTTTTTTTTTGTTTTTAGTGCTTTAGCAAACACTATTTGGCGAATGTGCATTGTTCACTTACAAAGTAACTAACAAGGCTTTGCCCGCGTATGTTGTTTTCCATTTAAAGACGATTTATCTCACTGAACATAGCAATAAATATATATTTTTTTATTTCAAACAAGGACACCCATTACAAAGAACACCATATTTAGATATTATATTCAAAAGTTTATTAAAAATGCCAGAATGCTAATTGTGTATCTATTATATACAGAACATCCTTTCCTCTAACAAAATTTTTGAATTCATGGAAGTTATTATACAAATTATAACTTCCCTGAATTCAAAGTTTCTTTCAAATCCGTTTAATCTCTTTTAGAGCAAAGAAGTACATTAATATTTACATATTACATTCATATTGTTGAGGCTAGAATGCTCCTCCTATATTTACACCTTGAGCCCCATTTTAGAGATTTTCTCCTTTATGACGTAAATAAATTTTACCCACTAAAGTTGCAAAAAAATAATTAATATTTTTGGTTAGGCTTGGGCACTTTTTACCATGGAACAATCTCGATTCACAACGGCAATATACGATATTGTTATGCATATTTACGCGACCAAGCCGCTGCTACTTTAATAAATACGTGCTTGTAATATTGATTCTATACCAAATTGATTGCCCTCAATCTCCATCAATCACTCAACCGGTAAAGTCTCACTCTCACTCGAGAGCCTGAGCAAATAGTCCGTAATGAGCCAGTTGAGCCTTCGGGCTGACTGTATCCACGCCCACTAATTTGTCACCGCCAGTAAACAACACTTTTCTTTAGCTTCACTTTGAGTAGACAACTTATGATCTTTAATATAATAAGCTTGGTAATATAATAATATTGATAATGTTATATTATATTGCATTGTATAGCTTCACAGACAAATGAAGATTGTAATTCAAGTATCGAACCAATGGATATATTTAAGAGAGCATAGCCTGTGAGTTTCTTACCAGTTCTTCCCTCAGAGCGGTGGCTCGGAACTGGCACTTTTAGATTCACTTACATTAAATTATTTTTTGTTTTTAAATTGTTTTGTTGCATATAAGTGAATCTAAGCTTTGTGATTTCAGTATATATAGATATAAATCGATATATATTTAATCTTGTCGTTCTCAAGTACAATGTATAATAAGTTTATTAAATAAATAATTTTGAATTTTGGCTATAGGTGTCATTATTTTGAGAAAATCTTATAAAAGGAAACTTCATCATCATCTCAGCCATTTGAAGTCCACTGCTGAACATTGGTCCCCCAATTGCTTTCCACGTTGATCGTTCCTGTGCCGCCTGCATCCACCGGCTCCCCGCCGCCCTGACCAGATCATCGGTCCAGGTCGTCCAAGTTGTCGACGAAGTCCATCACGTGAAAGGAAACTTAGAAATGTTAAAATCCAGCCTGTTTATTTCACAATTAATATCCAACCTCTGCATGTCAACTTGAAGCTCAATATCATCCTGGACATTATTCATCATTTGTTATCAGATTTTCCATCGGAAAAAATACCATTAACATCCCACTGTACAACATGTTAGGAGATTGGAAGAGACAAATAAGCAAATTGAATAAATATTAAAATCATTAACTATTTTCTGACAATTACACCAATTATTTAGGTTCCAAGTATCATTAAGAACTTGTGTTATGGATACTAAATAAGGGATTCAAAAACACTTTTGTCTTTTGTTTTAAATTTATACTTAATACACATAGAAAAACACCTAGACGAGAATAAATATTCACGTTCATGCAAACAAAGATTTGTCCTGTGTGGGAATAATCACCACCAGCCTATCTTCGTCCAGTGCTAGACATGGGCCTCTCGAATGGCACGCAACTGAGGTCGATGTTCAGCTCTTCAGCTCTAGCCTACCCAGCCCCTAGCTGGAGAACGTCTCACACTACACATACCGAATTGTTGTCTCCACTTTATGACACGTCTACCCCAGTTAAAGTGTGTTTATTTAAAAGTCAGAATTACATTATTTTTACATTTACAATATTACTAACCCATAAGCCCAGATTATCTGCATGACCTATAGAGTCAGTACCAAATTGGATAAATGTAATCTCAATCTTATTTATCGTACAGTTATCTGAACAAAAAGATGCACAAACTCACTTTATCGTATATAATAGTATATGTGTATATTTATGACGCATATTGATAACGCTGCGGTATATCTTACGTTTATGCTTCAAGTTATTAACCGATCAAAGCAGGTACACAAAATTTAATTACATCGAAATGACTAAAGATTTTCGAAATAACCCTATCCTAACATCAAGAATGGTTAATTAACCATTAAATTAGTTTTTCGTCTGATGCCGCAGCCGTTTCTTAAGGATTTGAGAACATTCCGTGACATTAATGCCTGCGATCACATAAAATTGTGTCGTAACTTTATGAGACAAATGAGTAGTGAGAACTGACAGGACCACCCACAAATATAGCACTTTCTTTGATATTAATTTAATATGTTATCTTATCACTCTAACAATGGGAACCTGTTTCTAAATAACTGAGATGTATACTGTTCACTTCAGAAACACAGTAATCGTATTGATTCAGATATAAACATTACCTTCAAAAACACCGACATAATATTATTAAAATATATTACCAGCATAGCTTTACCAGCTAGTAAGTACTTGACAATACACACTTTATACAATTAGATAAATTTGTACAGATGGGAACATAAATAGTATAAAAAAATGCTTTACAAAATATCGTAATTTAAGAAATTAATGATAACTGTTTTAATTTTCGAAATTATTAGTTGACGTCTCATTTTGTATATTTAAATTTTGTCTTGAGATAATGCATTGCTTATGCGCCATACTTTGTCTTTTTAAAATTAATGTTTATTTGTTTAGGTGTAGATTAAACTTTTACTGTACTTCAAATTTAAACTCAAATTCAAATTTCTTTATTTGCTTTAAATAGGGTAGGTATACAAATTTGGTCTTAAAAAAGTGAATGAATAAACACTTTATTGTACACTAAATATAAAAAAGTTATAAAATCACATAAACAAATATATGGTACAATGGGCGGCCTTATTGCTAACAGCAATTTCTTCCAGGCAACCTTAAAATTACAATTTCACTAGGAGCTTAACCTATTTAGCCGTATAAAAAGGCATGCAAACCTTAAACATAATTAGATTATTATTATTCAAATTAAAATATCGTTGTTATCACTACAATATAATTAGTAAAATAAATATTATTGTAAAATTTAAAATTATTGTTAAAATTTAATTTTATTGTTAAAGTTAAATATTATGGTTAAGGGTAAAAATTCTTATTCAAATTACTAACAGTCAATCGCCTAAGTTTTCTTTTTCTATTTCTGTTATGTTTGTTTGTGTGCTATAGAAATTATTTTTTGAATTAAATTTTAGAATAGTTTATTTTTCGCTTAAATGTAGATAATTTAATACACAAGGTATAACCGTTTTTTATCCCAATTAATTAAATAAACTTTTAAAAAAATATTTTCGAAAGTTCTGATATAATTTGGATATTTTACAAGATTAATGTAATTTTTCACTTTTGATGTTTTAATTTGGTGCGTTCTAATCTTTGATAAAAGGTTCAACTGACAGACTATCGCCGAGACATGACACATACGAATAATATGAGACACTTATAATGAAAATGATGTTTACCACCGATTTGAACCAAAGATATTGGTTGTTAATTTATTAATGTGGCTAGTATATAATCTCGCTAGATTTTATCAGGCATATGAAACTTGCATTAGACTAAGGAAACACCACACTTTAGCAATAAAGAAGCAAATAAATAAAATGGCAAGTGCATAAACGACAAGAGCATTGCCAAGCCTACATGTCTTGATCATGTCACATGTAGCTGAGCTTGCTTGTAGTGCAGCAGAAATATGGCGCTACACACGGTGATCTAGATAAAACTAGTGACTTCGTGGTTGTAGTAAAGTGCTCCAGACGTCGATTTTACGAAGCGATCCACAAGTGCATTTCTTAGTCAGGGGACTGGTTCTCTCCCGCATCGGGTATTCTGGCCTGCAAACTCCAACGATCGAAACGACAGCGAAACGACATACGTGCAACGATAAAAAACAATTCAATTCAAACCCTGCTTTGGATAAATTAAGACGCAGGATTAAAATAATACTGGACCTAGAGTAGTTCCTTGCATCACCATAACGGGTTAAAGTTTTTCAATACAATGAAACGTGACAACGCGTAACCGATCACTCATAAAATGAATTTTATTACGAGAAGACAACAGATCAATGTCCCTTAGCGTATTCCTTGAGATTTGTACAGCTTTCTTTCTGTATACTCACTTGAATGTCTTAGTGAATTTTGCAATGCGGTGATCACTGCAAATTGAGTTTAGTGTTGTACGGAGTGGGGTTGCGTTTTGTTGGGTGTTTCGTGTTGTTCTGGATCGCAGCGTTATTTCGTCGGTGTATCTGTCGAACGTCAATTAGCGTGCCAGAGGAGACCGGTCGGACGAACGGAGCCATATCTCAATGTATATGAACGAGACTTGCTTTTTGTGTCTAACATTTGTTTTCAGTGCATAGAAAAAGCTTTTAGCGCATTAAATATGGTTAGGACATCAATCATATTCGATATAATTTAGCATCAACATGTGAAAACAAACTGACTATACTTTCGATTATTCATACATTAAATTAAAAAAATAAACACCTACTAAAAATTTAACAAGCAGCCAAATCAAAAATCCACTCACTGTACTTACAAGTGTATTAAAAAACCTATTTCCCCTTTACAGCGTTCCTCGTAACTCCCAGGAACTTAATGGCATATATTTATTTTTGAAGCCGTCGGAAAATTAATATCCAATTGGAACGTTTGACTTGGACGATAATTCCCAACTCGCGTAGGTTTTATCACCCATAATCTACCTGCGTAAATGTTAAGTGCTCTTTCGCAATTAAATCGTTTCAATTTCTCATATATTGCATTTCTGGACCGCTTCCTCACTCCCTCCCACGGATATAGCATTTCATAAAATCCTTTTATTGCCATTTAAAATGGTTTTGAGCTTGAGCAATATAAAAACCTTCATTAACATGTTGTTTTACAAATTACAATATAGATAATAATTTAGACTATATCTTAAAGTATCAATTAAAGTTGCGCTCAAAAACTATAGGTTTTATATTTTTATCTCTTTTAAAGACATACAGTTTATCCTTCTCCATTTTGAATGCAATCTGGTTGATAAAGAGGTTACGATTGTCCAAATAGATATATTTGTTGTTCCATCATGTTTCATGAACTTTGACAGGGTTGAAAACATCAATGATGCAAATTTCAATCAAAATTCTTTGATACTGTACAACGATTTAGATAAGATCATCATCATCATCATCATCACAGCCCATTAACGTCCCACTACTGAGCACGAGCCTCCTCTCACATATCAAGATGTGAGGGTATTGGGTCATACTTCACAACGCTGACCCAGTGCGGATTGGCGGAGGCACGTGTATGGCGACCTGGTGTTAGAGTTTTTCAAGCCGCCCATTAGGCCTCTAACGTGGCTCAACGACTACTACATTTAGTGATAACCTGGACCAACAGCTTAACGTGCCTTCCGAAGCACGATGTTAAGATGCTATGATCTTAAACGAAACCAGATCTAAAACTGAAATCAGAAAGCCATAAAAACAGTAACAGTATGGTAATCCGGGCGGGCGTGATCCGCTTGCAAACTAGAGTTACGTGCGCGAGCTGCGCCGAGTCCCAACCAACCCAGCCCTTCGGTATATTACGACAATGGAGATATTAAGTGTCCCAAAGCCGAGATTTGTAGACCACCGCACGCATTGTCCGAAATAAATTGAAAGGAAAAACTGTTTCCTGGAAATAAAGTGGTTGGATATAAAACTTTTTGGTAAAATTTTTGAAGAATTTGAACAATTCAAGTCTAAAAATATACACTCGTCTAATTGTTGCCAATGTCGATGCGAAGATTTATGCTATAGCGAAAAGAAACAACAATATCTTAATTTAATAACAACTCAATGATCTGTCGGTATCTTCGATGTTAAATGTTGAAATTTACTGAAGTAACTGTTAGTTAAGAAATAGTTTTGTTAATTTACGATTTCATTATTGAGGTAGGTGGTTTATTAAACATGCCGTTTTATTTTAAAATATGCGGGGAAAATGATAATCACAGACGGTTAAAGGTACAGCCCATCACCAGTAAAGTTACGGAAAATTCTGTTTATATTCTTCACCTTAAAATTCCAGATGTTGTATACTTTTTACGGTCCATAATTCATATCGTAATTTCGTCAATTAGCTCGGAAAATGAATACAATATCTCTCTGAAGCATGTCAAAGTGCATTTAGGACTAAAATCTCAATAAAATACGTGAAACATTTTGTTACACGACTGTTATGTCCTTTAATCGTGCAAAAGAAGTTCGAATTGATTAAAAACTGACCAGTTTATAACTTCAAACCTATAATTTCATAAACGCCGCTCACCTTAGCCTCTGAATGCAAGGATCGTTTTACCAAATTCCTCGAATGTTATCTCGCGCTGCTCCCACCTCGCCCCAGTCACGTCCTCCCCATTCCGAACGAGGCCCAAACTTTAAAACCGAAGCGATCGCATCTTAATCCGCCAATAACCGAAAGTCTTTATCTGAACCGGTGCAATATGGCGGCTTTAGGGGAATTCTCTTTCTGGTCACGTGCCCACGACATCTTGGGCCTGTCTTTGTTTTGATCGAAGTTACTTTGATGTCACATTTCTGTCCGTGTTACTCTACTGTAACTTAATTAGGCTCGGAAACGTTATGCCTCACCAGAAATTAGATAAACCGAAGGGATCAACCAAAGACATGTAAGAGAAATTATTTTTGACCTACATTTCGGCAAAACACAAAAGAATTCAGTGATTATATTATGCCCAACAAAGATTTTAGATCGTTTGCTAAAATTAATCAACGATCTAATTCATTTAATTTTAATAAATCTAGCAAATGCGTAAATTTACAGAAATAAAATGTTAAAAATCCTATTTCAGCCATACAATCTCAGAGATAGGATAAGAAAATAGCCAGTGCCAAGTTAGAACCTCACGCAATGATAACAATCTATCCTCTTTGTTATATCTCCGGCATCAGATACTCATTTATCTACACCTATCTTTATCTACGTTTATCTTTATCCACGGAAGCGGACACGGCCCACAAGAAAATCTAGACACCTGCTAAGGAAAAATATTTATTGCCCAGGTCTAATGGGATAGAATAACCTCCTAAGTATTGTTTAAATACGGTGTGCTGTGTCTGTGCTGGAGTTACGAGCTCACGACTGCATCGATTGTGTGATTGGTATTTGTAACTTTCGAAACGTACAGTTGAATTGTGCTCATGGTTATCTTGTGTTTTGTTTACTCCAAATTGCTATATTATCAATCATATTTAAATACTTAACCGTATTTTTTAGTTCATATCTGTTACGTCCGTTTTTGTACATGTAAAGATTCTTGTTCTTCATCTTCCGATTCGTTCCCATTATTTCCCTTTATTTTTTGCATATTTTCATTATCATGGAACCGGGGTATAAATATTTTATTTTGTGCCCAACCATTTGAGTCTTCGATTGGAAGAGAAAAGTCCAAATACTGCAATCCTCTGATATGTTATCAGTGGGCAGACCGCTCCGTATTGTACTATAATTATTATAAGTGGGTTTTACGGACATAAAAACATATCTAAAATCATCATCGGTCTGCTGCCAATATTTTTACCTCTGCCATATACAGCATAACCTTTTCCTGCTTGCCTGAAAATTAATTGGCAAAAATACCAGAGTGTTAGCCTTTAATAGTACCTAATAGATCTTTTTACGTCGCTTACATGCTTTTACAGTATTACCTCACAAACGGTCACCTATCCTCGAATTTTTTTGTACACCTCCGTCTACATTAAACTAGATTTTGTGAAATAATCTACAAAAAGCGTTATCAAATAAAGAACTGCCCATTCCATTAACAAAAAACATCTAATCTACTAACTGCGTTGACCAGAAAGAGCGTCGGAACGGTTACCGAAATGCAATTACTTTCAATTTCCAAACAGACGCCGGGAGTTTGTCGGAGACATATGGCCGGCCATAAGTCTGCCATATTGAAAGGCGGGCGCAGCCGGGCGGCGAGTGATGTATGGTGTGTCACACCAATACGAACGTACTAGCAAAACTGAAAGCTTTAGTTTTATGCAGTACAATGCTGGCTACACCACTCTTCCGTTAAACTAATACGATACGAAAGACGCAATGTATGACGTTGACAGCGAATTAATATGAAGTTAACGTTTCATTATCAGTTAAATGCAGGATGAATATTTGCCTAGTAATCAAGAGTGATCGATTGCATATATCTTTTGGAAAAGAGAAATTGGTTTTAATATTTGCAATGATCAGCTTGTAATATTTTTGTCGTAAAAAATGAATAAGTCTCCTCCTTGCTTCGTCATTATCAATTGTGTCAGCACGAGACCTTCTTTCTTACTAGCCTGTGCTTTTTTATTCAAAACACTAACAAAAATCCGAATAAGTCTATATTTGACAAAAATATTGGTAAAAACAAAAGACAAAAAAGAACGAACATCTTTTTTACTGTAATTAAATATACTGGACCATAAACTACAGCAGCAGTAGACAAGCAAACAAATAAAACATAAATAGTTTGACATGTGGCTTCTACTGCGCTTGGAGACAGACTCCGTTTTGAGAGTGACACATGACCCACCGCTTTTCTCCAGCATATATTTTAAATAACTTAACGACCTTCAGATATTAAGTTAGCTTAGAGAAACTCCGAGTACTCCTAACTTACTAGTTAACTGGTAGAGAGCCTACTGGCTTTGCTGTAAAGTTCTAGCTGTTGTGTGTTTTTGATTTTAATGCTAAGTACTCACATAAACTAAGTAAAATTGTTGCTACCATTAAATGGACACGTTCTGTAAGAATAGCTATTATTATGAAAGATGTAATACTTGAAATATTAAGTAATTTCATTTCGAAAGTAGCCGCGCTCATACTCACTAAATCCTGGCGAGGCGTGGCTATCAACCCGATCACCGACGCCATTTCAACTATAAATAACAGCGAATACTACTAAACTATAAATAAATGTCGATATCTATCTTAAATCTGAAATTAATTTATGAACAACGCGCCGTACACAGCAGATGCATGTGAAGCCAGACGGCAACCAAATGGCTCTCATATTTCATATTGGTTATCGGCGATATACTGCTGATTGAAGGAATATTCTCTTAGTTTACTGAGATTGATCTTTTAGCTATTAAATTTACTTGGATCAAGTTTTGATTCATTCATTTTACTGATTTTACTTTTAACATTTTGATTCGTTTGGTGAAGAATGCGGAAAATCAGACTTGATGCATGCTTCCTTCCTTACTTGTTCATTTAAAAGAGATCAGTGAAATCCATGGCAGGACATGTGCAGTGTAGGTTCAGCAGGTTAATAATAGAGCTATTTAATATAGCAGCAATATTAGGGAGCTCTGTTGATTCCTATGAACTTATTTCGATTTTAGGGATTTCGATTTTGCAAAAGTGAGTTAGTTGTGTTTTATTTCTAATATAGAGATAGAAACTACGTCAGGCAATGATATGGATTACTTATAACATAGCTTCATGAACAAGAACAACAAGCATTCTACTACGCAGTGATTTTAAAGTACCTCAGTTTATATTCAGCAGACGAATTGAAGTCAATAAAGTAGCTGACTCGGCTGTTTAACTGTTCCTCTCCCCAATTCTCGACAATGAAGTGACGCTGCCGTGGCCCGCCTCTTCCATGTACAGTCAGCCCTATCTCCATTTTACTTTAGGGATACCACATAATAATAAGCGATATAATTTTAGCAATCTGCAAAGCCCTTTAGCAAAGCCTGACATTATTCTATATGTAAAATTATTAAAACTGCAACCTTGATTTACTTTTTGCAATAGTTAAAAATCTAAAAGTTTTTAATATTGTATTTTAATGTTTATCACGGTTCATGATCATATCCTGCCTGAGGGTAAGCTGAAGGTACATAAGTTAGTAGAAGAAATAGAGATGTATGTCATCAATATTATCAAATTGCCAGCTTAATATAACTTTATTGGACATTTAAATTTCCTTTGAAATGGTTCATCAGTTTCGTTTTGCACAAAACAAGTATAATTTAAATGCGGATGAAAGATGAAGATGTTTAATACCCAATTAAATGTTTTATGAGTAGTCATGAAAAAAGATATATACGAAGACGTGTCTTAAAGTATTTGATTAACCCTTAATAATAATAAAATTTAATTCAGTCCACCTAATTATAGCTGGCAGTGAGTCGGTTAACTGATGATAATACACTTTATCTTGCTGATCGGGTAGCCTTAAAGATCTAAATATTATAAACAACCACCAGCAGAAGGAAGTCCAATACAATAGTACCAATAGTACAATTAATACCATACCTTACATACTGCAACTTTACGTAAATCATTACCTGAAACAAAAAATAATTTGTCAATATAAAAGTCACTATACTTGGATATAATAGCAATTGATCAATTATTATAATGTTAGTAACACATTTTGTATAAAAGAGAAGTGTAATGTTAGTTTTTCAATTTGAGTAACGTAGTAATAAATCCATTAAGTTATACTATACCAATTCCTTTCAAAACCATACAATATCGAGACCATGTGATTCGTAGTGCCAAAAAGTTATCAGAGCTTATAATTAGCCAAGCTTTTAACTTACTCGTACAAATTTCCATCTTTTAGTTAAAGAGGTTTCGAGGGTGAAAGGTAATACCACATTTAAGCTTTCTAGGACTTCTGTAAGTATCTTGAGAATTTCGATAATCAATAATCGATTCAGTGACGCGATTTTCGACGAGTTCTATAAATATCAATAAAAGTTAAGGTTTATAGATAGATAAGTATACTCTTTATTTACCAAAAAACTTAAAAAAATTACAGAGTATGTTCCGTTCAGATTATGTAAAATTACGGTTTATGTGCTCTGTTATTGAACTTTGTTATCTGGGATAATTCAGACCCAAGATATAAAAGTTTAGAAAACGAACTTGCGCTTTAAGAAATGATGGGTAAGTATTGCCTTGGCTCTAGCGTGCAAGATTCTCACACCTAATAATAGTCTCTCTGTCTACAATTTCATTGGTAAAATAAACATTAACATGAATGCCATTAAAACAGACGACGTAAGGTGTTTTCTGTACTTAGGCACCTAAATTTGAAGGAATATACACAAAGTGGCACATTTAAAATTACGCAACGTTATAATGGTACCTGCCAGTAATTACAGAACTTGTAATGGCGCCCGGTAGTCAAATGCCCGGTTGGTGTTTATGGCTCTAATCCCATTAACAAGTCGTAACGAATCATATTTATTAGCCGTACATGTTAATTAAGTGGAGCGACTAGCATCCTCTTCGCTACAGTCTTAGTTCAATATTTCCGAAACATCGAAATTTATTGATGTTTCGTTGCTTTAGAATTTAGAAGATATTCGCTGAGTTAAATAATTTCAACTTTTTATCTCGGTGACAATAAGGAACGTGTAATCTTCTGTAAACTTTGACATAGGGACTCTTTTCCTGAATCTTTTATCCCACAGTGGAATGGTCATATAGAGGCACGTCATACCATTATTGCTGGTAGTCTGATCTGTTTTCGGTGGTTCTGAAGACCAGCATGTGTAGTTTGGGACAGGAAAGAACAGAGATCAAAAAGTTCTTCAGCATACTCTCTCTAGTAATTCCGGTGATTACAACATTACTACAATATATAATGGAAATGACATTAATAACAGAGTACATACTTTTGCAGAAGAATATTTTAGTTTTCTGACATAATGGCACTTAACATAACAGGCACGAACATAAGATAAACATCCATAAAATGTTGTACCTACGTACTCATGACTATTATTCGAGTTTGTAACTAAAGATAAGCTCACCTAATTAATTCGTGAGAAACACAAAGTTTACTACCTATCACCATTAACTTAATCTATAATGTAACGAATAATCGGTTCGCCAATGTCTACAAATTGGATTTACGCTGCCATTATCAGTACAAGTCCAGAGCAGCCAAATGAAAGCAATTGGTGTCGCGGCGGTTTCGAAAGCGACTTATTATGAATAATTAATTACGATTTAGTTTAATGATGAACTGGTTTGTGTTATTAATTGAGATTGAGTTGAGATGTCACGTTATGCGGCTCAAACTTGTAAATATTTGTTTAGAAATTTATTAAAACGATCCTCTGAAAAGACGTAAATGTGCATCAAAATTTAATGGGGAATTTTGGAGTTTAGTTGGTATTTTGGATGTGCAATAAAGTTACGATATAGTAGGCAATTTTTTAAATTGTGGTGACACGTTAACTACTTATCAATTTATATATTTGCTAGGAATGTAGAGGCTATGTTGGCTACAGGTTTCACTGAAAGATCGATACATAAAATGGAGATCCGTACGAAAACCACGAAAAATCAACGACGACGTAGCGCTAAGAATTGGCAGTGGGCAGAGCACGCAGCATTATGAACTGGCAGCCGTTGGGGCAGTAAAGATTTGGTGAAACGCAGACCCTTACTAAGTTTAACTTTGAGCTTACTCTAAAAGATTCACTAAGAGTTTTCAAAGTTGAGCATCCCTTACGCGAGTCATAAAACTCATACACATGTTAACTTAAATATTAATTGCACCCGTCGTCCCCCACCTAGTTCTCCCATCAGTATAAAAATAACAAAAGTATAAAAATATTATTCAAAGCATGGATTTATATAAGTAAATAGGCAATTTTTAACACAAGAATTGGTCGGTCCTGCAAAAAATTACCTGTAGGTCACTCGGGCGAGGCCACAGGAGAGTTACTTATGATCTTAGATTATGATTAAAATGAAATATAAATAAAAAGGTACTTAGATACTTAACTGGTTATTAAATTAACATAAAATTATTCTAATAGAGTCAAACCAAAGCCAGTTATGGAGGAAAACGCGCATATAATTAGCTGATGAAAGATACTGATTCTTTCATGTAATCTGTCATTCCAGCATTCTTTATAAAGCTTAAGATTGTTCCAATGTCATACTTAACACAAACTGTTACGGGTGGTAGCAACGGCAACTGTAAATTTGTTTTTATTTGGTTATCGTGGCAGACATCTTGTAAACATGGCGTCGTGACACGTGCTCTGTGTTTAAAAGTTCGCTTGCTATGAAATTCATAACGGAATTTACGGAATGCTGTGCACTTGAAATTTCGGTCTCTGCTAATTGGTACCAAGTATGTACGTAAGGCTTTTGTAAGTACGTAAGTACTAATGTTTTTATATAATAATGTGCAATAATTAAAGGTACTTGTTACAATAACTACCCACACAGGTGGTAGATATCACAGTAGTACTACATTATATAGCTCTATGCGAAATGCTTTATTTGAAAGAACAACATTAACATACTTAGTTAGTAGGTATAAATGTGGTATTCGTTAAGCCATGTTAGAGGCCTAAATGGGCGGCTTGAAAAATTCTAACATCAGGACACCATACACCTGCCTCCGCTAATCCGCACTGGGTCCGCGTGGTGGAGTATGGCCCAATACCCTGGCACCTTAGTATGAGAGTGGAGGCTCTTGCTCAGTAGTGGGACGTTAATGGACTGAGATGATGATGATGACGTACGTAAAAGAAGATATCAGAAATGTTGATATGCGTTGTTATAGCTTATTTCTATTGGCATAGGAAGTGGACCACATACCGTACGTGAAATTAAAAGCAGTCAGACACAACTAGAGCAAGGACTAGAAAATATACGAATAAAAATTTGGTTAAATAAGCGTTCAGAAGATTTAGGAAACCGTCGTTTTTTCGATACAGGCACGACAAAGAATCTGGTGTTATGAATAATTAGTGCCATCCTTAATATCACTAAGTTGAACCGACAATGTAACCTTTCGGTTTAAAAACAGTTTATTACCTCTTACGACTTAGGTGGTCTATACTGAAGTGTAACTTAAGTGGTATAAAAGAATCACTAAAATAAACTGAGCCTTAAAAGTCAACGAAGTTAATAAAATCGGTTTATGATTTTTATGGGTTTTGCACGCCGGCACCCGTGTAAAACGGCCGAGTTTAAATATTCATTATGAAATAAATTAATAAGTTATTAACGACGCTTTTTGGTCGAAATCCGACTTTGTTTGACATTACATACGTTGAATACTTTCGTTGATAAGAACTGTGAAGCTGTTAAACGATTATCGACCTTATGTTGGGAGTGTAAGGGCAATGGGTGATTTATCTAATCAGTGATTGAATTTATTTGTTAACCTATAAAGTTGTGGCTTTACATAAATTAACATAACATTACGACGTTCTTCGCACCGAAAGCAGTACAGTCAGAATCTAAATAATGCTATCACTTGTAAATTGCAGTTTCAGCCTAGGAGCCTGTTTAACTAATTTTATTCAATGTAAAATGATGTTATACGTGGTGTTTCATCATTGCAGCCGTATAAAGTCCACTGTTGAACGTTGGCTTTATTATATTGTATTGGGGGTATTAACCATAATCACCACGCTAGGTAGGCGGGTTGGCAATCGCAGGTTCATACAGTACGCAGGATGGCGCTGCTGCCAATCATCCGATAAGTCTCCCCATGAAAAAGGAGGGGGTAGCATTATTCTAGTACGGTGCTGCACGGCAAAATGTGAGGTGATTACTTATTATTACGTCTTATTAGGTTTTAAAAAATTACCTATTAATTTCTATGACATTCATGTTTGGCAATGACTGACTCGGTTTGAAGACTGGCAAATTTCTAAGTAGAATTTGGAACTATATTTTGAACGCCAACTGTAGATTCAAAAAATATTTTTGTCCATTGAATTTGATTACAAGAAAAGTCGTAAAACTAATTAACGTTTCGAGTTAAATATTAACGACGGTCAGTCATCCGTGCGCGCGGTTTTACTAAAGTTTTCGATTTAAGTTTTTCCATTAATTTAATGCGAATATTTTATTGCTTTACAAATTACCGATTATCAGAATACTTAAACTTTTATTCTTACTTTATTTCAATTTATTTGTTTAAATGTATAAATAAGTAAAAACAAAAATCGTGTTATTTCGACACCAGACCGAGTCCGGGTTCAATCCGCCACAGGATTAAGTTAAATTAAAAGTCCCTTAAATGTATTACAATGTAATCAATTTACATTCACTTTCTAACAAGTTAATCAAGTGTTTATTGCTACATTGTCCTCGCAAACCCATGGGTAGGCAAAGCACCTAGACGTAACTTTATTTATACTGACGAAAAGTCATCAAGTCAGAGTAGGTACTGACTTAGAACCGCCATCTTTCAAGCAATCCCGCCAAAACCGAGGCATCTCCTCATACCTAGTACATAATTCATCATTAACGTACATTCGTTTATTTCTGGGCTTATAAACAAATATATTCTAACAATTACACCATATATTTCAGTTAAAAAATTAAAAATTAACATGAAAAATAAATTTATTTTAACTTAATTATATGAATATATGAATAAATAATATTAAGTAACTAGTTATATAAATTGCACGCCCGCAACGGGTTCACTGTTGTTACTAATGTAATGCATGAACACCAGCAAAATGTACAAAGTCTTGGCAATAAAGATCTATTCCATTCTATTCTATTCAAAATTTAAACTAAGTTTACAAATTGTTTAAATATTCGCAATCTTCATCGTTATCAGTGGTACCCAAACCAAGCAACTCATTAAGAACTCCTGTGTTATGGCTACAAAATAACGGAAAAACATACAAAAATATCTTTTATTTTTGTAAATACATTCTTATTATTACACATGAGAAAACATCCAGATCATAAAAAATATACATGTTTATGCACACAGATTTGTCCTATGTGGGAATCAAACCCACGACCTCAGGAGCAGAGTGCGGGTATACTTGTCACCAAGCCATATCGGTCGTCATTATTCCTCTTCAATGGCACGCCACTGAGCTGCAACCTTACATCTTCGCGTCCAACCGCTGCCAGTCGCTTAGCGTTACCTAGTAAATCTAGTAAGCTACAGCTACAACACGCTGAAGATCCATTCTTATACTGATAAGCTCTATTGCTTACCGAATTTTTATGGTCCTTCGCGCCGGATTTTATCTAACATTTATTTATGTTTTTCTTATTAACTAACAAGAAAATAATAAAACCAAATGACAAATATATAAATTCCAAGCCTTATATCTAAAGTTATAAAGATATATCTACATTTTAACAAAAAATCGTTTGATATCTTAATCTCACAGTCTATGGGCCGTTACATACTTGAAATACCTTACTTATTTCAAATACCATCTAATTAGAGACTATTTTTGATTAAGAACTTCATTTAGAATGTTTAATGGCTTCTGATTAGGGTTATCTTGGTTAATAAGTTAGTGTAAGGTCTAAGAAATTTTAATTTGTATTGATTGGCCGTATAGCACCGTATAGCACTGTTGGGATGGTAGATAAAGTGTATTTATGGTCATTAGGGTAGTTTAAGCGGCGAAGTGTAGATGTGGCCACATGACGACTTCATTAGGTTTTTATCTTTGATTTACTGTGACAGACAGATAGACAAACTCACCGGTCCTATACGTGGGGATGTTGATGATTTTTTCAGATATAGTTGTTGAATGCCTTCTAATAACGAGAATATAATAAATAAATATTTTCGGACAATTACACCAATTATTTAGTTCCAAGATAAGTATCATTGAGAACTTGTGTTATGGATACTAAACAACGGATAAACACACTTAAATACTTTTTTTAATATACATAGAAAAACACCCATACCAGAACAAATATTTAAGTTTATGCACACAAAGATTTGTCCTGTGTGGGAATCGAACCCACGACCTCTGAAGTGAAGTGTAGGGATACTGACTTCCACGCCATATCTGCTTCTTATGGATATCTTTATGGATTTTCATAATCCGAATATAATTATATGTTTCTGTTTTTTATTGAAGTGATATGTTTGTGAAAATAAATGTATTTAACTCGTCTTTCATATTAATAATTAGTGCGCAAATATCGGATCATAATAAAACCCATATTTATACTAAAATCAGGGGATGTATGAACTTTACTGAACCTCAGAAGAATATTCTGTAGAATAATTTTTTCTTTAACATTCTTTGGTTACTAACGATATGCCTCTGTTATTAATTCATATCTGTTCTCCTACATTTTAATCAGAATATTTGAGGAGTTGATTATCAATCAATCATAGAAGTGAAGTAATGCAACGATACAGATTAGAGAATGACTTCCGTGAAGGAGGAGAGCCGAGTATTACAGTGCGCAACTTATAATGATACAATCTGTAATATTTTGATACAACATGTATCATTAATGCGCGAAATCTACTAAACTAGATGCTCAAACCTAATTTGAAATGTTACATTACAGGCGAATGCTCCTGGGAGGACCTTTTCACATCTCATCATCTCAGCCATAAGACGTCTACTGCTGAACAAAGGCCTCCCCAATAGATTTCCACATTGAGCGATTCTGAGTTGCCTGCATCCATCGGCTCCCCGCCGCCTTGACCAGCTCATCGGTCCAGAGCGTGGGAAGCCGTCCTCTACTACGCTAGCCGGTTCGCGGTCGCCATTGAAAAAGCCCCATCGGTCATGAGTTATTCGAGCTATGCCCCCCCCTTATAGCCACTTCAGCTTGCAAACTCGCCTCGCTTTGTCGGTCACTCCAGTCCTCCCAAGGATTTTCTTATTTCTGATTCTATCACGTGGCTTAAACTGAAAACTTATGATGATGTTGAAAATCTCTTTTAAACCTATGTAACATGTTACAAAACTTATAAACATTAATGCCTCAACACACACACCCAACCACCCACACACACACAACACACACACACATCCCGACACACATTGTAGTACTTTTAGTTAGTTCCTATGTACATTTTATATTATATTCTTTTGTTTATATAGTGAAGTTCATTGTTAGCGGTTAGTGAAGAGCGAAGTTCATCTAGCACAGGCATATATTTGCTTAAAAAGTGACTTTATCGACTTGTTGTTTGTTAAAATACTTGTGTTTATGAAATAAATAAGTTTATTATTATTATTATTATCACGTAGAAACACTCCGAACATAGCTCTCCCCATTGCACGCTGAGCGACTTTGAGCTTCCTTATGAAGCACATAGTCAGGCACCAAGTCTCAGTACCGTACGTCATCACTGGCAACACAAAATTTGGTATCATTACGAAATCTATATCTACTATATCCCAGGATCGCGTGACATCAATCTTGCCGAACGTCAGAAGAATATTAAGATATGTTCCACCATTCTTTGTTTACTAACGATATGGCTGTGTTATTAAATTCCCCTTCTCGTCACGTGCCCGTGGCGTCCCATAGCCGACTTACAATGTACGTGACTGTATTCTTACATCACCTAGTTGACGATACTTGCCTGTTATTAGGTTTATTTGGATAGGCAATGTTTCTTTTAGTATTAAGGTAATTTACCAAAATATGTTATTAAATTTACCTACAACCAAAATATACAATACAGGCCGTACGAGAGCTTTAACATGAAGTATTTGTGTGCAAAGTTAACAAGGAAATCAGTATATCAGCCCATTAACGCTCCAGGGGGCCTACCGCCGAGTTCGATGGCAATCGATTATAAGGCAAAATGGATTTCGAATTGATTCTGTCGTACCGCCGAACTCATGGAAATCGAAACAAAATGGCGTTCTCCATTTACCTATTGGTCTGTCACGGACTGAAGGTCATGAATGAGAGGTGGCTGTCGGCAGATTCCCCGGTACGGATTAGTGAACGTAAACAAAGTTTGATCTAGATGGATTACCGGTAATCCATCGAAGTCGGCGGTAGGCCCCCAGTTCTAAGCATGGGCTTGCTTTCAAGAATCAGGGAGAAAAAGAAGAAGCATTCCACGTCACCGACCCAGTGCGGATTAGCAGAGGCAAGATTGTCGTCCTGCCGTTAGAATTTTTCAACGACCGATTAGGGCTTCTAGTAACAAAAACTAACTACAAAAATTTATTTGAAATAGAGCCCTAATACATTTTGCTACCTATTTTATAAGAAAAAATAAATTAACTGTCAATGAAAAATGTAACAAATATCATTAACCGTGTTAAATTACAGCATAAAGTCACAATTTTAATAAATAACTTTCTTTTGACCACGAAAAAACAAAAGTTGTGGTAATATATGCAAAGCGCCGATACGATCAGACAGTTAACAGAGTCTGGGAACTGCTGTCCGTCTGTGTGTCACTGCGGTCAATTCTCACGATGTTACGTCAAGATATTACGGATATTAGTTGTAGGCTGTTAAATACAGCCAGCTCATCTCAATTAAGAAGTTGTATGTAGTTTATAATAGCAGAAGAAAATGTAATTTTGCACCTAATTGGCGAAAAAATCACGGGCAATTTTAGTAACTTTGATATAGAGAGAGGTGATATATTTGTATTCAATCAAAGCTTGTAATCAAAAACAAGATTATGGACGTCTTAAAATGTAAATATCGTATAGTAAATGAAATGTAACTTAAATAATTTATTGATTAAGGCGTTACTTTGCGGAAATCCATTGTAAGCAAGTGATGGATTAAAAAATCGAGAAATTATTCAACACGACATGTATTTCGCCCCTACACAGGGCATCTTCAGGTAAGATAGAAGCCTTAAAAAAAACGAAGTCTTCACGACTAACGCTGAAACGAAAATTCTTTCCCTTTCACTCTCGATTTTTCTGGAAATTATAGTAGCACGGGAATTGTTACAAAGATATTATTTTATCTATCACTTGTTTAAATGTAACTTATTGATTGCAAAAACATGACAATTCGACCTTTTGACTGATGGATTGTAAATATTCTTTAATGACATCCGCCGAACGGTAAACGTAGTGAAGGACGGCTCACTACCCGATACACATGAATTGGTCCAGGTGGTGGAAGCAAGTAGCTCAAGTTTGATCGAAGTGGAAAGCTATTGGGGAGGTCTAAGCTTAGCAATAGACTACTAATGGCTTAGATAATAAATAATATTACTTGTAAGATTCGTAATTTAAATTAATGAACACTGTCTAACATTATTTTCATTATAAAAAAAGACTGGGAGAAGCGGCGATAGCCCAGTGGCGAAACCCCTTGCCTTTAAATTCAGAGGGTCTCAGGTTCAAACCCTGGTGGCGCACCAATGACTTTTCGAAGTTATGGGAAGTCGGCAACACAGAAAAGGTTATACTAAATAAAATGTATTAAAAACGGGCTTTCATATAATAGCTATTAGTACTTATTATCTGTTAAAAAATCCGATTGAGCTCGCTGTTTTCGGCTACCTATATTTACAATGTAAGGGCTTCAACAAACGACAACGTGACGATATCACGCGGGTCATTATCATTAGTGACAATTGTAGGGACACATCTTCAAAATACTTCGTGTGGTTTTAAGTTAATGCTAATCACAATAGTTAGAAGTAAGATGACATTAGATCTTTGTACATCTACATACATACATAATATCACGCCTGTTTCCCCTAAGGGGTAGACAGAGGCATATTGTATGCCCACATTGCGCCAATCATATTGTTGATCCCACGTAATAGGTGGCGAGCCTATTGCCGCTTTTCTCGGAGTCTCGTCCGTTGTTCGACACTTGCAGGTGAGGTTGGCTTGGGTTCCTCAGATCTTGGTAGAATTCATATACACCTCATACATATTATTTATTACCTAAGCGGTACTCAAGTATCACATACAATAATAAAATAAATTTTCGGACATTTTACACAGCGCTTCTAGACACAAACTAAGCTGATTTTATAGTAAAGGCACTAGATACGAAATATTGATGGATATCCTCCGATCCTATATTTAATAAATTAATTATTTTAATACTACTGTTAGCACCGAACCTCATGTCGTGGTATATTCTAAATTTATGACATTATATCGTATAGAATCAAAGGCATCGAGTGGACTGCCCATTTGCTTTAGAACCAACGACAATCTTTAGGGACAACGAGCTATAGGGTTAACTTAAACTAGGTGGACCAACCATTTCCATAAGACTCTCATGATTGTCCTCGAGCCTCACCTAGTAAAAGTTCTATAGTAGTATTCAGAATCTCATAACAATAGCTCATTAACGTTCCACTACTAAACACGAGGATCCTCTCACAAAACAAGGTGCTAGGTTATTCAGATTCAACTAGTGCAGATTAAAAACTTTTCAATCTTCCCTAAAGGAGGGCCTCTAATTTTGTTAACGTCTACCTCATGGAGTAACAAAAGCACTGCTGCAAAATGTTACAGATACTTTAATTCAAGAGTTCACAGCTATGACCTCAGGTCCTTGGCCTTGGCCCCCCACACTCTCGGTCCCCCTTTGGCCGGGAGGCAGTGTGTGAACGCATTTTGTTGCCGACACAAATAATATAAAAAGAAAATGTCAGATTAGGTATCATGTAACCCAAAACTTTAAAAAACCTTTTATACGTGCTTAACATCACCAGGTCTTATGAAATAGTTAATACGTGACAAAAACGAAATGGATTAGCATACACCCCGACCCGACCCGACATTGAACGACAGCACGCGAAGGCATGCGGGACAAAATGGCCGCGCACGTCCCGAGTTTCAAATTCCACCTGTCACCTGACAAATGAACTATGCTGCAAATAAGTTGCTTTTTCGGGGGAAAAATAGGGTTACTGTAAAAAGCCATTAGTAATAGGTTTTGTTTCAAACGAGGAGTAATCTCGAAGCTTGGTGAACCTAAATATTGTAGGTACATGATTTTTCTGAAGAAGGTACGTAAGAATATCAATTTTGTTTACATAACATAATGTTGTAATTCCTTTATTTCAAACACTTATCACAATTTTGCATTTTTAAATTACATATCAATATATACTAGCGGCCATGTGGCCATCGCTACATCGTCCATGTGACCAACATATAAATCTTGAATCATCTATTTGAATAACCGCATCAAATCCGTTGCGTAACTTTAAATATCTTATTCACTTCTTCTCTATCACTAAATCTTTATATTATTTATTTAATTATGAACAACCAGTAGCTGTTACATTATTTCAAACATTAAAATACACTATATATAAGTTAAATGTACAGCATTTTAAGGTGTCACAACATGCACCAAATGTTTTGTAGTGACCCAAAAAAAGAAAGAAAATAATTTAAAATATAAGAAAAAAAAGAAAAGTTACATAAAATTTGTTTTATGAAGTAAAAGTGAAGTAGTTGTTTATTAAATCAAAGAGAATCATTTGCCTTCACTGCTTTTAAAGTTGTTGAACAGAACTGACCCACCTGTTAATTAATATCTGGACAAAATTTCGCGAAACGAATGAACCCTGTGGCACATGTTGCCCCTATAACTTGCTATTTTATAGCAAAATAACTGCATTAATAACTGGAAGTGTGACTATTAACTGCCGGTAGAGGGCGCCACACTTCACACATGTTCTGCTCGTAAAGCCGCGTGTCCCGCCCGCCGTACGTAGCCCGCCTTACTATTGTTGCGCGATTTACGTCCCAAGTATTGGAGCCCACTTTTATGACGCTCACACGTGGTACTCTTTAGTTTGTGACGTTATAAGTCAATACTCGAAGAAAAACGTCTTTAATATTTACTAGAAGATTCAAATAGTTCGATAAAACTGTAGAAGTATCACCATCCTCATCATCTCAGCCATCTGACGTCCACTACTGAACATGCTCCCCAATAGATTTTAACATTGAGCGATCCTGACTCGCTTGCATCCATCGGCTTCCCGCCGCCTTGACCAGATCATCGGTCCATTGCGTGGGAGGCCGTCCTTTACTACGTTTGCCGGTTCGCGGTCGCCATAGAAGTATACGCTCTATTAGCAAAACTGTTAATTTCAATTTGTATTTTTATAATTACAAGATCCGCATTTTGGTTTTTATAGAGAAGAATACTAGCTTGTGTCCATAAAAGAGAAGTCAATAAAAATATGTCAACGTAAAAAATCCGGAACACACAAACAACGAGGTGACTGTCTGGTAACTATATATTTCTGTACCAGATTCATCATCTCAGCCATCTGACGTCCACTGCTGAACATAGGCCTCCCCAATAGATTTCCACATTGAGCGATCCTGAGTCGCCTGCATCCATCGGCTTCCCGCCGCCTTGACCAGATCATCGGTCCATCGCGTGGGAGGCCGTCCTCTACTACGTTTACTGGTTCGCGGTCGCCATTGCAGAACCTTGACGCCCCATCGGTCGTCGGTTCTTCGAGCTATGTGCCCCGCCCATTGCCACTTCAGCCTGCAAACTCGCCTCGCTATGTCGGTCACTCCAGTCCTCCTACGGATTTCCTCATTTCTGATTCGATCACGTAGGGACACTCCGAGCATAGCTCTCTCCATTGCACGCTGAGCGACTTTGAGCTTTCTAATGAGGCCCATAGTCAGGCACCAAGTCTCAGTACCGTACGTCATCACTGGCAACACACACTGGTTAAAGACTTTCGTCTTAAGACGCTGAGGTATTTTTGACGAGAAGATAAAGCGCAGTTTCCCGAACGCAGCCCAACCGAGCTGGATTCGACGATTGACCTCTTTCTCGAAGTTGGACCTACCCATTTGGACTTTTTGTCCCAGGTATACATATTCGTCGACAACTTCAAGAGCCGAGCCTCCAATTATTATTGGGGTAGGCTTAACATGGACATTAGACATAATTTTCGTCTTGTCCATGTTCATTTTGAGACCTACCCTTTGGGAAGCTCTGTCGAGGTCTTCGAGCATTGTGCCCAGATCCACAAGCGACTCCGCTATGACCACTATATCGTCGGCAAATCGAAGGTGAGACATATACTCGCCATTTATGTTGATGCCGTAGTTTCCCCAGTCCAGCATTTTGAAAACATCCTCCAGGGCAGCAGTGAACAGTTTCGGAGATATGACATCTCTCTGTCTCACGCCCTTCCGCAGGAGGATAGGATTCGTGTGCTGGTCTAGTACGCGTACGGACATGGTGGCGTTTTTGTATAAACTAATATACCGATGGTCAATGCGGCATCGCTGCAGGGACTGAAACACTGCCCAAGTCTCGATCGAATCGAAGGCCTTTTCATAGTCCACAAACGCTAAGCAAAGTGGCTGGTTATACTCCTCGGTCTTCTGTATAACCTGCCGCAGCGTATGTATGTGGTCCATGGTTGAAAAGCCTTTTCGGAAACCGGCTTGTTCGGGAGGCTGGAAGTCGTCAAACCTATGACCGAGACGGTTCGTGATGACCCGTGAAAACAACTTATAGACGTGGCTCAGTAGCGTGATTGGCCTATAATTCTTCAAAAGAGATTTGTCACCTTTCTTGAAGAAAAGTACAACCACGCCACTGGCCCACGCCTGTGGCGTACGTCCCTCGAGGATGACGGTGTTAAAGAGCCTCTGAAGTACCTTTAGTACCGGTGTACCACCCGCTCTCAGAAGCTCTGCTGTCATCCCGTCTTCACCCGGTGCCTTGTTGTTCTTCAGCTGTTTCAGGGCCATCCTAATCTCGTATAGGCTGACGTCCGGGATGTCTTCGGTGTAGTGCCTGGTTAGTTTGGCTCTAGGGTCTTTAGCCAAACAAGTAGCGGGATCCTGCGTACTAGTATATAACTGCCCATAAAACCCTTCGATTTCCCTCATGATCTCAGGTTTCGACGTGACTAGATTGCCCTTGTTGGTCTTCAGCTGCGTTAACTGACTCTGGCCAATAGACAGATCTCGTGCGAACACTTTCGAACCCTTGTTCCTCTCTATTGCATTTTCAATACACGTAGTACTGAATCTGCGAATATCAAGTCGCAAGGATTTCGTGATCTGTCTATTGATACGCCGGTAAGAGAATGCATCTGCTGAAGACTGCAATCGCATGTGTCGTCGTGCTTCCATGAGATCAAGAGTCTCAGTCGATAATTTTTGGGTTTTATTTCGGGGTCTGGTCTTGTAAAATTTGGACCCCACCGCGTGGACAGTCTTAACTAGCCCGCTACTTAAGTCGTCGACGGACACGCAGTCCTCTAGACCTGCGAAGCGATTTTGAAGCTCGATCTGAAAGTACTCGGGGTTTTGAATATGGGCAACTGAGGGTCGGAGCGTAGACTTCATCAGGCGGGACCTTTCAAGCTTGACATTTATATTCAATGTGCCTCTTACAATTCGGTGATCGCTGCCGGTTTTCACCCTAGCGATTACAGAGACATCATTGAATATTTGCCGCTTAGTGGTCATGATAAAGTCTATCTCGTTCCTCGTGAAACCATCAGGGCTCATCCAGGTCCATTTTCTCTGCGGAGGTTTCTTGAAGAAGGAGTTCATCATAAAAAGTCCCTCCTTCTCCATGAAATCCGCTAGCCGCTGGCCCCTTTGGTTCCTTCGCCCTACTCCAAATTGCCCCACTTTCTGCTCGTCACCACTTCGCTGGCCTAGCCTTGCGTTGAAATCCCCCATAACAACCGTGTAGTGAGTTGGTGAAGTATGTATGGCGGCAGAAATGTCGTCATACAATAACTCTACGTCCTCATCAGGGTGTGTCGAGGTCGGTGCGTAGACCTGAATTACCTTCAGCGAATACCGTTTGGTGATTCTGAGTATTAGGTACGCTACCCTAGTCGACACACTCTTTATAGACACGATGTTGTTACGGATGGACTTCCGGACTATAAAACCGACACCACCTTGGGACAGGTGGTCGCCCTCCCGGTGGTAGAGCAGATTGCCGGACTTGAGGATTACCGTATCCTCCCCCTGTCTTCGGACTTCGGATAACCCGATAATGTCCCAGTGCAACTGCTCTATTTCCTCTTCCAGCTCGTCAATCTTCTCATCAGTCCTCAGTGTGCGTGTGTTGTAGGTTGCCAGGTGCAGAAGTCGTTTAGGATGGTAGCCGGATCTCTGCCGGTGATTCTTTGCACCCCCTGCCCCGCCGTTACCAAGACCGCTACCGTAATCTGGAATAGCGGGGCCGCCGGGGACTGGGGGCCGTTTGTGTGTATGTGCCATTCTATTAGGGGTATTTGCCCGTAATCACCACGCTGGGCAGGCGGGTTGGTGATCGCAGTTCCAGCCAGTACGCAGGATGGCGCTGCTGCCCATCATCCGGTCCTATTTCTCTTCGTCGACTCTTACGACTCCCCATGAGATGAGAGGGGGTGACGCTATTCTAGGCCGGCGCCACACGGCAAAGATTACATACCAGATTACCGTAGTTAAAATCTAAAATAGTTCAATGTTACCCACAATTCATTGAATTTTAGTTAAATGCTTGATAAGTAACTAATAAAAGGTTTTATGCAAATTGACAAGAAAAAGAGCAACCGAATTTAAATATACTTCTGAATAACAAAATACACTTATTTTATTTAGATTTTTTTGAGTTTCGTTTTTTCCTGAACAACCGCAATATATTTGTAAGTAATATGTAAAATAAATATAGATTATTTTTCTCATATACATAAATAACTATAATTTTTTTTTAAAGATAATTTGCGGTGTGGTACCGGCCTAGAATAGTGCCAGCCCCTCTCATCTCACGGGGAGTCGGAAGAGTCGACGAAGAGCCATCCTACCGGATGATGGGCAGCAGCGTCGTCCTACGAACTAGCTTCAACTGCGATCACCAACCTGCCTGCTTAGCGTGGTGATTATGAGCAAATACCCCTAATATAATATAATCTACTGGGGAGGACAATGTTCAGCAGTGGACTTTATAAGACTAATATGTACAACTATATTATCAAATAATTTCATGCTTTCTCAAATATTTCCACAATCAAAGCATAGCAAAATACCTGTAAGTAAAGAAATAAAACAAAAATAACAGCTATAAAATTATCATAACCAAAGAAGCATGCGGCTTAACGCCATTAAATCGTAAACTTGTGAATTATTAACAACTTATATCCTATTATTACTAATGTTAAACGTTTGATATGGATTATTTATGATATCAATAATATTTAAATGTTGGAGTCGGACACGATGCGCGATGCGCAGGCGGCGACTGTCAAAATGTACGCAGCCTACGCGCGTCATCAATTATATATTTTAATTTATTGTTATTAATAACTATGAAATATATGTTGTCTAAATATCTATGCTATCGGATATCTAAATGTTTTGTAAATTTGTATCTAATTATATTACTGTTTCGGGTTATATGACATTTCATTTTGAGATGAATAAACTTTTACAGTATGAAAGTAATAAATATCTTTGGACATCTCATACCGCGCCATGAAGTTCCGAACTATTCACAGCATATACTATACTATGGCCACTAGCAATGAAACAATATAATTTGTCCTGAGTGAGAACCGGAGCCATGACTTGAGAAGCGGAGTGCAGATATACTAAACTGCCGCTTCGAACGGCGCTTTCGTGTTCCATGCGCGCCTCAAAGAGATGTCAGCTCAGAGCCAAACCTACCGGGGTAACAGGCTCAAGACGGAATTTTTGCCAGTAAAAGTCTGACACGCCCTCTCGGTCGACCCATCGAAGGTCACTTGATAATTTAGAATCCTAAAAAAACTGATCTCTATAACATTATCGCACTAAATTAACTAAACTAAAGATATATAACATTGACCTCTCAGACGTGACCCGAGGCAATAAGGCCAAAGATAGTCACATCGTCAGATAAAGACCTCATCACAATAAACATAATTATGGACTTTACTAGTACAAGTAGTCACAAGGATCTCGCCATATCAGCAACATATCAGTCGGCCTCAGGAGTAGATGATAATTTGAATACCTTACCAATTAATAGGTAAGTAACATAGCTCTAAAATCAGGTAAACGTTGAACAATGGAAGCCTGTGAATGTGAATTGGAGTTATTTTTTCGAAACACACTGTGTGGACAGTTTGGTAACAGCTTTGTCTTCTTGCATAGTATCATTGTTTGACCTACATGCGCCAATAGTAACAAGGCGATTTAAACACCCACCTCATCCATGGATCACACAGACTGTAAAATCAATGATGCATATGAGGGACAATTACCACAGGAAATATAAGTTGCTGGGCTCAATAACTGACAGGAATAGTTACAAGCAGTTAAAGCTTATTGTGAAGGAAGCCATTGAATGTGAGAAAAGATGTTATTTTAGAAAAAGCATAAACTCCAACTTAAAGAACTCCAAAATTTTATGGCAAAATTTAAAAAGCTTTGTATTACCTGAAGGCAAAAATTTGGTTAGTCTACCACCGCATATAAATGACCCCAATTCCATTAACACCCACTTTCTCAATGTGCCAGGGGATAATGATGTATCAATTTCACAGTTGACATACTTCGAGTTCCATAGGTATGGAACAGCCACTTTTTCTTTGGAGCCAGTCAGTGAAGACACAGTACTGAAAATAATAAAGAATCTGAAATCAAATGCTCAAGGTCATGATGGAATATCATTAGAGATGCTGCAACTTACACTGCCACAGTCCCTGCCAGCTATTATGGCTATAATAAATAGCTCCATTAGAGAAAATGTATTCCCCTGCAGCTGGAAGACTGCTGTAATTAAGCCGCTGCCCAAAAATAATCAGCCTTCATCAATGCAGGATCTCAGGCCCATTAGTGTTCTGCCTTGTGCTTCTAAGATTTTGGAGAAGGTTGTCTGTAATCAGTTCACATGCTATCTTGAATCTAATAACATACTTCCCTTGAGACAGTCAGGATTTCGCAAGGGCCTTGGAGCAGCCACGGCTCTGGCTGATATAGTGGATGGTCTGTTGTATGAGCAGGATCAGGGAAGAGTCAGTGCCTTGCTTCTCTTGGACTTTTCACGTGCTTTTGAAACAATAAATATTTCACTTCTCTTATCCAAATTGGCTTACTATGGAGTTGACAGTAATGCCATTAAGTGGTTTTGTAGTTACCTGAGTCAACGGCTGCAATATGTCGAGGTCACTGGTGTTGATGGCTCAAAGTCATTTTCAGCCCCCCAGCAAGTTACCCGTGGTGTCCCTCAGGGATCAATTTTAGGACCAATCCTCTACATACTGTACAGTGCCGACATCACAAGGGTCATTAGTAACTGCCATTACCATCTCTATGCCGACGATCTGCAGTTGTATCTCTCTTTTGCTCCACATGATCATGACAGTGCTGTATTAAAAATGAACCAGGACCTTGTTCACATTTCACAGTGGTGCAAGTCAAACTGTCTGGCTCTTAATCCCAAAAAATCAAAGGTCATGTTGGTTGGCACTAAAAAAAGGTTGAAACAATTAGAGGGCATAACATTGGGTGTCAATATTAATGGTGAATTGGTTGAGTGTGTGGAGTCTGTTAAAAGCTTGGGACTGACATTGGGCAACCAGCTAAATTTTGAGGAACATGTGGGGGAATGTGTGCGAAGCTGTTTCTACAGATTAAAACTTTTATATAATATAAGGCCTTATATATCTGAGCGTTTAAGAATACAGTTGTGTGAGTCACTTGTACTGTCCCGCTTGAACTACTGTGACACAGTGTATGGGCCTTGTCTTCTGGCAAGGACTGCCAGATTGACGCAAAAGGTTCAAAACGCTTGTGCGCGCTTCTGTTTCCATATCCCACCTAGATCTCATGTTACTCCATTTCTTGATGGTGCGAACATTATGAAAATGGAGGCTCGTAGGAGGCTTCACCTGGCTGTTCTTATGTTTGGAGTGGTAATTTCACAGAGACCTCGATATTTATATGAGCATCTGGTGTGGTCCAAGGATGATAGCAGATATCAGAGACGCTCATGCGCAAAAGCATTGTCTGTGCCCAGCCATCGCACGGTGGCTTTCAGGGGGTCTTTTAGGTTCGCGGCTTCACGATGTTGGAATGACCTGCCGCCGCCGATACGCGATCTACAAACCATCAGTTCGTTTAGGGCCAATCTCAAAAGAAATCTGATGCAGCAACAGAGGGCTTCAACGAAAGTATTATTTAAATAATTTCTTACCATGGCTTTCGCAACAAAAATCACCAACGCGCCCTGAATCTCGCTCACTTTTCACTCTAGTCGATATAACTGCCACTTAAATAGTTTTTAAATTGTGACTTTGATTGGTCTAGTTGTTCGGCTTTTGTGTGGTTAGGCATGTTGTTATAATAATTTGCAGTTTATTAAAATTATAAACACATATGTATCGTGAGTTTCTGTAATGCACATTGTTGTTTTGTTGTTTGGCATTTTAATATATCTATGTTGGTTTTTCTTTTTTGTTTTTGGTTTTTGTTTGGTATTGCTTGTTCAGCCTATAGTTTTTTCTTTGTATGTAATGTTTGTTTTCTAATTAAGTACTTTAGATAGATTCCTTTTTATTTTATTGTTTTATATTTTTTGATATTTTTTTTTTTTTATGAATTAAGGCCACTGTACCTTAAACGAGTTGGTTTTTGTTTGTTATTGCTTGTACAGCCTATAGTTTTTTTTTTGTATGTAATGTTTTCTAATTAAGTACTTTATGGAATATAAAGTACTTAATTAGAAAATTAAGTACTTTATAATTTATTTATTTTTTGTTTTCTATTCTTTGATTATTTTTCTTTTTATGAATTCAAGCCACTGTACCTCAAAGGAGTTGGTTTTTGTTTGTTATTGTTTGTTCAGCCTATAGTTTTTTCTTTGTATGTAATGTTTTCTAATTAAGTACTATAAATTCCTTTATTTTTTTTTGTTTTCTATTTCTTGGTTATTTTACTTTTTTTGAATTAAAGCCACTGTACCTCAAAGGGGCGCTACAGGAACACCAGCGCTGCTGTATCAGCAGATGCAGCAGCATTAAGCTGATGTATCGCCCTTTTGACAGGTTGCACACATATTTCATATTTTACTATTTGTTTAATGTTATTTGTGTTGTTATATTGTATTTTGTTACCATTGTATGATATTGTGTGTGTTGCTTAGTCAATAAAAAGTATTCTATTCTATTCTATTCTATTCCTCAATGAGCTGACTAATAGAACCTAACATAGCTGGTCTTAGGGCCCGTTCACGCGATGAAAGCTGTTCGCTAAAAAACGTCCGCTCTCTCCTCAGTAATTACCTAGCCACTTCCTAGCACAGCTGCCCGGGTTGCCACAGCAGTGCGGTGTTATATGTCCGCTAATTACCTGCGGCCATCTTTAATTATTTGCTTACCGGCTTTATAATGACTTCGCGGTATTCAGACGGGACTGCACGTCACTCCCACGGGCGCGAAAGTTTAGATAGCGACGCTCAAACTGTGTATTGAAAAGGGTAGGAAAAAAATATTCATTTTGAAACCAATTGTAGTATTTTAAAATTAATTATGTTTTATTGTTTTGTTTATTTGTGTTTTTTTAATGTAATTTGAAATTGTGCTAATTATTGTTCTCTTCTATTTGCGCTTCTACTCATGCATCTCTTTTATATTGTATATAATATTTAAAATTTATAGTATTGTTAAACATTTATTGTAATTTGTGACGACTAGCATGTACTGCTCTATAAGCCGGTATGTAAATTTGTGATAAATGGGCATGAATATACGAAAAATATATAAAGAGAACAATATATAAATGTTGTGTGATATCAAGAAAGACTCCAGTTCGCATAGTATTTAAAATTGGGCTTTAGTATATAGTATAGTAACTGAAATTCAGTCAAATCTGGTTAAACCATGTGAGCAGACCCTGGGCCCTAAGCTTAAGTCTAGGGTAAGCGGGATAAAGCTAGGATATGCTGGAGTATATGGTATAGTATTTCGTTCTATGTTCAATAATTATTAAATGTTTATGCAATTTGTATTAAATTAAACCAATATCTAATTATGCTAATAACATATATAAAAAGCAAAAATAAATATTGATAATAAAGTTATGTTTTATTTTGCTTCTAATTTCGATTACCTTGAATTGTTATTTTAGAACAAGAATACTAACTCAATAAAAACACTATTATAAACTAATAAGAGTGGAATTTCTACCTATAAGGCAACTAAAATACATACTTTAAAAGTGGATTCGAATGAATAATATGTACCTACTACAGTAAATTGTAAGCAAAATGTCTACTGAATGAAATAATTTTGTGTGTAAGACTAGTGATTTACCAATAAATAAATCTAAGCCAATTGGATAACATACACAACAGGACAGGCTGAAACCAGATTACAAGTTACAACTTAAATGAATAATAACACGACAGTTTGAGAACCAGTTTCGAATGAATAACATTAAATAATTGTTAACATTTCGTGGAGTTTTCTTATGAAGGCATGGTCGACCGCTCCGCCATTTGTAAGAGAATGGTATTTCCTGAACATGCTGCCCGCTTTCAACATTTATGTGCAATAATTAGACGGCATTTTCATGGTCCCTGGATCCTTATGTGTGAGAAGGTGGAAAATTATTTTATTTTATATAACTATTAGTTAATCTACTAAATTAAAGTGCAGCGCGTTGGGACTAAATTGAAATTAGATAATTCATCATCTCAAACATTAGAAGTCCACTGCTAACCATAGGACATGCCGATCGGGCTCGATCCTTCTGAGAAATAATGATGAAAGTCGTTTATTTAATAAGTAGAAAAAATATAAATTTAAGCCATTGGAAAATAAATATACGTTCCATACTACCAGCTGTGATAAAAGCAGAGCAGTTCTTATTGGGAATCCCTTTAAACGACTTACTTAAGATGACACAGCGACCCTAAATGAGTCTCGGCCTTCGATAAAAGAATCTCCACTACGGTCTAGTATGCACCACCTATCACTAGTTATCAACATGGAAGCTTGGTCCTTCGCAACCTCGTCTCCCCAGCAGTACCTGAGACGTCAGCCACTCGGCCCCAAGTACACTTGCTTTACTGCATAATCCTCTCACATTATCCATCCAATTCTTTCCTTAATCGCACTATATAAGCCAGACGCGGCACATTTTACTTACTACTAGTTAAATTAAACAGTTTTAAAGAGGGAGTAAAAATAATGAATTTACGTATTTATTAACAGATAAATATCTCGTAAACACTCTGGCATAGCCATTGTGTGAAGTGGCAAAAAGTAACAAAATGCAGAAATGAAGCGATTAATGACTGCACCAGTAATGTTAGCGTCCATCGAACATGCGCGTGCGACCATTTTGGCAATCGATAAGGATGTATTCACACTGTGATTCTTCTTCTTCGTCCATAGTCAAGTTTCTATACCCACTACTACTTTACGTAAGTGAAAGCGATTAAAGAGATTTCAGGTAAATAAATACAATATAGTATCTACAATGTTTGATAAACATATCTTTGTATTCAGGTATGTAGTTACTACGTTTGCTATAGAAAAAAAATATATTTAAAAAAATATAAATTATGACTATGGCTTAGTAGTAAATATTGGTAACTATAGTTTAGACTGCTACTATACTGCGTGAATGTAATACTGAATTGTAGTGTACTAAAGTAGTGGATAAAGTACTAAGACAAAGTAAAGATACTGACAAATGACAAGACATTGTTCAATAAGTATAAAAAATATAGAATTAACATAAGCCGTCGATAAATTACGTGCGAATGAGTTAAAATCGAATGAATGTAGAAAATAGACTCATAATTAACATTCCGAGGCTTAGGCAGCCATCTAGGTACCTGGTGAGACCTGAATGACACATTGTTGTGCTGTGGACGAGCCCTTACAGAACCCTGAAGCAGAGTCCTAGAAAAAGCCGACCAATCACGTCATACAGCTAATGTTTTATGGAGGCTTCAGGGGAATTTCGAGTGGTTCTTGCAACAAATACAACTGCTCAGAATCAGATAGGGTGAAGGAACACAATAGTAATGTCCTTGTTGGTTGTGACCATATCGATAATATACTTTTTCATCGATAAAAATATTCATACGATATTAAAAAAATAAATTTTCTAAAATACACGGCGGGCGGTTATGAGTTAAAAAAATACTTTATGGCCTTTAAAATCAACAAGATCATTTCGGTTCGTAAAATTTTTACATACAAAATGGCAATACAATATTTATTAACAGCAATAAAAGAGATATGAGCGGTACCAGAATCAAGAAATAAAAGCAAATTGATTCTTTGTCAGAAATTGTCAATGTTTGTCAGTTAATCTGTCTGTTGTGTTTTTTCTCAAGATTTGTCAGTCTGTCGGTGACTCTTATTGGGGGGATTTGTCAGTCAGCCTGACGTGATTCTAAGAGTGGGGGGGGATTGTCCGGCAGCCAGTTTGTCGGTTACTCTAACGAGGCTTCCAAAAGGCAACGAGATTGAGAAGAAGGCCTCAAGAAACTTGCTAAATAGCTATTTAACCCAATTTTACATTATGTATGTGATCTTTTTGAATTAGAGTTTTTTGAAATTCATTCAGAGTTTGCTTTGATTGATCTGCCTTACCAAAAAATTTATTTCATTTTTTTTATTTTGTTTATATGTCGAGTTATATACGTTTTATTACATCGCATAAATTTTGACTTTATATTAATTTCTTCTAATAATAAGAATATTCGAACTCTTAATCATAATGTTGGTATAATGTTGCTCTTGCCGACAACTCCACATCACTAAAACAGAAGTATGCGCGGGCGCAGCGGTGCGCCGGGTGCTGTATTTAATTATCATCCAATTACCGAATTTCGCCAATTAAGGCACTTCGTTTCTGCTAAATAGTCTGTCCTGCTCAGTTTCACTCGATACTATACAGTAAGAAAGAGAGGGATATAGTCCTTTTAAGGGTAGATTCGTAAGAGTTGCAAATCAGTACTTATTATAGGCATATAAAGAAACGTCAAACTTAACGACGGTTTTATTTAAATGTTACCTAATATTGAGTAATGGCAGTATTTAAGGGCAGTTTAAAGTTGTTGAATGATTGATGAAGATCTGCAGCATTTACAAAGGTCATTAGATGGTGACTTCTGATTGCGAGCGCTTCTGTGTCCGATTATTTGGTAGAGACTTGGCCGGCTAACACTGCATTCGTGTTTCGGAATTCTTTGGTCTTGCGTTTGTTAGAGGAGACCCAAGTACACTAATGGAAATACTATATAAGTTAAGATAATATTAGGATGATGTTAATCCTTCAGTATGAGAGTTAATGACAGTGCTTTTAGTCTAAAAAGGCTTTAATTCTTCACGAGAAGTCTTTTTCTTTAAACTTCTGATACGTCATTTTAGTTTGAAGTAAGAAAAATGTCTTTTAATTATTTATTGACCTGTAGGTAAACTGCCAAGTTTGAAAAAAAGTATAAATAAAATACTTAAGAAATCCCCCATCGAAAGCTTATCTGGCAAGTTGTCAGCAAAATGTACCGAGTAAGGGACTTAAAGAAGCCAATCTGAGTGTTGCATTGAAATTCAAATGCGAGATATGCAAAACCAGTCCGCCAGGAGCCGCGGCGCCCATTAGCCGCTGATAACGCCGGGGCTCTGATAAAACCGGTCCTTATCACCTCAGTTCCACAGACGCCGCTCCATTTTGCGCATGACTCGGAGCTGTCTTGTTGACATAACATACTCGCACAACACGAAACCCTGGCTCTGGTTGGTAGTATGACTTTCATACGAGGATACCAACGATACCCGCTCCACTTTGAGCTGAATTCGAGAAGTGTCTTGTTGACATACTAGGCACGACATGAAACTTTAATATCATTGGTTGGTAGTATGGCTTTTAAGAGGATACCAACCAAACCCGCTCCACTATAAGCATGATTAGAAAAGTTGACATCCATATAACAAGAACATCAAAAAACACTATGCACATAAATAATGATTTTTTATATAATTGTTTATCTCAGATTATGCACACATAAGTGTCAGTAACATTTAATTCATATTCCAGTTTAAGTAAACACTAAAGGAGAATTTGAATTAAACCTTATTAAGTTTAACCACAGTAGCATGCATCCAGCTGTTCAGCAGAGCGGAGTTAACTAGGAGGCCAATAGTGGGATTATATGGGACAATACCAAACTAATCAGTTTTCAAGTAACTCTAACTCTGAACTCTCTCGAGAGATACTCTCGTTTTAGCGTTGGTCGTGAAGACGTCGTTATGCTGAGGCTCCTATCTTACCTGAAGATGTCCTGTATAAGAGCAAAACACGTGCCGTGTTGAATAATTTCACGGTATTTCGGGAAAATATTTTTAATCCCTTACTTGCTTACAATGGATTTCCGCAAAGTAACGCGTGAATAAATAAATAAAATTAAAAACCAATCAATCAGAATCGTTTATTGCGAACACAGGTTACAGGATAGGTGTTACAGTACAGGTTTAGACCATTAATAACCATTTATATCTCAACCAAATACCCGGTAGGTTAGGAAATATCTCTGCAGTCGTCTGCCGCTTCACAGACTACAGGAGGTAGTAAAACAAGAATATTATATTTAAGCTACTTATAACTTTGTTTGAACTAAAGGTTAATCTATACTCGGATTAATTCCATTTCAACAAAATAAAACAAAACCGGATTCTTTTTGAAGTTGAATCCTTTGCATTTGACTTGGAAGAGTGTCCCCGAGTGATGTCCGTCCGCAGCCCATCCATAATGCATCACCAGCCACCAGCCAGCTGCCACCCCACCGGCGCCCCGCCACCGCTCCTCAACCGTGACCTTCTACATCAGCGTGAGCCCACAGCACTGAAGGCACAGAAGGACTGCTTTAGCTGTTTTTACAAAAACACGTATCATTATTCATATGAATTAAAAAGTTTTTGTCTTTTTCTTTTGTCTTTATGGTCAAAATTTAATACACATACCTAACATCGCTACGCAATATGATGAGGATTTTTTTTCGCGACATACGTTCATAATACAAATATCTGAACTAGACCCTGCTGATACGCTGGTTGAACTTTTTACAATGAACAAAAATTCAAAACTGGTGGTTTAGTAGCAAGTTATTTTTTTTTATATAACTTCTAAAGAATAATTGTAAATTTCTCCCAAAAACCGTAAGAAATTAAATTGTTTTATTACTGAAAAAAATTATGAAATAAACATAACTCCCAGTTTTAAAATATATGATGTGTTGGCCGTTATGTCCATTATCACATTTCAGGCACTTCATACCCATCATGTTAATATAAGACTCCTAACAAAATAAGCTCCTAAAACTTCTCTCATGAACGCTCCAAATTCAGAACTCTTTCTTCTACTCATTCTAGGCAGCTTCGCTCGTGTGACAACTTTCTCCTTGCCACTCCACAACACAGTTCAGGTTTTATGTCGAACTCTTTCTGCATAAAAGCTATTCAACTTTGGAACTCCCTCCCTACTGATATAAGGTTGGCAGAAAGCAAGCCTACTTTTAAAGGGTTGCTCAAGAAATACTTTCTTGAGGAGTTATCATCCGATTGAGTCTACATATTATAATTACTATTAATTTTGTGTATAGGTATATGTAGTTTATTAATAACACATATTTAATTCTATGTAAGTTTATATGTTTTCTTATTCGTACTGCCTCATACTTTTCTGCTAACCCAAAGGTTAACTGGTAGAGAATGCCTTGCAGCATTAAGTTCGCCTTTTGTACATTTTAATTTTAATTTGTGCGATAAAGTTTAAATAAATAAATAAATAAATGAACTAGTCCGTTTATTGGTAAAATCCACACAAAATGTGACCTTTTTTAAACTGCCCAATTCTTCACGCACTTGTCGTAGTCATCACCGCAGCCATTTTATAAAAGTCAGCAAGCGTCTTCTTTCGTCATGAATAAAAATGAATTTACATGGTTTTGATTTCATACACTATCATAACAATTAATTATACCAGCCTGTGCGTGCGCGCACCTATAATCACTCATTAAATGTAACAAGCTTTCTGTTATTTTTCCATTTCGCTGCCAGACCCTGGACTTTGATTAAGCCGTCGTTCCTGATGATTCATTCCAAGAGTAAGCATGAGGATCAGATAGTATATAATTAATGGCACAGCAAAACCTCCCGAGATTAATGGAGCGGATTAAAACATGCCTCCTTCATAATCCTGCGTTCTTCAGCATTTACTTATAAGACTTCAGAAATAGTTCCCTGGACTTCGACTGATCATTACATATCGGATGATAAACAGATTCCATTACGCTTATCTTATTTTATGTTTATTTTGTCCAACTTCCCTTTTTGTCGGATAAAATCTGCTGAAGTATGTACTTGTGAGACATTGAGGCGCTGGTAAACTGAGGTTGGTTTAAACCAAGTTTTGCGATTGTAAAATATAAAACATAATATTTTATAGATTTTCTCAATTAATAAATTGTGCATATAGCTGTATCTAATATAATGATACTTTTTAATGTCAGTTTCGCAATCTATTTACTATACTCATTTGATGATGTACAAAAAAGTTATTGGTTATAAAAAAGAATACCCGATGTTTCCTAAACTTAAAACAAACATTACTCTTAATCAATTTTCTTTATGAGGTACTTCACAGAGGCAGCCAGATAAGGTTTCAACTTTTTTGCTAAAGTCATTGCTTCAAAACTGCCTCTAAAAGATTATATTGGTGCTATTTTCCATCACATACAACTATTAAACACAAGGATTATAAACAAAGTCTGCTTCCTTAATTCTCAGTATCCATTTCAGCTCGTTAAACCTTATAAACTGTGGCAAATGCACCAAGTTCGCGTGTAGGGGCCAGGAGCCGCGGTTTCGCAGACCGGCGGCGTTTTTTGCTCATTACAGGTTTGTACACATCCAGAGCGGTCTGACGAGAACCTCGCCGCCAACCATTTATAATTGTGATTGATAACGAATCGAGAATGTTGCCATTTCTGTTCTTGTTCTCAATTCTACAATTTTTTTATTTGTTTATGTTTGTCTTTGAAAATTATTTGTTATGTTTCAGAAACTATAAACTGCCATACGTTGGACTTAGATCTCGTCAGCACAGCCATCTATCAGGTTTAGCTAACGAAAAAATTGTTTCGTACATAAAATGCTTCTTGCGGTTCTAAAGCATGACATTCTAAAGGAAACACCAATTATTTACATCTTTTGTGATTATAAGGCAGCCTATGTATGTCTCAAATGGTACCAATTTTACACCTATATTTCAAAGCTTTACAGACATACAAAGGCATTTTAGCATTAATAATATTAGAATGAATGACACAACTAGCGGGAGAAAAAAATCAATTTCTTTTCCAGGTAATTCACTATCCGCAGTGAGTAGTTTTTACAGACGCGAGCTAAAAGGAGCCAAACATTGGAAAAATACTGGATTACATAACACACAAACATTACAAAACAGTCCAAGTATAAAAATAATATACTTAGATTTATTTAGAATGCCAATCATCACAATCTTCTCATCGCATGAACACTGCTAATGATAATGACCAGGTGTGAACATTTATGTCCAGTCAGTCAGCTCTTAGAAACACTTAACCCTTTTTATCGAAGCTCCGTCAGAACTGCATATAAGTACTGAAAAGTCATTATATTACGCAAAATCTTGTCACAGTACCACGCAAAACTACTAGAAAAAACAGGCTATACCTTATTAAAACTAAACTTTAGTGTTAAAGAATGAAGATTATTGTTACTTGTAATAATAAGCATTCCACTAGTCCTAGACTAGGCTTCTTGGTAATTCCATACATATTGCAATGGCCACAATTAGTATTGATTTAACAACAAAATGGCAACTATAATTAGCTTCAAATACGTGTAGTTCCTTCTGGAATGTTCTGGAGATGTTTTCTCTGGAAGAAACTAAAAGGCGTGGGGTTTGGAGAAGCGTTCAATGTTTGTGGCGTGTCTTGAGATTACACTTTTATTTCAAGCTGTTTATTGAACTGTAATTCCAACACTAACTTACCGACCCACTGGAACTCTATATACATACCTAATACAGGTATTTCCCGCTGTTTTTGTCTCATCATTAAAATAAAACATCACCATCTCAGTCGTTCTACATTTTAACGCGAAACTCCTACTACGAACCATGACTGACCTAGTTTAGAATGAGGCAGGTGGAAGTGTTCTGTTGATATATAGTTATGAAGTCGCCTAAAGTAAAGTAAAGTAAAAAGTAAAAAAATTATTTATTTCATAAACTATTATACATAGTACTTGAAAACGTCATGATCACAAATGAAAAAAAAAACAATCGAAATAATATTACACTAAATCACGAAGCTTAGATTCACTTACATGCAACAAAACAATTTAAAAATAAAAAATTATTAAGTGTAAGTGAATCTAAGTGCCAGTTCCGAGCCACCGCTCTGTAAGAAGAACTGGCAAGAAACTCACAGGCTATGCTCTTTTAAATATGTCCATTAGTTTGGTACTAGAATTACAATCTTCATTTGTCTGTGAAGCTATACAATGCAATATAACATTACCTTAACAATATTTATGTTTTCAAGTCATTCATATTAGAATAGCCTGTATGAAACGGCAGTTTAATCCCAAGCATTTTTATCTGCCATATAGTCTTTAATAGAATAATATCCCTTTGAAGACAGCTTGTGTTTTATTGTTAATTTAAATTTATTTAGGCTCAATTGCTGTATGTTGCTTGGGATTTTATTGTAGAATCGCACACATTGACCTTTAAAAGATTTGTTTATCTTTTGGAGCCTAGTGGCAGGTACAACTAATTTATGCTTATTCCTTGTGTTTAGGTTATGTACACAGCTTTTCTTACTAAATTGATCAGTATTCTTGTGTACATAAACCAGGTTATCATAAATGAATTGACCGGCCACTGTTAAAATACCAATTTCTTTAAACTTTTCCCTTAGTGAATGTCCACACGGGAGATTATAAATTGCTCGAATAGTGCAGCCTCTTCTGCAGCACAAAGATTGTTTGAATGTCTGCGGCACAACCCCACAGAAGAATACCATAGGACATAACACTATGGAAATAGCTATGATAAACTAGCCTAGCTGTTACAACGTCTGTTATACAACGCCTAATAAGGCTTATAACTTGGCTTAACGATTATCACATAGAGTGATAGCCCGGACCAACATCTTAATGTCCTATACTCGTAGAAGCGCAATTTTAAAAATCAGTTCAAAAAGACCATTTAACAGAACAGTTTATTTACATTAGTCCCTTAATGCCTAAAGGTATACTGGGAAAATACACTTCTTTGTCACTTGGTAAAATAAAATAAAAAGCTATTGACACAAATTGTCAGGTTGTGTTAGTTTCCCATGAATTTGCGCGCGTCACTGACAATTACCCGGTCCACCAGACTGCGTAATGAAGCGTGTCTTTCGCAGACTTTACATCGTTCTATTCTTGGAAGAAATAAGCTGTTTATGCTTAATGGAGTTATCAGCTACAACTAAAACTTTTGTCATTTTTACTCCCTTATCAGTTTGAACATAAAAAAAATTAGGTAACAAAAGGCATTTACAACGGTACTGCTTTCTTAAAGGAATTTCATCGAGCAGACTGAGGAAAGATAAACAATTTAAAAGAAGACGTGCACGAATAACAATCACATCAAACCACAAAAATTAACATACATACATAATATCACGCCTGTTTCACCAAGGGGTAGGCAGAGGAATACTATACGCCCACACTTCGTCATTTATATTGTTGGTCCCACGTAATAGGTGGCGAGCCTATTGCCGCTTTCCGGCACTTTTATGTTCGCCAGAGCCTCGTCCGTTGATCGGCAGGAGCACCACTTGCAGGGGAGGCTGGCTTGGGCTCCTCAGATCTTGGTAGGAGCCCAAAATAAACAAAATAAACATTATTTAAATTTCGAATTAGGGATAGATTTTTGGATATAATAGGTTGGGGAAAAAGTCTTTTCGTATTTTTGTATGAAAAGTCAAGACATTTTTTTCAAAGTTTATTTACATTTATTTACAATATATATGTACCGTTTTGTTGAATAACTTTCTGCCATTTTGTGGGCAGAGACATTATCCCGTTACTGTAGAAACTTTGGGACTTCTGATCTAAAAAACGGGACAAATAGTTTTGGCAGTCCTCTCTTGAGGTCAACCTTACAGAACCTAAAGAATTCTGCAGAGACCGAAACAGGTGAAAATCTGAAGGCGCAAGGTCAGGGCTATATGGTGGATGCACTAGGACCTCCCAGTCGAACTCTCTTAATTTTTGCTGAGTGGCTAAAGATGTGTGTGGTCTAGCGTTGTGATGATGTGATGATGATCGTGATGAAAGACCACACCCTTCCTGTTGATCAATTCCGGCCGTTTTCTCTCGACTGCTTCCTTTAATCTCATCAGTTGCTGGCAGTAAAGATCAGAATCGATGGTTTTGCCGGGCGGTAAAAGCTCATAATAAACAATGCCCTTCCAATCCCACCATACACACAGCATCACCTTATTTCGTGTTAGGCCAGGTTTGGCCACAGTCTGTGAAGCCTGGCCAACTTTCGACCACGACCTTTTTCGCACGTTCTTGTCGTACGTGATCCACTTTTCATCGCCAGTTATCAATCTCTTCAAAAACGGCTCGGTTTCATTACGTCTCAATAATGAATCGCAAATGAGTACACGGTTCATTAAGTTTCTTTGAGTGAGCTCGTGTGGCACCCAAATATCGAGCTTTTTTGTATAACCAGCTTTCTTCAAATGGGTCAAAACTGTTTTGTGGTCAATTCCCAGTTCTTCAGCTACATCGTAACTACTAATATGCCGATCTTGCTCCACTCTTTCAAAAATGGCGTCCATTTTATTCGTGACAGGGCGACCAGAGCGAGGTGCATCTTTAACATCAAAATTTCCGGACTGAAAACGTTTGAACCAAATTTGTGCTACTCTTACTGACACTGCATCAGGTCCATAAACATCACAAATTTTTTTCACTGCTTGAGTTGCATTTTTGCCTTTTTTATAATAAAATTTTAAAATGTATCGAATTTCTTCGTTAGATTCACTCATTTTAACGGAGAGAAAAACAAATGAAAAATAGCGGGAAACCACTTTTTTTTATTTTTTTCTTTTCTTTATAATGGAACCTTTTTAATGTTACCAAAACCAGCCAGACACAAATAGTACAGTCAAAAAAAATTTATAATAAGTTTATACCTACGTTATGCGAAAAGACTTTTTCCCCGACCTAATATATATTTAATAATTGCTGTATTAAACTAAAATGAAACGGAGAATGATCCTGTTTATATAAAAGCTACATTTACATGTTCGAACTCCCAAACATAATTAATTAAATTATAGAGCTAAGAACAGCTTGGATCGAGTAACATTTCCAACAAAAAATACTAAATGCGAGTCGGTCTGACAGAAAAAACTTAATAACAGCCTTTCGTTAATAAAGTGAATTATAATTTAGCGAGATTATAAAACTAAAATATGATAAATCGTCTAACACAATATTTATAATCTCAGCCCATTGACTTCTCCCTAACTGAGCACGTGCATCTTGTCACAACTCAAGTGCAGCAATAAAATTTATCGAATTTAGCTCAGTTTCATATTATGTGCTGATTTGACAGTGATGGAAGGTTCCCTTAGTGCTACTTTATTGGTTACGATTCCTGAAGACAAAATCTTGCCGAATTTCTTGAAAATCTAAAACGTTTTTAGATCTAAGTGATGTTCACAAGTGCTTGGACGGAAGCCTAGCCTGAATAAATAAATAAATATTTTACATGCACACCAATTATTTAGTTCCAAGATAAGTATCATTAAGAACTTGTGTTATGGATACTAAATAACGGATAAACATACATACATTTTAAATAAATACTTAATATACATAGAAATCATTAAGAATCAAGTATCATTAAGAACTTGGGTTATGGACACTGAATAACGAAAATACATACATGTAAATGAAGTTCATCGCCCTTCATTCAATAACTTGGTGAGGTGACGGTAATATAGTAATATCAAACTGTAAAATTGTATGTGACATGACAATATGTGTCAAAAATTAAAATACACCGTCGAATCTTAAAGTATATTATGTAAAATTAATTATTGCGAATCAGTAGCTTTAAATGTTGTTTCTATATTTACAGGCAAGTTTCTATTTATGTAATTAGAATATAATGGTTAAATTGCATACAACATATTTTAAAAATAATAAATCTCTATTTTCAGAGCAACGCAGTTGAGTTGATTTCGCAATTAAACCAAAGGTTTATAAAAACATATTTATATATATTTTAAATACATACTTAACTTACTTACTTACTTTACTTTAAGTCTTTGAACGCCAAGTGATCGACAAACTGTACCTAAGTTTTATCTTGGTCTGGGGCCGAGGAATAAAAGGATTTCATTTGTTTTATTCAAGTCCTCCACCACGCGGACCCAAAGCTGGTTGTAAGCTACAGACATATTATTAAAAACTTAAAGCCCTATTTTTCAGCTGCACATTTCTTACCCTACATCCACAGAGGCACAATTTTCTAAAAGCCTCCAGTTCGCACACACCAGTTACTTGATCCCGAGGAGTACCAATATCTTAATGGCTGTCTCCTTGATGACTCAGACGAAGACAACAGTCACATTAGCCTCATTTTGAGCACTCACCTCACTGTCTTGAGAGTCGGCATTAGTATAAAAAGGGAAAAATCTACGAAATAGCTAGAATTTTGACATCAGAGATCAAATGCACAAAGAAAATTTTGACGTAAGTAATCTACCATAAACGCCCCCCATAATATTTTTCTGATGTTAAAAATAACCTAATTTAATTGTGGGACATTAATTGTACGATGTACTTCGTATGGAAATATCTATCTATTTAGCGGATTTAGTCCTAAATTGTGAATTGATATAAAACATTTAACCATAAAAAATAAGGTCGCCACAGTTTTGATATCTATGTTAGTAACTAAAAAAATATTGGTAGTACAAATACTATGAAAGCAATGAAGGGATTTCGCAAATAAAATAAAAAATGAGCTATATATTAAACAAAGAATGAAGCTTGAAGGCCTAGTTTTACAAACAATGCCATCACAAAAATTAAAAAGAAAGATTTGACCCCGACGTGATTTGAACACGCAACCTTCTGATCTGGAGTCAGACGCGCTACCGTTGCGCCACGGAGTCGATGGGATAAATGGCGAAATTTTCGCTCACAACTTGTTTACCGCTATTGACGTCAAACAGTTCGCTATCGTGACGTAACGTTATTCTCGTGCTATAAATACTTATACTGATTGAAATAACAGTCACTGACAAAATATAAATAAATCAGTAAATCTCTATACTGTGTAAACATTACATGCCCAACTAATTATTTTTACATCGACGACATTTTGACGACCGATATGGCGTGGTGGCGAGTATACCCGCTTTCCACTCCTGAGGTCGTGGGTTCGATTCCCACACAGGACCAATATTTGTGTGCATAAACATGAATATTTGTTCTGGTCTGGGTGTTTTCCTATGTATATATGTATATTAAGTATGTTTTTAAGAAAAAAAAGTATCCGTGTATGTTTATCCTTTATTTAGTATCCATAACACAAGTTCTTAATGATACTTATCTTGGAATTAAATAATTGGTGTAAGTGTCAAAAATATTTATTTATTTATTTATAAAATTTATAAAAAACAGAAAAAAACACATCACTTCACATACAATAGCGGCGTTGTCAAAAATGGCAAAACACTTTATCAAAGAGATAGACAGCGTACTTATCTATCACAATATATATCAACTATAGCAATCATTTGGCAACGATAGGAATTTGCAGTGTTTGTGTGACAAAGTACTAAGTAGTACAAAGTGATAATGTACTATCGATACATCGCTAGGAAAATGATAGTTCTTTACATACAAGATATATTTTTGTTACCATCTAACAAAATGACATAAAAAAATTAAGTTTATATATATTAATTAGTATATAAACATAAATCCTCCGCCAATCTGCACTGGGTCAGCGTGGTGGAGTATGACCCAATACCCTCGCACCTTGGTATGTGAGAGGAGGCTCGTGCTCAGTAGTGGGACGTTAATGGGCTGAGATGATGATGATGACATTAGATTTATTCTTAACTGGGTCTCATGATATTTTTGAAATAATTCTAGTCGCGGTATAAAATAAAAATAAGTATAATGATTCGTTCTTTTTGCAAAACATGTTAGTTAATATTTTGATTTTCCTGTTGATGCAGTAGATGAATGAAATTTTAAGAAGTATCCAAAATAAGTGCGGCGAAGAAAATGGAAATGATTGGATTTGAACAAACTGCTACGTCATTATCTATATCAAACCCCTCACATCCCTTCTCAAGCGCATTTTCCTGAAGGGGCAAGCGATGTGAAGCCACCTCAGGATTATGGGCTTATGGGAAATCTTCCAGTTAGGAGATAAACGCTTTAGCTAGCGGGGTGTGGGGTGTACACCAAAAGTTCTTGACCCTAGGCTTCTTATCTTGAAACCATAGTAATCTTTCGAGTACTTTTCTAACAACATTTACACCTTCCAACTATCCCTTAACACAATCGCGATGAACCTCAATTTAAGTAAAACAAGAAATTGTTTTTAATTGTATTAAATTTTAAATAGTACACTCCTTTTTGTCCTATTATGTCTGTAATGGTAATGGTCAATGCGATAATGTTTTATGTTCTGCATAATAGGCAGCGGTTCCTCGACTTTTGCAGACACTAAGTGCGACGTAACTTTTTAAGATGTCATAATAATTGTCTATGATTAATCCTGTTTCAGGGGGTTTTGGTGACCACGCAGTAAAAGACACATCGTGCAGCATTTCATTTACCACTAAGGACGTAAGAACTTAGAAAACTAGTGTAAATTTGAATAAAAATTGTTTAAACATAATGAATTCTCAGACATTACTTCTTTGGCAATGTACATAAATGTAGGAACGTGAAATATTGCAGTGAATTGTGATTTTCCGTGTCGATTCCAACTTGATTCGACTATGACGGACATTACTTGGCTTTTTGTATACTGAATGACGATTATTTAATGCATATAACTTGATTAATTACTACACTTGACACTGACAAATACTCTTAACGAGTGCGACCACATTTAAGAAAGAAAAGCCCATATCAAGAAAATCCGTGCACGTCACAACCGCTAAAATGTCAATCTCTCTTCTGCGGTACACGGATACGTAATTTAACTGTACGTATGTTCTGTTTGGGATACTGCCAGAGTAAAACTGCCATAAACTGTTGAAAGCGAATGAAATGTTATGTACTTACTTTTACTTACCTTATTCTTATCACAACATAGTATTAAACAAAGTCGCTTTCCTCTATATGTCCCTAAGTATTTAGATCTTTAAAACTACGCAACGGATTTTAATGCGTTTTTTGACGTGACAACGTCTTATAATTCGATAGAGCCGGCTGCACGCACGATAAAACATGACTCATGCGGCGTTACCTCGCTCTGAGGCGTTCCATGTAAGGCTTGAAGCGCAAGCGAGAGCGCGGAACGAGCGACAAAGAAGCACAATCGGCCTTTGCGTTCGGCAGCGTTCGACATCCGTCTCTCTCCTACTTGAGTGAGCGATGCGTCTGCGTGGACAGCTGCTGCTTTATTAAACAAATGAAATTAAAATTTTCTTTTTAAAAATGCTACCATTCCATCAGTGTTTTCTTAAGACGTTGTCACGTTCAACTATCGTCAGTAAACCGACTTTACAGACAACCAATTTTTAAAATAGTTAGAGTGATTAAAGAGGAACGCTTATATGAAGTTCACGCGAACGAAGCAGAATAAATCAGTGAGTAAGATTAATTAATGTCTAGTTTCTTAAAGCGTCAAGCGGTTCATTCTATCAAAATAGAAAAACAACATCTCTGAAACGTAAAAGTTCGTCATCGTCAATAACCCTCGTCTTCCCGAGGCGTTGGCAGCCATTATCCTGCTTTATGCATCTCAGGACACTTTCCTGCAGCCGCTGCCATCATAACACTTTACAGATTCACTTTTATGGAGCCGTTGCCCGGCAGAATGGCGGGGGAACCGGGATTTTTATCATTACGACATTTTCGCAATGGGAAATGTTATTTTGTGAGTTGTTTATTGTTAAAAGCATTGGAATAATACTCCATAGCAAAAACTTTTAAAATTATGTAGCTTTGATAACTTTATGTATTATGTTCTGTGCTTATTAGGATAACATATTATTACTATCACTATATCGTATAAAAAATACGATTTCCCTGTCTTTTCCCATGTATGCTTAAACTTCTCTTTTAAACTACAGTGATCTAAGAGGAAGATTTATAGGTAGGTTCCTCAAACGGAAGTCGCGGGCGTCCGCTAGTATTATATATAGCCGACATAGGCATACATACATACAATCAAGCCTAATATTCAAGCATAATATATGCTACATTTCGCCAGTAATATTTTGGCCTCCCTTACCGGTGGCGAGTCTATAGCCGCTTACCGAAAACTTTTATGTTTGCCGGAGCCTTGTCTGTGTATCAGCAGGGTGCACCACTTGCAGGTAAGGTTGACTTGGGTGCCTAAGGTCTTGGTAGGAGCCCCATACCCCATAGGCATCCAACCTCACTTTTTTATTTACCTATTTAATTTTACGTTTAAAAAACATACATAGTGGTATAAGCTGTAAGCACTCCAAATAATACCTTTAAACAAGACACAAATCGCAGGATAGTGAAATAAAAATCCGACGTTAAATAAATACAATTATTTGCGTGGGATTGTTACGTTAGTTGGTTCCTTCGCTACAAAATAACGAGGTAAGGTGACCGAATAACCCAAATTATCCAATTACTTCCAATAGAGAGCATCATTCTGATGTGCACGACTGCCAGTTAGCGAGAAGTTGAAAGTTAGAAACTGTACGACAGTTAGGTGAGTTTTCTCCGAAAGTGACAGCAGGTCGCGGCGTGGTGTTGATGGGTGGCCGCGGAGCTGTCTCGAAGGGCCAGTTCTCGTGGCCTTAACGGGAGTACTGTTAGCCTATAAACTTCACCATATTCATTATAAATACAGTTTTTGTATAAGTAGTACTGTGGAGTTATAAAGGCCTTTGAGTTTGTTGTCAGTTCTTTTCACAGAGCGTCGGCTCGGAACTGGCACTTAGATTCACTCACACCAATTTTTTTTGCACGCAAGTGAATCTAAGCTTTGTTATTTCAGTGTAGTCATATTTTGGTTGTTTTTATATTAAACTAGCTTTTTCCCGCGACTTCGTTTGCATGGAATAGTGACTTTCAGCACATTTTTAGTTTACCCACATAGTTCCCGATTTCGCGGGATTTCTGAGAGAAGAGGAATTTTTGGGATAAAAACTATCCTTTGTCCTTTCTTGGGTTCCAAACTGTGTCTGTACCAAATTTCATCCAAATCAGTTTAGTAGTTTAGGCGTGAAGAAATGACAGGCAGACTTACTTTCGCATTTATAATATTATTTTGGATTTTGACGTTTTTAAATACTATGTAATAGTTTACGAAATATAGAATTTTTAACATTCAAAGCGCCATAAACAAAACACGTCTTTACTGTCTTGAACTATTAGCCGCTGTACCAGTACCTTACTCAGTCCACTCTCTTAGTCTCTTAGGTTATTTCTTTTAGTAGTTAATAAGACTATTGGTCTAGTTGTTTCCTCGGCGGGTATACGAGTTCAGTATAACAGTTCTGTCACTTCAAAGACAAAGTCAAAATAATTTATTCAAGTTTGGTTCAATAGAGCTCTTATGAAGGTTACAATTAAAAGCAAACGCGCCATATTAGATGAGAAAAAAATATTAATAGTTTATAAGGCAGAAGATTGATCGTAAAAGAACGGGCAAGAAAATCGTCAAGGTTGGTTTTTTCTTCTGCAAGTTACAATAAAATTAACTTAATTAAAACAATAGTTTAAGTTTAGTTTTTTATAGTTTTGGTTTCAAAATATTTTATTATAGTTGACATTATGCCAATGTTTGTCACACCACAATCCAAAGACATCAAATCATAGATTAGTGCAGACTTGCTGTCACAGATAGCGTATGCAGACCAGCGCACGGGAAATTCATATCAAATGGAGATTAAAAAAGGTTCATTTACAAACATTATCCAGGTACTGGTATAAGTCAATCTTTAAAAATGTGATTGAAGTTTTTATTTTTATTATCTTACTTAGACACGTAACCCATATAAAAAAATTGGGTTAGGCAGATACCTTTCTACAACTATTTAAAAGGGAGAGAAGCGCTCGTAGCTCCGCTATTGTAGAGCAGAGTTTACAGAAGTGATGGGTGACCGTTTGTGTGATATCGAGCGTTTCCGTGCCTCGGAAGGATCGTTAAACCGTTAGTCCCGGTCATCACTAAATGTGATAGTCGTTAAGCCACGTTAGAGGCCTAATTGGGCGGCTTAAAAAAATCTAACAGCAGGACGCCATAAACCTGCCTCCGACAATCCGCATTGGGTCACGTGGTGGAGTATGACCCAATACCCTCGCACCTTGATATGTGAGAGGAGGCTCGTGCTCAGTAGTGGGACGGTAGATGATGATGATGATGTATAGATGTCGCAAAGATCACTTATAGCACAGAGATAAAACTCGTCAAGTGGTAATAGGTGTCTAGCCCTTCGCCCATTTTGACATTAGACAAGATTCCATTTCCTTAGCCGCCCTCTACGACACCTGTCTTAAATATCTTCTAGTTGATAATATCGTCGGAAAGATAACCACGAATCGCCATAGTTATCTAGCCACTATCGAGGCAATAAACAGTCCACCGGCGAGTCTAGTGCTTCCAGTATTTATCAGGAATCCGAGGCGCCTAGCGGGACCTGCCTTATCAGCAGAGGTCGGAATTAGGTAGAGTTATTTATATACTTGCATCGAAATGTTGATATTAATGTGGACCTTCCCGGGATTTCAAATGGATTTCAAATGGGAGTGCTCCGCATTTTCGCTATTGTATTATTTTGTTCTCACATGCTATGTAGTGCGAACAATAAACGTGGCAACATCGCGCGTGTGCGTATTGGAATTTTGCAACTTCGGTCATCCAATATCATTGATGTAAGTTTGGCAACGTCGCGCGTGCAGTAGTCTAAATTAAAAAAGTAAAAGTAAATAACTTTTTATTAAAAAGTAACGGGATTTTTTCTATTCTTTAAAATTAATCCCGGGATTTGAGGCATATCCACTATATTCTTTCGCTGTATGAAATCAGTGTAAGTACATGAATAACTCTACCTAATTCCGACCTCTGCTTATCAGGCAACTACTGGATTAGTGCACCAATTACTGGCTCACGTTATAGGCCTTCTAGCTGTACAATTTCTAGATTAGTACACATTTAATGTTAATGTATACTGCAATACGCCATTCGAGAAATTTCAATGCCTACAGGCTCTTAGTCCAATCCATGCTAAAAGTTATACCAATATTTTGCTATTGTTTTTGTATATTTACGATCTTATAAGACAAGGATGGTAATTAATAGAAAGAATCTTTAAAAACATTTTTGAGTTCAAATTCATTGCCGCCGGATATTTTATTTACAGAATCATAATAAGTGAGCATTTTTATCAAAAATATACACTATAATATGAGTATAGAAAAAAAACTTTATGACATATATTATACTACCTATTACACAATGTATTTCTCTGTAGCGATTCTCTATTTTGTTTTAATAGTCAATTGAACAAATCACATAAGTCTAGTAGCTTCCTATGTTGGGGTCTATGTTTAGGTGACGAAATAACAGGTTTAAATTCCTAAAAAGCAAATGTTATTCTAATAAAATTCACAACCACGGACCACTTATGAAAAATATGTAAAAATGTTCATACATATTCAGAAACATACTCTTGGGAGAACATTCCGGCTTCAAGAACTCCGTGCTGTGTTTCCTCAGCAAAAAAGTGAGCTATTCAAATTAAATGGCCCCACATTTCCCGAATAAATCTCATAATGTACAGTCGAGCACCTCATAATGCTGCCACATGAAATATGACTGCGGCGCGCACACACTACTCGAAAACGTTTCTGGTTTCTTTTTAGAATATTTCTATTAGCTTCGCCTGCCCGGCGTACAGTTAATGTATCCCTTTCAAACCAGGCGTGTTTTCGAAAAGGTTACATAATAAATGTTTTTGTAAAGGCTTTCTTCTTACCAAATTGCTTACAGTTTAGTAGTATGATTTAGTCGTAACAAACTGGAAAAGCTGGCATCTGTGATAGAATGTATTTTTTTTGTTATCTATGTATCTATCTGTGTACTTAAATCCAAGGAATATGCAAACACCGTATTTTCTAACCTCAAACAACGCACAGCTTGAACTGTAATGTCAAACACAGAATAGTTTATTCAAATTTGGCTCAATAAAGCTTTTTTGAACGTTGTCGTAAAAACCAACACACTATATTAGATAAGAAAACATGCATATATTGTTTTTTTTCTATATACATTATAATTTTAAACTTGATCGTCATATGGATAAATTAAGTGCAATTCCACACAATACTGCCTTATTAAAAAATATATAATAGAAGTGCTACTAATATCTATAACAAAATTCCTAAGCAAACACGTCTGCTGCGTTCCCAAAATCTCTTTAAGTTGTAATTGCGTGAACTATTGATAGAAAAGTGCTATTATAATGTCAAAGATTATTTAACCGACTTTTCACTATAAACTTTTGACAAAGTTCGACTTGTTAGTATTACTTTTAAAATCCACAAAAATCTTATTTCGTGGTATATGAAAACGCAACTAATTGTACGCCCATGAGGCAGACCCTATCCTGTAACCTGTGTTCGCAATAAACGATTTTGATTGATTGATTGAAACTGAAAACCCATATATAATGAGCAGAGACCTATACGTTTACACTTGGCACCTTCTAGGCCTTTGATGAAACGTGTGAATGTGAGATGTGGCTTCGCTATAAATACTAATTATTCATATGAGTAGGAAGCAGGATACACATAAACAGAACATAACGTATAGTCAGTCAGTCATTACCCGCGACATGGTACATGTGCGGTGCCGCACATACATTTACATAATGTACGCTCCGCAGAGGCTCGTGAGAAAAATATTTGAATACATCGTTACGTTAGGTCGTATCTATCTATTTATTTATTACGACACTTTTGTTATTTCCAGTCACATGTAAGTAATATATGTATGCAAATCAAAAATCGATATTCCATAAATCTTTAGATAAAGATAATTTATTAGTCAAAATATAGTACATTAAGGTGTTACATAAGCATCTTGCATTCTACCATTACTGGTGTACAAATATCACTACATAGTATAAAACAAAGTCGCTTTCTCTGTCCCTATGTCCCTTTGTATGCTTAAATCTTTGAAACTACGCAACGGATTTTGATGCGGTTTTTTTAATAGATAGAGTGATTCGAGAGGAAGGTTTATATGTATAATACATGTATAATATAGTAGTGGAACACTGTAATTTTTGAGATTTCTAATGTGATGTCGTAAATCTACTCACTTATTTGCGCTTATATTGCAAACTCTGGCCAAACCCTACGAGATTAGTCAAAATAATGTACTACAATATTGTACAACTTACAAAATTCTTCAAAAAAGTCCTCGATGATATATGTCTATCTCTCAAGAATAGCCCACAATAACCAATTTTATCTTTTACTTTTTACTAAAAATAATGGCTTATTAACGTAGCCATTTTAAGTATATATAACATAAATTCTTATGTAAATAAACATGTTAGTAAGCTTGGACATTAGACATAGATTAAATTTGTCTCTTACATCATGTAATTTCGATCTGTACTTTACAAGATATCAAACGATTAAACTTACGCTAAATCGAAAATTATGTTTGCGGCGGTGGTAGGTACTCGCGGCCTATATAGAGACATTCTGTAATTATGTAATATACATAACTATTCATAATAGCATACCACCCGTGCGAAGCTGGGGCGGGTCGCTAGTTGATTATAAACTAACAAAATGAAATGAACGAAGCTATTGATCACTCATTGATCATCGTAATGACATGAAAGAAGTACAGAGTTTGCTTGTTTGTGTAATACTTTTACGCCTACATCACTGAGCTTATTATGATGTAAAATTATATAACGATTGATGGAACCCAGGACGAGGGCAAAAGTTAATTATTATACCAATTATTCATCGGTGGTAATAAGCAAACCCATACATAAATCTAACACTAACACAGTTATACAATGTGGTTGGAACTGCGTACTAACTATACTACTCGTACTATACGGGACAAATCACAACGGTCCAACGTGCCTATCAAATCACAAAAACACTCGTTAGCGCCACACGCGGCTCACATTACAATATAACAGGTTCATTAAAACTTACTCACTTATATTTTGACAGAGTATTGGCGCCAACTCATGAAAATACACCTCCTGGTAGTGTTTTATTTCCCAAAACTGGTAAAAATTCAAGATTTCATGTATATACTGAATTTTATGAATGTAGTGATTTTTTATGTATATAGTGAATTTTTATGTATATAGTGAATTTTTATGTATATAGTGAACTTTTATGTTTATGTTATCAGTTGCTCTGTGTCTCGAAAAGCACGTTAAGCCGTTGGTCCCGGCTGTCATGAACATCTATGGCAGTCGTTATTAGGAAGGCAGTTCCTTCTAATAGACTGACAGCTGGTTTAACCATAGAATGATGTTTCCCTCTGGGTACCGGAGATCAGACGGCAGTCGCTCCACGTAATAACTGAAATTCAATCAAATCTGGTTGAACCATTGAGCAGACCCTGGGCCCTAAGCTTAAGTCTAGGACTACCGGGATAATGCTATGATATGATAGTGAATTTTATGTATATAGCGAATTTTTAGACATAACTTCTTTCTACGGCAACGCTTATAAGTGTAGGCTACAGGTGAAAGTGGCATGTGTCTGTGAATTGTATTTTCCGTGTTGACTCAAAAACTCCACAGAACCTTTGGTAAAGTCTCCACTGCATTACTGGGATAGGACTTTAAATTGAGTTTACTTAACTTTGAAAATGTCTAATATGACGAAATCGCAATCTTTTTTATCAAATTACTTTACGAACTCTTAACGAACGAGTCCATAATTAAGAAAATTAATATTTTGACAGCCAAGCAAAAGCGGCCAGTGTGCACAGCGTGACAGAGGCGCAATATCCGATAATAAAGAATAAAACTGTCAAAAGACATTTATTTGAATAACGTCATCTTATACGGTAGCTTAGGGGCGGCTTCTACTAAAGTCGACTTACTGTCCATTGTTATTCAGTGGAGTTTACTGTGAGGGTGAAATAAGTGAGTTAACTTGATTTTTATGAGGCGTATGTTAAACGCCAGCGGCGAGGCGAGAGGGAGGCTTCAACTCGGCTTAAAATGATGCAGAGCAGGGTCGGCGTCTGTTGAGGTTGGAGGGGCTAGTTATGAGGCCCGGAAATTAAATTTGTGTGATGAGAACGAAAACAATTCAGTAAATAATCAACGGCAATAATGTAATATCTCTAAGTGTAAATGAGTGTTCCTATTTCGGATGATCTCGGGTCTTTTGAGCGGGGCGTGAAACGGCATTTTAGCAAGCCGTCATGAGATGATGCGTTTTATATCGTGGTTATTTCACGTTATAAAGCGCTTTCATTTTCTTATTGGTTTGCATCGACTGCTTACCATCAGGCAGGATGTAGTCATTATGACGTGTCACATTAAAAAAAAAGATTATTATAAATGTATAATGTTTGACGACCGATATGGCGTGGAGGTCAGTATATCTACACTTCACTCCAGAGGTCGTGGGTTCGATTCCCACACAGGACAAATCTTTGTGTGCATGAACATAAATATTTGTTCTGGTCTGGGTGTTTTCCTATGTATATTAAGTATGTATTTACGAAAAAAAAAAGTATTTAAGTATGTTTATCCGTTGTTTAGTATCCATAACACAAGTTCTTAATGATACTTATCTTGAAACTAAATAATTGATGTAATTGTCAGAAAATATTTATTAAATTTATTTAAATGACTATTTCCATCGTTCAATAGCCTTCTCATTGAAGGGAGAGAAGAGCGAACTAGGCTGCGTGGAAGATCACCTATGCGATGGACAGAACCAACCAAGTTTTGGGCGTTCTTGCCAGAACACCAGAACTTGCAAGAGTGAACCAGAAGCACTGAAAGCAGAGAAAATCTCGCGACGATATGTGGCGAGTCAGATCTGCCCATAATTCATGGCAAATGCCCACCAATATAACCAGAACACTCGCCAAAAACAAAGTGAAGCGCTCGTAGCTCTGCGGTGTTCGGTGATCGGAAGCGATCACCAAAGTACAGCAGAGTTTACATAGGTCAGTCCTTGGATGGGTGACCGTTTATGTGGCATTTGATATCGAGCGCTTCCGTGCTTCGGAACGCACGTTAAGCCGTTGGTCCTGGTTATCACTAAATGCGGTAGTCGTTAAGCCATGTTAAAGGCCTCATGGGCGGCTTGAAAAATTCTAACAGCAGGACGCCATACACCTGCCTCCGGCAATCTGCACTGGGCCAGCGTGGTGGAGTATGACCCAATACCCTCACACCTTGATATTTGTGAGGAGGCTTGTGCTCAGTAGTGGGACGTTAATGGGCTGTGATGATGACGACTCGCCAAAAAAAGGGCTGCTACAGTACAACCATCCCATAGGAACGCCGCGACAATATATTGGAATCCTAGTTTATCCTAGTTGCAATATACACTTTGTTTGAAACCGATTGTTTGTTATGTTCACGAGTTTTTGTTTATGTTTCCACTTTAACAGTCACCTTAACTGTTATTTTCTTTTGCTTTGAATATTTTACTAAATGCTTCCGCAGAATATCTGCGATTTGAAACAAATATGTAAACAAATTCATAAAAAGTACTTAACCTTAGTTATTTTATAACAAACAAGTACTGAAATGGTACCCACTCAGCAAAAATTCGGACAAGAAAACCGTTAAGTCACTTTTTGCTCCCGCCAGTAACAAGAAAATATACATAATAGTAAAACTATTTGACAAGTCTACAAAAACCTGTGTTCTGCAACCACAAGATTGAAAATACAAGTAGTAATTAAGTTTATTATAATGATTTTGTTTGTTGTCATATATTTTTGTGTACTAAATAATCGCTTTTGCCCTCTTTCAGAGTTGCGCTTGCGCGCTGTCTGCTAGTCCCCGCATTGAGGAGTCTGCGCCCGCGCACGTGCCACATAAATTACCAATGTCCTCTAGACATTAGCCGCTTATTTATAGCGCCTGGGCTGCTGAATTATCGAGCGGGTAGCTAGCGGGCTGCCCGATACACTACAACCTGTAACTTCGTCTAATTTATATTTATTGTCATAACACTTCTAAAAGGACACGACGCTAACTCCTGTACGGTGTAATTATGTTCCTGATACTAAGAACTAAGAACGTCGCAACTTCGTGTACAGGTTATATCATTTTTTTTACGAAATGGGTAAATAAATAAATTATAAATATTTCTGACACTTACACCAATTATTTAGTTCCAAGATAAGTATCATTAAGAACTTGTGTTATGGATACTAAATAACGGATAAACATACATAAATACTTTTTTTTTGTAAATACATACTTAATATACATAGGAAAACACCCTGAACAGAACAAATATTCATATGTATACACAATAATATATGTGCTGTGTGGGAATCGAACCCACGACCTCAGGAGTGGAGTGCGGATATACTCGCCCCACGCCATATCGGTCGTCAAATGTCCACTATGTTTATATTTAATAAACATTATTTAATTTCTTTGGCTTCTAACGCTTTATGAACCCATTTTTTTAACCGCCATTTACTTAATCTATCAATGACACATTTGTATAATAATCGAAAGCCTACTCCGCTTGTGAAACAGGAAAAATGCAGTATCTCAAATTTAAATAATTTCCATACCAAAATCGATCAAATCATTCCAAACACGAATCCACCATGTTTATTTATTTAGTTCGCTCTGCACCTAACCAATTTCATTACCACACAATAAAATTTACCGCAGCAGTGAAGGCCTTCAATCCATCAGCCGGCCATCATTGCCACTCCACCACAAATCAACAACGTTTCCACTAAGGTTTCTTCACGAACGCGCAGGGAAATGAGGTCTAACCAAAACCGACCGAAAACTATTTACTGCGCTGATCGCCTCACCAAATACTGCTTTCGGTGCTGCACAGCTTTGGCATAGCTGGTATGCAAAAGCACTATCTTTTTGTATCTCAAATTGTTTTGTAAAGAATGAGAAAATTAATGATGATAAATTTTGTATCTAGGTACACTATAATCTTATAAAGAGGAAAGATTTGTTTTTGTATGTAACGAATAAACTCAAAAAGCTACATTATCACTGAGTAAAATAGGCTAAAATTTAATTTGAAAAAAATAGGGTTCCGTAAGATATTTAATATTTTTTATTTAAAAATCTTGTCACTTATTTGGACTACATTTGAACGCATTTATTTTACTTATGCTATTAATCCTTATCAAAATAAATTATTCCATCAGTAAGTGCAGTTTATGTAGATAATATTTGGTCATGGAATGATCAAAATTTGACGTTTGGTTTTGAAGTCATGGCGAAATTAAATTATTACGATTTCAGCGCGCGCGGCGCCCTATCACGGGTCCATCGGTTTATTTTGTTACCTGAAAATAATTTAACGTCAAATGTTGTTTATAGAGAAGCTCTAAAATAATCGCATTATTCATCTATCCCTAAACAACGGGTTGCACTCCGGGACTGCCGGTAGAGTGAAAACTTAGTATTAATTACATTCAAATATTTTCATCACTCAAGTTGCGTTCCTAAGTTTAACTGATAGTGCTTCTTATCAATTTTGACTTCATTCATGTGTTTGCTTGTTCAAGCGGGACGTAGGAACCACGGCTATATTGTATATTACATGCATAATGTAATGCCCATATAATGTCATTAAAGGTGGGAAGGGATCTTATCACAACTATTTCAAAAAAATACATAATTGCAGCAAAATTCACTTTCAGCATTAAGATCTCTAGATAAAACATGTTAAATGTAAGAGGTTTGCCTGAAATCAGATGATAGCCATTTCTTCATTATTTTTATTAAAAAAAAAACAAAATTCATTTATTCAAGTTTGGGTCAATAGAGAAATGTATGAATGTCGTACTTATAAACTAACGCGCCCATTCACTGCGAGCGGGAGCTTGATCGTAAAAGAACAGGCAAGAAAATCGTCAAGGTTGGTTTTTTCTCCTGCCAGTTACAATTAAAATACATAATATTAAAACAATTGTGTTCTTTAGTCACAAGATTTAAAAGAAAGGAAGACAAATCTTTTACTAACAATATTAACATAATTACGGATAAACATAGTAGACATGAGCAGACGCGTTACGCTCAACCATATTTTAAGGAGCGTAACGACCCGACGCATGAGGCTACCACAGCGGAAACACATAAGTGAGCGTGATACACTTAAGCTGGATAAAAGGATTTTAGTAAAAATAACATTAATATTAGAAGACTGAATTAAGTGTTCTGCAAATGTATTATTTATTATAAATGTATTATTGATCGTATATCTGTGTATGTCCATTTCTATTATATGGAGTGCGCTAGCTGCGGGCTTTTAGGCTGTGGTATTTATAGAGCCGCGAGAACTTCTTTGCCACAGAACGGTTACAATATTCCGTAGTCCGCAGGCAAATGGCCACGGCAAACGGGCAAACGGCTGCGGGTCCGGGCGGCAGGTCGTTTTCAATTACGGACCTGTAGCCGCGGCTGGCCCTTTTCAATTCACACTATTGTGTGAGACGCGGTGCAAGGTATGAGATCGAATCTGTTTGTATTAAATTGCGTTTGTTATCTGAGTAATAGCCGACTGCCGAAGGACAGGAAGCTATGCGGGTAAGGTATTTGTGTGAAACTCCATATTTTGCCGAAAGGTGGCGGTTGATTGCGTGAGATCCTCGATATTTAGGCAAAATCAACTATACTAAAGTTTATTGTTGATACTCATTGTGTGGCAAAAGAACAAAACACTTCTTAATTACAGACCCATACGATGTTTGTTCCTCATTTATGTTTTAAGAGAAGAATATACATATAAATGACGACCGATATGGCGTGGAGGTCAGTATACCTTCACTTCACTCCAGAGGTCGTGGGTTCGATTCCCACACAGGACAAATCTTTGTGTGCACATGAACCTGAATATTTATTCTGGTCTGGATGTTTTCCTATGTATATTAAGTATGTATTTACAAAAAAAAAGTATGTAAGTATGTTTATCCGTTGTTTAGTATCCATAACACAAGTTCTTAATGATACTTATCTTGGAACTAAATAATTGGTGTAATTGTCAGAAAATATTTATTTATTTATTTATTTATGTAGATAGATTAGGACCTTAATTGTTGGCATGTAACATTTTTAACTAATAAACACGCATGGGACTGTTGTTATTGTAACAATACATTTATATCATTGTATTAGTTTTCTTGTATAATTTTATTTTCTACATGTACAAATATATGGCATAGGGATCCTACCAAGACCTAAAGAGCCCCAGCTAACCTCACCTGCAAGTGGTGCACCTGCCGATCAACGGACGAGGCTCTGACGAACATAACAGTGCCCGGTAAGCGGCAATAGGCTCGCCACCTAATGTGGGACCAACTATATAGTTGGCAAAGTAAGGGCGTCTAATATGCCTCTGCCTACCCCTTCGGGGAAACAGGCGTGAATGTATGTATGTATATACAAATATATAATTTATAAACTGTTAACATCTCAGCCCGTATATTTCCCATCCAATGAGCACGGTCCTCCTCTCACAACCTAAGGTAAGAGGGTTTGGGTCATTCTCCACCACGCGGACCCAATGCAGATTGTTGGTGGCTTTATAAACTGTTAAATACTTCATATGATTATTTTTTTAAACAATCGCTCTCTTTCATAACTTACCCGTCTAACCACACCGAGCATACACGCTAATACTTTTCAATTTACAACCATAAACTTTATTAAAACTTATAAAGCGCTCGGTAGGTGGCGCTGTCCACACTATACACATTTTGTTTTCTCAATCCGTCTTATTACCCGATTGCAGAAGTGCGTTTGTGTTTCATGTGTTTCATTTGTTATATATGTTTAACATGTTTTAGTTTAAACTTAATCTCATAAACTCATAAATTGTATTTGCTGTCGACGTACGATATAGATAGTTATAGACTTATAGTATATTGTACGCCCATGAGGCAGAACGTGGCTTGAACTAACCATGACATGTAAACCAATAACACCGGTAACATATTTCACAATAAAGATATTTTGATCTGATTTGATTTGTTTTGATAGTAGGTATCAATAGTGTACAAACAAATGACACACATAAAAGGGACAACCCTATCATCATCATCATAACCTAGCATTATCCCGGTTGCCCTAGACTTAAGCTTAGGGCCCAGGGTCTGCTCACTGGTCTCACTAGATTTTGGTGAGTTTCTTGGGACAATGGACAACCATGTGTTCACTCAAAATTACTGAACGGCAAAAGCAATTTTGACGAATACTACTTATGTCGTTCGATTTGTCTTTCTTGCGCTACTGTTAACTGATATATTTTAATTTATGGTATATTATATTTATTTAAGTATTATATTTAGTTAAGTATAATTATATATATATATATTTATGTAATAATATTATTACTATATACTTACTTACTTACTATATGTAATAATACTGACGGGCAAAAATACCAATTTTAACGATTTTCTTGCCCGTTCTTTTACGATGAAGCTCCCGCCCGCAGTGAATGGGCGCGTTATTTTTTAAGTTTGACCTTCATATGAGCTCTATTGAGCCAAACTTGAATAAATGACTGTGACTTAAATGGCAAGCTATTAAAGTTTTGTGAAAAATACCACACAACTGAATTATTCAAAAAAATCGAGAAACAAACATAGAACAACACGTATTTGGCCACAGGGTACCTTCATCCTTAGGTAAGAATATTCCACAACCTCAGAACAGCAACACCAACAAAACAAACCCTGAAACGGCAGTAACAAACATGGTGTCAAAATATGTACACAATTATACATAAAAATCAAAAATACTTTTCCATTTTTTCACTCAAACTGATTTAGTGGGACAGATTCAACTACTTTAAAACAAGGTGTATGCCCCACCAGGGTTTGTGAAGGTTTACTTACATCGTAAAACAATCAACTCGTATTAATCCGAACAGAACTCATAAAGCCATCAGCAATCATAAGACAATTTCCAGGGCAATATTACCATTTGTACAACAATGCGACCCGACACCGCAGTATCGGTGACGGGACAAAAAGCGGCCGGCACCGCAGATGCAGCCTCCGTCACGGATTAACTCGTCGCCACGCCTCAGGTGTCGCTGGTACAAGCAGCGCCACATACCATATAACATCCATAGCGCCATAAACATTCACGTCTTTATTGTCAAGAGCCTTTGGACTTGGCGCTTTAGATGTTATCAACTATATAATGCTGACTGTACATACGGTTAAACATTTTCCTGAGGCATATTGTCGTTCAACAGAATGTTGAAATAGTAAAAATAGGGAAGTAAATTAAATTAAAACACATTGTTTTGACGCCGCCTTGGAGAAGTTATAAAGTAAAATTTACATCAAGAATCAACGGAAACCGACAGATGTTTAAAAATCGATCAGGAGAGCTTGCAGGCCATGACGCACTACATTAAGGTGTATGGTATTAAAGATTATTTCCAGGCTTTTAAGAAAATCTGAACGCATTCTTCTCGATGAGCACTGACCCTTCTATATTAATATTATAAATGCCAATGTAACTCTATCTTGCTTTTACATCAAAGCTACTAAACCAATTTTAATGAATTTTGATACACAGACAGTCTATCTTTTTGTCTTGTCTCTTGTCTTTTATTGCAAAAAAAAAGTTGTAAGTAGACACAGGGGATCAAAGCGTATATAGAATATATATATTATAGCTTTTTTTTGCGGGTAGTTTGCAAAGAAAACATCTCTAAAAGTAGCTCTTATTAATTTAATTTATAATATTTAGAAAACTTAACTTACATTTACTATTTGTGCATAAATGTATTAGTTATGCACCAGTGAGTGTTGGCAATAAAAAGTTATAAAGCTAACAGCACATTTACTTTCACCACCACTATAATCATCACTGCAATTCACTTTATACATTGGTCATCGAGATGGATTCTGCTAACATGCAAGACTTTGTTGTGGCATTCCGGGCTCAAATGGCTGAGTTCGAGTCTATACAGCAGCAATTATTGGCAACAGTTCCTGTCTCTCAGCTCCAGACTGTAAAATCGCTCTCAGCTGACTACACGCAATTCAAGTCTTCCGTTGTCAAGGCAATTAATATGTTCAAGAAGCAGATGGACATATTGGGTTCAGGTCTGGATCGCTTGGAGAACCATTCTAGACGCAAGGTGCTTCTAGTGCATGGGGTACCCGAGGAATCAGGTGAGAATACCACTAGCAAGATCATTGGCTTGTTAAACGGTCGTTTGAAACAGTCGCAGATAAATGAACAGTGTATAGAAGCTTGTCATCGGCTTGGCTCTGCCAGTAAGGATCGTGCTCGTCCCGTATTGCTGCGTTTTGCAGATATGAGGACCAGATCTGCGGTGTGGAAATCCAAGTCGGAGTTGAAAGGTTGCAAGTTTTCACTGACGGAGTTTCTCACAAAGACGAGGCAAAACATATTGGCTGCTGCACGTAAGCATTTCGGTATCAGAAACTGCTGGTCCACCGAGGGAAACATAACAATCTTGCTTCCTGACAAGAGCCGGAGGAGAATATCGACGCTATCTGAGCTGCAGACTTATTTGGATGGTTTTCCTCCCGTCAAGTAAGCGGTCCGTCTTATTGGCTCTGTTGCATTGTATGCCAACCTTCTCTTTATTATTATTTTAACTTTATTTTGTAAGGTATCCATTTTAATTATTTTATCACCGCCTTGTTATTACTTTTAATTTTTGTTTACCGTACCAACAGCTTTAACTTAGATTCTACTTTCATAATTTGACAGATAAATGCTGTATTGTAGTTTTTTTTTTACGGGCCTGGATTGTAATTTTGTTACTTTATTTCTTTTACGATATTTTTTTTTTTTTTTTTACCAATGATTGTTATCTTTATTAATTTGGCTCAATTAATTTGTTGTGTGCGTGTGATGAATTGTGTAATGTGTTAGCTTTTTTTTATTAAATTATTATTTTAGCCTATGCCTTTTTGCCAACCATCCCTGGTGTGTTGTTTAAGCTTGGTTGATATATATTTTTCTTTCTTTTTTTGTTTATATAGTTATTTTATATATAGATATATTTATATTTTGATTAATTTATGTCTATAAACTCAGATTTCTTTTTAGACAGTTCCAGTGATGAATTTGAAAGTGCTTGTAGTGATTTCTCATTTTCTTCAGACTCTGATGGACGCTCTCTGGAGGCGAAGCTGCAGTCTGTATTCTATGGCAATTCCTCATTCCTTAACTTGGTGCATATTAATGCCCAAAGTGTTCCTGCGCACATCTCTGACTTAGTTGCGTCCTTTAACACTGGCGTAGTCGATGTTATTTTAATTTCTGAGTCCTGGCTTAAACCATCGCTTCCTTCTGCTCTTTATTCACTTTACGGTTACAAACTTTTTCGAAATGATAGAATCAATGGTGGTGGAGGTGGAGTATGTATCTACGTAAAAGACCACATCTCGTGCTCTGTTGTTTGTCAATCATCAAATAACCATAGCGGTTCACTAGAATTTGTTTTTTTGGAAATAATTGTGCATCACTCCAGTGTACTGGTTGGTGTCGCGTATAGTCCAAATTGTAGAGTAGACTTTTTCGACTCTTTCGAGTCTACGCTTGAATCGTTAACACCTTCATATGACCATGTAATATTAATGGGTGACCTTAATACATGCTTGCTTAAAAATGACTATCGATCTTCCCGCCTTACATCTCTTTTCACTTCTGTTAATTTAAATTTACTACCTTTAGACGCCACCCATTTCTCCCCAAATTATCAGCCCTCCCTTATAGACTTGCTTGTAGTCTCTAACCCCAACGCAGTTCTTTCTCATGGACAGATGTCATGTCCTTTCTCTTACCATGACCTACTTCACCTTTCATATAGGGTCCGTACTCCTAAGCGCAGGAGCAAAGTTATTTTGCGACGTAATTTTGGGGTTATTAACATCGATCGCTTGAGGGAAGATTTCTGTAGAATCGATTGGACTGATTTGTACAGTAATAGCTGTTTAAACAATATGGTCAAGATTTTAAATAATTTCATTTTGAAGCTATTTGATGTCCATGCTCCTCTCAGAAAGGTGCGTATAAAACACTTCCCAGCACCTTGGCTTACAGAGGATATTAAAAAGGTAAGACAGAGACGAGACAAAGCCAAATCACGACTCAAGAGAAATAAAACTGATGAAAACTGTCAAGAGTATAAAAGATTGCGCAATCTCTGCAACAGGTTGTGTAGAGACTCCAAACGTCGCTACATTCATTTCTCCCTTCAAAATAAATCTTCTTCTCAAGCTTGGAAATTTCTCAGCACTCTTGGTGTGGGGAATGATTCAGACTCTTCTATTCAGCTGCCGGAGCTCAATACTCTAAATAGTTACTTTTCTAGCTCTCCTACTATTATTTCAAACTCTTCTAAATCTTCTACTCTGTCCGTTTTATCAAGTACACCACTGCCTGATTACGAGTCGTTTACTTTTCGCGACATTTCTGAGGGGGAGGTTAAAAAGAGCATTCTTTCCATCACATCTAAGGCTATGGGTAATGACGGTGTCGGAAGGGATATGCTGATACCCATTTTGGATGATGTTGTGCCAATTATCACACATATATTAAATACATCGCTATCGGCCAGCATTTTTCCAAATGATTGGAAGCTTGCACACGTCGTGCCCATACCTAAGTCTGCAAATCCTACCACATTCTCCCATTTCCGTCCAATATCCATCTTACCATTTCTGTCAAAAGTCCTTGAAAGCGCTGTACACAAACAAGTATGTGCTTATCTTTCCCGGCACAATATCCTCAGCCCCTATCAGTCTGGCTTTCGGTTGGGACACAGCACTGTGACAGCATTACTGAATGTTACTGAGGATATTCGTTGTGCCATGGATAATAAAATGTTTAGTGTTATTGTACTCCTAGATTTTAGCAGCGCTTTCAACTCTGTTGACTTTGATATTCTCCTTGCTATCCTGCGCTCTATTAACTTTCCTCCACCAGTTATTGCTTGGTTTACAGACTACCTACACGGTAGACGACAGCGTGTCAGGAGTGATGACTTGCTTTCTGACTGGTGCTCCTTAACAGCAGGCGTTCCGCAAGGCGGCGTTCTCTCTCCTCTCCTCTTCTCTCTTTTTATCAATAAAATTACCCCTATTATTACTTCTTCCTACCACCTGTATGCGGATGACTTGCAGATTTATAGACAGTTTCATCTTGATGATGCTTGCTCTACCATTGAAGCTATTAATGCTGACCTTAGGTCAATAAAAACTTGGTCTGATTCATTTGGTTTGCTTATAAATCCTGCAAAGTCTCAGGCTATAATTATTGGCAGTAGTGGGATGTCTAAGAGGCTTGCCATTGATTCCTTACCAGGGGTTGAGTATGGAGGTGAAAAGATTAACTTTACCAATAAAACTAAGAACTTGGGTCTTATTCTTGACCGGTCTCTCTCTTGGACACCACATATTAATGAGGTTAGTAGGCGTATGCATTTTGCATATCATTCTCTGAGGCGACTTCAATTTTTTCTACCTTTTAGCACCAAGATTATGCTTGCTCATGCGCTATTACTCCCTATTCTCGACTACGCTGATATTTGTTATTTAGATGCGACTGAGGAGTTACTTAACAAGCTGGAACGTCTTCAAAACTTGGCCATAAGATTTATATTCGGACTGCGTAAATACGACCATGTTTCTGAGTATCGGGAAAGACTAAAATGGCTTCCTATAAGGCGCCGCAGAGATGTGCACATTTTGTGTATGTTGTACAAAATTCTTTACCATCCCCAGCTCCCCAATTACTTGCGTGTTCGTTTCAATGTACTACCTACTACATCCCGCCCCAAACGATCCTGTGTAACTAAGACCCTTGTTTCTCCTTCCTCCAACACTAAGTATTTCCGTAACTCCTTTTCAGCTCGTGCTGTTAGAATGTGGAACAGTCTTCCCTCTCTGATTCGTGAAAGTCCATCACTTCAGTCTTTCAAAAGTAAACTGAAGAATCACTACTTGTCAAATTCGGCACATAATTAGCACTTTTTTTCCCCCTTTAAATGTTTCATTCGTTATCTTACAATAATGTTAGCATAAGTTGTATGTATGTATCTATGTATATATTTTAATATAATATTAGCATATAAGAGATTTGCTTTATATTTTGTTCTTTTCTTGGACAACATTTATCCCGTACAACTATTTAGTTTACAACTGCTAGGGTTGGCTGGTAGAGATCTCTTCTAGAGATAAGTCCACCTTTGTACATGTTATTTTATATACCTCATGTAATATTTAAAATTATTTTTGTGCAATAAAGGATTATTTTAGAATGTCTTCATTGAATTTTACGCGGACGAAGTCGCTGGCGAACCACTAGTAATTAATAAAGTGTACAACAATGGTACTGAATTTAATTTGATGTTAAATCTAAAGCTCATTTCAATATTGTATCCATAAAGAGTTCTGGTAACTAAAGAGCGCGTGTATCAATATTGAGCGATAACCCATTTGTTGTAAGGGGGCTCCCTCTTAAATATTAATTTTATTCTGGTTTTTAGTATTTGTAGTTATAGCGGCAACAGGAACAGAAATATATCATCTGTAAAAAATCAACTATCTGACTATCACGGTTCATGAGATACAGCCTCGTGACAGACGAACGGACAGACAGTGGAGTCTGAATAATAGGGTCCAGTTTAGACCCTTTGGGTACGGAACCCTAAAAACTATTTGGTATATTTATTTCACAGACTGATACAAAAAAACCCAGCTCCGCAATGAAAGCTCTCCGCTTTTAAATTCAATGTAAGTATTTGATCAACTGATTCTATCTCTAAAATTAGGTGTAGCAGATTTTATAACCAACTTGTGTTTCCTTCCTTAGCCACTTCCCTTTCTAAATACAAACTTTGAATTAGCAGTAGTAAGTACTGGGATTTAAAAAAAAAGTTATACTGTTAAGATTTGATTAGCGCAAATATACGCTCCAATTGCATGAATTACGCGTTGCGATACAATGGCCGGTTCCCAGCCCGCGGCGGCAATACTGCCATTCGCGCATTGTGTAACGCTATTGAATAACAATTACAAGCCCTGGATGCTGCTCGTAAACTGAGAGGCAGCCGGAATGTCTCCAGCCATGTTGGAGGCCATAAAGTGGACTGAACGTAAGGTATTCAAATTCAGGAAGACAATAGGCTCGATTATGGTGCTTCTAGATTTTCAAAGCTACTGGTTGTTTTCTAGCAAATTTCTATGAAATTAAATTCTATGATATCTACTAGCTACACTTTACACGCGGCTTCGTGTAAGTGACCTACTGTATATCGCGTCGAAAAATCTTTATTACTTACAAACCGCTTCTGTCCACCCAACTCAAGAAACCTGGATAAGCCCTTCGCGTCTCTACTTTTATTATCTCCGCACCACACTTGATCTATCTAATATAATTTTATTGGTTTACCTAAAATCATCCAAAAAAAATAATCTTTAACTTCATAGTGTTAATGTAATTGCAAATACATAGATAAATAATTTACATTATCAAAATACAATTTACAATTGACTAATATTTCTATGAGTAATATAAAAATTTTGGGAAATTTTAGGCTAATTTAAGTAAGCGCCAATTTAAGTAAGCGCAAATTTTTAAATAAGAAACGTAATGATTCAGTAAACCAAATTATTCGACTTTTTTCAGATACTCAGCTGCTTAATCAACAAAATGACACCTCAATCTCATCAATAATTTCAAGTGGACCATAAAATAGGACATAAAACAATGATAAGATAAATATGAATACAGAACCTTGTTTTATGAAGTGTGTAAAAATTGCATCACGAGAGCGTCACGACCGAGACGGTTAGTCCCAATGCCCTAATTGTATGTGACTGGTCCCGTCTCAGCCCATTAACGTCTCACATCAAGCGTCGTGGCACTTCTGTACTTGCGTAATGTAAGAATTTATTAAACCTCTCACCAGGGACTTTAGTCTCACTAGGGTTTAGGGCAGTCCTAAGTTTTAAGTAGAAATTTTATGTCAGTTGACTTGAAACTTTACACTTATGCTTTATTTTTCCTAAACCTCAATAGACATTGCCCTGAACTTCAGATTCAGGCCCGTAAATGAACACATTAACTTGGTTTAACACAGACACACAGAGCAGATAATACGAACCTGAATGTTATTTACGTCCTAAAAATATTGTATAGATATTTAGGCCTGTTATTTCCCCTTTTTTTGACTGTTGATATATTTCTGCACTACACATTAAGCAAAGCAAAGTTTACAGTTTCTATTTTTATTTATCCGACAAGTTGGCACTAAAGCATTTGGCTCATCTGATAGGAAGTAGTCACCGTAGTCTATGTTCAAAACTCGTTTCACACCCTCTCCCACACTCAACGCCAACTGCAACTTATATTTTCCTCAACATATTCAGCGCTAATTACAATAATTTCTCATGGTGTCATAATTATAATGAAGCTCACAGGAATAATTCGAGCCTCCCAGTCATGATGATGTTACCAACGCTCGGCCCGAAGGTCGTCCCGGGTCACGCCGCGGTCACGCTTGTGATCCTGGCCACAGTTAAGTGGAGTCGGTAAAGCAACTCGACACCAAGAGCTTAGTGCCAAATGGAAGCAGGCCCTACTGCCTCCATTTGGCTAGTAACCTTATGCTACGAGAAATAAATAGTAATGGTGTGAAGCTGATCAATAGAAGCTAGCAATTATTAAATTACATACATAAAGTCACGCCTTTTCCCCGAAGGGGTAGGCAGAGGCACATTACATGCCCACATTTCGCCAACTATGTTGTTGATTTCACGTAATGGTGGCAAGCCGACAGCCGCTTATCAGGAGCATGGAATATAGATTAAAGAAAGATATGTCAGATTATAGTTTTATGAAAATTTTACAATATATTCCATCATAATTTGAAGAGAAAACAAATAGAACTACATTTAACAACTTTGTCAACAATCGCAGGCTGTTGTTACTTTAAATGGATTTCGGGATAAAATGAAAAGGTTTTACTTTACTCTTTGCACTATGCCCCATTCGTATTTCATTCACATGCGCATACGCACGGGGAGAGCATGCGCATTACCTAATACCCAACCGTACCATGCTTACAACTAAGATAATTTTTAAAGCACAACACGCAAATCATTGAAATTAATCTTTACGGTAACATTGTTAAAGTTCAGATAAAGTTATTAATTCCAGGATGACCCCAGGGGCTTTAAAAGTAATTGTTCACAGCTACATTAGCACCTAATTTAAACTATTTCGAGCTATGAGCCTGAATGAGGTGAGGTCAGTAATAAAATAGATAGGTTAAATTGTAATGAAAAATAACTTCATTAGTGTTCAGTTAAAGATAATTGATGTGCAAGCAATTAGTGACGAGTGGTTGAATATCTCTTGATTTATAAAAGCTCTGTAATTGTGTTAAACAGTAAGGTTTTTCTTGTTTTTTTTTAATGGTAATTAATAAATGAATACTATAAATACTGAATTCCGTGCTTCAGAAGAAATATTAAGACGTCGGTCCCGGTTAGAACTATGTTTGGCCGTTAAGCAATGATAAACGCCTTATTTAGCAGCTTCTAGCAGATAAATTCTGGCAGCAAGACGCCACACACCTGCCTTGGTCAATCCTTTTTGGGTCTGCATGGTGAAGCATCTATTTAATCTTCAGAAGATGCTTGTGCTTAATTATTAAACGTACATGGAATTAGGAAACGATGATGATGCATTATAATTCAGACAGATTACTAGAAATTCTAGGGCCATTTACAAATATACGGATTTCTGTGTCATCATCATATCCTAGCATTATCCCGGTTGCTCCAGACTTGAGCTTAGGGCCTAGGGTCTAAATAAATTTGTTTTAATTTTCGATATATCTGTGATAGATAGATTTATCTGTGTCATCATCAGAAATGATCGTATTCTATTAGTCTTAGTCGAAAGTCATAGACAATCCATTTCTACTCGGTCATTTCATCCAACACAGAAATATAATTTAACTTATCATACTATTTAATTGAAATGTTTAACCTATTAATTCTGTAGATTTGTAGTTATTATTTCAACATTAAGATCAACTAATTTCTAACATAATTGAAGCACAGAACAAGAGAACATGAAATGTAAGTTTAAGTACACAGAGTGATAAAATTATTGCATTTATACATTTTTATTCGTTATTTAACAAAGGAGTAAAAATTTAAAGTATTATTTTAAACCATTTAATTCAAGCATTGTGCAGATGTTTAACAACAGAGAGTTAATTTGATATGTTTAGGTGTTCATATGTTTTTTAAGTCACATACTGATACGAAAGCTTTCGGAGTCGTTCATTTATGATAGAAAATTTAACACTTTCTATGTATTAATTTGTAATATTTGCTAGCTTTGTAAAGCTTTTGTTTACAAATTCAAAAATCGTTTATAATTTATAAACGTTAACCAAAACTGGCTAATAAGTTAGCAATAACAGTTTCAGTTTCAGTACAGTTTGAGTTATCGTCGCAAGTGGTGGTGTTACACCTCTCATAAAAATCTTTGTTTACATTCGCATACCATTGCTTACCTTATTGCTGTTAAAATTAGTTCGCAATTTAATTAAAAAATCGTCAGTTACTCGAGTGTTAGTGTGTGATAGGCAATATCTGTGCGTCTCGTTCTGGCTCCGCTGCTCGCGGTCGTGAAGGTGGGGCGATACCGCAGCTCACCCCCTCGCTTGCCTACACTGCCTGCAAAAACTCTCAGTGAACTATTACCTACATCGTTAACAATAAGCACACGATGGATAGTGCTAATAAAAATGTTAACTCCCTTCCACGGAAACCAGCTAAATCCGGATCGTGTTCGGATTCGGTATCTGCTGGAATGTCGAATGAGCAGCTGATTAGCCTTATACAAAAATCTGTTGTGGAGGCAGTAGGAATTGCAATTAAAAAAGAATTATCGTCAATTCACGCCACTCTCAGTGATATAAATATGAACATTAATTCACTGAAGGAGGATAATATCAGCTTCAAAAAGAACTTACTGGAGAACAATGTCAGAATTAATGAAATGGAAACACGATTCTCTGATCTCGAAGACAAAGTTGTTACCATTAAAAAGGACTCTGACAGTATTAAAAAATTGAAGTCTGACCTTGATGCAACTTCGGCGATTATTTCTACCTTACAAAATGAAAATGATATTCGTGAACAATATACTAGAATGAACAATATTGAAATCTCAGGTTTACCGGTACTAAGAGATGAAAATTTGATTACGGTCCTTGGTAGCATATATAAAGCAATTGGCCAAAGGTTCGACGAAAATGCTGTTGATAGCATTCATCGCGTGCGTCGTTTCTCGCCCGGTGAAGGTCAAGGTGATAAGGGCGGCCACAATGCATCAAACTTACGTGCACCAGCTGTTATTGTCAAGTTTACGCGACGAATTTATAAAGATCAGTTGCTGTCGGCTTTCCGCAATCATAAGGGGCTCACCACTTCCAAAATCGGGTTCACTGGTCCTAGTTCAGATATTTTTTTTAATGATCATCTTACTCCAGCAAACAAATTACTTCTTAAACGTGCTCGACAACTTAAAAAAGACAATAAGATTGCTTACGTGTGGATACGTGATTGTAAAATATTGGTACGGAAATCAATTAATTCCAAAGTCATGATTGTAACAAAAAAATTCGATTTTAACAAAATAATGTGACTTGTACAAGTATATCTTTATGATTGTTCCCACTTAAAAAATACCAAAATGTATGTTTATGTTAGTTTTAAGTTAAACCTTATATTATGTCCATTAAAGTTTATTTTCGTACTAGCCGTTCTGTTAAAAACATTATCATTTCATGTCATGTGTAAAATATTACATGAATACCAAAAAAGTCGCTATAACACGTTATATATCGCTATTAATATAATAAAAATATCCAATTCTTTTGATATTATATTACATTTCTTCTGCTATTATTATTATAAAATGTATGTTTATATTAGCTTTAAGTTGAACCTTATATTATGTCTATTAATGTTTATTTTCGTAATAGCCGTTCTGTTAAAAACATTATCATTTCATGTCAACATGTGTAAAATATTACATAAATACCAAAATAGTCGCTATAACACGATATATATTGCTATTAATATAATAAAAATACCTAATTATTTCGTTTTTATATTACATTTCTTCTGCTATTATTATTGTAAATTTATTTCATCAATAAAATATTTGTATCTTTGTCAACAAATAGGTATATTTTGGGCTCGTTCACATCAATATTGTAATTTTTGTAACATTCAAATATGTAATTTTTACAATAATAACAGTGTTTTTCAATGATTAATACATCTTTTAGTTGCTACTTTCAAAATGTAAGGGGTCTTCGTACCAAGTCTCATAGTTTCCTTTTTGAAGTCTTACAATCAAATTTCGATTTTATTTGCATTGCAGAGAGTTGGTTAACCTCAAACTTTTACAATCGTGAATTCTTTGATAGTAGGTATGATGTATATAGGGACGACCGATGTGCAGTTCTGAGTGGCGCTGAGCGTGGGGGGGGTGTCGCTGTGGCCGTACGATGTGACCTTCGGTCCGTGCGTCGGGACTGGCCGAGGCCCCCCCTGTCGTCCTGCGAATGCGTTTGGATATCTATTCCTTTATCACATCTAAATAGTGTAAGAAACTATCTAAACATTTGTTGTATTTATATTCCGCGTGGCCCATTATTTCGCGATACTTTATTAAATTTTTTCGAGTCATGTGGTCAAATCGTAATTGATAATCCTAATGATACTTTTTTAGTAACTGGTGACTTTAATGTTCCTGAGGCTCAATGGTCAACGTCCGATAATTCATTCTGTTTATTGGACAATAGTAATTGTTCCTTAGTTAAATTATTACGTGAATTCATGTCTTTTTCTAGCCTAAATCAGTATAACTCAATAGTAAATAGTAATAGTCGTATTCTTGACCTAATACTCTCCAATACTAATTGTGTGGTAGTAGCTAGTGATAGTCCACTGACACCTGAGGATTGTCATCATAAGGCGCTTCAAATAGAACTCAATTTGTCTTATACACCTATTCTTAAACCGGCGCCTACTTTTACCTATTGTTTTCGTAATGCAAATTACAATGAGATTAACATACAGTTATCTATGGTTGACTGGTATGACTTTTTCTCGGAACTCCCTGTTGAACAATGTTTAGATAAGTTTTATATTTTATTAAATGATTTGATCGCTAAATTTGTGCCCCGACGCCCTCAGCGTATTTCAAATTGTAAACCTCCGTGGCACACTCAGTCGCTTAAAAGATTAATGAATGAGAAACGTAGATTTCATAAGTTGTGGAAGACATATGGAAACCCTTTGGATTATGATTGTTTTAAGTTTCTTAGAAAAAAGGTAGTTACATTGGAGAGGGAGTGTTATAATAATTATATGAATTTTACTGAATTTAGAATTAAAAGTCACCCAAAATATTTGTGGACATACGTTAAGTCAATTAAGGCAAATAGCGGTCTCCCACAGCTTATGTCCTAAAATGGGGTATCAGCTACTGATGGTCATCACATTTGTAATTTGTTTAATGAATATTTTCACTCGGTTTTCGTTGAATCTAGTATCGCTTCCTTTGATTTACGGAATTTACCACTGACCATGGACACTGTCCTTGACATGAGCTGTATTTTCTTTAGCAATGATCTTGTACATAATTACCTTAAATCGGTTGATATTAATAAGGGCGCAGGACCAGATGGTATTCCTCCATTGTTAATAAAACAGTGTGCAGCTTTTTTAATTACACCTCTAAAATTACTTTTTGAGAAATCTCTTAGGGAGGGCTGCGTCCCTAGCATTTGGAAACGGGCACTCGTCACCCCAATACCCAAGGGACAAACTAGTCAAGATATTGTAAAATACCGTCCTATACCTAAGCTTTGCCAATTTGGTAAAATACTGGAAAAAATTGTCACCATTCAAATTTCTAACACTGTCAATCGTCATATTATACCTAACCAGCACGGATTCTTTAAGGGACGCAGTGTGGATACAAATCTTTTATCTTTTACTGAAATTGTTTTGGAAGCCATGAATAATAATGCACAAGTAGATGCTGTTTACACAGATTTTGCCAAAGCTTTTGACAAGATTTGTCATAGTACGTTGCTATTGAAGCTCTGGCGGTTGGGAATACGTGGTGATCTACTCCGTTGGATAAAATCATATGTAGAAAATCGATCACAAGCTGTAGCTTTAGGAGGTTACATCTCACATTATAAATATATAAGCTCAGGGGTCCCACAGGGGTCCCATTTAGGGCCCCTGTTATTTATTCTATATATTAATGATATTAGTAAAAATATGTTAAATTCTAGTCAATTATTATATGCTGACGACACAAAAATCTTTCGAATTGTAAGAAACATAGATGATTGTAAATTATTGCAAAAGGATCTTTTGGCTTTTGAATATTTTTGTAATTCCAATAGTTTAATTTTGAATTCTGAGAAATGTTCTGTTATAAGTTTTTCCAGAAAAACATCTTTACTAAATTTCACCTACAGACTCTGTAATAAAGACTTAACGCGGGTTACTGAAATTCGTGACTTGGGTGTTATACTAGACTCTAAACTTTCTTTTGTTCCACATATAGATGCAATGATAAATAAGTCGTATAGGCAACTGGGATTTATATTGCGTATCTGTAAACCATTTCGTAACTTATTAACTTATAAAGTATTATATAACTGTTATGTAAGAAGCCACTTAGAGTTTGCAAGCTCTGTTTGGCACCCTTTCTTTAAAAAACATATTGATAAGATAGAGGGAGTTCAGAAAAAGTTTGTAAGGGCTCTCTGCTACCGTACTTGTCATTTGTATTCGGATTATGAGACTTCCTCTGTAGCACATAACATTACTCAATTGTGTCACCGTCGCGAATTGGCTGACGTTGCATGCCTTTATAAAATAATTAATAATCAAATAGATGCCCCTGCATTGCTTCATGAAATATTATTTAGAGTGCCACATCGAAGTGAACGAGCTTGCCGTAAAAAGCATTTATTTTTTATCCGTATTTGTAGAACGTGTTACGCTAGTAATAGTTTTATCAGAAGATCTTGCAGACTGTATAATGATAAACTCATAGATGTTGACTTTTTTAGTGAAAGTTTAAATTGTTTTAAGAAAAAATCGTTGCAATTACTTGCCTCGTCTTAACTGTGGTGTTTATATTTTAATGGTTGTATCCTATTATTGTATGTTAGTATTATAGATTCTGTTCATATACATATGGATATGAGTAGGTATGTGTGTGTGTATATATTACATTGTTTAAATATTGCATTGGTATTTGTGTCTAAGTATGTATACGGGCGTATATATGGCTGTGTGCATATATGTATGTATGTGTATGCACTTGTATGTAATGTTATAGTTATCTAGTTTTTATATAATTTCGAGGAAACTCTTTATTTTTCTATTTAAGTGCCTTAGATATGAAACTATAGGTCTAAAACTATGTTTAATTTTAGTACTAATCTCTTTATGTATATGACTGTTTGTTTCTAAATATAATAAATAAATAAATAAATAAATAAATAAACTAGGCTACTTTTGTTTTAGATAAATGTCGATGGAAAGTCGATGAGTCATGGAAGCTCTGATCAGAACTCCCATGACTCATCCCGGCCTCATCATCATGGGCACTCATCATGACCGGTCGGCAGGATCACTATTTGTGGACAGATACTATTTTATTACTATTTTTTAATACTACTTTAAGAGATAAAACTATTTTTCATACTATGTTGGTTCTAAATGTGTAATAATTGCTACAATAAATTTGAATTTATAACCCGTATTGATAGAACTACAAGGTCTACGGATATGTCAAAGAGCCACTAACTAGTTTAGACTAATCATTGCAGTTCATAAACCTTACAAATTCAAAGTGAAGGAAAAAAGCATACTTTACAGTTATGATCGAAACTATCGCTGCGATGATTGAGAGATATCGAGGCTGGTGCAGGCCAGTGGAACAATGGGTGACCCTTGCCCTCGCCACGCTCCCACGCGGCCGCGGCCGCTCCATTAAATTAACCGATGAACGCAGAAAAACTAATCATTAACAAGCTTTGATACAAAATGCCATCGACCGGCATCTTTAGCTATTGGAAATTAGTTACACACCAGAAAAAATGTTTAATATACTATCCCAAAAGTAACTTTACTCAGATTATTACTTGACAAAGATCAATCCGGAATCTTTTGCTAGATGGCAGGTTCTGGCTTCAAGCCATTGGGCTCATTTCCCGGGCTTCTACCTCAAGGCGCTGGGTGCCGCTATGCAGCCGTTCGATTGACGAGTGGCGCTCTCACCGTGGAGGCTTACAGCACCGTCCTCAGCGCGACAGGCGCACCGGGTGATACCCCGAAGGGAGGCCCAGCAAGCCATCAGCGAGCAGGCGAAGACTGAGGTAAGCAAGGATGAGAGATTTGTTTAGAGATGTGGGTTTGGGGGTTTGGGGATTTGGTGGGTGTGAGGAGGAGGCGATGAGAGCGCTAGTAGGTCTCGTGGCAGCGCCTTCCTCTTCTTCTTGGAGATGGAGCCCAGGGTAGGGGGCTGTTGCCCGTACATCCAGTACCCGTACAGAGAGGGTATGTTTTCCCATTTTATAAACTTTATAACACAAGATGGCTCTCAAGTATATAAGCATTTAATGGACATAGGTAACTGTGGCAGTCAATGGACGCTTACTTGCAACACCAACACTTACGCCTTGCTTACACTGTACAAATCGTATCACCGCTTATTTGAAAAACACGTTCTTCATTTTTAAGGAAATGTAATTCAACGTTTTCTTCTGGAAGCAAGGCGTGGACTTATGAAGTGGGCTCACAGATGCTTCAGAACGAAGCCTTACTTGAATAATTAAATCTGCTTCAAACAGTTTATGACCAAGTAAACGTGAATGCGATGAATGGCGTTAAAGCGCGTAAAGCGTTAATGGCTTAACCGCTAGCGCTGTACCGCTACCCGGGCAGTAAGGACGGACTTCTATGAGCCGGTCATACCATCAGGTCACTACCGAGTAACACATTACTCCCATGCACACGATATTAGTCATTCTACATGGACAGTTTAGGGGCTATACTATAGTCAAAAGAACAAGTCTGGTCGTTATTTTTCAAAAAAGTTATTATTTACAATTTCAATTGTTCTTTATGTATATAGCACAACCATACTAAACATAGAGCCGGTAACTTTTTCAATAAAAAATAGTCATATTGTTTTGACAAGGACTAAGTTAAGTAGCAGGTTCTTTGGGCATTAAGTTCTAGCATGTTGTTGTGTTAATGTGTGTATGTGTTTTTATGTTTGTAAAGTTATATGAGATTCTGTTTCTATCAGTGGGGACCTCTAATTGGCTTCCTGTTTATATGTTTAATGTATTATGTATAGCAAGCTGTTGGTTCTCCTAAAAATGTAATAAATAAATACACCACATGGGCACCAATTTTAATCAAAGGTTTTACAACTGATATGTTTAACAATGACAGTGCACATTATTTACATTATCTAAGCATCATGATGATGAGGCTTTAACGGAAGATTAGCATCGCTGTGCCTTAGCGACGTCTAGCATATGTTGAGTACATACAAGCGTTTTCAGTGCATATTGGGTTACGCTATACTGTTTAAATTGTTTCATATTTGATGTGGCAAAGATCAATTTATTTGTCTTTCAATTGTTTTTAAGTTGTTGCAGCTGTCAGGCGCTAGCGGTCCTGCGCTGCTCTCAAGCTTAGCAAATAGCTGGCGCTGTAGTTAATGTTTAACTGCGGGCGGGACTGAGGTATATCAAGATTTACAATTAGAATTAAAACCGTACATAGAGTCGATAAATAGCAGTTATATATCATGGCAAGGTACGGTATAAACACTTGAAAGATAAAAAGTAAACCACTTGCCCTCCTGGCTCGAGTAAATCCGGTCGGAGCGGGCTGTAATTACGCATGGAAATCAAACCCGGACCCGCCGATGGTGCGATACGTGTGAGAACTAACATTTCAATGGAGTCGGGAGTTAAATCAACGTATAATTTGAGCGATTACTCGCACTTCCCACAGATAAACGGCCCTAATTGAGGATATTGAAGGTCAAAAGTGATTTCAACTAATACGTTTGTGGAGGTTTGTAATAAACATCAAAAAACTGATGCCATTAGCTTGGAATTGGTATGCTACGCTAGACCTCACAAAGTTATTTTGATTTCAAAACGATATTTATAATTACAATACTGCACGGTTTGTTGATTGGCAAAAGATACTATGTACTCGTATGTACTAAAATATGGGATGATATATAAACTACAGTTCATAATAAATGGTGACTTAGTTTAAAGTAATGTGCTGATGACAGCGATTGCAAACTAAGCGCCTTTACACATAAATTATAGACACAAATCGGTTTTATTTCTGAAAAAATGTTAGTATTGTGAAATTGGTTAAGTTTGAGCTATGGAATTCCATAATCAAAACAGTAAGGAATGATGAAAAGAACCTAAAAAGTTCTTGCACGGCTTAACCTGTAACCTTGACCTACTCATTTTCTGGAGTAAAAAACTCTCCAGAGAGTGATAGGTCATTATAAGAACAGTTAATACAGAAACAAAATGATTATAACCTGGTCGTTAGCCTGCTTATAAATAAATAAATATTTTCTGACATTTACACCAATAATTTAGTTCCAAGATAAGTATCATTAAGAACTTGTGTTATGGATACTAAACAACGGATATACATACTTAAATACTTTTTTTTTGTAAATACATTCTTAATGTACATAGGAAAACACCCAAAACAGAACAGATATTCATGTTCATGCACACAAAGATTTGTCCAGTGCGGAAATCGAACCCACGACCTTTGGAGTGAAGTGCAGGTATACTGACCTCCACGCCATATCAGTCGTATAATAAACAGCTTTCTTCAAAAGTAGAAGCACTCTTGACAAATATGTAACGAAGTTCCCTCTAAGCAGTGATGGGCGTAACTAGTTACTTATGTAATCTAATTATTAATTGAATTATATAATAATTTGATTAAAATGTAACTTAAATACAAATTATTCAATTACATTGTAATTAGATTACTTTGAGTGTGCTATGAAATTAAATAAAATATATTTAATTACAAAATAATTTGATTACAATGTAACCTAATTACATAGTATTTAATTATATTATAATTGCTTTGAATATGAAATGACGATATAGGTACTGCTAGTGCGGCCCGAACGATGTCATCGGGAAGTAATAATGATAATGTAAATTTACTCGTAAAAGAAGTCTTAAAGATAATCAGCCAAATCAATTATCACGAGAAAGACAATCAATGAAGTCGAGGGAAGATGAGTTTTTTGAGATAGATTCCAGTTCGGATTCGGACAACCAGAGCAGTGAACCAAGATCTAAAGCTGAACTTATACCTAGTCACTCATTTTTTGGCAGAAGACAGCAAAGAACTTTAATTATTAAATAATCATACAGAAATTAAAGAAATATTTTAAAAGTTTAATACTCCTTTACCTTCTTCTGCGCCTGTGGATCGTGTGTTTTTGTACGCGACAATGATCAATTGTCCGAAAGATAACCGTCTGTCAGACGAAATGTTTGAAAAAAGAGTAATTTTAAAGGTCAATTTAAATTATAAATCAGAAAACTAATTATAACTAATAACAGGTTTAAAACTAAACAATGACTAACAGATGATTAATTTTGAAAAAATAATTATGTGTTTAATTTTCGTATTTAAAATGCAGGTGTCCCATTGCTTACATAAATGTGTAATTACATTTTATCAGATTACATATGTAATCTATTATAATGTAATTAGATTAACTTGCAATTCAATTACTTTATATTTAATTAACGTAAGGACTCATTGCAATCAGTTACTTATATAATCTGTTACAAAGTATTTTAATTACTAATTACAATGTAACTATAATTTGTAATTATTAATTAAATTACTTTTTGCCCATCACTGCCTCTAAGTTAACTTCAGATAAACTCCAGAGAAGCGGCTGGTTTCTTGTTTGGAGTAAACAACGGGTAACAGGTGAGCGAGGGCGGTGAGTAACTGCGGTACTTTGTATGTTTTACAAGGATACATATATATATATACACATACACAATACACAACATAAATTCTTAATGTAACTTAAAGTTTTTTACATCCCAAGATAATTGCTCGTTCTACGTATATTTCTGTTACTTTTGATTAAACTGCCTGCATTTAAAAATGTTTATCAATAGAAAGAAAGAATTAAGTACATTTTGCACAAATACGTTACATTGAAAAATGAACGACCAACGCTCTAAGCTCCGCGTTACTAAGTGGTCGGAAATGTTTACAAAAGTAAAGGATAATTCGGAGAGGTCAGTGCTTGGGTGGCACTTATGGTTTGGATGGTAGGAAGTCAGGTTAAGAACTGGAACCGTGTGGTGGAGTGGGACGTTGATCTTACTAATCTTGATCTCTTTGGAGTTCTATTGTGTTGTGTTGTGGTAGCTTGGGAAGAGGCCTTCGTTCATCAGTTGACACAGGCTGGCTGATGTTTTATTAATTATATAACAGTGACGTAAATAAACCAAAATAGCTAATATAGCGTTAAACTGACCTAAGCAAGTGATGGATTAAAAATATCTTTGTAACAATTCGCTATTTTCGCAATAAATACGCTCGAATACGCTCAGCTGCTCACTCTAGTTTCAGCGTTGGTCGTGAAGACATCGTTGTTCTGAGGCTCCTATCTTACCTGAAGATGCCCTGTGTAAGGGCGAAACACGTGTCGTGTTGAATAGTTTCTCGATTTTTGGGGAAATTATAGTAACGCGATAATTCTTACAAAGATATTTTTAATCCATCACTTGCTTACAATGGATTTCCGCAAAGTAACGCCTGAATCAATAAATTATTAAACTGACCTGTCATTGTGTGCAAGGTCGGCACGCACCCAGGGCGTGGCGCCCCACTCGTCGTCGGCCGGCCGCATCTTCAGCAGCCCCGACAGCCACGTGTACGACTTGCTGCGCTTCATGGCGCCACCATCGCGCGTGCCACCGCTCACCGCCGCAACATGCTCACTTACACAGTTATGCTCACTTTCGCAGTATTGCTCACTTACACCGTAATGCGCACTTACGCAGTATTGCTCAATTACACAGTATGGATATGCAAAAATTTTCACTTATGCAAAAATGCTTACTTGCACAATAATTGCTCACTTACACAGTACTGCTTATTTATGCAGTATTTCTCATTTGCACAGATTAACTCACTCGCGTGAGGACAATGCTGCCTAGCTCACTGGCGTGTGACCACTCACTAACGCAGTAAATGGGCAAGTACCTGTTTTTGTTTAATACTTTTTTAACACTGATTTGTTATTTACACTATACACTTTAGGTATTACTTCTCACGACGCCACTGGATAGTTTTTTTTCTCCCGACTCTTGATTGTAAAATAAAAGTTGCAATTGCATCGAATCTTGTGATAAAATTATTAATCTACTACTCTTACAATATGATAAAAATAGCGCATGTGCTTTACCTACCACCAATTATGTTTTTATTTTACACATAAATATAACCCAGCCTGCGCCTCGTCATTGTTCCGACATCAGCACCGCGGACGCGCGTCAGCAGTACACAAAATATCAATTATTTTGCCTCATTAAAAATTTTCAACACGTTTTCCTACTAGCATATACTTGTAAAATAAATCTTACAAGTCATAAAAGTAAGCTTTAAAATCCTCTATCGCATCTGAAAGCGATGTGTAATCTCATCGAATAAAATTGACGTTAACGATTATAGTTGACAAAAAGCGGTCAAGCACGAACCAGCAGGGTATGGAGACGATGGAGCCAAGGCAGCGAGTGAAACATTAAATACTTTTTGCTGTTAAAAGGCGGAGTACAGTTACCGGCCACAAAACATACCAGTGGACTATTCGACTAATACGTTGGCTAATTTGCTTTTATTTAATAACTCTTGAGAAGTTAGTTGGTGCAATTTCATTCGGCATACATTTCTAATTGAGCGATTTTAAATTTACTTACTGGGCTCAGTTTATTGAACTGGGTTTTATTGCATACATAAAACTTTGGCTACTAGTAAATAATTTACTAGCGCTCGTAGTTCGGCTATTTATTTATTTGTTTTTATTAATATAATTAAACTTTATTGCTCAAATTAAAAAAAAATTACAAAAGGCGAACTTAAGGAGAACCGAAGTGAATGGGTGCGCTAGTTTTTTAAGTTTTGACGTTCATAAGAGCTCTTTTGAGCCAAACTTGAATAAGTGAATATGAATTTGAATTTATGTGGTCAAAAACAATCACCAAAGTAAAGCACAATTAATCGAAGCCAGCCTTGGATGAATGACCGTTTTTGTGGCATTTGATATAAAGCGGTTCCGTACATTGAAAAGTTAAGATGTTAGCCCTGATTATTAATATATGTGGTATTCCTTAAGCCATGTTAGAAGCCTGAGGGGCTCAGATGATGATGATCAAGTATGTAGTAATAGTCGTTACTATTACTAGAACATTCTACACGGACTAATGACGAAATGTAAAGCAATTCATTCTGTTTCCACAGGATTATGATCTTGATATAATCTCTGTTTTATAATGATATCAGATACAAATGTTAAAGCATTTACCAAGAACTTGTAACCTATTAGACAAGTTTGTAGAGCAATTCATTATTTTTCCCTGTTTCGGAATGATAATAAAATCTCTTTATAAACAGATATTAATCCAGTTTGTATTTTTTTTAACTGTGAGTATATAATTATATCAGTGATTTTAAATAATAAACGTTTTATAGCAAGGACTAATAGTATAGTATTAATAATTAAACGCTTATTCGAGTCTTTTTTTTATTTTAAATGCATATCTTGTGCACTTAAAAAGTTAATACAATAAAAAAATTGTGATACGAAAAAGTTTTGAAGACCAGGTAAATATTACTTGTAAAATGATATCAATACAAATCTAATATTTTGATTACGGATCTCTAAGATTGGTGAACAACCTCTCTGACCCGTACTTGGGCCTCGAGATCTTCACAATAAGGTGTTGATCACGGTTTTGGGGACGAGCATCTGTCTCATGCGTAGCCTAACAGGTGACGGGGACACAAGATTCGATGTAATTGTACTTCTCAATTACCACTAGGAGCGAAGCGAGTTCGTTGATATACAAAGTGCAAAAGCTGTGTATTCCAAAGTTGGAAAATTATTCGTGTAATAAAACTCAAAAGATTTAGAAACCAGCTATAACAATAACAATCTAATGAATTGAATATCAGCATAGTGTTACAGACATTTATGAGCTAATTATTTTGACTATTTTATAATTATGATATGAATACTATACTGAAGATCTGTATCACCAACGTTATGGTCACGCAGAATTGTAATAAAATATTAATTTGTTGTAAAATTCAGAGGATGTCTTTATTATTATTTATCATGTGCTCTTATGAAACTAAAACAGTCACCAGTTAATTTTTATTCGTTTATTTCAAGAGCCTTTACTTATAGGCTGTACAAAGTTAGTCAAAGATTCTAAACATTTCTTGAATGCATTGCACATATTAATCACATTATCTCTTCTAAATCTATCGCTTCGCTCGCAGTGGAACCAGCCCTACCATGGAGAGAGTCGAAATGTTTGTGTTGTGGCTCGGCGGCCGCGGCAACCTGCAACAAAAATGCGTCTTTTAACGAGTGCTTTTTAACTGTCACTGTCAAAAGGGAAATCTCTACGGAGTTTCGGACAATGGCCGCTGACGATCTGTCAGCCGACTCTCGATACCAACCTCAGAAACGCCTGTTTTTGTACAGAACTTTTTACTGCAAGCTTTATAAAAACAATGTACATACAAATACTCCGAGTTAAGCTTATGGAAACCTGATTATTATACTTTAGGTTGTAATCAATGGAGTCGGAAGTGCGCGCTAGTTTTTAAGTTTTGACGTTTGGAAATGCTTCTAACTATTGTTAGACATACCGTCTAACAAGCGGTTAGTGGTTTTGGTCAATATGTACAAATCAAAGATATTTTTGTATGGGTAGTAAATTATTATAAGTATTTGCCTTAAACAAAGACAAGTACCTAAATTCTGATTCATTCTCCTTTGTCTTCAATATTATACAAAATATTTTCTGAGTAATATTTCAGAATAATTCTTCAAAATTGCTACTGCTATTAATTAAGCCAGTAATAATGAAATTGAATTATATATTTTATATAAATAACAGAGATTTCTGAGTTACTTCCCTCTACTTGTTTGAAACATTTGAAATACAATAATCTTTTTTGTATTATTTGAGGAGTAATAACATTTTGTTACGACACACAAAATATTATTACTCCTCAAATTACGGATAAACATTGTAGGTATATGGACGAATTGACAGAACGATTTTCTGCATTTTATTTCCTCGATAGTCTGCAGAGCAACTCGCAGACCGTATGATAAATGCCATTTACAATCGTTGAATAATCAACATAAAGTGTAACCGCCCGTCCAAGTGCCCACAGGGCCCTGACAGCTCGCAAATTTGTTTAAAATTGCCACCAGAGGACCTTCTGAGGGGCTAGAAGTGCAAGTCAGGGCCTGAACTCACTGGAGCTACGGTAGCAAAGTGCTGCATCACCCCCCCCAGTGCTGAGGGGACAAAGGATACAGAGTGATCGTGTTGGTTTTGCATTGATCGTTTAAGATTGAATATTAATGTGGAATGAAGTGTTGTGATTGTGACTTTGATCTGAATCAGTTGGGATAATCGATTCTCTTGAATGCTTGAATCTTAAAAATACGACTCTCGTCTTATTTACGTATAATAACATTAACCATTCAATCATAAGGGTCCCGGCTGTGTGGTCCGCTATTTTACAGATTGTATTATATTATTTACTTCTTTCATAAAACTTTTATTTGTTCTCGCAATGAAAGTACAGAAACCAGTACTTTATCTGCCTAATGGTAAAAACATCGATGCAGTTCAGAAAGCGATTCGTCAGCGTGACCTATTTTTATTATTATACTTTTTTTACGCTAATCCTTATATCATAGGGGTGTACAGGAATCCTACTAAGTACTGCAAGTAGTGCACCTGCTGATCAACAGACGAGGCTCTGGCGAACTTAACGGATCCCGGTAAGCGGCAATAGGCTCGCCCGCCACCTATTGTGGGACCGACAATGTAATTGGTTAAGTGTGGGCGTATAAAATGCCTATGCCTTCCCCTTCGAGGAAACAGGCGTGAATGCATGTATACAATGTATCCTTGTATTATTAGTTGTATGTTAGTCAGAATCGGTCCAGCTGCTTTGGAGATTAGCCATAACAAACAACGGAGAGGGTTTTTTGTTATACTTTTACTGTAATAATAATTAGCTTTAAATAAAATCTATTCTTTTAGCATTGCCAACAGGTTTTCATATTATTATATAGATAAGAGAAATATTCAGGACATAGAGAATAATTCAAAAGATATCCAACTTTTGCACTTTGGGTCAATACTCTAAATTAATTAAATATAACAAGCGAGATGCAGTCTTCAATCTAAATGTATATTTTGAGGCGGCGGAGAGCACCCATCGTCATCCACGGCGTTACTTAGCGGGTAAGTGGTGGCAGGAGAGGTTTTTTTATAACTAAGTATTACTATCTCGCTGTGGATCTGAATGCGGCGGCTGCTCGGCGGTGACTTGCAAGTCTCGGGTTCCGCTGCGCGCCAATTCTTAACAAAGAAGTATTTTATCCATTTTATACACTGCCAGTGTTAAATAATTTATTGATTCAGGCGTCACTTTGCGGAAATCCATTGTAAGCAAGTGATGGATTAAAAATATCTTTGTAACAATTCCCGCGCTACTATATTGACTCTCGTTTCAGCGTTGGTCGTGAAGACATCGTTGTTCTGAGGCTCCTATCTTACCTGAAGATGCCCTGTGTAAGGGCGAAACACGTGTTGTGTTGAATAGTTTCTCGATTTTTCGGGAAATTATAGTAGCGCGGGAATTGTTACAAAGATATTTTTAATCCATCACTTGCTTACTGCCAGTGTTGCTTGGATAAGATTTTTTTTCTCTGTTTTAAGAATTTTTGCTACTTCGGAAAATTATAAGCATATGTACTTACAAATTCTTGTCATTTACAAGTAGTGCAATATCGATTTGTTTTTTTCCTTTTTAGAAGCGATAAAGGATCTGTTTCTCAAACGAAGTGTTTCTCTATTATGACGATTAAGAGAGCAGAAACTATCTTAAATGTGTTGGTCGGGCGGTGGGATTTCCCTCTGTTAAGAATGTGGGTGTTCTAGCGTTTTAGTGCGTCCTCTCTTTCATTTAATGTGAAAATTGTATATTATGATTATAAATATGTAATTCGGAAATAAATGATTTATTATGTAGATATATATACTTACTAACAAAATGGACTATGGTTCGAAATAAATGATTTTATTATTTTTATTTATTATTTATATAATTCCTTAAGCATTAAATAAACCTACTAAGCATTACACGGTCGACCACCTATAGGATATACGAAACTTTTGTCACCTGCAATAATGTAACAATATACATACATACACGCCTGTTTTCCCGAAGGGGTAGGCAGAGACATATTATACACCCACACTACGGCAATTATATAGTTGGTCCCACGTAATAGGTGGCGAGCCTATTGCCGCTTACCGGGCACTGTTGTTATGTTCGCCAGAGCCTCGTCCGTTGATCGGCAGGTGCACCACTTGCAGGTGAGGTTGGCTTGAGCTCCTTAGGTCTTGGTAGGATCCCTATACACCGAATGTAACAATATAACGGAGGTCATAACAAGAATCGGCCCGCGGTGGCTGCTGTTCAGACATATTTATTTATTTAGAGCGAGGTGTGAACGTAATCACAATCATGAGAAGACGCTCTTTGTTCACTAAACTAATAGAATTATATATCAAATTGGATTAATTACTTATTCGTGTGTAGTTTCTTAAAAGTCTGGAAAATAAATTACGTTTGACGTCAAATAAGATTTTCATTGTTGTTTTAGGCTTAGGTGTCTTCAGTTATTATTTTCTAATCGTAAATTGGTGTATGAAAAAGATTACGCGATGTTTTGTAGACTCCGCAATAGTCATGTTGTATAATGGTATTAGAAGATTAGATCTAGCTGTGGTTCATATGGCTCCGTACCATATATCAATGAACTAAAAAGATTAATATTAATAAGTAGGACTTTGTCAAAAGTTTATATTAATTGTTGTTGTGTGTAAAGTATAAAAGCGTAAAAAATAAATGCAGTGTCTCTTTTAAAAATAGTAATGTGTGGTGGCCGTGTGGCGCCGGCCTAGAATAGCGTCACCCCTTCTCATCTCATGGGGAGTCGTAAAAATCGACGAAGAGAAATGCTACCGGATGATGGGCAGCAGCGTCATCCTGCGTACTGGCTGGAACTGCGATCACCAACCCGTCTGCCCAGCGTGGTGATTATGGGCAAATACCCCCAAATGGAAAATGGCACACACGCGTATACGGCCCCCAGTCCCCGGCGGCCCCCTATTCCAGATTACGGTAGCGGTCTTGGTAACGGCGGGGCAGGGGGTGCTAAGAATCACCGGCAGAGATCCGGCTACCACCCAAAACGACGACTTCTGCACCTGGCAACTTATAACACGCGCACACTGAGGACCGACGAGAAGATTGACGAGCTGGAGGAGGAAATAGAGCGGTTGCACTGGGACATTATCGGGTTATCTGAAGTCCGTAGACAGGGAGAGGATACGGTAATCCTGAAGTCCGGCAACTTGCTCTACCACCGGGAGGGCGATCGCCTGTCCCAAGGTGGTGTCGGTTTTATCGTCCGGAAGTCTATCCGTAACAACGTCGTGTCTATTCGGAGTGTGTCGACCAGGGTAGCGTACCTAATACTCAGAATCACCAAACGGTATTCGTTGAAGGTAATTCAGGTTTACGCACCGACCTCGGCACACCCTGACGAGGACGTGGAGATATTGTATGATGACATTTCTGCCGCCATTCATACTTCACCGACTCACTACACGGTTGTTATGGGAGACTTTAACGCAGGGCTAGGCCAACGAAGCGGTGACGAGCAGAAAGTGGGGCAATTTGGAATAGGGCGAAGGAACCATAGGGGACAGCGGTTGGCTGACTTCATGGAGAAGGAGGGCCTCTTTATGATGAACTCCTTCTTCAAGAAGCCACCACACAGGAAATGGACCTGGCTGAGCCCCGATGGTTTCACGAGGAATGAGATAGACTTCATCATGACCACTAAGCGACAAATATTCAATGATGTCTCTGTGATCGCCAGGGTGAAAACCGGTAGCGATCACCGAATGGTAAGGGGCACATTGAATATTAATATAAAGCTTGAAAGGTCCCGTTTGATGAGGTCTACGCTCCGACCCTCAGCTGCCCATATTCAAAACCCCGAGAACTTTCAGCTCGAGCTTCAAAATCGCTTCGCAGGTCTGGAGAACTGCGTAACCGTTGACGATATAAGCGGCGGGCTGGTTGAGACTGTCCACGTTGTCGGGTCCAAACATTATAAGACCCGACAAACTAAAACCAATAAACTGTCGACTCAAACTCTTAATCTCATGGAAGCGCGACGAGACATGCGATTGCAGTCTTCAGCGGAAGCGTCTTCTTACCGGCTCATCAATAGACAGATCTCGAAATCCTTGCGACTCGATATTCGCAAATTCAATACAAATTGTATTGAAGATGCAATAGAGAGGAACAGGGGTTCAAAAGTGTTCGCACGGGATCTGTCTATTGGTCAGAGTCAGTTGACACAGCTGAAGACCAACGAAGGCAGTCTAGTCACGTCGAGACCTGAGATTATGAGGGAGATCGAAAGGTTTTATGGACAGTTGTATACCAGTACGCAAGATCCCGCTACTTGTTTGGCTAAAGACCCTAGAGCCAAACTAACTCGACATACCACCGAAGACATCCCGGACGTCAGCCTGTACGAGATTAGGATGGCCCTGAAACAACTAAAAAACAACAAGGCACCGGGGGAAGACGGGATGACAGCAGAGCTTCTGAGAGCGGGTGGTACACCAGTACTTAAGGTACTCCAGAAGCTCTTCAATACCGTCATTCTCGAGGGACGTACGCCACAGGCGTGGTCCAGTGGTGTGGTTGTCCTTTTCTTCAAGAAAGGTGACAAATCCCTTTTGAAGAATTATAGGCCAATCACGCTACTGAGCCACGTCTATAAGTTGTTTTCACGGGTCATCACGAACCGTCTCGGTCAAAGGTTTGACGACTTCCAGCCTCCCGAACAAGCCGGTTTCCGAAAAGGCTTTTCAACCATAGACCACATTCACACGCTGCGGCAGGTTATACAGAAGACCGAGGAGTATAACCAGCCACTTTGCTTAGCGTTTGTGGACTATGAGAAAGCCTTTGATTAGATCGAGAGCTGGGCAGTGTTTCAGTCCCTGCAGCGATGCCGCATTGATCATCGGTATATCGAAGTTCTGAGGAGTTTATACAGAAACGCCACCATGTCCGTACGAGTACTGGACCAGTGCACGAATCCTATCCTCTTGCAGAAAGGCGTGAGACAGGGTGATGTCATTTCACCGAAACTGTTCACTGCTGCTCTGGAGGATGTTTTCAAGCTACTGGACTGGGAAAACTACGGCATCAACATTAATGGCGAGTATATGACTCACCTTCGATTTGCCGACGACATAGTGGTCATAGCGGAGTCGCTTGTGGATCCGGGCACAATGCTCGGAGACCTCGACAGAGCTTCCCGAAGGGTAGGTCTTAAAATGAACATGGATAAGACCAAAATCATGTCAAATATCCATGTTGTGCCTACCCCAGTAATAGTGGGAAGCTCGGCCCTCGAAGTTGTCGACGAGTACGTATACCTGGGACAAAAATTCCAATTAGGTAAGTCCAACTTCGAGAAAGAGGTCAATCGTCGAATCCAGCTCGGTTGGGCTGCGTTCGGGAAACTACGCAAAATCTTCTCGTCCAAAGTACCTCAGTGTCTCAAGACGAAAGTCTTCGACCAGTGTGTGTTGCCAGCGATGACGTATGGGACTGAGACGTGGTGCCTGACTATGGGCCTCATAAGGAAGCTCAAAGTCGCTCAGCGTGCAATGGAGAGAGCTATGCTCGGAGTGTCCCTACGTGATAGAATCAGAAATGAGGAAATCCGTAGGAGAACCAGAGTGACCGACATAGCGAAGCGCGTTTGCAGGCTGAAGTGGCAATGGGCGGGGCACATAGCTCGAAGAACCGACGACCGATGGGGCGTTAAGGTTCTTGAATGGCGACCACGAATCAGCAAACGTAGTAGAGGGCGGCCCCCAACGCGATGGACCGACGATCTGGTCAGGGCGGCGAGGAGCCGGTGGATGCAGGCGGCAAAGAATCGATCTACGTGGAAAGCAATTGGGGAGGCCTATGTTCAGCAGTGGACTTCGAATGGCTGAAATGATGATGATGATGAATGTGTGGTGTGTGCTTTGTGACATATCAGTTGTTTTTTATGAAGTGTTAATAATTAACAATAAACGTGGTCGCAGTCAAGATGTCTTACTAAAAGGTAGCCTCCACGACCAACAGCCCTTTAACACTGACACCTCCGTCTTAATGAGTTATACAATGGGTGTTTTTTACGACTTTTTCGCAATGCGGTGTGGAGTTCTATTTTATTATTTTTATTCCATAACTTCCATCATCATCGTAACTATTTATTGTTTGTTGTATATATATTTAAAAAGAGTTTACTATAAGATAGTGAGGGTAAGTGGGATTGTACAGTATGTTATAAGAAGAGATAGAATGTGAGTATTCCGGCGAAGACGAATAGGAAGCCACTTGAGAACAGAACGGTAATAAGATACATGATCAATGATCATATGTTATTAAATATATACGTTATACTTAATTCACATACTAAATGTACATACTAAATGAATTAATATAATAGTCAATATACGTTTAAATAAATAAAATAAAAATCGTTTATTGCTTTTAAGGGGTACTTAAACATGACAAAATACAAAATTAAAAATATTAAAAGTCTTAAGAGCAACTGGAGAGAGCTCAACTTATGCTGCACAGAATGGGTTACCCTGCACACTACACATACTTTTTATTAAATTTATTATTTCATTAAACGGAACCTGACAAAGAAAGAAAGTGTTTTTTCTACAGACATGTAACTAACGATCAAGTGTGTCTCAAAATGATAAGAGATAGACGAATGACTGTCCATATTGACAGTAAGGGAAGGAATTACTTTACTTTCCCTTAATCACCTTCTACCAGGCCCTCGGCCGGACATGGTTGGTAGAACTCTTTGGAGATGCCGCTACGTTACCACTCCTAGTACTAAAGTTAAGTTGGGTAAGTACCCAAAATGAAATGTATTTTTATAGTAGGTATTTTTTCAATATATATGCAAGTATACTAATGTCACTATATAATAAGTATCGAGAGGTAATTATAGCCGCACATGTACATAGCTGCCGTGACGCGTGGCCTTCAAAGGCACTGCAACTAATTTGTTAATTAAGCAATAAGTAGTGAGCTTCAGGTAACCATTTGTAACGTAAACTATTCGAGCATCAATATGGAAGATAATGGTAAATAATAGATGATAACCAATAAGTATTAAATAGATAAAGCAAATTTATATAGATTTGCAGTCAAACGATGGTCAGCGCAATGGTCTGTAGCGAAAAGTCATGGGAGGCAGTGCACCGCTTCTGCGAGAAAGTGATGTGTGAAAAAGAGGCAGACGAGCGAGCTAGGGAAGAGAGCCCAACAGCGGATTACGTCCGACGACGAAGGAGAGGGCAGCGCCGGCGTGCGTACGCTGGTGCGCTAACCACATAGCCGGGCATGCGGGTAGAAGTTCGGGGAACATCTTACTTGCGCTTTTTTGCAGCCTGAAGGAGTAGAAAGCGGCACAAATGTTTACCGAATCCAGGGGCAGAAAAAGAAAAATATGACGAAGGGTCTGTTACACAGGCAGGCGTGCAGTGCCAACGGAGGATAAGGTCACTCTGATACCTCCTTGGCACCTTACGCGGAGCAGGAAATAGTGGGGTTTGGTCGGTAGTCCTGGCCACCACCATCTCAGCCAGGGAGCCCGACATAACTTTGTGCTGTCCCCGCAGTGCAAAGTATGCGTAAATGCATTACCACTCAAAAAAAAAAAATATTTTGAAGAAGACTAAGCTTCTGTTGGCGGAAAAAGATCTGGAAGAAAATTCTGAAGACGCACAGGAGATAGATAATGCTGAAGAAGAAAAAACGAAGAAAGAAGTATTCGTTCTGATCTTAATTCGTCCACGGGATACTTCGTATTACGCCTGCTGGACCTACAGTTCATTTGGCAACTGAAATAAACTATATTTTTAATTTACCAATTTAATGGTGTTCAGTATTTCTTTTTGTTGATTTTATTTTAGTTTTCCGCGGAATATCAGCGTCGTGGGTCATAGTGCGACACATGCTGAGCGGTGGCCTCTTTGGTACAGGCCAATAAGTATATAAGTTTAGTTGTAACTGTGAATTGTTTGTTTACCAATAACACATATTTTCTATGAAATTAAACGAATTTTTCGCATCGAGCACGGAGAGCGAAGCGAGCGAAGCGAGCGAAGAGAGCTCGTGACCATGACCGACGCGCGGCAAATAGCATCTGTGGTGACAAACTATGTGATATTTGATTCTTTATTCTAAGTTTTTTATAATATATATATCTTACTTTTTACAGACACTATTTATTTTTATCAGCTTTTCGATCACATATTAAACAATGAATTTAAATGATTGCAGTTGTTACTATTCCTACTTCCAGTACTTTACTGGTGCTAGAAGGAAGGAAGTGCGTGAAGATAAACTGCCGGGGAGCATGAAACAATACGATTTCGATTTTGAGTGAAAGTTAACTATGATACGTAATATGTACTTGCATTCTGGTGTGATAGTTATTGTCGAAATGTGCTAGATCTTTATTTCATATAGCTGATTAGAACAGAAACTTGGTTCCAGCCAGTAAGCCTCTCAATAAATCCTACCTTCCACCGGTAGATGTATTAAATTAGTCAATATTTTTTATATTTATTTACAAACATAAGCAACCTTGTAACAGAGTAAATAACTATGAAAATAGTTAACTTCTTACTGTGGTAATTTAAAATAATATCATTTAAAGTTGACACATGTCAACAGACAAGAATACTTATGTGTATATAACTAACAGAATCACACCGCAGTTGAACCTCTCATATTAAATTAGTTTAAATAAAGGCAAATAAAGAACTAAGGCAAAAAAAGTACAATGAACTAAAAATTGTACTTGAAAATACAACCAAGAATCCTCAACACAAATAGGTAAAAGAATCAGAAGCATTCAACAGAGACAAAAGTTCACGACAGTGCACGGCCTTGCCCGCCCTTGCACGCTCACTCTACGACTCCACACACCGCTCAACTTGATCCACTGTACACCTGTCCTGCTCCCTCGCTCCCCGGCTGAAAGAGACCGGTGCAGGATCGTCTGCGCACCTTCACGCACTGCCACGCGATCTGCATTCAGATCAGCTAGTGTCCGGTTATTGTACGATGACCATGTAAGCTACAACCATTTGAAGTTTAAGCTTACACAGTATTTTACAAGCTAGTTTGCATTTCACGCTGTTGTTACAAATTAACATTCCGTATAAGGCAAGCTCAATAATCATAACACATTATACTTGACATCAATACATTATAACGCGCCCTAAAAGTAATGGCCTTTTTGACTAAAATGACGTTGTTTGCTTTAACAGGAAACTTAGCATCAGCCGTTGGATAAAAGCCGTCTGCAATCGGTCACATTGGTTGCTTATGTTCAGCAGAGGACATCCTTGAGATGATGATAATGAAGTTTCCTGTCCTTTGATACTCTGCTACCTCTCAGAATAATAGACAATTATAAAATGTAGTTCTTCGAGTTGTATACTTTTTTCACCCATAAACCGTACCTAAAAATGTCATTGATAAAAATTAATCCAGTTTACAGTAAGATCTAACAGAAGCCGTTAAAATAAACTACGTCCATACCTTCAGTGCTAAAGGCGTTCTACAAACAGAGAAAGTAATCTTAGCCATGATCTAGCAGACAGACCCGCTACCACTGGCTTCTCATAAACTACGCTATCACACACTATTGTACCCCTCCCACAAGATATTAGATCCGGCAACTAATAAATAACAAATGGTAGCAATTAAGGGCCGTATCCTGTAGAAGCCTGGGCCAGGGTAAGATATTAATCAAGGCAATAAAGGATCAGAAGCAACACTATTTGATTGCCTTTTACTGCTTAGGTTTTCTAACGAGATTAATCCGCAGAAACCAAGAATGAAACGGTGGTTTGGAAGAGAGAAACACAAGGTTGCCTGGAAGAAATTGCTGTTAGCAATAAGGCCGCCCATTGTACCATACATGTGTTTATGTGATTTGATTCATTTGAAGAGTGAAGTGATTTGAAGAATTCCTCAACATAGACATGTATAATTTTATTAAATTCAATGATAACAACGTTTTCCGTATTTATGTAAATCTTACAAGGTAAGACCGATTTCATTATATAACTCTAAAATATCTAGTTATTTTTATTGTTGATGAAATATTACAACGTCGAAAAATTCATAAGTTCGTTAAATAGATGTGGTTTTTTTGTGACAGGTTGTCGGACTCCTTTGTAACGTTTTAATACCAGGTACATAGAGGTAATAATATTTCGTGAATTTCTCAAAGCAAACACTTTCTCTTTTTGAGTGTTTAACATAGCAATATCAATCAACCAGATAACGGGGCATTAACGAATCAAGCTGCCTGGTCAAATGTTCCTCTAATTGTGGAATTTTTAACAGTTCTATTAATAACGATGACTTGGTTACAGTGCCATCTGCATCTCAATGAACGTTTTGCTGTATATTAAACAGCACACGGAGGCAGAAAAGAACTCATCATTGTATACTCAAGAATACAAAGTATTTGCTGTTGACTCGTAAGGGATTATTGTCAGACGTTATCTCTGACGAACACAGTTATACAACATACAGCATATACTTACTTATATTTATGTACTAGCGGTCGCCCGCGGCTCCGCCCGCGTGGATGTCGGTTACCGCTGCAATATGCCTACCCAGAAAAGAAACGGTCAGCAAAATGATTCCCACGTCAATTCACAGACACCGACACTAACATCGACGACGCAGTCATTATCCACAGGCTGCATAGATTGTCTTTATGTGTATGTTAAGGTTGTTAATGATGAAAATATTTAAATGTAATTAATACTAAGTTTTCACTCCTACCAGCAGTCCCGGAGTGTAACCCGTTGTTTTGGGATAGATAACTTAAGCGATTATTGTAGAGCTTCTCTATAAACAACCTACTCAACGTTTCAGGCAACAAAATAAACTGATGGTCGGGAGCCCCGACCCGTGATAGGGCGCCGTGCAGCAGAAATCGTAATAATTTAATTTCGCCATAACTTCAAAATCAAACGTCAAATTTTGATAATTCCAGTACTAAATATAATTTTGATAAGGATTAATAGCATAAATAAAATAAATGCGTTTATTTATGTTAATTTGAGTTTATTCGTTACATACAAAAATACAAATCTTTCCTCTTTATAATATTAGTGTAGATGTAGATAACAGCGTTGCGTATTTTGCCGCATACACGCTGCAAAGCATCACATTATCAGTGAATCTAGTTTCATAAATTACTCAACTTGACATAATAAGCCTTCGGTCATTGAAAAATTTACGTGATTGCGCGGGGAAGCTACATTTGATTATAATAAGTATATCGTTAAAACTTGCCTCTACGCGCGGTTTTGCTTACATGACCTACATCTTAAAAACCTTTCAGCATGTTTTTTTAAAAGTTGGCTTGGCTGTTGGTAAAATTTTATTGATATTACACAGTACAATTACAAATTAATGACAATTGTTTTCATAGTATTAGGGTTTCTGACGGATTAAACTAAGTCCAGAATCAACTTTGATTTTACCCCTTAAAAAGTCGAATATACAAAAATATACAATTTGATTCAATTTGAGATATGTACTTGTTATTGCTGTTAATCATAATTAACTTTACAAATAAGCAATGCCGCAATAAAGTCGATTGCCATTTCACATGATAACAATGCCAACTATTTTTACTATACTTAAAGCTCCGGCTCCCACACTACACTGAATATACATTCATTGAAGAGTAGATACAAATAAAAATAATGGACCGCAGAGATGAATCAGCCGCTAACCGTCAGCCGCTCGCTGTCAGCCGCTCGCGGTCAGCCGTTCGACGCACCAGCCGCTGCCAACGCGCACTGTGTCAACTGGCACCTTTCTTTATAGTGCAACACTGCCCTAATTACTAGCTTCCACAATAATTAAGACATTAATAAGAAGTTAATTACATTGCAAAGTCACTGATGAAACCATTGAAGTTATAGTAAAGGTTAGTTTACACACGCTTCTGAAACAAAACATATTCTTAAACCTAATAGAAAGTACTAACCCTGATTTCATGTAGGCTGAATTGTAATTAAATAAAGAGTATAATGTATTCTTTCATATATCTTTTTTTTTGTTAAAAATACAAACAATTTATGTTAATAGGTATTACAATTTAGCTGATAAGTATACAATTAACAAGGGTCACTAATGCTGTTTAGTGCTGAATCTGATTAAAATATGTCAGTCCCGCTTAACCTTAACAAATGACTGAAATGCAATGAAATTTTAAATTAATTGTTGCTAAACTCAAACTAAAAGCTGTTGTTGCAAGTGTTGATCAATTAAATAAACTATAAACGAGTGAGACTTTTAAAACAATAGAATTTCATTTTATGCTAAAAAAGACATTCAATTTATGACGAAAATTACAACAATTACTATAAATCAATTTAAAAACGAACGAACAGTTTTTATGACTTGTATTGCTCTAGCTTTCCGTTCACTAATGGCCAGAAGATCGAGCTATTCATAATTACGTTCATCAGATACGAATTCTTTCGCGGATTGAGACATTTAAAACCTTAGAGCATTATATAGAACATGCCACTGAGGCTCAAGACTGGTTCTGACAACTACATTTCTTGTTATTCTGTCTGGCTAAACTCGACCTACCCTTCATTATCAACAAGTCTACAGTTAAAATCCTACTAATATTATAAACGTGAAAGTTTGTATGTGTGGATGGATGTTTTTTACTCTTTCACGCAAAAACTACTGGAGCGATTGTGATGAAACTTTGTACGTGTATAGCTGCAGTCCTGGACTAACATATAGGACACTCTTTATCCCGATATTTCCACGGGAACGGGGACTACACAAGTAAAACCGCAGGGCGCTGCTAGTACATTCATCATTCAAAAAAATTCATATTCATTTATTCAAGTTTGGCTCAAAAGAGCTCTTATAAACGTCAAAACTTAAAAACTAGCGCGCCCATTCACTGCGGGCGGGAGCTTGATCGTAAAAGAACGGGCAAGAAAATCGTCAAGGTTAGTTTTTTCTCCCGCCAGTTACAAGAATATGTACTTAGTAGTACATCATCATGATAATGTTACTTAGCTCATAAGTAGTCTATTAATATGTTGAACTTTAATATGTTAATAAATCATTAGTGAATATATGTAGGTTTATTTCTACTAAGATCCATTTTATAATTAATTTTATTATTATCAAAAATGCTAAAAAAGATTGGCGGTAAATTCATATCATAGGTAATTTCACAAGTGTAACCGGTTTCTCCTTTAACGCGTTCAATTTTATTGCTACAGGAATGTTTATAAATATTACGTCTGCCAATTTGCGGCATACAAAATCATAATGATATTATATTTTAATGGTTTCGTAGGTAATTATGAGCTTAGATAATAATAATAACCGTATCGTGATAAAAATATTGCAGTATATTTTCTTAATTGCAATACTCAACACGGCCATTTAACTATCTCTGAATATAAAGTAACATTGTAGGAACCAACATTTGTACAAACAGTTCTTCTGGAGTACGGGCTTACGAACGCAAATAATTATGAAGTGAAAGTTGTGAATTAGGTTTCTCGTAATATTTAACAAGCGGCTGTCGGCGACTTTACAGTACTTTTCACATTTGTTTCATATCATTTTAATTTGTGATTGCCAAATTTAAAAAAAAATATAGACGAGGATTCTTTCAGTTTTTTTATTTTGAATTATTGTGGAAAAAGAGGACAAAATTGTAAGTATTATCTCTTTTACCTTGACTAAATTGTAGTTCATGATTTCTAAGACATACTTAGTTCTTTTTTAAATTAAACCTCTTATTGCATCTACCCAAAATTCCTCCCATCTAGAAAAAATCCAACACGTACACAATATAAGAACCGATTATGTAATGTAATATGTAATACTGCTTTAGTAAAAAAAAGTTTCTTTGACACTGCTTCACAAATTTACAACAAAATACCTAATGTAATAAAAAGTAAGTTCTTAATTAAAACACTACTTGAAAAATATTTTATTACCAAATAGATGAGTTCCTAGATGATAAGACTTTACTGTAATTTTAATTATAATGCATTATTAGTCTAATATTCTTTGTTAATGAGTGTATTATGTCTCAACGACAAAACATAGCGCACATATTTAGTATGCAACACCTTAATGTAAAATACCTATGTTTAACAAATCAATAAATTCTATTCTATTCTAATTCTATTCCAATATTATAGAAAAAATATTATCTTTTAAATTATTGATTCATGTGTTACAATTCCTGCTAAACTGCAACTTCCTAATTGCCTCTTACAAACGGCATCTTTAAATAAGATATCAAAACAACTCTCTTTCCAGCGTTGGTCGTCACCTCCTTCACAAACTGTCACTTGTCTGCAATTCTTTTATCAACAAAATGTTTAACAGATTTTCATTCAGTAGGTATCTATATATATTTATATATATAATCTAAATCCCATAATCGCCGATGAAAGTAAATTTATATTAAACTATTACGTTATACTATTACGATATTTTTCTATTATATTCAAAATTGAAGTTAGATTCTTGCTTTCACCTTAACAGTTTGAAATTCCCGACGTCCTTAACCCACATGCAGATTAAACTTGGCATCTATTGGTAACAAAGCGACTCGAGACACAAAGCCCACACAAGCTCGCCGTGGACACAGGATGATGGCAATCATTGCATTGGGTACACCAAGCTGTACCTGCGGCTGCTAGTCCGCCGCTAGGGCTCCCCGGAGGCCCACTACTAGTGAACTAAGTGGTGTGAAGTGATGTTGTAATTACTACATAATATCTAACCTAATGTCTGTTTAACGATTGACTTGCCAGTCACTTGTTTGTTTAATTTTGTATCATAGTAATCTTGGGCAGGTTCGAGTTTTGTCTGGAATGCGAGAGAGGCTAGATCAACAGAGTACTTTCTAGAAAAAGTTGTAAAATTACGACGCATTGAGTGGTCAGATTTACTAGCATAGGAATTTGAACAGCAATACTTGTAGATAACATTTTATATACTATGTTGGGTGAAAGTAAAGTTGTGAGTACTAATTTAAACATTGACAGCTTAAATAAATAAGTATATTAATTTATGTAAGGAAAGACATTACAAGTGATGTATCACCGATAGGTACATATTATATGGATATAAAAAATTAAATCAGAATAAATATAAAATTTGCTACAATATTTTTCCTTCCGTAATCTGTTCACGTCTGTTTACTTAGCAAAAAATTCTTAAGTACTAGGAACAGAAATAGATCATTTGAATGAATTAATCTCATTTATTTCTCAAATACGGTAAGTACATTATTAAGATGTCATATATGGTTCATTAATTTCAAAAATATTTATTGTACGAATTTCAGTAGCAAATGTCCATATAATTTACCGATAGGAATGTCAAGATTTAAACAATAACTGTAAGTTTAAAACAATCTGATAATTATAAACATTTATACATTAAAAATAATTTTAGACGGTGTTATTCAGGTATTCATTAGTAGTATAATAACATTTCTTTCGCGATTTTATGCTATCCGGTATTTTATCATTAACTAGCGGCGCTATACCTACAACGTTTTTTCTACATAGATTGAGGACAGCTAATTTCCACAAAGAAATAGCTTAACGAAGTTGAAGCATGTAAATGTATGATAAATTTGAAAAGCATTGTTGACTTAAGAAATATAAGGGTGTACTTGTCCGAGGACATACGGCGGATATACTAGGAAGTTTTCGAAATCTATATCTTCCGACACTAAGGGTTTTTAAGCAAACTTACAATAAAGGTGGTAACTAAAACAACGCAACAAATGTTTACGAGCTCTGGATTGTGAGAGTTTTGACGACCGATATGGCGTGGAGGTCAGTATACCTGCACTTCACTCGAGAGGTCGTGGGTTCGATACCCACACAGGACAAATCTTTGTGTGCATGAACATGAATATTTGTTCTGGTCTGGGTGTTCTCCTATGTATCTTAAGTATGTATTTACAAAAAAAAGTATTTATATATGTTTATCCGTTATTTAGTATTCATATCACAAGTTCTTCATGATACTTATCTTGGAACTAAATAATTGGTGTGATTGTAAGAAAATATATATTATTTATTTATTGTTTCGATAAACTACAGATGATGCAGGTCGACTCTTAGTTTTTGATTGCTCCAAGACATCCACGTGTGAGAGTTCCTCTGAACGATAATTTATCATAAAATTCATTGCTCCATTATGCTTGCGTCGTAAGAAGTGGCCTTCAAGCATTGGCTGTGTAGATCTTGAATCCAAAAATGTTTACAGTTCAATGGTATACCAAGGTCTTGTATCAGTAACTGTATTCGCGCGAGTACGACAGGCGGTAATGGGTAGGCAGCAACAAAATGATCACCGTTAATCTGCCTATTGAACAATATTTACGAACGCATCCTCAAAGCCGTACCCAATAATAGGCTTTGATGATTTATTTCCTATTAATGGGCAGCGAGGCGACGGGACTCCGCCTTCAGCGAGATAGTACCAATGATGGCTACAAATGAGGGTCTCCTTCACACTAAATGTAGTGTATGGCAAGAAGTGATTTAATACTTTTACTTGACTGTACAGTTATTCATACTAAATTAATAAAATTTGTAATGAATTAGTAAAAGTATGTATTTAAGGCTTAAAGTTCTATAATGAATAGCCGAAGACCCGTTGTGTTTTATGTTTAACGAGTTATTATACAGGATCTAGAAAGATACTTGGTTTTTTTACACTACAGAGACCGACGACTCTGGGTGCCCTTAGTACTGACTACCGGCGGAGAAACTAAGAGGGACCTGTGGAGGGCGCAGCGGGCGGGCTAGGAGGGCCCGTCAAGAAGCGCCAGGATGGTCTTAGGCAGTGGGGGCAGGGGGCCTCTGCCCTCCGAGAAGTCTGCCAAACACGCTATGGTCGCACAAGGAGGTAGGAGGGGCGCGTCCTCTGCGCCTCTCTGAGGAGGTCCTCCCGGTTTTGGTCCGGGGGACGTTGGCCGCAGGCGGGGTGTCAGACGCTGCAACCCAGGTACTGGCCCCCGCCTTTTTCTCAACAAGCGGCGGGCGTCATCGGAAGATTTTTAGTGGGTATTACTGCTGGCAGTCGCGTCTGTCGGTGGTGAGTCCCACACCCCCTTTCGGTCCCCCTTTGGCCGGAAGATAGTGCGTAAACGCATTTTGTTACCGACGTAAAAAAAAAAAGGGTCTGTATAGACCTATATCATATATCAATAGAAATATGCTGCAACCGAAAACCCGTTGCAATTATTTTCACATCAATTTGTTTGTCATAATAATGTGTAAACTGCTGATATAGGTTATGCACTACACCACACTACAGGACAGGCAACAATCAGGTGAGACAGCTGCCGACGCGTACAAATAAACTCATCAAACAGACCACTCGGCGATGTTTTCTTCCAACAATATAAATTTGATAAAACATTTTTATTTAGTACTTAGCACCGCGCTCACGCTGACACACATTAAATACTATTAATTGTAATGTTGTTACAGAAGTTTCTTCTTATATAAAAACTGTTTCAAAGTAAGGCATTGCAAAGATCAATTGACCATTGAAATAGAAAAAGAATGAATTGACCAAATTCAAAAGAAGTATGGCTTAGCATAAATTAAAAAGTGCTCGATCAAGCCAGTTGTAAGGTGATGTGAACATAACCATGGAGGACTTAAGTAACGAAAAGAAAGTCCACCTGGACGAGGTTCTGGAGAAGCTGGGCGCGTTCGGGAGGCACCAGGTGGTCACCATGTGCATGCTGGCGTTGGTTTATGCCACCAACTCTATGTACAACGTCAATTATGTGTTTGCTGTCGAAGATGTCAGTTACAGGTAAATATTATTTATATATACTATTGTGGTAATAATTTACGTTAGTTTTTTTGAAATGTAATAATTTATGTATGTTTTTTTCTAGTCCTTTAACCCCAATTGGTATCTGATAGGGAATACCTGGGACAATAAGTTCGCTATTTAACTAATAATTAAGTGTGAAATTCATTTTAAAAAATAACAATAATGATTAGTAGTTTTGTTATTTCTAGTAAAGTTAAATTTAAAAAAAATCTATGGTGATGAATTCTTTGCTTTAATAAAATAAACTCACTGTGTGATACAATATTAATAGTGAGTCATTTTACTATAGTATATCTTTGATACGAATTTGACGATCGATTTGGCGTGGAGGTCAGTATACCTGTACTCCGCTCCAAGGTCGTGGGCTCGATTCCCAAACAGGGCAAATTTTTGAGTGCATGAACATGAATATTTGTTCCGGTTTGTGTGTTTTCTATGTATATTAAATACGTATTTACAATAAAATGTGCTTAAGTATGTTTATCTATCATTTATTGGAACTAAATAATTATTAAAAATTGTTTATTTATTTCTTGTTCTCAGTACTTTTCTATAAAAACCTAGCTCTTAATTCGGTTATTAAATAAATACTAAACAAAATATTAGTTCTGACTAAGGGCAAGTGGAGACAGGTGCGGCGTGATGTAACCGCAGCCGTTGACCCTGCCTCGCCTGCCTCGCCTGCCTCGCCTGCCTCGCCTGCCTCACCTGCCGAACAGCCTTATTTATATATTTGTTGCATTTCACCGAGCAGACCTAATGGCGGTTCGCACTGGGTCACACTTAATAAAAGGACAATATCCTTAGGATCTTTGATTTGTATTTATTTTGTTTTATTAACGCATATATTTCCTTTTTCTAAACAAAGATCTTTAACCAAATTTAATCCCGTACCTACAAATTTATACACAACTTCTAGGGTTGGCTGGTAGAGATCTCTTCTAGATATAAGTCCTCCTTTGAAATTTAAGTTTTAAATGTCTTTTGTAATCTATTTATGATTTATGTGCAATAAAGGATTATTATTATTATATTTTTGTAAGGTTATTACTGATTTTGAGTTTGAAACTCTATACGTCTCTTATTTGCAAATCTATATCTATATACGAATACAAAAGGTTGTCGGAAGCATTCAATTCTTTTATATTATGAAATAAGTAAATACAAATGCCATTATTATTTATAACAGTAAACCTAACGTACCTAGGTAGTATTACTTAGTAAAGCTCATAATTTATCCAAGCTGTTAACTTAAAACTAAACATATTTGTGTCCACCCTCAACTCATGCAGAGAATAATTAAGGAATAAACTTGTCAACATTTCATCTTTAAATTTAAATGTCATTTCAATTCATTCAACAAAGCCATTGCAAAGTATTAGGACGCTTTTAAACACATTTTTTGTAAATATATACTTATAAAACACCTAACCCATTACTAATATTTGTGTTTTTGAATCAAATCTTTGTTCAGGTACACTGGCTTCCACGCTATTTCTGGCGATAATGACGTGTGTGTCGCCAATTAGTATGTTTTCACACTTATAAATCAAATGCCTACACAGATGCGTGATTGAGGAATGCGAGACCGAAGTGCAGAGCTTCTCAGTGCCCTGGCTGAACTCCTCGTCCCCCGACGTGGTGGATGAAGGCGTCAAGCAGTGCCAGCACTTCGCCCCGGCAGACCGCTGCACTGGCTTCAACACCTCCGCCGCCCACGCCTGCACAAAGTGGGTCTATGACACCCCCGATAGTTTTGTTGCCGAGGTAAATGTTCACAGGTATATGTAAAAGACAAGACTCCCTGATAGAATGGGAGGTCTGGAGGAGGACGATGATACAAATAAATTATTTCTGGAGAATATGTAGGTGCGAAAAAGATTTTCAGGAGTATTCATTAAAAACATTTTGTTCTAAGGTTAAAATACAACGGTGATTCTTTCTATAACAAAGACCTTTATATGTACCGAAAATTGTTAAAAAATCTTTAAATGTTAATAAATACATGCTATGTTTAAGGTCCATCATTGCATTTTAGTCCTTTTTCGCGTAACCCACATGTGATTTGTCATTATCCTTTATAAAAATTTGCCTACTTCTTGTTACCTCAGTTATTAGCGAGTCTTGACAATCTGGGTCTAACCATTTCTGAAAAGAAATGGAACAAAAGTACAAATTTGCAATGTGAATGCAAATAAGAAAACTAATGCTTTCAGTTTTCTTATTTGCATTCACATTTAAAATTATATTCATTAAAACGACATAAAGGGAACCATCAAAGTCAAAATAAGTCTAGCCAAATACCTAATTTGGTTCAAGTTCAGCCTCATAACACTTATAAACGCCAAACTAACGCACGCATCCAACGATCTAGAGTATTCTAGAGCGACAACAATCTAAAATTTAGTAGTGAGTGTAGTTCACAAAACAACGTCCTAACTGCAGATTTCCATAACGATTGAAATCCATTTAGATGAAGGCATGAAAACGACGTACATTTACACGTAAATGTCCAGCTTTAGTTGTAGTTAAATCATTTATATTATTTATTGCAAATTATATTTAAAGTAATAAATTAAGTTTTCCACTACACTGAGCAATAACATAAAACCGGACTTTCATAGTTGAGCCGTGATTAAGGCCCCAATCGCAAGGCGGCCATTAAAAATCGCTTACTACAAGCTATTACGTGGTGTGAAACTATATTTAATATATAATTATTATACACATTAACGATGGTTGTAATTGAGCAATAAGTAGATCAACTCCAAGAAAATTAAGAAAAGATTGCTATGATTTGGGTAATCTTTATATAACATACTTAACTACAATAATTACCGATTTTAAATCTTCATCGTCTCAGCCTTTCAAACGTCTTACAACTGAGCACGGATCTTAGTGGTCAAGGCAAGAGCGATTCAGGCCTGTCCGAGACTGATGTTAAGCCTTCTACTATAGTGAGGCTCTCACTTGTCTTAAAAATACACATAGGTATAAGAATCGTGTCCAACATCTTAAACTGACTTATATATTACGGAAGCGCTCAATATTAAGTATGACAAATAAATATACAATTTGACGACCGATATGGCGTGGAGGTCAGTATACCTACACTTCACTCCAGAGGTCGTGGGTTCGATTTCCACACAGGACAAATTTTTGTGTGCATGAACATGAATATTTGTTCTGGTCTGGGTGTTTTCCTATGTATATTAAGTATGTATTTACAAAAAAAAATATTTAAGTATGTTTATCCGTTATTTAGTATCCATAACACAAGTTCTTAATGATATTTATCTTGGAACTAAATAATTGGTGTAATTGTCAGAAAATATTTATTTATTTATTATTTATTAATATCACCCATTCAACTGAACTCTGCTTAACTCTGGTGATTGTTTCCAACTACCTGAACTCGAGGAGAATTTAGAGCTACTACGTTATGTTTTATGTATTCACGTCTAACTAAAATTTTATTTTATTTCATTATTGGAGTTTTATTACACAACGTTAATGTGCGTAACTTGACACTGACTCTGAACTAAACATGTTGATTCTATTTTTTGGCATCAAGGTGGCATGTGTAAAGTGAAGTAGATGTTTTGAGTATTAGGCAAGGATTAATAGGGGGCAATTCACATAAGTCTTTCTCATAGCGTAGCTAGTGTGCTGTGTGAGTATGTCAGCTACTTAGCGAAACCTCAATCATTTGATTAATATTGTGAAGCACACACAACCCATTGTTAAGTACTTAAACCGTTATATCATTAATTACATTATGGTTTAAATTTGCCTATTATAGCGATTAAATGATACTTGAGATTTGCAATGGTGGTGGCGATTAACAATGTTGCAATTATAGATTACAATTTAAAGTTTAAAGCCATATATGGTATGGCATTTACGAACCAGTTCCTGAAGAACATGTTTGTTAAATGACTGAAATCATTGCGAGTAATATACCGTCTTCATTTTATAACTTTATCTATATTGCTTGCTTTATATTTTGAAACGGATAAAATGGTGTACATATACATTAAATTGTTCCTGTGTCAATAGAAATATAACTAACTTAATGGGTAATCATGGACCTAACTACCGAGTGGTACCGGCCTAGAATAGTTCCACCCCATCAAGAGAAACCTACCGGATGATGGGAAGCAGCGTCATCCTGCGTACTAGCTAAATCTACGATAACCAAACCGCCTTTGCAGCGTGCTGATTATAGGCAAATACCCCCTACTTGAAAGTAATCTTTTGGGGAGGCTAATGTTCAGCAGTGGAATTTATAAGACTGATAAGATGAGAATCTTTTGGGGAGGCTAATGTTCAGCAGTGGAATTTATAAGACTGATAAGATGAGAAGATGATAAAGTAACACTACTAAGTACTATCAAATTTACTTTAAAGAACATTCTATAAATGTTTATAATGCAAAATCTTTAAGGGTTAGATTTTATTATTTTCTAATGCCTAGTTTCGCTGAAAGCTACACATATGAGTCATGATATAGATAAAGTAATTGAATACTTTTTGCCGCGTGAAATATTTTAATGTACTTCATAATATAAAAGAAAAACGAAGTTCACTTTATAATTTAAAAGGAATTATTAAACATTAATGAGAAATTGCAGATGCAAATGACAGATTTGAAGCTACAGACAATCAGCTTTATCACTAAATAAATTTCCTAGTTAATTTCCTATCTAGTTTTTATTTTTATAAGCTGAATAGTTGTCTAACTAAATCTCATTCCGCCATCGTCATTTAGCCTGCACTTTACGCATATCTCTGAGTATTATGCGTATGATAATATCCCGGCGTCGGTCATCTCGGGGGTCAAGAATAATGAAAAACCTCGTTTCCTAGAACTAGTGGAGATTACCAAACGGGTTCCCAGCCAGGGCTCGCCTGTCGGATGACATTGACACTGACAGCCGCTCGCACCAACCATTTGCGTCTTTTTGTGCGCGTGCACATGTAATGGTTGGATGTAAATCTCCCACAATTTGTTCAAGTCTTGGAAAGTGGACTTACAAAACAAATATTGTGCCATTTATGGCGCGTAAATCAGTAATATCTAGTTCATGTAAATAAAGTAAGCTTGAATTCACGGTCTACTCTAGAAATTATATAAGTATATTAATTTCAGTATATACTTTTAATAGTGAGTAAAGCTATTCAAATATTAATAATTTACATTAAGCTATAATGAGCTATATTTTGATCACCGCCTTATATTCTTGTCATATATACGGTGTAAATGTTTGCTACGGCTAATATTTAAATAAATAGAAGCAAGCAAACAGCGAAATGCAGTTTCGACTGTAGGTACTTCTCGTGATTTCCACAACACTGTATATCACAGATAACGATCTGAGCGGCTCAAGTGTGTGCTTTCCGTGTGTACTCAATGTTTTGTAAATATTTGCGTTAAGTGGAAATCTACAACTGGTACTACAAACATTTATAAAAGTCATTTTTATGTGAGGTCTTTATTTTTTGTAATTTAACATGTTTAAAAGCATTGAAAACCTTCTTCGTAATATTTTATTGTACTAACGGCAATAGAAATATACAATTGAAGAAATTTACTGATATGTATTTAGTAAGGAAGGAAAGGTAGGAAGCGCTCGTGGCTCTGCGGTGCTCGGCGGTCGAAAACGATCACCGAAGTACAGCAGAGTTTACAGAGGTCAGACCTTGGATGGGTGACCGTTTGTGTGGCATTTGATGTAGAGCGCTTCCGTGCTTCGGAAGGCACGTTAAGCCGTTGGACCCGGTAATCACTAAATGTGATAGTCATTAAGCCATGTTAGATGCCTTATGGGCGGCTTGTTAAATTCTAACAGCAGGACGCCATACACCTGTCTCCGCCAATCCGCACTTAGTCCGCGTGGTGGAGTATGACCCAATACCCTTGCACCTTGGTATGTGAGAGGAGGCTCGTGCTCAGTAGTGGGACGTAAATGGGCTGAGATGATGATGATGATGATGATTTAGTAAAGCTCATTTGATCGAGATTGATCCTATAGATTTTCCTATACTTTAACTATTTAACTTTTTTATTTCACTCTAATGTACCTTTAACTGGTGGTAGTTATCCTTATTAATGGCAGTGTACCACCGCTGTGCAGGACATGCCGCTATAAGGGTAGCAGTTTATGTGGAGCTAGTTAGCTAATCAATGGGCAAATAAGGCAAATAATTGGTGTTTCGGGGTGTCAATTGCCTCGCAATGGCAAGTAGGGTTTTCCTTAACTGCACTGGACCGATATTCGCTCACGTCCTGCCTAAGGAACGTCACGTTCTACTCTTTAATAAGTAAATCATAAATCTTTATTGCAATAAGTAAACAAGTAGGTACCTAAGTAATACAATGAATACTGATACCCCGTAGGGGCACTGCAAATTGAGAGGGAACTTAAACATATTACAAAACTACGCTACTTAATTATTCTAAAAACTAACAAACTAAAACACAAATATAAAATCAAGAAAAAACAATATTTATACAATATTATTATTTTATATAACATTAACTTTTAATTTATATAATAAATCACTAAAGGCTGTTAATGGAGTTTTTCGTCAAAATATTCGTGAAGTGTGTTTTTAACATTTCGCAATCAGTAAGTCTTTCAATTGTTTAGTAAATTTAAATAATGTATAATAAATTATTAAAAAAACTTGTCATCAGAAAATATGCACTGCTTTATAATTTTTATCTTAAACATACTATGAGTTGGTAGATAGACGTGCGATTTTTATTAAATAGTTAACTTCAATATTTTATTCGTTGCTCATAATTGTATGGTAATAGCTTATGTTAAAGAGATCGTTTAGTTGATATAGTACAGTTGTGCGATATTAGGGCTCCAGTACTGGACAAATTGGTCCTTAATTGGGCAGCGGTCGTTCAGGATTCCTCGCCGTCCGGACGGACGGGTGGTGCGCGGGAGACACGTCCGGACGGACCGGATCGCGACGCGACTTGTCCCCATTACAAACGTTTTCTGTCCGCAAATAATAATTAAAATTACTGTAATGTGTCGCATATCGCATCATTTCTTATGTTTTTCATAACCGTTGCGTTTAATTGAGACTGTTTTGTACATATATTTAATTATGTATTCTACATTCCAAATTCACGTATGTGTGAATGTAAGAGCGAAACATTTTTAATACAAACATTAAAATCTAGGTCCTTAAGCTGCTATTATTATTAGCTACCTTGAATGTAATAGATGTACTCTCTCATAATGCTCCTAGCCAATTGCTGGATATTCTGCCAGAGTAGAGGAGCATCACCATTTCGTGACTTCACAAGTGGCTAGTTGTGCCTCTCTTGGCGAGGATATGGCTGTTCCATTTCGAGAAACATCACTGATGGCATGATTCACGCGGCATCACCACTCGAATATCCAACATGAGACTCCAATGTAGAAGGATCTATGCTTAGTTTCCTCGTGTGTCTTCGTTGGTCATTGTACCGCTAATGCTGGCCACCATATTTGCGCATCCATTCTTGGAGCTTGCAGTAAATGATGGGTTTAGCCCCCCTTATTATCCATACGAGGTCAGTGCTACAAGGTTATGCATAGCATACATTTCTGTTACGGACATCATAGTATCGCAATGAGTACAAACCTTACAAATGATTATTATAGTAAAATAGTATTCATTTATGTGTACCTTTCCTTTGTTAGTCTTTAATCAGAATAAACAATGCAAAAAAGAGAGCCTGAATTGTTAGCTCGCCATTATTTTTTACCCTAAAGTTTTAAGAACCATATTAAACCATTTTGCAAATTGCAAGGAACATACAGAGCGGGAGAGTAATGTTAAGACCATAAACAGATTTAACCTGATTGGTTTTTTTTTTTGAATCGTTTCCAGATTAAAAGCGCGCCTCTTGGCTGTTTCAGTTCGGGCTGGCCTGCGAGGACTGGAAGCCCACGCTGGTAGGCACCGCGCACAGCTTCGGCAACATGCTGGGGCTGCTCATCCAGGGTCAAATCTCCGACAGGTAATTCATAGGAAAATATCACTCAATAGCTGAACTTGTTCAGTATGGAAATGAATTTTAAAAATGCTAATCGCCGTTAATGTTCAGTGGGGATAACATACACCAATTTTTTTAATAGAATTTCCGCAGTCAAATAATTCGAAAATCTACAACTCCAGTAAAATAAAAATATCATAGCAATTAGTTCTTAAAAACAATTTTGTTGCTAAAACTGTATCCGAAGATAAGAAGATGGTAGTGTGCATATTCTTAATCGAAGTCTGCATCTTTATCTTTTAAATATAATTTTTACTTTTTCTCCACCACGAAACCACACTCTATTCCAGATTCGGTCGCAAGACAGCCGCGGTGTTTGCCGGGACCATGGGTGCGGTGCTGGGGCTCACCAAAAGCTTCACCACGTCCTTCTGGGTCTACGTGGTGCTCGAGGCCCTAGAGGCGGCCATCGGAGATGCCCTGTCGCCTATGTTTATGCTAAGTAAGGGGTTAAGATCGCTTTGTTTTCAAGATTACGTGGATTATTAGTCTATCGATAACTGAGCACAAGCATCCTCTTACGAACCAAGGTGAGACGGGTTTTTGTTTATACTCAATCTTATCATACCTTTTTAAAATGTTAATAAATCGAATAAACAAATATATTTTTTCCGCGACATAAATGTTAACGGATAATTTCGACACTTGATAGTTCATTTTCGTAGTAAGTTTATGATACAATCAAAAATAAGAGGTATCTGCTTGTTTCCAGGTATAGAAATAGTAGAAAAAAAGCGAGCAGTATTATTTCAAATGATTCTGCTGAACTGCTACACGGGCGGCCTGATAGTGATGCCGTTCATAGCGTGGGCCCTGCCCTACTGGCGCCACTTCCTCCGAGCCATCTACGCGCCCACGCTGTTCATCCTCTTCTACTGCGTCTACCTCGACGAGAGCATCCGCTGGCTCTTCAGCAAAGGCAAACGTGATGAAGGAATCAAACTCATTGAGAAAATCGCCAAGAGGAATGGAGTTGTCTTAGACAGAAGTATCTTAGATAGATTGGAATACGTTGATAATGATGCTGTGAAAAACTGTGATGACAAGAAGCTATTGATGAAGACTTTCAAGTCAAGAATAATGATGCACAGGTTCCTGGTGTGCATGGTGTGGTGGTTCACAATAACGTTGATCAACTATGGAATGATGATCAGCGCAGTATTTATAGAAGGGAACAAATACGTGAACTTCGCGCTGCTCATGTTGATGGACATACCTTCCAATGTGTTCTACTGGTTGGCGCTGTCCAAGTACAAGAGGAAGATTCCACTCATAGTCTCATTCCTTATTGGCGGGATATTCTGCGTGACTCAACCATTCGTGCCAAAAGGTAATACTTAAAATTCTTTAAGATGCTTATTAACCCAAAGGTAATACTTAACTCATCTTGGTTATTCATAATCCTCTGATTTTGATCCGAGTTTATATGGGGTTTATTTTATTCATGGCCATTTTCACAACAATTCAAAAGTCCATTGGATCATAACCCGACTTGTTGCACATTGTTGACAAGCAAATCTCTATTAACTGTTGACTAGCAGATAGTGGGGATATACCGTCTTTTCGGTAAAGGCACACGGAGCTTAGAGGTCCTCGAACGATCGACAATTTCCCTAGCACATTAATTCTCACAACATATTTGTATCGAGTACCTAATAACGAACGAACACTACGACTTTTTATACTATTACCGTACTAATTAATATCAAATTATACTTGGTTACCCATAATAAGTGATCATTGTAGCAAAGTATTAGTAAAATCGCGGTCTTTACTTTTTAAAACAGCCTTAAGTACTTGTGTATTCAAAAGCCCCAGCGCTTCTAGCATAGTTAAAGACAGTTTCGATACGCAATCTTCCTTTATCATCACTAAGGTTCTCATACCATGTCGATAAAATCGTAAAGGAAGCAAATTGACAAATTCAATTTTAACATTTCGAGACCTAGATATCATTGTAAATTGTTTCAACCCAAATTCTGTAGAACCAGACTGGGCAGCGATTCACCTGTCGTTCGTCTGTATAATGTACTGTCGAACAAAATGTCTGATCTAGATATCCATTCTCAGAGTCTGCATACGTTTTTATCTATTAGAGAGATTGACGTATGTTAAGACCGCAATAGTTGCTATTCAAAGTTCTCATAAACATACATTTGGTTAGTGTATTTTTGATTGTTATTAATTATTATTATATTTTTTAAATTTTATTGCATGTTGTGATCTCCAGTAATTGTGACAATACTTAGCTGTGAACTTTATTCTTTCTTATTGTTTATTTTGTAATGGTATATGTCATGTTGGTGATCCTTTTTATTAAATTAATAAATCACCATGTTTTGTAATGTTCGCAGACTTGGCATGGCTGCGGCTGGGGCTAATCCTCGCGTTCGAGACGCTGGCCACGTTCTCGTACAACATCGTGTACATGTACACGTCGGAGCTGTTCCCCACCTACACGCGCAACTCGATGCACGCCATCTGCTCCTCGGTGGGCCGCCTCGGCTCGCTGCTCGCGCCGCAAATGCCGCTCTTGGTAAGTTTTCCTAATATAGTTTGTCATCATCCTCATTAGAAAATGTCGAAAATACATCGACATCATCTCAGTCCACTAACATCTCACTACTGAACACCGGCCTTCACTCTGGTTGTGAAAGGAATTCAGGTGATACATTACGCGTACTCAGTAGGCAGATGCAGGTGTGTGTCATTCTGCTGTTAGAATTCAATATGGCTTTATACATCACTAGCGGCCCGCCCCGGCTTTGCACGGGTACACACAAATAGGTACAGATATTTAAGTTATAAGCATGCTAATTAAAATTACCATGAATCACAAAATTAGAAAAAAATTGTATGCTTATCTTAAAGCCTCCCTAGTTCATCATGGTGCACCCCCTTCTCCCGCACCGCCCCTCTCGTCGAGTTAGATACTCGATGCGCTGCGTGGCGGCCGCCGACATGTATTTTTATTTTAAATTCATGATATCTTTTGAATGGAATGTCCGATTTCAATAATTCAAAAAATTATTATCAGGTATTGAGACAGTCTTGAATCATCAATTATTTTTTTGGATAAAAAATTAGAAATGGTATGGATAACACGGTCTGATTTTGATCGGCATTTCTATTAATTTGTTAAATGTAACAGTGACGTAACTGCAATAGTTAGACATATGTAGTTTTTAGTAGATATTATTATATTCTACAATATTGTCTTACATTTTTTTGTCCTATCATTAATACTTTTCGCAGCGTATGCGATGAAAGCCATTTTATGGCTGATTTTTTTACACCTTCGGTTGGTTTTAATAGGAATTTTATAAAGATTTATATAGTAATCTAGTACTAAATATAGCCTATGTTACTCAGTGAAAACGTAGCTTTCTAATGAAGAAAGAATTATTAAAATCGGTCCAGTACTTTTTGAGTTTATTCGTTACATACATAAATACAAAAATATAAATCTTTCCTCTTTATAATATTAGTATAGATAACGTGCCTTCCAACTGACCACCCTTTCAAGGACGGACCTTTGTGAAATCTGCTTTACTTCCATGATCGTAACGGCGCTACGAGCGCTTCATATACTTTTATATCTTTCAGTTTGTAAAGGATTGTGTTGTAACAACTGAAAACTCATTTTTAACCTCTCATCTCATTGGAAACGTCATAAATTTTACAAACAATAGCAGCATATCCCTGTGACAAATATTCCGAAATAATTTCAGATCTCCTACTGGGCTGGTCTTCCCCCGCTGATCTTCGGCACCACATCTCTGCTGTCCGGCCTGCTGACCATCCTGATGCCGGAGACAGCCCACACGGAGCTGCCCGACACTGTCGCGGAGGCTGAGCAAATCGGCCGCAAGATCCGCCAATCTGCAGATACTCATACAGACGGCTTAGACAACGATGACGCCGGGATGCCACTCACAGAAAAAACATCAAATGGGATCCGTTGACGACTATTTGTAGACAAAATTTGTTCTAGGAAATTGATTACATGAAATGATGTCATTTGGTAAACGTTAAAAAAAAGTACCTACACATGCAGTTTATAGTTAAAACAGACGATCGCCCAGATTGACGTGATTTTCGAAGCACGGAAGCGCTCGATCTCCAATTTACAAATGTCACGGATTTCTGTGAATTCTTTTAGACTTTTGATGGTAGATTACCGACCACTCCAAATCGCGGAGCTGGTTGCTCCTTGAAATGTAATAAATAATCTTAAGTAAATTAATTCAATTAATGTAAAATGGTCCAAATATAATTTATTATAATAAGCTTAGAGAGAAAATGGAAGTGCAATTGAGTGAAATGACGTCTAAATTATTTGTAACGGTGAGATTGAAAATAAAAATGAAAATGCAATTAAAGACTCAGAAAGTAATAAAGACTGATGTTTTCTTCAGAACTTGAATACATACAACCATGTGTCTAATAATTGAGGGACAGGAATCTCCGTCTGCGAATTGAAACCACTCCAGCGGTTAACATGAACTTATTGACGACATCCTCTTCTAATCTTAATAGTCTACACCGGTACCTGCTGCGAGGAGCAGGTACCGGTGTTATGAGGTGTAATGTAACGTGTAACATAACAAGTGTAATACAGAAAAAAAGGTTTGAATTTTTTTGCAGCCCATAATGAGTGCTTGTTACTGCTCAGTCCACGGTATAAAGCGCTATACTTTTTTGAACTGCATCAACTGGGTGTTAACATTAAAAGATTCACCTTTAAACATGTTTTACACATGGCACACTGCGTAACATATCAAGCTCTATGCGAATCATATATTACGCCTCGTAACACCGGTCAGTACCCTTCCAGGAAACGTGCTCATAAAAGCAAACCACATGTAGTCAAATCAAACAGCCAAAGCTGTCTTACAAATGGCAAAATTAATGAAATACATTGCCTGAATGTTATGGTTTATTACAATACTTAGCAATTTTTACTTCACTCTCAGAAGTGACCTCACATTACTGATGTGTACAACCACGGACGGCCAAATGAGTAATGAGAACAGGTTTTGACATATTTATTCGTGACTCACATTCTCGTTCCCTTCCTTGTTATAATTATGACATTTAAAGATAAGATAGACGATTTATAAATTATTTGCTGGTATATTTATTTTATAGTTTTGTTCTATAGAATTCATACCAAGATCTTAGAGCTCAAGCCAACCTCACCTGCAGGTGGTGCACCTGCCGATCAACGGACGGGGCTCTGGCACATATAAAAGTTCCCAGCAAGCGGCAATAGGCTCGCGACCTATTACGTAGGACCACTATTATAAGTGGCGAAATGTGGGAATTTAATATAACCTCCGCCTACCCCTTCGGGGAAACAGGTGTGAATGTATGTATGTGATTGATGTTGTAGATCGACAAGGTAACTGGCAAAAAACCAACTATCATTCTTCTAAAAAAAAGTTATTTGCATGAAACATTGTACCATAGTTGTTGTTACATTTATATTTATAGGCGTCTCATATTTTTAAGGCGTGCGTAATGTCTAAAAATAAAATTTTTAAGTATATAATGACAAACAGCCTACCTGTTATATTATTATTCCGGTCATAAAACTCATTTTTAGAGTAGAACTATTTGTAGAACCATTCATAAAGTTTACTCTAGAATAAAACCAATTTGAGGTTTTTTAAACCTTTCTGCCATAAATTGCCCATTCTTTTGAAGAGACTAACTACACTTAGGCACACATAAACGATTGTCAGTCCTACTCCGAAGGCTCTTTACTCTAACGTCTTTGTGGGTTTCAAAATATTCATTTTGCTGTTTCACAAACAATGCCAGCTGCTTAATATTTAGACCAGTAAGCGTTAATAATTTCATATTCTAAATAATGGGCGACAAGATTCCAAGTAATGAGCACCACATATAGTTCGAACACATCTTTTTTCTCTCTTAAAGACTCTATCCGCCTCTGTACAGTTACCCCACATCTAATCATTTTATCTTAAAGTTGTAACATCCTCCACTCTCTTATTGATTTATGTATAATATTGGTATGTACCAGTTAAGTATAAAGTTGAACTAGATTGTCAGTCAAGTTTTGTTTTGTTTACTCTGCGCATGCGCCGAGTAAAGGGACATCGTCCGTTAATGCGTGCGCAAACTAACGTATTCGACCAAATATTTGTAAAACGACCAATTACACGCCGCGCTGGGTCGCACACTCACACATACACACCAACGCGGCATATTTTTTCTTCAAACCTTTTTTGAAATTTAACACTCAGTCTTGTTTTACCACAAAACTATCAGGTTACACTTGTTAGAGCATGGCGAAGACCATGTACTCCAATAGACTTGTAGACAAGGAAATTGTAGGCAAAAAAGTTGGTTCTTCCTGGTGGGTACTTTCGCTAGTGCTTCATCGTTCTTAGCTTTTGCTTAGTCGCTACTTTTTTATATGATAATCCCAGCCACAATAATACTACTGCTGAACATAAGGGAGCTGTGTTTCACGTGCTTTGAACTTAATTCGTGGAGTACAGTATTTTGGGATGATCATGATGTGTGCGCGGCGCTCACGCGTACAGAAAGCTTCTATAGGAATAAAATGAAATGTCCCTGATGACTCCAATGAAGTACAGTATGATGATGATGTCTGTGCAGCGCTCTCGTCGGTTATTGCTTACACCGCGCTTCACACGCGATCCCTTGACGGTTATAAAGAGGCGACACCACAGTTACAGACGGTATATTAAATGTCGAAATAAAGGGAGCCTCTATACTGATAAAATAGAATCTTCTTATATAAAATAATATCAAGGAAATAATAAATTGACGATTTAAATAAGTTGACGAGTTTTAGCCCTATTCTTCTCCACTCAGAAAATGGGGCGTAAGTTTTAGGATGATATTCATAAGAGCTTCATTGCGCGAAACTTTTATAAAAGAAAATTACTTTGACTATTGCTTCTTTATATGAAACTAACTTTTTGATCACAGTTTTTCGAGGACCACACGAAATCATCCCCCAAGTCAATTGATATGCCTAAGACATAGAATATTTTTTATATTACACAAGAAATATAGTGGCAATTAATTTTATATCCCTAGCTTGAGAAATGAACGAATCCCCAAACAAACTTTTGTGCGCCTTTTTACTCTACTAGGAATGATTTCCGGGAAAGAAACTATCTTGTCCTTTCCACGGAATTAAATTTTAATCAATTAGGCGATTTGAGCGTGGAGAGATAACAGACAAATTTAATTACTTCTTTTTGTCATTTTATACACCAATCTGTTTCTTTTGAGACATTTAACACCACACCACACCAGACCACAATTTAACTTTAATTTATATTGCAAACATGTAATATAGTATTGTAAAACATGTAATTGTTAAATTAGATATAGAAAAGCGGAGCCTCCTAATACAGGCATTGTTTGCCTAAAAGGATGCTCCAAACACATTTGTACAATGAAATTATTGATAAAATAAAGATATTATTATTATTACATTATGATCATTTAAATTCATTATTTGATAACCTATGTTAGATAATAAAGAAGTGGGCTGTCGTCTAAAATGACAAAAATTCGACACACGTTTCACCTAGAGATTTCTATGCGAAAAGTGTTCTTTGCCACAACTAAAACGATCCCTTTTTAACCCTTTACCAGGCATTGGTCAATATATGACCACCATAAATTGAACCTTATGCGGTTAACTTAAGGTAAAAAACCAATTAATATTTTCAACGCGCTCTGCCTGTTTAAGAGTTAATAATGCGATATTATATGCGATTGGCAAACATTATTTGTAACGACAGAACGGTACTGTTTGTCAATCGCTGGTAGTAAAATTAACATTGACTAACTGTTTCGACGACAAACAAACCAAACGATTGGCAACCCGGTAAAGTATTGGTGTTGCGATAGTTTGGTAAGTCGTTAGCACCATTAACAGCAGTTCGGATACATCCCCGATTGAGGCGAGTGTGGTGCGATTCGTCGAGGGCCGCAGCAGCACGCCGCCACTTTACACGCTTGGGCCGATCCTACTTGGCATGCTAGCTGATGTGAACTGTCTCAACATACATACATATAATCACGCCTGTTTCCCTGAAAGGGTAGGCAGAGGCATAATAGTCGTCCGCAAACTGAACTGACTTAACGATTACTTTAATAACTTTACTAATAATACCTATTATTGAAATATATAAAAAATATAGGGATCCAACCAAGATATGACGACCGATGTGGCGTGGTGGCGAGTATACCCGCACTCCACTCCTGAGGTCGAGGGTTCGATTCCTACACAGGACAAATATTTGTGTCTATAAATATGAATATATGTTCTGGTCTGGGTGTTTTCCTATGTATATTAAGTATGTATTTAAAAAAAAAAGTATTTATGTATGTTTATCCGTTATTTAGTATCCATAACACAAGTTCTTAATGATACTTATCTTGGAACTAAATAATTGGTGTAAGTGTCAGAAATATTTATATTTATTTATCTGAGGAATCCAAGCCAACCTCACCTGCAAGTGGTAGGTGCACCTGCCGAACAACGGACGAGGCTCTGGCGAACATAAAAGTTCTCGGTTAGAGGCTATAGGCTCGCCACCTATTACGTGGGACCACCAATATATCTTGCAAAATATGGGCGTATATTATGCTTCGGCCTACCCCTTGGGGATACAGGCGTGATGGTCTGTGATTCAGAAAATAAAAGGAAATCATTTATACTGGTCAAACGGAATGTAACAACGAAGATCTTGTGTCGAAAAGAGTAATGACAAATGTTGAATATGGAAGGAAAGAGGACCATCGGAAACGAGAGATGATAAAGAAGAGGCTGCAGGAGGGGTGACGATTACCGAGGTGAATGGAATAACACGTATTTCACCTGACCTGAAACTATTTTAAGGAGAGGGTGAATTCTTACTTTTTGAATATCTTGCTATTTGCTAAAGTGACAGATTCTCTTCTTAATGTTTACCATTATTTTATGACTGATTCGCAGTAACAAGGTCCGAGGCTATAATTATGTTCGTGTCATTTATTCATATTTAAAAGAAGTTTAAGTGTTTATTGTTCTTAAAGTTTTTATGCTCTGCCTACTGTTTGCCTGTTCACTCCTTTGCGTCGGGTTCGTGCATTTTCATTTACCTATATAATTATTCATTGTTATCTGTACTTTTTAAGTTTATTGCCAATAAAAAGTATGTCTATCTGTCTATTTCAGATAAACTGGAAGGAGGCTATATCATGTTGATAATATTGCGAGAGTCGGCCCCTCGTCCGTTACCGCGAACATTCAAGAACAATTTGAGAACGTTACCATTCGCTCTGGTCCGAACTACATCAAAAGCCAATTCATCGGCTACCATTACTGTTTCGATAGATCACTTCACATTCTTGTTTAATTGGATTTTTTATGATATCACTGATGGAATTGAAACTATAACGATAGCTAATTCGTTTTACATACTGCTTCAATTTTGTATCGAAACGTTTCTTCATTAGTCTAACGCTAGCTTGAAAATCAAGCTACGAAGTTTAGTAACACTTTTATAAAAAATATTTTTTCAAGTTAGAAAAGTTTGTAATTTAAATTGTCTGGTTTCTTTAAAACACATAAAACAGCTTTCGAGCCCTTTTTATGTCGAAAGCATATCTTCTTTTTATTTCAAAAATATACCTTCTGTAATTACTATAAAACTATTACATTTACATTTTTAATAGAGTAATACTTAGTTTTGCTGACCAGTGTAGTTGTTAGTCAATAGTTTTCTAAAATAATATTAAAGGTAACACGTCTTCACAAGCAGTCCTCAACTGACGTGTCAGTCGGAGTACTGTTACTCGTAACTTTTGTATAAAGATCAACACTCGACTTTCGAGACGTCCGTAGTGAGCACGCACTGAAAATAAATATAACGTCACACTGTTATAATAATATTTATCGACAACTCTTTATTGTCGAAATACCAGGAATGTCGCGGTGATTGGTGAAATGTTCAATAAGTTGTGAGAGCACTAAAATATTTACGATCATATATGATTTCTTCTATTCTTGTTTCTCTCAAACAATATAAGGTATAAGTGTGTTCAAAAGAAAAGGTAAATAATATCGCATAAAATCGTCAGGACCACGCCAAAACTCGTTGTGTAATAAATGGCACTTCATTTTTTTTTTAACTACTGTTGTCGGAATATCAAGGTCTGACAAATTTTTGGCAATAAGAGATATTTATAAGGAATGGAATTTGGTGCAGAAGAAATATTTTAGTATCGATATTGTTCAAGCTTATATGTGCATCATCTTTCTTTTTTTTCTATATGTTAGGCTGTGTTGTAGCAAATATGTACTTTTATATATAAACTTAATTAATACTAATTTTAGCGTTTTACAAAGAAATGTGCTTATTTGTATAGGAAAAAGTATTATCTTTGTCAATTAACATTCCACTACCGAGCAGGGCCCTCCTCTCGCGATGAGGTACATACTCTTCCACGCGAATTCAGTGCAGATTGGCAGAGGCTCTTGTTTAATCCTGTGCCTATGTCCTGTTGTCAAAAACAGTCACTTACATGACTTAACATTTAGTGATAACCGGCACCAGCGCCTTAACGTGCCTTACGAAGCACGGGAGCACCTAATGCCACACAAACGGTCACCCATTCAAGAATTAACCTTTATGAACTCAGAACTGATTTCGATAATCATCGAGCATAAAGTACCGCTGCGCTCTTAAAAAAGTCGAGCGATAAGAGCATGATCGTGAGTAATCCATCTTCATTGCAACTGAAAGGGGGGAGCGTTCGGCTCAGCAACTACAAATTATTTAATCGGCATTGACTGCTTTATGAGCTATTAGTGCATCATCTCGCGACCTGCAATCTGCGGCCATAGATCCGAGCAATCCTCCGCCGCCGCCGACAATGTAGCCAAATTATACATCCAGGAGACCACTACTATCGGTTCACGGAATTAAGCTCTTTTAGCTGCCATAGATTACTTCATTTCTTATTAAGCCACCAAAACCTTTTTACAAACGATACATTTGCTATCAGACGAGTAAAAGCACCTTAAGGAGCACCTTTCCTTATCTCCAAATTTGAGAATGTCATTAGGAGCGTATTTTAAAATCTTGACTTATTATGCACAATTTGTGATATATTAGTAAAATGTTTTGTAAGATAGAATATTAATTTAAACCATATCTTATTTTACAGTACAATACGCGTAAAGGGTACGTAGAGATTGAATATTTGAAGATTTACAGCTCATTCACGTCCAAAAAGGTCTAAATGTAAACAGCTTAAAAAAATTTTGAAGTCATTTAAATGCAATTCTCAAACTTTGCAGTACTTCGGTACGGATCTGTGGTACAGTAAAACGAGAGATACTTTTAGTACTCATAGTAGTGGTCGCACAGGTGTTGCAATGAGGACGCATTGTGTAAGACAAGCCGTAACTATAAAAGCTCCTCTGCAATCAGCCAACGGCCCGAGCGCCCCCGCCAGGTGTCGCCGCTGTACCCGGCTGGAAGAGGCGTCATTTGCGGCAGTTCTGCCTCATGAGGGGCAGCCCACGCTCCTCTTGTTACGATGATCGCTTCATTATATAGTTGCTGTTAAGTGGAGGCTGTCAGTTTATGTTTAATCCAAAAACTTAGCTATCAATTGATATAACAAATCGTTGTAAATAACGCTCATACGCTTTTGCATTTGATTATAAACTCCTATTGACGCTATTACATTACTTAACTGAATTTAATTCGTCTGTCTTTAGTCTCTAACGTGTAAGGTTTTTGGTGTTAGATCATAATTTCAGACAGCAGCACGGATCTCCCTTCACGAACCAAGTTAAAATGAATTCAGGTCTTAGTCCACCACGCTGACCCATTGAGGATTGGCAGAAGCAGGTGTATGGCCTCTTGCTGTTTCAAGTCGCCCAATAAGGCCTCTCACTTGGTGTGATATGTTTATACAAAAGCAACAAAAGGTATCTGCGTGATACCTGATGTCTTTAAAGGGATACTATTCTATTAAAGACTATATGGCTGATAAAAATGCTTGGGATTAAACTGCCGTTTATACAGGCTATTTTAATATGAATGACTTAAAGCATGAATATTGTTATATTATGTTGCATTGTATAGCGTCACAGACAAATGAAGATTGTAACTAACCAATCGATTATTTAAAAGAGCATAGCCTCTGAGTTTCTTGCCAGTTCTTCTTACAGAGCGGTGGCTCGGAACTGGCACTTAGATTCACTCACACTTAAATATTGTTTGTTTTTTTAAATTGTTTGGTTGCAAGTGAATCTAAGCTTCGTGATTTTAGTATAATTATATTTTATTTGTTTTTGTTATTTTTTTATATTTTTGACGTTTTCAAGTACCTACTATGTAATAGTTTATGAAATAAAAAGTATTTTGACTTTGACTTTACCACATAATATTGCAGAATACACATTGTTGCAGGATGTGTGCTATAAAAACATTGCATATAGTTGAAACGTAATTACACTCCATAGATGGTAAAACTGCTGATGCCAAGTATTTTATTATATAAAATATTTTATGAGATTTCAAAGAGTTATTAACAGAAGCTTTTAAATATTTTTTAAACTTACAACACACATTATGATGAAAAGGTAAATGTAAGAAGCTTCCTTAGATGTGTTTTATATTTTACGATAAATAAAAAGCTTACATACAAATAATCGACTAATCAAAATGACTATGTAATTTCTACCATAACATTAACCAGAATAATAATAAATATAAATAGTTTTCAACAATCACACCAATTATTTAAGTACTAAGATGACTTAGTTGATCAATAAGAACTTGTGTTATGAATACTAAATAACGGATAAACATACAGATACCTATGCTATTTTTTTATGGGAATCAAACCCACACTTTAGGTGTACTGTCCTCTATGCCATATCGGTCGTCAAACAACGTAATTATGTGAAATACACACGTCCAAAGAGATTGATAATTCGAGTCTAAGCTAACGAAATATATATTTTGCCGTCATTCTAGGGTTTGCGAAGATTGGATCAAACATGCCGACATCCGACCGATTTCTGAATTAAGATAACCTTATGTTTAATTTACGATTAGGCTCTGATTATCTTCGATCTCTGAGACGAAAGTTCTGACTCGTGAAATAACGCTTAGTCAAAAATGTTAATCGTATAGCAACAAATGAGTTCTTGATTGAAATGGAAGCAGCCGCGCCTACGAATTAACCCAATTTCATTTGACAGGCCAATCTCGTGGAGACACATTTCGAGTTATAATAAGGTACATTAAAAATGAGAGTGACTTCGTTGTGATAATGAAGTGAGTGTACGCTAGTCGCGATGTACTTCAAGATTACGTGGGATCACTGTGTGTCAAGTCGTCTGTTAAACAAATTAAGTTTTGTAATTGTTAGTTTTGTTAAGAATTTCATAATGGATAGATAAGTTTAATGTACAGATTAAATAAATTAGAGTCAAAGTGTTTTTATGATTATATTACACAATATGAGTATTGATTATTGATATAACATACATACATACACGCCTGTTTCCCCGAAGGGGTAGGTAGAGGCATAATATACGCCCACACTTCGCCATTTGTGTTGTAACCACGTAATAGTTGGCGAGCCTATTGCCGCTTGCCGGGCACTGTTATATTCGCCAGAGCCTCGTCTGTGGATCGGCAGGTGCACCACTTGCAGGTGAGGTTGGCTTGGGCTCCAAGTATGATGGTAGGATCCCCGTACACCCGTATACCGTACACCGTATAGTAAAAAATAATATAGAAAATCTTTAACTTCATAATTCATCATTTATTGTTACTAAGAAAGTATGGGCCATGGTCTGAAATAAATTATAGTCATTCAATGTCAGGTAACACACATTCATTTATTGTAAACCTCCTTATACATCTTCTTTTTTACAGATGTAAAGTTCTTCTTCATTTACAGAAGAGACCACAGGTTTATGTTGACTTGTCAAATTGATTTACTATTAACATTTTCTAGTAACTGGCGGGAGAAAAAACTAACCTTGACGATTTTCTTGCCAGTTCTTTTACGATCAAGTTTGACTTTCAAAGCAGCTCTATTGAGCCAATCTTGAATAAATGATTTTTACTTTGTGACTTTGAAAAGCTTGAAACATTCGGTAAAACAGAAAGAAGTTACCAAATTGCATTCTCACATATACGTACTTAGCTGGTGTTCGTTTATTCATTTAAACTACACAAATAAATACATAATAAATTCCCATAAAAGTAACAAGGTAATTAAGTTTGTCAAAATCATATTTTATAGTTTTTGACGTGACAACGTCTTAAATTAGGTTGCGGCTGGGAGTCACTTATGAAAAAGTGTAACGCTCGGTAACGTTACGATGAGTCACCGAACGAGAGAGAGGCCCGGCGAATGCCTTGCGTCTCTCTCCCACTCAACTATGATCGGTCTGCCGCGCGCGCAGCACTAGTGTACAATGTTTTAGTAAACAAAATATATTTCTATAGTTAAAATTTGTGCAATTCTTATTTTCATTCAATTCCTTGTTCCTATTGTGCAATTTAATTATATTCATATCAATAAATATTCTACCGAGAAAAAGACGTTGTCACGTAAAATCTTCGCCCGTAAAAACGACTTTACAGGCAACCATTTTTGTAACTCATTCTGTTTGTTGTGGCTAATCTCCGAAACAGCAGAAATTATTTTGACGAGGTCGAAACAGACAGATAGCTGATGTTATAAAGAGTAACTTTAACTATTTTTTATCCAAAAATATTAGAAAGTCCACGTAGGTCACGCAGACGACATCGCGGGCGGCCGCTAATCGATATGAAAGAACTTAGCAAAGAACTGTATAAAATTGGTAATTTTGCGACGAATGTTCTGAACGAGACCCAAGAGGTGACATAAGACCTTTCCACTTATTGAATTAGGTCCATACCAATGAGGCCTCGACCGGCACTACATTATAAATTATAAGTGGCATTACCAGGCAGCCAAGCAGCCATGCCGGGACAAAAACACACAATAATCCACAACATAACGGAAGGGTGTGTCTAAACGAGCCATTCTGTAACGAGGATTTGAAATCCTTCTCACTATTAAGATAAAGATCAAAATGGCATTGAACGGTGGGTTGGCAGTGTCCGGGCAATAGGAATAACTTTAGTACTTCGACGAAACACTATAAAGTCATTTTAACTCATTGGAGCTGGTCTGAACTTTGCAATACTCTGGAATTTGTTGAACCAGTCAGCGAGGCCAGGCTTGCAGTTGAAACAGTAGCCGCAATTGATGATGGGATATTGATAATGAATACAAACGATTGCCGAGAACTAATCGGTTGTACTGAAAACACTAATGTATATATAACAGTTTTATATTGTTTACTTAAAGAAGCTTTCATCTACTAATTTGATCTTAAGAAACGTGATAGCAACTATTAAAATACTTACTAAATATTACAAATTGAATGGATTGATTCTAATTAAACTAAAAGCTTAATTACAAATCACGTAACTAATAGTTAAACATTATATTATAGTTAAAATTGTAACCAATCCAAGAATCTACAAGATATGGTTGGTAATCACGTAGAGTACTCGACGATAGCATAAACTTTATGTTACTGCTTTTTCCCGGTGCTTACAGCACTGAAACGTTTATTATTCAATGGCGACAAGCTAAGGAAGATGCAAGCTTTCGCAGCTTTTGTAGCTTGTGGCAGGGAGAAAGTTCAACATCGCGGGGATCGCGACACGGACCACTTCCAGCTCGTTACCGCGGTTGCCCTATATAGGAGCCGACGCTGATAGATAGTCACCGTTTATCCCGACGACTGGACGCCGGCCGTCGAACTGCCCCCGGTCAACGCACCAGCACTCGTCCCATCCAACCCTGGCAGCACTAACTCAACTCCCAGACACTCATTCACAGGTTTCTTAGGGGCGCACTGAACAGAAACTTCACTGGTCGTGATGACTGCCGCGGACCGATCGCTCAAACTTTGGCGGTTGCGTTTGAAAATGGCGCGTATGTCGTGGCGAGGCGCGCGTGTGTCGGGGGCGGCGCGCGCGCACAGACTGCTGAAACCCTCCCGCGCCCCGCTCCCCGCACAACCTGCTCCGAGCTTTTTTGCGGTAAAAAGCCCACAGATAAAAGTGAAATGATTGCGGTCCCACGCCGCCGCCGCGTCGACAAAGAGCAGTCTACACTACTAAGTGACTATGGAAATTTGATTTGTAATGTCGTTATCTTATTTTAGCTTTTAATGTATGGAAATTGGACGTCGTGATTCGGCCGTAATCTGATTTGAGTGGGTAATTGGCCGTTAATTAGCCTCGCGAGCTCGTCCGGCATGTTCGCGGCCTCTATGTAGGCATTTGTTATCGAATTACACGGATTCGCTAATGTGTGCCGATTACAAACTTACATCATAGAATTTATTGATTTTACGCAATATTTACGAGATAGGTATGGCTTTATTCATATGGGAATATTTCACTTAAATTATATTCTTTGCTCAATTAAATTTGAGCGAGAAATCTTTGAGTAGCAAAAAGTGGCCAGCTATTTGTCACGGTAACACTCAATAATGTTTGTGATATCGTTCTTGCGTCAGTTAATGTCTTAAAGCTTGCAGTGAACTAATGAGGAAACAATTTTAAACATTATATATTCTACTGTTAGGGAGTTAGTGTAGTTTTAAAACACTTAATATAAGTGCATTCATCATCATCATCTCAACTACATGAAGTTCACTGCTAAGTTTCCCCAACTGCTTTCCGCGTCGATTAATCTTGAGCAGCCAGAGTCTATCATATTTTCGTATCTTCTACCAGATCAACTGTCCTTTTGACCGTCTTCGTCTACGTTTGCTGATCCACCGTCACGCTTGTAGAGCATTAAATTTAACGGCTTTTACCTGATGGTGAATGATACTCCTGTTTACTTCTCTTTGCTTACTTCGGAGTACATAACCGTTATGTACTCCGAAGTAATACCTGTATATTCTATCTGTATATTTTTGGATAAACATATAACATACATACGTATTCATATATTGACGACCGATATGGCGTGGAGGCCAGTTTACCTACACTTCACTCCAGAGGTCGTGGGTTCGATTCCCACACAGGACAAATTTTTGTGTGCATGAACATGAATATTTGTTCTGGTCTGGGTGTTTTCATATGTATATTAAGTATGTACTTTGAAAAAAAAAGTATTAAAGTATGTTTATCCGTTGTTTAGTATCTATAACACAAGTTCTTAATGATACTTATCTTAATTAAATAATTGGTGTAAGTGTCAGAAAATATGTATGTATCTATGTATGTATTCATAAATACATAATAAAGATATAGAAAACACTTATATCCGGACAAGTATCCACTTTCATATACTTTGTGGGAATCAACCCACCTTCTCGCTGTATATGTCGTCGAAATAACATCACACTTGAGAGCCTTAAACGACATTTAAGACCCATCACCGACTCCTGTATTAACTTATCCATTTATCGAGCCTTTTAAAGAGCTTTTGAAGAGTAAGTGACCGTCATTAGGTGTATCATCAATCTGAGGGCTGTCAGTGGTGAAGTCTAGGGTGCCCAATTATGATGTTGCAGAGTCTGTGAAGCGGTGAGGCACGTCGAGACAAGATACCCATCGCCGATCTATTCGCACGTTTGATAAATCGTAATTGAAAGCCACCTCGTCCGTCCACTTCATTGAGCGATGTCGCTAAAAGGACTAACTGTGAAACTAAGTCGGCAGCTTGATCTTGTTCTTTGGTGATAGTAATTGGAAGTAAGGCCATATATATCTTTTTTTTTGCATTTAGAATGCTATATAATAGTAATGAGACGATTTTTACAAGAAAAATCAATTTGTCCGCGGTAACACGGATAGGAATAGACCCTATGGATGGATGGATGAGTTTTGGACAACCGGTCCTCTGCTATAATGCGGGGTTAAAACGCAAATCACAAAATACTAGAAAAAATCAACGCCTCCAAAATCTTCGGCAGCTTAGTGGTTAGAGCAATGAACTGGTTATCCAAAGATCATAGGTTCGATTCCTACCCGTGTTACCGCAGACGAGTCGATTTCTTCTAGAAAATATTTCGTCTCATAATTAAGGCCTATTTTAAATGATGATTCATTTAAATTATAAAGTTTTACTGTTTTGATTAGCTCTGACTCTATGATCTTTTGGTAAATGGAATGCAATATAATGATTTAGTATTGAGTTAACCCAACACTGAACCTATCTTGGCTTAAGTTACGACCTCCTCATCAGATTGAAGCTATATGTTATAAATGTGAAAGTAAATATAATAGTCTATCTATCTTAAACATTAAATTAATTTGTGTATAAAGATAGATGGAACTTTGGAGAAGATTGCTATTTATTGCACTTTTTAAGTTTCTAAATAAGTTACGCACGACAAAATAATCATCTGGCAGATAAAAAATTCTCAATGTCAATAAAATCAATGATATAGTACAAATTAACATTAAGTTTCTTAAATTTTTTACCGCGTTCTATGTTTTTTAATGTTTGTTAATACCTAAGGATTAAACTAAGTTAATATCGAATCATAAATCATTCTATATCGGCTGTTAAAGCGTAAAACAGCAGACAAAAATAAATTTATTTTCACATTTTTAACACCGACTGAATTAGCTATAATCGTCTTTGGCAAGCTTTGCTATAAGTTTATTTTTAAGAGGGTGTATAGGGATCCTACCAAGACCTAAGGAGCCCAAGCCAACCTTACCTGCAAGTGGTGCACCTCCCGATCATCGGACGGGGCTCTGGCGAACATAACAATGCCCAGTAAGCGGCAATATGTTTGCCACGAATTACGCGGGATCAACTATATAACAGGCGAAGTGTGGGTGTATTATATGCCTCTGCTTACCCCTTCGGGGAAACAGGCGTGAATGTATGTATGTAAAAGGAAATATAATTTCACATGTATAAAACGGACGGAATTAGCTGTAACCGTCTTAGGCAAGCTTTGCTATAAGTTTTCTTTAAATAAGCCAAGAACTAAGAACCATCGTCATACAATTAATACTATTCACGTTTCCACCGGCATTGTCCGCTGCGCAATGTTTGTGTAATTACCGTGGACGTGTCCGCGAATACATAGCAGAACTTTCTGCCGTTGTAGTACTGTAAGTATTGTTAGAATAATGGTAATATAGTATCTGAGTACCTAGTGATACTAGATTTCAATGCGTTAATTCTATTCTGTCGTATAACCCGTAGTGTATTTTTACATCGTAATACAATCACTAATTTAATATGGTTCCCGTAGAGATTCCTTATTTAAATTGCTTTATAATATAACCTGTATTACTTACAAATAAAGTTGCAGAAAAATAGTGAAAGATTTTTTTAAATCGTTCCTGGAGTTTCGTAGTTTATTAAGTGCAAACAAATTAACTTTCAAATCTCTCTTCTTTTTAAAATTATTTAGAATTATCTGTACCTATTTAATAGACAAAAACGTAAGATAATAGTGCTTAAAATTTGTTTAATGACGCGTTATATTACCACAATATATTTATCGCAATTTTATTTTTGTGTTTACGTTTTTCAATAAGCGGCAGATAACACCGGAGCCACACATACGTGTTCCATTAATCCTTCATCAAAGTCCGATGCAACTCAACCCCGTGCAAAAAGTGCTGATAAAGGACTTACCTGTACCCTTGGGTGATGCACAACGCGGGAGTTCCCGGCCCTTAGACTACTGCGGGAATAAAATAAGTTGACAAATATAACTCGCGGACTTCTTGGCGAGAAAGTGAAGCGTCATGTCTGCAGTTTTGTTATATTTTCTAAAATTTGTGATATTTCTAACATGAATGTGTAATAACGGTGGATTATTAACCGTTAAGTATTTGTGAACATACATTGGGTGTTGGTAAATCAAACAAAACAGTGCAACATCACTTTTAAAATTTTCTCTCAGGGAGTCCATGTGAGATCTCAGTATAGTCCCACATCTTTACAGAGGACTCAAAGGGTTTAGGGGAGGGTATCTCATTTACCATTTGTCATCTTTATCACCATTCATTCTCATTTACTATGAATTATATATCATTAATATATCACTTACTTGACACTGGCTAAATGTGCTAGGCGCACGAAGCCATTATTTAAAAGAAAGAAGAATATAACTCGCGGGAATGCTTGAATAATCAACAAGAATTGTTCTTGTAAATACTGTTTGCCCACGGAACACTTTCTCTAGATAAAAAAATATCCTGCGATAACCATGGTTATAAATATATATGCCGAAATTTGGCCCCAACTACATAGTGTCTAAGATCAAGTTTGTTTCGATATTTCTAGAAACCGATTTAAGTCCTGTGAAATCTTTTTTTTAATATTCTAAAATTCTTAAATTAAATAGTAAAGATAAGTTTACTTTAGGTGTTGAGTGATAATTAACGTTTTATAAGTAATAATTTCACAATTAGAAACTTAAAAAATAACACATTTTCTTACTTTACTCACTTTATTCAAATATCTGCAGTGAACAGTTGCTATTGACCTCGGTATCAGATTTGTTTAACATTGTTCTCGAAGGTGTCCTACGATGCGATACGTAAGATGTATTAAAATGTATAGCGTAGATAAAATTGCATTGTTTAATAAAAATTAATTATTTTTAGAAATATATCTTTGTTCTTCGTTGGTGTTCAAGCTTTATTTTTACAAAATTTTAATAAGGAAACTGACATTAGCTTTGCTATATTAATTGAAGATTCATAAAACATAACAACAACAATATTGTCGGTGCTTATAATTCAATAGCGTATCCCAATATTTTTCGGGATAGAAAAACGTTTTATTGCTTAATTATTAATGCTACAATTCGCGAAAGGATACCGGTTTAAGTTTTATACATCAGAGAGAAGAATCCCACTCGGCGCTCGGTAACTTGACACCGTACAAAACGTTTATGACGTTGGCGTCGCCGCGCCGGGCGGCAGTCGAGCGTTACTTGCGCGGCGACCGGACGGCATCCGCCCGGTTTGGCTGCACGGCTCCGGTTACGACACAAAGCTCCGCGCCGCATGAAACCGAAGATGGGTTCAGATGTGTCAATGCGGTTATTGTCGTTATAATGTATTTTTAAATAAAATTACTCAATCGAAAGAGGCGTTAAAGTATTCCAATGGCGACCGGGAACTGGACATCGTTGTAGAAGACGGCCTCTCTCCCGGTGAACCGATGTTTTGGTCCGGTGGATGTCGGCTCAAGATCGATCGACAAGGAATACTATTGTGGATGGCTGTGTTCAGCAGTGGATTCTGGACTGAGATGAAGATGATATACACTTTTGTTTGTAGGTATGATATTCCCACAAACGGAAAAAAATCAAATCAAATGTCTTTATTTACTTTAAATACCCTATTTATAGATAAACAAATTTGGTCTTACAATTACAATTACAGGAGCTAAACCTATTTAGCCGTATGAAAAGGCGTGCAAACCTTAAACAGCTAAAATACTATTGTTGAAATTACAAGATTATTGTTAAAAGTAAAATTACTAACAAATGTCAAATACACACATTCGCACATCATAAGATGGTTTTATCTATGTTAAAGTTAAAAAAACCACGTTTAATTAAAAAATACGTACGACTTGCCAAACATTTCCATTTTTGTGCACTTGTGTTATAAGTGGGTCCAAGTTGTTTTAGTATTAGCTGTACCTACTTAATATTATCTGAATCTTTTACGAAATAGGCTTACACTATCGCGGCTTATTCTATAAATTTATACTACACACACACACACACACACACACAGTTAATAAAACTCCATGGTGAAGTACTTATTAGGAGATATAACCACTGACAATGAGATCAAGAGTTTTGTGCAATTTCTATACGGATTCATGTATGGTCTGACCCTGGACAGAACATGAGCGGACGTGCCTCACTATTATCAAGTTAACGGGTTTTCGTCTCGTCTTTCGATGAGATATGAGTATTAATTGTTTAATAATACATTACATTGTGTATGTGTTCCAATATTATACAAGGGCATATTTATTATACTACTTTTAAGTTAACTGTACACCGGCGTACATCTTATATATATAAAAGAAAGTCGTGTTAGTTACAGCACTTATAACTCAAGAACGGCAGAACGGATTTGGATGAAAATTGGTAGGGAAGTAGCTTAGAGCCAGGAGACGGACATAGGGTACTTTTTATCCCGTTCGACAGCGTTCCCGTGTGACTTGACATGAAACGTCAGACACTATAAAACGTGATATAACAAAAAAGAATCAGACTTGGAATAACAAAAAGCAAATGACAGCTATGTAATGATGACGTATGGATGACAATTTGATATTTGTAAGAAATCAATATTCAAACTATTTCTGACTTCTTGGCGGGAATGTGAATATGAGTTTTGAAATAATTTTTTAGGGTAATTGAAGTGAAGTGAAGTTTAATTAATAATGCCGCGAACAAGACTATCGAATCTTTACCGACAAAGTTGTAATGCAAGAAGAATACGAAATACTGGAAATGAAAGGACTGAAGAAGAACAAGAAATTGCACGTGAACATCGCCGCAATAGTATGGCTCGACTTCGTGCTTCTCAATAAATAATAATAAAACAAAAAATGTCGTGTATCACAAAGTACATTAGTGAAGAGCAACTTTGTACTAAAATACAGAAATAATAATGAATGATTAATGTAGGTATTTAATTTTTTTGTAATTTTTCCAATAAAATAAAAACACAATCTGCTTATTGCGATTAAGGCGGAACAAAGTTCGCCGGGTCAGCTCGTATAACATAAATATAAAACACATTCATTAAATAATTTAAACCTGAATTTGAAAGAATAGAGACAACGTTTCATGAAATATATATTCGTGACGGAATTTCTGATAATATTTATTTGTAATTCAATAACATTATCATATAAAAATTCACACATTAATTTATATTTAACAAAAAATTATAGTGATTACTAGTGGATCTTTAATCACAGTTCATTTACTAATTAATAATGTAATGATGTTTCGAACAGCGTCTAATTTCCGGCAACGAGCGATCTTATTAGACACATTTGTAGAAACTGGCCAAGTCTTAGCACAGCATTTTGCTTTGTAAAAAATCGCTTGTAGCATTTAGGTTATTTTTTTATTAGTGCAAATAATTTGACACAATTTATTTTTTAATATATTCAAAATATTTATATTCTAATTGGCAATCATAAATGATTAATTTCGTGTAAATTTTCATATTATTAATAAAAAATATTTTAATTTATTACAGACACGTAAAATAATAATTATAATGAAATCTGTAAAAAGTGATTGTGATTCATTGTTATAGACCAACCTGTATTGCCAAGTCCGTGGATAATTACTTTGAAGCCGTATGCATTAATTTAATTTAATAGGACGAGAAGCTATATGACCGCTTAATTTGTCTGCGTTAAATTGCATGAAAAAGCACGTTGGTACTCGCTTTGTCAGAACTTGGCTCCGCGCACGGCCGCATTCCGCGCCGAGTTCTCAAGCGGCGGCGTGGCATGGTATGGTCCAGGGGTCGACGCTTCGAGGAGTTCGAGGCCGCCATTAATTATTATTTAGCGGGTCGTTCGTGTCTCTATTAACCCGAGCGGATGCGATACTATCTTGACTAATTTCTCTCAATGTTCACGATTTATCGACATCGATTTTTTCTATGAGTACATTATTGAAATAAGTTTTTATTTGATCTTTTCGTTGCTATCGCCCGATAATGATCGCACGCTGTTTCTTTTGTAAACATTGGTGTTTTGATATCAAATACACGCACGGATATTGTTACATTCAAAACTACTGTTCATTTGTTGAACCTATTAATCGAAACAAAGAACAATATGAAATATCTTAACTTTTATCTATTTTGTATTGGTTTATTTTAGTAAGATAACAGATTATGAATGTATTTTTTGAATGTCCACCGAACAAAAACCAAGACCTGACAATGGCCTCATAAGAAAGCTCAAAATCGCTCAGCGTGCAATGAAGAGAGCTGTGCTTGCAGTGTCTCTATAAAAGAATCAGAAATGAGTAAATCCGTAGGGGGCCGTAGCCAAGTGAGTTTGCAAGCTAAAGTGGCAGTGGGCGGGGCACATTGCTCGAAGAACCGACGTCCGATTGGGCGTTAAGGTTCTTCAATAACGACCATGAATCAAGAAAAGTAGAAGAAAGCAGCCTCCCGATGGTCTGGTCAAGGTGGCGGAGAGCCGGTGGATGCAGGCGGCACAAGATCGATCAACGTGGAAAGCACTTAGGGAGGCCTATTTTCAGCAGTGCACTTCAAATGGCTGGAATGATGATGAATTAAATAAAAATACCAACTCAGTGTTTGTATTGCTGTAATGTAAAGGAGAGAAACAAAACATACACACGCATTCTGTATTATGTAGTAACTTTAGCGCTACTCGCAATCTTCGATTTCATTGAAGAAATGTTAATTGATTATTACACAATTATGCAACTATTTGAGTTATACTGACATATGAAGTTAACACATAAATCATTCTTTATAACTGTTATCACTTAATAAATATTATTTCTAATAATATGCAGGTTAAACACAAGCCGCCGTATTTAAAAAATTGCACAAAGATATAGAGCTAGTCGTTAATTCTCGCTACCCATCACAACATGGAAGAAGGAGAACGTTTAGAAATAGGAAATGTCGTGTTTTTTAGATCGCTTTTTTACATACTAACTTACAGACTAGTCCAAAGGTAATATGTACCATAAAAATCGAATATTTTATTTCATTTAATAATTTGATATACAATTAAAATTGTGGAAACAACACATAATAAACACTATAGAGGTGACATCAGTTTTATTTGTACTTCTAATTATTTATAAACCAAATAATTTTAAGTCAAAATTTACTTCTGTGTAATTCCATTTGCCATAGTTTTATTACACAAATTTCTATTTAAAAAAAAAACTTAAATCCAATATATTATAATCTTTTTGATATGGAAGTTTACATTCAGTTTATGCCATCTACTATTATGCATAATAATATTATTGCATTAAAAGTTCTGAGATTAAAGGTAGACCCAGCAGCAGCGTTCTAGCTGGTCTGTAAATCAACCAAGTACTGTAACGAGTATAAATACAAGCTCGGAGGCCGTGATGTATCGGGCTCGGGGCAACTTAGCCGCGCGTAGGTCACAGAAAGTACTTAACACTTAACGGCGCCTAATTAATCACTGATACACATCGTAATTAAAATATCAGACGGTGTTAAAATTATTTTATGGTGCATTGTAAATGTATATCTGTAATTACAAGGGCGTGCTTTCCAATGATTTATTTAATGTTGCGTTAAGTTCCTTTCGAGAGACATGACCAGCGCGTTTAGGGAGCTGGCAGGTTTACTTATTACCTTTGTATTAATAAACAGAATATTGTTTTGAGTAAGATATTGATTATATTGACAATATAGCAAGAGGGACAAGCTGAAATGGCAGTGGGCACATAGCTTAAAGAACCGAGAGCTGATGGAGCGTTAAGGTTCTTGGATGGCAACTGCGAACGAGCAAACGTGATAGGAGACGAATTCCCAACTGATAGACTGATAGCCAAGTACGGTCATCTCATATATCGGTCAGTATGCCGATAATAAGTACAAGGCGGCGAGATGGCGGTGGATGAAAATAGATCGACGTGAAAAGCAATTTGGGAACCATAGGCTTCATAGTTTGACTTCTATACATGAGATAATAATAATGATTTGTTTGATTAAAGTAAAGTAAAAAGTAAAGTAAAAAATTATTTATTTCATAAACTATTATACATAGTACTTGAAAACGTCATGATCACAAATGAAAAAAAACGTCCACACGGGAGATTATAAATTGCTCGAATAGCCCTCTTCTGCAGCACAAAGATTGTTTGAATGTCTGCGGCACAACCCCACAGAAGAATACCATAGGACATAACACTATGGAAATAGCTATGATAAACTAGCCTAGCTGTTACAACGTCTGTTAATTGGCGAATTTTCTTTACCGCGAATGCTGCAGAGCTAAGTCTACTCGACAATTCACCAATATGTGGGCCCCACTGTAGCTTAGAGTCTAAAGTAATCCCTAAAAACTTGGTAGTATCCACAAGGGTCAACTCATCCTCCTTTACCATAATAGTAGAGTTTGCCTGTCTGACGTTAGGCGTCACGAATTTAATACATTTCGTTTTAGCCCCATTTAATAGCAAATTGTTAACGTCAAACCAGTGCACCACCTTCGAGATTGCACTGTTTACTTCGACTAAATTCTGATTTCGTTTTAACTTAAACAATAATGATGTATCATCAGCAAACAAAACTATCTCGTGGTTTTCTTTAACACAATATGGCAAATCATTCATATAAATCAAAAACAAAAACGGACCGAGAATCGAGCCCTGCGGTACCCCCATTTTTACAACAGACCCCTGAGATCGCTTTCCATTAACCTCAACCCTTTGAATCCTATTACTTAGATATGAAGTGAGAAGATCCAATGCGATTGATTGTTCTGTAGTTGTTTTGACCGTCCACCAGCATTTTGTTTGAGTTTCCACGTTTCGGCTCCGTATGTCATGACACTCCTAACAAGTGGGACGCATTGATTGAAGATTAATTAATACATATATACTTTTGCACATTGTAAATAGCATTTTCGGAAAAGACACAAACTGTTTTGTCGAGTGTATTACTGGAGGACGGCTCCGAACGACGTTTATGTCTTTTATTCTAAAAATTGCTTTGACTCGAAATTTGTAGCTAATATTAAGACTCTCCCTAGGCGTCGCTACTGAGGTCAGTGAAAATACAACCACAAGTTCTTCTGAGTGAGTAGTTGTTCCTTATAAAACAAAGGACGCCTAAGTATGTAGATACAGTTACAATGCCATATATTATGTAGCGTAGCAACAGCGTTTACGCAAAAATGTTTCACTTAAGGTTTATCTTTCTGCGCATACGAGATTTCATAAGTAAAGGATTAGGTTAGTGTAGTACCGTTAAGATATTACTTAAATAGGTAGAAGGTAAAGCTTTGTAGATGAATAAACAGCTAGATTCGTTATTCGTTATTTTCATAGCATTATGTCGTATGGTATGTTATTGTGGGGATCTGCTGCGGACATGCTTAATATATTTGTACTACAAATGGCGGTTTAGTCGCAGAATTGTCCAATTCTCAAAATGTCCAGAGTAAGAAAAAATAAAAGAATCCTAATAAAACCTATTGGTTAAGATTATTCATATATATTCAAGAAAAAAAAATCAGTTATAATGTGCAGTCTTTTCTTTTCGTAATTTTTTACATGTTTGCTTACTCTGGACATTTTGAGAATTGGACATTCTGCGACTAAGCCCAAATGGCGCCATAAGGGATATATCCATAATCTTAAGTCCTGAGATTATCTCAGAGAGATGTTTAAAAAAAATAACATTTTAACGGTTGCTTTTCAGTATATATTCGATAAATTTATATTTGCAAAAACATGAAAACCTTTGATAAAAATTCAAAAACACATAATTTTAATACAAGAAATAAAATAAAATAAGCACTCTCTGCCAAATTGTCGACTACACAAAACGAGGAATAAATCTAATAAAATTTGACACTATTATAAAATACCACAGGAAATAATTGATCTACCATTGCCAACTTCCAAAATTGTGGTTAAAAAGCAATTTCTTCAAAAGGGGTATTATGGTGTAAATGATTACTTGTCAGATAAACAAGCCCGGGCTTAATATTTTCAACTTGTATGTGTATAAATTTAAACAACAAGTCATTAAGATTATTGTTGTGACCATCCCTTATTCAACAAATTCAGCTCAGTGTCACATTTCATACTGACTTGACTGTGATGGAAGGTTCCCTTAGTGCTACTTTATTGGTTACGGCTTCTGGGGACCTTTTCAATATCTTAAAATATTCCTTGTGTGTATTTTGTATTGTTATATGTAATTAATAATTTAAAAGTTCATAGTCTGTGAGTTTCTTTTCAGTTCTTTTTACAGAGCGGTGGCTTGGAACTGGCACTTGGGTTCATTTACACTATTTTTTTTATTTTTTTGCATATAAGTGGGTCTAAGCTTCGTGATTTCAATAAGTATTTTCTTTATTTTTATATTTTATTTTGACGCTTTCAAGTGATATGTAGTCAATGAAATAAAAATTTACTGACATTAATTTTTTCACTTTTATGCTAGACATACGCTTACCCGGTATAGCTTGTCTCTTTTTTTTCGTTGTATACCTACATTATCCAAACATGCTTTGTCACAAAACTAAGTTTATTATGCCTTTGTTTGTAAACATATCATCAAGTACCGGACTTTCTAAAAATGTACATAATGTAACTTTATTTGTTAATTCAAGTAAGTAATTTACATGATTTATTGTATCTCATTTTAAGTGAACTATTGTGTTTTTATGAGAAATAAATTCTTTAAACCCAAAATTTAACAACTCAAGTGTGAATGTGATTACTTAGTTCGTAATAATAACACTGTGTCAATACCACAGTTAAATAATTCATATAGCGAAGTACGTAATATCACAAATGACGTAACCAAATTTACAACATAAAAGGTCAGACGGCAAAAAGTTTTAACGATTTTGAGTAAAAAATATTCAACGTTTTCTGATTGGTCGGCTTGTAGTATTTGAATAAAAGCCTCGTTAGTCACGCTATTATAGTTTTTATTTCTTGGAGATTAAGAGCTGCGTGGGTAGACAATAGGTTTGGGAGTCGTCGTGCTGGGGGCCAATCGGCGCGCGCGCATCTCGCTGCTTTGTTCACGTAATTACAGCGCCTATTGTCATTTTGGATATAGTATACTTGTGGATAAGGTGTGGAAACAAATGATGGATAGTGATTAGTTAATGTTATGTTAACAATGTATTCATTTCCATTGAGTGTACTTGAATTGGTTCCACAGTTTTTCATTAGACAATAGTTTTCGTCGGCGGCTTTTTCTGCGTGGAAATACTGTTTTCAGTATGTCGTTATATCCCGTACGAATCAAAGATTTTCTAAAATAAGGAATATTGAATTGGTTCTCCTTGCTTGAGCACACAATTATTCTAGTACCTACGTTCCAAACATTAGTAAAATATCACCTGACTTTTAAATAAACAAAACACAAATTAAAATAACCCAGTTCCAAAAATATAAAAGAACGAAAACTGGGAGCGAAATTAAGTGGAGGGAGGGAGGGAGTATGTAGTTGTTCCTCTCGAGGACCTTAATAACATTTTTTCAAATTAGCCCGCAACTGGCGATAATCACAAGATAACAAAAGATACATATTTACCTACAGACGAACATAAACCTTTTTAATAACAATTATATAACGGGATCACTGCACACTTGTCTGTCTGTCTTTCAGCTAGTATGTAAAGTAGATATTTCAATCGACATGGAAGCTACATACCTACCGCCTGGTAAGTGATAGCAATTACCTATAAATACTTAGAGACAGTTCTCGGCAGTAGCTGCCAGCACCTGGAGATATGCAACAAGCTAACAAACGTACAACGTGCAGCAGCTGGGTTATCATTAATTTTTGGTGCTGTACGGACATCTCGCCTTTTTTTTTGTTTTACGTCGATAACAAAATGCATTTACGCACTCCCGGCCAATGGGGGACCGAGAGAGGTGTGTGGGACTTAACACCGGCAGACACGACCGCCAGCAGTAATACCCACTAAAAATCTTCCGACGACGCCCGCCGCTTGTTAATAAAGAGGCGGGGGGCCACGAGAGACGCCGTGGACGCGCCTCTCCTACCTCCTAGTGCGATCATATCGTGTGTAGCCGACTTATCGGAGGGTCCATGTTTAGACAACAGGAGCCCCCTGCCTCCGCTGCCTCAGACCCTCCTGGCGCTGCTGGACGGGCCCTCCAGGCCCGCCCGCTGCGTCCTCCCCAGGTCCCTCTTAGTTTCCCCCCCGGTAGTCAGTACTAAGGGCACCCAGAGTCGCCAACCTCTGGGCGTTTTCCCTAGCGGCTTCTCCCCAAAAGTTATTTGACAAAACTACTATTGATATTGAATCAGAATAAATCTAAGAAAGTGTACGTAACGAAAATTACCTTAATTATCCTGTTACCCGTCCCATTAGACCTACTTTGGTATAATTAAGTATTGGAGAGGTATTCGACGCGCGTATGCGCAACGACCAACGCCATCTCTGGGCAGGTGCGGGAACCTGCTCGCGGCGGTTGCCTTGCAAATCAGGCGTAAATTAATAGTAACTATAAAGTGGAAACTTGATGCGGGACCATCATGCCTTTCCAGACCTCGTTGTATAAGTTAGTAGTATACGTACTCGCTTAGATAATATCCAATTTATGGAACCTGCTGTGACAATATTATATTGAGGTGGACCATCACGAGGCATTTTCACTCCTTGTCATACACTTAATTTACCACTAATGCGATAACCAATATGGTTTGTACAAGTAGTATGTCGGTTATCGCAGTTTTTCTTCTAATCCTAATTGAAATTTCTACACGAGAAATATTGTGTGTAGGTACAGACAGAATGCATCTACAAAAAACTTTTATCTATTAGTAACCACAGTAATGTTGGGTCTAGAGGTACTGTGTGAAATGTCCAAGAATATAAGTTTTTATCAATTAAATTTATATTATTTCTTGTCTATCGACAGACATCCACTATCTCTCAGACTAGTTTTTGTTTAATTTAAGTGTTCTATTCAACTGTCGTTAAAATTTAGATACTTTACGCATTTTGTTTGCGCCCCCTGACATACCTCCCTACGTCATCGTTACAACATAGAAGGAGTTATTAAATGATTTAGCGTTGACGTTCAGATGGATATCAGGTCCCGTTACTGGCATCGTGGCGGGACTCGCGAGTGATCAATTATATTTGATGTAGAGGAGGCCGCCGATAATGACGACGTACTTACTCACAAAGGACAGACAGACAGACAAACGGCGGACGCATGCTTTGTGATGGCGACGCAAAAACTGGAGCCGAGGCATGCGGCACTCGGGGGTGGCCGCAGTGGGGGCTTCTGGGTGCTGGAATTTACTGGCTGGTTTAGTGGTTCTCATGTCATCTCATGTCTGTATAACTGTGTTCCCATAAGGATACTATAGCCCGCAAAAAAGAGAAACAAGGAACAAAACTATATTCGAAAATGTATTTCGTTAATAGAGACAATATAATATGCAAGATAGTAGTACCCCAACTAAAAAAATATAAATATAATTATGTTACCTGCATCTACGTTTGCAAATCTATGCTTTTATAGTTTTTTAGTTGGGGTACCATATTTTTGCGACTCTTTTATTATTTGTTATAGAACATTAGTAGAATACTAGGTTCAAATATACTTTATTGTCTTTAAGATCAACAGGATTATGTGGATTCGTCAAATTTTTATACACAAAATGGAAATTCCTTAATTTTTTTTCTTAACAACAATAAAAGAGATATGGGCGGTACCATAATCAAGAAATAAAAGCAAATGGATTCTTTGTCAGAATTTGTCAAGGTTTGTCAGTTTTTCTGTCTATTGTGGTTTATTTCTTAAGATTTGTCAGATTGTCGGTTCTAAAATTCAATTATAATGATGACTAATTACAACTTAACTTATTAAACTTTACAAACCTAATGCCGACCCGCGAAAGTACCTATATAGTTTTCAGTTTCAGCTTATTAAACAGACGTTATTTTGTATTCAGAAGACACCAAAGTAAAGGTGAATATCATACATTACAACATTGATGAGAGATCACTCAAGCAAAACAAATCGTCATCCCGCATCCCGGCTCCTTGTAATCAGCCGAAGAGTTACGTTGTTGCATTAATTAGCATACCGCTCCTCGACGGGGCTGGGACCACACCGGCGGGACCGGCAATTTGTCGGCGGGACTTCCGACCCGTGGAGTTATGAGGAATGTCTGTCGCGGAGCTATGTCTGTTTATGGCCTTTGCTAATTTATTCTGTACTTATGTCTAGTCATTACTCTAATCTAATCTCTAATGACTGCTGAATCCACCTTTTAAAGTCTTATCGAACCCTGAATATTTATTATTGTGTTTATTGTAAAGTTTGGAACTGGCGGGAGTATAAAACTTGACGAGTTTCTTGCCCCATTCCTCTCCTGCTTGTAGAGACTGGGCGCGTTAGTTTAAAGTCGGCTGTAATAATCGGCATTTCCATTTGTGCTATTTTGTTACTGACTGAAAAATAAAGCAAGACCTTAAAATATCCAGTCTCTAAAACCGCATAGTAGTCATAAGGATTCACAAAAGTAAAGTGCACAAATCAACGACAACTCATTACTTATAAGAAACTGTAAAATCATCAGTAAGCAATCGTCAGATCTTGTCGCAATCAGCATTATAACAATTAATTGGCGCCATTAATGATGATTTGAAATTAATCTGTGACAATTCATCGTTGGACAAGTTGATGTTTGTGCGAGTGGGGTTATCTGCATTACTCCTAAGGACACCCAGGCAGTCCCGGCGCAGTGGAGGCGCCGAGCAGTATGCCACGTCTGCCCATGGCACTTGTGGTACCGATCGGTCTCATGTTTTTAGAACGTATTAATCCTGACCGTTAATACTGACTTTCTTAACTTAAATATTAACAGCATTTACATGACAAAGATATATTATTTGAATTTGGATACTTTAGTAGAAGCCGACCACATTCCCACCTGTCGTCATATCTTCTCCAGCTCCTAAGCTTACAATGTAAAATCAATATGCACAGCAATTCAAGTAGTTACATCGTTGTCGTTTAAAATTTTCGTTCGTTTATATATAACAATTACTTAAATTTTTTTTTTCAATCACTGGTTAATGAATTGGTGTTGGAGTATACTCGTTTACGTCAGGTATCGTTGGGTGTCCACGGAAGATCAACATAAGATGAGTTTCTTGAGGCATTCTTCTCAATCTCGTTGCCTTTTGGAAGCCTCGTTAGAGTCACCGACAGACTGACTGACTGACGGACAATCCCCTTTCTCTTTAGAATCACGACAGGCAGGCTGACTGACAGATCCCCCTATAATAGTAACCGACAGACTGACAAATCTTGAGAAAAAAAACCACAACAGACAGATAAACTAACAAATTCAGACAAAGAATCTATGAATCTATGACAAATATAATATCTAAGAATACTGCTTTTATTTCTTGACTATGGTACCGCTCCTATCTCTATCATTGTTGTTAAAAATAATATAATAATACGAATTTTCATTTTGTGTATAAAAATTTGACGAATCTAAATGATCCTGTTGATCTTAAAAACAATAAAGTATATTTTATTTTATTTTCAGTGTGCTGAGGTGCCGTTTCAGTACACTAACTCTAATGTTTATAATTATGTTAATAATAATTATGAAACATGTTTAAAGTTGTTAATATAGAATGATTATTTTTACATACATACATATATATACCATTACTTATACATTACATTAATCATATTATAAGCCCATAATTCGCCAATTTTAGAGTCGGTGCCACGTAATAGGTGGCGAGCCTATTGTCGTTTACCGGGCACTTTTATATTTGTCATAACCTCGTCCGTTGATCGGCAGTTGCACGATGCTCGGACTCCTAAGATGTTCCTTATACACTTGATTCTCTTTATTCGTTGCAAAGTTTCATAAGCACAAACAATCTATTCGTAATGTTAAATTAACAGCTTTTCTCTAAGTAGATAAGTTATAATTATAATAATACATGATAATAAAATGTTGTAAAAGTTTATGCCTGTTTGTCTGTGTCATTTTATTTAATTTCTTATTTTAACTTTGAAACGGCTGAACTTTTTTTAACTAAACTTAAACTGACAGACAACTTTAACAAAGTAGCTATGATAAAACTGAAAATAAAAAACGAAAAACATTTAGGAATTAAAGAAATACTCAATGAATAATAATAAAAATGATACGGAAATGCAAGTTTGACTGTGCGAATGCGCAGGAGCAATGTCGGCGGCGACATCACACGGCAGTTCGCGGTAATATCTCGATCGCTTAGCAGAAGCACGCGCGCGCCGCGACGAATCCCGCGCATGCGCACCGTCTCCAGCCTCCAATTACCCACTCACTCTTCACTCATTAATAACTACATAGGTTAGACATTAAACCCGCTTAGTTCTAGATATTCATAATACCTAAGTGTAATGCAGAAAATTATAAATGTAATAAACGAAGCAAACATGATTTATCCAGTTCGAGCTCAGCGACCATTATTCCATTAGTTCCATCGGCGATCATTGCCCCGACGTGCCCGTGAAAAACCATCCCCTTTCAACATTTCCTGTGATTCTATTTGAATGGACACTATGGTTTTGACGAACACTAGTCATCAGTTGTGACGTATGTTGCTTGGATACGAAATAACAGTACTGTCGCATTAAATATTGTTTATATTCCACAAACGCCCTCTACATCAAGACTACCACATCAGTTTTCTAAACTAGCGCCGAGACCTTTTGAATCGAAAGTAATAGATTTAAAAATATTTACTTATGAAACATTATCATCCGACAGATATCCCGGTTACGACCTAAAAGACCTTACGGACCCTGGGTCCTCAGCGTAAGTCATGGCGAATTAATGCTAGGATAAATTCAAATATCAATAGTAATGAATTGTTTGTGTCGACACACAAGATACATCATCATCATCATCATCATCTCAGCCATCTGACGTCCACTGCTGAACATAGGCCTCCCCAATAGATTTCCACATTGAGCGATCCTGAGTCGCCTGCATCCATCGGCTTCCCGCCGCCTTGACCAGATCATCGGTCCATCGCGTGGGAGGCCGTCCTCTACTACGTTTACCGGTTCGCGGTCGCCATTGCAGAACCTTGACGCCCCATCGGTCGTCGGTTCTTCGAGCTATGTGCCCCGCCCATTGCCACTTCAGCCTGCAAACTCGCCTCGCTATGTCGGCCACTCCAGTCCTCCTACGGATTTCCTCATTTCTGATTCGATCACGTAGGGACACTCCGAGCATAGCTCTCTCCATTGCACGCTGAGCGACTTTGAGCTTTCTAATGAGGCCCATAGTCAGGCACCAAGTCTCAGTACCGTACGTCATCACTGGCAACACACACTGGTTAAAGACTTTTGTCTTAAGACACTGAGGTATTTTTGACGAGAAGATATAGCGCAGTTTCCCGAACGCAGCCCAACCGAGCTGGATTCGACGATTGACCTCTTTCTCGAAGTTGGACCTACCCATTTGGACTTTTTGTCCCAGGTATACATATTCGTCGACAACTTCGAGAGCCGAGCCTCCAATAATTATTGGGGTAGGCTTAACATGGACATTCGACATAATTTTCGTCTTATCCATGTTCATTTTGAGACCTACCCTTTGGGAAGCTCTGTCGAGGTCTTCGAGCATTGTGCCCAGATCCACAAGTGACTCCGCTATGACCACTATATCGTCGGCAAATCGAAGGTGAGACATATACTCGCCATTTATGTTGATGCCGTAGTTTCCCCAGTCCAGCATTTTGAAAACATCCTCCAGGGCAGCAGTGAACAGTTTCGGAGATATGACATCTCCCTGTCTCACGCCCTTCCGCAGGAGGATAGGATTCGTGTGCTGGTCTAGTACGTGTACGGACATGGTGGCGTTTTTGTATAAACTTCTCAACACTTCAATATACCGATGGTCAATGCGGCATCGCTGCAGGGACTGAAACACTGCCCAAGTCTCGATCGAATCGAAGGCCTTTTCATAGTCCACAAACGCTAAGCAAAGTGGCTGGTTATACTCCTCGGTCTTCTGTATAACCTGCCGCAGCGTATGTATGTGGTCCATGGTTGAAAAGCCTTTTCGGAAGCCGGCTTGTTCGGGAGGCTGGAAGTCGTCAAACCTATGACCGAGACGGTTCGTGATGACCCGTGAAAACAACTTATAGACGTGGCTCAGTAGCGTGATTGGCCTATAATTCTTCAAAAGAGATTTGTCACCTTTTTTGAAGAACAGTACAACCACGCCACTGGCCCACGCCTGTGGCGTACGTCCCTCGAGGATGACGGTGTTAAAGAGCCTCTGAAGTACCTTTAGTACCGGTGTACCACCCGCTCTCAGAAGCTCTGCTGTCATCCCGTCTTCACCCGGTGCCTTGTTGTTCTTCAGCTGTTTCAGGGCCATCCTAATCTCGTATAGGCTGACGTCCGGGATGTCTTCGGTGTAGTGCCTGGTTAGTTTGGCTCTAGGATCTTTAGCCAAACAAGTAGCGGGATCCTGCGTACTAGTATATAACTGCCCATAAAACCTTTCGATTTCCCTCATGATCTCAGGTTTCGACGTGACTAGATTGCCCTTGTTGGTCTTCAGCTGCGTTAACTGACTCTGGCCAATAGACAGATCTCGTGCGAACACTTTCGAACCCTTGTTCCTCTCTATTGCATTTTCAATACACGTAGTACTGAATCTGCGAATATCAAGTCGCAAGGATTTCGTGATCTGTCTATTGATACGCCGGTAAGAGAATGCATCTGCTGAAGACTGCAATCGCATATGTCGTCGTGCTTCCATGAGATCAAGAGTCTCAGTCGATATTTTTTGGGTTTTATTTCGGGGTCTGGTCTTGTAAAATTTGGACCCCACCGCGTGGACAGTCTCAACTAGCCCGCTACTTAAGTCGTCGACGGACACGCAGTCCTCTAGACCTGCGAAGCGATTTTGAAGCTCGATCTGAAAGTACTCGGGGTTTTGAATATGGGCGACTGAGGGTCGGAGCGTAGACTTCATCAGGCGGGACCTTTCAAGCTTGACATTTATATTCAATGTGCCTCTTACAATTCGGTGATCGCTGCCGGTTTTCACCCTAGCGATTACAGAGACATCATTGAATATTTGCCGCTTAGTGGTCATGATAAAGTCTATCTCATTCCTCGTGAAACCATCAGGGCTCATCCAGGTCCATTTCCTCTGCGGAGGTTTCTTGAAGAAGGAGTTCATCATAAAAAGTCCCTCCTTCTCCATGAAATCCGCTAGCCGCTGGCCCCTTTGGTTCCTTCGCCCTACTCCAAATTGCCCCACTTTCTGCTCGTCACCACTTCGCTGGCCTAGCCTTGCGTTGAAATCCCCCATAACAACCGTGTAGTGAGTTGGTGAAGTATGTATGGCGGCAGAAATGTCGTCATACAATAACTCTACGTCCTCATCAGGGTGTGTCGGGGTCGGTGCGTAGACCTGAATTACCTTCAGCGAATACCGTTTGGTGATTCTGAGTATTAGGTACGCTACCCTAGTCGACACACTCTTTATAGACACGATGTTGTTACGGATGGACTTCCGGACTATAAAACCGACACCACCTTGGGACAGGTGGTCGCCCTCCCGGTGGTAGAGCAAGTTGCCGGACTTGAGGATTACCGTATCCTCCCCCTGTCTTCGGACTTCAGATAACCCGATAATGTCCCAGTGCAACTGCTCTATTTCCTCTTCCAGCTCGTCAATCTTCTCATCAGTCCTCAGTGTGCGTGTGTTGTAGGTTGCCAGGTGCAGAAGTCGTTTAGGATGGTAGCCGGATCTCTGCCGGTGATTCTTTGCACCCCCTGCCCCGCCGTTACCAAGACCGCTACCGTAATCTGGAATAGCGGGGCCGCCGGGGACTGGGGGCCGTTTGTGTGTATATGCCATTCTATTAGGGGTATTTGCCCGTAATCACCACGCTGGGCAGGCGGGTTGGTGATCGCAGTTCCAGCCAGTACGCAGGATGGCGCTGCTGCCCATCATCCGGTCCTATTTCTCTTCGTCGACTCTTACGACTCCCCATGAGATGAGAGGGGGTGACGCTATTCTAGGCCGGCGCCACACGGCAAGATACAGAACTATGTAATTATATACTTCAGACTAACCATATTTGCAAAATGCCATGGTTTTGTTTAAAAATAATGAAAATTTAAACTTTTATTAATTTCTGAATCATATACTGAAAAATACATTATGGAATGAGCTACCCGACCTCGTTTAAAGAATCCTTTTTTATCACCTGGGCAACGCAGAAAAAAGAGGCTATATTTTTATTTGTGTCTTTTTTTTGACCCTAATTGCATTTTTGGATCCTTGTGCAAATTTTGAGTTCGTTAAAAGCAGATAAGAGTAAGGCTGTTTAGTCAACATTGGAGATTAAAGATATGTGTGGTAGATGTGCATTATTAATCGGCGTGCTTAAGATTTATTAACACTATACTCGCATACTTAATATAACTATTTTCCATACTCAGCTCAGACCGTGGGAAATTTAATTTCAAGAATTTACAAAATTCCAGCAGTAAAAGTTATGTATAGTGGTAATCCAAAATATTATTCGTTTAACTGTTTTTGCATAGTTTAATAACAGACAATCAAAATTTTGACTCTTATAACACCAATTATTAAAATCTGCGGTCATTTAAATATCAGAAAAATTACTTTCGTTAAAATATGACATATATATCTAGTTAGTTATGGACACCTCTGGTGGTCTTTTAGTGCGTGGGGAAGGCCTTATATCCCGCTTCAGAACTGGTCAGAACTCGTACTTAGTGACTCTTTTTACACTTTGAAAACACATACACACATACACACACACACACACACACACACACACACACACACGCGCTCGCACACACACATATGCCGACACATATTCCCATACAAACACACATATATCCTCTTAATTTCTCACAGGAAAATTGATTAGACACACTCTCTTAGGGCTTTCCTCTAAAAAATGTACTAAATTATTTTATGTCTTTATGACAGGGATGAGACCTGGTGACCCAAGACACAGGATTTACCTAGTTTGGGCACCAGTCTCCCATATAATATCAAGCTTTGGAAAAATTGTACATCTCTTATTTTAAGTTGTTTTGTAATACGTTTAAGTAGCTTTAAGTTTCTTTGCTTTGTATGGGAGAAAATAAATAAATATTATTATTATTATTATTATTATTATAGTCCCCTCAAACTTAAATCTACAACGACTTCCTCAATTCGTACCTTCAAGTCTTCTCCCAGTTGCGTCTGCTTCTCCAGAGAAGCCCCCAGTTAGGCAGCCCATTCCTCCAATGTAGAAATTACTATCAAGAAAATTAGACTGGTATATTTTTCAACAGCTGCAAAGGGGCTAACTTATATTTACGTCACACGTTAAGGGGGAGGGAAGGGGTTGACGAAGTGTGACATGGTGTGACAAGGAGATGGGAGGGATCCTAAATTTCGTGACGTCACATTTCAAAATCCAGGTTCTATAAAAACTTTATAACTGCTGTTTTGATGTAATTATTTTTTGCTGTACAATTGCAAAATATGTGACATCACACTAAGGAGGAGGAAGTCTCACAAGTGTGACCAGCTGTGACAAGGACGGAGGGGGGGTCAAAAAATTACGGAATTCGTGTGACGTAATTTATGGATGACCCCAAAGTATGGAGAAAGAAAGATGATAAAATATCCATATCGTTTCTCATAATAAAATTTTAGAGACATAATACATTTAAGAAGCAGGTATGCAACCAGTTTATTGGTGACCGAATTCAGAAGCTTCCGCGAAGGATGCGCTTGATCACCAATATCCGCTGTTGAAACCTGCCAGTTACCATTAGCTACCAGTTAATTGCCTTCATTACCGGTTTTCTCTCAATAATCATGCGAAAGATATGCTCGATTAGCACTAAATTATCTCCGGAAGATCGCTGAATTATAACTGAGTAATTTGTAATGGTGTTTGTGGCAAAAAGTAGGATTTCGAGGTTTAAAATAATTAATAAAGAAAGTTAATAACCCCATGTCTATTAATTACGGTAAAATCTAATTAATTTTAAGCATGGCGCTCAAATTATATTTGAATTTATCATCATAACGAAACGTTTCATTTTAGTTATATCATCATAAAAAATGTAGGATACGATGATAAAGAAGAAAGAATGAAAATAAAATTATAAAGTATATGTTTAACGAAATGACTAAAACGGACATCTCAACATAAATACGATACGGTCGCATATGAAAACCTAGGGTCAACGCCTCAGCAGTGGCGCTAGGTTTTCATATGCGACCGGCATGGACACTTGTATGACATTTTCAGAGTACCTAGAAGCTGCAAACTAATAAAGATCATTAAAACTTGTTTTTAAATACACTAGTCACGATACGAGATTGTATTCTCACAATCAGTAATGTTTTGGGATGGGTGACCGATACATATGTAACAGTGCTTTTAAGCTAAGGAGGGTACGTCAATGAGTTAGTTCTGGTTAATGCATGATAGGCCACTTTCAAACTGCCATAGAGGGTTCTGTGGCAGTTTGGAAGTTTCAAACCCACTTGTCTCTATAAACCTAACTTGAATATCTCTGATCTTGGTCGAAGGCTGGAACTCAGTAATCGTTAAGATGAATATACCGCAAGGCGCTTTTGTACTATAAGATTAGGATGTTTAGCCACTAAATTAGATGTAGGAAGTGGCTACTTAAATTTAATAACTAACTTTGTCAGTAAATCTAACGTAACACAACTTCTTTATTACTAGTTTATTAAATATAACCATATAGTATTAACCTACTGTGTCTACACGAGATTGAACCTCGTAAACTTGTGTCATAAATACAGTGTAACCAGCGGTTTATGTTGGTGTTGACAGTCCTGTGGTGTCCACCTCATCAGCTCCTCGGGCAGATAAATTATTACCGCGTCTAGCTTAATGTAGCGGAACTACGAATACCAACTGGAACAGGCTCTACCATAGTACAACTAGAACGATAAGTAGGCTCTGTATTTTAACTTTGGTAAATTAAATAATTTAATACCGAAAGATCAAGTTAGGTTCATATTTTTTAGGTGTACTTATGATAAACTTTTAGCTGTTAGTTCCATATCAAAGTGATCGGGCAGTTATCATTGGTAGCGGTAAACTACTGTGGCTTCTGTCAGAATCGACGTGAGTTACCGAACACTGTTCTCATCACTGTAAGTACAAAAGGAAAGGTTGCAACTACACAACGTTTCCTTATTGCAATACTCAATCGTTTGCTATAATTGTCTGTAGCGCAGTTTATTTTTATTAATACCATCATTTTGCTGACATAAGTTGCTAACAACCCATTGATTATTTTCAGTATACATACTCGAACGTCATTCATCTTATTAACGAATTACCTATATATGTTCCATACTGTGCACTCTGAGCAGCATATTATTCGTAATTGCAGTTGACAGTTTTATGTCTTGTGATTTACAGTCATTTCTTAAGTGAGGCGACGGAACTTTGATATTATTTAAATTCTAAAATGCATTTTACCTCGATAGAAGTAATGTCTACACCAGGAAGAAGACAAAGCCTACTCATATCGCTGCACTGTGACTCAGTCTGTGATCAAGTATCAAGTAATATAATTTCTCACTGCTTTTTCCAATAATAATTTAATTAGTTTCAAATGACAACTTTTATACATTGATCAAGTGTGTTGGCTGGTGCCGAGTGCCATTAGGAAAATATCAAGTTCCTGCCGTTACGGCTGTCTGATGATAATTATTATATATTATTCCGTTTGTGCGTATTACTTATTACACTCACTCCCACTTTTTGTTGATAAGACACTTTAAGTAAAAGTGGTGAAATAACACGTACTACCTTATATTTACATCTGGATTAACATGTAGGTTAGTTTATACAGCGGCCAAATTCCAAGAAATTTTGAAATTCTATATGTCGCCAATTCACTACAATATGCATCGGCAGATTGGAAGACTCAAAATATGCAACACGCCGTTTTATTCCTATGAATTATCCAAACATTTGTATTCGTTTTCTCACGTTTCTTTCAAAATAAGCTTTTTTATTGCAACCTGATAATGAAATCTCAGCCTAAACCCAATCGTGTAACCGCTCGCGGTATACATTTTTAGGCTTTTAATAGGAAGCGACCGAATAGCACGACGCGAGTCCTTATCGGAGATGCCACTAATTGCCGTCCACATAAACAGCAACTAAATGCCGAGTCCGATCGGAACAACCTTGCAAATCGCACCAAAATATACCTTAGATAATTATTAACAAGGTTGGAGGTCGGTTCGGCAGGAGCTTTATCGGTTGTCTAGTAATTTGCGTATTAATGGGGCTCAGCAATCTGCGGACCGCCCGCGGCGCGGTGGGTGACCAGCTTCATGCTCTGAGGGTCCCCACTCCCGTAATCGCAGCTCTCAGAGTACAAAGTGAGTACACCGGCTTAATTACTGCCAACAGTTATTAAGCCGGTGTGATTGCGAACCGGAATTACTCATTAACGTTTTATAACGCGCACTGTGCAAACATACCCACTTTTTGTCAGATTTAACCTTTATGTGTTGCAGCAGGTTCTTGTGTTGATGCGAATCGTTTTGTCAGGGGAATGCGACGTTGTACATTTCCTTTTATTTTAACATTTAGTTTGTTCGGTGGTGGTAGACCAGCCAATTTCTTCCGTGTTACTCCTCCTTCTCCTCGACCTACTCATTTTCCAGACGGACAGGAGTTGACGATGGTTTTAAATTTGTACATTTACCTAAGAACCTGTAATCTCTTCCTCAATTTTGTCCTCCACGTCACCACATTACATATTAAAAGAAATCGAAACGTTGATAAATAAGTACCAATAATCAGCCACGAATTATTTAGTAACATAAAAAATATATATCGCAATACTAAATAACAAATAAAAATAAATATTTTTGACACTTACACCAATTATTTAGTTCCAAGATAAGTATCATTAAGAACTTGTGTTATGGATACTAACTAAACATACATAAGTACTTTTTTTTTAAAATACATACTTAATATACATAGGAAAACACCCAGACCAGAACAAATATTCATGTTTATGCACACAAAGATTTGTCCTGTGTAGGAATCGAACCCACGACCTTAGGAGTAGAGTGCGTGTATACTCGCCACCACGCCATATCGGTCGTTAAAGTACTGCGTGTTATTGGTACCTGAGCACGAATCTATCTGCTACAAATTTTACAACCATTGCAGTTGACTTTTTTTTTGATTTTTTGACTTTTAACGTGTAATATTATGTTTATCTTAGAAAATGATTTAGTTCAACTTTGCATTTAAGTGCGGCAGGCGTGCTCCAGGGACCGGCGGCGGATCAATGGCGGAAAGTTCAACCTGTTCATGGCATCTTCGGCACTTCTCAGCCAGGCAGCCAGCCGGCCCACAAGCAAATTGCTTTCTGCAAAAACGAACCCAGCGTTAATTGGTACGATTCGGATATGATCCTCACTTCTCGTTGCCTTACACTCTATTCGTGACGTCGTAAGGTCTCTTTTGATATGGTAACGCGCCGAGAGAAGTAAGGCACGGTGCGCCGGCGCAACCCTGCACTTACCGAATGATTACGGCCGTACGCTTCCGCGCGAAAATTGGTGTAAAACCATGTTCATTTAAAACTATCTAACATAAGAGTGTTCGTGTCGAAGTGAATTTCCTAATAAAAGTCAAATAAGAAAGAAAAATAGAAAAAAATTAACTGCACAAGTAGGTACATAAAATTATAAAAAAATTCACAAGACTGAAATTGTGCAGTCAAAAGGCATTGCTTCAGCTTAATGCAGCTATAACAATGTCATAGCTGCGCTGGTTTTCAAGCCACACTTTATGACGCAGTGGCATAACTTAAACTAGTCAAAACTATAACTTAAACTAGTCAAATCATCAAAACCAATAACATTTAATGAATGTGCTCATGGAAGAGTTGATTTTTAGATGACGATTATATGAGGTTTACTGGCCAAACTTGAATAAAACATCTTGACCTTGAAGAATTTTAAATAAAGCACTTCAAATGATACACACAACTTCGGGAAATTGAATAAGTATTACAGCTTTTTTTCTCATTTCCAATAAAAAATTCAAATCTGTTCCAACTCTCTCTGCAATATCATAACATTCAAAGACGGGACTACATTAATGCACACTGTTTATCAGAACTGTAGTAACAACTAAAAGAAGTGAAATTATCTTGGAATCGTATCTTAAAATATTTTTATAACGTTTAATAAAATCTACACGTAATTTAGTAAACAAGCTGCAGAACTTTTATTTGATTGTTATTGAAATTTGCTTCATAGTATGTACTTATATTAGCTCCTTATGAAATTGGAGTTTTATCGAACTGGTTACATTCAACTCCAAAAATCGGTGTTTGGCTAGGAATTCCAAATTATTTCAATTAAAATGGATCATTAAAAACATAATGCACAAAGTAAAAAAGCAAGATGGGCACCACATGAATTAAGAGAAGCAAACAAACAAATACGCATCGGCTGCTGCGTCACGTTGCTCAACCGTCTCCCAAAAAAGGTACCTACTGGTTAGTGTATGGTGGAGCGGTGTCGTCCACTAGGTACAGCTTGCTAGGATCGGGACAGACGATTACGGCAGGTCTGCATTGCCAACAACTGGAAAACATGATGTAAAAGCTAGCCGTCAAACAACCGAGATTGGGCTACTGCTCTAGCCCACTGCTGCTTCAGGATAATGCTAGACCATACACTGCACAACCGACGGTGGCGAAACGAAAGGAGCTTGCATTGGAATATCTCCGTCACCCACTATACTCCCCGAACCTTGCTACAACCGATTATCACTTTTTTAGAATTTGTATAATCTCTTAGTTGGAATAAAAAAACAATTCAGATGAGGCAGTCCAAAATGCCTTCAAAGACTTTGTTAATTCTCGCTCCTGCAGTTTTTTTAGCAAATCAATTAAACAACTTTTCATAAAATAGTCAAATTGCTTAGATAATAACATAACTAAATAAATTTAAAAATAGTAAAGAAGAAATAGTTTTCCTTTTTTCATTTAAAACATAACTTTCATATATAGGAACCTTATATTTAGAGCAAGTGTGCTTAGAGAACTAAAGAATCTTTTATTTATATTACAGCTTGATAATTAAATATACCAAGATTGCAAGTAAATTACAAAGTGAAGTATCAGATAACACGTAAATAGAAACACGCCAGCACACATTGCAAAGAGCAAAACATGATTAAACATTTCTTATTAAAACGTTTAAGATCGTATCGTCTTAGCGGCTACTCTCAGACCTTTTTTTTAATCTGAGAGTGTATTAAAGCTCAGCACTTATCCGCCGGACAGTACCTCCGCTGCGTGACGGCGTGTATGAGAAAATAATCTTAATAATTCGTCGGGAGTACTCGAGGTCCGCCGGGCCGATGCGCGGGCGCACGCGAAATCCCTCACGCGATCTTCGAGCCATTTTGTTCTGAAACATGGCTATTTTATCTTTTTAGAGGTCTGGGGGCTATTTGCTAAAGAAAATTAGATCTTAAGCGGCATCGCCTTCATAATAGCCGTAAACACCCTTTACCTTAAAATGGTCCTATTAGTTCAAATGGATTCTTCTGGTTGCGAGCACATCGCTGACCTTCAGTTTACCAGTGTAGTCAAGCTTGTGAAAGTATTACTTCGATGTGCTTACGATATGGAATATAGATACTAATCTCGTAGCATTTAAGTACTACAGGTTTGTGAATATTAAGTACGTTAACACTGAATATTTTATTTTAAGATATTTATTGTAGCTTATGTACATAATTGACGTATAACTTAGTTAGTTGATCCACCCATTCTCCAGATTAAAGCAATACAAATATAGCATGGAAATTAAATCTGACATCTTTTTCTTGAATGTAATTCCTACCATCACTTGATTGACCATATCTTTGATACCATCGTTACTTTATCAGACTTATCAGGTTTACTAATTAAAATCTTCGAGAAGTGGAATGAAATGCCAGCCCATAACCACCGAGCCTACACCCCACCCATGTCAACATTTAATTAAGTTGAAAAGCTTACTCAAAAAAAATATTCTATGCCAATTAAAATTAACTAGATGAAACTAAAGAGAGGTAAAATTGGCCAATCAAAGCAATTGCATTGGTTTTTTCTTTATTCTGGAATATTCACGTACAAATAAATAGGCTCGCTCCACACCCATTGATTATTTCGCGGAAAAAGAACAAGTGCGGTAATTGGGGCCGAATGGAACGAGTCTTCTCTCAGCTAGAGATGCACTGGAGTAAAATAGCTTCTACTGCGTTTATATAAAGGACCTAGGGCAGCGAGGTTCTGAATCGACGCTAAGTTGTTTTGTTTGCTGAGTAAATGTAACTTAGATTGCGCTTCTCAATTGCAATCAGTGTAAAAGGAATAGGTAAGCAGAGCATCGCTGGAGTACAATTTTATGTGCATTGCCTTTGTCTCTCAGCTTGTCATAAATTTGTAAAATTATAACAGCAAGATATAGGATTATTTTATTTTAGTAGCTAGCTAGCGACGCTGTAATAAATCTGTTATAAGTTTCTTAGAGCCAATTGATCAAGCCTATATGCTTTAAAATGTGCATGTGTAGGGTGTATGGAGATCCGAACAAGACCTTAGGGACACTAGCCATCCTCACCTGCAAGTGGTGCACCTGCCGATCTACCGACGAGTCTCTGGCAAACATAATAGCCCCGGTAAGCGGCAATAGCTTCGCCACCTATTACGTGGGACCACTGACACAATTGGCGAAGTATTGAAGTAAATGTATGCCTTTCCCTACCCCTTCGGAGAGAATGTATGTATATGCTTGAAACGATAATTAATTACGTTTTAATTTAGGTACCTTGAGCAGCTTGATAGCTTTTATTTTTGTAATAATACTCTCCTATAGTTAGTAGCTTTAGTAAGGTCTCCCTGGAATGAGCGTTAATGTGCTTTAGCTGTAACGCCTTAAATGACTGCTATATCATTGTTTTCATGTTGCTAATGACTAGTACACTCTCTGAGCATAACCACGACTTTCCATTCTACTAACAATATTATTTGTCAATCGCATACCTTTCTACTTACAAAGTTTTATACAAACATACATACAAAGATTAATTATATAGTAAACTAGGTTCCCCGCCTAATGAAAGAGTTGGTTGGTGAGGTGAAGGGGGGGGGAGTGCCTGTTCCTGGTGCGGGTGCCCTGCAATTAGAAAACATACAATTACAGCGATCTGGATTACATCACCTCTTCGCTTAATATGTGAGGGAAGAAGGACAGGTGCGAGGTGCGGACTAACACCCTTGAAATTGTAACACAGTATTGTACTCGGTACTCATTTGTTCTCGATATATGTGATTGCCAATGTTTATTCTGGCGTACAAGTAGCCAAATAAGACGAAGTTTTGTATACTAACTATTGCCACTTTGTGGTATAATGACATGGTCAGATTAGTAATTAGTTACGTAAAAAGCCGTCCTTCTGTCCCTAAAGTTTAGTGCATTAAGTCACTTTCGCGATTACCCGCTACGCCGCGGCTGCGCGCGCGCACGGGCGGGAGACGTGCTTCCATCCGCGTCCACTCTGGGGTGCTAAATGTAGTCAGGAGCATGGCTATAGTAATTATCCTAGATTGTTATTCTATTTCATACATTTTTTTTTCTGCGTACCGCTCGCCATCGGCATGGTATCTCACATCCTTCAAATGACACGTGCGCAAACGCTATGTTTCGAAAAATTCCAGTCGCGTTCTTACATTATAATTGTAAAATTCAAAATATGTTTAAAATAAAAGATCAGTAGAATTAATAACAGATAGGCGTTTTAGTATTTGCAACTGTAAAAAAATACATGCAGCTTACTCGCTATAAGTAGAAAATTGCAATATAATTAAAAAAATAGGATTGACGGTCCCTGTTGGGGCACCCGATCACGAGTAGTTTTTATATGAATGTGCTGCGAATAATGCTAATACGATCTGCCAGTAACGACTCGGTCACGACATAATAGGTATGATTAATTTATTATAGCTGTAGTGACGTAAGATTAGGAGGTCGGAGACAATCACCGAAGTTAATCCGCACCGAGTCCACTGGACCTCAGAGACGCAGCCGCATGCACTTTAAGGAGTAGGTCATTAGTCGGAGTGCCAGACCGTGAACAAAAACCGTACACGTGAATCGCCGGAAAAACTGCGACAGTTTTAATTGACTGTCATTTTAACAGCCTTATGTCTAGATGTGAGTGGACATAAACACCTATTGCATCTTCACCGGAAACGGAAGATTACAGAAGTGAGGTGCTAGATAAATATGCCATTACCTATCACATTCGTTAATGTAAGCCTGTCGAGGGTAATTAGGTGGCAGCTACGTACACATTGTGTGAGTGAATTGCAGTGCAGTGACATGACAAATGACCTTAGGAGGCCTGGTATTAGGGCTGGTATATAGAGGGCTCCGTGCGGCGGTGTCGGGAGTAGCAGCCATGACGTGGTGGACGGCGGTTTTGGTGTTGACGGCGGCGGCGCGGCTGCGGGCCGACGTGGCCGTCATGAGGGATGTCACCCTCGGCTTCGGACAGGCTCTGGACCACTGCAGGGCGGAGGTGAACCTTACTAATTTAATCATTTCATTAAAACAGACATACAATCAGTTACAATCAGTTTGCACACTTAAATGACGCTGTACAGTAGCCCAAATGATTTTACCAAAACCGTACGAATGTCAGCCTGAATAATATATGAACTCTATTAATACCCATTACAACCAAATATATTTAGAAGTTATTAGGGAATAAATAACATGAACCCTGAGGACATGGTTCATACATGTATTATTTTATAAAACTTCAAGCTAGCAGATGATTTTATTTATTGATTATTAACGAGTTGCGGCCAGGAGTCGCAGCGGATGGGCCCGGGGCCATATACCAGAGCTGGTCGAATGTCCCCTCAGGACATCGGGAACGGGAGGTGATTCCGAAGCCGGAAACCTTGCGAGTCTAAAGGATGTTGTACGGGCAAACCCACAGGGTAATTCCTCAAAATGGACCTTGGGTTTCAATTAACTATCTTCTGGTGGGAAATGGTGTAATCAATATTTCTATTTAAACTAATATGTTGTGTTAAGGAATTGCTATAAATTACGATGTAAACTGTCTGTTGTCTTGAAATATTCCGAAATCTGTTATCATAGTTATTTTCCTTTAGATTTTTGATCTCTTGCAGTGTATGCAAGTTATAATGTTATAATGTTGTATGCATTTGAAAAATAAAAATTATTAGAATAAATATGACTTGTTATCGCTGAGCGTCTGTTTTTTAATGTTTGCATATATTTTTGTTTTTTTATTGTTATGAAAAATTTTCAGGGTGCAAAGGTGTATAGGGTTCCTAACAAGACCTAAGGAGCTCAAGCCAACCTCACCTGCAAGTGGTGCACATGCCGATCAACGGACGAGGCTCTGGCGAATAAAACAGTGCCCGGTAAGCGGCAATAGGCTCGCCACCTATTACGTGGGACTATAAAATTGGCGAAGTGTGGGCATATAATATGCCTAATATTTATGTATGTATGCTACATTATCACACTCTTTGTACGATTGACTTTCTTACAAAGTTCCTATTGTATCTCAAACCACACGCAGGTAAGGTTGACTTGGGCTCCGAAGATGATGATGGGATCTCTGTACACCCAATTGAAATTAAGTTTGTCGTAGTAAATAACCCTTTAGTTGTACTTGGCATTGGGCAGAGCGGTCTGACTGAGGAGAAGATGGAGGAGTTCTACCACTTCTGGCGCGAGGACTTCAAGTTCGAGCACCGCGAGCTGGGCTGCGCGCTGCAGTGCATGAGCCGCTACTTCAACCTGCTGTCCGACACCAGCCGCATGAACCACGAGAACACCGAGAAGTTCATCAGGGCCTTCCCGAACGGTTAGTATATTGCTTTGACATCCGTAGGTACTGGGAAGTTAAAAATTACTATCAGTAGATCATTATCAGTGTGTGTTGCCAGTGATGACGTACGGTACTGAGACTTGGTGCCTGACTATGGGCCTCATTAGAAAGCTCAAAGTCGCTCAGCGTGCAATGGAGAGAGCTATGCTCGGAGTGTCCCTACGTGATCGAATCAGAAATGAGGAAATCCGTAGGAGGACTGGAGTGACCAACATAGCGAGGCTAGTTTGCAGGCTGAAGTGGCAATAGGCGGGGCACATAGCTCGAAGAACCGACGACCGATGGGGCGTCAAGGTTCTGCAATGGCGACCGCGAACCGGTAAACGTAGTAGAGGACGGCCTCCCACGCGATGGACCGATGATCTGGTCAAGGCGGCGGGAAGCCGATGGATGCAGGCGACTCAGGATAGCTCAATGTGGAAATCTATTGGGGAGGCCTATGTTCAGCAGTGGACGTCAGATGGCTGAGATGATGATGATGATGATGATGATCAGTAGATCATGCCAATGTTTGACGACCGATACATCGCTCCTGGGGCTCGATGCTGGCAGATAAAGTGGGTCCGAACAGGTCTCAACCTAAGCAAGTGATGGATTAAAAATATCTTTGTAACAATTCCCGCGCTACTATAATTTCCCGAAAAATCGAGAAACTATTCAATGCATCTGCAGGTAAAATAGGAGCCTCAGAACAACGATGTCTTCACAACCAACGCTGAAGCGAGAGACTCGCACTCACTCTCGTTTCGGGAAATTACAGTTCCGCGGGAATAGTCGAGAAGTTATTTGAAACCATCATTTGCTGATATAATAAAATAATCGGCGAAGATATTTCCATAGTAGCAAGTAAATAACGGTCTTATTGTTAACTTCGCCAGGCGACTTGATAGCGAAGAAGATGGTGCAGATGATCCACGAGTGCGAGCAGCGCTTTGAGCCGGAGGAGGACCACTGCTGGCGCATCCTTCACGTGGCGGAGTGCTTCAAGGACTCCTGCCAGGCCTCGAACCTCGTGCCCACCGTCGAGATGCTCATCGCAGAGTTCATCATGGAAGCTGAACCATAACCCCGTACTTATACATATACATGCATATATTGTTAGGCCCTTTCCCGTAGGCTTGGGTAGGGGTAGGCAAAGATCACATCCTTTCCCTTGCCACTATCCTGGCACACACTTCTAGTTTCATACACACTAATAAACCTTCTCATAAACGCCCGTCGGTTTAAGATCCTTTTAACATATTATTATTTACCAATCAGTAAATAGGTGCCAGTATTTTGATTTATTTACCATTAATCTTATTGAATCCATCAATCGAATGAGCCAGTTTCTACATTTTTTTATCTATGTTCACAGACGTACATCAATGATAAAAAAAACTACGGTACTTGAGATAAATAATAAATAAATAATAATCTATCGCTTCAATACAATATAATGGCCCGAATCGGATCATAAAATTTTCCTTGATATATTTTTATTTTATTTCATTCCCATATTATTTCACATATGGTTCATACATATTGTACATATTGGAAGACCTACACAAAAAAAAACTTTCATTTAATACAGATACGTATTAAAAATATCAGAACTATATTTGTTTAACTCTATGTGTATAAGTTCTCATTTGTTTAATTGGAAAGTAAAATATAATACGCTACGCAATACGATATATTTGTGTATAAAAAATTATCTCTCAAACTATTTTAACAGTATAGAACATAAAGATCGTTATTTTATTCTACTATACTCTTAACCTTAACCATGGCGTAACCGTTTATTTGACCCATCACTCATTATGAAAATTCAATTGCAATTTGGATTATTAGGAATTTGGGAAATCGATAAAAAAATTATCCTATAAAATTTCACCAATATTAAAAAAGTAACTTAAGTTCTTTGTAACTTATGTACCTACGTCAACTACTACCTAGATACCTACCTAGATCAAATAATTCCTGTGGTATTTTACTATAAAATCTGATATCATTACCCAAAAATTAATTCTTTGTTTTGTGAAGTCAGCAATTTGGCAGAGAGAGTTTATTTTTATTCTGAGTTTTAATATTATATTATTATGTTTTTGAATTTTTATCGATATATCAAATAGGTACTACGAATACATAATCAATAGACAAATGAAATTAGTTTTCGCAGGCGAGTGTGGCCCTGTAAGTCCCTTCTCATAATAATTAGAGAAACATCAAATATAAAAAAATAGACACATCTTAGGTTTCGTTTATATATTTACTCAGTTTTACTTTTATTGTTATTAACTCTGTTTGAACGCTATCATCGTGTTATACACGATTAGTTCAATTTTATTCTGAATAAATACCTGAAAAATAATTATAATATTCTATTCTTTACAATTTTATATGACATGCTTTAATAAGTATTTTCTAGAGTGATATGTATTATTTAGTATCAAAAATGTGAAACTTTTTATTTTTCTGAACTTAGCATAATAATTATGAGAAATTAATTACCTATCAAATCAACATTTGTAAGAAGTTTATTTATTTACACAATTTATTTCTTTTTAATATGTTATGTTGTTTGTAATATATAAAAATACTTTGTTATTTAAACTCCTTATTAAAATAGAAGTTGCGACTCAGTTTGAAAATGACATTTAAAGTATTGTAAACTTCCTTCAAAGTATTTTTTTTCTATTCCTTTATTTTTATACTGTGTATGTTATCTATCATATCAATACTTTGCAAAACTGATTACATTGAAAGATAAAAACTAGTGGTGGATGAACCAAGGACGAATCAACGGCAAAGAGACAGTTTTAACTTATTTATATACTTGCTTTATGTTAATAAAGAAGCTGTTTTATATTTTATTATAAGTAGCCATTTTTTTCTCATATTGTGAATGCTGAGGTTACCTTTTATTGTAAGAAAAGTTAGCAATTAACGTACTTTATGGTGTATCTTATGTTGGAAATTCCATGAATAAATGAAATGAATTATTAATGTGACGACCATGGCTATCCACCTCGGACATAGATCTGACATAGAAATGAAATAAATATTAGTTGCAAACAGTTTTATTATTACTTGTCATAATCACCACATACTGATGGTAACTACACCTGCCCCGGCATCCTGGAAGCGCTCCGTACCGTGGAGTAAGCACTGGAACAACGACCGCTTGCACCGACTCGTGATGACCTGTAAGACATTTTACCGTTTCTGGCCAATCTTAAAACACATGCGGCGAAATTTACGTAAATAAGTACTCAAAACATATGTGTAATGTAACAGTCAATGAATAAATCAGTGCAGTGGGTTTGTTCACAAACTCACTACAAACACACTGAGCTGCAGCCCTTCTTCTGATATTACACAACCTCTACATATCAAACATAAATAAATTTCACCTGTACATTTCCTTTGAATAAACGAGGTTTTATCTGAGATAGTAACTGAACATATATTTAAACAAAGATCTAAACGGGGATGTAGCTCAGTGGTAGAGCGTTCGCTTTGCATGTGAAAGGCCCCGGGTTCGATCCCCGGCATCTCCAAATTTTTGTTCTTAATTTTAATATTAATTTATCTATTTCTGGCAAATCTGTGTTAATTACTCAATTATGACTTACAAGTACGAAATAACAAAGAAACAATCAAACCACCAACAAATTAGGAAAGTTATAAAGTTACATGATGTTGCAAGTCGCAAGTTAAGAAGAATCCCAGGGTCTTTAATTAAATTTTATTCTACTAATTATTTGTTACTACGAAACCATTTTTCCACTTTCTTTTCTATGCACCATTTACGAACCTACAAATCTTAGCATTATACCTAACAAAGAAACCAAAGAAAAGTTGCTAAATGTTTAAACTAAATAATTAAATTAATTAAGTTTATTAGTATTTTATTGTTCTTTATTTTAGTATTATTTTATTAGTATTATTTGATTTGCAGAAGTACTGCGAGTTTAAAAAAAACTTTTGAGGATTGTGGAATCGTCCTAATTAATTGATCATGTATTTATTGCTGTTAAATACCCAGTTTATCAGTTTATTTTTGAGTAGCCATTCAGAAAGCCTGAACTGAGAATAAACTTATATCGATTAATCCACTATTAGCTTAATAAAACGGTAGACCAAAACGAATATCAAAAAGTGTTCCTGTGACCCCGACGTGATTTGAACACGCAACCTTCTGATCTGGAGTCAGACGCGCTACCGTTGCGCCACGGAGTCCGTGCAATATATAGGTGAATTTATAAATTATAATACGTAGTCGTATCATTATACTTTTTAAATTTTATATAATTATTTTTCTTGTGATCTATTTTTTAACAATAATAGTGAACTTTTCAATACTAACAGTTTATTTATAATATCTAATCTTCATAACTAAGTTCTATATCTTCGACATAGTTTTTCTTCTGTGAAGGGCAATTAGGGCAATGTTACCCGCGAAATTTATTCTACAAACAAACAAACATAATTAAGTTTACTAAAAACCCTTACTTTGTTTTTGCCATTTATGATTTTAGGCTATCTATTGCAAAAATAGGTGCACAGAGCCACCTAGCGAAAACCTCCGTCAATAAGGTTGACCAGTCTTGTTATGAGGTAGCAGCTCCTCTACAGTTTTAGTCGTATATTCAAAGAGGGCGCATCCAAAGAAAGGCAAACCTTTAAAAACCAAAAAAATTGTTTAGTATTTAGAAAATACATAATAATGCCACAAAATATATTATAGTCCAAGAAGTTGTCAAATGTAATATTATTTAGAAAAGTTAACAAATTAACAGTATCATTAAAATAACTCATTACTCTCATGAAGAACATTCACCGTTTAATATTTGTTATGCTTTCATCAACATCATAACAAATATTGACTTATGGAATTAAAATTTAATGACTTTAAATTATTAGTATTCAATTTTTTTTTTAACTTAAATGTTACCGTAATCTAATTTAAAATTTAATAATATATCATATTTTTATACATATATTATTATTTTATAAATAAAGGATATATATAGGATTATAATAGGTAATTGTATCGCGTCCTCACAGTTTGCATTGTGCTAGTTCAAAATCGTTTAAAATACAATACATAGTTGGTATGGTACTTATATTTTTTTTTAAATCGCTCAAATTGGCAGGGTATTTTTTGGTAGACTTAGTTCAAACTATTGAATTGAAACAAATAAACAATAAATTTTGTTTTTTTTTAAATATAATTATTTTCGTGTTTTGTTAGCTGTGTCTACCTTCTAACATCGATAAACTGTATCTTCTTCCCTCTTATTTTGATTTTATCACTAGTATTTCTGGGCAGCTTCAAACAGAATATTTTTACACATATATTTCTTATGGTTTTGTGACATTTTAATTGTATGATATAATATGAGGAACGAGTGTCAAGCGAAAGTCCAGAGATAGAAAACCTCTTGCTATACCCGAAGTACCCCATGTATGTTCCGCAACTGGTTATAGTTTCGAGTTATTATGTTTTTTCTGAATTTATGAGAATTTTCGATCTGAACAGTACTTGAAAATATTTTCATAAAAAAGCCAATATGTCAAAGCGTTCATTAGTTTGTTACCTACCCACAAACTACTGTTGGAAAGCTGTTGTTTATTTATTTATTTTGAAGTAGACATGAATAGAGGAAAGTTAAGAGTTGCTGACAAAGTAGGATCTATTTTCATGTAGTTTTTACATTCCATAAAAAAAGATTATGAGATTTTCACGTTGGTAGTTTTAGGAACATCTGGGCGGTAATCTTATTACTTAGTTATAATTTTGTTATGTATTCGATTTTAAGATAAAAGTTGAAAAAAGCCGAGATGACTTTCTTGAGGCATTCTTCTCAATTTTGTTGCCTTTTGGAAGCATCGTTGGAGTTACCGTCAGAGTTAGCAACCGACTGACAAAATCTTAAGAAGTTGTGGGACAGTTGTTTTTTTTTAGTTTATGCCATCATTTTCATATTTCTTATCAAAGTTACGTAGCTGACAAGTTTAATCACAAGATAACAACTATTCAATTGTAAAATATCAAGAACCTTAAAAAAAATATTACCTGTATAAAAAATATTTAATTTCAAAACTTGTCTGTGATACTAGCACTAGTAATAAATTATGTCCATATTCACACCAAAAGACGCAGCTTTTAAGGAAAATAAATAACGATAATGCGTCAGTCTATATTTGAGTCATTCCCTTCAAAATATAAATATGAGTCTCGCAGTCCAGCCAGGCAATTACGTTACAATGTTGGCCAAAACTATAGTTATTGTTTGCCTCGTTGGCTTAACGCTGTGTCGAGATCACCTATCTTCACCGTCTTCAGTACAAGAATTGATCATTTCAAAATCCAATAGTGAGAGAGACCTAGCAGCCAGCAGAAGCGCGAACTCTCAACGGCTGGCTCCTCCAAGGTTTAGGAGAAGTGGCTTCAGGAACCATTTGGAAGGCACCAACAACGAACTGATCTCCAAAGTCCACCGGTTGATGCGAGACCCAGAATGGAGCCCTGAGATACTCCCACGATTTGCCGATGAAAGCTCTCAATCAAGTCTGAATTTGTAAGAAGTAGGTGTATTTATAATTAGTAATATTGTTTTAAAATTTTATAATCTACTATTTATTAAATAAAACTGTTTAATAATATCACTTGCTTATTTCTAATAAAATAAAATAAATAAAATAAAATATGCTTTATTGTCCTTAAGATCAACATGATCATTTAGATTCGTCAAATATTCAGACACAAAATTGAAATTCGATATATTTTTTAAACAACAATGAAACAGATATGAGCTGTACAATAATAAAGAAATAAAAGCAAATGGGTTTTTTGTCAGAATTTGTCAAGGTTTGTCAGTTTATTCGTCTGTTGTGGTTTTTCTCAAGATTTGTCAGTCTGTCTGTGACTCTTATCGGGGGGATCTGTCAGTCAGCCTGTCGTGATTCTAAAGGAGGGAAGGGATTGTCCGTCAGTCAGACAGTCTGTCGGTGACTCTAACGAGGCTTCCAAAAGGCAACGAGATTGAGAAGAATGCCTCAAGAAACTCATCTCGGCTTTTTTCAAATTATGTCTTAAGATCTAATACAATTGACGAAATAAAATATTAAGAATGCCGCTGTTCTTAAAACTAACTAAATCTAACATCTAAAGATCATACATATCTTAAGAAAGAAAGGAGCAATTCATGTCACTTCCAGGCAGACTTGTCGTTCATAAAATCTTTCACACTATAATAAACCTTTTGGCACAGTTTACTCTTTATGTAATCTTTAAATTTATTTATAGATAAATTTGCCACATCATCTGGCAGCCGTATTGTACATGCGAATACTGTTCCCCGCAAAAGAATTTGTAACTTTATGGAGCCTATACTTGGGCATAATATTTTGGAGTTATTCTGACGTAATGGTATAAAGTGATACTCCTAATTTTTGAAAGCTTTTAGGGAAGTACAAACCTTTCAAATACACCGTCGATTTATTAAAATTTCATTTTACTACATACCTACATTATTCAAAATTGGCTCTTGTTCACATCCAGTTCATGTGATCGTGTATATATCAAGAAAATATTTCCTTAAAAGTGTTTTTATTAGTATCCTTAACACAAGTTCTTAATAATACTTATCTTGTAGCTAAATAAATGGTGTGATTTAATTTATAATTGTTATGTTTTAAAAGTCATATTAAAATTTGATAACTCCCGTAAGTATTGCAGAATTTCAAATAGCGCATATGCCCCGTTTAAGAGGAATTAATATATTGTAGACATCATTTATGTACATAACAATAGCAGAAAAGAATTAGTTTAAAATATTCTAACGTGCGGGTGATTGTCATGCATCTGGGGCTGCGACCGAATCGGAACCAACTTGCATTGAGCCAGTGAGCTGTTCGTTATCAAGTCACCGATGATAACGGTGGCACATATTAAGCAATGTAGCTTAGATATCTAGTGCTTTTAGAAAACAGTTTTAGAGAAATATAAGAGCGAGTTGCTTACAATATCATTGATTTTTTTGTCATGCAAATAAATAATTTCACTTTATTATTAGGGCTTGTCTGCACTTGTACTTAAAAATAATTATAGGATCCTTTTATAAAAAGGCAGATTGAGAAGAACGCATCTTTTAGATCTTTTTTTCAACGAAGTTCTGAGAAGAAAGATTTTTAACACAAAGTAGTTGTCTATCTAACCTTTACAAAAATAACTCAATAACGCGCAGAAACCTATCCGCAATCCGAGATTTAAATTAATCTTAGACAGACGTCTATTTTGGTTCTGAATTTTTTGATTTTCAATTAATTAAAAAATGTTAAACTTATCGCAAATGCCAATTTGGATCGAGGTGGGTCATACATTTGGGCGTAAGACTTTAATAACTATAGTAACAGTTACTACGTGCAAGGAAATCTCTCAGTTCTTCGTAAGTACCTAGATTGTGTGAGTATGACGTAAGTATGTCCTTCATTTTAGATAGTATTCATTCCTAAGCAGTCTGTTATCTGAGTGGCCTATGCTATAGGATTATGCGATCGCCAGTGTGGGCCATAATGAGTGCTTGTGTTGTTGGCCCGCTCGCCGCCACGTTCCGGATTTTCCGTTCAACAAGGCGGTGATCTCTAATTTCACATGCATTTGAGTATTTGTATTTAATCTATTGATAGAGGTAACATACATGCATACTGACACTTGAAGATTTCTACACGTTACTTATTAGGTACATAGTTAGTGATATTTCTATAATACCTATATTGTGAGTATTTATGAGTAGGTGAGGGAAAATTAGGTTCTTATCTTCTTCTTATTTTATCACGGGAGCCACAGACTGTTCGTGGCGCACTTTGACCCTTATGTCGGATCTTTTGTGCATCCCCTTGCCTTTCACTTCAAATCTCCAAACATTGTTGCCATCATCTTAATGACAGTCTTTGCAGATTGGTGCCCATAGCCTCCTGGCTGTGGGTAGGCCACCCCCAGGAGACCCATTCGGCAAGCAACCAGCGAGTCGCAGGTACACAGCAGGTGTTCCATAGATTCCTCTTCGTTTCCACATCTACATATTATTATACGACATAGCGGTCGCATCCTGTGGAGTATTTTGTTTGTGGCATAATGCCCTGTTAGAGCCCCAATTATCTGTCTGGCTTGTTAAACAAAAAAAACAAAATGTACCTAGAGTAGTTTAATTAATAAGTCGACTTTTTATGTCGACATTAGTTTAGGCCATTTCAGTTTTTTTTAAATAAAAAAACTTCATTTTATTTGTCTTGCGGATTGCGACATACTTTGTATTTTATATGAATAAATAATCTATATATTTTTCTGTATGTAAGTGAATTTATCTTTTGTTCATTACAAATTTGTATAAATACTCTAGATAAATTCTTAGAAAGCACCTGATCGCATTGAAGTAGCGCCAATATTTTTAAGCTGACGTTAGTAAGAGCTTGATTAAGCCAAATCTGAATTTAAAAAAAGTTAATACTTACTTTTAACAGATGCCCCAGCCCTTCTTTAGAACTTCTAAGTAGTTAATCAAATTAGTTACATAAAAAGTCGATCTTTCTGTCTAATCTATATTTCTTGAAATTTTCTTAGATTAAATCTAGCCCATATTCCAGCACATACAATACCTAATTACATATACTACCTAGATGACGAATGTATTGTGTCCTGCACTGCACCAAACTGCCAATAGTGGAACAGGTAATACGAGCGAGATTAGACTGTCGACATGCGAGTGGGTATTCCCATCAGCAAGGCAGCGGCTGGCGTCATACGACACACATGCGAGTTTAAACACATTTAAATGCACGTTTAGATTATGTGCTTACCCATGCTTTAAATAATAAGCAACAACTAGAACGAACTTTATCCATGGGTTTTCTGACTAGAAAGTAACGAGTATACCTCACAAAACCTACAATTTTTACCGACTTGAAGAATAGGGGAGCTTCTATGTTTGTCTGTTTCTTTTCCATCATCAGTTTCTTTCAAATCGCTAATTTATATGTGGGCCACAATACCACAGCTATGTAAACTTACCATTGGTCTAATAACAGTAAAGTAAAGACATCTGAATGGGTATAAAACGTGTGTTGAGTTGTGCACACGCTGAATGTAATTTACAATTAATGTTCTAAAGTTTTATCTCTTTGTTTATATTTTTATCGGTATTGGTACAAGGGTAAAGTAGTATTTTAACATAAGTTGGTTCAGGTCCCACACAAGATTAATATTTGTGTGTGTTCTAGAATAAAGTACTCTCTGCCTCTAAGAAAATATCATGTCCCGTATGATGTATTATAAATAATATACGTAACGTCTACATATGACACCAGCGAAGAGGAAAACAGCTGAGAACAAACATATTCCGCAAGTTTATTTAACTTTAATAGCACAATTAAAGGCTGTAGGTATCCTTTATTTACCACTCGCTTCTGAACACGGGTTCTCGCGCGTGTCTACTTTTATACTTACATGGCTTATATAAATGGAATTTTCTTCAGGGTCCTTACTATCAATAGCTACATAATATAGCCTATTTCATTCACGAAGAATGTAGCTTACTAACGGGGAAAGAATTTTTCAGATCGATGCAGTTGCGGAGCCGATTCAAAACAAACAAACAAACAATCAGATTGTTTATAATAACAGTATAGATTTAGTAGTTAATCACGGTGAAGTGTTAGGCAGCAGGCGAGTTGAAGCACGTAAGGAGCGGGAATCCCGCTGATGTCACGACGCGGTCACCCGATACCCAGCACCGGCCACCGACTGCTGCGAGGGCCACTTCTGCCAAAACACCGTAGTGGATAATAAAGCCACCATTTGACTTTTGGGTTATTCCTTTTATTAATTATTTCCAAGAAGCCTTTGACAAGGTCGCTTAATAAGTCATTTGAATTGATCAACCAACGCAATATGGAGTTTATTGGTGACATTAAAATAGATTACATTACAATGTTAATCATGAATGCAAGCACGTGTGCAATTATGCATTCTTGATAGCAATTTCTGTATACATACATACATACATTTGTTTTTCCATTTAAAATGTTCTGTGCCTCTTGCCGACTTTATTACATTTCGCCTGTATTTTTACGATTTAATTATATTTATATGATTTCTTACCCTAGGCCAAAAAAGAAGGGTGCTTAAAATTTAAGTCTTTGGTTCGTAGCTCCGAAACGAATGATATATATAAGAAGATGACGATTACCTGTTAAATTGTAGAGTTGCAGGTAACTTGTAAATTAACTTAAAAACTGAAATTAAACATTGGCAGAAAATTAGAAGAAACTACTAATCAGACCGGACTTAAATACTTTTACTTGAAATTTAAATTTTTGTCAGGGGAAAGTATGTTCCGTATGCAGATTTGAACAAAAGGCAAAGACCTGAAGAGTTGAATAACAGCGACCGGGGCGGTGGGATTCCCAAACGTAATTAACCACGGTAACAATGAAACACTGCCGTATTTAATTGTCAAATAACTGGGACAAAAACTACTCGGTTCTCTCGGTGCCACAGTGCACTTATTTATCTGTCTCAGTGTACGAGAGCAACACAGACAGACGACCCGCATGGCTATAAATGTGGCCCTGGGGTCAGGAAAGCGGGCATTAGCAGATCTGATAGCAGTCATGGCGTGCGTGTGGAGGTGCTGTGTGCTTTTGTTGTTAGCAAATTTAGTTTATAGCAAACCTATCTCTGGAACAGATAGTGACAAATCTATCACTCAAGGGAGACAAACTCGGAAGACAGCAGGGTTCTTGGAAGGCCCTAGAAGACTGTTCGTGATGAAGGCTCCCTGTGTGCGGACTGACGACGAGCCCTGTCTAGACCCTGAGGTTTATGAGTTCCACCTGCTGCCTGACGATGTAAGAGGCCTCAGAACTCCGTTTGTGACATAGTGATTGCGTGGTGCGGCTGCTGTACGGCTGCTACATTACAAACTGTTTTTTAGTGAAAAGTTGAAAGACTGAAGTTGAGAAAATGTTTTGTGAAAGTTCTCTTTGGACCGAAACATTATTAATCAATATTTTGTAAATTACTCTAGTTATAAGTAGAAAATGTTATTAATATTAATGTGTTATATATATACAATACTTGAATACAACAAGGCAAAGACATCAAGTAATATTGAACAATATAAAAATACCCTATCAATATTGATGAGTTTTATTAACTCAAAAGTAACCTATTCAATCAGGCTATATAAACTATCTGTGAGCCAAATTTCGTCCTAATTCTTTCTGTATTCTTTCTGTATTGAAACAGTAACATGTATGCATTTAAACTTTCTCATTTATTTAGAAGGATTCTATATAAATGAGATATAGATATAGGTTGTGTGGTACCGGCCTAGAATAGTCACCCCCTGTCATCTCACGAAGGGTTGTAAGAGTCGACAAAGAAAAACTTGCCAACTTCTTCTACTTCAACTTTAAAAACGTGTTTTTTCAAGAGTTGCAATATTTTAATTAGTCTGAAAATATTGCTCTGTTTTTAGTCGAATGAAGCATTATTAATCCAGTTGATGCCGAATTTTAACTATTATGCTATTTCTGTCGCAGAGCCCCATAACTACATACAATAAATAATAAGGTAAGGTGACGATTCTGTGGTAATAACTGAAATAAACTGATCTTATCGGTTAAGAATCTTTTTGTTGATATAGTTCGCTGAGTTAAGCTTTAGAAACTTTTCATAATATGGGAATTCAGTTGCAATTAGCTGGATGCTCTTTATTTCATTGTTTTTCCTTCTACGATTAGTCTGTTGTATTGATCTATTGGTTGGTTATTTTTAAAAGTATATTGAATACTATCATAATTCTTTGCTAGAGGATCGTACCGCACCGTATAGGAAGCTGTCCTTTCATTTAATTTCACATAGTTCGAAGAATCGACGACGGCGCTATGGTTTTCCACCATGATACCGACCGCGTACTGGAAAACGTAGAAGACAGCGATCACCCGTAGGAGGAGAGGACGCGATGTTCTGGCCAAGGCGGCGGGAAGCCGGTGTATGCAGGCGGCTCGAGATCGATCGACGTGAAAATCAATTGGGTGGGCCTATGTCAAGCAGTTCACTCCTAAGTCCTAACGGCTTTAAATAAATAAACGTAGAATATAAATAACAGAACGTATAAAGTCTTTGATGATGATAACATAAGAATGAGCTTGCTTAATGTATCACCTTAACGTCTCTTCCATTACCATATGCCCAACAATTCTTTCAGTAATACAAAAAATGAGTATTGCAATTTAGAACTTATTGAAATATTGCAGGTTAAAAAGCTATGATATAAAATATTGCTGTTGATAATCGTACAGGCTCTATTTATAAAGTTTTTCGCTCTAAGAACCTTAAAGTTCTGAAGTCAATTGGCCGCAATAGGACAATCGTAGTTGTGTCCGCGTCGGTCTGTCGGTATGTCGCAGCTTTGTTGCGTTTACACTATCAATGCTCGATGCTCGACCACAACCCAGAGAAATCTAAATAGGATTTCTATATTGCTATCATTAAAATGTGTTTTTTTATGAAAACGCGTGTATAAGTTACATAGGGCCTAGTGTCCCACGCAAAATAGGGGCACACGCACCTAGTTTTCTTTTGAAAATATATCATCTATTTCTGAAAAAAATATATTAGACAATACATACCCCCAATCATTATCTCAAGTGAAGTAAGTAAGAAAAGGGTAACGGTTTGTTTTTCGGATGGAAAATCATCAAATGACTGTCTTCCGCTGTGGGTGAAGCCTGTAACACTAAGGCTGCGGTAACCCTTTCGAACAGTCCCGCAAAAGGGTAACGGACCCAAGACATGGAGCCAGTTATAATTAATCCTGCCTTGCCCACTGACCTATATGTATATTACTTATACGTTTCATGCAATGAAGTAAACAACTAAATTAGTTTAATAATTCTATAGAGTGGTCTGGAGAAACGGCTTTTAATTTAACTACCAAATTAATTTATAGATTATTATACAGATTAGTTCAACCCAACTAATGATCGTTTAAACACATTATGTAGTGAATCGTAGATGTTGTGTACGCCTGTTATCGGTTCTCATGTGAGTCCGGAACCTATACCTTTACTAAATGTTTAAAGTATGCATGTGGACTTGGTGGTGTACCTATTTAAATAAATTAATGCCAAACGCATTAGAACTCAAACATTAAGTATGAAATATGCACTTGAAGACTATAGGGATTATTTAAATTATCTAAATAATTCTTTAACATGAAGTGAAAAAAAAACTTATTAAAGAGACCTGTGCTGTAGACATCAGACAAGGTCAATGAATGAATATTGTACTGTAACAACACTGATCAGTCTCACTATGAAGTACGCTATGGCTTGACTAGGCATAAATCCATACCTATAAAAAAATATTATGAAAAGTCATTGTCAATGGGCGCCATCTGACACTGACAGCGTACGTATGTCATAATGTCATTCACGCCTTACGCAAACGCAAAGTTGCACGAGTGCACGAGTGTCCACAAAGTATTTTATTTAATTTCGTGTTGATCCCAGCAAGTATGGTGTGGTAGTGGGCTGGTGAGGACAAAGCCCCGCGTGTGCCGCAGCATGGCCTACGACATCGGCTGGATCATCCCGCGGCTGCGGACCCCGGGCCGCCTCTGGAGCTGTGCAAGCTCCATCACAGTCGCAGTCGTCGGTTTATTTAGCAAAATTATTCTAGGTTTGCTCTATTTTTACTTTATGTAGTTTAATTTATGAGAATGACCTTGTATCAAAGTTTATTTACTAGATATTCATTGATAAAATTCATTGAAATCAACATAAAACTTTATGCGTAACACGTTCTACGAGTCGGGATGTCAACTGGTTTTATTTACGTCAGCGAAATGTGAACCAAACTTACAATGCACATCGCACCATGTCACGATATATCGCAATAATCACATTTTATTATTAACTAGTCTATTGACTCGAATTCTTGCTTATTATACAATATTAATTACTGTAAACATGCACACGAATTTATCCTTGCGTAATTGTAATGTTACTTGGCTAAATAGCAACAAACAAAGCAAGTTTTTGTTGTATTCTCATCAAGAACAAATAATCCTTTCAGCAAGAATTTTAAATTCATTATAATATGTTTATTGTAAATTATGGATAAAACTTGGATTTTTACTATCTAAAGACTTCGCTGCTAGTATGTCGGTCATAAGGTAAAGTGGCCAATATGAGCCCTTTGCCAGTTTTCCACGTTTAGCAAATACTTTGAACATGAATTTCGTGTGCATATAAAAATGATAATATTTATCTATATAGGTTATCATGAATTGAAATGTACACAAAAACAGTTTTGGAACGTAAGATGTAGCATTTAGTTTGATTTGTTTTGTGCTGAAAGTGTTTATTCCCATAATAAGTCACATTACTAAGTTTAAATATTAATAAAAAACAGTATGAAACCATTAGAAGTAGGTCACTAATGCACAATGTGTATTACATTTACACAATTTTTTTTTTTTTTAAATTGCAGTCAAATCGTATCCCAGACAGTTCAGTTATTTAAATGCTGTAAAAACTGTTATGCATTCAAGAACTGACCTTGAACTGATGTAAATCCCAGTAAAGTTCTGAATGAGAGATAATAATATTATAATAAATCCTATGGGTAAACAAATATTATCTAAGGAACCTGTCTTTTCATAAAATATATTTTAATGCTAGTTTTATTGCTAGAATCCAGATCTCTAGAAACTCAAAGTATAATCTATTAGTTTTGAGGTAAGTAAGTCAAGATCACCATCATAAAGAAGTGGCTTTAACTTTCAACATATTTAAAATTATTGAATTATACTGTTACATAACGTTGTTATGTTCAAAGTATTCAAAATATATCTAAATTGACCTACACCATCTTGAATAACCGTCAAGGTTGTGTAATCCATAATTAAAATGATAATATTTTTTATTACACACAACAAGAGTGCATAAACACATTCGATTCCAAACATATTATGATATACAGTAATCTTACGGTTTTTGTAGCAAAAAGTATTTATAATTAATATGGATATTGGTAATATCTTCTAATTGGAATTTTGCTGACCTTTACTTTGTATAATGTTACATTGCAAATTTGCCTGAACCTTTAACCATAGAACCAAGGGTAAGGCCTTCGTCCTCAATGAAAGTAGTTACAGCCAGCTTGGGGCCATACCGAAACCATTAAATTTTATTTCTAATATTTCTTACAGCTTAATATACGACAATTGAAACTAACTGAGGTTTCCAATGATACAATTACAACCAGAGGCGGCTCGTTCGAAAGAGCGCTGGTGCAGTGCACTCCCACAAAAATTACCTACTAATTTACTTATTTCTATAATAACCCTATCAATGCATACCTACATTAAACATACAATACACTACGCGTCAAATGTTCAGTCTCAAAGATAATATTTGGTGTCATGTAGCGAGTGGAGCGCCAGTGATTGCGCTTCTATGAAATAAAGTTTACTACAATGCCCATAGTCCGGCAATCTCGTGCGCGACCGTCCCGCGGGGTGACAGATGGTGGCGGGGACGAGGTAAACAAGATGTCAGCGGGTAGCGGGGAAGACAAACGTCGTCGCACCTCGTCCCCGCCACCGTCTGTCACCCCGCGGGACGGTCGCGCACGAGACTGCCAGACTATAGCCCTGCATTCAATGAGTGCGAAAGAGAAACATTGACGCAGTCCGGCGCGTGAAACAAAAGATTTTGTATGAAAAATGTACCTAATCTGGAGCGCAACTCCTGCTACGCGACGTTGCCAATCGGGATCGAACAAGGCGTGCGCGGGCGCGGGGAATTTCTATGCGTTGTTGTCGCTCTTGTGTAAACGAACAAACGTCGTTGCCGGTAACTTTATGCTTGGCGAATTTTCTTTTAAATAATGTTATAAAATAGTTTGTGCGCGACAAAAAATCGACAAAAGTTTGTGATAAAAATGCAACAATACAGTGTATCTTTTATTTAAAACTAGCTGTTACCCGCGACTTCGTCCGCGTGGAATAGTATCTTTGGGTAGCATTTTTATTATTTAATAAGAATCATTAGTAGGTATAGTAGATATCAGCGGCGGCGATGCAGAGAACTCGTTAAAAGGAACTATAACTTCAAAAGCCAAAATATTTTTTAAACTTGATACACCCAAAATTTTTAAATATCATGTTCCTAGAATAGTTTGGCGTCGTAGTTCCCGTGCCGAATCCGTTCCGTTCTGTTCGAATTTCGAGAATTCCGTTTGTAGAAAAACTCTGCACATCCTAAGAGACCTACGTACCAAGTTTCATGGTTTTATCTTCAAAAATGAAGGACACCCATAAAAACATTCAACCCCTATTTCACCCCCGTACTGGTAAAAATTTCAAAATGCTAGAACAAACGATTTTTTGTTTATTATTTAGTGCCTAAATACAAAATGTTATATTTTTATTTTCAAAAATGACGAACTTCATACAAACTTTCAACCCCTATTTCATCTCTCACAGGACGAAATTTCAAAAACACTAGAACAAATGTTTAATTATTTCCTATCAAGTGCTTAAATATTAAGTTTCATGGTTTTATCTTTTAAAATTAAGAAATCCCATACAACTTTTCACTCCCTCCCCTTTTTAACCCTTTACAACCCCCTTTTCGAAATAAAAAGTAGCCTATGTTCTTTCTCAGGGTCTAGACCATCTGTATACCAAATTTCATTCAAATCCGTTCAGTAGTTTTGGCGTGAAAGAGTAACAGACAGACAGACAGAGTTACTTTCGCATTTATAATATTATAGTAAGGATTAGTAAGGATTAGTAAGGATAGTAAGGAAGTAAGGATTGTGAGAAGACTCTCGAAAGGCCTGATATTGCACTTACTCAAAAGTGTCGTACGAAAACTAGAAAAACGGTAAATTAATTAATTATTTGATTTTTACAAGAAAGTGATAGATGTTTTTTTGCTCGCCAAAAAGACCCGCATATGGATTTCCTGTACCAATAAAATAAATGGTACTTAAGCTCTTGTTTTTTTTTGTTGTGAACACCCATCAAAAAACGTCACGAGCCGCCTCTGATTACAACCAACCAAAAGCGTAACTACCCATATTATTTAATGTTACTTACATAATAATACAATGAAAATGAAAATTTTGTCATGAAACTGGAGATTCATATTCATATGTAATTTTTTACATGTTACGCCCTCATCGTTTTGTAATTATGTTTTTGAGTAGAGGAAGTTGCATTGCCTTTTCTCTATTAATTGTCAAGACAGTACAGTAACTGTGTCTTGTATACATTTTTGTTTTATATTTAATAAAACTTGTTTAAATAATTATTTTTGGGCACATGCACCAGTGTGTCTGCTAAGGCAGTCTCACATAATCCACATAATAACCTATTATTAACTACACACAGACTCACAACCTATGGTGAGTCTATTGCCGCTGAGTGGGAACTTATATGTTTGCCATCAATTTATCGACAGGTGGAACACCTGTAGACCTTTGTTCAGGCTAGCCTATGAATTAAGGGGCTATAGCGGGATTAGGCTAAGACTTTTTCATAGCCTTTTTTTTGTCTACCCGAAGACTACAGGCTTTTAGCCTTTTGGTGGGTTAGTGCATAATTAAAAGGCTAAAAGCCTATATAGATTTTTAGTCATTTAGGCAAGGTCTATTTTATTTATTGTTCGAGTACATTAATCATCTTAATTATTCGAAGTTAATAAAAAATAAAAATGGCTATGCAACACGGTCATGGTCACGAGGCGACTCACGATGCAATACGGCTTAAACGTTAGGAAAGTAAGTAGTAGCAATACTACATAATGGATCCCGTTTAAACCAAGTAAAGTTAAAATGAAAAGCGAAAATTTTAAATATGTTATGGCTATGCCCTAAAATAAGCTTAGTTAAAACAGACTAGTCGCAAAAAAGCCTGAACTTAAAGTTGATATGCATTAGCTAAATATATTGTAAGTCATTGAATAGGAACAACTTGGCTGAATCCACCTCAGTTGATCAATTTTCAACTGACGTAAAACTAATTAGTATTTGGACTGATGAGCTTCTAAAAAACTTGTAATAGCTTTTAAGCATGAGTTTAAGAAAGACTTCTTGGCGGGAAAGTGAAGCGTAATGTCTGCAGTTTTGTTTTATTTTCTCAAATTTGTGATATTTCTAATATGTGTAATAACGGTGGATTATTAACCGTTAAGTGTTTGTAAATATACATGAGTGTTGGTAAATGAAATAAAACAGTGCAACATCACTTTTCAAATTCTCTCAAGAAGTCCATGTGAGATCTTAGTATAGTCCCACATCTTTACTGAGGACTCAAGGGGCTTAGGGGGAGGGGATCTCATTTACCATTTATCATCTTTATCACCACTCATTCTCATTTACTATAATGTATATGATATTAATATATCTCTAACTTGACACTGGCTAAATGTGCAAACCGCACGAAGCCATTATTTAAAAGAAGAAGAGCTTAAGTCTTTCGTTGCAATAAAAAGTTTATCTTATCTATCTTAAGAAAATTAAACAATGCTTAAACTCAACCTATTTATATGCTGCAGGCCCAAAATACAGTGTCAATAAAAAAACCTGAATGGCTCGATGTTTATTTTACTGTGCTGCCACACTTGTCCTCCCCTTTACTGATGCTACTCTATCCCATGTTTGAAGCCAGCCTGTATACCACTATTATATACTGTGTATGCGATAGTGCAGCGTGTTTGTCTGTGCAGAGTTCCTGAACAAGACGACGGTGTACAACCGCGAGGGGCTGCGGCGCGCGCTGAGCCGGCCGCGCGGAGTGCCGCTGCTCACCGTCTCCAACCACCACTCCTGCTTCGACGACCCCGGCCTCTGGGGTGAGCGTGTCTCCCACCACCATCTAACACCATACTAACACTAAACTGCCTGACTTTAGACAGTTGGCCCACTGTACCGCGCTCCTTCGCGTTATTTATTTACACCTTATCGCACAAATTAAAATAAAATAAATAATAATAATAAAATCAAATAATAAATAAATATTTCTGACACTTACACCAATTATTTAGTTCCAAGATAAGTATCATTAAGAACTTGTGTTATCACAAATAACGGATAAGCATTCATAAATACCTTTTTTTTTGTAAATACATACTTAATATACATAGAAAACATGTACAAATGGCGAACTTAATGCTGCAAGGCATTCTCTACCAGTTAACCTTTGGGTTAGCAGAAAAGAATGAGGCAGTACGAATAAGAAAACATATAAACTTACATAGAATTAAATATGTGTTATTAATAAACTATATATACCTTTACACAAAATTAATAGTAATTATGATATGTAGACTCAATCAGATTATAACTCCTCGAGAAAGTATTTTTTAAGCAACCCTTTAAAAGTAGGCTTGCTTTCTGCCAACCTAATATCAGTAGGGAGGGAGTTCCAAAGTTGAATAGCTTTTATGCAGAAAGAGTTCGACAAAAAACCTGAACTGTGTTGTGGAGTACCCGACAGTAACTTTGCACATTGGCATTTTCGAATAAACAAAAGCTGAATTAAATGTACATCAATTGTAACTTTGCACATTGGCATTTTCGAATAAACAAAAGCTGAATTAAATGTACATCAATTGTAAGATTGATCGTTTATCAAAAAATGTATTCAGAACTAAATACTTTATTGTTGTTTTGATTCCCACAATGTTCACCGCCGAGTACTGGGGGCCTACCGCCGAGTTCAAAATGGATTTCGAATTGATTCTGTCGTACCTCCGAACTCATGGAAATCGAAACAAAATGGCGTTCTCCATTTACCTATTGGTCTGTCACGGACTGAAGGTCATGAATGAGAGGTGGCTGTCGGCAGATTCCCCGGTACGGATTAATGAACGCAAAACAAAGTTTGATCTAGATGGATTACCGGTAATCCATTCGGCGGTAGGCTCCCTGGAAACTGAAAATATCTCAAGTAGTTTAAGGAACCCATATTATGATACAATATCCTGAAGCGCTCGTAGCTCTGCGGTGCTCGGTGGTCGGAAACGATCACCGAGGTACAGCAGAGTTTACAGAGGTCAGTCCTTGGATGGGTGACCGTTTGTGTGGCATTTGATATCGAGCGTTTCCGTGCTTCGGAAGGCACGTTAAGCCGTTGGTCCCGGTTATCACTAAATGTGGTAGTCGTTAAGCCATGTTAGAGGCCTAATGGGCGGCTTGATAAATTCTAACAGCAGGACGCCATACACCTGCCTCCGGTAATCCGCACTGGGTCAGCGTGGTGGAGTATGACCCATTACCCTCACACCTTGATTTGTGAGAGGAGGCTCGTGCTCAGTAGTGGGACGTTGATGGGCTGAAATGATGATGATGATCCTGAAAAAGTGTGCACCGAAACCATCAAATCGCATTAGATAAATAAACACATCTACTACTTTTTTTAATTTTTTTAAAATTAAATTTTGAATTTATAAACTTCGACCCCGAAACTACTCCGTTTTTAATATATTTTGATATAGACATAAATGAAACCTTAGACAAAGCTATAGGCTACTTTCTTACCAGGATTACATCGTATAGCTTAAGAGGTTGTACAGGACACGCGAGCGAATCTGCTGCCTGAAACTAGTTAAGTAATAATAATATTCCTAAATATACCTATTAAAAATATACCTATGCTTTTCATAAGCAAGTGATGGATTAAAGATTTTTTTAATCCATCACTTGCTTACAATAGATTTTCGCAAAATAACGCCTGAATCAATAAATTACCTTTGCTTTTCATTATTATGTTATCTGATATGTTACTCAGCATTGGTTGTGAGCATCGCCATAAAAGAAACATTGCGAATAAAGTCTAGTTGACTATGTAGTTAAAAATAAATTTAAAAACTTATAAAGAATATCACCAAAAACGATTATAATTAGTGTAGAAGTAAACACTTGTCTTTCGATATTTCAAGGTCTTAAAGTCAAGAACGAACTAATATTTACCCTTTGTTGTAAAATTACTGAAATGCTCAACTAAATGTAGCATTGTCTGGTGGCCTTGTAGTGTTAGTTCTATCTGCTCAGAGATTATTTAGAACTAGCTGCCCCCGTTACTTCGTTACTTTTCGAGCAAAATGTCGCCCATAGTTAGTTGGCTTTTCTCGTACTAAATTTGATCAGCGTCATCCTAATCCTAAGTGTGAGAGATAACCAGAGGGATTGTTATTTTCCATGATTAATATTACCTACATAGTGTTGCTCACAACATAACCCGTCTGCTTGAGCTACTAATTCGTGTCTGCGTAGTTCGAGGACTACTACCTTGGCGAGGTTTGACTTCGTCACCGACTTGCTCTGTTTCGGGTATGAGGATTAGCATAGCTTAAAGCATTTATTGATTCAGGCGTTACTTTGCGGAAATCCATTGTAAGCAAGTGATGGATTAAAAATATCTTTGCAACATATCCCGCGCTACTATAATTTCCCGAAAAATCGAGAAACTATTCAACACGACACGTGTTTCGCCCTTACACAGGGCATCTTCAGGTAAGATAGGAGCCTCAGAACAACGATGTCTTCACGACCAAAGCTGCAACGAGAGTCGAGAGTTGACTTACTTGCTTACAGCTTAAAGCGTTCATTGTGTAAACTATGTTTTAATGCTAATTGAATAATAAAATTGAAGTGAACAAATTGTTATCAGTTGATTACGAGGATAATCTTTTATTAATCTATCACATATAATATATCAATAGTCCTATAATTATAAACACAAATTTTAATACTGATGAGAAAGAGATTCTATACAGTGCACACAACTAAGAGCAACCAATAAATTCTATAGACTACATATTAATTTTATCAGCAAATAAAAGTAATGATGTTTATATTGGTCATAATCATTTAGTCATACTCGCTTTCGCGGAGAATCTGTTACCTCTTTAATTCGTCATGCTCATGATCGATGGGACAAGTATGGTAGTGGTATCTTAAAGCAGATTCTGGTAGAAACATGCGGGCAGTCAATCAGTTTAAGTATCGATATAATAATATCCGCTACATTGCGCCTACTTGTAAAGCTAAATTGAATCGACCAATCATATCCTCTCGACCACACCTCTTTAAATGGCTCTAACGCTGGACATGCATCTGACGCTAATCAGCGTCCTCCGAAATCTAAAAAGTCGGGCCACGAGCATATTATTTATACGATCGTCCTGGATTCTAATTTATTTAGAGTTTAAGAAAATGCAGGTTACCACTATTTCATAATTAATAGTACCACTAGCTTCTGCCCACGACTTAGCTCGCTTGATCCACATTTTCATATTCATGGTTTACATTACTCGATTTTTCGTAGTGATCCCTAATTTAAATAGATCAATAATATAGCCTACCTCTCTTACTCTCGAAGAATGTAGCTTTCTATTAATTTATGTTTTTTTAAATCGATCCTGTAGTTTTGGAGCTTATTCAATGCAAACAAACAATCGAATCTTTCTTCTTTATAAAAATAATGCATGGATAGACAAAAACTGTATGTAAAACTGAGCACTCAGTATCATCTAGAATATTGTGTGAATAGAGGTGTTCTACATATCAAAAAATATATTTGACAAGAAATGTATAGAATGGGTTCCATCTGCGTCTGCGTGGTGCAGCAGTCATTAGCGGCTGCATTAAACACCACTCATGCATTATAGCGCACCGGCCATGTAGCGAGGATCAGTCAGCCAGCACATTGAGCATCTCACCACCTCGTGCGCCTTTCAGTACTTTCTTTTCCGAAAAATAACGGTTGCTCACGTTTGTTTGCTGGTCAATGGACCTGAGTACCTCCATAAGATAATTATGATATTATATTATCAGACATTAAGCTTTGTTATCTTCCAAAATCAATCAGTAACTTTGTTGTTGTTGAAAGTAAGCATTTGGATCCATCTGGGTTTTGGCGTAGTCCGATCTATTATGCTTATTCTATACCGATACATAAAAATGGTGTGTTTGGTTGTAATATTGAAATAACCGCTTTTTACTAAATGCACGATACATTTACAAAAACAAATATCTGTTTGTTGCGGCTAGTTTCTAAAACAGCTGGACCGGTTTTACCAGACTTGGGAAGATAGCTGGTGTGATAAGGAATAACTTAAGCTACTTGTTATTATCCCGCGGGGACTCGTATAAAGAAATACCTGGAAGTGACGCAGAGAAGTCGGGCAGCCGATAGTAACAGTTGTTCAATCAATTCTATATTAGAGAATCAGATCTACAGCAAATCCATTTAGTAAATGTGTTTTCACTTAATTAATTTATTGATTCAGGCGTTACTTTGCGGAAATCCATTGTAAGCAAGTGATGGATTAAAAATATATTTGTTACAAATCCCGCGCTAGTTAAATTTTCCGAAAAATCGAGAAACTATTCAACACGACACGTGTTTCGCCCTTACACAGGGCATCTTCAGGTAAGATAGGAACTCAGAATATATAGCCTCAGAACAACGATGTCTTCTCGACCAACGCTGAAACGAGAGTGTTTTCACTTACCAATTATTTCATTCATTAATTTTTCTTCTATAAAAAAACAAAGCAAAATAAAAGAATTTCTTTGTTTGTTTTTTTATTTAAATGAGTTTACGTATATTTATTTTATAAATTAAAAATAACTTATGAAACCATTTCAAATATTCAATAAATTATATTCAATTGCCCAACAGCGACTGAACCGCTAATGATTATAATAATTTGAAATCGTGGACGGGGAACGACTTTATTTATGAAGCGCTCGTAATTTATGTTGCTAAAATGTTAAACTGTAAGTCATAGATTGGAAAGTGTCAGTGTCCATTTTGTACTTATCTATAATAATGAATGATCGATGAGTCGTGGAGACGTAACTAGTTCGGCGGCATGCGTGGGGGTTGCGTTAGTGGTCACATGCCGCGTGTTGGTCCTTCGACCGCTGCGCCGCGGTGACCCCTGTGACGAGCGCCTCAGCTGATCGGCCACTTATCAGGCACCGGGGATGCTATCTTATCAATTACTGCGATAGTGGCCATTAAAAACCAGCCCGCTTTGTTGTGTGACAATGGTGGCCGGTAGATGCGTGTGATATCAGCTATTTGTGGTCGCGGATGAACAAGCCCCTGATGTTTGTTTACTTGCCGTGACGAGCGTATCACAAACATCAATTATTCATCACGGCTTACATTGTCTCGCATTTTAAATAAATAACAAGTTAAGAAATCGAAGCCGACCTTCGGGTGCTAGATGAGAAACGCATCTTGGCTTTATTGCGTTACGTTTGTTATGTTTCAGGGTGTAGGTATGTTTAGTTTCGTCATAGGTAAATATTTCCTTTATTGACTACAACTCTAAAGCAGTGCGTACGTACGTAGACGAAAACAAAATAATATTATTATGAGAAGTTGTTCGGCCGTATAGTTGCCGCACAGAATTTTGATTAAATATCATGTAGGACGTCAGGCGCGCCGAGCCTGGAATGGCGCTCCCCAACATTACAATCCAATGGAACGCTGGCACTTTGTTTAATTAAAAATAAATATTTGTGTACTCGGTACATGTCGTTCTGGTGATCCTTAGTTTCCTCGTTCAAAGAGCTCATCCAAGCAATTTAAAATATGTGGCGTCACTGTATTGCTGCATTTACTAGCTTTTGCCCAAAACTTGGATTTTTCGACTTAGCTACACACGGTTTCATTAACAATAATCTTCACAAAATTGTACCATACTACATTTCACATTAGTTAGTCTGTCTGTCGAAGCTAGTTTCAGAAGCTACAAAAGTGATCTTAGTTCAATAGTCATGAATGCTACCCCTTTTTTTCAGATGGAAAATTATCAAATGACTGTTTAAACTTTGTTATAGACATTTACTGACCAAAACCATCCATTTGCCTTCTTGAGCCCGCCTCGCAGTAAGCCTTTCAAACAGTCCCGCTATATAAATGCTACCCTAGGAATATTTGTGCATATAATATGACCGAATTGAACCAGCACCTAGCCCCGCGACCATGCTTCGCCCGCATTACCCAATGACGCTAAATTTGTTGTCAGCGGGATTTCCGGCTTCGACTAAGAGCTTTTTCTATTGTGTGTTGTGGTATCAGTCACGTCCCGGATATCCATTCGAAAGTTTTTCTTAATATTCTTTCTTAGTATTACTTTTAAAATCCATAAAATCTGATTTCATGTTATATGAAATCGCAACTATTGTTCGCCCAAGAGGCAGACCACAGCTAGATCTAAACCTGTACTGTAACACCTATCCTGTAACCTGTGATCGCAAAAAACTATTTAATTGATTGATTAATTTGCTTTAAGAAAAGTTTGTTGAACTTAAGACATTGATCAAGAAACATTATCCAAATGATTAAATTAATTGTTTGGAAACTGCATTTGTTAACCTTATTTTTAATAACATGACGACATAGAAATTTTGCTTCAAATTCAAATCAAATCATTTATTTGCAATCAATTCATTTATACTATTTATAATTGACTTTAACCGTCAATCGGAGCACTTTTTATGTTTGCGACAGTTCATGGCGTTTACTCATTCGACGCGTTCGTCGCAGTTAGTACAAAGTTGTGGCGACATTTTTAAGTTCTAGTAAACTGCATATTGAATGAAGCAATTATAGTTTTCTGCTTTATAACTTCTTCGCTACATCCAACAAAATAACTATAATTAAACGACACCGCAATACCCACTTAACTCACAGATCTCTACTAGCACCTACTTCGATATGGTTGTATCCACAGTAGTGCCCTAAACGCTTCTTATATTAACTAATTATGTAATGTACTACTTTGTTCGTTAATTTGCATATAGAGGGACGTTCTAAACCTAATTATAGTTGACGTGAGTTAGAAGGGCGTGGTCTGGCAATGGGCTGGCCTCGCTAAATTAATTATTTATGTCTGAAAAGTTTTCACAGTTTCACTAAAATATTGCCTCGTTTATAATTAGTAAAACTATAGATGCTTCATTCTAGGCACTATGTCTGCTAACGGGTTTCACAATGGCAGCGTTAATTTAGGTTTCGAACAAATAAAGATGCTCCTTGACCTCGGCCGGAAGCCGCGGCGGCCCTTTCGAAATCGATTCACTTAGCACGTGTAAACAGGCCTTCACGTAATGGCGTATTTCTACTCGAGGTAATTATAATGAGCCGGTTGTAGTGTTACATAGATGGACGCGTTACGAGCTAATATGGGGTCAATGGGGATGTTAGGACAAGTTACCGATTCAATAGCTGCTCCAAATACCACATGGTAGATAAGTGCCGGACTGAGGTGCATGACGACACCCTGCGGTTATCTAGACGCTATCTTAATTCTGGCTAGCCGCAGCCGCAGCATCCGAAATCACCGTGTGATCTATGTAGCTATTGACATATCGTGTTTGTGTGTTATCAATTTGTTTCATGTACGTAAGCGTAACTTAAGCGTGGCGTTAATATTTCTGCGGAATTACCTTTTCTTGGATTTCTGAGAATTATTTTAAAATACATTTCTACGTTTACCTACCTACCTACCTACTTTGGTGTAGAACTTAGTCTACGCAGCAAATAAAGAAAAGTAGATAAACTTTTATTGGTATGTGTTGCCTTATACAATCACGCCTGTTTTCCCGAAGGAGTAGGCAGAGGCATATTATACGTCTATATCGCCAACTGTATTGTTGATCCTACGTAATAGGTGCCGAGCCTATTGCCGGGAACTTTTTTGTTTGCTAAAGCCTCGTCTGTTGATTGGAAGGTGCACCACTTACAGGCGAGGTTTGCTTGCTTACTTAAAAACCCTGGAAAGCGAATCTATATGACCTATATATCTACAAATTATATGTTTTTACTTTACTCATTGTTTGAAAATATGCATATTTACCTTATGGACGTAGAGTTGCAACGCAGAATAGAAACGCATAAAGAAATAAAACAAAACACTTAACACGTACAGGTTGCATGATATGGAAAAAGGCCCCTGCTCAGTATTTGCAGTGAGTCTGTAAACAAACTCACTGCACTGATTTTCAGCAGAGGCCAGGAGGCCTACCGCCGAATTCGATGGATTACCGGTAATCCATCTAGATCAAACTTTGTTTTGCGTTCATTAATCCGTTCCGAGGAATCTGCCGACAGCCACCTCTCATTCATGACCTTCAGTCCGTGACAGACCAATAGGTAAATGTAGAATGCCATTTTGTTTCGATTTCCATGAGTTCGGCGGTACGACAGAATCAATTCGAAATCCATTTTGCCTTATAATCGATTGCCATCGAACTCGGCGGTAGGCCCCCAGATTCAACATTAAAAACTACAACAATAAAATAGGACGTCAACAAAACTAATTTACATTTTACACTACATACAACAAAAACGAATACTAAAAGAAACACAAAGTAATAAAAGAACGCTACGAAGAAGAGTACAGCTACTCCTGCATTGTTCCTCTGCGTTACGTGTGTGTAGTGACGTGTGGGTGTGTATAAGAGTGTTGCTCGTGTGTGTGTCAGGCGTGCTGGACTGCGTGACGCTGGTGCGCGGGTCGCGCATGCGCTGGTCGCTGGCGGCCCACGACATCTGCTTCACCAACGCGTTGCACTCGTGCTTCTTCGCGCTCGGCAAGTGCGTGCCCGTCGTGCGCGGCGCCGGCGTCTACCAGGTAACCCCCAGGACCACTAGTAGACTGGTGCAGAAGCGCTATCTCAATTGTCAGTCCTTCGATAGGCGGATTGCGTGACATTTAATATTGAGCACGGAAGCCGTGCTTCGAAGGGCGCATTACTTACGCAGTTGCACCCGAGTTTTACTATATGTGGTAGTCGTTAAGTCCTCTTGAGCTGTTTAATTTTTCGTTTTCACAATAACCATCATACTTGCAGCCCACATGCCGGAAGACTCCGGACTGGATCATCGGCAATCGGGGGGACAGAGCCAATTTTTTTAAATTTGTAGAACCTACTTTGTACTTAACAAATTAGCGTGACAACAGTTATGTATATTGTGTTATTAATTCATACCTAAACTATGATTCGCGGTCATTTACACCAATGTTTAGTTATCACGTATTGTGGTCGACGATCTAACTACTCGGGCAATATTCTAATATTTGTTTATCATTATCTCAGTCCCCAGAAGTCCACTTAACATAAGCCTTCCGAGTAGCTCTTTACCTAGATCTATCTTGTCGCCTTAGTCTCCCTATGTCGGTCACTCCAGTTTCACGGATTTCCCTATTCCTAATGATACCACGTAGGGATACTCAGTGCATAGCTCTCTTTATTGCACGCTGAATGACATCGAGCCTATTGCTGCTTACCGGGCACTGTTATGTTCGCAAGAGCCTCGTCCGTCGATCGGCAGGTGCACCACTTGCAGGTGAGGTTGGCTCGGGCTCCTTAGGTCTCGGGACGATCCCTATACACCTATTGGCAGACGATATTTGTTTCTAGAGTTCAGTTGTGTGTAGGGAGTTGGGTCGTGATTTGACGGAATGTGTGCGGCGGTTGCAGCCCGCGATCGACTTCTGCGTGGAGCGGCTGTCGGCGGGCGAGTGGGTGCACATCTTCCCGGAGGGGCGCGTCAACGTGGAGAAGGAGCGCATCCGCTTCAAGTGGGGCGTGGGGCGCCTCGTGGCGGACTGCGGCGGGGGCGCGGGGGCCGGGGGGGCCGGCGGGGCCACGGGCGCCCCGCTCATCGTGCCGGTGTGGCACGAGGGCATGGACCACGTGCTGCCTAACTCGGAGCCCTACCTGCTGAAGTTCCGCAAGAAGGTGTTCCTCAACGTGGGCGACCCCATCCAGATCGACCACTTGCTGGAGAGGTTCGTAGCACTCTATCACTGCTCTTGACAAGCGATCTTGGGAACAAAATTCAAAGAAACCATATGTTAATATTCGAATGTAAGGAACATTGCATATTTACTTTATATAAAATGGTAGTGCAATTAAAATACTAATATTCAGGTATATTAGCGGGATCAGTGTATATCACGAGAACTTTTAAAATTGACTTAGCAAACACTCATTCTCGATACTTTTCATGTCAATAACATTACCCACAATAATAAAGAGGCATAATTATTCGCTTCTTTCTTCTTCTTCACAAACTTCACAAATCGAAACGTTACCACGGCCTTTCCACCATCATTCTAAATTTTAGAAGTGGAAGTGAAGATGTAGTGTACGGGGCATCCCGTCGTCACAGAAGAAGGATATGTAACGAATAAGCCGTCCCGGTAACAGACAACTTATTAGGCTATATTTCTTCAGAGGCATATGAAACGCCCACTTTTTGCCAACTATATTGCAAGTTCCACGTAATAGATGACGAGCCTATTGCTGCTCACTGGCAACTTTTGTATTTGGGTTCCTTAGGTCTCGGTTCCCGATACGCCCCCCGCGCCCGCATCTTAGTAATGATCTTACTGTGATGTGTTTGCAGGTTACGGAAGTCAAACGCAAGTGAGGAGGAGACGCGCAAGGCCATCACGGAGCGCATCCAAGACGAGCTGCTGCGGCTGCGCGAGCGCACGCACGCCCTCATCCGGCATCTCACGCTCCCCGCGCACGACCACGCGCCTGCTGCTGGCCCCACCACCACCACGCCCCCCACCACCACCACCACCGAGCCACCGCTAGCCAACGGCCACGACAAACAGAAGGAGAAGGAGCTGTAACGACCAGCCAAAGACCCGCAACGCCCCCCGCCCCCCGCTCTCGGGGCGTAGACGACGCGTCGCAGAGTCGTACCTTATCTAGAATTCCGCTAACTGTTAATGGGTCAAAGTTGAAATGTGAAAAGTACCTGCACTCCGCTCCCATACACGACAAATCTTTGTGTGCATATACATGAATGTGTTATATTTCAAATTCGACCCACTGAGGGTTAGCAGCATTCCATTGAACGGGAAGCAGTCTGACCGCCTCATGGTGGCCCAGTGTGTCGAGTGCTGGTATCTCCCACCAGCTCGAACTTGTCGCTGTATGGACGGCTTCCTACTACTGACTTTGTGAACAAGTGTGATTCCTCATAATTTCTGAATAATTGGTAATGTTATTGTAAATGTATATCGTAGTAATTTCTTAAACTTAGCATAGAGACAATTCCTTGAAGCTTTTATTCGGCTCTATAGATTGAGTGTCAATATAGCACTGATCTGGTTTGACAAAAGCTGCGGGGAACTTAACGACGAAATTATTGCTATATACATTTGCCCTGACTTTGACTAATTAAGACCGTCATGTTTCGCTCTACAGAATGAATATCTGTGTAAAATTAATTAATTCTATGTTAACATATAGAACACTCAACCGACTGATGTTCCACGGACTACTGTACGTTTTTATTAATAAAGAATTTAAAAGCGGTTAAGTGCTGTCGACTAATACTAAGAGAGTTAATAAGTTGAGCGTTCTATCTGTAAATATAACATTCAAGGCTGCCGATAATTCGTCATAAGCAATATTTTGTTGTAGTTCATAATTTGTAACACTGCTTTGTACAATAATAGTACGAAACAACAGGAATGACTCGGTCCTTTTGCAACTACCCGCAGTGCGGTGTTCAAAGTCGCAAATTAACTTAAATCCTGTGGCTACTAGTACTTCGTGAATGAGGCCAGTCTTGGACGGGAGGAGCGCCCTTCGAAGGACCTGACTGGCTTCCAAGTTGAGTTCTCTTGCAGTCTCCGCGGGATCTTCAAACTTTAGCAGTACATTTGACCCTTGACAAGTTTCCTATGAATAAATATATCGTTGGGGGATGATTTATAATAAGCTGCTTTTGTAACGGCATATTTGCTCGTAAAATGAACGAAGTACTTACCCCGCTCCTGCGGCTCGGCGTAGCGTCGGAGTTGATAGTTAATAAACCTTATAGATAGTTGAATTTCTGCGAAAATGTGTGTCAATATTTTTAAAGAGATTAAATATAGAATTTTTAACGCGTTATATTCTAAAATCGTATAAAATATTTTGTATGTGTACATTTGTGCTATGATGTCGGTGTGTTTTTAGAGATGCCTTTAATAATAATTGGAGATCATATCGACCGCGCCGCTCCTGCTGACTGTCTATAGTATCAAGTTTTGTACGAATCTTTACAATGTTATATCTGATATTGGCGTGGGGCCGCGCAGGGGTGGACTCGTGCACCTAACTATACAAGTATATATATACAAAGCTATACCAAGTCACAACGCCCAGGCCGCCCGGCGCTGCGAACACCTTATTTTAATATGTAGATAAGTATTTTGTTTTGCGAATTGAAAACCCTCCTAGTTTGTGATTTTCATGTTTAATCTTTCTTTTTACGGGTGTAGTTATTACAAGGTGAATAATTAAAGTATCGATAAAATAAATATGTTATTCGAAAAATGTGTCTTTAGACATGAAATTTTAATTCGCAACACGAAAATATTGATTGATCGAGTAGTTCGCTCGCTCGCAGCGCCGCTGCAGGTCGCCTGCCAAGTCCCGGTACTCAAAACAGACATTTCAATACGTAGGTTACTTCGGTAGTATTATTAGGTAAGAACTGACGCCGCGCCCTCCGCTCTGTACATCCATGCAGGCTTGTCCACTGCCCTCCGTAAACGCACAATAGTATCCAATTTTATTAGTAATTTTTATTGAACCATTTTGATTTAACTACTTTTTTGTACTATGTAAAAAAAATAGTCACGAGTTATTTTCAATACAGAAAGTGTATCAGGTATATGAAAACAAAATATCTTTATTTGAATTAATTTCTTAATACCGAATTGTTTTTTTGCTCCAAACGTTTAGTCGTGTAAGCTATTGGGAGGCGCCGGCGCAGATCGCGGTTATTGTAAGTTTACTGTGTGGGAAGCTATCCGTGTGTAAGTGTGTGTGTGCGTGACGTCACCGTGCTTGCGTCGCTCGCAGTGTGGCCGTCGCGCAGTTCGCAAGATCGATTACCTGTTCAATTGTTATTTCCTCTATTTATTTACACTGTTGTTAAAACTTTCAAAACTAATTAAATTAACAACGTTATCGACACCCTCGTGTATATTAATATATCACTGGATCTTCTTCCAGATCCCGTATCCAGAAATAATTTTTATATGAAATGTTTATCACTTTTTATAAATATTTTTTATATATTTGGTATCGTTTACACCCTAGTGTACGAACGGCGAGGAGTCCTTCCAGGTTTGGTACTCGATGTTTTCACGTAGTTGTACTTTGTGTCGGTGGAAATACGAGCCTCGTCCGAAACCAGATCACGATGTTAACAATCCTAGAGTTAAGTACTTTGCAATTTCCTTAATTACCACAACGTTAGTCCGATTTTCTGTTTTCAAATAGTAAACGGTTTCAGCTAGAGACGCTTATAGTAGAATGCCAAGATTCAAGATAACACCTTTTGTCTCTAAGCTGTCGGAACTAGAAGCAATGCCGGCCGCACCTCGGACGAGTGGTCGTTCAAACTCGGGTCGCGTCGAATACGCACAAACAATCCCGACTATCCGCTAATCACTATATTTATGCGTGCGTTATCGTGTGTTTCCGCACGTTCGAGCCCGTCGAGCCAAGACGAGACGACACAAACGCTCTTGTCGGCTACTTCTGGTTTCACAATGTGGAGGCACATGGTGAAGCTTTCCCTTATTTATTGTAGCAACATTAACTAACTTGGTTTAATTAGATGTTTACTAAATTTGTATTGTTACCATTTATTGTTAAGCGTTACGGAAGTGACAACAGCAATATTAATTTAAATATTTAATGTCTTCCGCTCGGTTAGATTAGGTACTCGTTGTGATTAGATGTCTATGCAAAGACTAACGCTGAATGCGTGTCCCCTCTCGTAGACCTGTGGGTGCCATCTTGGAGTGTCCTGCACACTAACAAGTTAATACCGACGCACGCGCGGCGGACATTAGGCGCGCCATCATTGAATTGTTACAACTATAATTATTCATCTTTTTGTCGAGCTGACTGCGTACATCCTTAATGTTAATTGGTTTGGTTTTATACTAAGGCTAACACCCGTATTCAAGAACTTTGACCTGTATGGTTTTATTACAAAATGTTTATATTTGCAATATACTCGGAAAAGAAGGAGAGAGTCCTTGAATACGGTGTGTAGGTGTAGAGAGAGGCAGAGGATGCTATACTCGGTGCCCGAAGACCAACTACCCCAATACACGTGGAACAGGACCGAAATGTGGTGTCATACCTAGGTCGTGTCAGATGTTTGTTCGCGACTTCTAATGACAGCTTGATCGGTGCTTGTAATTGCACGTTTATTGGGCTAGGTAGTCAATACTGTTCTGCTGTGTTAGTCTAGAGTTAATTGCTTGCCCATCAGCAAAAAACGCAGCTGTCGTGGACTCGGAATAACGCATGCCTATTCACTGCCCATAATATTCAATCGCTCCATTTATAACCAAAATGGACGGCATTAGATTTATCTAACGATGATGCCAGTTCCATGAATTGTAATATCGTTAAGTATTTCAACGCAATGTTTTACTAATGTAATTATGCTATGATGCATTATTAATTGATCAGTAGTTAATCACTGTTTACTGAAAATTTTTATTTGTTTTTTTCTTTTTCTGATGATTTTGCTATCATTTTGTAATAATAATTATACGCACAGAATGATGATACAAGGAAAGTGTACTATATATTGAATTAGCTGGAGCTAGTCCAAGAGACGGCCGGCCCCGCGGCAGGCAGCCCGGGCTGGCGAGGCTGGCTCGGAGCCTCCTGCTCCTGATGATGTATCTATTAATTTATTATTGTTTTCTGTTATTTGAACTTAATGTCGTGAAATGCTTTTTGGGTAACTAAGTCTACTTTATTTGAAAAATAAATTGATGGACCTTAAATGTATTTTTTATTAATTTGTGAACCCCATTTATTATAATATTTGTGTAGCCATGTAACTAAATCGGTTGTTGGTAAAGTGGGCTCGCAACGTGAAGCCCACTTTACCAACAACGTGAAGCCCCTCGACAACATCAATTATCAACAACCGAACCAACGAGACTCGTGGAGGTGGACAAAATATTCAGTTCTAAATAACAGTTATTTCAAGAATTCCAATAGTGCTCTTATACTTGAAGTCTATTACTAATGACATTCAATAAGGGCACAATTGATTTACGTTTAAATTGAGCCTTAGAGAGGGCTTTAAATTTTTGCAGCTATATGTAGTATTCTCAATATAATAAAAAAGTCTAGAAATATTATTTTAAATTATTATATTTGTAATTTATGGATTACTAATGTTTGACCAATAAATTATTGACAAATGGTCATTCGACAAACAGCGTTTCACCAAATGTTCATTTGGTAAATGAGACATTTTACAAAAACCCACTTAGAAAATTATCCATTAGCAAACACTGCACTTGCTTGCCAAACATTGCTTGTCAAGTGTAATTTTGCCAAATGACTTGGTCGAACAGCAGGTTTCCGTAGTTTAGATGGTGTGCGTGTGGACTGAGTGATCTTTTCTAAAAACTTATCCAACCACAACCAAATTATAAGAGGATTTAGGAAATAATTGTGAAAACTTAATAGTAAGATAAAAAAATTGTGAAACCTAAACAAAGAAAGTTAGAACTAATTAACTGGATCACTCAATCTGGACACCTGAAGAATAAGCCATAACGCATATCCAAGAATATACAATCTATGTGTTTATGATTTGCATTTGAAATAATTGTGAAAAATTTGTGAAAGCTGCTTAACAAATTTTCGATTCGTTTCAATGCCACGTTTTCGATTTAGAACGGACTTTAAGGATCATTCAGAATGCACTATGTTCAGTTGAGTGATCTTTTAAAACACCACCTTATACTGCAAAATTATGAAACAATGTCATGTTTATTATAAATTAAGCTTCTGGGAAAATTTGTGAAACAGAGATCGTGACTGACATCTTACTGATTTAAGAGAAAATGAAAATCTTATTTTTTTCGATCGTCCGAACTGAGTGATCCTTATCTTGAACTTTATTTAATAAACCGCAACTTATAGATAGAAGGTAGTGACATCAGAAATTGTGAAAAATGTTGCTCTAAAATCTAACGAACTGATCGTCCCTGTAAGTGATATATTTTAAAAGATATCTAATTTTTTACAATTCTTAAGGAAAACGTTGAGTAGGGTACTGGTACTTTTTTATGTTGTCGGATTTTTTCTCGATGGGTAATCGATTAATTTTTTTCAAATTTGGGAAGCTGACGGCGTTGTGCAGTGAATTTAATGCTAGTTTTTTTTTTAAATATTGCTGTGGTATAAAATTTATAAATAATAACAACATTGTCAGTGTTTCCCTTCAATGATATCGAATAATTGTGCAATATAAGTATGTTATTCAATATTCAAACCATCATTAGTAGATTTTTGTCGTCACATTAAAATTATTTTTTAAATATGGTTTTAAATAAGAACGAGACTACGTTTTTTGAACATAAGAATTTGTAAAAATAAGGCGGCAGAGGCTGTAAAGTTTTTTTAGTATTATCCTTTGTCTAATAAAATAAAAGAAAAGAGCAACATGGTATGAAAAATATTGATTGCGCCTGCAATGTTACATATATATTTGAACATTTGCTACACGATTATATTTGAAATGCTGTTTTTAAGAAACAGTGCTCCAACGAATCATGTTATTCTAGCAAATCAAGGCAGATTGCATTGCTGCCAATCAATATAGATATATTTTCTATGTTTGGCATTTTTAAGTAATTTTTAGTAATGAAACTAAGACATGTGATTTATGTGATGAAAAATTTATTAGTTATGAATTTTTTAATTTGATATCCTTTGGTTTAAACAGATGTGATAAAATTAATTTATGTAAGAAACAGACGCTACAAATTATTAGGCGGTGTAGAATTTGTTCTTTCATTAAGTCCCGATAATATTGGACACTACAGAGGACATGGTGTCCATAAGAACGACGAAATAGTCTGTTTTGATGATTTGGTGGGAAAAATGTATAGCAGCAAAGAAGAAGAATCAGTTATTTTACATACTTTGTCCTACGGATTTATCGATTAGGTTACATCCTGTGTGTTATATGTAACTATGAATCTTGTGAGAAAAAAGTTAACATATTAAAAAGTTACTTTCTTTGATAACTTAAAAAATTCTGATATTTCATTGTGTATGGAATTCTTTAGTATGATAAACCTAATACAGTGTTACAATACATACCTAACTTTGCTCAAACTTGTTACTTAAAAAATGTAAGTATATGTGGAAATGATGTAGTACCTAAACACACTCTAAAAACGTTTTTAAAAAAAAACCGAAAACTCTCGGTACCTACTCAAATAAACCGATATGGTCACCCTACTAAACGTTTTCCTTAAGAATTATAAAAAATTAGATATCTTTTAAAATATATCACTTACAGGGACGGTCAGTTCGTTAGATTTTAGAGCAACATTTTTCACAATTTCTGATGTCACTACCTTCTATCTACAAGTTTCGGTTTATTAAATAAAGTTCAAGATAAGGATCACTCAGTTCGGACGATCGAAAAAAATAAGATTTTCATTTTCTCTTAAATCAGTAAGATGTCAGTCACGATCTCTATTTCACAAATTTTCCCAAAAGCTTAATTTATAATAAACATGACATTGTTTCATAATTTTGCAGTATAAGGTGGTGTTTTAAAAGATCACTCAACTGAACATAGTGCATTCTGAGTGATCCTTAAAGTCCGTTCTAAATCGAAAACGTGGCATTGAAACGAATCGAAAATTTGCTAAGCAGCTTTCACAAATTTTTCACAATTATTTCAAATGCAAATCATAAACACATAGATTATATATTCTTGGATATGCGTTATGGCTTATTCTTCAGGTGTCCAGATTGAGTGATCCAGTTAATTAGTTCTAACTTTCTTTGTTTAGGTTTCACAATTTTTTTATCTTACTATGAAGTTTTCACAATTATTTCCTAAATCCTCTTATAATTTGGTTGTGGTTGGATGAGTTTTTTGAAAAGATCACTCAGTCCACACCCACACGTTTAGATGTACTGTATGTTTAGATGAAAGCGTTTTTACCATACTGGGTATAAATCGGTACAGACGATTATTGATTTTCTTTGGGTACTATTCTAGTGTGTAAAGTCAAAATGATTTATTCAAGTTTTGGCTGAAGAAAGCTCTTATGAAAGGCAACTTAAGAACGAACGCTTGATCGTAGAAGAAAGGCTAAGAAACTCGTCAAGGTTAGATTTTTATAAAAAGTGGAAGCATCCCAGAAATGAGAGTCGTCATTTATGCATATATTAGTTACACGGGCTACATTGACAACGTCGCACCTGATGGCAAGCACTCGATGCAGCCGGTAAGGACGGTAAAGAACGCACCCACTTATGACTGCTTAAAAATACAGTTTTGCTTGCACTTTAAAGACCCGGGATTATAGTCGTAAGAGTTGCCGAAGAGAAATTCTACCGGATGATGGGCAGCAGCGTCATCCTGCGTACTGGCTGGAACTGTGATCGTCCACCCTCCTGCCGAGCGTGGTGATGATGGGCTATTACCCCCAATATAGATAATCTATTGCATTAAATCATCAAATATGTTCAGCAGATGAATTTATAAGGCTGATGATGTAGCTTTCAAGATGGATAATGGATCTTCAAATAAAACTCAACAATAGATTTAGTAAAATAGTTTTATTACCAAAAATAATCACATCTTATGAGGTGCCGCAGGGGATGTCGTCGACCGATCGAGATCAACACTATTTATTATGTCCCCAAGTACCGGCGGCCTCAAAAGTAATTGAGACACTCATTCTGTACAACTGGAACCCTAATTTAGTAAGTTGCAACCTTGCTATTTGAACGAAACAACTAGTTTGTTTAACTACTTCTAAAGTCGATCGAATGTGACATACAAAAATAATTGGACGCTACTCAGTTCCCGCTACGGGACACCGACGAGGAGTTTCTTTTCATATTTTTAAAGAGTTAATTTAACAACACTTATTTTATTTAATAATACTACAGGTAGAACAAGATTTAATAATAAAAAGTTAAAGTTTTCCCACTGGCTGTTTGAAGACATGAGATTATACAAGTGAGAAATGAATGATAGATTAGTCACAATCAAAGTTTTTGTGAAATTAATCTAAAATACTATCTAAAAAAATAGAAGTATATATATAAAGTCAGTATTAGCCTGCTGACGTGCGTTCAAATAGAGTATTTTCTATTTGGGATTTTATTCGTCAAATAATTTTCATTAATGATCGTGTTGTTTAATTGATTTTGAACCGAGTAGTTTAGATTTAGTTAAAAAATATTTTTATTGTAGTTACTTAAATCCGTATAAAGATATTTTGTCACTATAAAAAACATATTTTCTAGACAAAATATAGAAACATGATATAATTTATTCTATTCTGTGATCATAACATTAAAAATATGTTACGTATATTTTTTACTATACAATCCTTTAAAGGATAAGTCAGTTTTTTTATTATTGTTATTTCACCTTAAGTTATTTGCATAAGGTTCATTTTATGGTGGCAATACGTTGACCACTACACTATATGTTTAAAAATGTATGTAAATTTTCTATATAAATACAGCTACTTAATTAAACAATCATGAATGTCACTTCTGCATTGAGTCCAAGTTCTTCATTTGACACCATTTAATAACCCCGTCTCAGCCACATTTGCTTAAAATTAAGCTAAGTCCCTGAATTTTTTAAAGAGAAATTTCCTATAGCAATAAAGTTCAAAATGTCACTCACAATATCCACGGCACTTCACCATACACACTTTACCACATCGATATAGGGCTCCAAGTAGCGCTCCCCCGGCGCTCCGCAGCTTTCAATTCAGCTAGGCTCCTCCCGCACGACGTATTACCACCGGCCGATGTACAGCTGGCTGGTTCCTCCTCCACTGTGACGCCACCGCTGATGTCACTGTAGAGTTGCTCTGAATAGCGATCCACTATTCAGTACTGACGTGCAGGTGATAATCTTCCACCACCGAAGACTATCAAAATTATCACTTCCAAGCCACTCCGACTCGTAAGGACCATGAACAATTTCTTCTACTTCGTCGTACATATTTTCTGTGTGATAAGTAGTTGTTTGAATCAATTTTATTTGGATATTATTAATCCAGTATATATAGACATAGATAAGAGTATAGATAAGTTCAATTGCCATTTTATCTTTAGTTCGAAGGATAGAGTCTCCCTTTCATGTAGAAGAGGATCTCAAAGTCTCTTTCTTACATGTTAAGCAAACAAGCATTTAAATTAGATTTAAATCATATCAGGATTAAAAATATTGAATATAAATTCGGCTCGGAGGACCATGAACAAACCTTGGTATTAAATATAAAGGCCAGGAAGGATTTAAACTGTATTGAATTGAAAACTGAATTATAAAAAAAACCCGGACCCATATGGGTCCAGTACCCAGTAAAACCCGGACCCATATGGGTCCGGTACCCAGTAAACGCTTGCTCGATTCAATAACGTTCCGTGCCATCTATTGGTGAACTTACAAACTAACATTTATATAGAAAATTTACATACATTTTTAAACGCTATAGTCACAATTGGACCGTTTCTAATTCCCTGGGCTGCCGTTTGCGACGTCGTCGGGGCCGGGGAGCGACGAGTCATTAACTAGGTTTAAACTTATGTTTCAAGCGATGGATTCGAAATATATTTTTCCCCAAAAATCGAGAAACAGTTTAACACCGCGTGTTTCGCCCTAGCATAGGCATTTTAGGTTAGATATCGGAGAGCCTCCGAACAAAGACGTCCCCGACCGACGCTGGACAGAGGGGCAATCGGGCGCTTAATAAAAAATTGGTTTAAACATGCTTCGATTTGAGGGATTACGGTTTACAGTAATAGGGTAGGTAATTCTAAATGTACGGGTCGGCGGGTCTGGGGGAGCGTCGATCGATTCATTTAGTTTGTGGTCAGTCGTCGTGCTGGTGCAGCGGCAGGGCGGCGGCGGCGCCGAAGGGCGGGCGGTACTCGAGCCGCAGCGCGCGCAGCAGCGGCGCGGGCGGCGCCACGCAGGCCAGGTACACGCGGCCCCACGCGCCGCCCGCCCCCCCGCCCCCCACCAGCGCGCCGCACACGCTGGCGCGGCACCGCAGCTCGCCCAGCGTCGCCGCCGACGGCTCCACGGCCAGCACGGCCGCGCGCGACTCCTGGGCCCACGCCAGCACCTCCCTGGGGGCACACCGCGGCACATGTCGGATTACCTCAAACAGTACCTTGCAATTCGACTAATTAAAAAGATTACAATGAAATGACGAGTCCGAGTTGCAATCTGTTTAATCATGCATCAGCTATATGTGTAAAGATTTTCCAAAACAATTTTGTGTTCCTACATTCAACGGTGATAAGCGCGACGGATTAGACAGGGACCGGCTTCCCGGGGGTCTCCTGTATTACAATTCTATTTATCGAAACTTTTTTAGAATATTCTTTACAAATGAATTCATGCGAATTAACGTGAAATCATTTGGCGAGCGCTTTTAAATCGACCGATTACCGAGGCGCCGGCACATCTCGCGCAACAGACAGTATGTAAAAATGCGGTTCGGAAAAACATTGTATAGGATTAAATTAACGGTTAATCTTAGAATAATTACACCTAGAAGCCCAGTACGCGTCGTCAAAGTGAGGCAACTCAAACCTAGCCATATTGGCTAAGTTCGTTACGCCTGGCAGTGCTCAAGGTCGTGCCGTATTGAAAACTACTGATATTTTTATTAAAAACGACGGTTTGCGCTATGAACGGCTATCACAATACGTCAAAAAAGCACAAGAAAAATATTAACATAAACATTACACGGATAAATTATGCGTTTAATTTAATTTTTTAAGTAAAACATTAAAATGAAAAAAAATATATACAAATAACAATATATAATAATAAAGTAACAATACGTGACAGTTAATGAAAATGTTGCCATTCTCCACAGAAAAATCTCCTACATTTTATTGTAAGTGAAACACGTCTCAATTAACAATAATTACTTAAATTGCACAAAATGTTATTTGACAATTATCTGCTACTACCTTCCGCCCGCGACTTTGTTCGTGTGGAATAATTTCTTTAATATACGATAACACAAAAATCTTTATTTTTTCATTGATTGATTGATTTTAATTGATATGGCATAAATCACATCTTAAAAAGGTGTAATAGTTTTATTCGATTCTGGTCTATACTATAAAAATCTAAGAGTTTCATAGCTCTAAATATCTTAAATAAATAATTAGTGAAAAATTATTCACCCCAGGCAGGATAAATATATATACATTTTTTATGAAATTATAAAGAAAGTGGTTTATCGCATAAACTAAATGCAATAAATAGCTAAGCTAAAGTGTAATTTAACTTCCCTACTTTTAGGGAAAATCGAATGAAATGACAACATGATTTTTTTCACTGTGTGCGTTTCGTCGAGCGTAAAAACAAGTATCTTACGCACACATAGATTTTTTTCTTGCCTCGCTTTTGAAAGACCGCTTCGGAGGGAACTATCGTTCTAGGTGTTATTATTCTAAGCGGTTAATGTACAAATAAAGATATAATCTGGCCACTCCTCCCTGCCCGGGGCCGGGGGGCCTCGCACTCACGGGTAGAGGCGGTCCCTGGCGGGATGCTGCGGGTCGTGGAGCCCCAGCAGCACCAGGTCGGGCGGCGGCAGGGCGGCGGGGCCCACGGCGCGGACCCCCTCCATCTCCAGCAGCCCCAGCTCGGCCGCCAGCCCCGCCGGCACGTCTGCACACAGCGGCCCATCAACGTACAATAGCAGTCCACGGGATTACACATAACAGATGTACTGATAAATTAAGGATTTGCTAATGTCAAAGAGGGATGTAGAAATAGTCATAACTGTTCAATTCAAAAGTGTAATGTGCTGTAGATGTTTTATCTCCCGAACGCGGCTGAGCCATACTTGTAGTTGTAACGCGTATCGACACGCGCTCTTGTGTGCGTAACTAGACGTAGCGTTAGCAAGTTCATCGTTAATGCACAAAATAATAAAACAATTAAATAAAATTTTGCACATAATAATTGAATATGGTACATTAAAATACAAACTTCTATCCAATAAACATTTATTATAAACATTTTAAATTAAATTTGTACTTCATTAAAACAATATTTCCCAATGAATCCTAACTAGACTCTTCAAAATCAGTTTCATCGTCACTTTCACCTTGTAAATGTATTATTAGTTTATAATCAGTGTCAAAATATTTCGTACATTCAATTTCATTTTTAATGACACTACTGCAAGTATTACGCCATGTCTCACTCGTTATTTTTGTAATACTCTCATAAATAAGTTTTTCTGTGTTGGTCATATTTTGCTCAACGTTTCTTAGAGCAATATAGTTTTTAAGGACCCCCAAATGTTCTCTATGGCGTTAAGCTCAGGATGGTAAGGAAGTAGGCGTAATACATCAAATCCTTTACTTTGTTTGAGTCTTTGATATGTTATAGTTGACTGGACCGGGATGTTAGTATAGTTGAAACCACTGTCACAGTATAGTTAAGTTTATTATAAGTTGTTTACAGGTTGGAGGTATGTTAGGAACTAAAATATAATGAATGAAATAAAAGTCACTACTGCCGCGCGCCGAACAAGGTCGCGTGGTCAGCATTAAAATTATTGTACGTAATCCGTACATGCTCCCGAGGGAAATATAGTTACTAAAAGTCACAAAATCATAATAATATAATATAAACTGTTGGTTACATTAAGTATTGAAATATCATTAAAGCTAAATATAAAAAATAAACTAGTCTAAAATAGAAAGTAAAATTATTAATCGAATCGAAATGGTGTGTCCGCGTCCGGTTGAGCCTGCGGGGGGGCGACGCTCATCTCCTGCAGCTCGATGTCCGCGTGGTGGTTTGCGACTCCTTGTTGGGCGGAAGGGTTGGTGACTCTCGATGATCTCCATCGTCGAATGATACAGTAGAAGACACCAGCGGCAGCTCCTCCCCAGACAATAAAAGAAACTATGTAGTGGTACACGTCATGAGGAGATAAGTCTTGTCTATAAGGAACTTCACGTAGTTTCTGGCTTTCTAAGCTCTGGCTTATTTTTAAATAATTTTCACTATTATTAAGTTTTTTGATGTTGATGTGTAGTTGTGCGTTATGCCAAGTGACGTTTACCATCTTGTTGATAGAGGAATCGATGGTAGGGACTTCAATATCAGCCGTAAGATTATACTCGCTCCCAAAGTGATTGTACGCGTAAATAGTAGCGTCTTCTTTCTGTATGATGCATTCCTCCCGTAGTACGATAAGTCCAGTGCCTGTTATCGCGGCAGACGTAACCTGATCTCCACATATTATTCGTAACAGGTGTTTGTCGCAACAAGTGAATAACCAAACGTTGGCCTTGTGTAGTTTGACCCATATATCTCTGCACACTATCTCATTCATAACACAAGATAATGCTTTTTGCTGATTGAACATTTTTAGCTCACATGGTGCATTCTGATTATGTAATTTGTAGACAGGTTGTAGCAAGTTACATAAATATTTATCTTTCCCATAGGGCGTACATCTTTGCATCTCGTTTTCTTGAATATTTATATACGAATTCTTTTCGAAGTTAATAGCGATAAAGGTTGTAGAAGTTTCTAAAATGTGCCATAGATTTTGCTCTTTGAATGGGATCGGTATCACTCTGTAGTTAATGTATTCTTCGTTGCTTATTAGAGGGATATGCAGCTCAAATAAGAAATAGTTTTCAGTTAATCTTGCTTTTACATAAAGGAGTCTAAATAACTCTGCCATATCCTGTTGCATGTTTTTGATAGGTAGGGCCCGCAGTAAGTTGTTTCTCAATGGGAAGAATTTTATAGGGCAACGATGTGTTAATATTTTTAGTAGCAGCCGGAACCGTTGTGAAGACTAGTAATGTCATCAGAATCGCTAAGCAATTTTGCTTTATAGTCTTACATGTTTTTTTTGGGTTTTTAGATGTTCCGTGGGGTTCGTTAGAACAGGCGTTTCTCGTTCCGGCAATGCAGATAATTTTGTTATAGGTCGTCTCAATGTTCCATTCTTAGTTTTTACAGTGGCGACTCGAACGAATCCATCAGCGCCGGGATGCAGCTGGGTGACCTTGCCAAGTGCCCACTTTCCCGGAGGTAAGTTTGTTTCTTTCAGTAGCACCACGTCTCCAGTTTCAAGATTTTTTGTTGGTTTCAGCCATTTGCTTCGTACTTGCATTTCATGAAGATATTCTTGTGACCAGCGCTTCCAAATATGTAACTTCATTTGCTCGACCAGTTTCCAACGGTTTCGAAGACTTATGACGTCATCTTCTTGTTTAGTCGGGAGAGATATTATAGGTTCGCCAATCAAAAAATGACCTGGTGTTAGGTATTCAAGATTTTCAGGATCGTCAGATAAAGCACATAAGGGCCTGGAGTTCATGCAGGCTTCGACTTGGGTAAGTAAAGTAACAAACTGTTCGTAGGTTAATTTTTGTTCTCCGACCACTCTACGTAGGTGGTATTTCATCGACTTCACAGCGGCTTCCCATAAGCCCCCAGCTGTTGGCCATAGAGGTGCGTTGAAGTGCCAGTCAATCTTCAGCTGATTCAGTTTTTCATGGAACTCTGATGATGAAAATGTTTTATAATTTTGAAAATCTTGTTGTAGAGCTTTAGCAGCTCCCACAAAGTTGGTGCCATTATCCGAATAGATATTTTTGGGTCGACCTCGTCTAGAATACATTCGTTTCAGAGCAGCTAGAAATGTCTCCGTGCTGAGATCCGACACTAGCTCCAGGTGCACGGCTTTGGTCACCATGCAGATAAATATGGCTATGTAACCTTTACAGGTTCGAACACCTCTTCCTTTATTTATTTTTAGTTCCAAACTTCCAGTATAGTCCACGCCGACGTTGCTAAATGGCCGGGAAGGTACCACCCTCGCCTTTGGTAGATTTCCCATGATCTGATGTTGTTTATGAGGCTTAAATCTATGACAAGTCACACAGTTTCTTAGTTGTTTTTTCACTGTTCTGTTTCCACCCAAAATCCAATATTTTTCACGAATTTGCGCTAATGTTAGTCGCGCTCCTCCATGCAACATTTGTCTGTGATAATCTTCTGTAATTAGTTCAGTAAGTTTTCCGGGTGGCAGTATCACGGGATGTTTAGCTTCATAGGGAAGAGTAGAGTTTTGTAGTCGGCCTCCTACTCTTAGTAGGTTTTTCTCATCGATAAATGGGTTCAATTTTAACAAATTGCTTCTAGATGAAACAGTGTTAGATGTCTTCAGCTGTCGTATTTCTTGTACAAAGTGTTGTTGTTGCTCGTATCGAATTATAACTTCTGTAGCAGCGGAAATTTCCTCATTCGATAAATAATTATTGCAATTTGATATTTGTTTACGACAAAGTGCTACAAATCGGCGAATCCAGCCGACCACTCGTGTTACACGGTTCCAAGTACTGTACTTATTGAGCAATGCACTCAATAATTTATTATTGCATTCATTTGATGTTGTGAAACATGTTTTAATAATTCCAGTATCTGTATAAAATGTGTTTAGGGAATAAGTCGCATTTTCTTCTTTATATGTTTTCAGCCACTGGGGTCCTTCCCACCACAAGGTAAAGTTGAAAAGTTTCGAAGGCAGAAGGCCCCTGGTTGCGCAGTCAGCTGAGTTGTCCCCGCTTTTTACGTATCTCCAGTTAATCACAGGAACAATAGAGCTTATTTGTTTAACTCTATTCGCGATGTATCGTTCGGACTTGTTGACGTCACGTTGTAACCAGGCTAATACGACTTTAGAGTCAGTCCAACAGCGATAGATAATGCTTTTCTGTTTCAGGGCCATATTTAATTTTTCTAGAAGTTTCGCGAGTAACAAAGCGCCACATAACTCCATTTGAGGTAGAGTTATTTTTGTTTTCAGTGGGGCGACCTTGGTCTTAGCGGCTACAAGTGTTGTCGTCACTTCGTTGTTGCTATTACGCGCTCGACAGTACACAACTGCCGCGTAGGCCTTTTCGCTTGCGTCGCAGAAACCATGAAGCTCGATCTCCTCTTCACTAGTGAAAAGCCATCTGTTTAGCTTTAGTTTATGAATGTTTTCCAAATCTGATTTTACTTTCTCCCATTCCAGGCTTATTTCCTTAGGTATGGTGTCATCCCATGAATAGTTGTCCAGCCAAAGCTTTTGAAATAGTAGTTTTATTTTAATTACAATAGGTGATAGCCACCCTAAGGGGTCGTACAGACTGCTTATTTCCGATAGCAGCGTACGTTTAGTGAAAGGGGAGTTCGAGTTCGATTTCGGAAGTTTGAAATTAAAATATAGATAGTCCTCCTTAGAGTTCCAGTTGATGCCAAGGGTTTTACTACTTTCTGATCGGTCATTTTTGAAGTTAAGTGTGGTTAGTTCTGAACGTTGGTCATTCGAAAGATCTTGTAAAATGGTTGGGTCATTGCTCGCCCATTTTCGTAAATTGAACCCTCCTCCTTTCGAAATAGCAATAAGGTCTTGAATTAAGCTTTTTGATAAGTCGACACTGCTCGCTCCACAGACCAAATCATCCATGTAGAAATTGGTTTTCAATGCCTTTGCAGCTTCCGGGTACCTATGACCATCATCATCTGCGAGTTGGTGTAAAGTGCGCATGGCTAGCCATGGGGCCGACTTCATTCCGTAGGTCACAGTGCATAGCTGCATTACTCGTAGCGGTTGGTGTGGTGAGTCTCGCCAGATGACCTTCTGAAGTGGTTGTTGTTCTTCATGAAGTAAGATATTTCGGTACATTTTTTCCACATCCGCTGTAAATGCATATTGATGCGTGCGCCATTGTGTGATAAGTATTAATATATCTTTTTGAAGGTTAGGTCCAGTGAACATAAGGTCGTTCAAACTAGTTTTATTGCTGGTTTTCTGGGAGGCGTTAAAGACGACACGCAGTTTGGTAGTAGTTGATTCTTCCCTTATGACCCCGTGATGAGGTAAGTAAGCTTGAATTTTAGTTTCAGTTGTAGTATTAGGCTTCATATGTCCCAATTCCAGGTATTCATTCATAAAAAGTTTGTATTGAGATGCGAAATGTTGTTGTTTTTGCATTTTTCTTTCAAGCTGATAAAATTGAGATAATGCAGGGCGTTTAGAATCGCCTAAGTTCTTCTCAAAATCTAATTTCATGGGCATTTTAACGACGTATTTGCCGTCACTTCCCCGTTTAGTTGTGTCAGCATAGTATTTCTCGCAATATTCCTGTTGTGTTAGTTCACATTTCTCGTTATTCATTTGTATATCCTCGGTTTCCCAAAATGCAGCTAAATTTTCAAGTTCATTCAATGTGATGAAGCAGTTAAACGTTCTGACATTTCCACACAGGATCCATCCGAGTTTTGTTTGCTGTGCAATAGGTAGATTTCTTTCACACTTCATTACACCCTCCATAATAAGTTCTGAGTAAACATCTGCGCCTAGCAACATATCAATCGGTCCAGAAATATTGAACTCGGGATCCGCCAGTTCTATGTTATTCAAGTAGTTCCAGTTCTCAGTAGAAAAAGATGAAGCAGGCAGCTTTTTTATCAGTTTGTTCATAATTAAAGTATCCGTTTCGAATGTAAAGTTTGAATGTATTGACTTGCATTCCAACCGGAGCAAGCCTTTGCAGTTTCCGCTAATGCTGCCGACTCCCGATATGATCGCACTGAGGTTCCGGCGGGGAAGGCGGAGTAGTTGAGCAGAGTCTTCAGTTATGAGGCTGACTTGAGACCCCTGGTCTAAGAGCGCTCTTAAAGTTACGTAATTTCCATCAACATTTTTTACTTTTATTTGTACAGTAGTAAGTAAGATTTCTGTGTTGTCATCGGTGATGTTGTTGACTGTACGCGGCTTATGTTGATAAAATAAGTTTTCAGCTTTTACTTCCTGATGAAGTAAAGTGTGATGGGCTTCATTACATATTTTGCAGCGTTTTTCCGATGTACATGGCCTTAACTTGTGACTAAATAAACAATTTCTGCATAAATGCAATTTCGAAACTGCAATATTCCGCTCCGGTTGTGTCATGTTCAAGAATTTGTCACATTGCATTAAAACGTGACCATTTTGTTTACACATGGGACAATTCTGCGAAAAGTATGTGTAAAAGTGCGAAAGTATGAAATGTTCTGTGACTTTTCTCGTGTTTATTGAAAAATGTCGGTTTCTTGTAATAATTTTGTTTCAGAAATTGCGGCTTTTGCTGCGGTGAAGGTAAAGGTCGAATGATGTGACCAGATTGTAGTGTTTCGAGGGCCATGAATTTCGATTCGAGAAAAGCCAAAAGTTCTTCTAAGTTTGGTAGCTCTCTTGGGGCGGCCAATCCTTTTATGTATTCAGCATAAATTTCACAGTCAAGTTTCTTCATTACTAAATGTGCCAAAATTGAATGCGAAGCGGTTATATCTAATTCTAAGTTAGTAAGGCCAATAATACACTCCACAGTGGTGTCATGTAACTTCTTAATGCTGGAGCCGTTGCTATGCTGTGCAGATTGCTGATTTAGGAATGTGTTCATGTAAGATGTGAAAAGCAGGCGTCTATTATCATAGCGCTGGGTCAGAATGTCCCAGCAAGTGTCATAGTTCTCCGCACTAATCGTCAAGTGTTGAATTAACTTTTCGGCTTCACCCTTTAATTTTGATTTTAAATGCTGCATTTTTTGTGTTTTTGCTAATAATGGGTCAAACCATACTACATGAATACTTTCGGTAAAAAGATCTTTAAACGAAGTCCAAAGAGTATAATCCCCATAAAAGTCAGGAATTTCAATTCTCGGCGTTGATTTTTCAAAATGAATATTATTCCAAATTTTTTGATTAAGTTTCCTTTTCAAATTGTCATATTTATTCTCTAAATTAATATACTCCGTTTCGTAAAAATAATCCGTTTCTGTTGCATAATAATCTAATTCAAAATGCGTTTTCTCTACAGCATCCCATTTTACCTTTAGATTCGCTAGGGCGTCTTCAAGCTCCCACTTCTCCGACAGAGTTATATTTTCATACTTGTTCAAAATACGGTTAAACACCTTAAAGTTACACTCTTGATGACGTAATAATTCCTTACTCTTAGTTGATAATTGTTCATCCCCCGATGATGAGGTTGATGGCTTTTTAGATGTGGATGCCGCTACGATGAGTTCCTGCTGTAGTTGCAAAATTTCCTGTTCAGTTTCGTCACACATTTTTTTCGTTCGCTCATACACGCTATCAATAAAATATTCAAAATTTTTATCTTCCACTTTAAGTAATATTTGATGATTTATTTCAAACTCCTGCCACTGAGATTTCAATGCATTGAGTCTTTTTTCTAAGTATTCCAAAGACTTTCTTGAAGCACTGTCTTTTTTAAAGTTTGTGCAAAGTTGCTTGATCTTGACGAAGCTGTCTTTTTGACGGTTGATAAGTTGTTGAACATCAGTCGACATAGTTAGTTAATGGAAAGTTATTGATGGATAAGTATTTCCGTTAGGCGTTGGTCTTTACTGACTTCCCACGCGATGGTAGAGGTCAATAAAAGGTATACGTAAAGCTTACACTTTACACGATATGTGCGCCTTCTCAATTTGCCTGGTGAGACCCGCTTCTGGGAGGCCAGCCAAACCGATTCGCTACCGTATAAAGTTTATCACACACTAAATACCTGTTATTTCTTCTCGAAGGACCATGGTCCTCGAAACACTACAATCTGGTCACATCATTCGACCTTTACCTTCACCGCAGCAAAATTATGTACTCGTCGATTTTGTAGGTGATAAAGTCAGTGTTAGCATTGCTGCATCTGCAATGGCTGCACAGCATATAGGCCGAGCTAGAGCGCGGTATTCAGTTTTTTTTTAAAATATTTTATCTCTACATCTGGATGGCATGCCGTTCAACTAAAACTGTTCTATTATTATCGGTTTTACGCCACTTGTATTCCAATTTATTTAATAACTTCGCATTTATTATATTTTTCATTTAATACTGACTTCAAATTTGCCAATGTTGGTATTTGTTGTTGTATTCAATGAAAATCCTGTACGGTGCTCCGAACAACGTCAGCTGTCATCCATCAATATGTACTTTGTTTTCTCTTTTCCTTCGATTTTTCATTGGTGAAACAAAATTTGAAGATGTGCTCGCTCCCTCTCTTTCTTTTGATATGTCTCTTTTAATATGTACTGTCCTTTCACTAACTTCCTTCGCTGCTGCAGTGTGCTTTGTAATACTACGCAAATGTGATAAATCACAATTTGGTTCTCTCAAAAGATTTGCAATCATTCTACAACCCTAAAATAAACAATACAATATAAAATTTAATTTATTCTATGTTACCATAACGTAAGTGATATTTAACTAAATCAATACATTAAATAATTGTACACAACATAAATATACATCAAACATAAACTTACCTCACTACGACCAACTTTTCTCCTTCGATTGATAAATCCGCGCGGAAAAACAAAGCACTCTACTCGACTATTGACTCGGCCGCAGCTGACCATTCCCGAGCTTACGTGACAATGTGCATGTACACTTCCACACACAATTATAGGTCACCTGCGTTCGGGAGATAAAAGTACCTTTAAAGAGATGTCATAAAAGTGAAATGGAACTGTGGAACCGTCGCTATACCTGCCGGGTCGGGCACGTGCAGCGCGGCGCGCGCCCCGTGCGCGTGCAGCAGCCGCAGGCAGCGCGCCGCCGCCGTGGTGCGCAGCAGGCCCGCCACCACGGGCGCCTGGTGCCGGTTGCGCGCCTCCAGCCGCCGCCCGCCGCCCACCAGCCGCAGCGCCACGTCGCACGCCGCGCGCGCCACCAGCGTCGCCGTCGTCTCCGCCAGCCCGAGCCGCTCCAGGCCCGCGAACAGCTGCCGCCGCAGCGCCGCGCTCGCCGCCGGCACCACCGCGCCCAGGTCCGTCACGTACGACGGCGACGCGCGCAGCTCCTCCGGGATCACCAGCGCCGGCGCCCCGGCCGCGCCCGCCGCCGCCGCCGCGCCCGCCGCCAGCACCGGCTCGTCCGGCCGCAGCTGCGCCTCCGCCTGCAACACGCCGCCGCCGCAGCTGTAGTCGACCGGGCTCGGACCGCCCGCGCCCCGCCCCACCCCGCGCCGACACCCACCTGCCGCAGCAGGTCGGGCCGGTTGGGCCGCATGCGCGCCCACTCGGCGCGCTTGTCGAAGAGCGCGAGGTTCCCTTCGAAGTCGAAGTCGTCGCTGAAGGCGTGCGCGGGCAGGTCCCCGAAGCAGGCCTCGTTGCGGCGCCGCGCCGCCGCCGTGCCGCCCGCGCGCCCCTTCGGCGTCGACCCGGAGTTCCCGTAGCTTCCTAAAAACCATTATTTCCACTTGTATTTCTATTAGTCTAATATGATCTTCCAAAACCTCAAAGCGCATGAAAACACTGAGAATATTTTCATTTGCATTGAAGCAAATATAGAGCCAAGTTTACCAGTAACATGAGGGCTATTCGAGCAATTTATAATCTCCCGTGTGGACATTCACTAGGGGAAAAGTTTAAAGGAATTGGTATTTTGACAGTGGCCGGTCAATTCATTTATGATAACCTGGTTTATGTACATAAAAATACTGATCAATTCAGTAAGAAAAGCTGTATACATAACACAAGGAATAAGCATAAATTAGTTGTACCTGCCACTAGGCTCCAAAAGATAAACAAATCTTTTAAAGGTCAATGTGTACGATTCTACAATAAAATCCCAAGCAACATACAGCAATTATTAAGCCTAAATAAATTTAAATTAACAATAAAACACAAGCTGTCTTCATACTATTCTATTGAAGACTATATGGCAGATAAAAATGCTTGGGATTAAACTGCCGTTTCATACAGGCTATTCTAATATAAATGACTTGAAAACATAAATATTGTTAAGGTTATGTTATATTGCATTGTATAGCTTCACAGACAAATGAAGATTGTAATTCTAGTACCAAACTAATGGACATATTTAAAAGAGCATAGCCTGTGAGTTTCTTGCCAGTTCTTCTTACAGAGCGGTGACTCGGAACTGGCACTTAGATTCACTTACACTTAATTATTTTTTGTTTTTAAATTGTTTTGTTGCATGTAAGTGAATCTAAGCTTCGTGATTTAGTGTAATATTATTTTAATTGTATTTTTTTTTCATTTGTAATCATGACATTTTCAAGTACTATGTATAATAGTTTATGAAATAAATAATTTTTTTACTTTACTTTACATCAGAAGTTTAAAAGTATCATATTAGCACACTATGACATTGTTATAAGGTTGAGACTCACCAGCGTTATTATTGTTCTTGGTGCGATTCCCCTGGATGTCGATGGGCTTGCTGCGTGTGGGCCCCGCGCCTGGATTTTGGCTTCGAGCATTTGTACCCTTATTATTGTTGCTTACGTTTGTGGCACTTTGACTCACTGAAACTAAATCATATACATGTTAACTAATTAAATTTTACTGGAATACTCCTTTAAAATATACTAGTACTAGGTTTTGTCTATGACTTTACATCTATCTCCTACCCTGCCTATATTAGTAAAAACCTCAATCAATACATTAATATGGCATATCCCTTCAATAATCTATGCACAATTAAGAAATTGAAACATCTAAACTTCACATAATACATGTAAAATCACTGTCATTAAAAAAAAATTATGGAAAAACTATCTGAATATATTATATTAGGAATAGATTAGGTTCTAAGTTGTTGTTTAGTGGTTTGTGCTGGAATATTTCACTATGTCCCTTTTGTACATGGCAAAGGCATTATACATAGCAGAGGCATATCATACACCCACATTTCGCTAGTTATACTGTTGGTCCAACAAAGTAATAGATTCTTGCCACTTGCCAGTGGTTACGATTTTTAATTCTTTTTAATAATACCTGAATTAGTCGGATTTGCTTGTAAGTTTTCACATACTGTAGCTTTTTGAGCCTTCTTGTTGGTTTTCGATACCGACACAGTGCTGTGGGTCTGTTCAGTTGGCTGTAGCCGAGCTTCTATGATTTTAAGTTCTTTTATGTCTGCAGCACTTAAAAAAAATTACCAAAATCATAATAAAAAAAAATGGTTGCCTGTAAAGTCGTTTTTACGGGCGAAGATTTTACGTGACAACGTCTTTTTCTCGGTAGAATATTTATTGATATGAATATAATTAAATTGCACAATAGGAACAAGGAATTCTAGTGCTGCGCGCGCGGCAGACCGATCATAGTTGAGTGGGAGAGAGACGCAAGGCATTCGCCGGGCCTCTCTCTCGTTCGGTGACTCATCGTAACGTTACCGAGCGTTACACTTTTTCATAAGTGACTCCCAGCCGCAACCTAATTTAAGACGTTGTCACGTCAAAAATTATTTGTCATACAAAATTTTAACATAAATTTTTAAGCACTTAACACTATGATTACATACTTGAGAGTGACCTCAGACTTTGGGTAAGGAAACCCATTTCTAAAGGCTTTGGTGAGGGTAATTGTGTTACCATCAGCTTTCAATATCGTGCCTTGGTAACATCCTAAAGGTTCTCCACAGTTCACAGAGACGGCGTATCCGACCCACTTCGACATGACCACCTAAAACTAGACTAATTGACAAGTAGCAAGTACGAATAATTGCTGTAACCGATTACTTCCAGCTTACATTAATTTCAATAAATATTATTTAGTTTGCAACAATCACCATCATCACCAACAAAACAAACACGTTTGATGGTTGTTCTTTTTTTCAAATTTTATTCCTTTTGGAAAAAGCAAAGTATATACACCGTACTGCCTGTAATATTTTTCATGTTATAATTATCCAAATCATTCATCATTATGTTTATTTTGTACAGTTAACCACAGAACCTTCACAACACTTTCAAGTTATTATTATAACTAAATAAAATAATAATACGTTCATTCATCAATCATCAATCATCATCTCTGAATGAATAAACCATCTGAGCATACCTTTTTTTCCAGTTTGTGTATTCTATAATATCCAATAGAAACAGTAGGAATTTTCTAAATATGGAAATTGGCATTATTCTTTTATTTTATTTATTGACTACATTGTGCAATATTTTTATCTACGGTTGATTGAGTTCATTGTCTGACCTATCTGTTAGTGTCATCATGTCAAAGTTTATAAACTGTCAGTCTTTATCAAGTAAATGTGCGGGGCTAGTTAAGCCGGTTTGTTTGTACGGCTTCTGTGTTGTGGTTGCTTGCTGATCTCTCGGTCACCGAATTCGATGTGGCATAGGATTTGAACAATATACGCTACAATTCATTTTAGGAAATGGTAAGAACTAAATTATTAAAATTTAAATCTGATTTTTTTAAATAATTAAATCTCAATGCTAAGACAAATCATCATAATTATCAAGTTTAAAATTGTGTTAAAGTGGTTTGCAGCAAATTTCATCAACATGTATTTTTGTTGAAATTCTTTTTATCCTGTAGCTGGAGTATGTCATGCTCACTTAAATGTCTTTGTGGTGGTGGCGTCATGCGTCAGGTCATATGTTCCCTAAAATGGTCGAGCGAAACGATGGCTGGTTCATGCGTCATATTCGTGAACGGGTGCCGCCAGTGGGGACTGGTCTGCTCATGTGTACTATGTTTATTCGTAATCATGCTCGTATATCTTAAAAAAATGTTATTTTATTCTTTTATTTTAAATCTTGTGACTGCAGAACACAGGTTTTTGTAGACTTGTCAAATTGTTTTACTACTAAGTACATTTTCTTGTAACTACTTGTACTACAGAACTGGTGGGAGTAAAAACGAACCTTGACGATTTTCTTGCCATTCTTTTACGATCAAGCTCCCGCCCGCAGTGAATGGGTTATAAGTTTTGACATTCATAAGAGCTCTTTTGAGCCAAACTTGAATAAATGGTTTTGAATTTTATCTTATTGCGGGGCCACAGACTGACCGTGGAGCACTTTGACTCTTATGTCGGATCTTTTGTGCAACCCCTTGCCTTTCACGCCAAATCTCCAAATATTGTTACTCTTATCTATATGACAGTTTTTGCAAATTGGAGCCCATAGTCTCTTGGTTGTAGGTAGGCCACCCCCAGGAGAACCATTTGGCAATCAGCCAACGAGTCACAGGTACACAGCAGGTGTTCCATAGACTCCTCTTCGTCACCACATCTATGACATAGCGGTGATTGCACTAGTCGCATCCTGTGGAGCATTTTGGTTGTGGCTAATGCCCTGTTAGAGCCTTCGCAGTGGGCCTTACACCAGCTACTCCCTGTCTCCCTGATGAAGGCTTAGGCGCCGGTAGCAGCTGCCATTCCGATAGTTGTTTCTCCACTATATGCTTTTTTTGCGTCGTGGCTATTGTACTCATAGAGTGTGCAACGCATGGCTCCGGTCCCGTGAATATTGATTCCGAGCCCTGTCTGGCAAGTTTGTCAGCGTACTCATTCCCCTTAAATTCAGCTTGGCCTGGTATCTACATGAGGGCTACCCTGTTTAATATGATAATGTAAAAAATCTATCTTTTTAATTGTTAAATAATTCTTAATGTCTTTACGGAAATTGAAAATACCAGTGACCAGACCAGAATTAGGAATAACAAAATACCTTTGTTCTTTAAGTCGCAAATTAGTCCCTACATGGAGTACTGCTGCCATCATGTTCTATGTTAGTGGTGGTGGTTTCCGCACATAGTCCCTGTTATGGACCATTGTGCGTGAGCCTTTGCGGCCACATTTGCTTACTCCAGCCAGCCCACCTCTCTCCAGAAGCAGATCAGGTTTCCAAATCCGTGCAAAACTTCCCCAATGCAACTCGGCGATCCTAGGGTTACCTTCCGTATGTCAGCCACGCCTGTGCATTCCAGGAGCACGTGTGCGATCGTTTCCTCAGCCACCATACACGCTCTGCACAAGGGGCTGTCTGGGACTCCTGTAGTGTGTAAATGTTTATTCAGTGAGCAGTGCCCAGTGATGGTCCCCGCCACCAGGCGCAGGCTATCTGTTAGTGTCCATAGTCTATTCTGACCACCATTTCATCACGAGGGTCGCACGCTCGAGTGTCACACTGTTGTATATACATCCCAAAGTAGTTCTTTTAAGTTCTATATGATTCGCTTTTCATTTAGATCTAAGTTTTCTTTTTTACCTAACTACCAAAAATACAGTACATGCGAGCCCATATGTCAAGACACGAGGCTTAAGCTGCAGGTTAGAGTTTACAATATGGAAGTAAATAAAGTGAGCGTGTGCAGCAGGGGTTGGTGAAGGAGAACCTGCCGGTGCGCGCGGCGCTGCCGCCGGGGCTGCTGGCGGCGGCGCTGGCGGCCACGGCGGCCGCGCTCGCTCTGGCCACGTGGGTGGACCACGAGCTGCCGCCGCCGCTCACGCGCGCCGCGCCCCCGGACCGCTTCATCGCCGAGATCGCCTACGAACACCTCGTCAACCTCACTTCCATCGGACCTCGGGTATCTATATTACTATACCTCTTCATCATCTTCTATAGACGACTCGTTCCGTCTCCTCCCCCGCTGTTATGAAACGAGGGAGCGGGAAGCCCCGAGCCGACCGTTCGCGCCGTCGACTTTACGCGCGACCTCTATATGATAGGTGGATCGTTATCTCGCATCCTACTAACGTCACCGATGATGATTTCATAAAGTGACTTCTAAATGTCAAACGCTTCTTATAGCAAGCGAATAAACTTACGCAGGAAATTTTACGAAATAATGTTTAATGACAATTAGTAATGTCATTGATAATGTACTTTACAAATAGAGAGGACAAAGAAGTACGCCTTGGAGCACTCCGCATTCGTCAGGTTGCAAACCTGATTTTGATGTATGAGAGCTGCACTAAAAGTATGGGGAATGGAATATTTCCACTGTCCCTGTCATATTAAAATCTGTTTAATTGAAATCACTTGGTTTTAAATAGCGAATACCATTTAATTATTTAAAAAAGAATCTCGGTCTTGTCAAACTTGTTTATCATTGAGAAAATGCAATTGACTCGAGAAAATTCAAGAGCGATGATTTATTATGACTTTCAAAGTGGTTTAACACAAAAACAGTGTTCTTACTGAATGATTTCAGCATTGGGTGATGAAGCCCCATCCAAAACCACAATTTAGTGTGGTTTGTTGAATTTCAAAGTGGACGTGTCAAGCTCAGTGATTATCCCCGTCAAGGTCGTCGAAAAACTGCAGTCACCCAAGAAAACGTTGATGCTGTGCGCAAGCTGATTGAGAAAGATCGACATGTGACATACCTAGAAAAACAGACAACTTTAGACATAGGCATGAGTCAAATACAAATAATCTTGCGTGAACAATTAGGTGTACAAAAGTTGTTTTCCCGATGGATACCGCATTCGCTCTGTGAAGAGCAATAAGTGGCTCGCGTTACTTGGTGCGTCAGAACTCTCGAAAGATTCCTTGCAGGATCCTCAAATGCTGAACACAACATCGTATCAGGTGACAATCCTAGATATACGCGTACGAACCCGAAACAAAAAATCAGTCAAGAGTTTGGGTGTTCGAAAATGAGTTAAAGCCAACAAAAATTGTTCGTTCACGGAGTGTGGCAAAAAAATGGTGGCCACGTTTGTCTCCAAAACCGGCCATGTTGCGACTATTCCTCTCGAGGGACAAAGAATGGTACGCTAGCATTTGTTTGCCACAGGTCGTTTCTGAACTCCGAAAAGAGAACTGCAATCGCCGCATCATCCTCCATCACGACAATGCGAGTTCTGACACCGCGCACAGAACAAAAGAGTTTTAAGAGCAAGAAAACATAGAATTATTAGACCATCCGCCAGCCCCGACGTGAGCCCTAATGATTTCTATAGATTCCCTAAAATAAAGAATAAATTGCGTGGTCTGAGATTTTCATCACCTGAAGATGCTGTGGACGCCTACAAAATGGCAATTTTGGAGCCCCCTTCTTCCGAATGAAATGGTTGCTTCAACAATTGGTTTCATCTTATGAAAAAATGTGTGAAAACTCGCAGAGAATACTTCGAAAAGCAATAAATATATTTTTAAATAGTAATGTTGTGTCACTTCCTTGATTCCCGAAATTTCCAGTGCCGCCCTCGTACCTGTGTTTCCCTTATGATTGTCTAATTTGCCAATGTCTACGCCTCTGCTTTTAACCATGGTGTTAATTACTGGGAGATGGCCTCAAATCTCTCTTACATACTATTTTTTTGGTCGATTGTCCTGAACCTTAAGACCACTTAGAAATTATCTATTACTGTCCCATTTCAAACTCGTAAGAAACTAAAAGAAACGCCTAATACCTCCGCCACACACTGCATTTCGCGCTGCTCCTCGCCTTGCTCATCGCGCTGCCGCGATGTTGCCCGTTCCATCCACACACTGCTCTACTCGCGCGAATAATCGCGACGCTACGCACTTGGTCCTTTGACTCGCGCCACATTTACCGACAATTTCGGGAGCGATGGACAGGACGAGTAGCAAGACGAGGAGCAGGACGATTACGCTGCCACACGACGTCTCTGCCCACTTCCCTCGCTCCTCGACGAGTGTGTGGCGGAGATATATAACACATCTAGTGGTGATTATTTGGCGGGCGTCCGGCAGGTGGCCGGCAGCTACGAGAACGAGGTGGTGGCCGTGCGCGTGCTGCTGGAGGCCGTGCGGGCCGTGGCCGCCGCCGCCTCGCCGCACAACCGCGTCCACCTCGACCTGCACCGGGCCAGCGGCGCCTTCGGACTCGCCTTCTTCGACGGTCAGTGGCTGCCGGCTGGGGCAATTGGGGCAGGGTGAGGCACACCAGTGACGAGCGGGCGGGGCGTGTTGCAGGCATGAACAACGTGTACAGCGACGTGCAGAGCGTGGTGGCGCGCGTGCGGGGCGCGGGCGGCCGGCCGCCGCCTCGGGCCTCCGCGCTGCTCATCAACTGCCACTTCGACACCGTGCCCGACAGCCCCGGTCAGTATACTACGGTACTCAGTAACACGAAGCTAAACGAGTGCGTGTCGAGTAGAAATTGCCTACCGGATCTATTGATTGTCCTGAACCATAAGACCACTTAGAAATAATCCATTACTATACCATTTCTATCCTTCCTCGAAATATAGACAGAATACAACATAATTCCCTGACGGCTAGTTACTTTATTGCATCATTCACAAGGTTCGATCTTGCTCATGATATTTTATTATCTAGTTTTATTATAAACTGGTTCGCTGCTGGATTAAAAAAACAAACTGCTAAATTTCGCCTCGTGTCTGTGTCATGTGCCTGTGTTAGTTAGTCTCGTCTCTTTGTTGATGCGCTCGTAGAAAAACTATGTGCTCGGAATCAATCACCAAAGTTAAGCAGAGATTAGAGCGGTCTGGCCAGGAATGAGTCACCGTTCCTGCATCAGTAGATATAGGTAAAGCGTTACCCTAGAGCATGGCACGTTATGTACATAGTCATATTTATTATATGCTAGTTTTTTACCCAAGTTGAGAAAGAGCAGTTGTACCAGCCCATTAGCGTCCCTCTGCTGATCGCGGAGCTTCTCTCACGGCCCAAGGTGAAAAGGTTCAGGTCATTCACCACGCGGACTCAGTTTAGATTTCCGAAAGCAGGTGTGTGGCTTCCGCTGTTAGAATTCTTTAATCCGCCCAATTAGGCCTCTAACATGGCTGAATGGCTACCACTTATAGCGATAACCCGGACCAACAACATGAAAAGTATTCCGAAGCGCGGAAGCTTTTAAAATTAAATACCACACAATCGGTCACCCATCCAAGAACGGATCCTTTTTTTTTTTTTTTTTATTTACGTCGGTAACAAAATGCATTTACGCACTGTCTCCCGGCCAAAGGAGGACCGAGAGAGGTGTGTGGGACTCACCACCGGCAGACACGACCGCCAGCAGTAATACCCACTAAAAATCTTCCGACGACGCCCGCCGCTTCTTGAGAAAGAGGCGGGGCACCAGTACCTGGGTTGCAGCTCTGACACCCCGCCCGCGGCCAACGTCCCCCGGACCAAAACCGGGAGGACCTTCTCAGAGAGGCGCAGTGGACGCGCCCCTCCTACCTCCTTTTGCGACCATAGCGTGTGTGGCCGACTTCTCAGAGGGTCCATGGTTAGACAGCAGGAGCCCCCTGCCCCCGCTGCCTAAGACCCTCCCGGCGCTGCTAGACGGGCCCTTCTGGCCCGCCCGCTACGCCCTCCACAGGTCCCTCTTAGTTTCCCCCCCGGTAGTCAGAACTAAGGGCACCCAGAGTCGCCAATCTCTGGGTGTTACCTTTTCCCTAGCGCCTCCTGCGCCCTACCGGGAGGTACTCAGCCCCTCCACCACGACAAGGTGGAGACCAGTCGGGGGGTCCAAGAACGGATCCTCTGTGAACTCTGATCTACTTCGGTGAATATTATCTACTATCTAGTAACGTGGAGCTACGAGCGCTTTAGCTGAATATCCGTTGTAAAATATGTCGGAAATGTGGCCAATCGCAGCCCCTAGGTCGGCCACCTGCCGCGTTCCCAGCGCGCTGCATCGCGCCGACATCATGTAGGCATGTATAGCCGGTTACACAACGAGTGCAGATACTAACTGCACACCCATTGGCCGGGAACACACATAATCGCATGATGTAGCATGGGTTATTTATCCCTACTTATATCACTAGTGGAGGCACAGTAGTCCACTAATTCGTATCTTAGGGATCAGGAGGCCCTGGGATATGAATTCGTGCATGACAAAAACTTGCCCGCCTCTTTCTCACCAAGCGGCGGGCGTCGTTGAAATAGTTTTAGTGGGTATTACTGATGGCGGTCGTGTCTGCCGGTGTGAAATCCCACACACCTCTCTCGGTCCCCCTTTGGCTGGGAGACAGTGCATTTTGTTACCGACGTAAATAAAAAAAAAGGTCTTGGGAGGATAATGAAGAATTATAGAATATATAATGAAATTAAAATGGACTTAATCTTCCACATTTAGAATTCATATGTAATTTTATGAATCCCCTTCTAGTCTTAACATTTGAATTGAATTGGGCAGTTGCAACTACAACCGTATGTAGCATGTAGCATGTAGAGAATGGTGGTGTCGCAGGCGCCAGCGACGACGCGGCCGGCTGCGGCGTGGCGCTGGAGGTGCTGCGCGCGCTGGCCGCCACGCCGCGCCCGCTGCGACACGACGTCGTGGTGCTGCTCAACGGCGCCGAGGAGAACATCATGCAGGCCTCGCACGCCTTCATCACCAGCCACAAGTAGCGCGGCACACATCACACACATCACACACCGCCACGCCGCGCCCGCTGCGACACGACGTCGTGGTGCTGCTCAACGGCGCCGAGGAGAACATCATGCAGGCCTCGCACGCCTTCATCACCAGCCACAAGTAGCGCGGCACACATCACACACATCACACACCGCCACGCCGCGCCCGCTGCGACACGACGTCGTGGTGCTGCTCAACGGCGCCGAGGAGAACATCATGCAGGCCTCGCACGCCTTCATCACCAGCCACAAGTAGCGCGGCACACATCACACACATCACACACCGCCACGCCGCGCCCGCTGCGACACGACGTCGTGGTGCTGCTCAACGGCGCCGAGGAGAACATCATGCAGGCCTCGCACGCCTTCATCACCAGCCACAAGTAGCGCGGCACACATCACACACATCACACACCGCCACGCCGCGCCCGCTGCGACACGACGTCGTGGTGCTGCTCAACGGCGCCGAGGAGAACATCATGCAGGCCTCGCACGCCTTCATCACCAGCCACAAGTAGCGCGGCACACATCACACACATCACACACCGCCACGCCGCGCCCGCTGCGACACGACGTCGTGGTGCTGCTCAACGGCGCCGAGGAGAACATCATGCAGGCCTCGCACGCCTTCATCACCAGCCACAAGTAGCGCGGCACACATCACACACATCACACACCGCCACGCCGCGCCCGCTGCGACACGACGTCGTGGTGCTGCTCAACGGCGCCGAGGAGAACATCATGCAGGCCTCGCACGCCTTCATCACCAGCCACAAGTAGCGCGGCACACATCACACACATCACACACCGCCACGCCGCGCCCGCTGCGACACGACGTCGTGGTGCTGCTCAACGGCGCCGAGGAGAACATCATGCAGGCCTCGCACGCCTTCATCACCAGCCACAAGTAGCGCGGCACACATCACACACATCACACACCGCCACGCCGCGCCCGCTGCGACACGACGTCGTGGTGCTGCTCAACGGCGCCGAGGAGAACATCATGCAGGCCTCGCACGCCTTCATCACCAGCCACAAGTAGCGCGGCACACATCACACACATCACACACCGCCACGCCGCGCCCGCTGCGACACGACGTCGTGGTGCTGCTCAACGGCGCCGAGGAGAACATCATGCAGGCCTCGCACGCCTTCATCACCAGCCACAAGTAGCGCGGCACACATCACACACATCACACACCGCCACGCCGCGCCCGCTGCGACACGACGTCGTGGTGCTGCTCAACGGCGCCGAGGAGAACATCATGCAGGCCTCGCACGCCTTCATCACCAGCCACAAGTAGCGCGGCACACATCACACACATCACACACCGCCACGCCGCGCCCGCTGCGACACGACGTCGTGGTGCTGCTCAACGGCGCCGAGGAGAACATCATGCAGGCCTCGCACGCCTTCATCACCAGCCACAAGTAGCGCGGCACACATCACACACATCACACACCGCCACGCCGCGCCCGCTGCGACACGACGTCGTGGTGCTGCTCAACGGCGCCGAGGAGAACATCATGCAGGCCTCGCACGCCTTCATCACCAGCCACAAGTAGCGCGGCACACATCACACACATCACACACCGCCACGCCGCGCCCGCTGCGACACGACGTCGTGGTGCTGCTCAACGGCGCCGAGGAGAACATCATGCAGGCCTCGCACGCCTTCATCACCAGCCACAAGTAGCGCGGCACACATCACACACATCACACACCGCCACGCCGCGCCCGCTGCGACACGACGTCGTGGTGCTGCTCAACGGCGCCGAGGAGAACATCATGCAGGCCTCGCACGCCTTCATCACCAGCCACAAGTAGCGCGGCACACATCACACACATCACACACCGCCACGCCGCGCCCGCTGCGACACGACGTCGTGGTGCTGCTCAACGGCGCCGAGGAGAACATCATGCAGGCCTCGCACGCCTTCATCACCAGCCACAAGTAGCGCGGCACACATCACACACATCACACACCGCCACGCCGCGCCCGCTGCGACACGACGTCGTGGTGCTGCTCAACGGCGCCGAGGAGAACATCATGCAGGCCTCGCACGCCTTCATCACCAGCCACAAGTAGCGCGGCACACATCACACACATCACACACCGCCACGCCGCGCCCGCTGCGACACGACGTCGTGGTGCTGCTCAACGGCGCCGAGGAGAACATCATGCAGGCCTCGCACGCCTTCATCACCAGCCACAAGTAGCGCGGCACACATCACACACATCACACACCGCCACGCCGCGCCCGCTGCGACACGACGTCGTGGTGCTGCTCAACGGCGCCGAGGAGAACATCATGCAGGCCTCGCACGCCTTCATCACCAGCCACAAGTAGCGCGGCACACATCACACACATCACACACCGCCACGCCGCGCCCGCTGCGACACGACGTCGTGGTGCTGCTCAACGGCGCCGAGGAGAACATCATGCAGGCCTCGCACGCCTTCATCACCAGCCACAAGTAGCGCGGCACACATCACACACATCACACACCGCCACGCCGCGCCCGCTGCGACACGACGTCGTGGTGCTGCTCAACGGCGCCGAGGAGAACATCATGCAGGCCTCGCACGCCTTCATCACCAGCCACAAGTAGCGCGGCACACATCACACACATCACACACCGCCACGCCGCGCCCGCTGCGACACGACGTCGTGGTGCTGCTCAACGGCGCCGAGGAGAACATCATGCAGGCCTCGCACGCCTTCATCACCAGCCACAAGTAGCGCGGCACACATCACACACATCACACACCGCCACGCCGCGCCCGCTGCGACACGACGTCGTGGTGCTGCTCAACGGCGCCGAGGAGAACATCATGCAGGCCTCGCACGCCTTCATCACCAGCCACAAGTAGCGCGGCACACATCACACACATCACACACCGCCACGCCGCGCCCGCTGCGACACGACGTCGTGGTGCTGCTCAACGGCGCCGAGGAGAACATCATGCAGGCCTCGCACGCCTTCATCACCAGCCACAAGTAGCGCGGCACACATCACACACATCACACACCGCCACGCCGCGCCCGCTGCGACACGACGTCGTGGTGCTGCTCAACGGCGCCGAGGAGAACATCATGCAGGCCTCGCACGCCTTCATCACCAGCCACAAGTAGCGCGGCACACATCACACACATCACACACCGCCACGCCGCGCCCGCTGCGACACGACGTCGTGGTGCTGCTCAACGGCGCCGAGGAGAACATCATGCAGGCCTCGCACGCCTTCATCACCAGCCACAAGTAGCGCGGCACACATCACACACATCACACACATCACACACCGCCACGCCGCGCCCGCTGCGACACGACGTCGTGGTGCTGCTCAACGGCGCCGAGGAGAACATCATGCAGGCCTCGCACGCCTTCATCACCAGCCACAAGTAGCGCGGCACACATCACACACATCACACACATCACACACCGCCACGCCGCGCCCGCTGCGACACGACGTCGTGGTGCTGCTCAACGGCGCCGAGGAGAACATCATGCAGGCCTCGCACGCCTTCATCACCAGCCACAAGTAGCGCGGCACACACCACACACATCACACACCGCCACGCCGCGCCCGCTGCGACACGACGTCGTGGTGCTGCTCAACGGCGCCGAGGAGAACATCATGCAGGCCTCGCACGCCTTCATCACCAGCCACAAGTAGCGCGGCACACATCACACACATCACACACATCACACACCGCCACGCCGCGCCCGCTGCGACACGACGTCGTGGTGCTGCTCAACGGCGCCGAGGAGAACATCATGCAGGCCTCGCACGCCTTCATCACCAGCCACAAGTAGCGCGGCACACATCACACACATCACACACATCACACACCGCCACGCCGCGCCCGCTGCGACACGACGTCGTGGTGCTGCTCAACGGCGCCGAGGAGAACATCATGCAGGCCTCGCACGCCTTCATCACCAGCCACAAGTAGCGCGGCACACATCACACACATCACACACATCACACACCGCCACGCCGCGCCCGCTGCGACACGACGTCGTGGTGCTGCTCAACGGCGCCGAGGAGAACATCATGCAGGCCTCGCACGCCTTCATCACCAGCCACAAGTAGCGCGGCACACATCACACACATCACACACATCACACACCGCCACGCCGCGCCCGCTGCGACACGACGTCGTGGTGCTGCTCAACGGCGCCGAGGAGAACATCATGCAGGCCTCGCACGCCTTCATCACCAGCCACAAGTAGCGCGGCACACATCACACACATCACACACATCACACACCGCCACGCCGCGCCCGCTGCGACACGACGTCGTGGTGCTGCTCAACGGCGCCGAGGAGAACATCATGCAGGCCTCGCACGCCTTCATCACCAGCCACAAGTAGCGCGGCACACATCACACACATCACACACCGCCACGCCGCGCCCGCTGCGACACGACGTCGTGGTGCTGCTCAACGGAGCCGAGGAGAACATCATGCAGGCCTCGCACGCCTTCATCACCAGCCACAAGTAGCGCGGCACACATCACACACATCACACACCGCCACGCCGCGCCCGCTGCGACACGACGTCGTGGTGCTGCTCAACGGAGCCGAGGAGAACATCATGCAGGCCTCGCACGCCTTCATCACCAGCCACAAGTAGCGCGGCACACATCACACACCGCCACGCCGCGCCCGCTGCGACACGACGTCGTGGTGCTGCTCAACGGAGCCGAGGAGAACATCATGCAGGCCTCGCACGCCTTCATCACCAGCCACAAGTAGCGCGGCACACATCACACACATCACACACCGCCACGCCGCGCCCGCTGCGACACGACGTCGTGGTGCTGCTCAACGGAGCCGAGGAGAACATCATGCAGGCCTCGCACGCCTTCATCACCAGCCACAAGTAGCGCGGCACACATCACACACATCACACACCGCCACGCCGCGCCCGCTGCGACACGACGTCGTGGTGCTGCTCAACGGAGCCGAGGAGAACATCATGCAGGCCTCGCACGCCTTCATCACCAGCCACAAGTAGCGCGGCACACACCACACACATCACACACCGCCACGCCGCGCCCGCTGCGACACGACGTCGTGGTGCTGCTCAACGGAGCCGAGGAGAACATCATGCAGGCCTCGCACGCCTTCATCACCAGCCACAAGTAGCGCGGCACACATCACACACATCACACACCGCCACGCCGCGCCCGCTGCGACACGACGTCGTGGTGCTGCTCAACGGAGCCGAGGAGAACATCATGCAGGCCTCGCACGCCTTCATCACCAGCCACAAGTAGCGCGGCACACACCACACACATCACACACCGCCACGCCGCGCCCGCTGCGACACGACGTCGTGGTGCTGCTCAACGGAGCCGAGGAGAACATCATGCAGGCCTCGCACGCCTTCATCACCAGCCACAAGTAGCGCGGCACACATCACACACATCACACACCGCCACGCCGCGCCCGCTGCGACACGACGTCGTGGTGCTGCTCAACGGAGCCGAGGAGAACATCATGCAGGCCTCGCACGCCTTCATCACCGGCCACAAGTAGCGCGGCACACATCACACACAATTAATTGAATTTATTATTCTAACACAATATTTCAGCAGTTGTTGATAAGTGGCAAATAATATATTATTATGTAAACGATGGCAGGTGGGCCAAGAGCATCCGCGCCTTCATCAACCTGGAGGCGTGCGGCGCGGGGGGCCGCGAGGTGCTGTTCCAGGCCGGGCCCCACGACCCCTGGATCATGGAGGTGGGTGGGGCGTGCTGGGGGGGGGGGGGTGAGGGTGAGGGGGAGTCCTGAAGGCCTGCAGTACATTGCGCGTGTCGGCAGGTGTACGCGCGCGCGGTGCCGCACCCGTTCGCGTCGTCGGTGGCGCAGGAGATGTTCGACAGCGGCCTGATCCCCGCCGACACCGACTACCGTATCTTCCGCGACTTCGGCCGCCTCTCCGGTAACCACCACGTCGCACAGCGTCGAGTGGCGCGCTTGTAGGGTGAGGTAGTGAGGTAGCGAGGTAGCGAGGTAGTGAGCCGTGAGTTGTCGGCAGGCGTGGACCTCGCGTGGAGCCGCGACGGGTACGTGTACCACACGCGGCTGGACGCGCCCCCCCGCGTGCCCCCCGCCGCGCTGCAGCGCACCGGCGACAACGTGCTCGCGCTCGTGCACGGTACGCACTAGTGTATATAATAAGTGTCTTACTGTAACTGTATATATGTATTGTGTTTTACCATTTATATAATGAATGTGTCATAGTAGTGCTCCCACAAAAGGTATCTACGGAAGACCAGCGTCGAGGTGTTTTCGTGACACCTCGGCCTTTATGCTGAGTGGACACCTATTCTGTGACACTCTTCAAATTGTTACTTAAATATTATGTATCTGTTTTATTTTAAAGTTGTCACAGAATAAATTCTTTTTTTTTCTTTTTCTTTCTTTCTTTTCTTTCTATAACGACTAAACAAACATTGACCTTGAAATTATAATTTTATTCTCGGCTTAATATGTGACTGGTGTTTTGAGAGACAAAAACTCACGATTGCTTAAATCTAAACCTCTGTCTTTGTAGTTCGTAATGCCATTTCTAGGTTTGTGGCTTATCAATATTTGTCAAAAAGCTTTAGATGTATCGAGTCATAATAACGAATAACTTTTAAAGGATGTAGAATCAATATTCAATTTCGTATTTTTGGGCCAGTACTACGAATCGTGTGATACGTGAACGCCGCAGGAATGTTGGCGAGCGAGAAGCTGGAGGCGGAGACGGAGGAGGCGGGGCAGCCCGTGTTCTTCGACGTGCTGGGCCGCTGGGTGGTGGTGGCGGGGCGCGGGGCGGCGGCGCTGCTCGCGCTGGCGGCGCTGCTGGCGGTGCTGCTGCGGCTGGCGGCCACGCAGCGGGCCGCGCGCGCGCAGCTGGGCGTGGGGCGCGGCGAGTGGGCGCGCGCGGTGGGCGTGCAGGGCGCGTGGGCGGCGGGCGCGGCGGGCGCGGGCGCGGCGGCGGGCGCGGGCGCGGGCGCGGCGCTGGCGGCGGCGGGCGGCGGCCTGGCCTACTACTCGCGCGGCTGGCTGCTGGCGCCGCTCGCGCTGGCCCCGGCCGCCGCCGCCGCGCTCGCCTGCTGCCGCTACAGCCGGGTGAGCGCACCACTCATTCTATGGCTCAATCATCTCTCAGGATGTTACAAAGCGCTAACTTTCTATGCTTTTCGAGCCTCGGAGCGAGCGATAAACGCACATAACTTCGAAAAGGCCCAAGTGCTCAGATACCCTTTGAATTGGAAAACTCTCAGCTGGGCTATCGCCGCATTATACGATTCCTCTACACTTCAGTTATTTTAAATATTACCTTCACATAAATGAAAAAAATGTTTACTGTCTGACGATTGTTTGTTTCGTTTCACACCAAGAAGAAGACCCGTCGTCTCGCGATTTCCTATTCCTTCTTTTGTTATTCAATCAATCACCAGTGTTAATGTGGTTGATTGTTCTATAAGTCACTAAATTATTTTATTAATTACTGTTATCTTGAACGTATATGGCTAAATAAAGTATTGACGCTTTTTCACCTGGTACATTACTGCGATTAATAATACCCCTAGTAAAACTTTTTTTTAATTGAGTTTGTATATAATATTTACTATAAAAAGCAAACTCCACAATTTTTGTAAGTCTTTAAAAACAACATAATATTGTTTATGAGTTTGCTTTTCTGACACATTTCGTATGAATATGTTTTTTTTTCTCAAACATTATGTAAATTTATGTTGTATTAAAAATACAATTTTAAATTAAATTTCATTTTATTTTTTGCATGAAATAGTGTCATATTGTTGACATCATGCCTGGACTTTGAAACTACTAATATATCATTGATGTATGTTTGCAATTCGAAATGCAAGTCAGAACTTAAGTTAAATTTAGTTTCGAAAATCAAATTGCACTACGCAAGCCAACCGATACTTGAGGCAACTCGAACGAGTCAAATGATTGATCATGCGCGTTTTTGGATCTTTTTCAAGTATGATTTTCGTAATAAGTCTATCCGGCCCACAGTGGTTTGATTTCGAAAAGAAATGGACATTCGATGAGAGCCATAACTTCACCAAACAAATTTTGAGAATACCACTCTTCCGCTGAGTATGAATGTATTAATGTGTCGGTTGTGGTGGTGGTGGGGGGGGCCAGAGCGGGCGCGTGCGGGTGTGCCTGCGCGGGTGGTGGGGCGCGCGGGCGGCGGGCGACGCGGCGGCGGGGGGCGCGGCGCTGCTGCTGCTGCTGAGCGCGGCGCTGCGGCTGCGCTCCGGGTTCGTGCCGCTGCTGTGGGCGCTGCTGCCCAGCCTGGCCGACCTGGCCGCCTCCGCAACGGGCTGCGACGGTGGGTAGCGCCTCCTGGCTGCGGGTGGCTGCAGGCTGCAGCTAGTGATGTGACGCGGGCGTGTGTCGGCAGGGCGGGCGCGGGCGGGCTGGTGGGCGGCGGGCGCGGCGCTGCCGGTGCTGCAGACGGCCTACCTGGCGCAGGGCGCGCTCAACACGCTGCTGTGCGTGGCGGGCCGCGCCGGGCGCAGCCTCGACGTGAGACACACACTCTTTAATCCTCTCTGATACTCTCTCTGTTCCTCTCCTGTCCACCGCCGTCCGTTTAATATTCGCGTAGACGACGTCGCCCGCTCGAGTTCGATCGAACCGAGCCCAGCGCCAAACCCTTTCCACCCTTTTAAAATTATGTTGATATCTCTCTCTAATCGTTTTTTTCCTCGCTCGTCGCATGAACGTATTTTGTCTGCAATTAGAGGACCCGAAGGAAAATATGTCGGCATCGATGTGCGAGGAAGCGTCGATGGAGCTGAGATATTAATTCGTGACAACAAATTACGGACCATTTGCGATCTTAAAAGCAGCATCGAATCAACTATCATAGACTAGCGAGCGGGCGGGGGAGCTCGGTTGCCAAAGAGTGAGCAAGATAAAAATAGAGCAATAGTCAAGGTTAGTTCTTTCTCTCCCAATTCCAAGAATTTGTACATATAATATAACAATTTTATTATAATAAAACAATTTAATAAGTCTTACAAAGACAAGTGTTTTGCAGCCACCACATTTAAAGAAAGTAACTTCTTTTTAGCTAGATAAACCTAATTACGTATAAATATAGTAGACATGAGCCAACCAGTCCCGGGAGCGGCACCTGTTCGCGAATATGACGCATAAACCAGCCATCGTTTCGCCCAACCATATTTAGGGATTGGACGATCCGACGCATGACGTCACCACCGCAGAGACATTGAATTTAACAAGACATACCTAAGCTCCAGGATTTATTTAACAAGATAACAGTAATATTTTTTCAAATGTGCTGCAATCCACAAGTATTTAATAATTTAGCTATTCAACTAGGACATGTGTTGACATTTTTTTAAATATGAATTTATTATAAAAAATAACTAAAGTATTTATTGTAAAAAAAGTAAATCTAAAATCAACCTAGGATCTGAATACCAAAATGAGTCGTGTCCCGCTGCATCTGCTGGCTATATTTTAGGAAAGAGTACTCTCGGAGCTGGATAAAGCCGGAAGAGTGGTCCGTTCTCGTAATAAACAATGTTAATTGGTCGGGTGGTGGCAGGCGGCGGTGTGCGGCGCGGCGGCGCTGATGGCGCTCGCGTGCTGCTCGTGGATGGCGCCGCTGCTGGTGGCGGCGCCGCCCCCGCGCCGCGCGGCGCCCGCCCTGGCCGCGCTGGGCGGGCTCGCTCTGGCGCTGGCCGCGTGGACGCCGCTGGGCGCGCCCTACTCGCCCGAGCGCCCGCAGCGCCTCATGCTGTTCAGCGTGCTGCGCGAGGAGTTCACCCCCGGCCTCGCCCCGGGCCTCGCCCCGGCCCCCGAACGCTACTACTGGGTGCCGCACCTGGACCCCAACACGGGCCGCACGCTGGCCCGCCGGGCGCCCTCGCGTGAGTCCGCTTCTCTCCCGCGCTCCCGACGAATCTAAGACTCGCTGGAGTTTATTCAGTCACATACGTCCCCCCGGGGCATAAATACGCTCGAAAGAGGAAGTCGTCCGTTCCCGACTGATATTTAAGCATGGTGTCATTTCTGAGGTGCAGGGGAGGTTTGGGGACGATCGGGAGCACCGCCAAAGCGACGCAGGTTCAAATTCATGCAATGTAAAAACAACTTTCGACCGGATTTGACACGGGGGGCTCCCGTTAAGTCTGTTAAGGATTAGCATTAGTGGTGATTTGTTTGGATGGTTTACTTTATATACTGGTAACTGCATCGAAGCAGACGTTATTAACAGTTGTAATTCTAAATGGATTATTGTCCCCAGTAAAGTATCACAAAGATCCTTGCTCGGTCATCAAATCATTTATCAATCCCTCCTGCAGTAGGAATTTGTAAAGTTAAATGAAGATTGTGAACAAAAACAAACACAAATAAATCATAATTTAAACGAATGCTATGTCAAATACAAAACTATGTCCAAGAACAAAATATAACAGACCCTAAAGCCGAAAATGTCTTCATTGAGAATCACTGTTGAATGTTTATTAAAAAGCTTTATCTAAGTTAATTTTAATATCTATAGCATAACTTTAACGTTCCCATCACATTTTACATCAATGTGTGTACAGTGGGTCTCGGGAGCGTGAGCGAGGCGCACGGCGAAGAGGAGTGCGCGCGCTGGCTCTACTGCGGCGCCCCATACTTCCTGCCAGTGCGCGGCCTCGTGCCCCGCGCCTGGCGGGTCGAGCGCGCCGAGCGGGACGAGCAGGGCGAGCGGGGCGAGCGGGACGAGCGGGACGACGCAGGCGAGCGGGCCGCGCGCGTGCACGTGCAGGCGTCGCGCCGCCTGCTCGCGCCCGGCCTGCACCAGCTGCAGCTCAACATCACCGGTACTGTAGCCCCCCCCCTCACCCCACCCACCCCAGAGTCCCGGAGTCGGGTCGGTAGCGAGGGAGTGACGCGTGTGTCTGTGCCAGGCCCCAGCCACGTGGTGGTGATCGTGTCTCCGGCGCACGGCGGGGAGGTGGCGTGGCACGACCTGCCGCAGGAGGGTCCGCTGGTGCGGGGGGCCCCGTGGGCGTGCCCCCCCGGGCCCCCCCGCCTCACGTACTTCGTGTCGTGGCACGTGGCGCGCGCTCCCCGGGACACGCCGCGCCGCCTCACGCTGCACATTCGGATGGTGAGTAGTATACATTTGGGAAATATAACTGTCATGTCTTTAACGAAAAATACAGCATATTTGAAAAAAAATATATGTAAAGTAACTTTATTCAAAAGTTTAAAATAGTCAACAGGCTAATCGATAACTAAATACATTCATAAGTTACAAAATGAAGTAATCCGTGCAGTCTGCCAAGAAGTATTTTTTTCACCTTCAAAAATTCTTTAGAACACTCCAAGTACAAGTCTACTTTTTGCCCAGTTGCGCCATCCAAGTGCAGGGTCGACACTTTACACAGACGTTGCACTTCTTCATATCTACATATGTGTACACAACATGTAATTATGTAATTCACATAAAAACCTTACAAGTATCTGCATTAAATTAGACCGTCCGTGTTGGATCTCATTCCTCTCTCTGCATCTCCTACTGTCGGCCGGGGTACACCCCGGTACAGTTCCTTCCCTTCCTGCTGGTGGCCAGGTCACCCCCTGGGACAGCATCTCATCCCTCCTTACTCTTAAGTGCGAGTGGCGAGCGGCGGTTTACAACCGCAAGCAGACCACCGTACACTCCATTTTAATACATTTTCTTGGAACTGGCTGGAAGAAAAAACGGCCTTGACGTTTTCATTGCCCGTTCTTTTACGTTTAAGTTCCTGAACGCAGTAAATGGGCGCGCTAATAGTTAAGTTGGACTTTCATAAGAGCTGATGAATTTGACTTTAATGGAGCACTTTTCTTGGTCTTAATCTCGGTGCCGCTGTGTAACATAGGTGTTCTGTTGTGTTGTGTTGCAGCCGAGCGACGCGTGGGACCGCGCGGCCGAGGTGGTCCAGGTGTCCGTGGCGGGCCACGCCATGAGCGGCCCGCGGGGGGGGGCCCACGAGGCCCTGCTGCGGGGCCTCGGGGCCCTCACCGCGCCCTCCGGCTGGCCCGTGCATCTGCAGCTGCACGCGCTCTAACTACACACACACACACACACACACACACACACACACACACACACACACACACAAACGTAATTGATGGTGGTGACGGACAAAATGACATACACAACAAATGTAAATATGTTCGTAGAACAAACGCATGCAGAGATATGCACTTTCATTTTTATACCTAGGATAATACGTATAAAGTAAAGGAGACACCAAGTACAGTCAAATAATAATTATTAACTTATGACTAGTTAAGTTAAGATTAATTGTTACTCATATCGGTTCCGCTTTTGTTCGAAGAGACGGTAAGATCGCCTCCCAGTGAGGTTTTTAACTGGTGCCTACATTATTTACACCACTTTTTGATATGATGTATTTTTTTTCTCTCAAGTCGGTAAAAGATTGATTATTGAAATTTTTTTTTTTAATTTTCATAATAATTGACAAATGATATTTTTATTTTTAGTGGAAATGAATCCTTATTATTTTTATTACTTCCTTAGTATCTAACCATATAAGATTTTATAAAAGTTGCAATGTAGAATAATTGTACGAAGTTGAAATTTGGAATAATGAAGTACCGTTGGGTACGCCATGCATAGTGACACAAAACACCAAGCTTAGACTGGAAGACGAACAAGCAATAATTATATATACTAAGGTTATATTAAATAAGCTAGATTACTTAAATAAGCCTGAGTGAGTAATGACCGCGTAGACTGAAACGCTGTTTAGGCCGTTTCGTATGCGGGCCACGCTCGGGTGTACTGTGATCATACTTTATGTAATTTGTTAATAAATTGATTGGTTACATACAACACTCGTTTTAATGTTTGCCGAGACCCTGCAAGATTAAACGGGAGGAGGTAATGCCTCCTCATTGCTTAAGTCAAAATCATTTATTCAAGTTTGGCTCAGTAAAGCTCACATGAACATCTACCTAAAAACGAACGCGCCCATTCACTGCGGGCGGGAGCTTCATCGTAAAAGAACGGGCAAGAAAATCGTTAGGGTAAATTTTTTCTCCCGCCAGTCACAAGAATATCAAAACAATATGATTTAAATAAATTAATGACAAAAATTAACTCTTTTTAGCTAGATAAACATAATTACGAAAAAACATAGAAGACATAAGAAAACTAGTCCCCACAAGCGGCACTCGTTCACGAGTATGACGCATGAACCAGCCATCGTTGTAAATCTTTACGGTCAATTTATACAGGGCAGAGTCGAAGCGCATTGAAGGGTCAATCCAAAACTTAACAAATTGAACCTTATCTCTTAATACTTATGTGAATTCAATAGACGCGCGTTCGTTCTTCATAATTCAACCGACAACAGTCGGAAATTGGCCTGCGAGACTCACAACAAGAGATGCAATAGCACTGCTGCCCATGGCCAACAATCTTCGATCAATACAACTAGATAACGCATCACATACAAAAACAGAACTCAAATATGGCACCGAGTGACTATAGAATAAATAGATATAGGTATACCCTATGAAATGGAGCAAAACGACTTTTAGCTTTAATATTTTTTATCAAACTTACACCTTATCTGGAACATATAAAGCAAGCTTTTGTTTGTGTCAACATTCACTTACGCTTTTACGACATGAATGACAGAAAGCGATAAGAAATAGAAGTTCTTATCTAAACATTTTTTATACACATTGACTATTGTGTCTAAATTAGACTTTATTTGTTAACAAATAAGTTTATTTATTTATTTATTTAAACTTTATCGCACAAATTAAAATTAAAATGTACAAAAGGCGAACTTAATGCTGCAAGGCATTCTCTACCAGTTAACCTTTGGGTTAGCAGAAAAGTATGAGGCAGTACGAATAAGAAAACATATAAACTTACATAGAATTAAATATGTGTTATTAATAAACTACATATACCTATACACAAAATTAATAGTAATTATAATATGTAGACTCAATCGGATGATAACTCCTCAAGAAAGTATTTCTTGAGCAACCCTTTAAAAGTAGGCTTGCTTTCTGCCAACCTTATATCAGTAATAATAACTTAAAAAGTAAATCCATAGCTGCACTGTTCTGACACAACCAACTTATGGCAAACTCACGCGCCAACATTTGCCAATGTTGGCGCGTAGGTTGGCTTTACAAAGTTAATAGTGTAATGTTATTAAAAAGGCGAATATTTAATCTATTATATTATAAAATTATATTTACTTACCGAAAGTACGATATTCCGTCCGATACATTTTTTTTCGATAGTTATTTCCACAGTTTTTGAACACACACTGAGGCATTGTGGCACTTCCGCACGTTGGCGCAATCACAAGTGAACTAACTCGAAAATAAGACCCCACTTTGAAGTGAGGCGTTATTTTCTCGGCCGTTTTTTTGAAAAAAACCCGTTATCTAGTTGTATTGTTGATCGAAGCCAACAATACACGTAAAAGTGAAGCTATAGAAATACGCACGCATTCGTACAGCTTCGCTTTACTTTTAAAGTATTTGAAGTTTCGATACGCTTCGACTCTGCCCTTGTATAAATTGACCCTTAGTGGAATCCTGCTGTGTCCTCGTTGGAAAGGCTAAAAGGTGCCCACTCGCTATAAGCGTGCGAGGCAACCTTGCCTCATAGAATGTGAGGCAAGGTGGCCCGAGCCTCGCCGACTGCCGCGTCGGAGCCAGCTTCACTCCCAAAGGAAGGAGCGAAGCGAAGGTCGATTAACAAACTACCTAATCCCAATATATTTTTCTAAACCGCATCTCTTTACGTAGGTTGAAATTGACAACCGATGTGGTGTGGAGGAGGCCCGGGGTCATGCTCAGTAGCCGGATATTCCTACTGCCGTGCTATAGCTAGAAAGCCGCTAACTGTCAGTGGGTAATTTTTGGAATATTAACTCTTGCGGCACTTGTAAGACCTGGTAGTCAGGCTGGCCGGCAAGTAGCTAGGTAGGTAGGGTCTAAATAAAGTAAACAATTTTTAGACTGAATACTTTATTTACGCCAACTTCTGTTGCCCTAATCACGAATAGGTTCCTGAGTAAGTAGTTGAATCGCTGGGAACACTGGCCTGAACCGAGGTGCAGCTCTGCACCTTCCCAGGTTGCACTTCCAGGTCTTCAGCAGGACCCAGGTAGTTTCAGGATCAGGACTGGTCTTCCACTCGCCGCGAGGTAGAAAGTTGCGAAGCGAGGGACTAAGGTGGAACAGAAAAATCCCCAGCGGGATTTCCGATCAGGACTTGTTTATAGAACAAATTAAGTATCAACTAGGTTGGTAAGAAATTACGACTGAGTAAACCTCCGAGAACGTGTGACACAGCCGTCGCGTCCGATGCCTTAAAGTGGTCTGCCGGCTGGCTTTTTCCGAATGAACTCGAGGGAAGCCGAACGGTCGCGCGCGGCACAACCAGTTTTTATCTCGTTTAGGAATGCGTAGGCGCAATAGTTACGAAGACCTTTTTGTCTATAAATTATAGTGGGTTCCGTAGTATGTTTATATAATAATGTAGTTTAAATTAATAAATAGTAAATTGTGTTTCTTTTAGTTTTATTTATAGTTTAAGAATAAATATATTTTAAAAAACTGTAGTACAATATGTACTTAGACTTAGCAAGGTACCACGTTACACTCTATCGTATTCAATAAATTGCCTCTGGAAATTAAAGAATTAAATCTACCAAAGTTTAAATACAAATTAAAAGCCTGGCTAATAAATAAACCATTTTACAATTTCAATGAATACTTTTTAACGAATAATATCAGGTAACTAGTTGTAAGATATATAAATATCACGCCCGCAACGGGTACACTGTTGTTACTAATGTAATGCATGAACACCAGCAAAATGTACACAGTCTTAGCAATAAAGATATATTCTATTCTATTCTACAGCAGCGATAAAAGGGGTATTATAATGTAAATGATTACTTGTCAGATTAACACGCTTGGGTTGCACATTGTCAACTTGTATAAATTTGAACATGAAGACAACGGGATTATTGTTGTGCCCATCTCCTATTCAACAAATTCAGATCAGTTTTACTTTAGCTCGATATTAATAACAGCAACAGGTAGGCGCTTCAAATATTCACAGAATAGTCTCTAGCTCGCCTTCATAGTGTAATCAACTCTCAGTGATTCTTACCAGTGACTTTCTATTTACCAACCCTTTCTCTAAGTGTACTATCCGTACATTGACGACCGACATGGCGTGGTGGCGAGTATACCCGCACTCCGCTCCTAGATCGTAGGATTCGATTCCCACCCAGGACAAATCTTTGTGTGCATAAACATGTATATTTGTTCTGGTCTAGGTGTTGTCCTATGTATATTAAATATGTATTTACAAAAAAAAGTATATACGTATGTTTATCCGTTTTTTAGTACCTATCCATAACACAAGTTCTCAATGATACTTATCTTGGAACTAAATGATTGGTGTAATTGTTAGATTATTATTATTTAAACGTTCCTTGGAGCAAAGGAGGAGCCTAGTCGCGAGTGAGAGAATGGATGAGCAACAAATATATATCCTTTAGTTACAGCGAACTAATATGCACAAAAATTGATAATATTTAATTTACTAAAACGAAAATAACTCGGTAACCTTTAACCTAATCAGTTAGAGGTTGTCAAACCGCTATTCTTTAAGACTATTACGTCACAAACAAAACTAGTCTTAAAGAATAGCAATAATAATAATAAAATTGAGGGTTCGTTGGAGCGACTTTCTGAAATAGAACCTAACCAAATAGAAAGTAATAAAACACAGTTGAAACATTCAAATTTATTGATAAATAGAAGGTGTCCCGCCCGGCGCTGCCCGCGCGGCGCCCGGCCCTCGCCCGGCCCTCACTCGGCCCTCACTCGGCCCTCGCCCGGCCCTCGCCCGGTATGTCGCCGCACTTTGGGTATTAGTTTCTCTTCGGCTTTGGTAACCAAAATAACCGAAGCAATGCTCCAGCGAGCCCCGTAATCGAACATTGCGGAACGACTACCTACATCAATTAATTTTGCTCGATTGCTCATGTTATTATTGTATTGCTCATTTGTACACATGGACACAGTAAGATAATTCTAAGCGATGCAAGTAAGTCCACGGAGTAGTCCCACCAGTCCCGGGGCCGGCGTACCTCGCTCGCGGCGCTTCCACTGAGCGTGCGTCCAGCGATGAACAACTATCACCTAACCAAGCGGGGGCACCATATTTTCATTTTGCAGCTCCCCCCTCCCCCCACTCTCGCCGATTCCCCCTCCGACCCGCGAGCATCGCCCGCTTCCCCATAATTACAATTATATCAAGTTTCTCTACAATAAATACAAATGTATACTATGAGCTAAAACATACCGCCTCATTCTTTACAGAGATTTCACATATAACAGGGAACGTAAATCATAAAACTATCTCTAAATTATATAAAAATGCTCGATCATTATGTCTAATATACAACAAATAAATACTCATATTAATATATTTTTGGTATCCTCAACGTCAACATCCTAATGTCACAACAATTTGAAACATCAAATATTGTCTAATTTGTCGAGTAACGTGAAATATTCAGCTAACGATTACCATTGTGGCCTGGCGCTACTGCGGGACTCGGCAAAACGCGCGCGACCGCCCGGGCCGCAGTGTGCAGTACTGCAGTATTACAGAACCGCCGCAGTGTGCAGTACTGCAGTATTACAGGACCGTCGCAGTGTGCAGTACTGCAGTATTACAGGACCGCCGCAGTGTGCAGTACTGCAGTATTACAGAACCGCCGCAGTGTGCAGTACTGCAGTATTACAGGACCGTCGCAGTGTGCAGTACTCCAGTATTACAGGACCGCCGCAGTGTGCAGTACTGCAGTATTACAGGACCGTCGCAGTGTGCAGTACTGCAGTATTACAGGACCGCCGCAGTGTGCAGTACTGCAGTATTACAGTACCGCCGCAGTATGTCCGCCCGGAGTCCCGCGAGCGATGCTACGACCGCGTCGCTAATACAATCTAGTGTTGGTGACTGGTGTCTGATACAAACTATTTTCTTATTAAAGTAAATACATTACTAAAGTAAGTGAACGTTACTTTTGCGAATTAAAATAATACACTTTGGCTTTAAGTTTAGGTAATAGGTACTCACTTACAGATAAAGACATAGTTAATTTTACAATGAAATTCCAAAAATACTGATAGTGTAACGCATAATGAACGCCGCTCTACCCCCGGGCATACACTTAATTACAACGACGGAATGAACTACTAGCAGATCTGCCCCTCCCATCCTCTTCCCCTCCTCTCCCTTCTTTTTTCTTCGTTCTCCACAGCTCGTCTGATTCCCTTTCTGTTACATTGTTTGGTGATCATTTTACGCCCAAATCTGAAATAAAAATGAAATAAGCTATTAGTGTCAATTTCATAAGGTAAGGTCGGCGGCGGGGGCGGGGGCGGCGAGGTACTCACCCGGACGGTGGTGTCCCAGGAGGCTGTACTCACCCGGACGGTGGTGTCCCAGGAGGCGGGAGGCTGTACTCACCCGGACGGTGGTGTCCCAGGAGGCGGGAGGCTGTACTTACCCGGACGGTGGTGTCCCAGGAGGCTGTACTTACCCGGACGGTGGTGTCCCAGGAGGCTGTACTTACCCGGACGGTGGTGTCCCAGGAGGCGGTGGCGAGGGCGGTGCGGTCGGGCGCGAGCCGCACGCCGGCCACGCGGTGCTCGTGGCCGCACAGCACGCAGACGCGCTGGGCGCGCAGCACGTCCCAGGCGCAGGCCGTGTGGTCCCCGTAGCCCGCGAACAGCAGCCGCCCGGAGCCCGACCAGTCCACGGAGCCGACTCCGAACAGCACGCTGTCCTTGGCGAGGCGCGCCACCTCGCGGTCGGCCCGCAGGTCGAACACGCGGCACGCCGAGTCGTCGGAGCCCGAGGCGAGCGAGTCCCCGGCCGGGTGGAAGCGCACGCCGGTCACGTCCGAGCGGTGGCCGTCGAAGGCGCGCTGCGGCCGGCCGCGCCCGCAGCGCGCGTCCCACACGAGCAGCGCGCGGTCCGTGCCGCCCGAGGCGAACGTGTCGCCGCCGCCGCAGCCGCCGCCGGCCACGTCCAGCGCGAGCACGTCGGCCGCGTGCGCCGTGAACGTCTGCAGCAGCTGCCCCGACTCGACGTCCCACAGCGCGCACGCCCCGTCGCCGCCGCCCGTCAGCAGCTGCCGGTCCGAGTGCGGGAACACGCAGCACGACATGTACGACGTGTGCGTGGCCACGGTCCGCTTGCGCGCGTGAGGCTCCTCCCCCGCCCCCGCCCCCGCGCCCCCCGCCTCGCCGCCACCCCCCAGCGGGAACACCGTCACCTTGTTGTCGAGCCCGCTGCGGGACAGTTAACCATTTTAAATTTACCTCTTAGTTCATCACAATTTACCAAAGGTATGAAGTTTTAGTATTGGCAATCAGAAGTAGACATAGTAGTGTACAGGTAATACTGTAGCTGTAGAGAGACTACTACAGAACCAATCAAGCACATAAACTGCAATAGACCAAGTGCCTCTGGTTCAGTGTTTGGTCTTTAGTCCATTGATGTTACATTTCTGGGCTTAGCGTGCGTTTGTATTTTATAAGCCATGAATAGTAATGCACAAGTAGACGCTGTTAACACAGATTTTGCCAAAGCTTTTGACAAGATTTGTCATAGTACGTTGCTATTGAAGCTCTGGCGGTGGGGAATACGTGGTGATCTACTCCGTTGGATAAAATCATATGTAGAAAATCGATCTCAAGCTGTAGCTTTAGGAGGTTACATCTCACATTATAAATATATAAGTTCAGGGGTCCCACAGGGGTCCCATTTAGGGCCCCTGTTATTTATTCTGTACATTAATGAGATTAGTAAAAATATGTTAAATTATTATATGCTGACGAAAAATCTTTCGAATTGTCAGAAACATAGATGATTGTAAATTATTGCAAAAGGATCTTTTGGCTTTTGAACATTTTTGTTATTCCAATAGTTTATTTTTGAATTCTGAGAAATGTTCTGTTATAAGTTTTTCCAGAAAAACATCTTTACTAAAGTTCACCTACAGACTTTGTAATAAAGACTTAACGCGGGTTACTGAAATTCGTGACTTGGGTGTTATAATAATAATAATAATAATTCATTTATTTCAGATGTCAAAGATCCATAGGTACAAGCAAAACAAAATAATAATAATTCAAAATGCATCATGACTCAAGACAGATCAAAATAAAAATTATATTCAAATTCTATTAAAAGTTATACTAGACTCTTACTTTCTTTTCTAGAAACTTTCTTTTGTTCCACATATAGATGCAATGATAAATAAGCCGTATAGGCAGCTGGGATTTATATTGCGTATCTGTCGACGATGCGTGTATGACGACCGATATGGCGTGGTGGCGAATATACCCGCTCTCCTCTCCAAGGTCGTGGGTTCGATTCCCACACAGGACAAATATTTGTGTGCATGAACATGAATATTTGTTCTGGTCTGGGTGTTTCCCTATGTATATTAAGTATTTATTTACAAAAAAAAAAGTATTTATGTATGTTTATCCGTTGTTTAGTATCCATAACACAAGTTCTTAATGATACTTATCTTGGAACTAAATAATTGGTGTAATTGTTAGAAAATATTTATTTATTATTTATTTATTTATCTGTAAACCATTTCGTAACTTATTAAATATTATATAACTGTTATGTAAGAAGCCACTTAGAGTTTGCAAGCTCTGTTTGGCACCCTTTCTTTAAAAAACATATTGATAAGATAGAGGGAGTTCAGAAAAAGTTTGTAAGGGCTCTCTGCTACCGTACTTGTCATTTGTATTTGGATTATGAGATTTACTCTGTAGCACATAACCTTACTCAATAATGTCACCGTCGCGAATTGGCTGACGTTGCATGCCTTTAAAAAATAATTAATAATCAAATAGATGGCCCTGCATTGCTTCATGAAATATTATTTAGAGTGCCACATCGAAGTGAACGAGCTTGCCGTAAAAAGGATTTATTTGTTATCCGTATTTGTAGAACGTGTTACGCTAATAATAGTTTTATCAAAAGATCTTGCAGGCTGTATAATGATAAACTCATAGATGTTGACTTTTTTTAGTGAAAGTTTAAATTGTTTTAAGAAAAAATCGTTGCAATTACTTGCCTCGTCTTAACTGTGGTGTTTATATTTTATTATTTGTATCTTATTATTGTACGTTAGAATTATAGATACTGTTCACAGTTAATATACATATTATGGATATGAGTAGGTATGCGTATGTGTATATATTACATTGTTTAATATTGCATTGGTATGTGTGTATTTGTATGTATACGGGCGTATATATAGCTATGTATATGTGTATGTATGAATGTATGTGTGTATATGCACCTGTATTTAATGTTATGATTATCTTGTTTTTATATAATCTCGAGAAAACTCTTCATTTTTCCATTTAAGTGCCTGATCACGGCGATAAGGTGTATTTTTTATTGTGAGGGTTTTTTGAATAAGGAGACGTGTGGTTCCTTTTAAATATGATTTAATACTAACTCATTAACAAAGGTTCAACGATAAACTAAGTGGACTGTATATGTTTTATGTTATAATCAAGTTATACGTTGTTGTCGGTACCGCTTTGGACATTCCGCCCACCAAAGAACGCAGTTCTTTAACTTAAGTAATATAAATTTTAATCAACTAGAACTACTTAACATCCAAACAACCAACGCAGCCAACAAGATACTCGTATAGTGGCAAATCCAAAACAAAATAATTAACACTGTTTCATTATATTATTACAAATAAAGACACAGAATTTACAGTAATGAACTACATAGTTATACAACCAAAAGTCTAGTTTTTTTTTTTTTTTTTATTTTTTTTTACAACTAACCAGTCACCGTAATAATAACTCATAAATGAAAACAATTCGATTTTGCGTACAGAGCGTGTTTTAAATATAGTATAGTCAACTATAGCAATTTTAATACAGGTAAGTATGCTACTCGTACATTTTATACCACAGTTATTAATTAAGTTTAAGTATAAAATAAATTGAACTAATATACTTAACAGGTTTCTTTACAACAACAACTTCAACAGAATATAATTATTTGTATTTTATTTCTTTGATATTTTAAGTAACATTTTTTTGATGCATTTTAGTTATGATACATATTTTACTTACAGGTCTTTTAAGAATTCCATTTTTACATTTAACAGACACGACACGAGTGATGGTATCAGGACCTACATGTTTTTGTACTATTCTTCCCATTACCCACTTACAAGGTGGAATATTATCCTCTTTTAAAAGTACTACGTCATCGATTTCTGGTTCAGCATTAATTTTATTCCATTTGTACCGCTGATTGAGATTGACGAGATATTCTTTGTACCATCTGTTCCAGAAATCGTTGACCATTTTTTGTGTGAGTCGCCATCTCTCATGTAAACTAATATTAGGTTGCGTGTAGTCTTCGTCAGCTAAGTTCAGTAACGGCTCACCGATTAAAAAATGACCAGGTGTCAGTGGGAGAGGATCATTGAGATCGTCATTTAAAACACTTATCGGTCGTGAATTGAGACATGCTTCTACTTGCGCTAGCACTGTAGACAATTCTTCATATGTAAGTGTAGTGTCACCGATTACTCTTTTTAGGTGTGTCTTCGTACTGCGTACCCCAGCTTCCCACAGACCTCCGAAGTTAGGGGCGTGTGGAGGTATGAAATGCCAAGTGGTACTCTCTAAGGTTAACAAATGGGCTATCTCACTAGGGATTGATGACTTGGCTTTATCGAACATTTCCCTTAATTGTTTATCTGCCCCAATGAAATTTGTGCCATTATCACTATAAAGGTCATGACAGTGTCCTCGTCTCGACGTAAATCTCTTAAAGGCTGCTATGAAACCTTTTGCTGTTAAATCTGTTACTGCTTCTAGGTGAATGGCGCGAGTCACCATACAAACAAACAATGAAATATATCCTTTGTATGACTTTGCTCCTCTACCTGGTGAAAATCTAATATTAATGGGTCCCGCGTAGTCTACTCCTGCCGCTCTGAAGGGCCTGTTAGGTTTCACTCTCACCTCTGGTAGTTGGCCCATTAATTGAGTAGTGTTTTTTGTAGAGTATCGGACACAAGTGACACATTCACGGTAACACTTTTTTGTTTCATCTTTCACTCGTAGTATCCAATACTTTGACCTTAAGTAATTAATCATTATTTGTGGGCCTCCGTGCATAGTTCTTATATGGGCATCCTTAATTATGAGTCTGCTAAGATGACTCTTAGCCGGTAAAACTATAGGATGTTGAGTGTCATAAGATGCTTGAGATTGCTGTATACGTCCGCCAACCCTCAATATCCCATCCTTATCAAGAATCGGACAAAGAGCTCGAAGTTTGCTTCTTCTAGGTACACATCCATTAGATTTTAATTGTTTTATTTCCTGTCTAAATTCCATACTCTGAGTTTGTTTAATGCACATCTCTAACGATTCACTTATTTCCTTTATAGTAACATGTTTTGTAAAAACTTGTCGGGTTTTTTTAGGTAATTTAAGATTTCCCAATCTTCTGCAATATGATATAATTCTTAACATTTTCGATAAATTAGAAAACTTAGACCAAACAAATTCCTCTTCTGTATTTATTGAGGTATTTAAAACCTTAATTTTCTCTTCTTCCTGTGTGTCCTCAATAATATGGTCTAAGCTTAAGCTTATATGTAGCGAGGACAACCAGTCGGGTCCGGTCCACCATAATTTATGATTTAACAAATCCGACGCTTGTAGTCCTCTCGACGCGCAGTCTGCTGGGTTCACTTCAGTAGCAACATGTCCCCACTGGTCGTAATCTAAGATATTTATTATCTCTGATACTCTGTTGCTAACAAATGTTGTCCATCTACTAGACCCACCTCTTAACCAGGCTAAGACTATGGTCGAGTCTGTCCAGGCGTATAAGTTTGTTTTAGGTGTATCCATTACTTGAGACACCTCTGAAATTAATTTTGTTGCTAATACGGCGGCACAAAGTTCCAGTCTTGGTATTGAAAGCTGTTTCTCGATAGGAGCGACTTTAGTTTTTGCTGATATAATATTGACGTAAACTCTGTCCTCCTCAACAATCCGCATATATACTGCTGCTCCATATGCCAGCTGTGAGGCGTCTGCGAAGGCATGCAGCTCTATCCTGGCTGTAGAAGAGTAGTGTAACCACCTCGGTATCCTTACTCCCTTAATATGTATTAAACTCTCTCTGTACTGTAACCATTCTTCTAACAACTCTCCATGTACCGTATCATCCCATTCCAGCCCTGACCTCCATAACTTCTGTATTATTATTTTTGCAACAACAACAACAGGTCCTATCCACCCCAAGGGATCGTAAAGCTTAGCTACTTCTGACAGAATTTGACGTTTAGTAATTGACTTTTTAGGTTCTGGTAAGTTAATTGTATATTCAAAATTATCTGTTACACGATTCCAAATCACACCAAGTACCTTTACTAAGTCGTTGAGCTTGAGAGGAAGTTCATGATCTATCCGTTTGTGTTGTCCGATGTATTTCAAAATGTTCTCATTATTGCTACTCCATTTTTGAAGCTCGAACCCTCCTAAGTTCATCAGTTTGTTCATTTCGTTATATATAGCTACCGCCTCATCCTCTGTTTCACAGCCCGTCATCAAATCGTCCATATAATAGTCATTCTTTGTTATCTTCGCTGCAATTGGGAACTCGGACCGTTCATTATCAGCTAGTCTTTGCAATGACTTCACTGCAAGATATGGAGCACATGCTGTTCCAAATGTTAGTCTTAATAATTTGAAATGTTTAACTGGCTCGGTTTTTTTAAATCTCCATACTATCCTCTGATAGTTAGTATCCTCTTCTGCCACACGAACCATTCTGTACATTTTTATGATGTCCGCAGTTATACCAATTTTGTGTACTCTCCACCTCATTAATAAGTGACGCAAGTCTTGCTGCAGTTTCGGGCCAATAAGAAGATCATCGTTCAAAGAAACGTTGTTCACACCTTTACATGATGCGTCAAAGACCACTCGAAGCTTCGTAGTATCTTTGTCTTCTCTCATTACAGCATGATGTGGAAGATAGACAGCTTTACAGTTATTCGTGTCTGCCACATCTATTTCAACCATGTGATTTAACTGTATGTATTCATTTATTACTTTATGGTATTCTTCCCTCAGTTTGTTATTTCTGTCTAGCTTTTTTTCTAAGAATTCAAATCTTTTAGTCGCTATATCTATTAATTTACCATTTAGACACTCTGGAGGTTCCCTTATAAATGGCAGTTTGACCACAAATCTTCCGTTCTCGTCTCTAACCGTAGTAGCATCATAGAATTCTTCACATTTCTTTTCTTCTTCTGATTGTCTCTTTTGTATCAAGTTTGGTTCGTCTTCCACCTCCCAAAACAGCTTAAGCAGCTCGTCTTCCTTGTGTTGCACATGTAAGCTTGTGATGTGTCTTCTTGCTGGAGTAGATTCTTGAGACATCCTTCCAGATAAAACCCAACCCAATATTGTATTTTGTGCCAATAAATTATTCTTGGGATGTTTAATAATGCCATCTAACAAAACGTCGCTGTATACTTCAGCGCCAAGTAAAATGTCTATTTTGCCTGGCACGGCGAAATCTGGATCAGCCAACTCTAAGTTCCTTATGTCTGACCACTCAGGAGTACCAAAATTAGTATTAGGTAGAAGTGTCGTTAATGAACGTAATACATATGCATTAACTCTAACTAGTGCCTCGGGATTATAGCGCGATTTCATAATAAGTGAAACCATGTGTTTGATTCTCGTTTGTTCCTCACCCACGCCTGACACCCAACCACTCACAGACTTACGTGTAAGATTAAGTGACTGAACCGTCGCCTCCGTTACAAAGGATGCCTGTGACCCTTGGTCTAACAATGCTCTGAGTATAAATTTGCAACCATTCCTACTATCTACTAACACTCGTGCAGTAGCTAAAAGGACACTGTTTGTATTAAAATTCTCTCTCGAAAAGTTGGTTACAATGTGTGTATTATTAGACAAAGTATGCTTACCTCTCTGTGTATCAGTCACAGTACCTGCTGATGTAGACTCAGTCTCACTCGTTTTCTCGGCAGTGATTTCTCTCTCGAAGTGCAGAAGCGAGTGATGACGCCGTCCACACTTCCGGCAACACGCTGACTGTCGACATTTCACTACGGGATGCGATGGCGCCAAACAGTTGAAACACAATTTACTATGTTGTACATAGTCTTGTCGTTCCTTAGTAGACATATCACAGAATTTCTTGCAATGGTATATGTAATGTCCTTCATTACATAACGCACATTTCACTTCGTGTTTTTTCTCATCCTTTATAATACTCGAATGAAATGCTTTAGGCTTGGCGACTGGCTTTGCTTGCACCACTCTTGGTTTATGGCCGTCTATCATTTCTAATGATCGGAATCTCGCACTCAAAAAATCTCGTAGTTCTGGCCAAGTCGGGTTGTCGTTGTTACTCATGCTCAAATGTTGTTCCCACTCTTTGACCGAATCGGCATCCAATTTTGACAGCACCAGGAAATTAATAATCAGATCCCAAGTATCAATAGGCACATCTAAGTTCTTTAAAGCCTTTAAACAGGTCGAAGTTGTATCCACTAATTGTTTGATGGAACTCACCGAAACTATTTGTATTGTTTTTTGTGTGAATAATTTTCTCAAAATCTCGTTTGTATTATATCTCTTGTTATTATATCTTTTCTCTAGTTCAATCCACGCCTCCTCATAATTAGCATTTGTTATAGAATAATTTCGTAGTAATACTTCTGGTTCGCCAACTAAATTACTCTTAAGATATTGTAACTTTTGTACGGGAGATAAAGATTTGTTACAATGTATTAAAGAACAAAACAAGTCATAAAACGATTGCCACTCTTCATATTTTCCAGTAAAAGTGGGTATCTGAATACGAGGTAACTTAACATCAGTATTGAACGGTGTTTGTGAACCGTTATTTGGTGTAGATGTTTGTGAGTATGTAGGGAATTGAAGCTTAGATGAATCCAAAAATGGTTGAATAGCCTCCTTCAAGCTCGACTTGTATAGTATATAAGTCTCTTCAAACTGTTCGTAAAAGTTTTCCTCCAAGTAAGAATCTTCCTTGTCATCGTCTTTACTAAGCTTTAATATAATTTGTTTGTGTCCTTCCTTAAAGTTATTCCATAGTTCTTCTAGTATTTCTAACCTCGTTTCTAAATAAGGCCTTTTTATTCTGTCCTTAGGTGACTTTTTGTAGTTTTTCTCAGCATTTTTCAAATTGTCTAGTAGCTCCCTTTGATATACCAGAAGTTCCTCAGTTCCAATATTCGAAGTCATAATTATCTATCACACAACACACTCAAATTCACTAATTGTGTAATAAAAAATGTAATTCACTTGAATGTAGTTATTTGTAAAATGAACTGCAACTATTGCTTATGCTTATCGCTGTGGAATGCCGGGTGTCTTTTGTTCTCGCAGCTCGCTCGCAGTGGCCGGCCGGTATATCACTATCCGTCTCGAATTGGACCAAATGATCACGGCGATAAGGTGTATTTTTTATTGTGAGGGTTTTTTGAATAAGGAGACGTGTGGTTCCTTTTAAATATGATTTAATACTAACTCATTAACAAAGGTTCAACGATAAACTAAGTGGACTGTATATGTTTTATGTTATAATCAAGTTATACGTTGTTGTCGGTACCGCTTTGGACAGTGCCTCAGATATGAAACTATATGTCTAAAACTATGTTTAAATTTAGTACTAATCTCTTTTTGTGTATGACTGTTTGTTTCTAAATATAATAAATAAATAAGAGGGGGGGTAGTGTATAGTCACATATAAATTTATGGGGTTGGATCCCTGGTCCCACCGCCCAAATCTTTATTTATTTCATTTAGAACAAGGGTTCAAGGGTTTTTAACTACTTGTTGTAGAACCATCAATAAAAAGTTAAAATCCATGAAAGAAAAGAAGTATTTATCGATATAACTATTTTTCTCACCAATTTACAAAGAAATCATATTAGACCAGTTTTATAGATGTTGTTTAAGGAACAATTTTAAGTACTGTTCTTCAGTATTTTTAAAATAACAAGTGGATGATTTAAAAATATGGCTGATCATTAATAAGTTATAAATTCAATAAATTGCTCGTTAAAAGTCCAAACTCCCTACGTTGCCACCCCACAAACTTGGATTGAACTACACTAACCCCTCCTTCATAATTATCTTAAATATAAAATTGCGTCCGACAGTTTGTCAGACAAACGCAACCCCAAATGTAACTTTTAAATGGCCGCTCACGTCGGTAAGCGGTAGAGAACTAGAGCAATTGTGGAACTGCTAGCTTTTTCATGACGGTTTGCAATTGATATAAAAAGGTGCAGAAGATGACACTACAACTATACACAATTCTAAATTTTAATTATGATTTCCTAACCACACGCCAAGCTGATATTTGTGATAAAGCGGGCGTATAGACTAATCGTCAATTTAATGTAGGTGGCTGTAAATTTTGTAATTACAACATTAGCAATGAATTTTACATCATATTGTGAGCATTCTTTGTCTTGTAAACAATAAGAGAGAAAGAGAGAGGCGACTGACCCGGCGGCGACCATGTTGCCGGAGGGTGCGTATGCGCAGGCCAGGACCCACGTGCTCGGCATCGAGATGGTCAGCTCCTTGGTGGCCGTGAATGCGTCCCATATTATCACCTTGCCGTCCTGTCACCAAAAGATACCAAAATATGTTAAGACATCCGCACATAACAACACTGACTAGTATTTTAAATTCGACATTAATGGAATAATTGAAGTGGCTTTAAAAATACTGGAGTCACTGCTAATGCTTAGATAAAGTATTTTTAAGAGCAGAAACTCACCACACTGTTTTTTCATTTTGTATACATTATATAAGCATAGTAGAATTGAAGAGTGGACTGAGTATGCTTCCATGTGGAACACCAGAAAAGGCTACCTAAACAATAGTTGCCCCAGCATAACACAGCATTAGCTCCAATAACAAGTTAATGCCAGCTTCACCATGCCAAATGGTGAACCGTACCAATGGTTAGTTGCTTAATACTGAAAAATAAATAAATCGGAAAAAAACCATCAATGACAATTGATAGTAGTGCTATGAATGTTTATTAGCAATGCAGTGTGAATACCTGTGAGGACGACACGATGTGGCGCTTGTCGGGGGACCAGTCGCAGCACAGCACCTTGGCCTGGTGCCCCTTGAGCACGCGCCGCAGCTTCAGGTTCGGGAAGTTGATGGGCTCCAGCCGCTCCGCCACGCTGCTCACTGCAATGTTGAAGGAGTTTGAGGGGCGGCGAGGAAATAGGTGTTGCAGACAGGTGGGTCTAACCCACTACAGAGCAGTCAATGAGATGTGATTAAAATTGTTATCTGTAGGCATCTAGATAATGCATGAAGAGAAGCAGGTTTTGTGCATATGTAGTACCTACATACATAAAGAGTTTTTCAAAAACAACAAAGACACTTTCACATTAGCTTAAATAAAATATACTTTATTGTCTTGATCAACAGGAAATGATCCTGTTTTTGTTGATGATCATGATTTTTTTTAACAACAATGAAAGAGATATGAACGGTACTATAATCAAGAAATAAAAGCTAAATGAATTCTTTGTCAGAAATTGTCAAGCTTTGTCAGTTAATGTTCCAGTTGTGGTTTTTTCTCAAAATTTGTCAAAATGAATGAAATTATTACAAAAAATACATTTTCTGGCACACAATTCTCCTACATTACTAAGAGATACATTTTACACACAAACTAAAACATTGAAGCATTGAACATGATATAAAATATTTAGTTATGTTTTTACACATTGAACAATCTAAACAACAGTTTAATAAAAGTGGGGCTCAGGATGAACCTTGAAAACATCAAGTTTATGTATAATGACAATACTTTCCCAAAAAGTGGAATCATTAAAAGGGCCTTTAAATGTTCCAGGACAACACAACTTTGAAAAGGGACAATCAGAAAAATATGCTTTAGCATGGGCACATGCTTTATTTGAGTTATGCGTAGCTTTTCTAGCAGAAAAAAATTGTAATGAAATCATTTTTCTAAAGCCATCAACACCTATACTGAAGTGAAAGTGCACTTGGTCACACCTTCAGATAGACCGATTGGTACTAAAGTCGAAATAATATGTAGAAGTGGAGACAGCATTATACAAAATGGATTAATAACTTGAGAAAAGTGATTAGTACTGGATGGATGCATACAAAACTGGGATAGTTAGCCCTCTTCGGGAAGTGGCTTATGTTCAGCAATCACCTGATAGTTTATCAGCTTTCAGCATTGAATTTTATTCTTTCATAAGACAATTTGTCAAATATTTGTATATGTGAAGCTAGATATATTAATGTGTGCGCTTCTAATCTTCAAAGTATACCATTTATTTATGTATATTTAAGTATTTGCTGAAACAGCATGTTGCGTGATTGATTTTTGGGTGCTATGTACCATCAACTGAGGTCTATATAATGTTTAATAACTCACAACTTATTATTCAAATTTTATCAATTAAAATGTGACCCCCTAGAGATGAGATTACTGGATTACGTTTACGAAGAAATAGAGGATAATCGGGGATGATCAGAGAATGGGGGACTCACGCGTGACATCGTTGAGCTTCTGGCGCTCCTCTTCGAGCTTCTGTTTGAGCGCCTCGACCTCCCGCAGCAGCGCTTCGAGCGACTCGTCGGGCGCGGGCACGGCCGCCGGGGCGGGCGCGGGCCCCGGCGCGGGCGAGTCGGCCGCCATCGCCGCCCGGGCTGCTGGCTGCTGGCTGCTGCTCCCACAGCCGCTGCACCAGCACCGCCCGTCCGCTCTACCGCCGCATTCTTAACGTCGAGTACGTCCGTGCCACTCTTGACGGTCCTTAGCCCGAACCACTGATTGATGTTGCACCGATTACAGAGAAAAATATTACACTTTTCAATTTTACGTAGGAATCAATAGATAACACTTGCGCTCTTCTCTCGCCCTACCTCTCTCTCTACCTTTTTTCTGTCACTGTCACTTTGAAATCTGTCAGTCCCAGATGTCAGTTTGCTCAGAAAGACGTGCGTTCAAATGTTCAAATATTTGCATTCGTCACTACCCTTGATAACTATGTGCCATGAATTTTAAAAATAAGAAGAAATAGTTGCGTCTTATGTGCGTGTACTTACACAAAGAAAATAAATAAAAACGCCTTTATTTCCTTTCAAATATTGGCTTCGTGCGTATAGCACATTTAGCCAGTGTCAAAAAGTGATACATTAATATTATATAGGTAATTCATGGTAAATGAGAATGAGTGATGATAAAGATGATAAATGGTAAATGAGATACCCTCCCCCAAGCCCCTTGAGTCCTCAGTAAAGATATGGGACTATACAGAAATCTCACGTGGACTTCTTGAGAGAATTTGAAAAGTGACGTTGCACTGTTTTGTTTCATTTACCAACACTCATGGACGTTCACAAACACTTAATGGTTAGTAATCCACCGTTATTATACATTAATGTTCGGAATATCGCAAATTTTAGAAACAAAACAAAACTGCAGACGTATTGCATCACCTTTTCGCCAAGAAATCCATAAATATATTGACGTGACAACGTCTTAAATTAGGTTGCGGCTGGGAGTCACTTATGAAAAAGTGTAACGCTCGGTAACGTTACGATGAGTCACCGAACGAGAGAGAGGCCCGGCGAATGCCTTGCGTCTCTCTCCCACTCAACTATGATCGGTCTGCCGCGCGCGCAGCACTAGTGTACAATGTTTTAGTAAACAAAATATATTTCTATAGTTAAAATTTGTGCAATTCTTATTTTCATTCAATTCCTTGTTCCTATTGTGCAATTTAATTATATTCATATCAATAAATATTCTACCGAGAAAAAGACGTTGTCACGTAAAATCTTCGCCCGTAAAAACGACTTTACAGGCAACCATTTTTTTTAATACTAGCTGTTACCCGCGACTTCGTCCGCGTGGAATAGTATCTTTGGGTAGCATTTGCCCTTTTCGCAATAAAAAGTAGCCTATATCCTTTCTCAGGGTCTAGACTATCTATATACCAAATTTTATTTAAATCCGTTCAGTAGTTTTGGCGTGAAAGAGTAACAGACAGACAGACAGACAGACAGAGTTACTTTACTTTTAGTATAAGGATTAGTAAGGATTCAAAGAAGTTAAATGATACTTGTTTTTAATGCTTCGAACTAAAAACAAGTATGTGCAGTTTTAGTTTGTTTCCAAAATCATTGTTTTTGTAATGAGGATTGGTTCTCCCTGTGTGTCTGCACATGTGTGCATATGATACATTTTTGGGTGTGACAATTTTTTTGTGTGCGTTCTTAACGACGAGATTAGAAATGTATATGTGCGTAATTAATATTGTAATGTGCATCACTCTTCCCTCAGATGATTATTGTAGGGATGTTTCTAAGCTAATAATAAATAAATAAAAAAACGTTATTTTGGTAGGATACAAAAAGTTGCAACTCAATCTAATTGGTTAGAGTAGTAGGTACATAAAAAAAGAGTGAAATAAAATTTATAAATTACACAATATTTTTTAATTCTCGGTTTTATATTTTCTTCATATATAATCGAAATGACTTAATATATTTCATGACGGGTCGATATCATTTAGATTGGAAAAGTCACTTTGACCGTTTTTACGAATCTTTTGTCTGTCTGTGCTAGTATAACTGTATAACTTTGAATTTAGTTTAATTTATTTTGAATTTCTTAGGGCGTGGAAATGTAATGCCTTTATTTTTTACTACAATGAGTTAAAATCACTGGTGATCCGTTTGATTGACCGTCGTCCCGCATTCACTTCTCCAATAATGAATGCCCCTCTCCACATAGAAGTGGTGCAAAAAAGACCGAGCCGAGCTTCGAAAGACCACGTCAAGGGAATAGTGCACTCGTATTTATCGAAGTTCGCGAGCCTGTCCCCCGGAGCCGTGATCACCACGGACGAAATAGAAGACAATGCCGAAATCCGGGAACACGTCCAGTCGATCTCCATCTGCGACATGGAACACGACGCCGACGTCCGCATGACGAGCGCCGAGCTCGTCTACCACGTGTACACCCTGGACGAGCGCGGCGCCGACTGCGACGCGCTGGGGGCCGGCGGCGACGGCGACGAGGCCAGCGCCGCCGACGCCTGGGCGCTGCCCGCCGCCGAGTTCCACGGGCTGTGGGACACGCTCGTGTACGACTGCAGCCTCAAGCGGGACGCGCTGCGGTACGCCGAGACGGCCTTCGAGCTGGCGGCGCGCGGCGTCGACCCCGGCCTCGTCAACTGCAACCGCGTGCTGCTGCTGCACGGGCCGCCCGGCACCGGCAAGACGAGCCTGTGCCGCGCGCTCGCCCAGAAGCTGGCCGTGCGCCTCGCCGACCGCTTCCCGCGCGCGCGCCTGCTCGAGATCAACGCGCACGGGCTGTTCTCGCGCTGGTTCTCGGAGAGCGGCAAGCTGGTGGCGCGGCTGTTCGAGCGCGTGCGCGAGGTGCTCGAGGACCGGCGGCTGCTCGCCTGCGTGCTCGTGGACGAGGTGGAGTCGCTGACGCACGCGCGCCGCGCCGCGCTGGCCGGCCTCGAGCCGTCCGACTCGATCCGCGCCGTCAACGCCGTGCTCACGGAGCTGGACCGGCTGCGGCGCCATCCGAACGCGCTCGTGCTGGCCACGAGCAACGTCACGGGCGCCATCGACGCCGCGTTCGTGGACCGCGCCGACCTGCGCCGCCTGGTGGGCCCGCCGTCGCCGCGCGCCGCCTACGAGATCCTGCGCGGCTGCTGCGCCGAGCTGGCGGCGCGCGGGCTGGCCGGCGGCGCGGAGCGCGCGTTCCCGCTGCGCGCGCTGGAGGGCTCGCGCTTCGCGGCGACGGAGGCGGCGGCGAGCAGTCTGCGGCTGTGGGCGGTGGCGCGCGAGGCGGGCGCGGCGGGGGTGTCGGCGCGGGCGCTGCGCCGCCTGCCGCTGCTGGCGCTGGCGCTGCAGCTGCCGCGCTCGCCGCCCGCCCCGCCGCCGCCGCTGGCCGGCCTGGTGGCGGCGCTGCACGACGCGCTGCGCCAGCACCTCCGGGACGCGGCCGGCCTGGAGGACACCCCCGCGTGATCCTCTCCCATTGTCACAGACGGTTGTGTGTATATATGAATATAGATTGATAGTAAAACGGACTGAAATTCACATTGTTGCTCGTATCTCAGCATTTTCACAATACCTGATTATAAATGCACGCCATTTAAAATGAACCAGTCGAGTTACTCGAACAGACCCTTCAAGATTTATTGAAACAAACACTACTATGGACGCTTCAAGAAATTGATACAATTATTTATATATCTTGAAACATTAATTAATAGTGAATAGTCTGTAAGTTTAGATGTAAGTTTCAAAACTTATATTTCTATTTTAAAATAATTTGCCAATTTTAATTGACATGCGATGTCTTGACCACCTTTTGATAGTCCTTTAATTTTATACATTATCAGCCTTACTAATTAGAATAACACAAGTGTATACATTGATTATATAGGTGTTGCAAGCCGTCAGGCTTCCAATACATAAAGTTTCTGGCATATTGGTTGTATACATCTGTTTTATTCACTCACAAACCCTAGTTTGTCTATTGTGTGTGTGACAGGTATTCATTATTGGTGTTTATCTTATATTATACTTAAATTTGCATGATCAGTGGGATTAACAATTGAGAACTCAAGTTATAAGCGAACGAAAAATATATAAAACTTTCTCGTCTATTATAAAGATTCAAAACACAATTTTATATTTTCCAAAACTACGAAAAATCATTGACTCCTCAGTAAAAATATCTGGAACATTTTCCTTCTTTTTTGGCTTGTTATTTTATTTGCCATTGTTTAAATATAACTTTTTTTACTATTTAATCTGAAATACTAAAAAACTAATAAAACAGATAGCATGGCTCATAAACAAAACAAGGAAGGATAACATTCGTTGTGTTGTCTTTGTCTAGATTATTTGCATTATTGGTGTAATTTTATAATTGAAATAGTGTTATTTGCAGTTCCATGAACCCATTAGACAATATGGTCTCATTGGGTAACTATTCAAACTTCATTAACTGTTAAAGCATTTTTTATTAGGAATTCTTCTAGTGTAGTATTATATTATCTGTGGTGAGGCTGTAAAACTATGCCTCTATTTATTGTTATTCTTCTAAATGTTTGGTAATAATTTTTCCTATGTACTTTATGAAGTAAACAAATTAAAAGCAAATTATTTATATTCAAAACTTTTATTTTATACAAAATTATTTAAATTTGTTCATTTTTTTCGTAACAAGTAACAGTCATACATGTGCCGCACACTTACTAATAATTTTGTCACAAATAAAATTACATTTCATATCTGCATAACGCACGTCGTTTTCCTTAAATAATCCCGACAAAAATAAAGAGATAGACGGCCTCAAAATTTGCAGCTCAGTGCATTTCGTCAGTATACCTGCACTCCACTCCAGAGGTCGTGGGTTCGATTCCCACACAAGACAAATATTTGTGTGTATAAGAATATTTGTTCTGGTCAAGGTGTTGTCCTATGTATATTAAGTATGTATTTACAAAAAAAAGTATTTATGTATGTTTAACCGTTATTTAGTATCCATAACACAAGTTTTTAGTGATACTTATCTTGGAACTAAAAAATTGGTGTGGATGTAAGGGAATCTGAATATATATAATATAATTATTTACTTATTATTTTGTTTGTAAAGGATTTTTTTAACTGATTCTCTCAAGTTTCTGATGGTTCTTCCTAATATGCGTTCAAACAACCCGTCTGACTAGCGCACCACCGCTGTGCACATTTTATATTGGTAAATATTTATTCTAAGGTTTTGTTTGTCATTTGCGTTACGAATATAATTTTTACTATAAGGTATTATCCGCAACTTTGTCGACGTGAAATTTTGTGTAAATGCCTATATGAGAATATTATCTTACAAGCTATCACCATGCCAAACCCCATTTAAAGCTATTAGCCATTTTTAAGTGATTGAGTAACAAAAAACCACCACTACTATCCATACACATCTGATCTTTTGCAAAACTAAAAAAATGCTGAGTGTGCTGACTCTCCTGGAATTAAGTCCCGTCTACAAAGGAAAATTAAAAGTAGTTTAAGTTATCAGAACATAGTTATGTCCTAGTGAGAGCGGTGAATGCCCAGTGGCGAGACCTTTAAATTCAGAGGCTCTCTGGTTCAAACCCTGGTGGCGCGCGCTGCTATAACTTTTCGAAGTTATGTGCGTAATTATCGCTTGCTTCGTGCCTCGGAAAGCACGTTAAGCCGTTGGTCCCGGCTGTCGTGAACATCTATAGCAGTCGTTATTAGAAAGTCAGTGCCTTATAACAGACAGACAGCTGGTTTGACTCTAGGTTGCGGAGGTCAGACGGCAGTCGCTCCACGTAATAACTAAAATTCAGTCAAATCTGGTTGAACCAGTGAGCAGACCCTGGGCCCTAAGCTTAAGTCTAGGGCATAGGATATGATGAGAAGTTATATCCTAGTGAACCTCCCGTCTTATTCTGAATTCAATGTGTGCGATTCTACAATAAAATCCCAAGCAATTAACAATAAAACGCAAGCTGTCTTCAAAGGGATACTATTCTTTTAAAGACTATATAGCAAATAAAAATGCTTGGGATTAAACTGCCGTTTCATACAGGCTATTCTAATATGATTGACTTAAAACATGAATATTGTTAATGTTATTTCATATTGCATTGTATAGCTTCACAGACAAATGAAGATTGTAATTCAAGTACCAAACCAATGGATATATTTAAAAGAGCATAGCCTGTGAGTTTCTTGCCAGTTCTTCTTACAAAGCGGTGGCTCGGAGGACAAAGAAATGACAATAAATAGAGATATTGACAATAAAGAGAGATGAGACTATTTAATGGCATAGCATACTGAGAAAATGAGCCTTCCGGACAAATCCATTATATTCCACTGCAATTTATAATCTATCTTGATGCCTAAGAACTTTGTGTCATTTAAAAACTCAATTGTCTTGCCATTCATTTTCAAGTTAGTCGAAACTTGTGTATCATTTGGCAATGAAAACTTTACACATTTAGTTTTATTTGCGTTAAGAGAGAGATCGTTTACCTTAAGCCAATGTAAACCTTTCGCAAGAGTATCATTTATTACGTCCGAGTGATCTATGCCTCTATTCACTTTAAATATCAGAGACGTATCGTCAGCAAACAAAGCTGTTTCGCATATATCTCTGGTATAGAAAAGTAGATCATTAATATAATCATTATTATAAAGAAATAATAATATAATGATGAGATAATGAGAAATAATAATGGGCTTAAAATCGAACCCTGTGAAATTCCCATAAGCAATGGCGCGCCAGAAGACTCCACTCTATTAATACCAACTTTTTGAGTTCTGTCACTCAAGTAAGATTTAATTCATTTTAAAGAATTAATATCAACACCACAATATGTTTTAAGTCATGAATATCGGTAAGTCATTAGGTTTCTGTAAATATTAAGTTAAGACATTTGAGTCATACTTGAGAATTTCATTCGTTATTTAATTAGTCCTCGGACGTAGGTATGCATCGGTGTCCACAACGGTGGGAAACTCAAGAACACGCACATGTGCTCGAACGGTCCAACTGCAATATGTCAAAGTCGGATAAAAACAGGCGACAATCGGCTCAGTCGGTAGAGGAGTTTGCAGAGGTTAGAGGACCGGTTCGTAGAAAGGTTACATCAATCGAAGCATTCAAATAATTGGGCACTCACTATTTATCAAATCAATTTTAATTTTTTCTCAAAAATATAATAGTTATTACACCGGTAAACAGGGAGGAGCGCTCACTGCAGCACCCACAGCAGGTTGAGGCCGGCGGGGCCCAGCGGCAGGCGGCGCAGCGCGGGGGGCCGCCGCCGCGCCGCCCCGGCCACCGCCGCCAGCAGGCAGTGCAGCAGGTTGTTGCGCCCCGCACCCACCTCCAGCACGGCCGCGGCCCCCGCGCCCCCACCCCCGGCCCCCCCGCGCACCACCACCAGGTGCGGCGGGTCGCTGGACACGCGCCGCAGCAGCCACTCGGTGGAGCCCTCTGCGGACGTGAACATGTTTTTTATGAAATAAATTATACTTTATTATCTTTAACATCGACGTGATCTGCACGGCCCCCCCGCGCGCCCCCCACCTGGCGGCGCCCCGCCGGGCGGCAGCAGCAGGCCCGCGCCGGCGCCGGCCAGCTGCGCGTCCAGGTAGGCGCGCACGGCGTGCAGCAGCAGCTCGGCGTCGCAGGGCGTGGCGCCCCCCCGCCCGGCCGCCCACCCCGCGCCGCCCCCGGCCCACTTGTACGCGCTCATGCAGCCGCCGCGCGACAACTCTGCAGGAGGAACGCGACGTTAAAAACGTGCCGGAAGACTTCTGCAGACTCTAAACTTTTGTAATAAATAAAAATAGAATTTAATGACCTAACTTTCCTGAAATCTGACACCAAAAACAACATAGCAGAAAATTCTTAAATGTCATCAATTTAAAAAAAACATATTTGTAAGCAGTAGTTTAGGTCGAAATTTCTTAGAAATTCAGAAAAAATTCGTAACTCGTAAACGGTAAAGAAACGCGGAACATGCAACTCTGAACTAGCTCGACGCTCGTGTCTCAAAGAAAAGCCAAGCACATCAATAAACATGTAGATTTTGTCCGGACGCTCCACGTACCTGCGTACCGCGCGACCACGTAGCGCCGGTCCGAGAAGGGCGCCAGGAAGGGCTCCAGCGCGGCCCGGCGCGCCGCCAGCTCGGCCGCCGCGGCGCCGTCCTGCACCACGCATTCAAGGGTCATGTTACATTATAAACACGTCTATCGTGTTTATAATGAAACATGTTTATTCTGTCGTGGATAACGTCGCTGGTTACACAATGAACCACATTTAGTTTTAGCCTTTTAATATTATGTAACTGTTATGTAAATATGATAAAATAAAAAATAAAAACAATTCCGATTTTATAGATTTGTCTTGTAAATTTGAGAATAAACTTATTAGCGCACAGAGACATTCGGGGAACGAATCAATCCAATCGTCGAGTGAATTAATTTTGTTGAATTAAAAATACAGTAGCTTTGAAGTGGTTTAATATTTTTAGCGCTGATTTAATGTACTTTAGTGGGAGAGTAATAATTATGTAGCAGGAAGAGTAGTTTAGGGGTGACGTAGTGAGAAGTCGACGAGGGAGGGTAGCGTGTGATAGTGAAGTGTAATGTCTGTACCTGCGGAATGGGCGCCTCGTCCAGAGCGGCGGCCTCGCGAGCCACGCGCTGCAGGATGGTCGCGTGCAGCCACTGCAACACAACCGGCCACGTCACTACACTGGACACACACACACACACAACCGGCCACGTCACTACACTGGACACACACACACACACAACCGGCCACGTCACTACACTGGACACACACACACACACAACCGGCCACGTCACTACACTGGACACACACACACACACAACCGGCCACGTCACTACACTGGACACACACACACACACAACCGGCCACGTCACTACACTGGACACACACACACACACAACCGGCCACGTCACTACACTGGACACACACACATATACACACAACCGGCCACGTCACTACACTGGACACACACACACACACAACCGGCCACGTCACTACACTGGACACACACACATATACACACAACCGGCCACGTCACTACATCGACCACACACACACACACAACCGGCCATGTCACTACACCGGCCACACACACACACACACACACACAACCAGCCACGTCACTACATCGACCACACACACACACAACCAGCCACGTCACTACACCGGCCACACACACACACACACACAACCAGCCACGTCACTACATCGACCACACACACACACAACCAGCCACGTCACTACACCGGACACACACACACACACACAACCGGCCACGTCACTACATCGACCACACACACACACAACCAGCCACGTCACTACACCGGCCACACACACACACACACACACACAACCAGCCACGTCACTACATCGACCACACACACACACAACCAGCCACGTCACTACACCGGCCACACACACACACACACACAACCAGCCACGTCACTACATCGACCACACACACACACAACCAGCCACGTCACTACACCGGACACACACACACACACACAACCGGCCACGTCACTACATCGACCACACACACACACAACCAGCCACGTCACTACACCGGACACACACACACACACACACACACAACCGGCCACGTCACTACACTGGACACACACACATATACACACAACCGGCCACGTCACTACATCGACCACACACACACACACAACCGGCCATGTCACTACACCGGCCACACACACACACACACACACACAACCAGCCACGTCACTACATCGACCACACACACACACAACCAGCCACGTCACTACACCGGCCACACACACACACACACACAACCAGCCACGTCACTACATCGACCACACACACACACAACCAGCCACGTCACTACACCGGACACACACACACACACACAACCGGCCACGTCACTACATCGACCACACACACACACAACCAGCCACGTCACTACACCGGACACACACACACACACACACACACAACCGGCCACGTCACTACACCGGCCACACACACATATACACACAACCGGCCACGTCACTACATCGACCACACACACACACACAACCAGCCATGTCACTACACCGGCCACACACACACACACACACAACCAGCCACGTCACTACACCGGCCACACACACACACAACCAGCCACGTCACACTACACCGGCCACACACACACACATCAGCCACGTCACTACACGAGGAGGAGACACGTACCAGGCGCAGGTTGAGGTTGTGGCGCGTGAGGCAGGCGTCGTGCGGCGCGAGGCGGCGCCACACCAGCGGCGCGCCCTCGGCGCCCCCTCCGCTGCCGCCGCCGCCGCCCCCGCCCCACGAACCCCGCCCACCCACTTCTGATGGCACAACAAAATACCTTATTATTTCACTCAAACAATACGCTTGTCGATTATGAAAATATGGATAGACCGATGAGCAGACTGGGTTCTTAACGTAAGACTAGAACACAAGCGATAAATGCTAGGATAATGTTGACAGATGTCTATAATTAGTAAATTTAAAACTGATTAACAATATATTGGGTGTGTTAAACTAAATACATTGTCTATTTAAAATCACTAAAGTAAAATACAGAACAGCAATAAAAATAACTAACTCTTTAGGCGAATTTATCCTCGAACTATGCGCAACTTTTGCTTTGCCATTTTGCTAGACCATTACAAATAAGCACAATACATAAATGCTATGTTAGGAAACGAAGCAGCATACCGGAGTCGAGCGCCGCGAGCTGGTAGAGCGGAGCCCCCCCCGCGGGTCCCGCCCCCCCCGGCGCTGCCCACGCCGCCCCCCCGCGCGCCTCCTCGCCCTCGTGCCGCCTACACAAACAGAAATGACGCTGTAGAGAAACAACACTGGTCGAGGCGATCCATTTAATATTTTCAACCAAGACAACGACTCACCGAAGATAATCTGAAAGCGTGGCGCTGTCCGCTATGAACTCGGTCCGATCGTACCGCGTCGGCGTCGAGTACGGCGAGCCGGGGGACGCCGGGGAGTGGGGCGAGTGCGGGGAGGGGGGCGAGTGCGGGGAGGGGGGCGAGTGCGGAGAGTATGGGGAGGAAGGCGAGTGCGGGGAGTACGGGGAGGGAGGCGAATTGGACGGGGAGGGGGGTGGCGTGGAGGGGGCCGGCGCCCAGCGCGCGCTCAGCGACACCCACGGCGCGTCCGGCTCGGGCGGGGACGAGGCGGCGCGGCGCGGGGACGAGGCGGCGGGCGAGGCGGGGGGGCCGGGGGGGCGGCGCGCGGCGGGCAGCAGGCGCAGCGCGTGCTGCAGCGTGTTGGCGGCCAGCACGGCGACGAGCCCGGCCTGCCCCCAGCGCAGCCCCCAGCCGCCCGGACATGCGCCCCACCGCCATCTGCCGACAGACCACACGCTCTTCTCTACATTTCAATCAAGTATGATGTATCGCACATCCCCCTTGTCGGATGGTTTGTTGCGGTCAGTTAAGAAGCTTATTTACACCAGGGTCGGGCCTCAGTTGTCTTTAGGATATAATAAAAAATAAAATAAGATAAGAAAAGTGGCCCAAGTACCGAGAGATTGGTGTAAGGCGGTGATCGTGCCACCCTATACGGGGAAAGGGTCGCAGAAAGACTGTAAAAACTATTGGAGAATCAGCCTTTTGAGTGTCGTAGAAAATCTATATGCAAAAGTTTTGATCAAAAGAGTGATAAAAGTGACAGATGATAAAATGTACGGAAAAGCCGTTAGAGAAAAGGTAACACCCGGAGACCGGCAATTCTCGGTGCTTTTAGTACCGACTACTGGGGGGTGAAACTCAGAGCGACCTGTGGAGGGCGCAGCGGGCGGGCCAGAAGGGGCCGTCCAGTAGCGCCAGGAGGGTCTTAGCCGGCGGAGGCAGGGTCTAACCATGGAACCTTTGGGAAGTCGTCCACACACGCTAAGGTCGCAAAAGGAGATATGAGGGGCGCATCCACTGCGCTTCTCTGAGGAGGTTCTCCCGGTTTCGGTTTTTGAGAGTGAAAACGAAGTGGCAGATTTTGAAATTTTAATAAGAAGTGAGAATGTAGAACAAGTGAATGAGATTTTATATTTAGGATCGAAATTTACGAGAGATGGAATATATGAAAGCAACATGGATAGAAGAGTGAATGCTGGATACATGGTGAACGGGGCACTTCACGCCTTTGTAAGCAGTCAGAAAGTGTCCGAAAAGACACGGCAGGCAGTTTATAGAGGTTTGTTGGTACCTACGTATGTTAGCGAATTTTTAAGCGAACATGAAAGTAAGATTAAAATATAGTGACAACAATTGATAAAGTTATGCTCGAATGGTTTTGTCATGTTGAGAGGATGAATGAAAGTAGACTAACGTAAGTGATTTATGATGGACAAGTGTTAGCCCCCTAGGGAGGGAAGACCACGTAAGACCTTCCATGATCAAATCCAGAAGATTTTGGATCAAGGGCAGGTCAAAGTACCCTAAAGTGGCGTGTATGAGAAGGTCAATGAGTGTAAATTAAGCTAAGAGTGTGTGCCAAGATCGGAGCAAGTGTAATGATGTGATCTCTGCCTACCCCTACGGGAAAGAGGTGTGACATTATGTATGTATGTATGTACCATAGCATAAATAAACTAATTGAATAGAATAATAATATAATATAATAATATTAGTGGGAAATAAGCAAGCCAGAAATATATCAATTACTTATATAGTAAAGTAAAGTAAAGTAAAAAAAATATTTATTTCATAAACTATTATACATAGTACTTGAAAACGTCATTATTAAAAATTAAAAAAAAACATTTGAAGTAATATTACACTAAATCACGAAGCTTAGATTCACTTACATGCAACAAAACAATTTAAAAACAAAAAATAATTAAGTGTAAGTGAATCTAAGGGCCAGTTCCGAGCCACCGCTCTGTAAGAAGAACTAGCAAGAAACTCACAGGCTATGCTCTTTTAAATATGTCCATTAGTTTGGTACTAGAATTACAATCTTCATTTGTCTGTGACGCTATACAATGCAATATAACATAACCTTAACAATATTTATGTTTTCAAGTCATTCATATTAGAATAGCCTGTATGAAACGGCAGTTTAATCCCAAGCATTTTTATCTGCCATATAGTCTTTAATAGAATAGTATCCCTTTGAAGACAGCTTGTGTTTTATTGTTAATTTAAATTTATTTAGGCTCAATTGCTGTATGTTGCTTGGGATTTTATTGTAGAATCGCACACATTGACCTTTAAAAGATTTGTTTATCTTTTGGAGCCTAGTGGCAGGTACAACTAATTTATGCTTATTCCTTGTGTTTAGGTTATGTATACAGCTTTTCTTACTAATTTGATCAGTATTCTTATGTACATAAACCAGTTTTTCATAAATGAATTGACCGGCTACTGTCAAAATACCAATATAAAAGTTGTTATAGTTTACCATCAACTTTACTACTATGAAAACCAGTTTTGCAGGTGACAAAATTTGAAAATACTTACAAATCATATGCAAACAGCAAGAAGAGTATGCCATTCACAAATATCCATTTCAATGAGCTTGATCGTTTTTTGTTTGAATAGTTGATGTCAATAGTTCTTCGAAGGAGGCTCGTATTGGGGCTGAGGGACCTGCAACCATATTACCATAGGTACTTAGAGTATGATCAGGCAGCAGCCAACTTATAAACAACTGGGCTTGCCGTTTACAGTTCATCACTCGGAAAGTGGAGGCATACAATATCTGGCCTCATATAAATAATTATTTTATTTTAGACTGCATAGTTTCATTTATTTATTTATTAAGGACCACCAATAAATCTTACACTAAAAGAACCACACAGAAGATCTTAAATAAAAACAAAAGGTCTAACATTAATCTTCTGTCTGCAAGCCTTGGCATTTTAAATCTAGAAAGTCTTGCATCATACAAAGACAATTGCTTGGCCAAACCACATTGAAATTTCATTTCATGTGCTATAAAAATCTTCTTTGGACACTCTAATCTTTTGGCATGCACTCCATAGTGTGACAACCATACAGGGCAAGAATATTCAAGCGTCAATCAGACATATGCATTATATAGTAGTATTTTGGTAGGGGGTTTGAACTCCTTGCAGTTGCGTACCGCAAAACGCATTCTGCAAAGCATCCTAAAGGCCCTATAGGCAATATTATCAATATGTTTATGAAAACATAGCTTTTTATCTAATATTACACCCAGATCACAAACTTCATCTACTTCTTTAAGGGTTCTCCCATTAATGTGGTATGTGTATGATGCTGGTGACTTGCTTTTTGTAAATCTAATAAAATGACATTTATCAGCATTTAGATCTATTAAGTTATTATCAACCCAGACTGTCCAAGTTTTCCTGAAGAAGTGCCTCATCAATGGCTGATTTAATTTCCTTGCAGATTTTTAAGTCATCTGCAAAGAGGATAGGCCCTAGAGCCTGGAGTGCTTGACAACTGACACAATATCATTGATGAAAATAATGAACAGTGTAGGACCGAGATGCAACCCCTAAGGGTACTCCTACGTATGGTACTAAAGGAATTGAATCCGATATAAAACCCTCTACAACAACATTTACCGCCCTGTCTGCCAGATAAGAAGCTTCACCAAAACCGAATTCAATCAATTTTCAGCAAAATTGCCATGATTCACCCTGTTAATGAATTGTGGTGTTTTATTTCTATTTACTCAATATCACGCTTAACTGTTTTTGCCGTTTCTAAAATACTTATTTTAAGTTTTTACATAATTTTTCTACCCATCGCGATTTATGATGTTAGACATTTACCAGTCATGCTGTTCACGCATGTCAGTAGAGATACAGCCTATTTATAGAATTTAGCATGTAACATAATTATGTTGTTACTGTATAAGTATCTGTTTTGTGTGACTAATAAATAAAATACTGTTCTGTTTTTATTTTTCACATCTAGCTTTTGGGGTAGGTACAAAATGAAACTATAATAACTTAGTCAATTAACATAGTATCAAATCTTTGTCAAACATAAATAACATAATAAAATATAGCCTTACAAAACTTGTTTAGTGTTATTATATTACAGTTATAGTAGTACCAACTAAGCTATATGTAACAGAATTCACTTAGTCAATTATAATAAAAGACGAAGTGAAATAAGGAGTGGGCATAAATTCATTGCATAAAATTAGATCTGGTAAGTATACAAATCAGGAGGTATGCAAGATATGCCTCAAAATATTTTAAGTTTAAGCTATAAGCACTTACATTTTTGAAGCTAAGTCTGAAACAATGTAGTTATCACACATTCAACATGAGATTATTGTTAATTGAAAGAAATGAAAGCCTTAAACTGGAAGCCGGTATTACACAAACATTTTATTGCCGCTTCCCCCTTATTGAAAGAAATTAACACTTAAAGTACACATTTCTGTATGGTTTCACATATATGTTTACACAAATTTAAATGCTTGGCATACAATTTTATTAATTCAATTATAATTTTACTTAGTTCCCTTTTAAAGGACGAGAGCGAGTCAAATAAAAATCGTTTTTATTTAGACTTTGAAGAGCGAGGCGAGGAATGAAAGAAAATGCCAAAGTCAATGAAATGATTTTTTTTAATTATTTTTCTTATTTCTTTTAAGTAATGGCTTCGTGCTGTTTGCACATTTAGCCACTGTCAGGTAAGAGATATATTAATAACATATTATTATAATTCATATTAAATGAGAATTATTAGTGATAAAGATGATAAATGGGAAATGAGATGACCTCCCCCTAAAGATGTAGGACTATACTGAGATCTCACATCGACTTCTTGAGAGAATTGGAAAAGTGATGTTGCACTATTTTGTTTCATTTTTACTCATGGACGTTCACAAACACTTAACGGTTAATAATCCACCGTTATTACACATTAATTTTCGAAATATCAAAAATTTTTGAAAATAAAACAAAACTGCAGACAGGATGCTTTACCGTCCCGCCAAGAAGTCGCATATAATTTTCATACACTATCTGTTTAATGTTTTTTTTGCTTTAGTACGTAAGTTGCTAAGCGACGATAGCCTAGTGGCGAGAATCGTATACTTCTATTTCAGAGGGTACAAACCCTGGTGCTGCACCTATGAATTATTGAAGTTATGGGCTTAATTATCGCTTACTCTGTGCCTCAGAAAGCACATTAAGCCTTTTGTCCCAGCTGTCAAAAAAATCTATGCATAGGTACATTAAATCCCGTAGGGGTAGGGAGAGATCACATCTTTCCACTTGCTACGATCTTGGCACACACCTATTCTTGCACGCCCGTCGTTTTAGGGTACTTTTGACCTGGATTTGGTCATAGAAGGTGGTCTTCTCCTCCCAACACTTCCATTCACTTGTCCATCATAAACCCATTTCGGTAGTCTACTTTCATTTATCTTATCCTCTCAATATAAGCAAACCATTTAAGCATTAATTATAAGGAAGTCAGTGCCTTCTAACATTCTGACAGTTGGTTTAACCATGGAAAGATCTTCTTTGGGTTGCGGAGGGCAGGCGGCAGTCGGTACGTGTAATAACTGAAATTCAGCCAAACCTAGTTAAACCAGAGAGTAGACCATGATTTGAACATTTTATCTACTTTCTATCATGAATATTATAAATTAACATTGCGTTTTATATCTAAATAATAATAAAACCATTAATATCTTTGAACATGGTGCCCTATTACTGTCCTACAATGTATATATTTCATTTCTATTATACGCCACCGACTTCTTTATACTGTTCTTCTTCTACTCAGGTCAATAAAATAAAAAATATAACAAATATTTATTTTTTAAATAGTCTATGGGTAGTTTTACTGGAGTGGTCTGTGCTCTATGACTTGATAAGTGCGCCATTTTATAATGGGCGTGCGTCATTCTTCCTGACATTTCTTTCTTTTTGTTCTCAGAGAACCTGATAAACTATTGCTTATTTTATTAATTTTTCCTTCGTTGCTCTATTTGGAGGACGTTAAAGTTTAGCTATAATCCATCCATCATGGATAAGGATATTCTGTTAGTTTCATTAGGACTTCTATTTTTAACTGTTGGGGCCCCTGCAAATGCACAGAGTAAGTAATTTTATCAAGTTTTATTTTTTATTGAATATATTTGATAAATATGAATGTGGAAATTTTTGTATTTCCATTTATTGGTACAATTTTTTATCACTTCAGTCTATCAATTATTATAATTTAGTAGTTAACATTACCTATAATCATTTGATTACCTTGTGAAGATAAATTAAGTAGTGTAAAAAGATACAGCTTTGGTTTTAATGCACATAATTAAACTAAGCTATGATTGCCTTGTAGGCATCTCTATTGTTACTGCTGATAGAAACTAATATGCAAATTTAAATAAATGATTAATACTTAAATTAAAGATGAAATGATTTAACAATATTAAAGTTTGATGTTACTATTTTAATATTCTTTGAAGCTGTAATTTTTTGCCAGCTGGTAACCATTGATTTTCCTGCTGCATGGCAGCTAAAAGCTGGATTTCAATATTAGGTTTAGACTCCATTTAAGTTATTTTTGTTGCTGTGGTAAATACTTAGTTGAAATACTGTCTTATGTTAGGTTTATCAATTTTGGTTTGTGTCATTCAATAACTTAACCAGTGTTATTGCCCTGACCCTAAATACATCTGCTGAATAAATAAATAATTATGAAAACATGACTACCCTGTAATAAATTCTGGAAAGGGTCTTACAATACACAGTTACGTTTGGGTTGTTTTACCCACAGAAAGATGATTAAAATCACAAAATAATATTTAGTTGTTTATTGAAATAAAATATAAAGTTATTACTAAATGTCAGTGCACTTCAAAAGAAATGTATTATCTAGGAATTTATACCCTAGAGAATTAAATGCAATACATTGAAATTTCTTTTTAAATTTTTCCTTAGTGGTCCAGAGCATTAAAACAACCTTGTATGTAATCCATTCAGATGGTAAATAGATATTGTTATCATGTTTATGACATTCGAGATCTTTGCTTAGTGATTGTAAAAGTACTGCAATAATAAAATGTATTCAGTGAAGTAAATGAAATGTCTTTATCTATGTTATTGCTCAGAAATAGGACAATACTAATTATTATCACTTGTTATGCAGACCTTTCTAGAATGTAAATTGAAACTCTTGGTACTTATAACAAATTGTATACGTTAATTAGGTATATAGGTGAACTGGGTAGAACTACTCACCAACCCGCCTGCCCAGAATGGTGGTTATAGGGCATTACCCCCCAGTAGAGTTTAATATATAGAGGCTAATGTTTAGCAGTGGACCTTATAAGGCTAACATGATGAAGTAGGTATAGCCAGGATGTCATCAAAAGGCGAAATAAAAATTAAAGTACGCTCAGGGTAGTTGATGTGTAGTTCGAATGCAAAACCACAAACACGTATAACCAAAAATTACTGACCCATACCAAACAACGACAGTCCATGTGCAAAATATTTGCATATTTCTTCTATTCTCAAAAAGTATACTTTGATACTGAAATGTTAATAATTCCACCAATTTAAAAAATATCATTAGTGTTTTTTCTCTAATATGCAATACCTGATACTGGCCTAAATCGAAATAAAGTGTAGATTGTAGTAATCAAGAATACTAAAATAATTTTTGATTGCTTTTTTGAAAGCTGTTAAGTGAAGAAAATCATGACCACGGAAAAATATGTCTTGTGTATGAACAGATAAGAGAATGAGCAAATTAATTAAATGAACGGAGCATAGGAATTGAAAAGTGAATTGAGGCGCGTTATTTATGGATTATATTTTATCAATAATTATTACTCCCCATAATCTTACCCTCGCGCACTGTCACGAATCACCCAATGTGAATTATTTAACTAAATGCATTTCTTCCCGCTAAAGTTTGCCTTTCGAGGCAAGCGTACTAAACGTAGCGTCTACAGCGTTTCCGATGTGTCGCCTTGGTGACTGGGTATCAGAGACAGACGTAGAGTCGCACCCCCTACGCGTGACGATCAATCTGATCCACTAAAAAATCTTTGGACTTACATTGCAAATTATTAAAACAAATAATTAAACTATGACTGAATGTCTAGAAAAAATTTTGCTGGAAGAGCAAGAAGAAGGCAACTCTTGCTAAGATACTACCTGAGTTTAGAAAGAGTCTATCTTAGTACGATTTTTAAATGAAATCAACGTTGAAATGAAGAAGAAGAAGGTCATCAGATATAATTTTCAATTGCCAAGTAGTAAAAGATTACACGTGAGCAGCAGCGGCACTGCAATCTTAGACTCGTCACTGGTGTCCGACGACGTAGTCGGAGTGACTGCATCGCGGCGTCAGTGTAGAATGACACCGTTCTTTTTATTTCTATAGTACATTATTCTGCCGCTTTGACACAGCGCTACAGACGCTAGCCTCGAAAGACTACCTATAAGCGAATAGAGCCGTGCGCGTCGCTTGACTGTCAGGAGGACAAATGCTTTTTTTTAATGAGAAAAAGGTAGCAATGAGGGAGGTAAAATGCAACGGGTGCAAACGAGTCTTTCATGTTTTCAAAACGGCGTCGAAGGCACCGACGGGGCTGGATAGGCAGGATACGAGTAGGTGACGATCAGCCTCGACACAATTGGAACGTTCCGAATAAATACCCGAATTCCGATCGATCCGCGTATTCGAAATCGGGAACGGGGGATCGACCGGAAGCGGCGAACGTGAACGGAACTCACGCTCCAGACTCGGGCAAGGAGACCGTGGTGTCGGTGGCGGCCGGCGCGCCTCTCCTGGTGGAGTGCCCGCTGCGCGTGGAGGCGCGCGCCGACTGGCGCCGGGACGGCGGGCCCGTGCCCGCGGACCTCGCGCCCGGCGAGGCGGCGCCGGGCGGGGCCGGGCCGGCCGGCGCGGGCCGCGTGCTGGCGCGCCTGCAGGCCTCCGCCGCCGCGCCGCACCACGCCGGCCTCTACACGTGCAGCCGCGAGCGCGACGCGCACCGCGTGCGGGTGCTGCTGCTGCCCGCGCCCGCCGCCGCCGGTGCTGCCGCCGGTACTGCCGCCGGTACTGCCCCTGGCACTGCCGCCCGCCCCGAGCCGGCCCGGAGACGTCCAGGGCTCGAGGCGGGAGGCAGGCGGGCTCGAGCCGCCAGTTTATCGCTGATTCGCTTTGTACCTACTCAGGTCGTAACGTAAACTAGCTTTAGTGAGAATGTATTTGCTAGAAGTAGTCGTACCGATTCACCAGTAGAATAGTCCCTGTGGTTTCCTTGTGCCGTCGAGCAGTAGATTTTATGTGATATTTGACATGTAAGATTTCTTTATTTTTATAGACAGTCTGTAGACGTAAGCTCCGTAGAACGGCTCGGAATATCACTCGGAGTAGTGCCTGAGCATAAGTATGAGGGCGAGTGGTCTATGGTAATTATAATTATTCTTTTTCTTATGCTTGCTATAAAGCTCCACATGCACAAAGATATCTGTTGTCAGAAACACGAATCATCTTTATTCATAATAAAATATAAAATAGTTGCAAAAATATTAGTGCTTTGCTCTGTTTCTACAAACGCTAAGTCGCCTGTCGGTAATTTTGCACTCGAGACCGAATACAGCCAGAAGAAGGCTCTGGGTAGTGTGGACGACCGTCAGCTATGTATTGTTTTATGTCCTCACACTTATGAAACTGGCGTTTTAACGAACTGGCCACTTTGAAATTTGTTTCAATTTAAAGCTTGCTTTAGGACAGCGCTAGACCCTACACTGCACAACAGACGGTGGCGAAACTAGAGAAGCTAGGATTTTAATGTCTCGCACACTCACCAAGCTCCCCGGACCAACCAATTACCACACTTTTTGGAATTTGGATAATTACTTAGTTCGAAAAAAACAATTCAAATGAGGCAGTTCATAACGCCATCAGATTTTATTATTTCTCGCTCCTGCAGTTTTTTCAGGAAAGTTATCAACTTATCAATGAACTCCCTATAAAATGGCAAAAGTGCATAGGTAATAACGGTACATACTTCGATTATATTAAAAACCTCATGAAATAAGTAAATTTAGTTTTTCCTTTTTCCATGAAAAACATCATTTTCATATGTAAATACCTAATATAACATACATACGAGGTGTGTTCAGAAAATAACGGGAATTTTCGATTATTGTAAAAAATATTTATTTATTCGTCTACATTAATGTTGTCGCCTTCAAAATAGTCCCCTTTAGATATTATGCACTTCTGCCAGCGCTTCTTCCAATCGTCGAAACTCAAACTCGATTTTTGGGATAGCCTTTAGCTCTTTCAGCGATGCGCTTTTAATGTCATCTATGCTTGTAAACCGACGGCCCTTTAAGGTTCTCTTTATTTTTGGAAATAGCAAAAAGTCACTCGGAGCCATATCTGACGAATATGGAGGCATCGTTTCATCGTTTTTGGACAAGATCTGACGAACAAGCATCGATGTGTGAGCTGGTGCATTGTCGTGGTGCAAAAGCCATGAATTGTTTTTTCACAAATCCGAGCGTTTTTTTCGAAATGCTTCACGCAAACGGTGTTGAACTTGTAGGTAATACTCCTTATTTACCGTTTGACCTCGTGGCAAGAATTCACGATTCACTAAGCCAGTAAAATCGAAGAACACTAAGCGCGTTCTACCGCACTTGTCGAGTCTTTTTCGGTATAGGCGAGCCAGGATGCTTCCACTGAGACGATTGAGCCTTAGTTTCGACGTCATATCCGTAAACCCATGTTTCGTCACCTGTTATAACACGTTGCAGTAATTCTGTATCGTCGTTTACTTCATTTAGTGACTCCTGAGCAACTTCCATTCGCGGCTGTTTTTGTTCAAAATTTAACAATTTTGGAACATATTTTGCTGCCACGCGTTTCATACTCAAAACATTAGCAAAAATTTCATGGCATGAGTCAATAGCTATGCCAACATCATCAGCGACTTCTCTGATTGTGATTCGGCGATCATTCATAACCATTTTTTTCACTTTTTCCACGTTTTCTTTTAACAAACGAAAATCGCCGATCTCATAAAAACACATCTAACCTATAACACGTTTTACTTTACTTTTACAACATAAAAAAAAATTGACAATTGAACTCTCCAAACCCGCAAAATTTAAAAATTCTCGTTTATTTCTGACCACACCTCGTACATATAAACACGCCTGTTTCCCCAAAGGGTTTAGGCAGAGGCTTATAATACGCCCACATTTCGCCAAATATACATTTGGTCCCACGTAATAGGTGGCGAGCCTATTGCCGCTTATCGGGAACTTTTATTTTCGCCAGAGCCTCGTCCGTTGATCGGCAGATGCATCACTTGCAAGTGCTTGGGCTCCTCACTCAGATCTTGATAGGAGCCCTACATACCTAATATATTGTCGCGATAAAAAAAAATGTTTGCTAAAGTTAATTTCAAATTGAAATGACGGAATACACGGGTAGTTGCCAATTACCCAACTAAGCACAGAGCCGAAGCTAGGAGTCCCTGGGTGTGGTTTAGCCGTCACACAGGAACTTGGCGATTAAACAAAACGAGTTCTTCCGTATTGACAGCAAACCTACGTGACACGCATAGTATAGTATTTGCCAGTCTTATCAAAATGTTATATTGCGTAACGGCTCTCCAATGTTTGTTGGTAGTACATTATTTGTTTTGTAATGTGAGTAGTTTGATAAATGTAGTACTCATAAGTAACATTTATTATCGTCATTACTTCTGTATATCTTTTTCTTAGTTCCTTTTAGTCTAGTAGACCTACTTGATATTGTGTTTTTGGGCTTGCCACGTGACGCGACCCCAAGTCCTGTCTCCGCACTGAAACAGAACACGTGACGTGAGCGGTCTCAGGCGACGCTCAATTACTTATCATCGCAGTTGCTATCGGCAGAATTATTTTACAAGTCGATAACCGATCGGCCTAAATTAAATAAGGTCATTCATTAAAGATCGTATCGCTCACTCTATCCATGTGTTGTATCACGTTACCACGTCGTTAATAATTCGACGCGTAGCCCTAATTCTTAATCTTAAGTCCGTGGAGGTGGTCCTCTCCACTTGAAGAGTATATTCAATTATGATTCTCATGTGAATATCAGAACATTAAAATACGCAAATTGTTTTTATTTACATTTCATATATTACATGACATAAACATGACGTCAGAAACTTCAGAATTTAGAAATATTTCTCGTACACACAGCTAGGTATCGTATCCTTATTACATGTACAAGCCTAATTGGTTTAATGTCTGTTAACGCTGTCAGCTAGCCTAAACAGAAGAGGCCTAGGGAATGCTGCGAGCTGCGTTACTGATATTGAGAAACGTTCACACGAGGAATATAAACCGGGCAAAAGGGCCCTTGTGGGAAAGGCAGAAAGTTAGCAATCTGATGAAATTTTTAAACATGAAAGTTTAACCGGATGTCATTGTTTTGGCCTTCCACCTAGTTAATAGTTCCCTGAAATTGGGCAGTGTGTGTCGAAGGTAGGGTGGGAAAGTGATTGCCCTTGTCACCGTCACCCTTGGTATATTTAAATATTTAATTCGAGAAATATATTTTGCGACAAGCATCAGCCACATTCGCGGGTCTTGAGAGTTCACCATCAATCATACGCTCAAGTTCTCGACAGTATTTGTCTTACGAGGCGATTGGAACACCATCAAAGACTGTCTGGAATGTCAACCTTGTTACGTATGACTGCCAACAATAATAGTTCGTGCGAAACTCGCTACAAATAAATCCCACTAGGTCTAGCCCGAGAAGGGGTTGCTAGAGCAACTGCATAGATCATTTTGAATAAGTTACATTCGTTATTTAATTTTAGGTGAGAATAGAATTCGATATGCCTTTTGTTCTAGACCGATGTACGGTTATCGCCACTTTTCCGATAGTTGTTTTTCGTACTGCATCGTTTTCGTTCGGAAGAAGTATTTTGAATTAGATTCGAGTTCTAGTCAACTCCAGGGAGGAAAGTAAACTGACAGAGGACGTTCCGATGTTTTCCAGCGGCACAGCAGCCGGGCGAGGCGGGGGGTGAGGCGGGGGGCGCGGTCGAGATGGGCGACGACGGCGCGGTCGTGGTGTACTACGACATCAACCGCAACCTGTCGCTGAGCTGCCCGCTGGCCGCCGACGCCGCCGCCGACGCCGTCTACGTGTGGTACGTGGCCACGTTCCGCCCGATCTCCAGTATCTGCTATTGCACAGATCTGGGACGCTCTCAAATTTCAATTTACGTTTTAAAAATATAGATACAAATTTTAGTTACATGTGAGAGCTGGTTAACATTTCAGGGTCTGCTTCACTTCTTCCGAGTGAATTCGTTTAATCGACAAGTATCGATATACTATATAATATAGGTATAAGATCGGACGTCGCGAAACAGGTTCTCAGTATATTAGCTTTTTATGTTTTAAAGCATTAATACACGACCCTGCCTCTCGTCGGCCTCTCGGGCATATTCTTCATATTTCGTAACTGGCCGCCTCGTTGACGACCGCTTCCGCCCGCAGGCAGAAGAACAACGCGAGCCTGGAGGACGTGCCGGCGCTGAAGGGCCGCTACAAGACCGAGGGCGCCGCGTTCGCGCTGACCGTGCGCGCCGTCGAGGACGACTACGGCGCCTACTCGTGCGCGCTCGGGGAGCGGCTGGCGCGCTTCGAGGTGCGCGGCCGGCCCGTCGCGCGCCTGCCCGACAACACCAACGTGGTGGAGGGCCAGAACATCAAGCTGCAGTGCCGCCTCGTCGGCAAGCCGTACCCGCGCGTGGCCTGGCTGTACAGCGCCGCCGAGGACGGCGAGGGCAACGCGACGCTGCCCGGGGCCGCCGCGGGCCGCGCGCGCCTCGAGACTTCCGAGCAGGGCGTCGTCGACGGCGCGCTGGTGCTGACGGCGGCCGAGCGCGCCGACGCGGGCCGCTACTGGTGCGCCGTGCCGCGCGGCCAGGGCGACCACACCACCCTGCGCGTCAAGGACATGTACGCGGCGCTGTGGCCCTTCCTCGGCATCTGCGCCGAGGTGCTCGTGCTGTGCGCCGTCATCCTGCTCTACGAGAAGCGCCGCACCAAGCCCGAGCTCGACGACTCCGACACCGACAACCACGACCAGTGAGTGTGCGTCTCCGCCTCCCCGCCTCCCCCGCCTCCACCGCCTCCCCGCCTCCTCCGCCTCCTCCGCCTCCCCGCCTCCCGCTCCCCGCTTCGCGTCGGTCCCGTAAGCTCCCCGCCTCACTAACCCGCCTTGCCCTTGTGGTTGCAGGAAGAAGTCGTAAGTCGCCGGATGTCGGGCCGCCGCACCTCGGGACCTCCCCGTCGCCTTCGAAGTCCCGATCCCTATTCCGGGGCTGCGGTCCGTCGTAGTCCGGTGCTCCGCGCTCCGGGCCGTCTCTGTAGAAGTAGAATATTCGCTAGATCCGTTCGATGATATTTAACAGTTCTCGTAGTTTCCCGCGCGCCGGGTCTCTCGAAATATTATTTGTTTCGCCCGCCGTCAATCCGAGTAGCCAGTCCGGCCGTAGACGCGCTTTAGGCGCAGCTTCCGACCGAATCGTGACCGATGATTTTGTTACTTAAATGAGACATGTAAATTTAATCGCAATATTATTAATTATGTAAGACTATAGTGATAGTGCGCAACTGAGCGTTCGGCTCGAGTAGAATTAGGAAGTCTGCCACCTCGTTTGTCAGTGTGCGGCGCCTCCCGCGCGCGAGTTGAACGGAGACGTCGTCTGCGCGGCTCCAATCGAAGCCAAAGAAAAATAAGCATCTACACGAGAGCCGATTGGCGACACGCCCAACAACTATGTTTTTTATTTTTTTATTTCTATGTTGTATTAGTTTTTGTTGTGTCAGTACATACTTTCCTCGATGCGCCCGCATTCGCTCCCCGGTGCTGGAGGTCCCCACTCGCCGCGCCCCGATTGCGCCCGGGTAGTGTGTTCGCGGCCAACCGGCGTCTTTGTTCAACTTGCGAGCCGCGGAATATACTATTGTATTTAATGTAATATTTTTTCTTTATGTGCAATTATTAGAAATCGATTGGTTGAACAAATCTATATGTTCAAATTATTTAAGTTCGGTTGTGTGTCGTAGAAACATAAATAATGAAGATTTGACGATTGCTGTGTTATTTGTAAAGCAACATATTTATTAGTCAGTGCCTTGATTCGTTGAGGGCGAGCGAGGCGGCCCCTCGCCCCCCTCGCCCCCTCGCAGCACCTCGCTGCAGCCGAGAGTTATATTAAATAATGTGATTTAACTTCTAATCCGTGTTTGAAATATTAATATAATTTTATGTTAAATTGTTTGTTTTATTCCTGTTTCTGACCGCCGTTGTCGGCTTCTGGGGCGCTTGGCAAGAGCCGATGTCTAGAAGACGAGAAGAAGTAGCGCCCAGCTCTGAACCCTTCCTGTTGGACTTCAGAAAGAAATGTGATCAGTAGCTACGTCCTAAAAGCTGAAAAATTATATAAGGTTATGTTTTTTTTTCAGCACCTTCACCAGTCCGTGAAAGTTTTAGAAAATCACCCGTACTAAATTTTTGAGATAGCACGGCTAATGTGCAAGCAAGACACTTATAAAACAAAGAAAAGAGTTACATTTCTAAACGTTAACTGTTAATGTTCCTACTAGTTCCACTGTGTTTAGGGATCCTACCAAGATCTGAGGAGCCCAAGCCAACCTTACCTGCAAGTTGTGCACCTGCTGATCAACGGACGAGGCTCTGGCGAACATAACAGTGCCCGGTAAGCGGCAATAGGCAATTCCACCCACTTTAGTGAAAAAATGCGCTGATCTTTTAACAAAACCATACACTTTATTAATTAACCAATCTTTTTCCAATGGTATATTCCCTGACGCGCTAAAAATTGCACTTGTTAAGCCCGTTCACAAAAAGGTAACACAGCCGATATCAACAATTACAGACCTATTGCGATGTTAACCACATCATCAAAAATATTTGAGAGCGCTATGATAAACCGACTCTATGCTTTCTATGAAAAATTTAAAATTTTAAATAATAGTCAATTTGGTTTCAGAAAAAATCATTCTACCTCGCTAGCTGTTTATAAATTTATAAAAGGCGTATCAGAAATTATAGATAACAAAAATAAGTCTTATCTCACAAATCGCTATCAAATAGTTGAAATCGAGCATACAAACTATGAAACGGGCCAAATAACTCTTAACTCGTTCAGATAGAGTCGCAGTGACTGGCTCTATCCCACAGGGTAGCGTTTTGGGTTGTATTTTGTTCCTTGTTTACATAAATAGCTTACCAGATGTATTAGAGGACCCTTGCATACTCTTTGCCGATGACATCTCTACTTTCTTTCCTTGCTCCACTGTTTCTAAACTAAATTCAACTCTCGATAATATAGGTGACTGGCTTGAATCTCACAACTTAAACCTAAATCTAAAAAAAACAAAAGTCATCCAATTTAGACCCTATCAAAAATCCGGTTTAGAACTATCTTACATTTATAAAGAAACAGAACTGGAAACTGTAAACTCAGCTACCCTTTTAGGAATAAAGCTAGACTCACACTTAAACTGGAAACAGCATATACAAAAACTGTTACATAAACTATCGTCTTTTGTTTACTTCACCATTTAAAGCGCGCCACAGACTTCAAAACATCTCTTACTGCTTATTACGCATATGCGTTTTCAGCGCTTTCATATGGAATTGTTTTGTGGGGAAACTCTTGTGACATAGACAAAGTGTTTATATTGCAGAAGAAATGTCTACGGATACTCGCTAACATTGACCAGATGGAGTCTTGCAGGCCGTACTTTATTAAGTTTAACATCTTAACCGTAGTGTCAATTTACATATTAGAATCATGTAAATTCGTGATTAAGCATACTGAATTCTATTCCCCGTTAAAAAACGACAAAAGAAATGATCGCAACCTAAATAAATATCGCATTCCTTGCTCAAAAATGAAATTAGTTGCATCTAGCCCTCACACTATGTCAATAAAAATTTACAACCACATTCCCAACATTATTAAAAATTTTGAGGATCCTTGCAAAGTTGTAAAAAAACTAAAAGAATGTCTAATTGCAAAATGTTATTATAATCTAAATGTTTTTTTTATTGACAAATTTGATAACGCGTCTTGACATCCATTATTATTATTTTATTGTTATTGAATTTTTGTGTTTTCCTATGTTTATTGCTTGCAAATTGTTATTAATTATGAATTGTTTTCTTTTTTATATACAGTAATTCTAAATTTATAATTCTCAAAAATTGCTATGCCCTTGCAGGGTGTCACATTGTACTTTATTTTCTATATACCAACTTTATATGAACTGTGATATGCAATAAATGATTTGATTTGATTTGATTTGATAGGCTCGCCACCTATTAACCGATGAATTGCGGATGACTCCTTATGGCGTCATTTATATCTTTTAACATATTTAACTTAATTATTTATTTATTCTAAACTCATGTTCATTACCTACTCGATTAACTCGATTTTAATCGATCTTGGGACCTGTCATGTTATTGTCATTTTTCATTGCATATGGCCGCTTGTTGTCTACTCGTGCGCACTTTGCAATATTGTCGTAAATTTTACTTGCTTAATTTTTAAGCATGCAAAACATTGGAATCAGAGTGATTTGATTTCATAAATTTTGTGATGCTCAAATCACTCTGATTCCAATGTTTTGCATGCTTAAAAATTAAGTAAGCTGATACCTATCTATAGAATGCATAGGTATGTATATTTGTCAAAAGTTGCGGAACAACACTTCCAGAGGGCACTAGGTTCAAACCGATTGGCACAAAAAATCCGGGAGATGGCTCTCTATTACCTAGTTATTACATTTCTCTATGAGGGAGACAGCTCATGGATTTCTTTGAACGTGCAAGCAATACATAATCGTCAACAAAAATAGGTGCGACCTTATGTTGAAACTTTAATGTGTCGTAAAGTGATTTATGTACATAATTCGCACATTGATAAGAAGACCGTCACTAAACGAATTTATGTGATTTTTCAAAATTTTCAATAATAGTGACATCTTGTAACTCGCGAGGGAAGCTACAGTTTGCAAAAACAACCAGTTTCGTAGTTCAAGCGCACTCCGCTAGATGACAAAGTGTCGTTTCGTCCTAACGGACATTTGCGCTGGAACTGTTACGTCATACTGTCATTATTTCATTCGTGACCAGGCATCGACGGAAAACGGATAGATTTGCTTTAAAGAAAAGTGACACTATTTGTTTAAGGACGAAGTGAATTAAAAATATTTGGTAAGTAAACAATGAATTTATTACTCTTTAGTGTCATTTTTTGATTAGGGTCATTTTTTATGTTTCTTTATCATATATTTGTGCAAGATAGGAAAAAAAGAGTGTCCTTTTTTGTTTAGTGACGTCCTTAAATTTATGAAATGATAAAAACAACAGTAGATTATTTTAATCACATTGTAATTTTTTGTATAGTGTCACTCAACTTTTGGATGGAACAATTTATTTAAGTTGTTAATAAAGTATTAATGACATTATGTGTTAAGAGCCACTCTTCCGTAAACATAACATTAAATATTTAACTTCTAGATAAAGGAAAACTGGTTTATTTTGTTTAAAGGCAGTATTCTGCTTTCTATAAGTGTAATTTAATTTTGATGTATACGCTGTAAAGTCATGGCTAGGGATAAGGTATCGGAACAAAAGTACTCGATACTTTACTCATGAGTAGTATCGCAACGAAGGTATCGATACTGGTATCGTACTCATAACAAAAGCATCGAGTTACTCAGGTATCGAGTACTTTTTCTTAAACATCATCATCATCACAGCCCATTAACGTCCCACTACTGAGCACGAGCCTCCTCTCACATATCAAGGTGTGAGGGTATTGGGTCATACTCCACCACGCTGACCCAGTGCGGATTGGCGGAGGCAGGTGTGTGGCGTTCTGCTGTTAGAATTTTTCAAGCCGCCCATTAGGCCTCTAACATGGCTTAACGACTACCACATTTAGTGATAACCGGGACCAACGGCTTAACGTGCCTTCCGAAGCACGGAACCGCTCGATATCAAATGCCACACAAACGGTCACCCATCCAAGGACTGACCTCTGTAAACTCTGCTGTACTTCGGCGATCGTTTCCGACCACCGAGCACCGCAGAGCTACGAGCGCTCCTTTTCTTGAACAATCAGTGTAAATAAAACTGGAAAAAATGGTACAGTTAACTGTTTATTAGAAAAAATAATAATTTTAATTACAGTTTAATATTATAAAATAATTCATATAATATTTATAATCCCCAGTCATCAACCGTGCAGTCGGATAAAAATAATAATTTATTGACCCTTGAGCCCAACAGGCGGTTTCGAGACTCTGTGATTAGGGCTCCAGCTTTGGAAAACAATCGTTCTGCCGGAACTGACGTCCCTGGTATTACAAGGAATCGCATAGCAAGCTTATAAAGCCTTGGAAACACCGTTTTCATATCATCCCATTGCTGGAATGGGTTTGATTTTAAAGGAAACACCGTATTTGCAAGATACAAACTGGTCTCGTCTCTGTCTTGTTCGGTAGGGCGGTGACTTCTCGAATGTGCTAATATTTGGTGGTGCCCCCAAAAGTCATCGACTTCGATGTCGGGTGACGAGACTGACGAGTCTCGGCTTGCTATCGTCGGCAAGAACTCATTACTAGAGTTTAACGTCCTCCTTATGAAAGAAATAGCCTTAGCGCATGCGTTCGCGTCTTTAAAATGAATATTCTTGAACCTCGGGTCTAAGATCGTCGAAACAGCTAAAAGGTGGTTGGCTTCGATGTTTATAAAACGTCGATCAAGTTCTTTCGTTACCCTTTCCTTCATGGCTTCAACAAACTGTTTATCATCATTAGATGTTGGTTTGAGTTTGCGGATTTTCTCCCTCAGACAGTTAACCGTTGGGATTATTTTACTGCTTGTGACGTATTTTTCGCCACAAATATCTCTGGTAACATACTCAAATGGCTGTAGAATGGCCACTATTTTCTGCATGGTATTCAATTCAGCCGCCGTTAAAATATCCGGCGATCTTGGGTTTTGTAGGAAGATCTCATTTATAATATTTCGTAGCTTAGCATATCGCTCTAACATGTAATATCTGGAATTCCAACGCGTTTGTACGTCCAGAATCAGTTTAAGAGGCTGTAAACCTTGCTTTGCTCGTAGTAAATCGCTCTGCGCGACGCTGTTCTTGAACCATTTCACAGTTTCACGTACTTTTGTAATAATTCTGTTTGTCTCCTCGTCCTTCAGTATTCCTTCAACTACTAAATTGATCGTGTGAGCAAAGCAAGGTAAATGTTTTGAGGATTCAAGTATCATGGCCACAGCTGCTACTACATTGGATCCATTGTCAGTTACAATAGCTGAAATATTTTCTTTCTTCAAACTGAATTTAGTACAACACTCATCTATCTCTTTTACAATATTTTCCGACGTGTGTCGAGTAGTCATTTGAGTAGTCATCAGGATTTTGGACCGTATTTCGTTCTTCTCCAAAAAATGGATAGTCACCCCTAGGAAGCTTCGTGCAGTCATCATTTCCGACCATATATCGAAAGTCAAAGCATAGAATTCCAAATCTCCATTTTTAAATTTGTTTTCATACTTTTGAAGTACAATATCGTAAATATCATCCAACCGCCGCTTCAAAGTATCAACTGCAGGTAATTTCACATTTGGAGACAGAAATTTCACCAAACGACGGAACCCTTTACCGTTAATGACTGCAAATGGTCGATTGTCGACACAAATGAAATGAAGCAAATGCTTTATTGTTTGTTCAAAATGTGACCCTCCTTCTAAAACAAAGAAATCAATGCTTGATATAGTCACATGCAAGATACAAAAATGTTGTTATGAAATGGAAGAGGCCTGGCTTTGTCAGTTTGAATTCGTCAGTTATAGTGATTTTTATCTCGAGAGTCCATTTCAAAGTTTGATAATATTACGTTTAAAGTATTTGAAAATATCACTCTGATGACACTTTTGTTTTAAATAGGTAGGTTTTAATAAATATGTTTTTTTTGAGAAAAACGACATAAAAAATTAGTGCAGAAAATGTAATAAAATTTTAAAAATTACATTGAAAATAATATTTTATTTTATTAAAAAATATATATAAAAAAAAACAAACAAATCATTAAATCAAATAATAAAACGCTTAAAAAGAGGAAACAAAAAGTTCGCGTACCGGGAATCGAACCCGAGCCTCCTGGGTGAAAGCCAGGTATCCTAGCCTCTTATTAAAAATTACATTGAAACAAATATTTTATTTTATTAAAAACATGAAAAAAAGAAATACAAACAACCCAATAAATCAAATAATAAAACGCTTAAAAAGAGGAAACAAAAAGTTCCCTTACCGGTAATCGAACCCGAGCCTCCTAGGGTATCCTAGCCACCAGACCGTGAAAAAGTCTCGTGACAACTTTTTTTAAGATTTTTTTCCGTCTAGCCCCTTTTCACAACGCGTGATAAGGAACTTCGTTCCAATAAGTAGGTATCACCTAATAGGTACCTGAATAAGAAGCAGCTCTTTGAAAAGTTTCAATTATTGTTAGCTGGTGTGAGGTTCCTGCCCTTCCTGCTACTTCCGTGCTGGTTCCCGCTTCGTTATCATTGTCATTATCAGAAGAATGCGACACTGTGGTGGCTGTTGAAGTGGTCGTGGTGGCGGCGGCAGCGGTGGTAGTTGTCGATGGCAGCAAGTTCCTCAAATCACGACTATTTCTGGGATTTGCGCTTACAACTTTGGTGCTAAAATAAAAAGTGTATAATATTTAGGGACCTACTCGTACTTTCATGTTGTAATTATATTTACGTATTGTGTAAATTATTAGTTCATAAATGGCTTGACTTTATACACACTTACCTCTCAGGGTGAGTCTTTAGATGTTTCAACAAGTTAGATGTATTTCCACTCGTCTTTAATGTTTTAAAACAGATTTTGCAGGTTGCTGATTTCCCATCTTTTTTTTTAAAACACTTCCACACATCACTTGTGCCTCTGTTTGGCGGCATTTCTTATTTTTATAGGTTTCTTTAGCACACGTACGTATTGTTTTCTCTCAGTTAGAGTCACGAATGGAATAATTAATGAATGAAAACGCAAATTTTAGTCTAAACTCATAACCCTTATTTTCTAGGTTATACGGTTCATGTAAGCTGTGTAGAAATTGAGTTGGCGTTTTTCTTTACGGCGGGATTCCCCTAGCAGCCATTATAGTAACCATAGACTCGACATCAAGACTACGAATAAAAGCTGTCAACGTCATTCATACATTGGGATTTCCCCGTGCATAATGATTGTTGAACACATATAATGTGGTCAGGAATTCGCTCGAATCCCATTACTGCCATCTAGTGTCATTGCCTTGTATTACGTAGTGGTTTGTCATTGCGTTTTATTACGTAGTGGTTATCAAAAAATGTTTGCAAAGTAATGTAATAGGTGGCGCTGAACGGTAGTTGAAAAATAGGAATAAAATAGGAATGAAATAGAAAACATAGACACCAATGTAAAAACAGCAAATCTACTGTTAAAACAGTAGGGTTGGTAACACTGGTTGCCAGAAAGAAAAGTATCGAGTACTGCAAAAAGTATCGATTCTTACTCAGCATCGTATTAAAAGTATCGACTACTAAAATACTCGGTTTCGTTAACAAAGTATCGAGTATACTCAGGTATCGATACTTTTTGCGTATCCCTAGTCATGGCTGGTGGGTTATGGAACTGGTGGTGCACTTTACTAGCTGACCAAATATTAGAATACAGTGTTGCAATAAAATATACCAACCATTAACTTACATATGAGTCGTATAGTATCAAAGGCGGCAAAGTAGGTAGGTTGTCTAAAATGAGTTATGGGTATGGCAACACAGGAAATTTAAAAATAAACAATTATAAGCAGTCTTTCAAGATCATAGACGGCTATATTTCGTTTAAAAACTTGATTGAAAACTCCATTTAGTTTCAAAGCCGGCAATCTTTCTTAACTCACAATCATAACCGGCAAAGACATTTAACTATTACTATATTAAATCTCTTTGATAACCGGCCATAATTTTGTTTCGACTAATCAGAAGAGTCCCTATATACGCCTCGCAACATGGCGGTTAGTGCAGTTAAGTACATACAACTTTATCTTGAGTTTTTATTGTTTTAATTGTGATTTAGTGTCTATTCACGAGTAATTCTAATCATGGAGCATACTCCAACACCTGCTACTAATAACTACACAAGGAAACGAAGAAGAAATAGCGATACGTAGAAGATAAATGTGATGAAAAAAACAAAGGTATTTTTTTGTTGTTTACTAGGTTAGGGTTGTCACATAAACTTACTTAACGCCTAGGCTTTAATAAATTTTTGGAATTAGTATAATGATTTAAAAAAACTTTTTAAGTTCGATTTAACTCAATTATGCTGTTTACATGTAATGTTTTAGAAAAAAATAATAAGAGAAGGAAGGAAAAAGTAAAACGTAAAATAGGCACAGTAAAAATTTTGGCCTACAGTGCTGGTAGTTAGACATCTGACAATTGCACAGTCATGTTCATTTTTATTTCTTTTTGTTTAGATATGGACCAAAGAGTATGCCGCAAAGGGTTTGCACCCATTATTATGCATATGCATTCTTACATTTAAATGCTGGTGTATTCACCAGCATTTAAATGTAAGAAAATAACTATGATGCAAATGAAGAAAATTCACCAGAATTTTTATTCCCATACGAACAAAAAAGACCAGGACGCTATACTCCTAAAATTATGTACAATTATGTCAGCAAACCGTAACAGTAAAAATCATCACAAATATAAAGGGAAAAAACAAACGACCATAAAATATGGAGTGATAGTTAATAAGAAGAGAATACCAATCTGTAATAATTTTTTTTTGCATATTTTTGGGATTACCAAACACAGAGTGGCATTTGTTATGAAAAAGTTTTATTACACTGGGGAAGTTGGTACTGAGCATCGTGGAGGAGACCGAAAAACAATAAAGTTCGCTGATCAAAAACAATCCATTCACAACTACATTGGTACATTGCAATGTATAGAATCTCACTACTGCAGAAAAACGAAAACAGCTGAACGAAAATATCTACCATCAGAATTAAGTTTGTCTAAATTATTCAAAATGTACAAAGTAAGTGAACATGTACATCCTCTAGTGAAGTTGTCGTATTTCCGACACGTTTTGAACACATCTTATAACATTGGGTTTGGAACGCCAAAAACTGATGTATGCTCTACGTGCTTGGAGCTAAAGGAAAAAATTAAAATTGAGACAGACCCAATTAAGAAAAATTTACTCATGACAAAAAAACGTGTTCATAGTCTGCGAGCGAAGGCATTTTTCGAAAAATTAAGCAATGCACCTGAAGGTGTCAAAGTAATTTCATTTGACTGCCAAAAAAACCTGCCCCTGCCTAAGTTGCCCGACCAGTCAACATATTATAGCCGTCAACTATACTATTATAATTTTACGATGGTGGAGGGCACTTCAAATAATCCATTGTCAAAGCACAATGTATTTGCTTACTATTGTACCGAAAATGAGTTTCATAAAAATTCTAACCTTATTGCATCTGCTGTGTATCATAGACTCACCGCAACCGACATAACTGATATCAAACATATTCGTTTGATCGCTGATGGTTACGGTGGGCCAAACAAAAATTGTATAGTTTTGGGTGCTTGTAGTAAGTGGCTATTGGAAAACCCTAGTATTCATACAATTGTTTTAGTATTTCCCGTAACTGGACATTCTTTCATGCCTGCGGACCGGCAGTTTGGTGTTATAGAAAGAAAACTGAAAAACAAGGAAGTTATTCTTCACCCTAACGAGATAACAGAAATTATTAGGGAATCATCAAGTATGGTAAAATTTGGTAGCGATTGTGTTGTCAGTGATTGGAGGGACTCGGTCAGAAAAGTGCTGAAGCAGACGACGACATGGTCAGTCCAGTTTAAAGACTGTAAAAGATTTCTATTAAAGAGGTCAAAGAAAGCTGGAAATGTGCTAATTCGTGGAGTAAACTACAAAACTGATTTAGGTAAATTCGAAAACATGTGTCAGCGAAATAAACAAATATCTTTACTAAATCCTGAACCTCTGCCAAACAAAAACAAATTACAGGACGTTAAGAAACTTCTCCAGAAACATTTTGGATCTGAGTGGGTAGCATTACAGTCTTTGACGTTTTATAAAGAACTCTTTCAAACTCAAGAAGAATTAGAGGCTCCACAAAACGAAGAAAGTTTTTGCAACGAATCAATTGACGAAACTATTAATTTGCACGTTTAAATTATAATACATAATAAAATGTACGACCGACCCCGGCTTAAGAACTTTGTTGTTTTAGTTTCTGTAGCATTACTGCTAATAAATGGAAAAATGCATCGTTTTTTTATTCATATGTTGTTTTTTGGTTAAAATCACAAAAATGCATTCGAACGTTACAAACGTGATTGTTTAATACTTATTAGTTTTTTTTTACGTTTGATAAAAGTACCTAATGATTTAGTTTTCAGTTATTTTCATTAAGATATTTGATTATATTATTTTCCAATAAAAATATTCAATAAAAAAAATCTGCTGCGGACATACATAATATATTTGTACTACAAAAGCGCGCCATAAGAGCTATCTATAATCTTAAGTCCAGAGATTCTCTTAGAGAGATGTTTAAAAGAATTAACATATTAACGGTTGCATCTCAGTATATATTTGATAATATAATATAATGTATGTTCGCAAAAACATTAATACATTTGATAAAAATTCAAAAGTACATAAGTTTAATACTAGGAATAGAAATAAGCTCTCTCTGCCAAATTGTCGACTTCACAAAACTAAAAATTCATTTTTGGGTAATAGTATCAGATTTTTTAATAAAATTCCGCAGGAAATAATTGATCTACCATTGGCAACTTTTAAAAATGTAGTTAAAAAGCAGTTTCTTCAAAAGGGGTATTATGCTGTTAATGATTACTTATCGGATAAACAAGCTTGGGCTTAACATTTTCAACTTGTATGTGTATATTAGAATAAAAAGTCAACCAGATCATTGTCGTGACCATCCCTTATTGTACAGGCTCAGCTCAGTTTCACAATACATACTTACTTGACTGTGATGGAAGGTTCCCTTAGTGCTACTTTATTGGTTACAGCTTCGGGGGACCCTTTCAGTATCATCAAATTTACACTGTGTGTGTCATGTAACAAAAATAATTTAAAAGAGCATAGCCTGTGAGTTTCTTGTCAGTTCTTCTCACAGAGCGGAGGCTCGGAACTGGCACTTAGACTCACTTACACCTAATTTTTATTTATTTGCATGTAAGTGAATCTAAGCTTCGTGATTTCAAGGTTGATATAATTTTTTTTTCATGTATATGTTGTTTTGACGTTTTCAAGTGCTATGTAATAGTTTATGAAATAAAGAACTTTTTACTTTTACTTTACTTTACTTTTACTTTACTTTATAAATTTTCGACAACCCTGTTCTTCGACCAAACTGTTGAATTCAAATGCGGCTATCATGACATTTGGTTAGTGTCAAAGGCGGCCATATTTACGAACCTTAGGTTCAAATACGGTCATTTTCAAAATTGAATATCAAAAGCGGCAATCTAGTAACTTTATTTGAATGTTATGGTGCCTTCGATTCATGTTGTGCTATGAGTTTAGTTTTCACTAACATTTTGTCACAACCACAATTCATTATGCAAATCCTCATCTAAAAATGAGAATATGCGTTTTTTTTGGTCTGTCAAAAATTTAGTTCGACCTACTTGGCCGTCTTTGATACTATACGACTCATATGTTATTGTTTTTAATATAGTTAAAGTTAATGCTGATTTTCACAGTAATTTAGGCAGATACACACTATCTCCGACTCCTTAGTTAAATAAATATCCTTTGAATCGAAACGAGTACAAAAACAAAACAACCACTAATTAAAATGCGTAAACAAAACTGACGTATTGCAGTGACACTGATTGACAATCCAACATGGCCGGCATCCCGCGCTACGGAAATCTTCGAGGAGGAACGGTCATTCGGTCAAGCTCGGCAGAGCTCGGTGCATCCGTGCGGCGCACGAAAATAAGCTAATTACTCCATACTGTTTGTATGAACTATGTTTTGTCTCACGCGCTAGGCGTGATAGCGCGTTTCTCATATTAGTTACTCAAGTTTCACCGTGCGCTCCGGCCTAGCGCACGAGGGATCTTTTTTACAGCGAAAATAAGTCTTACTAGTTTGGGTTACAGCTTAAATTGTTTAGTCATAAATTTTAGTACTGAAATTTAGTATTGAGAAGATATTTAATACAATTCATTATTAAACACATTGATTTCTCAACCTATTAAAATTTGGTGGTTCAGTGCACGAATGCACTTAAGCGAAAGCCGCCCCTGATTGTAAGGATCATGATGAAATTAATGAAAACGATCCTCTGAATGAACAACATCACGTCAGTAGAAGTAATTCTTTATCACCTGCTGCTAGTCATCAGTCACAAAAATATATTTTAACCCGCTTCAGATAATGATCTTACATTCTTACCTTTAAGTTCCTACTGTAAGCAACGACGAGCGTCTTCATCTAGTTCCTCATCTTCGTCTAGTTCTTCTTCTTCGTCTAGTTTTTCATCTTCGGCTAGTTCTTCGTCTTCGTCATCTTTGTGGGATGCATTAAAACTTTTATTTACAAACACATGGCTTAGCGAGAAGCTTATTTCGACAGAAATCATATTTAACAACTTAAATGATTTTGCCTTAATTTACGGAGTTTAACAAATTTTTTCAATCAGAAAGCGTTATAATAACTATGCTGCATGACAAAGTTCATGAAATATACCGAGACATACTGCTCTGCTTTTTAAACAGAGATTACGTTATGACAAATAAACTTCAAGATATAAATTTCGAAAAAAAAGATAAGTGGTTAAGAAACGAGGCAATTTACTTAGATGTCAGAGTAATGAATGATTTAAAAAATCCAGAAATTTTAAGAAACAAACCCGATCTTGATAAATTTTTTGATGTCTGTCGCAATTTCCTGGTTACAAGTGCTAAAGAAATAAAAAAACGTTATCACATGAGTGATCCTCCTTTATCAAAACTTCATATGCTACACGTTGCAAATGCCGCATCATCAAAATTTCGAGAAGCTGTTCCCTCGATATTTCCATTGATTCAGTTATTACCTAGAATAGTATCGGAAGAAAACGTACACTTAATTCAAAAAATCGATGATTAATAGAGAAATCTACCGGCCAAAAATGAACTAGATTTAACTTTACAGGTTGACAAATTTTGGAGTGAGCTGCACTTATGCGAAGATTTTAGGGAGCTATCACAGTTCGCTTTGAACGCTTTGTGCATTCCCCATTCTAATGCACAATGTGAAAGAGTTTTTAGTCACGTCAACCTAATAAAAACAAGAATTCGCAATAAATTGTTGCCAGAGACAGTGAATGGGAATTTGTTAGCTGCACAACATATTAAGGAAACTGGATCATGTATCGATTTCAAGCCTTAGAATAATAACACCTAGAACGATAGTTCCCTCCAAAGCGGTCTTTCAAAAGCGAGGCAAGAAAAAAATCTGTGTGTGCGTAACATACTTGTATTACGCTCGACGAAACGCACACAGTGAAAAAAATCATGTTGTCATTTCATTCAATTTTCCCTAAAAGTAGGGAAGTTGAAACTTTTACACTTTAGCTTAGCTATTTATTGCATTTCGTTTATGCGAAAAACCACTTACATTATAATTTCATTGAAAATGTATATATATTTATCCTGCCTGGGGTGAATAATTTTTCACTAATTAATTATTTAATATATTTAGAACTATGAAACGCTTAAATTGTTATAGTTAGTCAACTGTTTTATGTAGATAGACCAGAATCGAATAAAGCTATTTAACCTTTTTAAAATGTGATTTATGCCATATCAATTGAAATCAATCAATCAATGAAAAAATAAAGATTTTTGTGTTATCGGATATTAAAGAAGGTATTCCACGCGAACAAAGTCGCGGGCGGAAGGTAGCAGAAGGTAGGAAATATCAGATAATTATCAAATAACATTTTGTGAAATTTAATTATTGTCTAATTGAGACGTGTTTCACTTACAACAAAATGTAGGAGATTTTTTCCCCTTAATGGCAACATTTTCATTAACTGTCACGTGACAAATATTGAAATTATTTTTTTCATTTTAATGAATGTTTTACTTAATAATTTAATTTCAAACGCATAATTTACTCGTGTAATGTTATGTCAATATGTTTCTTGTGCTTTTCCGATGTATTGTGATATCCGTTCATTGCGAAAACCGTCATTTTTAATAAAAATATCAGGAGTAGTTTTCAATACGACACGACCTTGATCACTGACGGGCCGCTTAACAAACTTAGCCAAAATGGCTAGGTTTTAGTTGCCGCACTTTGACGACGCGGACTGGGCTTCTAGGTGTAATTATTCTAAGTTTCAAGCCATCTAATGAGATGTTGAGCAAATTGAATTTAAGTATGTACAAAAGAATAAATACATTGACTCGTGCGTCTACGGCTGACTCGGATAGTGACTAAAATAAAAATCGAAAAATACTTTTCACTCGTCAAAAATTTTATTAAGCTATTTCTTCCGTAAGTGCCAAATATTGATTTTCATAAATATCATTGCGAAAATTAGTATCGTTTTATTGAAATTAGTTTGGGTACTATTTTTTTCTAGAATTCTTAGCAAAATACGATCCCGTAAAAAATAAAGTTGGCAACCCTGATCTACTGTCTTCGAGAGAAACAATATGTTGGTTGGTTGGTTGGTTGGTTGGTTGGTTGGTTGGTTGGTTGGTTGGTTGGTTGGTTGGTTGGTTGGTTGGTTGGTTGGTTGGTTGGTTGGTTGGTTGGTTGGTTGGTTGGTTGGTTGGTTGGTTGGTTGGTTGGTTGGTTGGTTGGTTGGTTGGTTGGTTGGTTGGTTGGTTGGTTGGTTGGTTGGTTGGTTGGTTGGTTGGTTGGTTGGTTGGTTGGTTGGTTGGTTGGTTGGTTGGTTGGTTGGTTGGTTGGTTGGTTGGTTGGTTGGTTGGTTGGTTGGTTGGTTGGTTGGTTGGTTGGTTGGTTGGTTGGTTGGTTGGTTGGTTGGTTGGTTGGTTGGTTGGTTGGTTGGTTGGTTGGTTGGTTGGTTGGTTGGTTGGTTGGTTGGTTGGTTGGTTGGTTGGTTGGTTGGTTGGTTGGTTGGTTGGTTGGTTGGTTGGTTGGTTGGTTGGTTGGTTGGTTGGTTGGTTGGTTGGTTGGTTGGTTGGTTGGTTGGTTGGTTGGTTGGTTGGTTGGTTGGTTGGTTGGTTGGTTGGTTGGTTGGTTGGTTGGTTGGTTGGTTGGTTGGTTGGTTGGTTGGTTGGTTGGTTGGTTGGTTGGTTGGTTGGTTGGTTGGTTGGTTGGTTGGTTGGTTGGTTGGTTGGTTGGTTGGTTGGTTGGTTGGTTGGTTGGTTGGTTGGTTGGTTGGTTGGTTGGTTGGTTGGTTGGTTGGTTGGTTGGTTGGTTGGTTGGTTGGTTGGTTGGTTGGTTGGTTGGTTGGTTGGTTGGTTGGTTGGTTGGTTGGTTGGTTGGTTGGTTGGTTGGTTGGTTGGTTGGTTGGTTGGTTGGTTGGTTGGTTGGTTGGTTGGTTGGTTGGTTGGTTGGTTGGTTGGTTGGTTGGTTGGTTGGTTGGTTGGTTGGTTGGTTGGTTGGTTGGTTGGTTGGTTGGTTGGTTGGTTGGTTGGTTGGTTGGTTGGTTGGTTGGTTGGTTGGTTGGTTGGTTGGTTGGTTGGTTGGTTGGTTGGTTGGTTGGTTGGTTGGTTGGTTGGTTGGTTGGTTGGTTGGTTGGTTGGTTGGTTGGTTGGTTGGTTGGTTGGTTGGTTGGTTGGTTGGTTGGTTGGTTGGTTGGTTGGTTGGTTGGTTGGTTGGTTGGTTGGTTGGTTGGTTGGTTGGTTGGTTGGTTGGTTGGTTGGTTGGTTGGTTGGTTGGTTGGTTGGTTGGTTGGTTGGTTGGTTGGTTGGTTGGTTGGTTGGTTGGTTGGTTGGTTGGTTGGTTGGTTGGTTGGTTGGTTGGTTGGTTGGTTGGTTGGTTGGTTGGTTGGTTGGTTGGTTGGTTGGTTGGTTGGTTGGTTGGTTGGTTGGTTGGTTGGTTGGTTGGTTGGTTGGTTGGTTGGTTGGTTGGTTGGTTGGTTGGTTGGTTGGTTGGTTGGTTGGTTGGTTGGTTGGTTGGTTGGTTGGTTGGTTGGTTGGTTGGTTGGTTGGTTGGTTGGTTGGTTGGTTGGTTGGTTGGTTGGTTGGTTGGTTGGTTGGTTGGTTGGTTGGTTGGTTGGTTGGTTGGTTGGTTGGTTGGTTGGTTGGTTGGTTGGTTGGTTGGTTGGTTGGTTGGTTGGTTGGTTGGTTGGTTGGTTGGTTGGTTGGTTGGTTGGTTGGTTGGTTGGTTGGTTGGTTGGTTGGTTGGTTGGTTGGTTGGTTGGTTGGTTGGTTGGTTGGTTGGTTGGTTGGTTGGTTGGTTGGTTGGTTGGTTGGTTGGTTGGTTGGTTGGTTGGTTGGTTGGTTGGTTGGTTGGTTGGTTGGTTGGTTGGTTGGTTGGTTGGTTGGTTGGTTGGTTGGTTGGTTGGTTGGTTGGTTGGTTGGTTGGTTGGTTGGTTGGTTGGTTGGTTGGTTGGTTGGGTTGGTTGGTTGGTTGGTTGGTTGGTTGGTTGGTTGGTTGGTTGGTTGGTTGGTTGGTTGGTTGGTTGGTTGGTTGGTTGGTTGGTTGGTTGGTTGGTTGGTTGGTTGGTTGGTTGGT